>OV656785.1:7236875-9640000 GCA_927399505.1 Luperina testacea | reverse complement strand
AGAAGCTCAAATTTCACCGAGACAGGTACTGCCTACCCGACTGACTCGACTAGCGGAAGCTAGACAGAATGTAGTTAAGGCCAAAACAAACATAAATAGTTCACGGAACTTAAAGGCGGACCTAAAAGCAAACGCGCTCGACGCTGTGGACAGACTATTCCAAATTATAAAAGAAGCAGATGCTGACATCAAAAAGCTCCAAAAGACCGGTGAAGCAGGTGTATCGTTAAAAACCTCGATAATACCAAAGGAGATAGCCGGAAAAGAGGCCCCCGAGGCCAACGGCCATATCATCAGACGATTGGAAGAACAGAGCCGGCTGCTCATCGAAAACGGCAGAAAGATGGATGACCTTAAACAAAAAATGGAAGAACAACACCAACAGTTGTTGGTCACAAAAACGTATGCCGAGACAACGGCGGGCCGAACCACCGTGCACACACCTCCGCAAAAAGCACTGCACTCGGTCATTGTCTCGTCCCAGGACGAGAATGACACTGGTGAAAACGTCCTAACAAAAATAAGAGAGGCGGTGAACGCGAAGGATGGGTGGGTCAGGGTGGAGAGGACCCGCAAAGGTAAAGACAGAAAGGTCATCATGAGCTGTCACACGGACGAAGACAGACAGAAGGTGAGACAGAGACTTGAAAACTCCGGGAAAAGCCTGGTCGTGGAAGAAGTTAAGAACCGAGACCCACTCCTGAAGCTCGCTGACGTTCTGACAGTAAATTCTGATGAGGACGTCATCCGGGCCTTCAGGAACCAAAACCGGGGCATCTTCCACGACCTGAAGGAGAATGAGGATAGACTTGAGATCAAGTATAAAAGGAAAGCACGTAATCCGCACACTAACCACATTGTCCTGAGCGTATCCCCAGCCATCTGGAAAAGAGCGACCGACGCTGGAGCGGTCTATATCGACCTCCAACGGGTCCGGGTGTGGGACCAGTCACCACTGGTCCAATGCTCGAAATGCCTTGGTTATGGCCATAGCAAGAGGTTCTGCGAAGCACCAGTTGACCTGTGTAGCCACTGCGGAGGACCGCACCTTAGGGCGCAATGCACAGAATGGCTTGCGGGGGGCGAACCCTCCTGCAGAAACTGCACAGCGGCCAATCTTGATCGTAACGATCATAATGCCTTCAGCCAAGATTGCCCCATACGCAGGAAACGAGATGCCATAGCCCGCATGTCGGTCGCGTACTGCTAAGGGCGCCCAGGAGAACAACGGCATCCCAGACCCCTATAAAATAGTACAGGCCAACCTCCAACGAAAAAGGCTGTCGACCAACGAGCTTCTGATCGAAGCGGACAAGCGCGGGGTCGCCATTGCTCTCCTCCAGGAACCATACGTCGGCGGGGCTAGAGTAATGAGGAGTCATAGAGGCGTTCGGGTTTTCCAGAGCACTGACATAGGAGATGGGACTGTCAAGGCCGCAATAGCGGTCTTTGACAAAGACCTCGTCGTCGAACAGTACCCGAAACTCACCACGAACAACATCGTCGTGGTGGGGATCCGAACCAGTGCCTGGAGAATCACACTAGTCTCCTTTTACTTTGAGCCAGACCAGCCAATCGGACCATACCTCGAGCACCTCAAACGTGTTGAGGATGAGGTAGGTCCCGGGAGATTGGTCCTTGGAGGAGATGCAAACGCCAAAAGTACTTGGTGGGGAAGCCTGTCCATAGATCGCAGAGGCGAAGAAGTGTCCGGAGTCCTCGATGAGCTGGACCTAAACATACTGAACAGAGGGGAAATTCCGACCTTCGACACAACCAGAGGGGGGACAAGATACTGTAGTCACGTCGACATAACAGTATGCTCGACAGATATCTTGGACCTAGTGGACGACTGGAGGGTAGACGAGGGCCTCACGAGCTCGGACCACAACGGCATTGTTTTCAAAATTAAACTAAAAAGATCAAAAGGCATCCAAATTAACCGGACCACTAGGATTTTTAATACAAAAAAAGCGAATTGGACCGAGTTTCGTGAGAAACTCGGCCAATTACTGCAAGCAAACAAATTAAACAAAATGGAAATAGATAAATTAAATACGGCAGTAAAATTAAATTCAATAACAAATCTTTACACTAATATAATAAAAGACGCATGCACTTCAACAATGCCTATAAAGAAGACAAATGAAGTTTTCACGTTGCCGTGGTGGTCCGAGAAACTCGAGAGGATGAAAAAAGAGGCCACTACCTTTAAACGCAGAGTCCGGTGTGCTGCACCAGTCCGTAGAGCGAAGGTCGTTGAAGAGTACCTGAAAAAGAAAGTTCAGTATGAGACGGAAGCAGCCAAGGACGAAACCGCGAGCTGGAAGGACTTCTGTACAAGACAGGACAGAGAAGGGGTCTGGGAGGGAATTTACCGGGTAATAGGAAGGACTAAGGGAAGAAGTGAGGATCAGCCACTGGTGAGGGATGGGCAGGTTCTAGACGCAAAGGGTTCAGTGGAACTGTTGGCGAGAACCTTTTATCCGGAGGACCACGAAGATAGCGACAGCACCTGCCACAGTCAAAGGCCGAGGTCGTGAATACTAGAGGACATGATGAACCATGTGAGCCATCATTCACGATGGCTGAACTGATGGCAGCGTGCGGGTCCTTTAATGCCAAAAAAGCGCCAGGAGCCGACGGATTTACAGCAGATATCTGCTGCCAAGCCATTAGAGGTGCCCCGGAGGTAGCCCTGGCTATCCTGAATGGCTGCTTGAGGACCCACCTCTTCCCTGAAATTTGGAAAGAGGCAACGGTGATTATCCTGAAAAAGCCTGGAAAAACCGACTACAGTTCCCCAAAGGCGTACAGACCCATCGGCCTACTACCTATTCTCGGGAAAATATATGAGAAGATGTTGGTGGCCCGCCTCAAGTTTCATCTGATCCCAAGGATGAGTACTCGCCAGTACGGATTCATGCCCCAGAGGAGCACCGAAGACTCCCTCTATGCGCTAGTGCAATATATACGCGGTAAGCTGAAACTAAAGAAAATAATAGTCCTAATATCATTAGACATAGAGGGAGCCTTCGACAGCGCTTGGTGGCCAGCCATAAGGGTCCGTCTGGCTGAGGAACAGTGTCCAGTCAGCTTGAGGAGGGTCATCGACAGCTATCTCGAAAACCGAAGGGTCAGGGTTAGGTACGCAGGTGAAGAGTACTGCAAGGCCACAAGTAAGGGCTGTGTCCAGGGCTCCATCGCCGGACCGATATTCTGGAACTTGCTGCTGGACCCGCTTCTCAAGAGCTTGGAAGCTAGAAATGACTATTGCCAGGCATTTGCAGACGATGTTGTGCTGGTTTTCGATGGTGACACAGCGTTGGAGATCGAGGGACGTGCCAATGCCGCTCTCGAGCATGTTCGGGCGTGGGGTGTTCAAAACAAGCTTAAATTCGCCCCTCAGAAGACCAATGCAATGGTCATGACGCGCAAATTGAAATACGACACCCCTCGCCTGAGCATGGGCGGGATCGACATTGCCATGTCAAATGAGATCAGAATCCTGGGTGTCACCATCGACAAACAGCTGACCTTCAACGCACACGTCGCAAATGTGTGCAGAAAGGCGATAGCCATCCACAAGCAGCTCACTAAGGCAGCAAAGACCAGCTGGGGGCTAAACCCCGAGGTCATCAGGATAATATATGTGGCTACCGTTGAACCAGTCATCCTGTACGCCGCCAGCGTATGGGCTCCGGCCGTCGACAAGCTGGGTGTCAGAAAGCAGTTGGGAGCAGTACAGCGTGGTATTGCGCAAAAACTGTGCAAAGGGTACCGGACGGTCTCCTTGAACTCCGCGCTGGTGCTGTCTGGGATATTACCTCTCGACCTGCGAGTCCGCGAAGCGGCATCGCTGTACGAGGCCAGAAGAGGGGTACCCCAGCCAGCACTTGGTGATAGGGAGGTCGAACAGACCGCCTCGGCAAAGGAGGACCCACACCCCGCAGAACGCGTTGAGCTGAAGCTAGTTAGCCTGACGAACCAAGAGCAATTAGAAAATGCTCAGAACGAACTTGAAGTTCGGATCTTTACGGACGGGAGTAGGATTGGGGGCAGGGTTGGGGCGGCGTTATCACTATGGAGTGGTGACGCCGAGACCAAAACCCTCAAGCTTGCTCTCCCTCACTACTCCACCGTTTATCAGGCTGAGCTTTTGGCAATTTGCGTTGCAACCAGGGAGATCTTGAAGCACAGTGCGCAATCGTTTGGAATCTTCAGCGACTCTATGGCGGCCCTCCAAACTATACAAAACTACAACCGCCACCACCCCCTGGCAGTAGAGACAAGGACCAATCTTAGGTCCCTGTCGATCCAAAACAAAGCTGTTGCCTTGTTTTGGGTCAAAGCCCACGCGGGGTTGGAAGGTAATGAGAGGGCCGACGAACTAGCCAAGAGAGCCGCTGAAGGTTCCAAACGAAAGCCCGACTACGACCTATGTCCGGTTTCATACGTCAAGCGGTGCATTCGTGCGGAGACGCTTGAGGTATGGAACCGGAGATACAGCTCCGGAGAAACAGCCTCTGTAACCAGATTGTTTTTTCCGGACGCGGTGGCGGCGTACAGGATAATCAGGAAAATAAAAATCAATGGCATAATTACGCAAATTATGACGGGGCACGGTGGGTTCTCGGAATACCTAAACCGCTTCAAGCGCAAGGAGAGCCCATCGTGCATTTGCGATCCTGAGAAGGATGAGACTGTGCCACATATATTATTCAGCTGCCCCGTCTTCGACAGAGAAAGACTTGAGGCCGAGCATGTACTCGACACCAAACTCGACAGTGAAAATATGTGGCTGATAATGCAAAGTCGAAAGAGAAAACTGTTTTTGGAATTTTGCGTAAAAATTTGTGAAAAAGTTATAAAGAGGAACAAAACTGCATAAGCAAAAATGTTTGCATAATATTGTAAAAATATTAGAGCCAAGCATTGAGAACAGTAGGTAGTTACAAAATTGCCAAATAGCATAAAGACCTTTTAGTAAAATAATGTTATTGATTGCCCATGAATGTTAGAGCGTAAGTAGCCGTAAGAAATAGTATATAAAATAGAGAAATAAGCCAAGAAAATTGTAATAGCTTTAAGGAATATGTAGTAATATAATTTAGTGATCATCGTAAAATAGAAATAGTGTTAAGAAATAATTATGTAATTAAGCTAGAATAGTTTTAAAAGACAGCTGTAAAAGTAAAAAACAAACATGTAAAGAAAAAATCACCACTGACTTGTACCCCTGTTTTTATACCCTAATAAACCTGAAACCTAAAATAAAGATATAATATAACAAGAATAGAGTAGACATAGTATAGACCGGAATCCCACCGGGAAATTGCCTGAAAGAGAAGTAAGAAAGAAAGATCAAGTATGCGGAATAAAAGTGCGAGAGGAATAATTGATAGAACTGGAATGAAAGAGTAGCCATAGATAAAATAGGCTCTGATTTATGTCAGAGGAAGTAGCTTTAAAAAAAAAAAAAAAAAAAAAAAAAAAAAAAAAAAAAAAAAAAAAAAAAAAAAAAAACCTAACCTAACCTAACCTAACCTAACCTTTTTTTTTTTTTTTTTTTTTTTTTTTCACGTGGAGAAATGCTCATGCATACTGCACTACCACGGGGAGATAGTGCAGTTATGTGGGACTTTAACCCACTAAAACTCCACGGTGTCCTCCTCTGCCGCTTACGGCGGGAACACGGGCACGGGTTAGCACTCATCCGTGAACCCGCCGCGGCCGTCCGTTACCGGACCCTCCTCTGGGGAGTACTCCCCATCACCGGCGCACCAGAACACATAGCACGCCGTGACCACCCCAGGGACCAAACCAGCACATGGGCGCCAGACGACCCCGTGTCTGGGCACCCTTGGTCCCCCCTGCGACGGGTCAGGACATTGGCCCCGCCGCCTCGCCGCCGCCTCGACAATGCGGGAACCCACCGGGGGGGAACCTAACCTAACCTAACCTAACCTTTTTTTTTTTTTTTTTTTTTTTTTCACGTGGAGAAATGCTCATGCATACTGCACTACCACGGGGAGATAGTGCAGTTATGTGGGACTTTAACCCACTAAAACTCCACGGTGTCCTCCTCTGCCGCTTACGGCGGGAACACGGGCACGCGTTAGCACTCATCCGTGAACCCGCCGCGGCCGTCCGTTACCGGACCCTCCTCTGGGGAGTACTCCCCATCACCGGCGCACCAGAACACATAGCACGCCGTGACCACCCCAGGGACCAAACCAGCACATGGGCGCCAGACGACCCCGTGTCTGGGCACCCTTGGTCCCCCCTGCGACGGGTCAGGACATTGGCCCCGCCGCCTGCCAATTTTCGGCTGCAGAGGATAGGGAGAGCGGCCAACGTAATACCGACACTCCTCTTCCCCTGCAGCCCCACCGCGTCCGCCATCGTACGGTGGCGACCCCGTCAAGGCCGCGGAAGGTAGGGAGAGCGGCGCACCGTAATACCGGCACTCCTCTCCCGCCGCGGCCTCCAACCCTCAACCGCGATGCCTCCGGTACGTACGACATCGCGGCCCGCCTCAGTTGCGATGTCGCCCAAGCGACACCGCAACCTACCTTTGGCCGCTACGTCGTCGGCTTGTCAGCAGAAGCCCTGACGAGCGGCCCCTCCTCGGGTTCCTCTTAGCTTCACCGTGGGTGTCCAAGCCACGGCTACTGAGCCCCCCCGCCTCGACAATGCGGGAACCCACCGGGGGGGAACCTAACCTTTTTTTTTTTTTTTTTTTTTTTTTTTTGATCCGGGGTGGAAAATCCTCATGGATGTCCGCCGCCTTGGGGCGGGCGGCGGGGTCTGTCAGACTCTTACTGACTAAAAACCACCCCGGGTGTTCCATCTCACACCTACGCCGGGGGTCGCGGGAACGTACGATCCTTCCGCAACCCCCGGCTGGTGCCGGCCCGCCGCAGCGGGCCCCGTCTGGTCGGGGGGGGGAGTGAGGTGTTTGACTCCCCCCGCGACGTCTAAGAGGGGCGCGCGTGGAACACATCGCGCCGCCACCTCGGGTCCTGATGTGTGGGGGGCGACGGACGTCCCCGAGTCCATCGCCCCTGGACCCGTTTAGGGGGGCCGGAAGAGGGCGTTGTCCGCCCTCCGCCGACGCCCGGTGCGCCTGCTGCGGGCAGGGTGAGTGGACGAGATCTCCCTCTCCCTTTCCGCAGCCTCCTTCTGCGAGACGACTGTTTCACAGAAGGAAACCACCGCGTCCCAGGACTCCTCGCTGTCGACCATGGACTCGACCACGGCCGGCGGCGAGAGGTCACTGCCTACTTCTGAGATGAGGGCACGGCGCGGCTCCTCCCAAGCGGCACACTCTGCCAGCGTATGCCACGCCGTGTCCTCCCGGCAGTCGACGCAGTGGTGACACCGGGCGTCCGGCTCCCTGTTTATGCGACACAGGTACTTCCCGAAGCAACCGTGCCCCGAGAGCACCTGCGTCACCCGAAACGACAGGGAGCCGTGCCTCCTCCCGAGCCAGCGCTCGAGCACTGGCCGGACCGCCTCGATGGTACCGAGGCCGGCGGTAGGGCGCGAAAGCCTGTCCCGCCATTCCGCCACCAGGACCTCGCGAAGCTGAGACCGACGCAGCTCCATATGGCGCTGCGTCAGCCCCTCGCCCCGCGCCCGCGCTTCCTCGCGCCACCGGTACAGTGACGCGAGTACTTTCGCCTCCAGGTCCCAGGGCGGGGATCCGGCCAGTACACAAGCCGCCTCGTAGGAGATCGTGCGATACCCCCGGACGACTCTGACGGCCATAGCTCTCTGCGGCTTTCGCAGGACTGCGATGCTACCGGCCGTCAGGTCAGTCGCCCAGATCGGGGCCCCATACAGGGCCATGGATCGCACGATCCCCACGTAGAGCCGCCTACAGGCGGCGCTCGGGCCCCCCAGATTGGGAAGCAACGTTGACAGCGCCCCAGCAGCGCCCAACAACTTGGGCGCCAGCCGCCGGAAGTGGGGGCCGAAATCCCACCGGCTGTCGAGCACCAATCCCAGGTACTTCATGGTGGACTCGACAGCGATCCGAGCCCCCCCGACCACCATGTGTGATCCGGGCGGCGGCGCCCGCCGGGGGCCATGAAACACCATGGCCTCCGACTTGTTGAGGGCCACCTCCAGGCCCAGGCGACGTATGCGGCTCACCACCTGTGACACCGCAGCCGTCGCCAGCAACGCTGCCTCCCTGTGCGAGCTCCCCCGGGCAGTGACCAGCGTGTCGTCAGCATAACACGTAAGGTCCACGCCCGGTTGGAGCTCGCCCCTCAACACCCAGTCGTACCCGATGTTCCACAGGAGCGGGCCCAAGACCGAGCCCTGTGGAACACCGCACGACATGCGGTGCTGGTGTCCGCCATCACGTCCCACGTAGGTGACACACCTCTCCGACAGATAAGCCCCAACGACGTGGCGGAGGTAGGGAGGCACCCGATGGTACCGCAGTGCCTCCCGAATACAACTCCAGGGCAGGGTGTTGAAGGCGTTGGAGATGTCCAAGGACACCGCCAACATCACCCCGCCCCGGGCCACTGCTTCCTCCGCCAGGACTCTCACTCGCGACACAGCGTGAATGGTAGAGCGCCCGTGCCGAAAGCCGAACTGGCTGCCGTCCAGATCCGGCCCCTCTCCGCACAAGTGGCCGACGAGGCGGGCAGCGATTATCCGCTCGAACAGCTTACCCACCTCGTCTAGCAGCACTATGGGCCGGGACGCGGACGGCGAGTCCGCAGGGCGCCCCGCCTTCCTGAGCAGGACCAGACGACCAGATTTCCACAAAGTGGGAAACTGGCCCCGCTCAAGGCACGCTGTGTAGAGTCCTCTGAGTTGGGGCTCAAGCTCCTTCAGAGCGAGGGCTAACACGCAGCCGTGGATCCCGTCGGGCCCCGGAGCCACGTTTTTGGCCCGGAGCCTCATCACGGCTGCCCCCATCTCTGCCTGTGTCACCTCTGGGACGCTGATGGCGTTCTCTTCGGTGGACTCTGCGGCCGTGGGCAATGCCATCGGCGGCGGAGTGTGCTCCGCTCTCGCCGGGAAGAGGGCTGCGACCACCTCCTCCAGCAGCTCGGGTTGGAGACTCTCCGTAAGCGGGGGCGCCGCGGCTCGAAGTTTCCCTCGAACCGCGCGATAAGGGCGCCCCCACGGATCCCCGTCTAGAGTCTCCAACATCTCCTCCCTGGCTCGCGACTTCGCCTCGCCGATGGCCAGCCACAGAGTCCTCTTCGCCGCGCGGTACACCTCATACAGCGCGGCTTCTTCGTCAGGGACCCGAAGACGTCTCCTCCGGTATCGGGTGTACTGGCGCCTGACCGCCACGCACGCGACGCGCAGCTGCGCGATCTCGGCGGTCCACCAGTACACCTGGCGCCTTGCTGACTGTGCGTGGACCCGGGGCATGGACGCGTCGCTGATTTGCGTCATCGCCCCGCGGAACCACAGCGCCTCCTGCTCGACGTCAACGGGTCCGTTCGTCGCCGACTCCCGGAACCAGGCCTGGACAATAGCGGCCTCCTCGAGAAGCTCCCTGTCGATGCGCTTACGCGCCCAGCGCGGACCGTCCGCACGCGGGGCCGGTAAACCGCGGCCGCCTGCGGTCTGGGCGGAGACGTCGAAACGGATGTACCGATGATCCGACAACGTCTCCACCTCCGCGGCGACACGCCAGTCGCGGACACGGCTCGCGACAGCGGGGCTAGCGAACGAGACGTCCACTATTGAACCGCCCCGCTGCCGCACGCACGTGTACTCCGTGCCCCGATTTAGGACGGTCAAGCCAATCGTGACCGCCCACTCCTCCAGCACCTCGCCCCTGGCATCCGTCACCGGAGACCCCCACGCCGCAGATTTGGCGTTGAGATCCCCCAGCAACAGCACCGGGCGAGGGTGGAGTCGGCCCACGACGGCACCCAACTCGACAAGGAACCTCTCGAAGTCGGCGAGACTCTTGTTGGGCGAAAAATACGCCCCAACCGTGCCAATGCCGTCCACGAGCGCGGCCACCCAGCCGTGACCTCGGGACGGGTTGGCAAGAGCCCCGCCAATGATGGCCACCAAACCGTCCAGGTCTCCCACCCAGTTATCCCTGGGGGGGACAAAGTACGGTTCGGCGACCACAGCCACGCGAATCGACCACTCTGCCATGCTCTGGAGCAAGAGATCCTGAGCTCTGGCACAGTGGTTGATGTTGCCCTGGAGGAAATGGTACAGCGCCATTAGGCACAGTCCATCCCCTCCGCACCATTCCTAGGCCGGGAGTCGGCCGAAGGGAGACCAGGCTGAGGGGGGGGTAAAGAGCCCCCGGCAGCCTTGGCACCCCTTCTCTTCCCCTTTTGGGCAGGCCCGCCACAAGCCTTTCCGCCCGCTCTGTGCCCAGCGGGCCTCCCTGCAGCTGTACAGAGGCTGCAGTTTGGCTCCGCGGAGCACTGGGCCGCCTTGTGGCCGGCCTGACCGCAGCGATAGCACAGCTCGCTGCGGTCTACGCACGAGGTGCACCGTGCCCTGACATGCCCAATGTCAAGGCAACGGTAGCACCGCAAAGCCCTGGGTTGCAGCTGCCTCACCCTCGCCGCAACCCACCCCACCAACAGACGCCCAGCGTCGGCGACTTTGTTCGCCGCCGCCACCGGGCACCGCACCCAAATCGCGCCGAGCCCGGAGGCGTCGACGCGAATGTCCCCCGTCCGCACGTCCCCGGGCGGACATCCACCGGCCTTGGCGACGGCCGCCGCGACCTCAGCCGGAGTCGTCGAGTCGTCCAGGCCGTCGACGCGCAGTTCAGCGGTCTTCATCGGCCTGGACACCCGAACGTCCTCCGGGTTCAGGACCTCCCGCAGCTTGGCGGCCAGGACGTCCGCCTTTTCGCCGCTAGAGGCACCCGACACCTCCAGCAGTCGCGCCCCCGTAATCGCCGGCCTCATTCTGAGGCCGGACGGTATGCCCAGGTCGGGGAACGCGACCTTGGCTTTGGCCTCCATAAGGACCGCCTTATATGAGACGCCCCTTTCGACAGCTCCGGGCTGCAGCGTAATGACTACAGCCGCGGAGCGTGGGGCTCTGGCTCTAGGCGGTCCAACCTAACCTTTTTTTTTTTTTTTTTTTTTTTTTTCACGTGGAGAAATGCTCATGCATACTACACTACCACGGGGAGATAGTGCAGTTATGTGGGACTCTAACCCACTAAAACTCCACGGTGTCCTCCTCTGCCGCTTACGGCGAGAACACGGGCACGCGTTAGCACTCATCCGTGAACCCGCCGCGGCCGTCCGTTACCGGACCCTCCTCTGGGGAGTACTCCCCATCACCGGCGCACCAGAACACATAGCACGCCGTGACCACCCCAGGGACCAAACCAGCACATGGGCGCCAGACGACCCCGTGTCTGGGCACCCTTGGTCCCCCCTGCGACGGGTCAGGACATTGGCCCCGCCGCCTGCCAATTTTCGGCTGCAGAGGATAGGGAGAGCGGCCAACGCAATACCGACACTCCTCTTCCCCTGCAGCCCCACCGCGTCCGCCATCGAACGGTGGCGACCCCGTCAAGGCCGCGGAAGGTAGGGAGAGCGGCGCACCGTAATACCGGCACTCCTCTCCCGCCGCGGCCTCCAACCCTCAACCGCGATGCCTCCGGTACGTACGACATCGCGGCCCGCCTCAGTTGCGATGTCGCCCAAGCGACACCGCAACCTACCTTTGGCCGCTACGTCGTCGGCTTGTCAGCAGAAGCCCTGACGAGCGGCCCCTCCTCGGGTTCCTCTTAGCTTCACCGTGGGTGTCCAAGCCACGGCTACTGAGCCCCCCCGCCTCGACAATGCGGGAACCCACCGGGGGGGGTCCAACCTAACCTAACCTAACCTAACCTTTTTTTTTTTTTTTTTTTTTTGTTCTCGGGGGGAAAATCCTCATGGACATCCTCCGCCCTGGGGAAGGCGGAGGGGCATGCCGGACTCTTACCGGCTAAAAACCACCCCGGTGTTCCCTTCCTGTACCTATTGTCGGGGGTACGGGTATCGCTTGCGCATTCGTCCGCGCCCCCGGCAGGTATTGGCCCGCCAGATGTTCGTAGGCGGGCCCCGTCACCCTCTGCGGATGCCACCCAGTGGCCGCAGGAACTCCCACTAAGAGGCGCGCGCGGAACACTACGCCGCCGCCTCGAGGCCTGTTTCTGATCGGGCAACAGACGCCCCTAGTCTGTCGCCCGCAGGCCGCGCCCTATGGTGGCCGGAGATCGTCCGCCACCCTGCGACGCCCGGTACGTCTGCTGCGGGCCGGGAGAGAGGTAACAGCTTCTCTCTCCCTTTCCGCCGCCTCCTTTAGCGACATTACGTCCTCACAAAAGGAGGCGACGGCCGTCCAGCCGCTCTCGCTCCCGACCATGTATGAAATAACGGCCGGAAGCGAGAGGTCGCCCGCAGCATCGACCGCCGCGACCAGGTCACGGCGCTGCACTGCCCAAGCTGGGCACTCCTCCAACGTGTGCAGCGCCGTGTCCTCGCGGCAGCTGTCACAATGATGACATTCGGGCGTCGGCTCCCGGCCTATCCGACACAGGTACTTCCCGAAACACCCATGTCCGGTAAGCACCTGCGTCAGCCGGAAGCTGAGGGCGCCGTGGCGTCTCTCCAGCCACTCCTTCATCACGGGTCTTACCGCCGCTATCGCGGCGTGCCCTGCCGAGGGTCGCGCAAGTCGCTGCTCCCATTCCGCCACTAGGACCTGGCGGAGCTCTGCCCTGCGCGCCTCAACTTGTCGAGGCACCAGGCGCTCGCCCCGCCCAACTGCTTCCTCGCGCCATTTATAGAGCGACGCGAGGAGATCCGCCTCTAGGTCCCACGGCGGGGATCCGGCTAGGAGGCTCGCCGCCTCGAAGGAGATCGTACGGTATCCCCTTATCACCCTGACGGCCATCGCTCTTTGCGGCCTTCGTAGCAAGGCGATATTACGGGCCGTCAGGGCTATTACGGGCCGTCAGGGCAACCTAACCTAACCTAACCTAACCTTTTTTTTTTTTTTTTTTTTTGAACCGGGGTGGAAAATCCTCATGGATGTCCGCCGCCCTGGGGCGGGCGGCGGGGTCTGTCAGACTCTTACTGACTAAAAACCACCCCGGGTGTTCCATCTCACACCTACGCCGGGGGTCGCGGGAACGTACGATCCTTCCGCAACCCCCGGCTGGTGCCGGCCCGCCGCAGCGGGCCCCGTCTGGTCGGGGGGGGGAGTGAGGTGTTTGACTCCCCCCGCGACGTCTAAGAGGGGCGCGCGTGGAACACATCGCGCCGCCACCTCGGGTCCTGATGTGTGGGGGGCGACGGACGTCCCCGAGTCCGTCGCCCCTGGACCCGTTTAGGGGGGCCGGAAGAGGGCGTTGTCCGCCCTCCGCCGACGCCCGGTGCGCCTGCTGCGGGCAGGGTGAGTGGACGAGATCTCCCTCTCCCTTTCCGCAGCCTCCTTCTGCGAGACGACTGTTTCACAGAAGGAAACCACCGCGTCCCAGGACTCCTCGCTGTCGACCATGGACTCGACCACGGCCGGCAGCGAGAGGTCACTGCCTACTTCTGAGATGAGGGCACGGCGCGGCTCCTCCCAAGCGGCACACTCTGCCAGCGTATGCCACGCCGTGTCCTCCCGGCAGTCGACGCAGTGGTGACACCGGGCGTCCGGCTCCCTGTTTATGCGACACAGGTACTTCCCGAAGCAACCGTGCCCCGAGAGCACCTGCGTCACCCGAAACGACAGGGAGCCGTGCCTCCTCCCGAGCCAGCGCTCGAGCACTGGCCGGACCGCCTCGATGGTACCGAGGCCGGCGGTAGGGCGCGAAAGCCTGTCCCGCCATTCCGCCACCAGGACCTCGCGAAGCTGAGACCGACGCAGCTCCATATGGCGCTGCGTCAGCCCCTCGCCCCGCGCCCGCGCTTCCTCGCGCCACCGGTACAGTGACGCGAGTACTTTCGCCTCCAGGTCCCAGGGCGGGGATCCGGCCAGTACACAAGCCGCCTCGTAGGAGATCGTGCGATACCCCCGGACGACTCTGACGGCCATAGCTCTCTGCGGCTTTCGCAGGACTGCGATGCTACCGGCCGTCAGGTCAGTCGCCCAGATCGGGGCCCCATACAGGGCCATGGATCGCACGATCCCCACGTAGAGCCGCCTACAGGCGGCGCTCGGGCCCCCCAGATTGGGAAGCAACGTTGACAGCGCCCCAGCAGCGCCCAACAACTTGGGCGCCAGCCGCCGGAAGTGGGGGCCGAAATCCCACCGGCTGTCGAGCACCAATCCCAGGTACTTCATGGTGGACTCGACAGCGATCCGAGCCCCCCCGACCACCATGTGTGATCCGGGCGGCGGCGCCCGCCGGGGGCCATGAAACACCATGGCCTCCGACTTGTTGAGGGCCACCTCCAGGCCCAGGCGACGTATGCGGCTCACCACCTGTGACACCGCAGCCGTCGCCAGCAACGCTGCCTCCCTGTGCGAGCTCCCCCGGGCAGTGACCAGCGTGTCGTCAGCATAACACGTAAGGTCCACGCCCGGTTGGAGCTCGCCCCTCAACACCCAGTCGTACCCGATGTTCCACAGGAGCGGGCCCAAGACCGAGCCCTGTGGAACACCGCACGACATGCGGTGCTGGTGTCCGCCATCACGTCCCACGTAGGTGACACACCTCTCCGACAGATAAGCCCCAACGACGTGGCGGAGGTAGGGAGGCACCCGATGGTACCGCAGTGCCTCCCGAATACAACTCCAGGGCAGGGTGTTGAAGGCGTTGGAGATGTCCAAGGACACCGCCAACATCACCCCCGCCCCGGGCCACTGCTTCCTCCGCCAGGACTCTCACTCGCGACACAGCGTGAATGGTAGAGCGCCCGTGCCGAAAGCCGAACTGGCTGCCGTCCAGATCCGGCCCCTCTCCGCACAAGTGGCCGACGAGGCGGGCAGCGATTATCCGCTCGAACAGCTTACCCACCTCGTCTAGCAGCACTATGGGCCGGTACGCGGACGGCGAGTCCGCAGGGCGCCCCGCCTTCCTGAGCAGGACCAGACGACCAGATTTCCACAAAGTGGGAAACTGGCCCCGCTCAAGGCACGCTGTGTAGAGTCCTCTCAGTTGGGGCTCAAGCTCCTTCAGAGCGAGGGCTAACACGCAGCCGTGGATCCCGTCGGGCCCCGGAGCCACGTTTTTGGCCCGGAGCCTCATCACGGCTGCCCCCATCTCTGCCTGTGTCACCTCTGGGACGCTGATGGCGTGCTCTTCGGTGGACTCTGCGGCCGTGGGCAATGCCATCGGCGGCGGAGTGTGCTCCGCTCTCGCCGGGAAGAGGGCTGCGACCACCTCCTCCAGCAGCTCGGGTTGGAGACTCTCCGTAAGCGGGGGCGCCGCGGCTCGAAGTTTCCCTCGAACCGCGCGATAAGGGCGCCCCCACGGATCCCCGTCTAGAGTCTCCAACATCTCCTCCCTGGCTCGCGACTTCGCCTCGCCGATGGCCAGCCACAGAGTCCTCTTCGCCGCGCGGTACACCTCATACAGCGCGGCTTCTTCGTCAGGGACCCGAAGACGTCTCCTCCGGTATCGGGTGTACTGGCGCCTGACCGCCACGCACGCGACGCGCAGCTGCGCGATCTCGGCGGTCCACCAGTACACCTGGCGCCTTGCTGACTGTGCGTGGACCGCCCACTCCTCCACCAACTCGCCCCGCACATCAGTTGTCGGGGAACACCATGCCGCAGACTTGGCATTGAAGTCCCCTAAAACGAGAACGGGACGAGGACGACTACGACTGACGACCGTGCCTAAATCTGAGATGATCACCTCGAGGTCAGCGAGAGATAGGCTGGGGGCGAAATACACCCCCGCGACCATAATATCGCCCCAAACTGCCGCAACATAGCCCCGCCCCCGGGTGACGGCTTCAAAGAGCGGGGTGTCCACGGCAGATCTCCTTACAAGCGCCACCGAGCCGCTAGTATCGCACACCCAGTCATCCCTGGGCGGCACAAAATACGGCTCGGCGACGACTGCCACATCGATGGACCACTGCGCCATGCTCTGGAGCAAGAGATCCTGAGCTCTGGCGCAGTGGTTTATGTTGCTTTGGAGGAGACATAGATGACCTGGGGCCATTATTGGGTATCCATTGTTGTCTCCTCCTCCCCAGTCCCCGGCGGATCTGCTGCCGCAACCGGTGGGTGAGCCGGTTGCGAGGAACCGGTTGCCTCCATCAATGTGTCCGTAGAAGCCGACGGATGAATCGGCTGTGTCTTGGCCCCGGAGTTCTTCTTTGTGGGCCTGGCGCAGGCCTTAGTCCCGGTCCGGTGATCGGCTGGCTTGCCGGATGCCGCACAGAGTACGCAGTGCGGCACGGCTGTGCAAGAGCCAGCTTTGTGATCGGGTTGACCGCAGCGGAAGCACAGTCGGCTGCGGTCGACCCCCGCGGTGCACCGTACACCCACGTGTCCGGGCTCGAGACAACGATAGCACCGCAAGGGCTTGGGCGTCAAGAGCGTCACCTGCGCCGAGACCCATCCTACCAGCAGCCTTCTGCCCTCCTTAAGTTTGTTGGCCGCCGCTACGGGACAACTCACTTGCACTGTCCCGAGGCCAGAGACACCCCTACGGATTGTGCCCGCCTTGACTTGTTCTGGCGGGCAGTTGCCGGCCTTCGAGATGGCAGTGGCGACTTCCTCAGAGGTGACAGAGTCGTCCAGGCCCGAGATTCGCAAATCTGCACACTTAGTGGGCCTGGACACTCTGACGTCGTCAGTTCCGAGAGACGCCCTTAGCCTTTCGGCAAGAGCGTCTGCCTTGGGGGCACTTGTAGCCCCCGAAATCTCCAGAAGTCGGGCTCCGGTAGCCGTAGGCTTGCACCGGAGGCCCGTTATGCCGAGATCACTCAATGATATTTCGGCTTTTGCCTTTGCGAGGATCCCGGCATATGTCTGACCGCGCTCCTCCGCCCCCGGCTGCAGCGTCAGAACCACAGCCGTTGATCGTGGGGCACGGAGTCGCGCAGCCTGTGCTTGGGCCGCCGTCTTCGCCTTTTGGGCATTGCGCCTGGCCTTGCGGCGCGCCTTTTTATTGTTTTGCTTGGCGCCCGCAGTTGTCCATTCCGCCTCCTTCTGAGAAGAGGCGGATTTCGGGTCGCCCTGGCTTATGGATTGTGTTGGCGGCTCTGTAGAGTTAGCCGCTACACCCGACTGGTTGTTTTTATTTTTCTTCTTCTTCTTCTTTTTCTTTTTTTCCCCCTTCGCCCCGTCTTGAGACGAGCCTATGGGGGGTGTCTTGTCCGTTATAGCCGCAGCAGCCGCTTGTGCCTGTTGCTGTTGCTGCTGGGCACGAGGCGCTGCGGCTTTGGCCGCATAAGACGGCGCCGGTGCGCTGCGTTGGTCTGCAGCTAGGGGAGGGCGTAAGATTCTCCCCTCTATCACCGAGAATCGGGCGCTTAGGCTCGCCAGCTCCTGACGGACCAGGCGAACCAACTCCGACTCTGGTGGCGGCTGCTGCTGTGTCGGCTGCTGTGTCGGCTGTTGCTGTGGCTGCTGCTGCGGCTGTGGCAAGCCCAGCTCCTTCCGGAGGTGCTCGCGGCGGAAGGACGCCATCTCCGCCTTGAGCTCCTCGTACTCCTTGCGGAGTTCCGCCATTTGGGCCGCCAACTTAACATTTTGGGCCGTTAATAAAGCCGCCTCTTCGCTGGAGGTGCGGCTGAGTAGCACCTCGGCACTCTCCAGTATCGAGGCCGTAGCCTCTTTGAGTGCCTTCTGGCTTACGCCACTGAGGCCCTTCGATACCTTTTGGACCCTCTTGATGGCAGCCACGGCATCAACCAATCTTTGGTTGAGGTCGGAAGCAGGTAGGTCTTCCGCCTCGACGACCATGTCAGAGGCAACAGAAGACGACTCCGACAGGCGGGTGACCCTCCCTTCCGTCACCCTTTTTGTCAGAGCCGCAATCTGCCGCTCATCCTCCGCTTGTTTGTCGGCGTCGGCTGCAGCCTTCTTGGCAGCCGCAACCTCGCGCCTGGACAAGCCGATGCCAACGTACTTGCCCGTCGACACCGGCCTACCTCTCCCGCCTTTTTTGGCACCGACCTTGGCAGCCGGTACCGAAGCATCACTCAGGGCCGAATCCGACCCCGAGTCCGCACCACTACGAGGGCGCTTGCTCGGGCGCTTTGAGTTGGAACTCGCTGCACTTGCGACGGTCATCAGACTCGACGCAGAGTCCGAGTCCGAGAGCGCATCTCCTATCCTCTCCACGAGTACACGAAGTACTTTGTCTCCTTCAACGTCTTTTGTTGTGTTTTTTAAATTAGTTTTTTCCATTTTAGTCCCACGAGAATGGAAGCAATTATTGGGGTCCTTCGCGGGCAGTGGCTCCATACCCTTAAACGTAGCCCTATATACTGTTGGGGGCGGGAGGTACCAACAGGTGGGAGCGCTAACGACCGTTCGCCCAACGGCCATTCATCCCCTCGCCGCGCTCCCAAAACTTGGGATTGGGTGGTTTTTTATCTTAGAGGTGTCCTTCCTCTGGGCCAGGCGGTTAAGCCAAGCCCCCGGCGGCGGCATTAAACATGCCTCCGTCCGCTGTCCGGCCAACCCGACTCAGCGGACCCGCCGAAAGGTTTGCTCCTCGATGAACGAGGAGACAAACGAACGCCGCTTCGGTGCGCCTGCACCTCAGCGGCGGCGGCCGCGTTCTTGCCCGGTCGACGAGCGTCGACGAAGCAGGAGCGACCTCTCCCTGTGTCCCTCTTGGTAATGCCCCTCACCTGAACCTCAAAGCGAGATCCAGGATCGGGACACGCAAGCCCCACCACGACAACCTTTTTTTTTTTTTTTTTTTTTGAACCGGGGTGGAAAATCCTCATGGATGTCCGCCGCCCTGGGGCGGGCGGCGGGGTCTGTCAGACTCTTACTGACTAAAAACCACCCCGGGTGTTCCCTCTCACACCTACGCCGGGGGTCGCGGGAACGTACGATCCTTCCGCAACCCCCGGCTGGTGCCGGCCCGCCGCAGCGGGCCCCGTCTGGTCAGGGGGGGGAGTGAGGTGTTTGACTCCCCCCGTGACGTCTAAGAGGGGCGCGCGTGGAACACATCGCGCCGCCACCTCGGGTCCTGATGTGTGGGGGGCGACGGACGTCCCCGAGTCCGTCGCCCCTGGACCCGTTTAGGGGGGCCGGAAGAGGGCGTTGTCCGCCCTCCGCCGACGCCCGGTGCGCCTGCTGCGGGCAGGGTGAGTGGACGAGATCTCCCTCTCCCTTTCCGCAGCCTCCTTCTGCGAGACGACCGTTTCGCAGAAGGAAACCACCGCGTCCCAGGACTCCTCGCTGTCGACCATGGACTCGACCACGGCCGGCAGCGAGAGGTCACTGCCTACTTCTGAGATGAGGGCACGGCGCGGCTCCTCCCAAGCGGCACACTCTGCCAGCGTATGCCACGCCGTGTCCTCCCGGCAGTCGACGCAGTGGTGACACCGGGCGTCCGGCTCCCTGTTTATGCGACACAGGTACTTCCCGAAGCAACCGTGCCCCGAGAGCACCTGCGTCACCCGAAACGACAGGGAGCCGTGCCTCCTCCCGAGCCAGCGCTCGAGCACTGGCCGGACCGCCTCGATGGTACCGAGGCCGGCGGTAGGGCGCGAAAGCCTGTCCCGCCATTCCGCCACCAGGACCTCGCGAAGCTGAGACCGACGCAGCTCCATATGGCGCTGCGTCAGCCCCTCGCCCCGCGCCCGCGCTTCCTCGCGCCACCGGTACAGTGACGCGAGTACTTTCGCCTCCAGGTCCCAGGGCGGGGATCCGGCCAGTACACAAGCCGCCTCGTAGGAGATCGTGCGATACCCCCGGACGACACTGACGGCCATAGCTCTCTGCGGCTTTCGCAGGACTGCGATGCTACCGGCCGTCAGGTCAGTCGCCCAGATCGGGGCCCCATACAGGGCCATGGATCGCACGATCCCCACGTAGAGCCGCCTACAGGCGGCGCTCGGGCCCCCCAGATTGGGAAGCAACGTTGACAGCGCCCCAGCAGCGCCCAACAACTTGGGCGCCAGCCGCCGGAAGTGGGGGCCGAAATCCCACCGGCTGTCGAGCACCAATCCCAGGTACTTCATGGTGGACTCGACAGCGATCCGAGCCCCCCCGACCGCGATGTGTGATCCGGGCGGCGGCGCCCGCCGGGGGCCATGAAACACCATGGCCTCCGACTTGTTGAGAGCCACCTCCAGGCCCAGGCGACGTATGCGGCTCACCACCTGTGACACCGCAGCCGTCGCCAGCAACGCTGCCTCCCTGTGCGAGCTCCCCCGGGCAGTGACCAGCGTGTCGTCAGCATAACACGTAAGGTCCACGCCCGGTTGGAGCTCGCCCCTCAACACCCAGTCGTACCCGATGTTCCACAGGAGCGGGCCCAAGACCGAGCCCTGTGGAACACCGCACGACATGCGGTGCTGGTGTCCGCCATCACGTCCCACGTAGGTGACACACCTCTCCGACAGATAAACCTAACCTAACCTAACCTAACCTTTTTTTTTTTTTTTTTTTTTTGAACCGGGGTGGAAAATCCTCATGGATGTCCGCCGCCCTGGGGCGGGCGGCGGGGTCTGTCAGACTCTTACTGACTAAAAACCACCCCGGGTGTTCCATCTCACACCTACGCCGGGGGTCGCGGGAACGTACGATCCTTCCGCAACCCCCGGCTGGTGCCGGCCCGCCGCAGCGGGCCCCGTCTGGTCGGGGGGGGGAGTGAGGTGTTTGACTCCCCCCGCGACGTCTAAGAGGGGCGCGCGTGGAACACATCGCGCCGCCACCTCGGGTCCTGATGTGTGGGGGGCGACGGACGTCCCCGAGTCCGTCGCCCCTGGACCCGTTTAGGGGGGCCGGAAGAGGGCGTTGTCCGCCCTCCGCCGACGCCCGGTGCGCCTGCTGCGGGCAGGGTGAGTGGACGAGATCTCCCTCTCCCTTTCCGCAGCCTCCTTCTGCGAGACGACTGTTTCACAGAAGGAAACCACCGCGTCCCAGGACTCCTCGCTGTCGACCATGGACTCGACCACGGCCGGCAGCGAGAGGTCACTGCCTACTTCTGAGATGAGGGCACGGCGCGGCTCCTCCCAAGCGGCACACTCTGCCAGCGTATGCCACGCCGTGTCCTCCCGGCAGTCGACGCAGTGGTGACACCGGGCGTCCGGCTCCCTGTTTATGCGACACAGGTACTTCCCGAAGCAACCGTGCCCCGAGAGCACCTGCGTCACCCGAAACGACAGGGAGCCGTGCCTCCTCCCGAGCCAGCGCTCGAGCACTGGCCGGACCGCCTCGATGGTACCGAGGCCGGCGGTAGGGCGCGAAAGCCTAAAAAAAAAAAAAAAAACCTAACCTAACCTAACCTAACCTTTTTTTTTTTTTTTTTTTTTTTTCACGTGGAGAAATGCTCATGCATACTACACTACCACGGGGAGATAGTGCAGTTATGTGGGACTCTAACCCACTAAAACTCCACGGTGTCCTCCTCTGCCGCTTACGGCGGGAACACGGGCACGCGTTAGCACTCATCCGTGAACCCGCCGCGGCCGTCCGTTACCGGACCCTCCTCTGGGGAGTACTCCCCATCACCGGCGCACCAGAACACATAGCACGCCGTGACCACCCCAGGGACCAAACCAGCACATGGGCGCCAGACGACCCCGTGTCTGGACACCCTTGGTCCCCCTGTGACGGGTCAGAACATTGGCCCCGCCGCCTGCCAATTTTCGGCTGCAGAGGATAGGGAGAGCGGCCAACGCAATACCGGCACTCCTCTTCCCCTGCAGCCCCACCGCGTCCGCCATCTTACGGTGGCGACCCCGTCAAGGCCGCGGAAGGTAGGGAGAGCGGCGCACCGTAATACCGGCACTCCTCTCCCGCCGCGGCCCTCAACCCTCAGCCGCGACGCCCCCGTTACGACATCGCGGCCCGCCTCAGTTGCGATGCCGCTCAAGCGGCACCGCAACCTACTTTTGGCCGCTACGTCGTCGGCTTGGTAGCAAAAGCCCTGACGAGCGGCCCCTCCTCGGGTTCCTCTTAGCTTCACCGTGGGGCTCAAAACCACGGCTACTGGGCCCCCCCGCCTCGACAATGCGGGAACCCACCGGGGGGGAACCTAACCTAACCTTTTTTTTTTTTTTTTGAACCGGGGTGGAAAATCCTCATGGATGTCCGCCGCCCTGGGGCGGGCGGCGGGGTCTGTCAGACTCTTACTGACTAAAAACCACCCCGGGTGTTCCATCTCACACCTACGCCGGGGGTCGCGGGAACGTACGATCCTTCCGCAACCCCCGGCTGGTGCCGGCCCGCCGCAGCGGGCCCCGTCTGGTCGGGGGGGGGAGTGAGGTGTTTGACTCCCCCCGCGACGTCTAAGAGGGGCGCGCGTGGAACACATCGCGCGCCGCCACCTCGGGTCCTGATGTGTGGGGGGCGACGGACGTCCCCGAGTCCGTCGCCCCTGGACCCGTTTAGGGGGGGCCGGAAGAGGGCGTTGTCCGCCCTCCGCCGACGCCCGGTGCGCCTGCTGCGGGCAGGGTGAGTGGACGAGATCTCCCTCTCCCTTTCCGCAGCCTCCTTCTGCGAGACGACTGTTTCACAGAAGGAAACCACCGCGTCCCAGGACTCCTCGCTGTCGACCATGGACTCGACCACGGCCGGCAGCGAGAGGTCACTGCCTACTTCTGAGATGAGGGCACGGCGCGGCTCCTCCCAAGCGGCACACTCTGCCAGCGTATGCCACGCCGTGTCCTCCCGGCAGTCGACGCAGTGGTGACACCGGGCGTCCGGCTCCCTGTTTATGCGACACAGGTACTTCCCGAAGCAACCGTGCCCCGAGAGCACCTGCGTCACCCGAAACGACAGGGAGCCGTGCCTCCTCCCGAGCCAGCGCTCGAGCACTGGCCGGACCGCCTCGATGGTACCGAGGCCGGCGGTTGGGCGCGAAAGCCTGTCCCGCCATTCCGCCACCAGGACCTCGCGAAGCTGAGACCGACGCAGCTCCATATGGCGCTGCGTCAGCCCCTCGCCCCGCGCCCGCGCTTCCTCGCGCCACCGGTACAGTGACGCGAGTACTTTCGCCTCCAGGTCCCAGGGCGGGGATCCGGCCAGTACACAAGCCGCCTCGTAGGAGATCGTGCGATACCCCCGGACGACTCTGACGGCCATAGCTCTCTGCGGCTTTCGCAGGACTGCGATGCTACCGGCCGTCAGGTCAGTCGCCCAGATCGGGGCCCCATACAGGGCCATGGATCGCACGATCCCCACGTAGAGCCGCCTACAGGCGGCGCTCGGGCCCCCCAGATTGGGAAGCAGCGTTGACAGCGCCCCAGCAGCGCCCAACAACTTGGGCGCCAGCCGCCGGAAGTGGGGGCCGAAATCCCACCGGCTGTCGAGCACCAATCCCAGGTACTTCATGGTGGACTCGACAGCGATCCGAGCCCCCCCGACCACCATGTGTGATCCGGGCGGCGGCGCCCGCCGGGGGCCATGAAACACCATGGCCTCCGACTTGCTGAGGGCCACCTCCAGGCCCAGGCGACGTATGCGGCTCACCACCTGTGACACCGCAGCCGTCGCCAGCAACGCTGCCTCCCTGTGCGAGCTCCCCCGGGCAGTGACCAGCGTGTCGTCAGCATAACACGTAAGGTCCACGCCCGGTTGGAGCTCGCCCCTCAACACCCAGTCGTAGCCGATGTTCCACAGGAGCGGGCCCAAGACCGAGCCCTGTGGAACACCGCACGACATGCGGTGCTGGTGTCCGCCATCACGTCCCACGTAGGTGACACACCTCTCCGACAGATAAGCCCCAACGACGTGGCGGAGGTAGGGAGGCACCCGATGGTACCGCAGTGCCTCCCGAATACAACTCCAGGGCAGGGTGTTGAAGGCGTTGGAGATGTCCAAGGACACCGCCAACATCACCCCGCCCCGGGCCACTGCTTCCTCCGCCAGGACTCTCACTCGCGACACAGCGTGAATGGTAGAGCGCCCGTGCCGAAAGCCGAACTGGCTGCCGTCCAGATCCGGCCCCTCTCCGCACAAGTGGCCGACGAGGCGGGCAGCGATTATCCGCTCGAACAGCTTACCCACCTCGTCTAGCAGCACTATGGGCCGGTACGCGGACGGCGAGTCCGCAGGGCGCCCCGCCTTCCTGAGCAGGACCAGACGACCAGATTTCCACAAAGTGGGAAACTGGCCCCGCTCAAGGCACGCTGTGTAGAGTCCTCTCAGTTGGGGCTCAAGCTCCTTCAGAGCGAGGGCTAACACGCAGCCGTGGATCCCGTCGGGCCCCGGAGCCACGTTTTTGGCCCGGAGCCTCATCACGGCTGCCCCCATCTCTGCCTGTGTCACCTCTGGGACGCTGATGGCGTTCTCTTCGGTGGACTCTGCGGCCGTGGGCAATGCCATCGGCGGCGGAGTGTAACCTAACCTAACCTAACCTAACCTGCCTAAGTAAAGCAAAGTTGCACTTGGGCAACTCTCGGAACCTAAAAACGGAAATAAAGACGGAGGTTCTGGGGGCCATCACCCGGCTCTACGAAATAGTGAAAGAGTCGGAAAAATCGAGACCCCCTGTCATCGCTGCCTCCACTCCGACTGTCAACCAGACCAGCCTGCCCTCCCCAAACGAAGAGCCCCCGGTAAACAGGGAGCTCGTAAAACAGCTGGAGGAAAATAGCGCTCTCCTAAAAGAAAACTATGCAAAAATGGAACAGCTGCGAGATGCCTTGGCGACAAGAGACTTTGTTGGGGAGAGGACATACGCGACTGTGGTTGCTGCGCAAAACAGCCAGACCGGGGCTCAGGCCCTGGGGCGAGCAACGCTGCACTCCGTTGTCGTCTCCTCAACAAAGGAAACAGAAACAGGAGAAGAGGTTTTGGAAAGGGTGAGGAGGGCAGTCGATGCGAAGGAAGGCTGGGTGAAGGTGGAAAAGGTCAGGAAGGCAAAGGATAGGAAGATCATAATGGGATGTCATTCAAAGGAAGAGAGGACTAAAATAAAGGAAAAGATAGAAGCAGCTGGGCAGGGCCTCGTCGTCGAGGAAGTGACGAACCGGGACCCGCTTCTGATTCTGAGGGATGTTCTGCTCGTACACAGTGACGAAGAAGTTATGAGGGCCCTCAGAAATCAGAACCGGGAGCTCTTCCACGGCCTCGGAGACGAGGACCTAAGGACGGTGATAAAATTCCGAAGGAAGACGCGAAACCCGCATCTGAACCACATTGTGCTCAGTGTGTCCCCACTAATCTGGAGGAGGGCCATCGAAAGTGGCAAACTGAGAATCGACCTCCAGATTGTGCGCGTCGAAGATCAGACGCCACTAGTGCAGTGTACCCGCTGCTTGGGCTACGGACACAGTAAGCGGTTCTGTAAGCACTCAGCCGATCTGTGCAGCCACTGTGGCGGCCTACACCTCAGGGCTGACTGCCCAGACAGGAACTTGGGCGAAGCAGCGGCGTGCGTAAACTGCACCAAGGAAAAATTGGGAAACACTGAGCACAATGCTTTCAGTACTGAATGCCCTGTAAGGCGAAAGTGGGATGCCATCGCTCGAGCCTCAATAGCATATTGCTAAAGTTGCCCCGGATACCCACCAGTACAAAATAGTCCAGGCCAATCTGCAACGGAGTCAGCTGGCCACAAACGAGCTGCTGCTGGAGGCCGAAAAGCGAAAACTTGCCATAGCGCTGCTCCAGGAGCCCTATGTGGGTGGGGTGAGAAGGATGAAGGGCTACCGGGGCGTAAGGATCTTCCAGAGCTCTGAGGGGGGAGAAGGAACTGTAAAGGCAGCAGTAGCTGTCCTTGACCAAAGCCTGGATATAATCCAGTACCCGCAACTCACCACAAACAACATCGTTGTGGTGGGAGTCCGAACCAGAGCCTGGACGATCACGCTGGTGTCCTTCTACTTCGAGCCCGACAAGCCCATAGAGCCATACCTGGAGCAGCTAAAACGAGCGGAGCAGGTGGTGGGCCCGAGCAGGTTGGTCATCGGAGGAGACGCAAATGCGAAAAGCACTTGGTGGGGAAGCGGCAACGAGGACTCGAGAGGTGAACACATGAGTGGAACGCTAGGGGAAATGGGTTTACAGATTCTTAATACGGGCGACATCCCAACCTTTGACACCATTAGGGGAGGTATCAGGTACAGCAGCCACGTGGACGTAACGGCCTGTTCGGCGGACATGCTGGACCTGGTTGACGGCTGGCGAATCGTGGAAGGACTCACGAGCTCCGACCATAACGGCATATTTTTCGGCATTAACCTCAAAAAATCAAAAGGAATAAGCATTGAGCGTACTACCAGAAAATACAATACAAAGGACGCGAATTGGAGACAGTTTCATGAGAAACTGTCTCAAATTATGCTCACAAAAAATCTAACAGTTACGGAGCTCACAAACATAAACACTACAGACAAACTAGAACACACAATAAACACATACACACAAGCCGTAACTGAAACATGTACACACATTTTAAAAACAAAAAAGAAACACGAGACACTTACCCTGCCGTGGTGGTCCGATGAGCTCGCTGGGATGAAGTCGCTGGTCGCCACCAGGAAACGCAGAATCAGGAACGCAGCGCCGGTCCGAAGAGAGATGGTGGTCAGGCTGTACCTGGAAGAAAAAGGAAAGTATGAGGAGGCTGTAAGGAGAGCGATCGAGGAGAGTTGGAAGCATTTTTGCGGAAAGCAGGATAGGGAGGGTGTCTGGGAGGGGATATACAGAGTCATGGGAAGGGTCGCAAAAAGGGAAGAGGATCCGCCGCTGTGGTCGGGAAGTGAGATACTGGATGCAAAGGGTTCGGTGAGGCTGTTGGCCGACACATTCTACCCTGAAGACCGTGAGGAGGACGACACTTTGGACCATCGCCGAACCCGGCTACTGGCAGAGAGGGTAAACGAGTGGAGCCATGATGAACAACATGATCCACCGTTTACCCAGAGTGAGCTAGACAGGTCCATTGGGTCGTTCAACCCAAAAAAGGCCCCAGGAGCCGACGGCCTCACTGCTGATATCTGCTCTCAGGCCATCTCCTGCAACCCTGAATTTTTCCTGTCGCTGCTTAATAAATGCCTGGCACACCAATACTTCCCGAAGTCCTGGAAGGAAGCAACGGTGGTTGTGCTCAGGAAACCAGGCAAAGACTCGTACACCGTCCCGAAATCCTACAGGCCGATTGGGCTTTTGCCTGTACTAGGGAAGGTGTACGAGAGGATGTTGGTTGCTCGTCTCAAGTTTTACCTGCTCCCCAGGTTTAGTACTCGCCAATACGGCTTTATGCCCCAAAGGAGCACCGAAGACTCCCTCTATACTCTCGTGCAGTACATCCGCACAGAGCTGGCACATAAAAAGATCGTGACGCTCGTGTCACTGGATATAGAGGGAGCATTCGACAGTGCGTGGTGGCCCGCAATTAAGGTACGATTGGCTGAGGAAAAGTGTCCTGTAAACTTGAGACGAGTAGTCGACAGCTATCTCAGCGACAGGGAGGTCAGCGTGAGATACGCGGGGGAGGAGAGCAGGAAGAAAACCAGCAAAGGGTGCGTCCAGGGTTCCATAGGTGGTCCTATCTTCTGGAATCTGCTTTTGGACCCACTCCTGAAGCAGCTAGAGGATAGAGGCCACTACTGCCAGGCATTCGCCGACGACGTCGTTATGGTGTTCGCCGGCGAATCGGCAGTGGAAATCGAGGGACGGGCCGGTGCCGCTCTCGAACATGTTCGAGCGTGGGGTGTCAGAAATAAGCTCAAATTCGCACCGCACAAAACCTGTGCGATGGTACTAACGCGGAGGCTGAAGTATGACACACCACGCTTGACCATGGGAGGGATCGACATCGGTATGTCCCAAGACATAAAAATCTTGGGCGTCACCATTGACAGCAAGTTAACATTCAACAAGCATGTAACTATCGCCTGCAAAAAGGCGATAGGTATATATAAGCAGCTGGCCAGAGCGGCCCGGGTAAGTTGGGGTTTAAGCCCTGAGGTAATCCGGGTCATTTATACCGCAGCGGTTGAGCCGACGCTTTTGTACGCCGCGAGTGCGTGGGCGCCAGCCGCCAATAAGCTAGGTGTCATCAAGCAACTAAACGTGGTCCAAAGAGGGTTCGCACAAAAGCTGTGTAGAGCCTACCGCACGGTCTCCCTAAACTCGGCACTGGTGCTGGCCGGGATACTCCCAATTGACCTGCGCATTCGCGAGGCGGCAGCGCTGTACGAGGCCAAAAAGGGTGTGCCCCAGTCAGTGCTAGGAGATAGGGGGATCGAGCGGATGGCTCCAGCGTTGGAATCCCCTCACCCCGCGGAGCAGACCACACTGCAGCTCGGCAGCCTGATAGACGAGGAACAATACCAGAACCACAGCGATTTCGCCGTGCGTATCTTTACAGACGGCAGCAAGATTGAGGGCAAAGTCGGGGCGGCGCTGTCCCTGTGGAACAGCGCCACCGAAGTAAAGGCCATCAAACTTGCTTTGCCGTCTTTCTGCACCGTCTATCAGGCGGAGCTTTTGGCCCTACAAAGAGCGGCTGGTGAAGCGCTTAAGCGAAAGGAAGACACGTTCGGCATCTTCAGCGACTCCATGGCGGCTCTCCAGTCGGTGGTCAGTGCGAGTTCCCCTCATCCCCTGGCAGTGAAAACAAGAGACAACCTTCGCCGTTGTGAGCAACAGAACAAGAGGGTGTCCTTGTTCTGGATCAAGGCTCACGCAGGATTAGAGGGAAACGAGCGAGCCGACCAACTCGCAAAGGAAGCCGCACTGGGGTTGAAGAAGAAGCCGGACTACGACCTGTGCCCTGTTTCATTCGTCAAGCGGCAAATCCGTATGGGGTCGCTTGACGAGTGGAACAGGAGATATAAATCCGGAGAAACAGCCTCCGGCACAAAAATATTCTTCCCCGACGCGGTCTCGGCGTACAGAATCGTGCGGAAAATAAAGCCCACAAACCTCACGACACAAATTCTCACAGGGCACGGTGGGTTCTCTGCATACCTGAAACGCTTCAAGTGTAAGGAGAACGCATCGTGCGCCTGTGAGCCGGGCAAAGACGAAACGGTGTTGCATGTCCTGTTAGAGTGCCCGATCACAGGAAAAGCGCGGTACGAGGTCGAGCAAGACCTCGAACAGAAACTATCAATAGAAAATTTACCTAGTTTATTAAGTAGTAGAAATAGACATAAATTTTTAGAGTATTGTGTTAGTATAGCTTTTATAGTAAATAATAGAAATAAGATAGGATAAGCAATTAGGATACTCATATATATGGTAGTCTATATATTTTAAGTACCGAATAATATAAGAAAAAAAAAAAAATGTAAAACTATACACAAAAAAAAAAAGAAATAAAAAGTATATAAGAAAAAAAAAAAAAAATAAATAAATAAATAAATGGTAAAAAAAAAAAAAGAAGAAAATTTTTGCTACCTAGATTAGTTTATAGAAATAAGTATGTGTCTGTCGAGTACCGGATTTTCGATTTTGTGAAAAAAAAAAAAAAAAGAGAGAATCAAGGATATAAGTGAATATTGGCTCTGATCATGTCAGAGGGTCACTGAGCTAGGGCAGGAGTGTGGTTTTAGCCGGTAAGAGTCCGGCACTACCCAGACTGCCTCACGAGTGAGACAGTCTCGGTGTCCATGAGGATTTCCCACTCCTGCTCTCAAAAAAAATGTCCGGGTCCAGGGGCGACGGACGTCCCCGAGTCCGTCGCCCCTGGACCCGTTTAGGGGGGCCGGAAGAGGGCGTTGTCCGCCCTCCGCCGACGCCCGGTGCGCCTGCTGCGGGCAGGGTGAGTGGACGAGATCTCCCTCTCCCTTTCCGCAGCCTCCTTCTGCGAGACGACTGTTTCACAGAAGGAAACCACCGCGTCCCAGGACTCCTCGCTGTCGACCATGGACTCGACCACGGCCGGCAGCGAGAGGTCACTGCCTACTTCTGAGATGAGGGCACGGCGCGGCTCCTCCCAAGCGGCACACTCTGCCAGCGTATGCCACGCCGTGTCCTCCCGGCAGTCGACGCAGTGGTGACACCGGGCGTCCGGCTCCCTGTTTATGCGACACAGGTACTTCCCGAAGCAACCGTGCCCCGAGAGCACCTGCGTCACCCGAAACGACAGGGAGCCGTGCCTCCTCCCGAGCCAGCGCTCGAGCACTGGCCGGACCGCCTCGATGGTACCGAGGCCGGCGGTAGGGCGTGAAAGCCTGTCCCGCCATTCCGCCACCAGGACCTCGCGAAGCTGAGACCGACGCAGCTCCATATGGCGCTGCGTCAGCCCCTCGCCCCGCGCCCGCGCTTCCTCGCGCCACCGGTACAGTGACGCGAGTACTTTCGCCTCCAGGTCCCAGGGCGGGGATCCAGCCAGTACACAAGCCGCCTCGTAGGAGATCGTGCGATACCCCCGGACGACTCTGACGGCCATAGCTCTCTGCGGCTTTCGCAGGACTGCGATGCTACCGGCCGTCAGGTCAGTCGCCCAGATCGGGGCCCCATACAGGGCCATGGATCGCACGATCCCCACGTAGAGCCGCCTACAGGCGGCGCTCGGGCCCCCCAGATTGGGAAGCAACGTTGACAGCGCCCCAGCAGCGCCCAACAACTTGGGCGCCAGCCGCCGGAAGTGGGGGCCGAAATCCCACCGGCTGTCGAGCACCAATCCCAGGTACTTCATGGTGGACTCGACAGCGATCCGAGCCCCCCCGACCACGATGTGTGATCCGGGCGGCGGCGCCCGCCGGGGGCCATGAAACACCATGGCCTCCGACTTGTTGAGGGCCACCTCCAGGCCCAGGCGACGTATGCGGCTCACCACCTGTGATACCGCAGCCGTCGCCAGCAACGCTGCCTCCCTGTGCGAGCTCCCCCGGGCAGTGACCAGCGTGTCGTCAGCATAACACGTAAGGTCCACGCCCGGTTGGAGCTCGCCCCTCAACACCCAGTCGTACCCGATGTTCCACAGGAGCGGGCCCAAGACCGAGCCCTGTGGAACACCGCACGACATGCGGTGCTGGTGTCCGCCATCACGTCCCACGTAGGTGACACACCTCTCCGACAGATAAGCCCCAACGACGTGGCGGAGGTAGGGAGGCACCCGATGGTACCGCAGTGCCTCCCGAATACAACTCCAGGGCAGGGTGTTGAAGGCGTTGGAGATGTCCAAGGACACCGCCAACATCACCCCGCCCCGGGCCACTGCTTCCTCCGCCAGGACTCTCACTCGCGACACAGCGTGAATGGTAGAGCGCCCGTGCCGAAAGCCGAACTGGCTGCCGTCCAGATCCGGCCCCTCTCCGCACAAGTGGCCGACGAGGCGGGCAGCGATTATCCGCTCGAACAGCTTACCCACCTCGTCTAGCAGCACTATGGGCCGGTACGCGGACGGCGAGTCCGCAGGGCGCCCCGCCTTCCTGAGCAGGACCAGACGACCAGATTTCCACAAAGTGGGAAACTGGCCCCGCTCAAGGCACGCTGTGTAGAGTCCTCTGAGTTGGGGCTCAAGCTCCTTCAGAGCGAGGGCTAACACGCAGCCGTGGATCCCGTCGGGCCCCGGAGCCACGTTTTTGGCCCGGAGCCTCATCACGGCTGCCCCCATCTCTGCCTGTGTCACCTCTGGGACGCTGATGGCGTTCTCTTCGGTGGACTCTGCGGCCGTGGGCAATGCCATCGGCGGCGGAGTGTGCTCCGCTCTCGCCGGGAAGAGGGCTGCGACCACCTCCTCCAGCAGCTCGGGTTGGAGACTCTCCGTAAGCGGGGGCGCCGCGGCTCGAAGTTTCCCTCGAACCGCGCGATAAGGGCGCCCCCACGGATCCCCGTCTAGAGTCTCCAACATCTCCTCCCTGGCTCGCGACTTCGCCTCGCCGATGGCCAGCCACAGAGTCCTCTTCGCCGCGCGGTACACCTCATACAGCGCGGCTTCTTCGTCAGGGACCCGAAGACGTCTCCTCCGGTATCGGGTGTACTGGCGCCTGACCGCCACGCACGCGACGCGCAGCTGCGCGATCTCGGCGGTCCACCAGTACACCTGGCGCCTTGCTGACTGTGCGTGGACCCGGGGCATGGACGCGTCGCTGATTTGCGTCATCGCCCCGCGGAACCACAGCGCCTCCTGCTCGACGTCAACGGGTCCGTTCGTCGCCGACTCCCGGAACCAGGCCTGGACAATAGCGGCCTCCTCGAGAAGCTCCCTGTCGATGCGCTTACGCGCCCAGCGCGGACCGTCCGCACGCGGGGCCGGTAAACCGCGGCCGCCTGCGGTCTGGGCGGAGACGTCGAAACGGATGTACCGATGATGTTACAGAAACTGTACCAAAAGAACCTTTGGAAAGTAATACACGAACAGAATCAATCGACAAACTTCCGCACATATAATAAAAAAAAAAAAAAAAAAAAAAAAAAAAAAAAAAAAAAAATTATGTTAAAAAATAAAATACCTCTCCCATCCAAAATTAAGACACGGCCAGAATTCGATTCAACACACGAACCGCAACCAAACACACATTTAATACATGTACCGCATTCTATCCTCAGACCCGCACCGGCAGTCAACCTCACTACGCTACTACATAATCTACATGGTGTACCGGACGGGCGACATCGACAGACGTGAGGGGCGAGGGGGAGGTTGTTTTTGTTGGTTGTTGTCTCCCCGTCCAGATGGCGCTAACGTCCAGCACCTAGAGGCTCAAGGTGTTTCAGGATTCTGTAGACTTGTTGGCTTGCGGCTATGTACTGGAGTTGATTCGGGAAGGGCTTCGTGAAATAACACACCACTATGGCGAGTCTTCATAAGTATTCAGGAAGCGTAGCGGGACTCTTCAGATTTCTTCAGTAAGCGATAAGTATCTCTTGCCGATGACGACGATTACTATGTTTACTTCATAAGTATTCAGGAAGCGTAGCGGGACTCTTCAGATTTCTTCAGTAAGCGATAAGTATCTCTTGCCGATGACGACGATTACTATGTTTACTTCATAAGTATTCAGGAAGCGTAGCGGGACTCTTCAGATTTCTTCAGTAAGCGATAAGTATCTCTTGCCGATGACGACGATTACTATGTTTACTTCATAAGTATTCAGGAAGCGTAGCGGGACGCTTCAGATTTCTTCAGTAAGCGATAAGTATCTCTTGCCGATGACGACGATTACTATGTTTACTTCATAAGTATTCAGGAAGCGTAGCGGGACTCTTCAGATTTCTTCAGTAAGCGATAAGTATCTCTTGCCGATGACGACGATACTATGTTTACTTCATAAGTATTCAGGAAGCGTAGCGGGACTCTTCAGATTTCTTCAGTAAGCGATAAGTATCTCTTGCCGATGACGACGATTACTATGTTTACTTGGTTGCTTACATCACTCGAAGCTATACCGTAAAGTGAGCCGCTAATTTCTTCCTGTTTTAAATCTATATTTGGGTCAATATCAACAAACTGAATATTTTTTCAATTTTGGTGGCGAAATTTTTTCTTCAGTTTACGTGAAAAATAAGGACCGGTGGCGTGAAAACGCCACCAAAACCACCAAAATTGAGCCACCAAAATTGAAACCAGATATAAAAAAAATCTCTAAAAATAGGGGTTTTTAGTTACAATTAAATTAATGGGTAGGTCTTCAAAAAGTATTCTCCGCGTAACTTTCATGGCGAATATTTTTTTTTAATAATCTACATTTAAATGTAAAATTTAAGACGCTTTAAAAATAATACGTATTTATTTTTTTATTTTATGTAAATCGGTGCATAAACTACTGAGATATTTTATTTTGAAATTTCTGTGCCCATGAAAGTTACGAAAGACGGCACGAAAGTTACAGACGTATTTTCTACAAGCAAAATATAGTTTCAAATCCTTATTTTTTCTCAAATTTCCAATTTATTAATTGCCATTTTATATTTTTAGTGTTCGATAATTTTTTTTTGTTGTGTATTTTTGTGGTACAATAAAGTATATCACTACATGGTATAAAACAAAGTCGCTTTCTCTGTCCCTATGTCCCTTTGTATGCTTAAATCTTTGAAACTACGCAACGGATTTTGATGCGGTTTTTTTTAATAGATAGAGTGATTCAAGAGGAAGGTTTATTATGTATAATAATAATAATGTTTCCGTGCGAAGCCGGGGCGGGTCGCTAGTATAAATATAAATAATAAATAAAAGACTTATTATTTATGAATCAACTTCTATTTGAGATCAACAATTATAGTGTTTTGAGATATTATTAGTTCTCATCACTCCTTATAACTTAGATTGGTAACAATATGTGTAACAATTGCTTTGCTCCCGGAAATTAAACTTTAAAATTTACAACATAAACATAATTATTACTTACTAATTATTGCTGGCAGATAATGGCCCCGATTCTGTTGTTCACAAACTAAACTAAATTTCAGTTCAGGCATCTTTTTCTTTCTATTTCATTATGAAAAGGACAGAAGATAAATATTAGTTTAGTCCTGTCAAATTAAGATAATCTATAGACAATTTAGACGTGATTAAAAAATTGGTTATTAAAGACACCTTTTTTGAGCTTCACGATAGCATCTGCAGCGTCACAAGTAATCTAAATTTATCATTCAATGGAGATATATAACTTTCGTGGTGCCCTAGCTAACTTTCGTGGACAAATTACCACGAAAGTTGTGCCACGAAAGTTATGAAAATTTCACATTTTTGAGAATTACGATTAAACTTATAGTTAAATAAACAAACAAAGTACTTGAGAATAATCTCGAAGATCTATCTTATTTCTTAATACAAAATGACTTGGAAAATTATAAGCATTATCCTTCAAAATATGCGCATGAATGTTTCTAGACCAAGGCTAGGTACTTGAAAATATTCAAAGAATTATTCGCCTCGTATTTTTTTTGTTTAGAAGCGATGAACGTACATGTCTCGCCCACTGACGCTAGGATACAGGGTCTTTTCACTTAGTACATTTTTATTTTGTATTGACAAAAAGGCTTGAGCTATAGTTCCGTCGTTACTCAACAGATGGCCTATCTGTACCATTTTCATGTATAATAAAATTTTAAAATATTATGAAATATTGTCTGAAGATTTATAAATTTAAACTATTTATAAACTTAGTAGAAAGAAAATTAAATAAAATGATAACAAAATTCAATAAAATATTTCTATAGCAACACTGAGCCATACCCAAAAGAATAACGTTTCATTTCATGAATTAAAGGCAACGCTAAGGAAAGTAACATTGTAATTATTTTAGTTTATTTCCCTCGAACAAAAAAACTGAGCTTTAAATAACATTAGTTTTTCAATCGCAGGTTTACCGTATATGTATTAAATAGTTTGCAAATTACAATTCAAATGAAATATTGGCACTTTAAAAAGTGTCATGTAAAGGAACGACATTGTCAGCCATTCCGGCATTGTTGTTTCAGACAGTTATTCTTGGTGTTTTGTTTTTTTTTTGTTTTTTGTTTCCAATAAATTATTGAATGGTACCAGCACAGATAAAGATGTTGATTCGGCTGACGAAATACAGAATCAGGCTTTAATATTATCATAGCAAGAGAAGGAAAATACACAAATTAAGTACTTAATACAAATAATATCGTCTGTATTGTTTCTCGAAACTTAATAAAACTTTGTGACATTTAATTTTGTGTTTCTTTTTAACCAAATATAACAATAAAAGTGAAAAAACAAAAAGGAACTATTTCTTAAAGAGTACACGTGTGTGTGTGTGAAAGTGTATAAACGCACATTGCAAGTTGTTTTGTCGTTAGCCACCAGATGGCGCATGACGTAGAGGTCGGCTGAATACTCTATACCCATATATATTAATGTACTCTGTGCTAGGATACTACTGAGCGTGAGCGTCCGCGCAGCTAAAATGTGTAGCGACAAGTTGGCGCTCTTGGAAGATACGTGCAGTTTTGTTGCGCGCTCTCGAAACTAACAAAATCGTGTGACAGAGACATAAAGCTTATTAACTATTGTCACTTAAGAGATAAAATTAATATTCTTTGATAATTATGATGCATAGTTAAATACAATTAATTAGATTTATTACATTATATGCTTATGAATTGAAAACAAAAGTTATCAAAGTTTGCCGTGAGCGCGAACAGAGTGTGACGCGCGAAGAACACCGATTTTGCTCCCGTTTTCGACATTAGATATTTTTTTAAATAAACATTAGAAATAATTTTAGATGTTTAATGTTTAAATTATGTACACATATAAATAAAGATTAATCTGTATTTGGTCCTAAGACTGAATGTTTAATAGGTTACGAATTAAGACCGTGTGACTGCGTTTTGAGGGACCTCGAAGAACTACCCTAATATCACTGATTTATGCGTAACCCAAATCACTATCTATAATGTGTAGCTTACTATTAAAACACTTTAAAATTAACAGCAAATCGATCCACCAAAAATTGAAAAATTTTTGTCCCCCGTGCCACCCAAGATGATACTTACGTTTTTGGCGGAAAATCATAGCACTAATCATAATCACACACCTGTTACGCGCAAGTGCACAACTGAACTGAGACTGAGAGATGTGAAATAATAAAATGTGATTGATCGCACACGCACGAACACGAAGCTTCATTTTATAGTATGTTGAAAAAGTGCCACCAAAATTTTGATTTTTACTTGGACAAACTTTGATCGACTACCCTGTGCTTTTAAATTAGATTTTCTAATATGGTTTAATTGTTTTTAGATAATGTGTCTTAAGCATATACTAACGAATTTATTTATTTTTTATTGTACAGCAAATTGTTGCTTTGGTGAATGCAATTATATCAAAAAATGGAGCTGGGACAAGCCACCTAACTTGAATTTTAAGGCGATTTATTTTTTCCCTATTTATTTAAATACACAGTTATAAAAAAAAAAATATGGCCCTAATTGAAACAAGTTACGTAGCTTACTATAAAAAAAAATAAGAAACATCCTATCATTTAACACCTCGATTCTCAACGTGGACGCGTATTGATGATGTCCAAAAAATGACCCAGAACCGACAGAAATGAACTGTGTACCAATGGATTGGCATTTAAATATAATATAATGTTGCCAAAGCGGCAACCCTGAAATCGTTGTAGTATAGGAGCTAAGAGCAAAATAAAATAAGTAAAAATTTTTTTTTTAATGTTTTTTTTATTTTTATTTGGCCCATAGATACTACAATCGTTATAGTACTGTGTGTATTATTGGTAATTCTGTAGCTAAGGATTGCAAATAAAAAAATACACAGTTGCTACTGGCTATTATGCGCGGGCGCGGCGCGGCGGACGGGGTGACGTGGGGGGCGTTATAAGTATCATATATTATCTTGCATGGGCGAGGAACGAAGGTGATTTGATTCAACCTGCGGGATTTTTAGACTTAGTATGTTTGGACATGGAAAATAATTAATAAATAAAAGAGATTACTGTTATAATTACAACAAAACCGCGTACATGTTTTTAGTTCGTGCATAGTTTGTGTATAGTTCCAAACTGTATTTTCTTTGATTATTTGGGCAATAAAGTTTTTATGATAATAATTGTTGATTTTTTTTTTAACCAAAGCAACATAATTACCAATAACACACAATACGTTGATTGTAGTATCTATGAGCGAACAAAAATAAGTATAAAAGTTAGAGTATTTCTTTTGCTTGTACATTCATGTGTAACACAAGTTATTGTGGATTAGAATGTCGTTGTTGTTATAGGAATTTCATTAGAACTTATCACAATAAGACTTACATTATGAAAATAAATGATTAACAACGATATTCTCACCCACAACATGGCTCTTAGCTCCTATACTATACCAATTATTTTTATATTTGCAATCTTTAGCCACAGAATTACCAATAATACACACAGTACTGTAACGATTGTAGTATCTATGGGCCAAAAGAAAAAAAATATCCAAAAAACAGAGTGTTTGTTATGTTGTGATTTAATATGATGTTGTTATTATGTTGCTGTTGCTTGTGAAATGTGTTGATGATAATTATCACAAGTGATACAACATTAAAACAACGTCATATTAAGCCACAACATGACGTAAACTTATTTTATTATTGTTTTAAACGAATTTTATTTCTCATTTTATTTTGCTCCTAGCTCCTATACTATAACGATTTCAGGGTTGCCCCCTTGGTAACATTATATTATATTTCAATGGCAATCCACTGGTATACATTTCATTCCTGTCGATTCTGGGTTTTTGGTCCATACATTTTTGGACATGGCTGCTGGGATATTCACCCATTTGCTTGGAAGTGTACTTTGCTTAGGTAGGTATGTGCTATTAGGAATAGGCCTCTATATTCCCATCTCAACGTGTTGCATTAAGTCGTTAGACTCCCTACTAGACCACCTATCTATTTAGATACTTACCTGTGTTGTGTACCTATTACTACTGAAAAGTTATCACAACGTAAAGTCGAAAAAGGTGCTAATTTTACATCAAAACTGTCTTTCATGCTAATCTATCTGAAGCCTTCAGGTAGATTAGCACCGAACCGATTCCCACTTTTTAAACGGGGACTTTAAGCTGGTATGTTTCGCCAGCGAAATGCAATATGAAACAACACCGAGTTCCGAAATGAAAGTTATTTTTCACTTTGTAGTGTTTTTTTTGGACGGATTTTTATTTTTTTGTTTGTGTGTGTCACATCATCTTTACTTTTAATTAGTATTGTGCTGTCGTTAGCAAAGCAAAACATTGGATTATTATAGTTTTAGGCATGTCATTATTAGAGACATAATCACATAAGCACGTTCTGTACGTCTGAAACAAGTAGAACTAAAAATTCTGTGTTTTACCGACAAAGAACAATTAGGACTAAAAAACCGAATTTTAACCGGAAAAGTACAAAACAAAAATTAATTAGAACTGTAAGCAGCTTGTAAATGTTTATAGTTCGGTATTTAAAAGGTAAGGAACATGTACAACAAAAAAAAAAAAAAACCGAAACTTAACCGTTAAAATCCAAAACCGGTATAACTTAAGTGGTTGTAACAGCTCCATATTATGTCCCGCTACAAACTTTAGGTATGGCTAAAAGGTCTTAGCAACCAGGCCATAAAACTAATATTAAAAAAAACTGGCACTCCGGTAGTGCCGACAGAAGTGAAAACTTGAACAATTACGAGTGTATTTTGTAAATCGTCTTATAAACAAAACACGCGTGTTAAGGTGTGTTCCTTATTTTATAGGGTTTTTTGCAAATCAGGTATGATGACCAAAGTGACTGGTTTATTCTTCTCGTGAAAGGAATTTATTCAGATTTACAAATAAGCACACAGTTATATATCCGTGGTTCAGCGCCATCTCGTCGTTGTTGGATGAACTACGTAGTTAGTACGCGAGGCCCTCGTAGTTCTTCCCGATGTGCATAGATGGCGCTGTCCTCAACAACGCGCGTCTTAAGTTTTACGTCTGACGTTAATACGCGAGGCCCTCGTAGTTCTTCCCGATGTGCATAGATGGCGCTGTCCTCAACAACGCGCGTCTTACGTTTTACGTCTGACGTTTTACGTCTTACGAATTTTCGATCAGGGTCACGTGACCTGACGCGAATTTAGAAGTTTTTACCCATTTCAAAAAAAGTACACAGCGCCGCTAAAGAAGTTTTCACTTCAAAAAAAAAACTTTAGGTATTTTCACACACCCGAATCCGATCTCTGCCTAAATGTCATTTGCAAACAAATATACAGTATGTTAACTAACAGAGGGCGTTCCCGCAATAGTATAGCATCCATACATGCTAAAAAAAATATTACCATTCGAAAATAAAATGTTTTTATTTTTGAAGTGAAAACTTCTTTAGCGGCGCTGTGTACTTTTTTTGGAATGGGTAAAAACTTCTAAATTCGCGTCAGGTCACGTGACCCTGATCGAAAATTCGTAAGACGTAAAACGTAAGACAGCGCCATCTATGCACATCGGGAAGAACTACGAGGGCCTCGCGTACTAACTACGTAGTTCATCCAACAACGGCGAGCGCGTTGTTGAGGACAGCGCCATCTATGCACATCGGGAAGAACTACGAGGGCCTCGCGTACTAACTACGTAGGCCTCGCGTACTAACTACGTAGTTCATCCAACAACGACGAGATGGCGCTGAACCACGGATATATAACTGACGACGAACAAATCTGAATAAATTCCTTTCACGAGAAGAATAAACCAGTCACTTTGGTCATCATACCTGATTTGCAAAAAACCCTATAAAATAAGGAACACACCTTAACACGCGTGTTTTGTTTATAAGACGATTCACAAAATACACTCGTAATTGTTCAAGTTTTCACTTCTGTCGGCACTACCGGAGTGCCAGTGTTTTTTTTTTTTTTTATATTAAAATATTCACTAAAAATCGTAAATTGATACGTTAAAGAAACACTCTGTACACGCGTGCTTGAAGGACAGCAATGTCGGAATTTATTTATGAATGACGGGCCGCGTGTGCGGCGATCTAATTGATGCGCCTAGCCTCGCCCCGTGCCCCCGAATGTCCACCTAATTTTATTTGGAACTAATCTCACGCGCTGACCGGACGTGCATTATTTTCGCATTGCATTGCAACATCTTACGTCATTCTTGAGTGAGAAATGCTGCGTTATCAGTTCAGTGGTCAGGAGTATGTGAACATGGTGCTCATTTATGCTGAGTGTAACTATGATGGTGCACGTGCTCTGAGGATGTATGCTGAGAGGTACCCCAATGTACATCAACCGCGGAATTCTCGTATTATTGTGAGTGCCCTAGTGCGTAATTCGTAACAATGAACCGGTAGTGCCACGTTGTTCTGGTGGCCCCCGACCCGCGTGATCTCTGTGCGGCAGGAAGAGAACGTGCTAAGGCATTTTGAGGAGGAGCCCGGTTCAAGCACTAGAAGAGCCGTGAGTCACGTCGCAGTGTTTAAAATTTTAAAGAAGAACTAGCAGCATCCGTAATTCCGTACTCACTTAAAAAAGTGCAAGGTCTGCTTGGTCCAGCTGACTTCGAGCGCCGGTTATCGAGACCGATGACGAGCGACGAGCGACGTGTATTCTGTATTTTAATTTTAATGTTATTGAAACGCGGCTTAGATAGGTAGGTACATGAATTTATGTTTTTTTAATTTACTATGTTTGTGAATAGGTCCTTCCAAGCCCAAGGTGCCTTAGTGACGCGTTCCTTTGTCAGCTGGACATTCTTACATAATGTTTAATTTTACTGATAACAGCAGCGCGACGACGTCTTTGTAATTCAATAAGCCGCCTTTATGAGTCACCGCTCGCCATTCAGCGCGGCGCGCGGCGCGGGCGCGGGGCGGGGCGGGGCGGCCGGCTGACTCGGCTTCGTGAACTCTCGGAGACGCTCGGCCGGTATCGTGCGCATTGCGTTTGCGCAATACTACTACGAATACTATTCCGCGCTACTATTTTGATTTTAAACAGGAGGTTTCGAATTTATTGACAATTAATTATTTTTTTGAATTCAAATTATTTTATGCTTATTTTTCAATGCTGATATTTTTATTTTTATCTATTAATGATATAGATTAACGAGTTTAAGGGAACGCCCTCTGTTATTTAACATACTGTATAATATTTTTAGTTGCGCTTATAAACGTTTCACAATAAATTTGCAAAATTAACTTGATTTTTATTTATTTCGCGAGAAGTATGTACGGACGCCAGCACATCAAGCTACTACAATCTGTCACATTTCTTTAATAGATTTTCAACTTTATCGCTAAACCATAAGGGTCAAGATTGATTGGTAAAATTTGACAGTTTCGGGTAGCTTGATGTGCTGGCGTCTGTACATACATACACAGAAAACTTATGTTGGGTGGCGCCCGAAGCCAAAGGCTGCGTACCGAGTTGGAAAATAATCGATTTGAGCGTGCTTAAACCCGTACCGAATTAGCGTGAGCGCGATAACGATGTCCCGTAAATCGTCATAGATGACGTCATGACATGCGCCATCTTGCGATAACGCCAACTATGCCTTATAATAATATCACCGTGAGCGCTGTCAAAAATGACAGTGTGTGTGTGAGGATGTGTCAGTGTGTGTTTTGTTTTGAGTTGCATCATATCTTTAAATTAAACTAATGTGGCATTTTCGAAATTGTGCTTCTGGCTAACTGTCGCGACCTAACCAAAGAAGAAGAACTGAAGAAGAAATGTGGTGTTAATACAAAGAAATACTGAAATAATATCGTTTTTTACATTGAGTAAACACTGTGAGCGCGTTCACAAGCGTTCCGAATTGTTGACAGCTCTCAGCTGTCATAATCGTAATATCTAAATCGGAACGCATGTGAGATGTTGTGATTGCCGTTAGCGATTATAGCTAATTTGGAATGCGGCCAAAGTTGAAAATGAAGCTGGCAACTATCTGTCACAGTGTCACAGTCAACTGTCAACGTCAAGCGTCAAGATAAAATTGTAAAAAATCGATTGTTGTTATTGTTCTTCTTTTCGGCGTTACAGGTCTCAATAAAAGTACTGTGTGGTCTCAACTTATTTATAACTGTTAAATAGTAGTAGCGGAAGAAATACAATACAAATCACATAAAAAGCGCTGCGCCGCTGCCACTTGCAGCTGTTTTATAGAGTATTTCTAAACAGTGTTCAACAGGAACTTCTCGGTCAATATTTACAGCCGCGTATTTTGTTATGTTAACGTAAAGAAATGGATCATAACTTCACAGATTTCACCAAAAACGGTGAGTTTATTTCATTATTATAAAGTTGTTTATGTGCAGCGCGATTCATAAACAAAATATTTTTCATAATAACCTAATAATTTGTTTATGTCTGTAGCTGCGGACTACAGTAGAACCCGTTTAAGACGATCACGCTTAATACGATTTCTCGCATAATACGCCACTTTACGCCAGTCCCTGCAACTTGAGACATATTTTCATACATTTCTTAACGCTTAATACGATTCGTCATCCCGTTTAATACGCCCGAGCCCGAGCCAGAAGAACCCGACATACTGCAGGGTTTTCCTGGATATTCTACCATTGATGACAATGTAGCACCGTACGAAATTCAATCAATTGAAGATTTTATTGAGAATGTGAATAACACACAAAACGAGGCCCTAAGTGATAATCATGAAAACGAAAATGAGTCAACTCCGGTTTTGTCAAACGCCCAGGCATTATCAGCTGTTAATGATTTAAGACGCTATGTAGCTTCTTTGGATCAAAGCGAAGACGCATTGGAAAAGTTGAATTATGTTGAAAATCTTTTAATTGCTAATGCATCAAAATCTTTCTGTCAAACCAAAATAAGTGATTATTTTAAATAATGTAATTATAATTACACTACGTATTTCATGTAATTTATAAATGTATAATTTAATACCAATATACCAAAATTAGAACAAAATACATATTTCCCTATCCCGCATAATACGCTTTCTCGCTTAAGACGCGTTTTTGGTAGGGTCCCTGAGAAATCGTCTTAAGCGGGTTTTACTGTATTTATATAATGTTGCCGCGTTCTTGTTCAGAACTGTGCTTTCTTCAGCTTTGTTCATTTAGAAGGCAACTAGAAAATGAATAGGTCCCTACTCTATAGCTGTGAGGAAGAAAAGGATCAAGTTGTTCTAATATTTAATTCTGCTCAAGCACACAAGACGCCAGTCAGCGTGCCTCCTTGCCGTCACACAACCACATAACACATAGTAACTGCTGACAGATTACTGATATTGATAATCCCAAATTATATGAGTGTTGACCAGAATGCAGCCATGATATTGATAATCCCAAATTATATGAGTGTTGACCAGAATGTAGCCAGATCAACAGCATTAGCAAATTCATTTAGTCAAGCGTGTCATTGTTTTGTCAACACAACTGTTTCTTAAGAAAGAGGGGCTTGTGGTTGAATGATAATGGCCACACAGGGTTATCACGGGTTAATTTTTCTCTTGATGCCATCAGTTTGTGGATGGGTGACCATCCATTACATATCCAGACCCCTCCATGCCATGCCTCGATAGGACATTAAGCAGTTGCTCCCGGCTGTTATTCATAGATCTTTGGCAGCCATTATGGATATTCAGAAGCCCTAAAGTCTGACAACCTGTCTTACCAATGGGTATTGTGTTACCCAGTTACGTGGGTTGTGGAGATCTGATAGCTATGTTCAGTTAGACTGGAAGTCGACCCGTTCGGAAATGGCCAGGGCGATTATATTTTTCTTCAAAATGGGTTTTATTTTTCAGATTTTTTTAAAAGCTGTTTTATGTACTTATATTATTTGTATGTATGAACTTGTTGGTTAATGTTTGTCAGTGTGGGTGTACGTCATGTATGTATGTAGAGTTAAGCAATGTGTTCTTGCTGATTGTGTATGTTTGTATGTTTCAGATACATTCAACACATGGGTGAGTAGCATCAGTAGAGGGCTATATTTGCGACAATTCAATCCAATGTAGTGCTGAGGACCACAACACATACACGCCATTGTTATAGACATGTTTAACTAACTCTTTTATTGATAACTATCTACTAGGTCGCTCCGCGAAGCCTGTGAAGCTCCCAGGAAGCTTCTGTGCTTTTGGGCGGAGCTAGGCTGGCTCTGTTAGCCAGAATCCCCACGCACAACGGACCAAGTGGGAGTCTAAGTGCGGAAAAGGGAGTCCCATCATCATCATCATCAACTATCTACTATTTTTGTTTACCATTTACACAATAACACAAGTTGTAGAGACATCAATAAAAACAAGTTTCCTAAACATGTCTGCGACATCGTCGGTCACGGCGTCATATTGTGTGTGTTTTGGCCCTAAGTGCTCTTGGCCGATATTACTAAATCATTCGTAGCAAGGATCCGACTCGTTAAATGTTGAAGCTGCACTTACATGGCCAATGATTGTGGGCAACAGTTGCCAGAGGTAGTGAAGCAATTTAATTTTAGTTTGTTCCAAAAGTATCAGAAAAAAGTGTAAACAAACCCTGTTGAAGTGAAATGTTTACGTAATCACCCACTAAAGGGAGTTAGGAACACATTCATCTGTACTTATTCAAAGGTAGGTATCTACTTTCTCACCATGTTTTCAACAATTATTGTTTGTTTATTTTTTAAATTGTAATTTTAAAATCCTCAACGAAAATTGAGGTAGGTTAATTAATCTCATTTGTGAAATGAAAACCAACTTTATACGTGATTTATAAATAATACATTAGAATAGGTATTGGGTTTAATCATTCTTTTAATCAAATAAAAGCATGTGCTTTGTGAGTGGCACTACAATCTGGCATCACTATCTAATACGTTTTCTGATCCATTGAAAGTTTGGTGGTGTGCTATCATATTCAGTTCATTTGGCCATGTAAGCGCAGTTGCCACATGTGATGTGCGTGACGAGTGTGACGTGTACGTGGCGTGTCCGCAGATGTCGAGCGGCGACATCAGCTCCAGCACGGACCGCGTGGAGCGCGTGCCGCGGCGCGCCGGCGCTGGGCCGCACAAGAGGCCGCACTATGACAGCTACTGTGAGTACCGCCTGCCACCTCCTTCACTGCATACAGAATGTACTTACTTTTGCAATTTGCAGGTTAATTTAAGAATTTTGCGGGCTTTTTTTTGTGCTCATCTCTCTTAATAAAGTCATTCCATGACAGAAAATGCACAGCATGAACCGCTGGCTCTAGGTACTAGACGCATGAAATTTTGCACAAGAGTTTCTTTTATAACGAAAGTGAGAACTGAGGAAGGAAATTATTTTCCTAAATGGGTAAAATATTGGAAGAAGGTTTGTTTGTATAGGACTTTGTCATATTACAATTACCCATGGGAAATCTCATTGTGCGCACGGCTTGTCTTAAATCTCCTACACACTATCCCGGGGGCGGCGGCACAGCCTTATCAAATTTCGCAACCATTAGCTTACAAAGTTAAAATTTCATTGAAACCATTTATTAAAGTCATTTTTATTACACACTGTCCAAATGACATCATTCAATTCGTACCCAAAAATTAAAGTGCCAGCCAGAAAAAAAAGTACTTTTTCTTATGGGAATTAAAATAATGTTATGCTTAAAAACAAGAAAATGACAAAAATATTTTTTATACCAATAAAAAAATATTTTTGTTATTTTCTATCTCAAATAGCAGCCAGGAGGTTAACTGTAGACTTTCGATGTAATAGTAAAAAATGCTCAAGATGTTATTTCCCATAGAAAAAACTAGGCACTTTCATTTTTGGGTATAAAAGGTTCGACACTTGAATGATGTCCTTTCAATAATGGGGAGCCCAGAGGTCTTCTGAGCAAACATTTATGTAGGGCTCGCCCTACATAAATGTTTGCTCAGAAGCCAGCTATCAACTTCTCGAAGTTGATAGCTGAGTAGGTGCGGCATGAGCAGAGAACACCGAAAACACGTTCGAAAAGTTTCTGATAGGAGCCCTGGGGTCAGGAGTCCACTTTCAGATCTTAAAAAGGGACAAAAATAAAGTGATCTTCAGAGTCGGAGATTTTGGTAAGATCGTGTGTGGCCTAACCAAATTGATTAGGCAAATCTGATGAAGAAATTGACAATTTGAAATAGCCAAATCGGTCCAGCCGTTCTGAAGTGATGCGCTTACTAACGAACAGCATTTCATATATTTATGTGTAGTTAGACGAGTAGGGCGCTGTCTCTGTCGCACTTGCTTAGATGGTTACATACCGTCACATTTACACAAGAATATGTGACGAGTAGAGGCTCAAATGTAATGTAGCATCGCTCCAGCTCGTGGTGCGCCTAACACTCACCATCACTGAGCAGCACGCCGCCGCGCGCCCGGCCGGCTCACAGACCAACTTCCGTTGCCCAGTACTTGGGTCGTGGAGGTCAGATAGGCAGTTGCTGCATGTACAATGCTGGCATTCAGCTGCATCCGGTTAGACTGGAAGCCGAACACAGATAGACACTCAAACTTGTCACCAGAAAACCAAACAGATAGCTTTCAAAAGATAATATTGTAATGTTAGAATGTCTCATCGGTTCACAGACGGCATTCAGTGTCCCGGACTGATGCCGTGACGTAGTTGTTAGAGCCCCTTGTGTTACAAAGTAGAGCGTGTTTCGGTCGCCTCACTCCAAATACAAGTCAAAGTGTGTCATTCGCGTGGAAGTCGTAAGATACACGAGGGTCGGAGCGTTCTAGACTTTAACCTTCCTCAAGCGTTGGGCTATCAAATGCGAAAAGATTTTTTCAAATCCGACTGGTAGTTCCAGAAATGAAACGGACGTCATAGCGCGCGATCACAGCTCCCGATCGCGCCGTTACCGATACAACTAGGAGGCTACGACTCATGTGACAAATTGTGGGTACTCGTGAAATGTTGAGCGAAGTTCAATATGTCGGTGAGCGCTGAGCGCGGCACGTTGCTCAGCTCGCGAGTGCTCAGTTGTTTAGTAGTGACGGGAGTCGGGCAGTGTTTGTGTCAGTTGATGCACGAGCCGGTCGTGATAATGTTCCCGGAGGACGCAGGTAAAGTTACAGTTTACTACATTCTGTGAATATTACACACGAGTCGGCACGGAGCTCCTTGGTAGGTTACCTGTCGGGAATGCGAGTACATATGTATATAAATTTTAAAAGCTTGAGGCACTGATGTATGGTATCTATCCGTTATACGGGTGTACCTACTACACAATAACAGTGCCTCAAGCGTTTAAAATTTATACAGGGTTACAGGTTAAGTCGACCTAGATCCTTTAAGAGGTTTTAGTTTTCATCATTCCTAGCTGATTTGACTATGAAACACCCCACCCCAAACCTAACCCATATTGAGATATTGGATTTTGATTATTTTTAAATAAAATGAAGATTTTTTGTATAATTGTCCTTTTTTTCGGATTTTGTGCCTCTAATTTATAATGTTTTTACTATTTTTGTGTAGCAGATTAGTTTGTTTATTACTCTCAATACAAAAAAAACGGGTAACTCAACCAACTGGGTAGTAGTCGACGATTGAAAGTTTAAAAAATAAACAAATTTGTATAAACATTTTTTATCTTTTAAGAATATTCCAAAAAAAGTCTATGACAGTTATGCTGCAGATGTACTAAATAAAATCTACGTTTCTTTAGCTATCCAACAAGGTATAACAAGCTAGGGTATCATCATGATATTCAGAAAAAAACTGTGATGTAATGCTCTCAGGCAGTAGTAAAAAATAACTGTACTTATGGACAAAGTTATCACTTGGGTCAGCAAACGAAATAAAACAAACTAAATAGCTTTAACAACATTTAAAATTTATTTTTTTACAATACATGTTCCACATGTCCGCCTCTGTTCCGCACACATATTCGCATTCTGTGCCTTAGTCCACTTTTAACCACACCAGTCGTTAAGCCTCTTCTAATTTCGTTTGCCGCATCGATAATTTTCTGTCTTAAGACATTAACAGATGAGATCGGATGAGATTCATTATAAACTAAACTTTTCATATGGCCCCACAAATAAAAATCCATGGGGGTCAGGTCGGGACTTCGGGCTGGCCACGGTATGGGTCCACCTCTTCCAATCCATTTGTTGGGGTAATTAGTGTCTAGCCACTCTCTGACACTTCTTCGGTAGTGTGCAGGGCAACCGTCATGTTGATACCACATAATATCTTGGATTAAATTGAGGGGTAAATCTTCCAGTAATTCAGGTAAATCGTTTCTTAAAAAGTTTTCGTAATGTTCCCCATTTAAATTGTCAGGCAGAAAATATGGCCCAATCAAATGGTTTGAAATTATTCCCATCCAGACATTCAAACTGAACCGTCTTTGTGATCCCTTTGTTCGCTTCTTATTGGGATTTCTGTCCTCTTTCGGAGCCCAATAATGAGCGTTGTGGTAATTGGTAATGCCGTCTTTATCAAATTTTGACTCATCTGTCCACAAGATGTGTCTCAAGAATGCTGGGTTTTCTAAATCTGCGTTGAGCATGAATCTGCAGAAATCTAACCTCCTCACAGGATCTCCTTCTTCGATAACATGTACCGGCGTGTAATGGTAGGGATAAAGGCCTGCAGTATTCACTGTAAACCACACTTTCCACTGCGATAGTCCAAGTTCTCGGGCAACAATATTAGTGGAAGTAGTTGGATCCGATCTAAACCGTTGCACTATTTCATTATCTTGCTCTTCATCGTCATCATTGACACGTGGTCTGCCTAGGTCTGATCGTCGCCTCGAAACAGAGCCTGTCTCTCTTAGTCGCCGGTAAACTCCGTCAAAGACACTGACATCCGGTACTCGGCGCCCGGGATAACGTGCAATGTATTCATCCCGAGCTCGCGCGGATACACAGTTGCAGTACCCGTAACAAATTAAAATATCCGCATATTCCTCGTTCGTGAAGGTCGTCATCGTCAACAATTTCAAATCAGAAGCACGTATCAAAGTCCAGTTAACAAGCACAGTCACAAATCGAAGGGAAAACAGTCCAGAAACACAAGCCAAGTCGAGTAAGAATCCACGAGCACTAAGTATCACATCTACTACGGACGAATCGCGTAAGCAGACTAAAAAAACCAAACAGAATAACAAAAAATGGCCGAAAATAATCTATCTCGCTCACACCTACATAAATCGTCCCGCTTGCACGCACCACAGCTCCATCGAAGGACAATAGTACCGTAATTTTTGCTACTACCTGGGTCCCTTTTATGCAATTTTTTTCTAAGAATTGTGATAATACCCTAGCTCAGGGATGGCGAACCAGTGGCACGCGTGCCATTGATGGCACGCGACAAATTATTTTGCGCACGCCTTCGATCGAAAAAGTACCTACGTAATACACTGAAATTTAACAAACGAACGCGTTTGAGCCTACTTTACGGAGTGAGTAGGCGCGGTGTAAGGAGCAGCAGGCGGGAAGCGCGGAATCGATAGTATTGTTTTATAATTTTCCCTGTAATCACAAAAAATGGCACATCTATGACCTCATCAAACATTTCTTTACAAAAAATGGCACGTTGATCCATAAAGGTTCGCCACCCCTGCCCTAGCTTGTTATACCTTGTTGGATAGCTAAAGAAACGTAGATTTTATTTAGTACATCTGCAGCATAACTGTCATAGACTTTTTTTGGAATATTCTTAAAAGAAAAAAAATGTTTATACAAATTTGTTTATTTTTTAAACTTTCAATCGTCGACTACTACCCAGTTGGTTCAGTTACCCGTTTTTTTTTGTGTTGAGAGTAATAAACAAACTAATCTACTACACAAAAATAGTAAAAACATTATAAATTAGAGGCACAAAATCCGAAAAAAAGGACAATTATACAAAAAATCTTCATTTTATTTAAAAAATAATCAAAATCCAATATCTCAATATGGGTTAGGTTTGGGGTGGGGTGTTTCATAGTCAAATCAGCTAGGAATGATGAAAACTAAAACCTCTTAAAGGATCTAGGTCGACTTAACCTGTAACCCTGTATATGTATGTATATTTTGAAATGTCACTTAAATTTTTTTCTTTTTACTTCGCGTTAGTCTTTATTTTTTAGGTTACGTTTTTATTTAAATAAAAGCTTGTTTTTAAACACTTTTTTTTAATAATTATGAAAGCTGAGAGTCATAGAGCGCATTCTTGAGGCCTACTTAGGAACCATCGTCACCTGTTTTGATTTTTAATTTAAAGTTGAAAATTTAAGTCATAGGTAATTTACCGAACGTAAATTTTTCACTTTAGACCAACATTTTCATAACTTTCACCACAGTTACGAAGCTGATTATTTTATGCATTTGTTTTTTATGTATGTACAGACGCCAGCACATCAACCTACCCGAAACTGTCTTTCCCAATCAACTTTGAACCTTATGCTTTAGCGATAAAGTTGAAAATCTATTAAAGAAATTTGACAGATTGTAGTAGCTTGATGTGCTGGCGTCTGTACTTTTGTACTACTCATGAAGATTCAGTTGCAAAATAAAAGCTCTTGACAAAGTCTTCTACTTTTTTTAAATTGGTCATGTCGTAAATTCTCAAAAAATCAGAAAAAAAAAATCAAAACTGTGAAAAGTCGTGGAACATACATGTGGGTGATTCGGATACCCCACGATATGAGGGGCCTAGATTTTATTTTTCGACGTGAATGTTCCGGCCACCCTGTATGTTGTATGTTTCTGACGCTTTTGCCTTTAATAAATAATGAAGCAACTTGTCTTTGGTTTTGTAGTACCTAGGTATCGTTTTAGCCACCGACTTTCGACAATAAAGTTTAACACGTTGAAGTGTTTTTTTGGAAGTCGTTTTTTCTTCTTGTGTTTTATTTTTCACTTTTTAGTTGTACCTCACAAACGCACAACACTACTTGCAGTAATAGTGACAGGAAGGTATCATCATCACGCATAATCTCCTTGTTGTTTAACGTCGATGCGATGTGTGTGTCACAGACGGCGAGCCGCCGGCCAAGCGCGCCGCGCCCTCCATCCGCGTCGGCAGCGGCTTCAAGTGGAACCTGCAGGTACTACCTAGCCATACTTACAGTGCGTGCCACGTAAGAAGAGACTTGACACACCAAGTGGTCTGACATGCGCAGAACACGATTTTAGGTATCTTTAGCGGTATGAGGTCTGAGTGCGGGACGGGACCGGACGTCATAGGGGCGGCGGAAAGAGGCGGGGGGGGGGCGGGGTCAAGTCTCTTCTTACGTGGCACGCACTGTACTTACATTTTAAATGCCAAAGTAACTCTGTCTGTCTGTCAGGGACAACTGGGTAGCCTGGGCCCTGGAGAAGGACATAGTGCCTCCGACCAGTGTGTATCCAGGATTCAAAGTATTTAATACTGGATATTTATATCTAGCAACCTATTATTATCCTACTGCAGGCAAAGGCGATTTCAGATTTTAGTGCAGGCTTCCTCTCGATGTTTGTGTTCTCCCATGGCATGGCAGTAACGTGCAAGGTAAACTCAAAAAGTATGAATTGCAAAAGTCACATTGGTGCTGACACGTAGTACTAGCAGCGCCCCACGGCTTCACCCGCGTAAGTATCGCTCCAGTGGTAATATCGGGTTAAAAACTATCCAATGTCCTTTCCCGGAACTCCAACTATCTCTATAGCAAATTTCATCTAAATCTGTTCAACGGTTTGATTGAATAACAACCATCAAAACATCTTCACAAACTTTCACATTTATAATATTATTTATATATTTAAGTATATAAAAAAAGTTTGAAACAGGTACAAAAGTAATTTAAAATAATTAAAACGGCTTCAAAAAGAAATTAACCCATAAGTTTGAAATCCAATTTTTACATAATATACATACTTACACGAAATTAACCAACAAAACGAATTCAAAAGTAGGTACGCAACAAATTAGGGTACTACAAATTTTTTTATTTTTTTGCCAGGGCCAGCACTTCAGAAAAGTACCAAAAAACAAAGTCACGATCCGATTAATAGTTGCGGAGAAATGCGTGGACAAACATACATATCGACGGGTGCAAAGTAAAAAGAGTCATCTACAAAACAGCTACTTTTCAGGAGAGCGCATAATAGACAAAAATGCTCCCATTTTGTCAATTTTAAACCAAATTTATTGAAATTTTCGTCATTGCTTCATTATTTAATAATATATCCACATGTATATTTCATTTCTTCTAATTATTATTTATTTTATTTATTTATTTAAAATTACGTAAATAACACCTTAACAGCTATGACGCCAATGCGATGTTACTACTAAGATACAAAACAAAAATAAAAAAATAACAAACAATTAGAAAAAACAAATAACACACAACTAAACATTCTCAATGCACTTCAGTGCTACTCCTGCTCTGTGCTAATTATGTTTGATTTACGAGATATTGTAGTTGTCTGCATCTACATTACGTTTAAAAATATGACAACTGTGTTAACTACCACTTGGTCGTTTCTACGTGGGAATTCAAATAGATCTTCTCGGTTCATAATAGCGCATTGTCGTCTCGTTTTGCCTAAATTCACCAATAATTTACGTCTTTCCATGTCTATTGTGTTCAACCCAAACTGTTTACTAATATGATTTTTATTTATTTATTTATTTAAGGACAACCAACAAAGCATACACCAAAAATACATGTTAAAATCCCAATGTTATTATAACATTTTATAGTGTAGCCTTAATTTAAGGCTGCCACGGCATGCAATGATAACACTTTTACACACACTTATCACTTAACAAACCAAAACAAACAAATATTCGTGCCGGCGAAGAACATGTCATCTGACTGATGACGAAATATGACTGACCGCTGGCCCCCCGCGCGTCCCGTGTATAAACGGCCAGCGGTAGTTATCCGCATCTACATCGTGCAATTTCACAAAACAGGCGTAGTTGTCTTCTTTTACGTGACAAAAGTACCAAAATTAAGGTGATATTTGTATTTTGGTTTTTGCTATGTTGTAGAACATGATATTTTAAGTAGTTTTTACAAAAAACCAAAAATCTCAAAATTGCAGTTGATTTTTTTTACTTTGCACCCGTCGATATATATATAACATTTTGTATATTTGTTTGGAAGCCCTAATAGATTGTTATAAGTGAATATTTTGCAATTCCAATAATATTACATACATGTACATGTCGAATTGATAACCTTTTTTTTGAAGTCTTTAAAAATACACGCGAACGAAGTCGCGGGCAACATGTATTTATGTCTTATTCGTGTTGGTATACCGATACCTTGTCCGAAGCCATGTCTTTGCATGGGCCGCGGAACACGCCACCCTCGGGATCCCAACTAACGGTAGGAGCGGTTCACGTCGGCGTCGAGAGGACGATGAAATACCTGGGTCCCGTCCTCGACAGCCGGTGGAACTTCGTCGAGCGCTTCCGACGTTTGGCCCCTAAACTGGAACGGGCCGGGGCTGCCTTCAAGCGGCTCTTGCCCAACCTGAAAGGGCCAAACGCCTCCTCCCGGAGGCTTTAAGCGGGGGTCGTGCGGTCCATGGCCCTATATGGGGCCCCGGTGTGGGTGCGTTCACTGCGGCGGCGAGCCGCCCTCTATTTGAACGCGCCCCAAAAGATTTATCGGGGGGTATCGCACGATCTCGGGCGAGGCGGTAAGCTAACTTACCGGACTGCCGCCATGGGATCTGGAGGCGATAGTCCTCGCGCGCCTATATGAGTGGCGCGCGCGGAGGCACTACGCTGGGGGGAACTCCGTTTCCGTGGCAAATCGCGGCGGAGAGGACAGACCTCCGGCGCAATCTCATGGCGGCATGGAAAGAGCGACTGTCGCAACCCAGCGCAGGGCACGCCACGATAGTTCCGATAAGACCATTCTTTGAGGAGTGGCTAGAGAGGCGTCACGGCGCCCCCACCTACCGCCTGACGCAGGTCCTCACCGGACACGGATGTTTCGAAAGGTTCCTGCACATCATCAGGCGGGAGGAACTGTCCGGGTGTCACCATTGCGAGGATCGACCAGAAGACACGGTGGAGCATACGGTGAAGGTCTGCCCCGCTTGGGCGGAGCACCGCCGTGTCCTCGTAGAGGCGATTGGCAGCGGTGGCGACCTCTCGCGTTCGGCCCTGGTTCAAGCCATGGTCCGGGGCCAGAGGGAGTGGGAGGCAGTCACGTCCTTTTGCGAAGCAGTCATGCTAGCGAAGGAGGTGGCGGGATGGCTTAGGGACAGAGCCTCACGTCCCAGCCGCCGCGGGAGACGCCGCGGGAGACGCTCCGGGCGTCGGGAGCCGCGTGACTACTCCCGGCCACCGTAGGCGAGGGCCTGCGGATGGAGAGTAATAATAAAAATAAAAATAAAATAAAATCATTTAATTCAGATGTCACAAGATCCATATAAGTAGTTACATCCATAATTATTCACGTTCACAAAATTAATTCACAATTATTGTTAGTAAAAATACAGAAGTTACTTAGCTATGTTAGTATTTAAACTTTAATATACATAGGTTGCTCCAAAACTTTTGTAGCCGACCGTCTAGTCTGTCACTAAACATCGCCAGAATGCTGTTAGGGCGGGCGCGGACTCTGCAGCGCAAGGCGGCGCGGCGCACCGCTTGCGCAAGATGGCACTTTTTTTTTTTAATAATAAACACAGGCATAGAAACCGCATCATTTTTTATTCGACAGCAAGAAATCGATATTTGATACTACATCGGACAAATTAAAGTGTAAATTATTGAAATGTGTGTTATGACGTAGCTGCAGTCACTAATTCTATCTGTAAAAAAACCGGGCAAGAGCGAGTCGGACTTGCGCACCGAGGGTTCCGTACCATCATATGTTTTTAAATTTTCATCGGCTCTCACCATAAGGGTTCCGTTTTACCATTTTGGTACGGAACCCTAACAAACGGTTTATCTGATGGACAGGGAACAGTGCACCTACAGTAAGCGCTACAAGGGTCTTTGCACAAATGATTTTGACATGAGGGCGGTGCCGCTGCTGGTAAACATTTGTGAAATGAAATGCAATGAAAAAAAAAACAAGATGGCGGTGTTGGTTCCAATTTTGGCCACGCGCCACTAGATCCTTATTTGTTAGGGTTTGACGCAACAATATTGCAACGAATGTCATGGCTTTCAATGGCATGGTCAAAGTTTGAGAGTTTTATGCAACTTTATGGGTTTGTTACAATTAAATACCCAATTAATTACCTACAGAATTAAAGAATAGCAAAAAAAAACATTTAAAGTTTCGAAGATAGCATCTTTATTTTATACTCGATTTTTTAATAATGCACTAACTATTTATGTGTATTGTTTTTAACAGACTTCAAAAAAGGAGGAGGTTCTCAATTCGGATGTTTTTTTTAATTAATTTTAAATATCGCGCGCGTGCACGTTGAATGACGTTCGGCAATATAGTTTCGTGTATACCCAAACAAGGTTATTCTGGCGCGTTTTCAAAATCGGAACTAACGCCGCCATCTTGTTTTCACATTTCAATAGACATTTCGTGAAACAATTTCACACATGTTTACCAACAACGCCCTCCTGTCAACGCATTCGAGCGCCAAAAGATCCTGGAAGAAGTGTATGGCAGTGTTTGTTGGGGTGTATTATTCAGTATTATTATAACTGAGTGTGGAGTTGCATTGTGTGTGCAGACGCTGGCAGCAGCCGCCGACGCGGTGGAGGCGGGCGGCAAGTCGCCAGTGTCCGCGCTCAACGAGCTCGGCGTGCGCGTCGTCTACAGCGTGCTGCGCCAGGGCGGCCCGGCGCACTGCCCCAGCTTCCACGTGGCCGTCACCGTGAGTACACACACTACGCACCACCAAGTGTCACCTAGTACACACCTACACCTACAGCGTGCTGCGCCAGGGCGGCCCGGCGCACTGCCCCAGCTTCCACGTGGCCGACGCCGTGAGTACACACACTACGCACCACCTAGTGTCACCTAGTACACACCTACACCTACAGCGTGCTGCGCCAGGGCGGCCCGACGCACTGCCCCAGCTTCCACGTGGGCGTCACCGTGAGTACACACACTACGCACGACCTAGTGTCACCTAGTACACACCTACACCTACAGCGTGCTGCGCCAGGGCGGCCCGGCGCACTGCCCCAGCTTCCACGTGGCCGACGCCGTGAGTACACACACTACGCACCACCTAGTGTCACCTAGTACACACCTACACCTACAGCGTACTGCGCCAGGTCGGCCCGGCGCACTGCCCCAGCTTCCACGTGGCCGACGCCGTGAGTACACACACTACGCACCACCTAGTGTCACCTAGTCACACCTACATCTACCCTGCGCTGTGTTCTAGGCGCCACTAGGTAGCTAGTGTCACCTAGAGCACACCTACGTCTACACTGCGCTGTGTTCTAGGCGCCACTAGGTAGCTAGTGTCACCTAGAGCGCACCTACGTCTACACTGCGCTGTGTTCTAGGCGCCACTAGGTAGCTAGTGTCACCTAGAGCGCACCTACGTCTACACTGCGCTGTGTTCTAGGCGCCACTAGGTAGCTAGTGTCACCTAGAGCGCACCTACGTCTACACTGCGCTGTGTTCTAGGCGCCACTAGGTAGCTAGTGTCACCTAGAGCGCACCTACGTCTACACTGCGCTGTGTTCTAGGCGCCACTAGGTAGCTAGTGTCACCTAGAGCGCACCTACGTCTACACTGCGCTGTGTTCTAGGCGCCACTAGGTAGCCAGTGTCACCTAGAGCGCACCTACGTCTACACTGCGCTGTGTTCTAGGCGCCACTAGGTAGCCAGTGTCACCTAGAGCGCACCTACGTCTACACTGCGCTGTGTTCTAGGCGCCACTAGGTAGCCAGTGTCACCTAGAGCGCACCTACGTCTACACTGCGCTGTGTTCTAGGCGCCACTAGGTAGCCAGTGTCACCTAGAGCGCACCTACGTCTACACTGCGCTGTGTTCTAGGCGCCACTAGGTAGCCAGTGTCACCTAGAGCGCACCTACGTCTACACTGCGCTGTGTTCTAGGCGCCACTAGGTAGCCAGTGTCACCTAGAGCGCACCTACGTCTACACTGCGCTGTGTTCTAGGCGCCACTAGGTAGCCAGTGTCACCTAGAGCGCACCTACGTCTACACTGCGCTGTGTTCTAGGCGCCACTAGGTAGCCAGTGTCACCTAGAGCGCACCTACGTCTACACTGCGCTGTGTTCTAGGCGCCACTAGGTAGCCAGTGTCACCTAGAGCGCACCTACGTCTACACTGCGCTGTGTTCTAGGCGCCACTAGGTAGCTAGTGTCACCTAGAGCGCACCTACGTCTACACTGCGCTGTGTTCTAGGCGCCACTAGGTAGCTAGTGTCACCTAGAGCGCACCTACGTCTACACTGCGCTGTGTTCTAGGCGCCACTAGGTAGCCAGTGTCACCTAGAGCGCACCTACGTCTACACTGCGCTGTGTTCTAGGCGCCACTAGGTAGCCAGTGTCACCTAGAGCGCACCTACGTCTACACTGCGCTGTGTTCTAGGCGCCACTAGGTAGCCAGTGTCACCTAGAGCGCACCTACGTCTACACTGCGCTGTGTTCTAGGCGCCACTAGGTAGCCAGTGTCACCTAGAGCGCACCTACGTCTACACTGCGCTGTGTTCTAGGCGCCACTAGGTAGCCAGTGTCACCTAGAGCGCACCTACGTCTACACTGCGCTGTGTTCTAGGCGCCACTAGGTAGCCAGTGTCACCTAGAGCGCACCTACGTCTACACTGCGCTGTGTTCTAGGCGCCACTAGGTAGCCAGTGTCACCTAGAGCGCACCTACGTCTACACTGCGCTGTGTTCTAGGCGCCACTAGGTAGCCAGTGTCACCTAGAGCGCACCTACGTCTACACTGCGCTGTGTTCTAGGCGCCACTAGGTAGCCAGTGTCACCTAGAGCGCACCTACGTCTACACTGCGCTGTGTTCTAGGCGCCACTAGGTAGCCAGTGTCACCTAGAGCGCACCTACGTCTACACTGCGCTGTGTTCTAGGCGCCACTAGGTAGCCAGTGTCACCTAGAGCGCACCTACGTCTACACTGCGCTGTGTTCTAGGCGCCACTAGGTAGCTAGTGTCACCTAGAGCGCACCTACGTCTACACTGCGCTGTGTTCTAGGCGCCACTAGGTAGCTAGTGTCACCTAGAGCGCACCTACGTCTACACTGCGCTGTGTTCTAGGCGCCACTAGGTAGCTAGTGTCACCTAGAGCGCACCTACGTCTACACTGCGCTGTGTTCTAGGCGCCACTACGTAGCCAGTGTCACCTAGCGCACACCTACGTCTACACTGCGCTGTGTTCTAGGCGCCACTAGGTAGCCAGTGTCACCTAGAGCACACCTACGTCTACACTGCGCTGTGTTCTAGGCGCCACTAAGTTTCGCCAAGTAATTAAAAATAACCCAGTATAACTACGACGACATGTCCTGTAGGTGGCAGACATGCTCTTCGAGGGCTGGGGCCACAGCAAGCGCGAGGCGCGCGCGTCGGCCGCCCGGGCCTGCCTGGCCGCGCTGCTGGCACGCGCCGGCCGCGTGCTGCCCGCGCCCTCGCCGCACCAGGACTTCACCAGCGACGAGCCGCATAGGTTCCCGGGTGAGTGGACAACATTACAGTGTTATAAGCGCAAGGCGCGCACGTCGGCCGCCCGGGCCTGCCTGGCCGCGCTGCTGGCACGCGCCGGCCGCGTGCTGCCCGCGCCCTCGCCGCACCAGGACTTCACCAGCGACGAGCCGCATAGGTTCCCGGGTGAGTGGACAACATTACAGTGTTATAAGCGCAAGGCGCGCACGTCGGCCGCCCGGGCCTGCCTGGCCGCGCTGCTGGCACGCGCCGGCCGCGTGCTGCCCGCGCCCTCGCCGCACCAGGACTTCACCAGCGACGAGCCGCATAGGTTCCCGGGTGAGTGGACAACGTTACAGTGCTACAAGCGCGAGGCACGCGCGTCGGCCGCCCGCGCGAAAAAATCACATTTTCGAAAAATTTCAAGTACCTGCCTATAACGGTTCATCAGACGCTGACAGACAGACGGACGGACGGACAGCGGAGGCTTAGTAATAGGGTCCCGTTGGTACCCTTTAGGTACGAAACAAAAAAAAACGGTATAATAATAATTGTAAAAATAATATACTCTGAAGTGGCATAGACCGTGGTTTCCTCGAATCTATGATTTCAAGAAGCACGTACTCCTAATAAAACTAGTTTTTTCTGGTTCTGGTATTTTCCGTTTCTGTGGCTTGCCATCATGCCATCGAATGCGGTCTTCTCGGGGCGTATGAGATGAGGCACAGAGGCCTCTTCAGGGGAGCGAAGCTTCCTCTGTAGCTGCCAGAAGACTTAATGAGGGCTCTAGTTCGCCAATCATCTTGTCCCAACCCTCGGAACGCCACTCGCTATGCGTTTCTTTAAGCACGCTGTAAATGACGCATGTGGTCTTTGTTCGCGTCAAATGGAAAGGAGTCGTAGGCACGAATGAACGCGTTCTTCTCGGTTATCAGATCACGTACGTCAGCCGGTAATTTCCAGCGATGGTCTTTCATCACTGGAACTTCCCGTGAACAATCCGTCAATACGATTGAACGTGCTCTGTAAACGAGACGATCGCTCCCGTCGTGTCTGCAAGACTGCAACTGACACAATTTGGTCGGGAATGGAATCTAAGTGAGGTGATGTGGTGGATTTCAGTCTTTCTCTTACTTTCCTCCAGCCAGTTATTAATTTGGTCTGAGGGGGCTGGTTGGGGTCACGGGGGCCCGAATAGGGGGCTAGGTGAATTATGACAAGGCGGTGGTCAGAATTAAGCTCTTGTAGCATCTCGATAAATTGCAAACGGAGGTTTATATTCTTGAGCAGCGCTACATCGAGTACGTCAGGAAGCTAGGTGGGATCACCAGGGTAATGAGTAGGATGCATCGGAGCGATGACATCGGAATTGAGGGTGGAGCCTAGGTTGAACAGGATTCTACCTCTGGTAGAAGTCGTGCTACTGTTCCAGGCGGGATGTTTGGCATTGAGATCCCCCGCCATGATCACGGAGTCACTCATGCCGAAGAGGGCAGTGAAATCTTTGGTGAGAGAGATGGGATCTTCTGCACCACTTTTGGGCGGGATATAGGCGGAAATTATTGAGATAGATTGATGACCAGTCATGCCAAGCCAACAGATAGATACCTCCAGGTGAGAGAGGAGAGGAGGAGGGTCTATCGGGGAGCAATGAAGGGACTTTCTAAAGTACATAAGGGTACCACCCTTGTGACATCGTGACCTGTCATTGCGAACTAGTTTATAGTTGGCAATGTTCTGGTTTCGATGGTGGGGCTTCAGGAAGGTTTCCTGTACTAAGAGGACGTCAAACTGATGGTCGCGGAGATAAGTAGCGATCTCATCACGCTCTTTAGTAATGCCATAGGCATTGAAAAAACCTAGTTTAAGGGATCGGGGTTTGGTAACACTTATTCTTTGTAGATCCATTAGAGCAATTGGAATTTAAGTGTTTGCGGGACTTGCGTAATCGCGGGATACGCATTGAAAATCTCGGCGATAAGCCGAGGATTGCCATTACAGGCTTGAATTTCCGCTATCATAGCGTTAGCAGGGGCGATGAACGATGCATAAGCACCGATTATCACGTCCATGCTGTTGGGCTGAGGGCCGGAGACGGGGGTTTGGGGGGGACCTACTGGGGCCTGCGGGAGCAGCTCTGAGTGCGGTAGTGGGTTGGACTACCAGTGCGGCTGCTGGGGCCGAGGGGACTAATGGGGCTGCGGGTGCTACTGATTGCGGCGGGATGGTGATTGCCATCAGTGCTGGGTGGGTCGGGGGTTGGGAGGGCACCGAAGCTGCGGGAGCTTGTTGGTGGAACAGGTTAGCCCAGGGGGAGGGTCTCTGAAGACTGAGCCGATCGGGCAATTGTGAAGATGGGATCTTCACAGAAGGGCTCTCCCTTTGCTGGCGGTCGCTTGCGCGCTTGGCCAGTTTGGGAGAAGAAGCCTTAGGAGCCTTGGGGCAGCCCCGGTAGTTAGCCGGGTGCCCGGCTTGGCCACTAAGGACGCAGCTCGGTGGCTCTGTGCACAGAGAGCGGTCTTTGGGACGGGAACAGTCAGCTGTTCCGTGGTCACCTAGACACTTAACGCATCTAGGTGTCGCGTAACAGATTGACTGGGAGTTGCCGTATAATTGGCATCTGTGGCATTGTCTGATGATGTTGGACTTGCGGGGCTTCTCGATAGAGATGCCCGAGAGGGAACAGACTGCCTTCACCTTGAAAATAGGGTGATGACCTTCTGTGGGCTCACACAAGGACCATGTCGTATACTAGGCCCTTCCTCGCTTTGTCTGAAGCTAAGACCTCGCGTCCAGAGATTCATATTGATAAATAGCATTGCATACAGCAATTATATTACAATATTATTTTACTTTAAATTAGAGAATTTTTTTTTCAAGTAATGTGACAAAGTAACCTTAGTTATTAAATAATTTTTGTTTGGTCTATTAAATATTCATAAATAAAAAATATTGTTTCGGGCGAAAAATTATTATTAACTCTCTGTTTTACGGAATTATTTTTGGTGTACTGTATGAATATGAACTATAATAAATTGATTTAGGCATGAAAAAATAGAATATACAGTTGTACCGTGGACAATTTTATAATTTATTAAACTATTATACCTTCGGTATAATAGGGCATCGCTAGATGACCACGCGGTCGGCGTGACGTGTGACAGCTGTCCACTATTCTGTATTGTCATCGCAAAATTAGGTAACTTGAATTAAATTAATTGAATCCTGTATGTATGTGTTGTTCAGTGTCAGAGTTCCAATGCCTGGAGCCGAAGGTGAAGGCGCTGCCGCCGCCCGCGCCTCCCGCGCCCGCGCCCCCGGCCGCGCCCGCCAGGACTGACGTCACCAACGGAAAGGAAGGTAACCTGTACTTCATACGAGTATGTGTTTAGTGCGAGTCCGTGCAGTTTCTTACCCGTTCTGCTCCATACGAACCTACTACGATTTGTAATGGCAAATAGCTTCATATTTCTGACTGACTGACTTCTTCACAGTTCAAAAGTGCCTATAAATGGTTTAACTGGAATAAATGCGTTGGCTTTGAGTTTGAATTTTGCGAAACGGGTCGTTTAAAACGAGAGAAGAAAGAGAATGATCGTAAAATGTATTGCATTCAACTGGTGTTTGACATCCTCATTGACTAGCAGCGCCGCCTTCACGTTCATGTACTACAGCGGAGTGTCGGTCGTAGAATGTATTGCATTCAACTGGTGTTTGACATCCTCATTGACTAGCAGCGCCGCCTTCGCGTTCATGTACTACAGCGGAGTGTCGGTCGTAGAATGTATTGCATTCAACTGGTGTTTGACACGGCCGAGCTCCTGAAGGCCGGCAGAAAACCCGTTCTTAAGGCCCTTCAGAAGCTGTTTGGTTCTGACATACTCGAGGGTAAACCACCACAGGCATGGAACAGAGGTGTGGTGATACTTTAAGAAGGCCGACAATGCGCTTCTTAAGAATTATAGGCCCATCTCACTTCTTCAAAGGCTTTAGCACCGTAGACCACATACATACGCTGCGACAGGTTATACAGAAGACCGAAGAGTATAACCTGCCTCTCTGCTTAGCGTTTGTGTCCTCTGTACCGCCACGCTCAAGCTCCTCGCTGCCGGCAGGTCCGTCGCCGCCCACCGACTGCAGCTCGCCGTTGTCGTCGCTGTTCGGCGCGGCTCGCTCGCCGGCGTCGTACAAAAGCCCCATCTCCTCTGTACCGCCACGCTCAAGCTCCTCGCTGCCGGCAGGTCCGTCGCCGCCCACAGACAGCAGCTCGCCGGTGTCGTCGCTGTTCGGCGCGGCTCGCTCGCCGGCGTCGCACAAGAGCCCCATCTCCTCTGTACCGCCACGCTCAAGCTCCTCGCTGCCGGCAGGTCCGTCGCCGTCCACAGACAGCAGCTCGCCGGTGTCGTCGCTGTTCGGCGCGGCTCGCTCGCCGGCGTCGCACAAGAGCCCCATCAACGTGCTGTACGAGAACCACTCGGGGCTCGTCTTCACCTGCACCTTCGGCGATGGGTCGCCGCTCACCGAGACGCAAGGTACTGTCACCGAGGCGCACGATGCGACGCGATGCACTGTGTGTTGTTCTTCAGTTTCACTTTGGCAGCTCATCTGCAATAAATATTCAATAAGAGTCTATGTTAATAGACTGCGCAACTTGTTGACACTAAAACATTGTATAGCTACTATTATAAAAATATTTCTACGGGGTCAAATTAAATTAGTTAGTGAAACTTCGTAGACTTGACGAATATCGATATCTAAACACGAAAAAATTAAAAAAAGAAGCAGTCATACTTCAAGTAACTACCTACACTATCTGAGCTTGATCCTAAAAAAAAGGAAATCAAATCTTTTGTTTTATACTATTCAGATATCTATTACTCATCACGTCTACGAAGTTTCGCTAGCTAATTTAATTTGACCACATTATTAAAAAATACCTATTATAAAACTGATATTTTCTATATTCAACTCCTGAACTGAAATGAATTCTCTAAAATCCGTTGCGTAGTTTAGAAAAACAACGCGGTCACGGACAGACACAACATGCGACTTTTGAATATGCATAGTGCATAGAAGATTCCAGTTGTCGATGTCGTGTCACAGTGCACGGCGCGCAGTGATCTAACGAGCGTGTTGTTGCAGCGCCGCTGCAGCTGAGCCACAGCATGCGCTTCAAGGTGGTCTGCCAGATCAAGGACAGCAAGTTCGAGGGCTACGGTGAGTTACATATTATACTAGGTTATTCGCCACCCTTTACCCCGAGGAGAATACTCTATTTTTCACACCTTCTGTTAGATTATAAAAGCGATTATGATAACTTTTTTGCTGTAAAAGTTTCCATAGGATTTTTTTGTTGAGGTTCCAAATTCAAATTAAATTATTGACCAGCAGGTTATAATGGCATTCAGTACAATATTGCCCGGCTCGAGCCTAGGGCTATACTTACTTTAGGTTAACATAGCATGACGTATCGTTTGACATTGTCGAGCAGGTGGTGTGAAAGTGAGTTACTTCAACTATCTGCATGCCCTATCGTTGTAGCTAATTATATTCTTGGTTATATCTATACAGAATGGAATTGAAAACTTGCGCCAAATCGAAACAGCAATTGCAGTAACTGTTACATAATCATTATAAATTGTACCTTCCCAAATCTACATTCTTGAAAAACATTGTGTAATTATCGTCTTAAATAGTGCAAACTAAGTTATTGCCTTCAAGTAGACAAGAATTATCGCCGTTCAAGTACGAACTCTTAATAAGAATATTAAAGTATAAATATGAGCGCGCGTCCGATAAGCGATCCATTCGTCGCAGAGTTCACAACATGGAGCGAGTTGGCGACGCGTTCAACTCGGTATTTACCTAGTTGTTACCGTTCCTACGAAAAAAACGCGCGACGACGGCGACGCGATGTTGCTAAATCATCATCAAATATTTTAATTTGGCGAGGTATTCAATTTCATCCTGTGTATTATAAAAATATGATGAATGAGTGACTTACATTAGTCGCATTGTCGTCTGGCCAACTTGTTTGCGCGTTCTCATACGTCGACGACGGGAAATACAAGGTCAAATTAAATTAGCCGGCGAATCCCCAAAAAATTAAAAAAAAAGACGAAGTTCCTTACGCGATTCTGATACTGACACACACACTCGTGTATAGGCTAAATGTGTAACCAGTGCGCAAACTACACACTAGTGCTAGTGTGGCGGAGAGTAGTTCTTTTTTTAATAACCGACAAAAAATTTAACGCAGCGGGTTTCAGAATCATGTACCACACTGAGTGCATGATTACAGTTAGCGCACTGGTTATAAATGTATCCTGTATAATATAAAGAGAGAGTGAAAGCCGCACGAATGCTACCAGTCAACTCCTACCGCAAGCCGTGTTAAGAGCGTTTGCGCCGTACGGCATTTCATACAAACTTTCAAGCCCTTGTTTTTCAAAGTGAATAAACCGATTTTAATGAAACTTCATACACATAAGCAGGATACAAAGGTCTAAAAAGTTGGTAGAGATAATTTTCGAAATGTCTTATTTAAAAAAAAGATAACTGGAAATCTCTGTTTCTATGGATAATTTAAAATCGGTCTAATTTGGCTGTAATACTATTTTTCGAAAATGTTCTTAGTAACTTTTTAGACCTTTGTAGCCTGCTTATGCGTATGAAGTTTCATTAAAATCGGTTCATTCATTTCGAAAAACAAGGGCTTCAAAGTTTGTATGAAATGCCGTACGGCGTAAACGCTCTTAAGAAACTTCATTAAAAAAAAACAGATTTTTTTAACTTTCGTTTCAAGTAACTATACTACCAGCGGTGGTTGATACAAATAAAAAACAGAATCGATTGTCGAACCATCACGTCTGTGCAGTTTCGCTAGCTAATTTAATTTGACCCTGTATACTGGACAGTGGAAATGTTTGAATATTCGTGCTCACTGTCGCCTCCTCCACTGCGGCAGGGTCCAGCAAGAAGCTGGCCAAGCTGGCGGCCGCGCGCTCGGCGCTGGCGGCGCTGGACACGGGCGCGCGCGCCGGGCCCGCGCCCGCGCCGCACGCCGCGCTGCACCAGACGCTCGCCGACCACATCGGCAAGTACGTGCTGCTCCACGAGCCATATCCTCATCATTACACTCCTTAGTCCTTACATAGTATAAAACAAAGTAGCCGAAATGTCTGTTCGCGCATAACTTCCGAATGACGGCACCAAATTGGATAAGTAATTCTTTTTTGATGTGAAACATCTATAGCCGCACGTAAAACAAATTTCTGGCGTGGCGACGCATGCCGTGGCGACGCGTCGCCACGCTATATGATGGTGTACCTATATATACAGTCACAGTCTTGTGTACTATATGGCGACGCGTCGCCATGCGCAATCGACTGCGATTCAAAAAAAAATCGCGAAATTGTAATATTTTATTTTATCATTATGCCATATTTAGTTTATATCGCAATCTGTTCTTTTCAATCATATTACTTTTACAAAATAATGTCGATGTTTCACATCTGCCAGGCGTCCCGTGACGGCTCACTTTTTTTTTTTGTTGTGTTCGGTATTGCCAAGACAAGGTTTGTATGAAAGAAAATGTCGAAAATTAGAAAAAAAATAGCACCCGTGGGAAGATAGGACGGGCCGCTAGTATAAAATAAATTAGGATCATGTGCTTTTCAAAAAATAAATCGGAAAAACTGACTCCCTGTGATGATTTTTTAACTTCTGTGACTACAAATATTATCTACCCTTCTGTAAAGTTTAAGATTATAAAACATACTTAAGATAAGATAAGATAAGATTTCTTTATTTGTTAAACATTAACAAACTGATATCTGACTAACTTGTTAACTGATTTAGTTTAAAATAGAATGTTAGATTTATGCCGAACATTGAATTCCAAATAATTATTAACATCACCCAACGTTAAGCGACTGTACTGTAAAAAAATATACTACGCTATTTTGGCAAGTGACTTTAAAAGATGGCGCGTTTAGTCTGGATTCCAAAATCATGTGTGATACATGCTAGATTATTATTATTATCACATCTATTCAAAAAGAGCTAGCATATTCTTCGTAAACAGGGACTAAAATAGCTCTTTAATCCCTAGGGACTAAAAGTGATTTGGAATGTGGATAATGTTAGTAAAAATTTTCCAATTACCAAAGATATCAATCACGAACGTTGTATGAACAAGTAACAGGCTGTATAATAAAGAAAATCGCGCGCGAGCCAAATTGAAAAAAAAAATGGTTGTGAAAAAATAAAAAACGCGCGAAAAGCATTCTGCCTTCGTTCGTAATTGTTTACTCAAATTTGAATTTTACTTAGTTTTATAAAAAATAGTATGTCTTCGTCAAGTAATTGTCAGTATGTAATTAATTAAACGTACTATTCTTATTCATAACTTGCACTTACTTATTTTTTCATAGAGGGTGGTAAAAAGTAGAGTGTCCGCCTAGGGAGCAACACTATTTTAAGCTCGAGTGAGGTACTTTGAGTCCCTCGCTGCGCTCAGGATTCTACTTTAGAACCCGTCACTGCGCTCGGGATTCTACTTCTCTTGGCAAACAATCTACAATTTTTAATGAAACTGGATTTTATACGAATTCTGTTTAATTAGTTAAAATGTTAGTAATGCAGCCTGGGCTTCTTTAAGTCCACAACTTACAAGTACACACGGCGACACATCTAGCAGTAGTCAGTTCCAGTTTTAGCTGACCTCGCAATGTATAGGGTTTCGTATAATCAGAAGTCGGCTTATACTGGTTAAGTATAGCTTGATGAAACAGGTTGAGACGCCACCTTGGCAAAACCTTGGTACCACTACGTAGGTTATCAAGTAATTTGTTAATTTTAGGTGCAAGTTTAAAATAAATTAAAGTCACTCATTGGATTTCTTTCAGTTATGATTTTAATTTAATTATATTTATAAGGTTATTTTACAATGCTCTCTCCTCAGACTGGTGAACGAGAAGTTCAACGAGCTGATGAAGAACGACCTGGTGCACTCGAAGCGCAAGGTGCTGGCCGGCATCGTCATCACCACGCACAACCGCATCGACGACGCGCGGGTGAGTCGCTAGCGCCATCTAGTTGACCTGCGCACAGGTGGTACACACACTACACACACTACACACACTGCACACCACGAAACGCTATGGAACCTGCCTCACTGCCGTCTCAAACATCCATCCTGCATAGCAGATGTCGATATGTTTTAGAAAGGTAACTGCTGTCAAGGTTTTGTAAATCGAATTGGAGTCTATCTTATTATTTATTTTTTCTATTATTATTTCATCACACTAATATTATAATGGCGAAAGTTTGTGAGTGTGTGAGTGTGTGTGTTTATATGTTTGTTACTTCTTCACGCTCAAACGGCTGGACCAATTTTGATAAAATTTTGTATGGAGGTAGCTAACACCCTGGATTAACATATAGGCTACTTTTTATCCCGATATTCCCACGGGATCGGCATTTACGTGAGTGAAACCGCGGGGTCCAGCTAGTTGCAAAATAATTACAACTGGTTTGTTGTCTAAATTCCCGCCTTCTTAGTAGAATCTCCGCTAAGCTATTGCCGCAGGCACACCCACACCCACGATTTAAACGACAAACAGTACAAACATGTTCTAGGTGATAGCGGTGACGACGGGCACAAAGTGCGTGTCGGGCGAGCACATGTCCGTCACCGGGCGCGCCGTCAACGACTGCCACGCCGAGGTACGTGCCACTCACGTCATCGCTGTACAAGTACAAGGATCTATTGCGTGTTGCCTAAATCAAAACAATCGCACAAATGTTTCCCAACAGCGCCCCATCCACGTCATTCGAGCACCAAAACATGCTTGTAACATTCACCCAGACTTTTTTACATAACAGTGTTGCATAACCCGAAGTTGTTGACATTACAGTACATTACCTGAAGTCTTTGACATTATAATACTTTACCCGAACTTTTTGAGGTTACAATAATAGTAAATTAATTTAGATCAGTTATTATCACCCATTGTCAAACATAAATTAACAGAAATCATAAAAAATTAAATACCTATTACAAAACATTGACCCCTGAAGTTTTCGACTTAAAAATACTTAACCTGAAGTTTTTGACATTACAATTCATTACCCGAAGTTTTTGACATTATAATAAATTACCTGACATTTTGACTACCCAAAGTTTTTACATTAAGTACCTACTCGTTTTTTACCATGACACAAAAATCTTAACATTATCGTAAATATTTACATTTTACAAAGTTTTGCAGAAGTATTTTGTACTTAAGCCGATATCAGACGCTTAACTTTTCGACAATTTTTATCTTACTTTCGGTATTTTTCACACAAAATTAATCCAAAGTGAAAAATTAATTCTATATTGAACTCGGTATCTGTCACTCGCCTAGCAAATGATCTAGTAATTAGATGAAAGGAGCAGATTAGCGTTCACGCCTATGTCGATTGTCGATGTCGTGTAAGCGTGGAGTGAAATGAAAATGAACAGTCAGTCGTCTGATATCAGCTCGAGCGAGCGGTTGAACCGTGTGGCTCCGTGCTGACGAGTTTGTGTGCAGGTGGCGGCGCGGCGCTGCCTGCAGCGCCACCTGTACGCGCAGCTGCTCATGTACGCCAACCGGCCAGGTGAGTCGCTACACCACACTCGCGTGTTACCAACACCATGACCCACAGCTCACTCTCTCTCACCCGCACACACACCTCCACACACACCCCCACACACACCCCCACACACCCCTACACACACCCTCACACACACCCCCACACACACACCCTCACACACACCCCCACACACACCCCCACACACACCCCCACACACACTCCCACACACCCTCGCACACACACCAAGTGTACACAGACTAAGGCTTGCGCTCGAACTTGATGAAGACCACTTCACATGTACCGTCACCTGCACGTCAGTTGTAGGCGTTGTAGCACTAACCAAGGAATATATTATTTACTCTAGGAGAAGAACGTCAAGTACGAACGAATAAAATGGTACGGTTTTTGGCGCCACCTGGTGGACGCCCCCAAAAACTTGTGAAAGCGGGATATTCAAAATCGATTTCTTTGAGATGTTTTCTTTGAGATGTTTCTTTGAGCTGGTCCACGAAAGCAGAACTGAGAAACTGTAACCGATGTTTAATTGTGCTATTTTACTGGTTACAATTTTCCAGCTCCGCTTTGGTGGTCAAGCAGCCTTATTGTTTAAATTAACTTAAAAGGTGGATAGGAGCATTGATGTATTAAAAGGAGGGATAGGAGAAAATTCTTCCTAGTAAAAAAGTTTCGAGTTTTGACATAAATCACAATTTTGAACCTAAGCTCTACTCAACGTCGTTAATGGCGAGGATAACACTTACACACTGCGTTTGTGTTTCCGAGTGAATACAACCCGAATCTCTTCAAAGTAAGAGTGAACAGGCTTCTTCTGGGTAAGCTCACTCCATCGTAGACTTTATCTGTGTCATCTCTGACCTAGATTAGAGTCAAGAGCAAACCCATTTCGAATAAAAATAAAAAAAAAAACGTTGCAAAAAGAGAAGATGATAACAAGAGAATTCACAAGAAATAACATCAATATGCGCTTACGCCGGCAGACATTTTTCTTGTGAAGTGGTATTTGCGGGGCTGCCAGGTACATTAAACAAAATCTTACCCACCTAATCTTGTAAAATTAATAATTTTAGAAAAAATGTAGACTGCCCGTTGCGTTGCAGGAAATTAAATTTATTATTTATTTATTGACTTGATTGGTAACCCTTTTGTTTATTTAAAGTTAAAATCTATGCTATACAAGCGTATATCTATTATATTCGGCATGAATTATATTTATATTTATTGTATTCTAATAAAATTAGCGTTGAATAAATATGCGAAATATTATGTCGGCTAATTTGTTGATATATAATTTAAACAAAAATGTCGCTAAAACTACCAGATGGTAGCTTTTTAACACCTAAGCAACTTTTTAGTTTTACTAATGTTGCCATCTTTGAAAACGTCATTATTAGAGACCGAAGCTTTTAGGTCTTACATAATAGAGGAAAACTTGGAAACACAGGTCTAGCCCCCGTAGGTATTCCAAAGTTTACCTAATGAGACGACCCCGCCTGAGCACTAACACTGCGAAATTAAGACATAGAGGCACTGTCAATGTTACCATGTAACCGTAACGTGCAGTGGACTGTCAAGTTAGGTCTGTTCCAAAACTGTCTGATGAAGATGTAAACAAATTGCTCAGAAAACGCATCTGCGGCCTGCGGATGCCAACTTGTAGAGCCACTTATAAATTGAGAGGTTCATTTGAACCCGATTTTTTTTTTCACTTGTCAATATTGGTTAATTTTATAACCTCAATGGGGATTGTCCAAAATTTCTAACCATTATATTTTATTTTATTTTTTGTAAAGGACATGTTAGGAAATGGGCTTAAAATAATAATTTTTTTGAACAGCTGTCATGTATGGTTTTTCTGATAGGGAAACTTATTCAGGATGGCCTGACAAAAACAGAAAAAATATTAAAAGCACCATTATTGAATAAATACATATTTTAAATTCAGATATTTTTGGTGTCATAATATTATTTTTGCACATTGAAACAAAGAAAAAATGGTTAAATATCATTTTTTAAAGCAAATTATACACCTTATTGTTATTTAAAATATTCTAAAATAATATTAGATGGTTTAAAATAAAACCAACTCCATGATTTGTATGTATGGCATTAATTCCTTTGCCTCCTAATGGAATCTATGAAAATACTACCTGTGCCAGTAAGGTTGTCATACTTGTCAGCTGTCAGTACACAGGTCAAAATTGAATTGAATTTGACACTTGATTGACGTTTACAGTTCACAATGACAATAATGACATCCAACTGAAAAGTGTTGCCAAAATCAATAATTACTGTGGGTTGCAATTTATTTTTTAAATAATGTTTATTAAAATGTATAATAATTAAGGAAAGGGTGCTATCAAAAAAAAATTAAAAAATATACAAAGTCTCCTTAATTTATGTACTTTCATAAAAATATGATCTCTTCCCTGTTCACAGTAGCTTCGAATAAAAGCCCAGCCTCCATACAAAAACCTAACATGTCCTTTAGAGCATTTTGAGAAACTAATTTGAATATTTTGATGATTGGCTCAATAGTTATTTTAATAAAAATTATTTAATTATTTTAAGTTTTTAAGGTAGGTGACGTCATCCAGTAGCATAAAGATTAAGTGCCGTTGCCTTACTAGTACATTATTAAAAATTTTAATCTGTCAACACAACGTCAACAATGTCACATCTGTCAAAGTGTCAATAGGCCGAATAGACGTCTTAAATAATTGAATCCTAGCTTAGCGTATTTATTTACAAATGGTTTTTTTTATGTGTAAGTGTCCTCCAAGGAATATACTACTCTCTATCGTCACTAGAACAATCGACGCGGCGACTTAGAAATAGAATAATAACGCACGCGGTGACATTATTACTATTATTGCTGCAAGTTGGAACAAAGCACTTCCTGTATTCCATAACTCTTCCAGTATATTAAATATTATCGAGTGTTGAAATAATGTATGTAATGTAATAATGAGATTTATAAACAAGAATGTTTATATTTTTGACATATTTACAATAATTTGACATTTGACAGATTGTAGACAATACTTACCTCTTACTTTTTATTTTCTGAGGCAACGATACAAAACTGTACAGCCAGTCGTACGTAATTTGAAGGGCAAAGAAGGTCAATCGTATTTTATCAAAAATATCAATAACATATGAATATTTTTCAAAATTAATTAGTCCGTAATGATCAGTAACGCTATTCCTCGAAATGGTTTTTCAATTACAACATTTAAAAAAATATGAACAATGCCCATTTCCGTTGATGATTTTTCAGTTACGATTTAAGGGGCTTACATGACCTAAAGCGCGGTCACTGTCGGACTGCATCACTACATAGTATAAAACAAAGTCGCTTTATCTGTCCCTATGTCCCTTTGTCCCTTTGTCCCTTTGTATGCTTAAATCTTTGAAACTACGCAACGGATTTTGATGCGGTTTTTTTTAATAGATAGAGTGATTCAAGAGGAAGGTTTATATGTATAATAATAATAATGTTTCCGTGCGAAGCCGGGGCGGGTCGCTAGTAAAAAACTAAAAGAGACGCGCGATGACACAACGCTGGTAATTTAAGAAAAATATGAAGCAATTATCCAACAGTGGACTGCTATAGGCTGATGATGATGATGATGATGAAGCAATTATCTATTTAAAAAAATTCTATTGTTTGGACTAAAAAATTAAAACACTAGTGTTTAGTATATTGCTTGCAGAATAATCTGACAAAAAAATCAAAATGATTGTATGTATATGAATGATTATATTATGGTTTTTATTGTAAAAGAAAGTTTTTAGAGGTATCTTCATGAACTTTTTCTATCGTATAAAATTAGTTGTATTATTTTTTCAAAACGCTATCTATCTAGCACATATCCTGAAGAATATCATATATTTTTCTGATTTTGTTTACTCTAGTTGATCATATACTTTTGTTGTTTCTAAAACTTGCGTTTTTTGTCTTTAGGTCCTGTAAGCCCCTTAACAATATCATAATTTTTGGAAAACGGGAGGACATTATTATGAATGTGTTACCAATTCCTTTCGTGAGTGGTGACGTATGAATGTAACCTGCACCAAGCGCATGATTAAGAGTTTATGATTTCTGAGTTGGTTTCGGTGTTTCTTCTCAGAGTAGTCAAATATAATACCCCGAACTCGTCTGGTTTTTGGAATATCATGAAAAGTAGAATAAATGCTGTGGAAATGCGTTCCTTGCGGAACATGTATTGTGTGCCGTGGCTATGTATGACAGGCTGACGAGTAATGGGTTATGGCAACGTTACGGCTTAAAGGAAGATTTAGTGACAAACATTGAAAAGAGTATGCTGGGATGGTTGGTCATGTTGAGAGGATGAGTGAAGCGACTAACGAAGCTAACTAAGAACTAACAAACAGATGTGAGTGGAAACTCATTGGTGATGTTCTTCAGAAAGATCAGGCGCGTCGTACTCGTAGTGCGGCATGACCAGATGTATGAACGTAAGCGAAGCAAAAGGAGTATGTCAGGATCGTAGCAGGCGGCGCTCTGGAGGTTCTGCTCCCAGCACAGAAGGCGAGTAAACAGATGTGTGAAACTATAATGTGTGAGTGTTCAGACCCCAGCCAGACCATAGAAGAAAACGACCTAGAACCGCTCCCCGGCGGAGGCTTCCAGCTGAAGCCGTCTCGCCAGGTGCACCTGTACGTCAGCACGGCGCCGTGCGGCGACGGCCGCATCTTCTCCCCGCACGAGCACCACCACACCGAGCCCGACAAGCACCCCAACAGGTGAGTGTTACTGTACTCACGAGGACAGGCGACCGATATTGTACTCGCATGAGGACAGGCGAGTGTGTTACTGTACTCACACGAGGACAAGCGAGCGACATTGTACTCGCATGAGGGAAGGAGAGTGTGTTACTGTACTCACACGAGGACAAGCGAGCGACATTGTACTCGCATGAGGGAAGGCGAGTGTGTTACTTTACTCACACGAGGACAGGTGAGCGACATTGTACTCGCACGAGGGAAGGCGAGTGTGTTACTGTACTCACACGAGGACAGGCGACTGATATTGTACTCACACGAGGACAGGCGAGCGACATTGTACTCGCATGAGGGAAGGCGAGTGTGTTACTGTACTCACACGAGGACAAGCGAGCGACATTGTACTCGCATGAGGGAAGGCGAGTGTGTTACTGTACTCACACGAGGACAAGCGAGCGACATTGTACTCGCATGAGGGAAGGCGAGTGTGTTACTGTACTCACACGAGGACAAGCGAGCGACATTGTACTCGCATGAGGGAAGGCGAGTGTGTTACTTTACTCACACGAGGACAGGTGAGCGACATTGTACTCGCACGAGGGAAGGCGAGTGTGTTACTGTACTCACACGAGGACAGGCGAGCGACATTGTACTCGCATGAGGGAAGGCGAGCGACATTGTACTCGCACGAGGGAAGGCGAGTGTGTTACTGTACTCACACGAGGACAGTCGAGTCAACACTCGGTTAGAATTGGACTCTAATGTCATGATTTCCTGAAATAGTCATTCAATCCCTATTAACTTGAAATTTGAACTTAGAGCGTTGTATTGGTGATTTCAATTATTATAATTGTATAAATACATTCTTGTTATGCTCGCGACCCATACTTTGATCAACATAAAACCTGATACTGACCTGCAAATTGCAAAAAACTTCAGACAATTTGAATCTCGCGGGTACCCTGCACGGGCACGCTTTCGCCTCAAATGAATTGCGTTAAGAAATGGTACTGCACAAAACCGATAGACACCAGTACTTAATGATAAACATTTCGGCTACAGACTGGCGCGCGGCCAGCTGCGCACCAAGATCGAGTCGGGCGAGGGCACCATCCCCGTCAAGAACTGCAACAACGTGCTGCAGACGTGGGACGGCGTCTTGCAGGTAACTATATCTGCACTCGAGGTTTTCACACGACATATTCAATTAGCTAGCGCAACTCCGCAGCAGTTATGGGTACTTATTTATTTATTTAGGTCTACCGAGAACTGCTTACCCTACTAAACTCTTAAAAAACATGCGTTACACAGTGCAACAATTACTTAAAGGCATACACCACATGACACACATGACCAACATTAAATTATGTTACTTGTGACCTTGATAAAAAATTTGACGTTCGTTGTTTTGGGTCAACGGCTGCTGGTAGTGTGGTGGGCACTTGAAAGATCAGTTGCGAAAATCAGTTTTGACGTGAATACGTCTTTAAAATTGCTTCTATAGTTGGAGGCAAGTCAAAAAAACCAATGATAACAAAATCGGGGGATACAGTTTGGTGTTGCAGCTAAAGGATCAAAGAATTCTTTACGCCATGTGAGAACTGTAACGCATCGCGTGCGCTGGAGTGGGAAGCGCCGCCATTTTGAGTTAATTTTGCTGCGTATCGAGATTTCCACTTAGTATAACTTTTTATGCGGCAAAGTTACGACGTTCATTTATTTATTCATCAATCGTCAGCTCTCGTCATAATCTATCGATTGTATGCAAAACATCAGTGTGAAATAGTGACAGTGAATATATATTGTTAAAATAAAAAGAAAAATAATATCAAAAATATACCTATAATGTCAGCCTCGCTTCAAAAAGCCAAATCCAAATACAGAGATCGTATACGGTTGGGAAGGGCTTCTCAAAAGCAATCGAATGGTACCAATAAAACATCATATGACCGAGTCAAGCAGTGCAGGAAACGTAAAAGAATGAATGAAGCCGAACGGATCAACCCCGTTACGCGCCGTTATTCACGTACAACACCCCGCCGGGTCCATGACACAGCCACACCCCATTTTTTTTTCTGTTTTTCGTGTTAATCTGTACCCGTCATATCTGTCAAGTTAACATAAAATTTATAAATACATAACTTTTTAATTAATATTTTAAGTAGCTACACAAACTGCGGTCGATGACCCCAAAAAACAATCATGATATCCTTTTGATTTTCCATGTTTAGATATCGATACCCATCACGTCTGCGGAGTTTCGCTAGCTAATTTAATTTGACACTAGATATATTTTCATGATAGTAGCTTTACAAAATTCCACGGGAACGTACTACCGTGATTAAAAGTACCCCATGTGTTAATCCTGGTTATAAACTACAAGTGTGCCAAATCTTATCCAAATCCGTTCAGCTGTTTTAGCGCCAATCCGGAACATACATCCAGACAAACGGCCAAAAATTCTAAAAACTATATTTTCGGTACCAGACTCGTTCACACACCTCGTAGCAATTACTTTTTTCAAAAATAATCATTAGTTTTGACTTGTTTGTAGTGTCCGACCGAAACAGGTTTTTCAGCCGAAACCGAAACCGAACTTTCGGCCTTGCTCTTAGTTTCGGCCGAAACCGAAACCGAAACCTACTTAAACATATTTAAAATTTCTATCGTATACAAAAATCTGGTGCGTTTTTTACACATTTATTTGAATATACAATGTATATTATACATACAGACAGTTGAATACTTACCTAATCATTTATGTGCAAAATACAACCTCTACTCCATGCGATTAACGATGAACGGCGGCGAACTGGGCCGGCGACGCGTCGAGCGAGGACGAGCTAGCCGCGAAGTTCGCCGAACGATGCACGATAATTCATGAACACTCGAGTTTCGGCGCGGCCGAAAGTTTCGGCCATTTCCTGGCCGAAACCGAAACTAAGGCCGAAACTAGATTCCTTGGCCGAAACTGGCCGAAACCGAACTTTCGGTCGGTCATTACTTGTTTGTTATTTTATTATTAGGTGTTAGCCAAACAAGGGAGGCTCGTAGGTAGACTATTTAGGAAATACTTATTTAGTTTGAAGGCCTTAGTGCACAACTTTTTTAAAATCATCGTTTTTGTAGTTTATCCAAGAAAATTAAATCAACAGAAGATTGGCGAATGTCTGCAAAAGTCGGTAAATCTATCGTCGCAACCATTGCGCCCTATTTATTAGCTTTCATATTTAACACCAGTGTAGACCAAGGATTCTTTCTGGATCTCATAAAACATTGAAACACAGTGCCTTTGTTCAAATTCGGTGATAATAAAGAACCCGACAAGAAGTCTGGGTCAATTCTGCCAGTTCTCGTAAAGTGTTTAAAAAGTTGATGCTCAATTTAATGTTATGTCACTTCAATAAAACTTCCATCTTTCATGAACACCAATACGGTTTCACCAAAGGGAGTTGTACCACTAACGCCGGTGACAGCCTTATAAAAAACATTTTTAATGTCTGGGAAGAAGCACAAGATGCCATTGGAATCTTTGACGTCTCTAAAGCGTTTGATTGCGTAAACCATGAGACACTTCTGCTGAAACTATAGAACTACGGGGTTAGGAATATAGCTCTTGATTTACTAATATCATACCTGATAATAAGGTTTAAGTTAGTTAATAATAAGGAAAACCATAAAAGCGCTCTTCCTCGCTCTTACTTATTTAAAAGTTTGTTGTGCCCGAGAAGGTCTATAATAGATTCTATTGTTTGGTACTTACCACCTGTATTGAAGTTCAAGTAAACGGCGTAAACTCATTAGGGTCTGAAAATGGGCGTTCCTTAAGTTTCGATATTGAGTCCATTCCTCTTTTTAGTTTACATTCATAATTTACCCCAATTACTTCAAAATCATCCGAAGATGGTGTTATTTCCAGATAATATTGATTGATTGATCATTGATCTTTAAAACAGATCGACGATCACAAAATCTTGATGACGTGGATAACTCTATTCTTCAGGTTCAAGATTAGTTTACGGTAAATAATTTGGTAATAATTGAAACAAAAACCGAAATGCATTCGACTTAAATTACCTAATGTTAGAAGTAGCGAATGTGACATCATATTGAATGGTGCAAAATTTTATGAGATCATTGTGGACCTGTCAGGCACAGCAAAATAGTAGGAGGGGAAACTTTGAAACTCCACTTATAAATCTTATTAACTATAATATCTAATATTATTTGCTTCAGGTTGTAATGCTGTGTTGTTGGGACTTGTTATTTTATGTTGTTGGGTGGTCCTCAGGGCGAGCGCCTGCTGACCATGTCGTGCTCGGACAAGGTGGCTCGCTGGTGCGTGTGCGGCCTGCAAGGGGCGCTTCTGTCGCGCCTGCTGCGGCCCGTGTACCTGCAGTCGCTGGTGCTGGGCTCGCTGCTGCACCCGCACCACATGTACAGGTCAGTGCGACATACACCACTTCAAGGTGGCTCGCTGGTGCGTGTGCGGCCTGCAAGGGGCGTTTCTGTCGCGCCTGCTGCGGCCCGTGTACCTGCAGTCGCTGGTGCTGGGCTCGCTGCTGCACCCGCACCACATGTACAGGTCAGTGCGACATACACCACTTCAAGGTGGCTCGCTGGTGCGTGTGCGGCCTGCAAGGGGCGCTTCTGTCGCGCCTGCTGCGGCCCGTGTACCTGCAGTCGCTGGTGCTGGGCTCGCTGCTGCACCCGCACCACATGTACAGGTCAGTGCGACATACACCACTTCAAGGTGGCTCGCTGGTGCGTGTGCGGCCTGCAAGGGGCGCTACTGTCGCGCCTGCTGCGGCCCGTGTACCTGCAGTCGCTGGTGCTGGGCTCGCTGCTGCACCCGCACCACATGTACAGGTCAGTGCGACATACACCACTTCAAGGTGGCTCGCTGGTGCGTGTGCGGCCTGCAAGGGGCGCTACTGTCGCGCCTGCTGCGGCCCGTGTACCTGCAGTCGCTGGTGCTGGGCTCGCTGCTGCACCCGCACCACATGTACAGGTCAGTGCGCCGCTAGATTTAAATAATGACCCTTATCAAAGATTTCAAAATCCTGTCAAATCTAATACAAAATGTAGTACGCTATTGATAAACATTTGTGCAATATAGTTTTATGAAATATATTTTCTTAAATAAAACATGGCGGTGTTAGTTCCGTTTCTAGCAACGCGCCATAGGCTCTCGTATAGCTATAGATTTAAATGACGCTTATCAATGACAAGCTGTGCGCCAAACGGGATTTCCCATTGGCAAACATTACGAACTTCCATACAAACCTTTTAACCCCTTTAGGGGATGAATTTTCAAAAATACTTCCTAAAGTGCTCACTTTCGAGTTAGCGGTTTAGTCTGGGCGTTGTCTGTCAGTGAATTTAAGATTTTGGAACGAAGTTCTTTAACACGGCTGGCGGTAGGAGTTGACTAGTAAAAATAGTCACGTAACGACAAAGCGTTACGCCCCTCTATGCTACTTTTGATAGTTTTCATGATTTTCGACGATGCTAAAGCCGATAGTGAGCTCAAAATGAAAATTCATGATGGCAGCTGCGAAAATTTTTAAGTTTTTTGTCACGGGTGTCGTTTTCACGGTGTTTGAGGGTGCTAAAGTCAATATAAGGCCAAAATGAAAATCCATACTAGGATGATTATGATTTAATGCAGTGATATAAATAAAACAACAGTGAATATTTAACGAGACCTATATTCACAAGTATAGCTACATACACGACAGTCTACTCGATGGAGAAGGGCGCGGCGCGGTGCGTGAGCAGGTAGTACGTGCCGCGGGCCCTGCGGACACATATCAGATCGTCACACACGTCACTCTGATCCCTACTCAAGTTACATGTACCTACAGTCAGGGATCCGATTGTTCAACTACAAATATAAACACAATTGTTAAGGTTTGGTTTCCTAGAAACGCGTTTCCATCATTATTATAACGACCATCACGAAACTCTGTCAATGTCACCAGTATTTGACATTAAGGTGTCAATAAAAACGCTCTGTGTCCAAACACAGAGCGTCATTGTGTGACCGTGGGAAACCACACAAGCTCTGAATGTACATCGAAAATCAACCGGTAAGAGGATAATAATGTTATGCATGATCGGGCTTCGTAGACGACTGCAAGATGCTTATTATAAAAAAAACAACACAGGGAACTTTACTCTCGCTACGGAACCAGCTTGATGACCGATTACTATCAAACTATATCATATTACAAAGAAAGAATGTGTACATTGACAAGTTACAAGTGTAAAAACCACCCGGAACTTTTGTGAAAACCAAAACAAACATACATTGCATTTGTGTGCAGATACACCAATCTTACCAAGTTGCTATGAGTGGCTCATCTAACTATACACCTCCACCCAAAAGCGTGTCTGTATGCCTACCCGTAACACCCCTGTCACCCGCTGCCGATGGTGAGCCGGTCTCCCTGGGGGGCGAGTCCGAACAGCCGCTTCACGAACGCCATGAGCTTGGACTCGCTGCCGAGCTCCAGCGAGTACGCGACGGGGGCGAGCTGCGGCGGCGCGATGCCGACGTAGTTGTTGCTCTCCTTGCTGACGTGGTTCAGCTCTCCGTTGCCACTCTTGACGAGGGTGTTGATATCTCTGACCACGCTTATGATCGGGACCACGCTCTTTCGGTTCTTGACGAGGAAGTTGAGCGCTCGGAAGATGAAGTTGTCTTCGTTGTCTGATCGGCTAAACAGCTGTAGGAATCGTTTCTGTCGTTTCTTCGCGTGTCTGTCCGTGTGAGTTGTAGTTTCCTTTCCGTTGCTTGCATAAAACCAACTGTTCGGTGGTTTAATCTTCGTTGTGTCATCTTTGACTAGCTTTCCATTATGTTTGATTTGATTGTGAGGATGTGTTCCGTTATCTGCGACTTGTGTAGTTGTTTCATTCTTATTTTCATTTCCAAGAAGTGTCCGTTGTTCTTTAGTTTCCGTGTCATTGTGAGCGGTGTGTATGTCGAGATGTTGTTCGCCTTTCTTCGACACTTCGTGGCTGTCAGCGACCAATGTCTTAACATTACGTTTGACGCGTTTCTTACGTAGATTGTTGTTACTAGGCGTGAAGTACCTCACATTGTGTGTACTGTGTATATCTACGTTTGTATGTATTTTTGATTTCTTTTCTATGGATTTGGGTTGTCGAATATGTTCCATCACATGATTTCTGTCAAATTCTTTTGTATCTACTCTAATTGATTCCAGTTGTATCCTCTTGGAACCGGTTTGAAGCGGTTTCATCTGCAGGTTCAAACCGGAATAGTCCTTGCTATCGTGGGGATGATTCTTGTATGACGTTAAGTAGTAAGAGTAGAAGCCTCGGGTCTGCTCCGTGCCGTCACCTGCAAGCGTGGAGTGATCATACAATAATGTGCGTTAAGCATGTGACGCTACAGTGCAAAATTGTGCGAGATGGTGATTTCATATTTATATATCTAGAAAGGTAAAAAATCTTGGGAAGCTGGTGGTTTGCCAATACTTAATATACATTCTGTTATATAAAACATCGAACAAAACTATTAGTCATCATGCCTTCACAATTGTAAGCCAGATTCGGAAATGTGTGTGATCCCTCTTTGCAACTACCTTGAAGCATACATCGACCGTTGAAACCTTCTAAAAGATACAAGTGCGACAATAGTTCCCAAAACAATCTTGAAGTCAAGCGGCACCAGCGCACAGTGCAACGCATTTTCATGCGCGAGCCTTAAAACCTCAATATGCAACCTCTCGCTTCCTCCCACGCCCGACAACCCTCATGCCTGTCTTACTTGTGGTCGAGCCCAGCGCCCATGCGCACAGTCGCTCCGTGCGCACAGCGGCCCCGCGAGAATTCCTTCCAAGACGGACAGGCGGTGGAGACGAACCCGCGCGGCCGCAGCACCGACTCCGCGTAGAACATGTACGAGCGCCAGTGGCTGCAGAAGACTGCGGGGAGCGGGGGGCACGGAAAGGGGCAGTTAGTATGACATGTTAGCGGAGAGGGGGCAATATTGTTTCTCACGATGTGATTGATTGTTGGTCTGTTAGATCATTCGCCTTCTCTCATATCGGCACGAGCAGTGATTGAAGTTGTAGCACCCCACCTCGGATTGGTTAGCAATAAAATATGCTAGACAACAATAGACTAGTTGACAGTATTCGAGAAAACAATAAGTAATGTTCCTCATGATTTATTATCCTCAAAATATGAATAAAATTATTTGTCTGGTGGAGGTTCCTGCGCCTCCAGAGACATTCACATAAATGGGTACCCACACTTGTTGAGCAGCAACTGTTGCGGTACGACCACCTCGAGCTCGCAGCCCGGCTGCGGGCTCTTGCCGCCGTTCGGGAAGAAGTCTGCGTGCCCGATGGGCTCCTTGTAACCTGGGGAACAATCAGTCTTACAATGAGGTCTACAGGGCAAATTAAATGAGGAGTACCGATATCTAAACAAGATAAATAAAAATTGATTAGATAAATAATAACAGCCGCACAGGTCTATCGATCAAGTTAAGCTACGCTTGCCGCGGTTGATCTGTGAATAACTGACCATCTTTACATAGCGAGACCCCTCCGTGCCTCGGAAAGCACGTTAAGCCGTTTGTCCTGGCTGCCATTCGTGGATCTTTGACAGTCGTTACGGGTCGTCAGAAGCCCGAAAGTCTGACAACCAGTCTTACCAAGGGGTATCGTGTTACCCAGTAACTGGGTTGTGAAGGTCAGAGAGGCAGTCGCTCCATGTAAATTATTGGTACACAGCTGCACCCGGTTAAACTGGAAGCCGACCCCAACGTACTTGGGAAATGCCTAAGCAGATAATATAATATATACTTACCCATTACCGTCTATCACGTTAAAACAAAAAAAAGCAGATCATTTTAAACTTAGATTTCAAGTAACTACAACACCAATGGTCGTTGACGCCAAAGCAAATAAGATAATATTTTTTTTTGTTTTAACATGTTTAGTAGGCTATGGTCTCCTATTTTATGCCAAACGTGGCGTCTGACGTTAGCGTCAACGTTTAATTCCGTTCCGATCGACGTCTGAATGCAACGCACAGCGTCGGCGGTCAATACATCCGCAGCAGAGAATGGCGTTTTAGTCGCTGCTCGCGAGCGGTCGATCCGACTGCATCACTAATTTTTTCCCAACATTGATACTTATAAATATTGTTTTTATGATTTATGTCACTTTTATCATACACTGCATTAAAAGATTTAACTGCTTCTATCAACAATTAGTCTTTTTCTTTATTAAACCTCATCATTTTGTATGACGCGAGAGACGACCTTCACGCTGCAATGGTTCGAAATGACTAGAGACGCGACGCACAGCGTTTAGATGCCGCGTACGGCGTCAAGACGCCAACGTCGACGTGTGAAAGAGACCACAATAGTACATTTCTATAGTAAACATTGTGACGCAGCGTACGACCTAACGGGACGCAGCGTACAGCGTGAAATAGGAGACCATAGCCTTAACGATTCCCACCACGTCAGCGGAGTTTCGCTGGTTAATTTAATTTGACCTAGTATAAACGTTACTTAGCGCGTACCTACTTAGGCTAAGCGTTATTCCTGTCATTGTCACACTAGAAGGGCAAGACGGAGACCATGGCTAACTCAGAGCACGAACTAGAACCAGTCTGCCGGGACTCAGACCTGTCTATGAGATGGACTGGGCGTCGTGGAATTTTGGCGTTCAAAAAGTGCTTATTCTTGCCATTAAAGGCGTATTAAACTCAAAAGACTTTATTGAGTCTTTTTAATTTACCACGGGGGCCCACTGCGGGTGGTGGATATCACATGTCTTCGAAATTTAGGTCTTAGGACATGCCGGTTTCCTCGCGATGTTTTCCTTTACCATTTTGTTAGCAGCGGGGATTATATAAATTGCCCAAAGTAAAGTGCCTGACAGTCTGGGCTCGAGTCGGGCTCGTCACTGGGCCCCTAGTGTGCGTATTTAAATGTATCTGGTAGACTCAAACTCGAAGCATTTATTTCAATCAAACCAATTACAGGCATTTTTGAACTCTTAAGGAGACGATCACTGAAAGATGAAGCTAATTGCCCATTCCAAAGCGTAGTGGGTTACTAAGGAGAAGAACGGGCAAGAAACTCGATACAGAATGTATACCTACTGAATTTATGTATGTATCGTATTTAGAGAGCTCAGTCTTTGGGATGCGTTTGTGTATAGCTGCATGGTGCTTACCGAAGATCCCGGCGTCCGTGTGTATGACGTCCACGAACTGCGCGTCAGTGGTGTCCAGTCGCTGCTCCAGCGGGAGACCGCTGAACAAGGGCAGCGCGGGGTCCAGCCCGGTGATCCGCGACACGCGACCTGACGGGGGAGGTAGCACACACTCAGTGTAACTGGTGGTAGAGACTGCCCCGTCGGTCTCGTGCTCGCAAGCGTGACTGCTGAGCGAGGGGTCCGGGCTTCGATTCCCAGCTCGGGCAAGGTGTAGTTGGGTTTTTCCATTAGGAATTTCTTAGTAACAGCCCGAGTTTGGAAGTTGGCGGTGTGACACCCCCGTGCCTCGGGACGCACGTTAAGCCGTTGGTCCTGCGCCTGATCTCTCTCGTCGGATTGCGTGATGAAGTGCGTGCTGTTCAGCTGCAGGCCCCTGTAGTGTATCATCGTACCTGTGGCGAGCGCGCTGCCCGCCACGCCGGCCGCCTGCGCGCCCAGGCTGTGCCCCACGAAGTGCGTGCTGTTCAGCTGCAGGCCCCTGTAGTATATCATGATCGTGTCGTACCTGTGGCGAGCGCGCTGCCCGCCACGCCGGCCGCCTGCGCGCCCAGGCTGTGCCCCACGAAGTGCGTGCTGTTCAGCTGCAGGCCCCTGTAGTATATCATGATCGTGTCGTACCTGTGGCGAGCGCGCTGCCCGCCACGCCGGCCGCCTGCGCGCCCAGGCTGTGCCCCACGAAGTGCGTGCTGTTCAGCTGCAGGCCCCTGTAGTATATCATGATCGTGTCGTACCTGTGGCGAGCGCGCTGCCCGCCACGCCGGCCGCCTGCGCGCCCAGGCTGTGCCCCACGAAGTGCGTGCTGTTCAGCTGCAGGCCCCTGCGCAGTAACGTGGCATTACTCAAACGGTGTAGAATAGAATAGAATACTCTTTATTATGTACACCATATAATTTACAGACATAAATTTATAGAAACTGTACAAAGGGTGACACAATGGGCGGTCTTATCGCTAAGAGCGATCTTTTAAAGACAACCTTAGGTGTAAGCGGTCATATTAGCTTCTATAAATACTACCCAAGTAACACAAAATCGATATAATGGAAAAAGTGATGACCAGAAAATTTCTTCTAGCTTCGTTATAGAATTTGAAGGGTTTTAGCAATGTCTTGCTTCTGTATAACAGCATTTTATTAACTTTGTAGTTCCTAAAGCTATATAATCCTCTTTTTCAATCTTTTGTGCAGCTAAAGGTTTTATTTTAGACATAATTTATGTCTCTATACAGCTTCTAATACAGCTGTAAGCATTATACAAAAGTGTAGGCCGTATGTAAGCATTAATTACGGCTTAGGCTATTAAAAAGCATTTTAAAATTCTTTAAAACTGCTCTATGTTTTATAACGACCTTTCGCATGGGTCACAACTGTTTAACGGTGTACATTGGTGCTGTATTAATGCCAGCTTTTTAAAAGCATTTCATCATAATATTATATAGCCTTTATCTATACAAACGTATAATGACAAGAATTTTAACAAGCAATAAGTCGTATACCGGCATCCGCATGCCTAAAGTTTTTAATTATGCTTACGCCATTTTGCTTTTTGTATCGATAATATTTAAAATTTAATTTTATGGTAAATAGTCCTTTAGAAAGGACTTCAACCTATGGTATTGACCGGCCGGTACAATACAGGTATCATAATGTCTAAAACTAAAGATTTCTTCGGAAGAGCATAATTTTTTTTACAATTCCACATATATTTATAATATTTTTGTAATAAATAGCTCTTTAATTTGAAGGCGCACGAAATATTTGATTCAAATATATACATACTTTCACAGTAAACTGATACTCGCAACCTTAATTCACTCATAGAGAACAAAAACAAGAGTTTAATTACTTGCCTTGTAGCACTTATATTTTTTGTTGAAAGTATCCATGTTCTTTTTACACAAGATTTATTAATAATAACAGAAATTAAAAATAATATTTGAAAATGTTTTTATTTTGCCTTTGTAATGGTACAAGCTGTATAAGAGCCGCATTTAACATATGCGCACTGCTTTAACCTGTTTTCACAGCCCATTATAATGCGTTTATCATTCCGGTAGACAACCAATATAATGCTGCTAAAATGCCATTCTTACACTTAAGGCTGTATAATTTGGGGCCCAAATTAGCATTACAAGAGCTGTATAGTGGTTTATAATGCCTATATGTAGACTTCTTATAAAGCTATAATAATATGCTAATTCTGTTATCCATCGATTATAAAGCTATTTTGTGCTACTTGGGTATGAAACAAAGTCACTTTTCATCAATATCCGTTTAGTAGTTTTTGCGTGTAAGAGTAACAAACATTCGTGTGAGATACTGAAGCTGTTAAAGTCGTTGGTTACCGGGAGACCATGTAGTCGACGAAAGCGGCGGCAAAGCGGCCGATGTACCAAGTATTCTGCGCCGCCGTGAAGTACCAGGGGCCCGCCTCCAGCCGGCGCGCGTCCACCATGATCACGTTCGTGTCGCCGCGCTGCATGTACGCTGCGCAAACAAACGATGTCACATCTAAACACGCATTACGTAAAGCGAGGCCCTGGGCTCTAGCCGGGGAATAACCCGCAGGTCAATAAACTGATTAGCATTTGGAACCCTGTGAAAAGTAATCTCCTCGGGGTAAAGGTGTCTTCGTATTGGGCGAGCTGAAATCCCTCGCTGCACTCAGGATTCTAGTCTTAACTCCCTCGCTTCGCCTCCCTGCGCTCACGTGCACCAGCGTCCTTCGTTACTCTCTGGATACAATACAGCGCCCGTGACAGCCCCTTAGTGAATGAATAATCTACTTTTAGTAGGCAGTCTAGCTTCTGCTTGTGACTTCGTCTGCGTGATATGTCCCGTTCCCCCGCCCCTCCGCGTAGTATCGCATCACTCGTCCGCTCTGTTACTTCGTTTCCGCTTAGCGTTCTTTCTGCCTTTTTGCTCGGCTCCTATGGGTCCTAGCTAGTGGTGGTTAATAAAACGTATAGCGCCAAAATATAACAAACTATGTGTACATAGCGTATAGCGTGTGCTATGAGCGCGTCTGACTTCGCGCTATATTATAGCGCCTCGGACTTCGCGCTATATTATAGCGCCTCGACCTACTCAACGAATAAAAGTTCAAACGCGCACAGCGGGGCCAGAACGAGATAGCAAGATAGCGTTCGCACAGCGGGGCCAGAACGAGATAGCAAGATAGCGTCAGCGACTATAATGTATAGCGCGTTAACATCTACCGCGCATCATCAATTCATCAAGTCCGTTTAGCGTGATAGCGTGTTGCTAAATTATAGCGTCTCCGCGTTCAGACTGCGCCCGAGTTTTGAAATAGCGCGCTATACCTAATTATAGCGTATAAAATAACAGACTATATGAATATATTTTATAGTTTATAACACGTTTACAGTTTATAGCGGATTTGAACATCACTGGTCCTAGCGTGCTGATGATAGCTTATAATCTTCCTCAAAAATTGGGCTATCAAACACAAAAATAATTTTCAAATCCGACTGTTATAGTCTTTTCGCCCTATGATGAATTCCCTGACAGTTCTTGTCTGACAATTGTAGTGACGTGACCTAACGAAATATAATCGATTTTTTTATAATATCGATTCAGTTGGCAAAGAAAATGGAATCGGATTATCGATTTTAGATTTTCAAAATATTTTTTTAATAAACTGGTTATCCTACTTCCTACTAAAAATAGCAGAAGTAACGCAAACACAAACAGCATACAAGGCAGACGCACTCGTACTGACGCGACGCGATCGCGATTACAAAATGGCCGCTCCGATTCATCTATTTTTGACGTGACAACGTCTAATAAATCGATGAAGTTGGCTGCAGTCACGAAAAAACATGACTCATGTAGCGTTACCTCGCGGCCTCGCTCTGTAGCGTGGAGGCGTTCCATGGCGGCTTGAAGTGCAAGCGAATATTAACAAATGCAATGCAACTATTCCATCAGTATTTTCTTATGACGTTGTCACGTTCAACTATCGTCAGTAAACCGACTTTACAGACAACCGATTTTATTTGTCGATTAGTGAATTGAGTAGTGGCAATCTCTATTGGCCGACGTTCCGTTCAACGCATTAGACATTTTTAAGATTTATACTTTTTTATTTTATTTACTTAATTTATTAACAGTTAATTATAACTAAAATAATTTACTTAGTAATTTACGAAAGGCAATATTTTTTTTATCATGTCTTTTTTTAATTTTTTTGCCAGTTTATTTTTTATTCGTCTAAAGTAGTATGCGTGCCACGGAAAAAAATGAACTGTCAGGGAACTCATGGCGAAAATAGTATAGTTACAGAGATTAGCGCGTACAAACAAACAAACTCTAGATAATTAGTATAGATATAGTGTTGTTACCTTCTCGGAGCATGATACCGCTGCCGTCGTCGGGCTGCTCCATGAAGGCGTGGAAGTAGAAGACGGTGGGCGCGCCGAAGTCCATGTTGGACGCGAACAGGCGCTCGTCGTCGCCCGCCACCAGCTCCTGGTACACGGTCGGGTTGTGTCTGCAACACACGAGCGTCTGCTGACTGGCTCACGGTATACCGAGCAGGGAATGAAATATCGGGTCGAGATTACTCGAAGGTCGAGACCTCTCCGAATTGCCGGGCTTCCCGCCTTGAATAGATTCAGTTTTCTTTTGACCATCATACACAAAGAGAACTTACTTTGTCAAGTTATGAAAAAGAAACAGCAGGTTAGGTTTTGGAAATTGGTCTTAGCCTTTCGAACCTCAATAAGTACTTACGACGTGGCCAAACTCCCGAGTTTTCTTAGCTCACTCTTGCGTCTTAGATTCTCTATTTATACAACAGGCTTGTGGCGCCAAGTATTTGTAAGCCTGTGTACTTAGTGTCGCTACTAGAGAAGTGTGGCTCACCTGGTGAACAGCTGGAAGCCGATGTCGCTGGAGTCCTTCACGAAGGGGCACTTGGACTTGTCCACCGGCGCGATCTGCAGCAGCGCATTCTCGTACTGCACCCCCGGCGGGCCTGCGGGTCACGGCATCATATTTCACATAAACCTACATGGCCACTTATGAAACGTCACAAACTAGGTGCACGGTTCCAATGAGGGCTACCGTTTTTGTGTAGGCGCGGGCTTACGGACGGCGAGCAATGGGCAGGTCGCCGTCCGGTACACGGGGGCCGACGGCGCGTTGTGTTCCAGGCGCGCCTCAAGGAGATGTCAGCACTAACTGTCGGGGTCCGCTCGGGCCGATGCCTGCCAGGGTCGCGGGTTGTTCGAAAGAGTTACCGTGGCCTCTGGCACAAGCAACTGAAGGAACACGGGTGGGTTTTAGTCAGTAAAATTCTGACATCCGCCCAGAGCGAAATATATGTTGCAACTCTCAATGTAATCACACTGAAAACCTTACAGAATTAACATATGCGCTAAAACAGATCAAATGGGACATCGTCGGCCTGAGTGAAGATTGGCGAATGGGAGAAAGAATTATTTCCCATCCAGACTTCCTTCTATATGAACGACCCCAGGTCATCATGGGGTCGGTTTTATTATCAAAAACTTCACAAATTATGTGGAGAGCTTTATAGGAGTATCAGAGTGCAATGCAGCTGAGTGTGTGTGTGTGTGACCTATGCAATGCAGCAGTGATGAATTAAACTACCGGGGTACAAAGATTCATGGTCCATCATACAAGTATATTCGCCTACGGAACTATCCGATACAGAATCTACCTAGAGCTAAATAAAACAATCCAAGACCATGCCCATAAAAACCTTGTGGTTCTCACATTTACATACCTACTCGTAAATAAAACAAGGTCGGGATAGTTACTCCATTTATAACTAAAGATCGGCGGCTGGACCGATTTTAATGATTTTTTTAACCGACTTCAAAAAAGGAGGAGGTTTTATGTCGGATGTTCATATTTTTTTTATGTATGTTCGGCATAAGTCCCTCATATATGTAGACGGATTTGCAATTTTTTTTTTGTTCGAAAGACGTTTATTCCGAAATGGTGGGACCATTTCGGAATTTCGTAAAGATCTGATGATGAGTTTCGGAGACAGACGACGGAACTCTTCAATAAATGCCAGCAAATCAACCGCGATTGCTGCTATAGCATATGTATGCATTGTTTACGCAATCACACAACATAACATCACGCCCGTACCCTTTAAAGGGGTACGCAGATGTGTTCAATAGGTTCCTATCACTGATATTCACATAGCAAGTAGTGTTATATGAATTTGTTTGGGGTAGGTAGGTACGGTCAGCATCAAAAGTCGATTAACACTTCAGTTTTTTTAATCTCAGTTATTGAGCAAAATATTTTTTCGAAATTGCAGCAGAATTATAATGCGATTTTGAACAAATATTTTGCTCAATAACTGAGATTTAAAAAACTGAAGGGTTAATATTTTGATCAATAACCGAGATTAAAAAAACTTAAGTGTTAATCGACTTTTGATGCTGACTGTACAACGAAAAAGTGAAAAATAAAAACTATTTACCAAAAAAAAAACAACCGACTTCCAAAAAAAACACTACAAAGTGAAAAATATTTTTTTTGGAAGTCGGTTGTTTTTTTTTTTTTGGTAAAAAGTTTTTTTGATTAGCTGGATTTGTAGTTGTACCCACCCCGAATAGCAAAATAACTATTAAAACGTGAAAAAATTCATAAAATAAATATAATGAAGGTAAAATTCATTTTCTCACACATTTTGTAGTTATTGATTCTGAGGCGGTACTTACGAATTTCGCGGGTGTCAGCTAGTAAAAGATAAATAAAATAATAAAAATGATTGCCATTACAACTGTAATACATCTGAATTAATATCCTGTCCGCAAAAGCTATTATTATAGAGTTAAAATTAGAATTGTAGGTATAATGTCAAAATTATTATGAAAATGATTATGCCAAAGAAATATGTAAAAAAACTGGCCAAGTGAGAGTCGGACTCGCACACGAAGGGTTCCGTACCACAAGGCAACATCGCCGAAAAAAAACGCGTTTGTTGTATGGGATGGGAGCCTCCCTTAAATTTTTATTTTATTCTGTTTTTAGTATTTGTTGTTATAGCGGCAACAGAAATACATCATCTGTGAGAATTTCAACTGTCTAGCTATCACGGTTCATGAGATACAGCCTGGTGATAGACGGACAGACGGACAGTGGAGTCTTAGTAATAGGGTCCCGTTTTTACCCTTGGGTACGGAACCCTAAAAAAAATCGTAATTTAGGAGTAGTTAATAAACATGTAATTACGTCGTCACCGCAAACTGCAATACTTCCGTCCGTTCACACATGCGAGTCACTACTGACACCATCACTGCACATCATTCGAGGGCGAGCTCAGCAAAGTGTCACTTGTAATGGAAAATCAACTATATGGCACTGAGTTAAGGTTCATAATGCGAAAGCACTAGCGTCCTATATTCATATAAGTTTAATATGTTAAAACCGCGAGCTGTCGCGTGCGGTGAGCACTCGTAATAAAGTAAAACGCTTCGCAGGAGAAACTGACAGGTGACGCTAGACGCGGTCGCGGTCGGACACTTGCATAACGCACATGGTCGCGGGAGCAGCGACGCGCGGGATCTTCGCAGAACGCATTTTTAAATGTTTCTGCTCGATTTACAAACGAAACTTTATCTACATAAATGTATACATACTAGCTTATGCCGGCGACTTCGTCCACATGCTTTTTTTGATCCCCGTTCCACCGCATCGCATCGCATCGCATCGCCTGCCCGCGCTATTACTTCGTTTTCGCTTAGTGCTCTTTTTTCTTTTTGCTGGCTCCTGTGGGCCGTAGCGTGTTAATCAAATGGGCTATCAAATGCTAAACCCTACCTTTGCTGTCGGATAAAAACTCAATAACAGTTTTCCCGAGCTGGGAATCAAACCCAGGAGCCCACACGCGGCAGTCGCTCGCCCAACGCGGCACTAGGACACTGACAAGTGACGTAACGTAAGTGCGCCGGCGCCACAGGAAGGCTTATCCAACCGCTGCAGTCCGGCAGCTCGTAACGCTACATGATCCTGCCGCTGCGTGCGCCGGTGCCCGCTTTTCCACATTTTCATAACAGCCAGTTGGGCCGGTTCTCTTATTGCACAATTTTGCATATTTGCGTGGGTCGGTAAAAGCGATTTTCCTTGTATTTCTTATTAGAACGCGCGTTACTAACGCGCGTCGAACTCCGAGGCGTTCTCTTGGCCAGAGCATGGCCAGGCCTCCCAGAGCCGAATGTCGTCGCTGCTAGTACCTAAACATGTCACGTACATGTGTGGTTACCTGTGCTGGAGAAGACACGTCCAGTCGTCCACGACGACGACGGTCCATAACGAGAGTGCCAGCAGGATCCTTTGGCGCCTGAATGTCATTGTTAGTAAACATTCGTGAAATTGTCACAGAAATTGTATTAACAAAACAAGATGGCGGTGTTAGTTCCGAGTTTGGCCGCGTGACAAAAGAACCTAATAGCGTTGTAATTGTAAATAGTATAAAAAAACTAAGTCTGCGTGGCCGCGTTGTTCTTCTAAAGTACACCATGTACTTAATGGAGTTTGATGTGGTTTGCACTATCGGCCCCACGATCACACTGCTGGGACACAGGCCTCCTGTGTGCGAGCCCAGTGCTGGTTGGTAGATGTCACATGCCTTCGAATTCTTGGTTCTAGGGCTGTGTGTATGTGTACCGGTTCATTGCATTGTCAACTAATTCTCTATCTGTCTACATCATGTGCATCGTATCACAGTGACATTATACCGCCATTAGCAATCATCATGTCACGTTAAGGCTCGTACACACAGGCGCGACTTGTCGCGCGACGTGTCGCGTGGCGATTCTGCGAAATTATCGCGCCGCAACACCTTTCACACAAGCGCGACGCGAATCGCGGCCGCGACGCGACACAACCTAACCTAACCTACCCAGGTACTTACTCATGTCGCGTCGCGGCCGCGAATCCGCCGCGACACCATACAAAATGAACATTTAGTATGGAGTCACGTCGCGCCGCGAATCGCGGCCGCGACGCGACACAACCTAACCTAACCTACCCAGGTACTTACTCATGTCGCGTCGCGGCCGCGAATTCGCCGCGACACCATACAAAATGAACATTTAGTATGGAGTCACGTCGCGCCGCGAATTCGCCGCGATATCGCCGCGACACGAGGGTATTATAAAAGGCAGTGCAATCCAAACCGAGCTCAGTAGTAGACGATCTTCGTCAGAGGACGAAGGCAGGTCTGTGCGTGTTTGCTGAGCGTGGGTCCCAGGTTCGATTCCCCGGCCGGCCGACATAACCCAACATAAGTTTGACCACACAAGCACGAACGACGACACTGAGGAATTCGACCAAGGTGCTAAGTGACTTAGGTATGTGTAATTAAGTATTTTTATTACGGAGTTTTCAATTTATATAATATGACTTCTTAAAAGTAACTTTTACTCATAAAGTTTACTCTAGCCTGTAACACATGTTTATGGCTTTGTTAGAGGACGACGGTAGATCTAGGCGTGTTTGCTGAGCGTGAGGCCTAATGATGGGTTCTTCATCAGATGACGATGACCTTTTGTTATTAGCAGTAGCTATTGATGAAGATAGAAGACAAGAACACAGTCGCATTAAACGCTGGAAAGTCGCAACATTAAATTATCTATTTGTCTAACTGTTTCTCGCCTTGTTGTTATGTGGGGTACCTAGGTACGTTTGAATACCTACACAGTTGGGATGCATCGTAGGTATCTTTTATAGCTTCACTATAATAAAGCTCACGGCTGAAGTTTTTTGGAAAGGTTTTTAATATGGAATTAGTAAAATGCGATAAATAGCTACTTAGCATCAATACGATTAGTAGATGATTCGATAAAATAATTGTATAGGTAGTGTTGTTGTTTGTACCTACTTATTATAATTTGATTTCTTCTTGCAGGAAAACATCGGTCCACCCAATAAATGTTATTTTTGTATTAACAAACAAATTAAATACCTATTTTATATTCAATCTATGTAGGTACTAAACTCTAAATTGGCGGGCTGTGGCCCGTGTGTCGACCTGTGAACACGAGGCATTAGTGTAGGATCCTCAACACATTCTGCACGTAGTTTCGTAAAAACGCTCACTATTTCTGCCCCGCATTTCATCAGCACTGTCGCATTCCCAATAATCATGTTGCCGTATTCACGAGCACAGCAGTTCGCGTCAAATAACTTTGCCGCTCTGAAGCTAGGGTTTTCCCTAGCCGAGCATGCATTATTATTTATTACATACGGATACGATTCAATAGCTATCGATCGATTAAACGTAACGCACGTTCGCTCGCGAACCGAGTCGGGAAGGAACTAACTAAGTACCTACTAACCAGATTACTAAAAATACTAAAGAATTAGGTACTAAGAAGATCAAACATGCCGCCTGCGTGCGGGGCCCGCTGTCAAACGTTACCGCCGCGCGGACGCCGCCGACGGCGAGTCTTTTGATGTGCAAAGGTCAACAATTTACAGAGGAGAAAATGTTTAAAGAATAATTATGAAATCAGAAACTGTTAGAAAATTGTACATAGGCTTTATTAATTATTATTACACACTGTTTTCATTTTCTAACTTTTAAATACGATTAACGGGTTTCTTAGATTAAACTAAGTTAATTATCCACTTTAAATTGATTGGGTTTACTTACCTAATAAAATATTGTACCTATATATTTATATTTACAGTTAGGTATTGCAATAAACGAGCGCGCGTCGTGTGACTCTAATTACATTGACATAAAGTTCAAATTCAAATTGATTCACGATTCAATAGATTCATGATGAAGATTTTTTAGTCAATCACGGCTGAAGTCGCGATCTTTTATTTTATTAATTCACTAAGTATCGATTATCGACTGACATAAGTACAAAACTTTTATTAAATGCACGACCCAGTGCATCAATTTGTTAACGGACGGCCCTGTTAAAAAATCTTGGTTAGTAAACAAAAATACTTCGTAAAAGAAAGTACGTACGTCCGAATTCACCAGTGTCGTCGTTCGGCTTAGGTACCTAATCTAACCTAAGTGTGTAGATGCACATGCACATAGTTTCTGTGTGCGTTAGCTCCTGAACGTTCAGGGCTCAGTCAGTATCGTCACAGAATAAAGAAATACAGTATTGTTACTCGGCCGTAACCTTGATGTAAATGCCTACAGCCGCGCGGTACGTAAACATGCGATAGGGCTGCCCGCCTTCAGTATTTTAATTACATTTGCCTACTTTGTGTTTCCATTTAGTTTTGTTATTGTATTTTACTGTGTGTACATAAATAATTTTATATAAACAAATACAATACTTTGTGAATTGAATAGGAAGTGTTTAATAAAAATGCGTGTTGTTTTGATCGCCGCCGCACGACTCCAGCTAGTGAGCAGCAGCGCGCTGTTGCTATTCAAATTTCGAACTAATCGCCGCGCGGCGCCAGTCAGTAGGCAGCGCTAGCGCGCTGTTAAAATGGCGGGAAAGCAAGTGTGCATTCACAGATTGATTTTATTTAAAATTAAAAAAACAGTTTATTCGGTAATTTAAAAACTTGGCTGCATGCTCTAGTGTCTTTGCCAACATTTTCACGCAGCCACGGCAGAAAATAATCCTCGCGCCATTTTTCTCAAATTTTCTTTTCTTTGTACTTGTATTGTGAAATGTTTTTTTTTTCTGTTTCCTCGCAAATGTGTTAAAAAACGTCGTACGATATACGTGCGTATTGGTTATAACATCTTAACGCACTAATATCGTAATGTACTATTACAGAATTATAATCATTAAAGTCATCAACACAACTCTCTAAGACCATGTAAGTCCAAAGAATGATGATTTCATGAAACAGTTATTCTTATTACAGTAACAGTTATTCAATAAAAATAATTAATTTTATTCATAAAAGTATGCAATCATTTCATTAATGTTTTGTTATGATGTTGTCACGTTAAACTATCGTCCGTAAATCGACTTTACAGACAACCAATTTTTTTGTAGTATTATTCATACACACAGTACAATAAACAACTATTATTAATAATAAAAACCACGTCTTTACTTTGAATTATACAAACTAACAAAACACACATGCGCCGAGGTTTTAACACAAGCGTACCTACCGTTTAATGATTCATGAACCGCCTATAACTACCTACCTCACTCGTGTTTATCACTTTCCTTTACTCTATTCACTTCATTTATTAATCCAGACATCTTTTTTTCGGGAGATAAAATGAAATACTTATCCATTAAAAATACACACATTATGTACCTACCTACAAGTAAGTAAAATTATTTTATAGTCTTACCTTTCAGAGTTTCCAGGTAATCTAAAAAAAGTTATCTCTGGATGCGTTATTGACGAATTCATGCAACCAAAAACAGCACAATATAGCCTACTCGTCATATTAAATATGTACTTGAACTTATTTTTAGTGCAAAAATCGCGCGGTTATTGTTAAAAAAAACAACACACCGTCCGTTCGTCACTGCAGCACAGTCGCGACTGTCTGCATGCTGAGCTCATGCCGTGGTCGAGGCGCGTAGGTATAGCTCGCGTTTCGTCCGTTTGTATGAAGACCTCGTACTGTATGTCTTTATACTGTGGTATCGTCCACAAAACATAAAATAATATCCTAACGGGCTACTAGAGCTGTTTTGCGCCAAAATTTTACAGGCGTAATGTTATGTAAGTATGTGTGTATGTTTAAAAAATATGTCTAATGAATGAGTGACCTAATTATAAATAGACTGCCTCGTTGGTGTAGTGGTCGCAAGTGCAACTGCGCGTGAGGTCCCGTGGGAGCTGTAATGTAGGTACCTGAATGTAACACAGCCGTTGGCATTCAGACGTCGAACTCGAACTGACTCACGCACAGCACAGCTGATATCACTAGCACTCGACTGCCAGCGGAGCCCAAGCGGCTCTCAAATGACTATAATAAAATGTACTATAACAGACCGCGTCCGCTAAAAGTACGACAAACGCAGATCATTCCAACTCGCGTCGAGAGTTAAGTAGGTATAGGTACATAGATTAGATATACTTAATAATAATTTAATTTGTATTTTAATACAAAAATAACAAACAATATTTGTATTGAACATTTAATGATTTCAGATGTCTTACACAATGTTAATTATGAGTTGCAGGCAATAAATTGTAAAATTTGCTTCTGCCCCTGACTTCGTCCGCGTGAAATTTCACCCTCCCCACATTCATCCTCTTAGGGGTGGAATTTCGAAAAACCCCTTTCTTGGTGGATACCTACTCTTCATAAAGAACACACCCTCCAAATTTTGTCTCTAGGATCAGCGGTTTAGGCTGTGCGTTGAAATATCAGTCAGTCAGGACTTTGAATATAGTTATGTCGGCCGACCGGGGAATCGAACCTGGGACCCACGCTCAGCAAACACGCACAGACCTGCCTTCGTCCTCTGACGAAGATCGTCTACTACTGAGCTCGGTTTGGATTGCACTGCCTTTTATAATGCCCTCGTGTCGCGGCGATATCGCCGCGAATTCGCGGCGCGACGTGACTCCATACTAAATGTTCATTTTGTATGGTGTCGCGGCGAATTCGCGGCCGCGACGCGACATGTGTAAGTACCTGGGTAGGTTAGGTTAGGTTGTGTCGCGTCGCGGCCGCGAATTCGCCGCGACACCATACTAAATGTTCATTTTGTATGGCGTCGCGGCGATATCGCGGCCGCGACGCTATTCGCTACCTGACGCGCCGCGACACGGTCGCGGCGCGACAAGTCGCTCCTGTGTGAAGTGTCGCGCGCGTTTCCATAGAAAATGTTCTACGGATATATATCGCAGAATCGTGTCGCACTGTCGCGTCGCGCCTGTGTGTACGAGCCTTTAACGTTATGACATTACTTTTGCCCACCTTGTATATCCAATAGTTTACTCACGATAGCTAGTGAAATATTGGATATACATATGATTGTTAGTGTAGGGGTTATTTCCCATACAAAACCCGTTTTATTTCTTGCTTGACTTTAATTTTTGTGTACGTGATGTGATGTTTGAAACCCGAGTGATGTCCTTACAATAGAATAGAATAAAATATAATAGAATAGATTTATTTGATAGTTCCAAAATACTCTTATGCATTAGTATTGGCAGCGTTTTCATTTATTGGCGTATTGTCATCTCCACATTGAAGATGTTGAGAAGTCAGCTCGTCCCTGCTGTGACGCTCATCGTTCCGGCTCGTGTGCACTGCACCTCTCCGTACAAGACACGAGCGTGGTGCTCGGTGGCGTGACGTATTATGTATCGCTGGGATTATGGCTAATGCAACATTGAGTAATGGGTTTAATCAAGCGTCGCCACCTTCCGGTGCACACCTCACAAGCGTCCCCTCCTCGTGTGAAACTAACTAACAAGAATGTCTAAAGACGCGTCATCTTCCCGCTCTCATCCCAATTGGTTTGCGTGACGCAGCAGGTCTTCTTCCATGCGTCTCTGTCGGGTTGTAGGCACCTCCTCAGAACAGTTCTAAGTTCCACCACTTTCAAGTTATATCATCTTTGACATCATTCTTCCATTGTTTCTAGTGAGCTAGGGAGACTCGACATTTCTTATCTGACTAAACTACCCCTGAGAAGAAATCGCGAGACAAACTCAGGGGTCAAAGTGTCTTTTAAAGTCCAGACATAATCTTGGTCAGATGATGTGAAGACCATGTAGATTAGCGTCTGAGATGATATTATGATAAAAGAACCACACAGTTTTTAATGGACCTGTCCAGTCAGTGCAATCATTTGTCAGTAATCGTGCAGCTCAACTAAGGACTCAAGGAGCTCAACGACTCGACAAACAATACCAAAGAAAGAACATTTAGGTAGGCCGCATAAAGTAATCAAGCTGTCAGAGCAAGTGTGAGTGCTTGCGACAGTTGATCATTGGAGCGTGACAATCAGCTCAGCATGTAACGTATTACACTATCGGTAATTAGCGCATTACTGAACCGCGAGTCTTCGTGCCGAATGCCTGCCTTTCGGGGCGTGACCTCATCTGTTGCACGCGCCGTGCTTGTGTGTGCGCTGCGCTTGCGCACGGCTGTGGTAACCGTTACAAGTGGCTTGTGATTGATATGAACTATGTAGCATAGCGGCAGCGGCCAGAGGAGCACGGACTCCACCAACTAACAATGTTGTAGTTGTAGCGGCAGGTGTCATCAATGTAGAAATGTGCGAGTTGATAGAATATAAGGAGTAGGTGAGGATGGTAGCAGGCGGCGCGCGGCGCCCGGCAGAGAGGCGGCGTGGTGATGTGTGTATAGTGTGTCGCTGGGTCCTCAGTCCCTGCCCCCGTCACAATCTGTTAGTGGTCTTCCTTCCATACTTCTCCATCAGTCGTCATCTCGGTAGTCATCCCCTTTCTAGTCATACATTTATTATGAAGGTACACCATACCAGAATATCCAGTCGAGAGTCGATTGGTGACCAGAAAGTCTCATAGCAAAGGAACTTGACGTGACGTCAGCCACCATCCGAATACTCGCACCCTCGTTGCGTAATGCGCTTTCGATCACAATCCAAGGGGTTTGGGGAGAAATTGCATTGCAAAATAGGTTTGAAAAATTGCTTTGCTCAACAACGTTAATAACGCAATGAACGTGACTATGACGATATAGGCACCATAAGGCCTGGTCCACACCGGTTATCCCGTTTATCCACCCCAAAAAATCCACCCTAAGGTGGATACGCGGAAACCCATGTCCGAAAATCCACCCCAAGTTTATAAATTCCGTTTATCCAACTAGGCCTAGGCTGGATTCTTGGACACACGTTTCCGCGTATCCACTTTAGGGTGGATAAACTGAATAACCGTCCACATTCGTATCATTTTGGTGTATCAGAATTAGAAACGATATGCGATCATGTGAGTGAGTCGTTTTGCGAACAAAACAGCAATAATGATACAAGGCAATCCCACTGATGGCCAATTCCCGGAATTTAAAACGTTCAAAATCTAGTCACACTAATCTAACGCGGCGACACTCAATGTCAAAAATGTAGGGAAACTAGAGGTTTCATTGACAGATTACACACAGACCTACAGACCGTATTACACACAGACCTACAGACCGTATTACACACAGACCTACAGACCGTATTACACACAGACCTACAGATCGTATTACACACAGACCTACAGACCGTATTACACACAGACCTACAGACCGTTTTACACACAGACCTACAGACCGTATTACACACAGACCTACAGACCGTATTACACACAGACCTACAGACCGTATTACACACAGACCTACAGACCGTATTACACACAGACCTACAGACCGTATTACACACAGACCTACAGACCGTATTACACACGGACCTACAGACCGTATTACGGCCAATCTCGACAGAAACCAGCCTTCGGCGCGGGAGATATGCAGGCGTGTGTGCGCTGACACAGGTGCACTCCCATAGTCCGATGGGAAGGCACGTACTCCGACACCACCGGAGAGAGATCAGGCGCAGGACCAATCACTTAACGTGCGCACCGAGGCACGGGGTGTCACACCGCCAACTTCCAATCTGCGGGCTGTTACTATGAATTCCTAATGGAAAAACCCGATACCTAAAACTTTGCTCGGTCTGAGAATCGAAGTCAGGACCCCACGCTCAGCACCCGCGCTTACGGCCACTACACCAGCGGGGACCAGTCAGATTAGAATGCGAACGTATGCGATACACCAACATATTACAGTAAGTGTGGACTAAGTCTTCGGCAAGGAGCAATGATGTACTCACGGATGACGGAGAGGAAGCAGGCCAGCGGCACCATGGACTGCATGCTGGCACTTGATGCACTAAGGACTATATTCTCTAAGTAAAACTAGTAATTTCGAAAACTGTCTTTAAAGCAGCGCTAACGGAATTATTCTAAAAATTGTTAATTTAAATTATAAACTTAAACATTTGTACTAAAATAATATAAAAAATAAGCTTCAGTGAAATATTATTGCAAATGTATGTACAGCGAGCTAGCTCGGTGCAGTCTGGGCCCGCGCGGACGGCGCCGGCGCCGGGCGACCCTCCTCGCGCCGCGCCGGCAGCGCAGCCGTGGGGGCGCGAGCTGGAGTAAACAACACTCGTGTATCAAATACATTTCATAAAACACAACAAAATAAGAAAGAAAGAAAATACGTTTATTTATTTGCGGTAAACATGACGCAGGAAGGAACACAAACACAAAAAAGAACAAGTCGCTAGTCGGGGGAAAATATGCGTCATCAACGCAAAACGGTCATCAATATGCTAAATTGAAGAAAAAAAAACATCTAAAAATCTAATATATAGGTGTACTAGCTCTTCCCCGCAGCTACGCCCGCGTGGTTGCCGGCAATCATCCCACGGGAACGAACTACCGGGATATATTCCAAACCCAGGTCATGCTCTACCTGCGTGCCATCGAAATCCGTGTGTTTTTCTTTTAGATGTGTGGTGTTACACGAACGGATAGAATAAGAAATGAGTGATCAGAGGAAGTCTGAAAGTGGCGCCGGTAACTGAAAAGTTGTGTGGAAATCAGTTGTCATGGTATGCACATGTGATGCGGAGGAATGAGGAAAATGTCGCGAGGAAACTTCTAGCTCGCGGGCGTCTTCTATCTAAGGAAAAAAGGATCGCGTAAATCAATCCAGTAATCACTGAGCAATCAGTGTAAGCACACGGAAAAAGAAAAACTCGTCGATTGCATAACCTCCTCCGTTTTTGATGTCGGTTAACGTTGAAGGTCCCGAAACGATAATTATCGCAATTGTCAATATATTTACCACACCAATTGAAGTGATTGACAATATTACTACAATTACAATTGATTGCAATGAGGGCTATCGAATTCGCTGCTAGAGGCGCTAGTGTAGCGTGCGGTCATTTCACTGTGGGTGAGCTACGCGGGTTTATTTATATTTAGAATCATGTTGTCAATATTTTGCAATACCTGAGATTAATTATTATGGCAAATATGAGTTACGGGTCAATGAAAGTCAATGCTTTAAAAGCGGAGCTAAGAAAAAGAGGTGCAAAATATGTTTACTGTTCTTAAAACTTGTATTTTTATTTGTTTTCACGCCCGTAAAAACAAACATTGAGAGCTATATAATAGGTACCTACTTCAGGACCGTACTCGACAGTGGCGCCAACTGGTTCACGTTCACGAACCACGATAGCCCTCAGTGATCGTTTCGCGGTCCCTTCAGTTCCAGACACTTTAACACGTCCTTGAAACATATCTGAATCGTGTACCCTTCTCACTGGTGAAGTATTACAAGTGAACGTAATCACAAGAACTGGTCGGCGACGGAAAGTGGCGCAACCTGACTATACTTGGAAAACTTGCTATTTAATGAAGTTATGCACATTTAGCTCATTTTAGCTAAGTGGGTGAGTAGGCCTGTATATCCTACTGCGCACTTTCCTTTCCTTATGCGCATGTTCTAGAAATATCATTCTTGTTGTCAAGCTAAGCAATGGTCTAGCATTCTAAACATATGCGACTAAGTATATAATACCCTCCCTGTGTGAAACTGGCCGCATCACAACCGGATGTAGCTGAATGCAGAATGATGCAGTATTTTACGTGGAGCGACTGCCTATTTCACCTCCACAGCCCAGTTATGGGTAACACGATACGTCGATACCCCTTGGTACAACTGGTTGTCAGACTTTCGGTGTTCTCAAATTTACATACATTCAGTCCCAAAAAGTACCCCGAAATTCTCATTTCAAAATCCCGCGCTCGAAATATTTGAAAAATTCTTTTTGCGTTAGGTTGGTACAATTGTCATTGATTGGCGGTAAAAAAATAACCTCACCTGTGTCGAGTATTTTGTAATTATTAACATTTGTGACAAACAACTTTTGTGGTCGCGTCGTTTTTTACTATGGCCGATTTTGTTGAGCAACGATTTTGTATTAAATTCTGGTTGCAAATGAAATTTCTTGTGCCAAAACGCTTAAAATGTTACAAAAGCGTTCGCAAATAATTGTATGCCCAAAACTCAGGCATACGAGTGGTACAAATCATTCAAAGAGGCCTTCCACTTCACCTGACGACGATCATGTCAATAAAGTGAAGCAAATTGTAATGCAAAATCGTCGTGTGAATGTGAGAGAGATGGCTAGAGACATCGGCGTTCCAAAAGCTACAGTACACCGCATATTGACTGACTTTTTGCAAATGGTTCGCGTCTCTACTCGACTCGTGCCAAAAGATCTGAATTTCATGGCAAAAACAGCGCAGAATGGACGTTGTTAATGAAACACTTTCTAAAACAAGAAACGATTCCACGTTTATGAAACGCATCATAACCGGTGATGAGCCATGGGTCTACGAGTACGACATGAAAACAGAGCAACAAGCATTCGAATGTGTCGTTTCGTGACCCTGTGGTCACGAAACGACACATTCGAATTCTGTTTTATTTTCTTTCACCGCCTCTATAGGCGGTGAAAGAAAATACGGCGAAGGCGCTGAAAGCCATCCCGATTTCGGCGTATGAAAAGTGTTTCGAGGACTGGTTGAAGCGCTGGCGTACGTGTATTGCCTCAAATGGAAGGTACTTTGAAGAGGACAATATAAATTTGGATGATTAAAATTACCTCTTGTGTTTTACATACAATTTCAGGGTACTTTTGGGACACAGTAGTATACAGCCGCCGGCCGCGTTAGCCGCCGCGTGGCCAAATACGGAACTAACGCCGTCATCTTGTTTTTTTGCATACATTTCAAGCGAAATTTCACAAATGTTTATCAACAGCGCTTCCTGTCAATGACACTCAGGCGCCATTGCGCCAACAAATCCTTGAAGCACTCTACGTAGTGTGTAAATCTACTGAACAATCAAGTTGCCATGTGTACACGATGTGGCTGTTCGGTTCCAGGGCGATCTGCGGCCGCATTGAGGCGTACATCTCGTCGCTGCCGCCGCCCTTCCACCTGCAGCGCCCGCTGCTGTCGCGCGCGGCCAGCACGGAGGCGCGCACGCCGGCGCGCGCGCCCAGCTTCAGCGTCTGCTGGTGCTCCACGCAACAGGTGATCGTTACATGTTATCTCCACAGGGTGGCAGACATCGATACGCAACCTGTAACCATGGATTCAGCGTGTGATCCTGAACCCCATGTTATGCGTTGAAATTTTTCTTCGGTTATTTAATAGTTTTGCCACTTTTTGAACGCGTAGGAAACAGCAGATTTTTTTAATATGATAACCGACGAAAACTTTCTGCGCTAGGGGCCACCATGTGCTGATATCGGTTTCATTGGCGCGCAAACTGTAACCATTAGTACAGTTCGCGCGTCGATGAAACCGATATGATTATGCTAATTCAAGTCTTCTGGGCACGTTTCCGGATGACAGCGATGCGGACTTCGACACCCAAGTGTCCTTTTGTTTTTGTATTTATTTGTACAATTAGTCATTTTAATTTAGTACCTAGTGTAAATAGTTAGTTATCTATACGTACAATAAAGATTATGCGTGTTTAGGTTACTTTAGTCTAATTTAAGTAATCCAAGTTTCCCTGCGTACCGTTTGGCACAGTTTCTACGTCTCTCATCCAACTTGTCTATCGCAGGTCTACTGAAACAAAATCTAACAATAAAATAAGCAGCATATTTGTGCTCCTCTTTCTTTATATCTCCTGTCTCTTTCTTTTCTCTTCAAAGTGTTTTGTGTGTACATAAAAAATTAAAATAAGTCCAACTGGACCCACCATCCATAATGATAATGTAGATAAAAAATGAGGCAGCAGGCAGAGGAATGGTATAGAGAGAATGAAGCGTTTCGGCGCTGAGGCGTTACGTGCTGTAGTCACAAACGAGCCGAGGACACAAAGGTATTTATAGTTTGGAGATGTAGGATACGTATGTCCTCCTAGCCGGATCCACAGGTCACTGATTCAGATCCGGCTCGAAGGACCAGTGTTTGAGTAGCGGGAATTCTTATGAGTAATGTAGAAGAAAACACCGATGCTGTTCACACCGAACAGGTTTATTGTACTGAATCAATAATTACGTATGTGTGATCTAGGATTTCAGCATACGATTGTCGATCGTGCTCAATCAATAAAATATCAAGAGGATATTTTGCAATAGCAGATCTTTTTCAAAGTAAAAAGCCCACTAAGAGTGGCACATTTGATATATTAGTGTCCTTTAATATTTTATTGCAATCGAAACCGGGAATTATTTGGGGTTTGATTAAATACATGGCCGTTGTAAGAAATGGGGGAGTCGTGAACGCAAGTTGACTGGTTTGAGTCGTGCTTCCAGCTGCCCGAGGTGATCAACGCGACGACGGGCAAGCTGGAGTGCGGCCAGCCCTCGCTGCTGTGCAAGCAGAGCATGTTCGCGCGCTGGCACTACCTCGTCAGCAGGCTGCCGCTACTCCCGCAGGTACAATACACGCACTCAGACGCAGACCACCACACTCACCCCCCACTCACCCAAGCAGAGCAAGTTTGCGCGCTGACACTACCTCGTCAGCAGGCTGCCGCAGGTTCACTACACGCACTCACACGCAGACCACTACACTCACCTTCCCCTCACACAAGCAGAGCATGTTCGCGCGCTGGCACTACCTCGTCAGCAGGCTGCCGCTGCTGCTGCAGGTACACTACACGCACTCACACGCAGACCACCACACTCAGCTTCCCCACACACACAAGCAGAGCAAGTTTGCGCGCTGACACAACCTCGTCAGCAGGCTGCCGCTGCTGCTGCAGGTACACTACACGCACTCACACGCAGACCACCACAACTCACACGCAGACCACCACACTCACCTTCCCCACACACACAAGCAGAGCAAGTTCGCGCGCTGACACAACCTCGTCAGCAGGCTGCCGCTGCTGTTGCAGGTACACTACACGCACTCACACGCAGACCACCACACTCACCTTCCCCACACACACAAGCAGAGCAAGTTCGCGCGCTGACACAACCTCGTCAGCAGGCTGCCGCTGCTGCTGCAGGTACACTACACGCACTCACACGCAGACCACCACACTCACCTTCCCCACACACCCAAGCAGAGCAAGTTCGCGCGCTGACACAACCTCGTCAGCAGGCTGCCGCTGGTGCTGCAGGTACACTACACGCACTCACACGCAGACCACCACACTCACCTTCCCCACACACACAAGCAGAGCAAGTTCGCGCGCTGACACAACCTCGTCAGCAGGCTGCCGCTGGTGCTGCAGGTACACTACACGCACTCACACGCAGACCACCACACTCACCTTCCCCACACACACAAGCAGAGCAAGTTCGCGCGCTGACACAACCTCGTCAGCAGGCTGCCGCTGCTGCCGCAGGTACACTAAACGCACTCAGACGCAAACCACCACCACAGTAAAGATATGAACAGTACAGAAACTACGTACAAACGTTCGAAACGGCCCACTCACACAGACGCGCGTGTCAGAAAGGTGACTAAGCGATAGTCGCAGTGCGGTGCTCTCAGTCACGGGTGCCGTGAACTGCCGTATTGGAACGAGTAGTCGCGTAGGTAATACATTTATTCCTTGCGCCACGGACCGTCCATCATTTTAAAAATGCCTCGAGCGTATTGTGTATTAAACGACACCCATGACGAAAAAAATGAATATGTTAGCTATTTATTTTTTTCGTCATGGGTGTCGTTTACATAGTTAAAGTGGTAGCCAAAACCGTTAATGAGGTGAAAACATAAATCCAAGATGGCGGCTGTGAAATTTTTCAATTTATTTGTCATGGGTGTCGTTTTCATAGTTTTCGTGGGTGCTAAAGCCGATAGTGGGGTCAAAATGAAAATCCAAAATAGAGGGTGCGAAATTTCTCAGCTTTTTTGTCGTGGGTTTCGTTTTTCAGTAAATAATTTATAATTACGAAGAATAAAGATATTTATTTAAATATTGTTTTCTTTAATTACTATTACACCCATTCTCGAGTTGAAACGGTAAGGTGCAGGGTTAATTACAATAAAACACATCGATTTTACAGACATTAAGAGTGACAATCCTAACGCTCCAATGGAGCGTAGGTAATTAAATCAACAAATAGGCCTAGTTTCCATACTGTTCATATTTATACTGTGCCACCACACTCGCCCCCACACACACCACATAGGTACAGTCACGAGCATAGCTTACAAATACGCAAAATTCTGAAGCAGTTTTCTCGTGAAGTAACGATTGCAACTCGCAGAAAAGACCTATTTCATCACAGTATGATTTTGGAAATAATATGTTCGTAACGCCTTCAAATTTCTATGAAAACTTTTAGTGAATATTGCTTTTGAATCTTGCGTAAGTGTGACTTGTGACTATACACACACATACACCACACACCCTCACCTCTCCTGCAGAGGATACTACTTGTCATAGCAGCCTTCTCAGGCACCAATAAATGAGCAGAGTTCATGGTTTCAATTAATATTGAACGGAAATCAACAAGTACACACTACACTTAAAGTTTTATAGAAGAACGTCTATCACAAATAAAATACACGCCTTCACAGTACTTGACGGGGAGTGACCAAGAGTGACGAAGACTATCTATTAACATAACGTAAATAAACAAGTTTTAGATAATTCAGTGTACCAAGTCACCAATCACTTGGCTCCATACAAAACGTTCCTGAGCGACTACGCAAATAAATTTGCGGAATGGTATTTCATCATCTCATCCAATATTTGCACTTGACATTTACACATTTACAAGTGCTATACCCGTGACGTTATAACGTGACTTTTGACCACTCTGAAATTAATCGTAATTATTACGTCGTTCATGTAAACTCATGTAACGGTTAGGACTCAGCCGGTAAATAAAACTCGAAAGAGTAAGTATAACGTACAACGTTACACTCGTTATAATCCCTAAATCCTGCCTGATGACCATCAACTCAACATTGACAGAGGTAAGCAGCAGCAGAGTTTGAGGGACGTTATCCTAAGTAGAATTAATTAAAAAGTTTCTTCAAATGGCCTGATCCTCATCAAGTAATGGCATCTGATGATAAGCCATGACCAAATCCATACTTGAATACACGACGATTGTATAGACAGTACGTTCAGAGAGGTCAGGCAGTGGTCGAGTATATCGTACATTAACTGGCGTGCCGCGCGGTGACTGGCACTCTGCCCGCAGGACGTGGAGCCGGACAGCGCGCTCCCGGAGATGCCAGAGAAACCAGAGACGCTGCTGTACAACGAGGCCAAGCAGATGTGTCCCACATACCAGGTACTGTACGAACATAGCTCATCTTGTGCGAGTGTCGTAGTCGACACACATGACTGTCTCTCCCACGATGGTGAGGTGACCTGACTCGTGTGAAAGCTTTGTAAAGGAATGAATTCTGATTTGGTTTGTTGTTAGTAATGTATTGATTTCCCGTTATGACAGCTCGCCAAGCAGCGTCTCATAGACGCGTTCGAGAAAGCCAAACTGGGTAGCTGGATCAAACGTCCTTTAGAACAAGACCAGTTCATGTGTGAGATAACGGACGCCGAGCCTTCCCTCCTGTTCGCTTAGGCGGGCCCGCATTCCGCCGCGTGTGGCGCCGCGCAACCCGCCGCGGGTGCGTCCGCCCGGGGAGAGAGTGCCGAGAGTGAATGTGGCGCGCCTAGGGACGTAGCGCGCGCGGTCGCAAGTGTAGCCAACAACGGTAACCACGGTAACCTAGGCACTAGATTTCTTTCGTATTTCAACTACCGCAACAGTAAGACTTGCGGTATTAGTCATAATAATAAGATTCATTTACCAAAAAATAATAATTGTAGTATTAGTAGTCGCTTGGTTCAAGCTAGGCTTAATGATAACAACGTAGGTCATAATAGATCTGTTTCAGATCATAATCATCTTAGTTCTAGTGTTGATGATCATCATTATTGGGAGGGACTTCATACTGGAGACAGTAGCAATGATCGCGGGCGAGCAGGTAATGGTGGAGAGTGGGATGATGATATAGACAGTACACAGCTGGCACACGACGGTGTCGAGAGTTTTCTCCTCCTTAGGAGGCTTCGCATCTACGAGAAGATCTGCACGAAGTACAAGTGACGAGCGCTGACCGACACTTGTGTTCTGTAACGTGTCGCTACAACGAGTGATTGTCGAAAGGTCTCGTCTGCCTAAATATAGTCGAGTCACGGAGTATATTGTTGCTATCGACAGTAGTGAACATGCGCTACTGTCCTTGGGTTATCGAATGCCCTGTGGGGTCTTCCCTGGATACCTATTTGCTTCTAAGCTGATGGACTAATCTTTTCATTGATTCATAATTGTTCAAACTATTTTTCAATTGATGATATTATCTTTACGAAAGTTCTTTCGACATTTCGTAATGTCTTTGTACAAAAATATCTATATTGAGTCATTCACTATATTGTTCGTATCTCAGTGCCGAGTGTAGTTTCACTTCTTTCTAGGATCTTATAATCGATACATTCTTTTGTTCGATAAATCGGTACTAATACTTTCACTTATAAGTTCAAATCTAGGAAATATGTAAAACTAAAAGTAGATTTTTCAACTTTTCTACTTAGATCTCTTACGGATTATTATTTCATAGTTATATTCACGATGCAAGTTTAGACCTTAAAAGTAAGTAACGTACGTGTGAGAATGGATGAGCATGTATGTATGATGTACGAGTATGCAGCCGGACGTTCTCGCGGCACTCTTGCCGACAGTGATGTCTACCAAAGCGATGTTACACAGCTTGCATATAGTTCAGAGAAGTTGAGATGTATCTTACGAGCACTCCCTTGCGGAACAGACCGAGTCTGTCACCGTTCCACGGCAGGACAAAAAGAGATAGCACGAACATCGATCACCTCGCTTGTTCACTGCAAGTTCACGATTTCAGACCTTTAGATGATTTCTCATTTTTTTTTGTGTTTCTTTACCAAGCAATGATTTGTTTTCCTTTTGAAGCTAGATTTGTGCCATCGTTGCACTGTCATTCTATCTCGATTTTAGCAATTCTTTCTTATTCCGTCAACCCATCGCCAATAGTATTAAACAAGGCATGAGATGGGTGTCATCTCGTATAAAACTAAACCTACTATAAGATAGTTCCCTGCCGCGTGTCCACGTGGAATGGTGTCCCGCAAGGGCGTGCGTTGTGGCCGAGCGAGGCCCAGTGTGCGCCAGTGTACAGTCGGAGAACAAGTGCCGGCGCAAACCTGACGAAGCGCCGCCGTGCAGAGCGGGTTTTACTGTCAAGCAAATATAAACATTGTGAGTCTTAAAATAAAGTCAAAAATAAATAGCCGCCTGATACCAACCTCAGACGCGTTTCACTGCCCGTTTCCTAACGCTCTCCGACTAAATGAAGTTTATCTATTTTCAACTTTATTTTGTACAAGAGCAAGGTCGATATTTGTTTGCCAGTGAACACCACGCTGCGCTTCGCCTGGTCTGCGCCGGCGCTAAAAGGTTGGGCACCCTCAGGCCAACTGCACCGCGCATGACACTTGGTATGAGTCCGACTGCTGCCCGTAGAGGCCTGTCGGAATGTTTGCAAGTTGCTTAACGTTTCCGCTCCGCTGTACACCGCGCACAAGCTTTGGTAGTGTATCACGTGTCGCGACGCCACGCGCGGGCGGTGTCGACCCCCCTTGGAAGCAGTGCACACGACCGACACGAGCGACGTGATCGACACGACCGGTCATGTGTCGCCAATGTTATAGTATTATGTCAAATTCAATTCAGAATCTTACTTATTATACATTCACTGCCACACACTCAAATATCGGCCGTAGCGTTATGTAGTCTAAGTCGATTTTTGAGTGACCATTTAAATGGCCCTAAATTATAGTTGCAATGGAATTTGGACCTTGGCATGTCTGACATTGAGCTTCAAGTTCCAGAAATTAATAATCGTCTAAGATTCTGAATTGTAGTTTAGTCACACGGAGTTACCTTGAACCGTAGCCTGTAGATGATTACAATGTAAGCGCACATCCTTATGATTAATTTGTGGAAGATTATTGTGATTATCTTAAACTTATACACTTTTTGCTGAATGTAAAAAACATTCCGTAGCCAACCATCCAAAAATTGAATCCAAGTATTTTTTATAACCGTAATATAAATATGTCTTGCATCCCCGAATTTTCAAACGACACTTAACTCTACGGCGCTCTTCAGCCCTTCTGTCGCTACAACACAGCTCAAGTAAGAGACTGCGAGACTCAACGATGACATAAAATAAAGTAGCGTTTGAGAATTCGGTTGTTAATATGTCATACAACGCCACAAGGTTAGTTTGGCGCGCGGCCAACATCGGAACTTAAGGCCCGCCATCTTGTTTTGTCAATATTTTCACAAATTATTACCAACAACGCCCCCCTGTCACTGTCACTCAGGCGCCAACAGAACACTTAGTTGCCTAACACACTATCAATCTCAATATGAAACATTAGCTCAACTACGTAAATAGTGCAATGAATGTTGTTGAACTGTCACAATGAAAGCCATTGCTCCTGCTGTGTGTTCCGCAATCACCGCCAGCTCCTTGTAGCAGAGCAGCTCCAGCGCTGCCGTCTGAGCTTTACGATAATATGGTAATGTTGCACGCGGCAGTGCGAGCACCGCGGGGCAGCGCTACAAGCACCACACTAAATGAATGTTGTTGAACTGTCACAATGAAAGCCATTGCTCCTGCTGTGTGTTCCGCAATCACCGCCAGCTCCTTGTAGCAGAGCAGCTCCGGTTGCGCTGCCGTCTGAGCTTTACGATAATATGGTAATGTTGCACGCGGCAGTGCGAGCACCGCGGGGCAGCGCTACAAGCACCACACTAAATGAATGTTGTTGAACTGTCACAATGAAAGCCATTGCTCCTGCTGTGTGTTCCGCAATCACCGCCAGCTCCTTGTAGCAGAGCAGCTCCGGTTGCGCTGCCGTCTGAGCTTTACGATAATATGGTAATGTTGCACGCGGCAGTGCGAGCACCGCGGGGCAGCGCTACAAGCACCACACTAAATGAATGTTGTTGAACTGTCACAATGAAAGCCATTGCTCCTGCTGTGTGTTCCGCAATCACCGCCAGCTCCTTGTAGCAGAGCAGCTCCGGTTGCGCTGCCGTCTGAGCTTTACGATAATATGGTAATGTTGCACGCGGCAGTGCGAGCACCGCGGGGCAGCGCTACAAGCACCACACTAAATGAATGTTGTTGAACTGTCACAATGAAAGCCATTGCTCCTGCTGTGTGTTCCGCAATCACCGCCAGCTCCTTGTAGCAGAGCAGCTCCGGTTGCGCTGCCGTCTGAGCTTTACGATAATATGGTAATATTGCACGCGGCAGTGCGAGCACCGCGGGGCAGCGCTACAAGCACCACACTAAATGCGCGCTAATTGTATACATACATATTATAAGCATGTTATTGTGTTTTTCCATCTGGAATGTCTCCGTGGCAGCCCGGAGTTTGGATCTGTGCCCGGCTGCTGCAGTAGACTCGGCCCCAGCACATGAGACGTGTGTGTGCTACAGCCGCACCTGTGTACTTGACCCTCCGGGATCACAGGCGCGACCGCGTGATGTAACTTGTGTTCTGAATTAAAAACATCGTTCTTTTCTGTAAATCGTTTGAAGGTGAAGGAGACAGAATTATGTTTTACTCGTAAATATGTTTAGCGATAACATATTCAAATATTTGTGATGTGAGGTGCCTGAGTGTTCGACCACCGTCATCATCGTCTACCTAGTTTTTCCCACCTATGTCGGGGTCGACTTCCAGTTTAACCGGGTGCAGCTGAATACCAGTATTTTACATGGAGCGACTGCCTATCTGACCTCCACAACCCAATACCATACTCTTTGTAAGACGGGTTGTCAGACGTTCGGGCTTCTAATGACTGCCAAAGATCTAGGAATGACAGCTGGGAGCAACTGCTTAACGTGCCGTCCGAGGCACGGAGGTGTATATAATAGTGCATCCACGGAGCAACCGCGGCAACCAAAGCTTAACCTGCTCGATCGACGCGTGCGGCTGTTAGCCACGAGCCCTGTGTTCGCCCAGCGAGTAATGATAAGAGTAGTTAGTACCAATGATTGTTAGCGTTCCTTGTGTTGTACATTCTGTTATAATCATAAGAAGCAAGTTACCTGTCGAATAGTATTTAAGTTTAAACATTAAATTGTAGTGAATGGTGGTGAATACGTTGTCAATACATTCGGACCTTCGACTTACTGCACGTTGTTGACAATAAAATATAATATTATAATTCACTTTAGAACTGAATACATCAATAATTGAACACATAATACAAGTTTAGCAACTAAGGACCAGTTTTGCAGAGGAAATTATTAAGTGCGCGAAAAAACTGTTGGCATTTCGCGCGCTTGACATTTATCACATTCATTTTAGGAAAATATTTTCCTTCGAAAAACTGGTCGAAATGTTGGTGATCCATACTTACAGCTCTGTCTACCCCTTCTTGGCGTACAAGCGTGACGTTATGTAGCACAAGTATTTTTGTATTGTTTAGACTAAGTTGAGGTTGTGTCCCTCTGTCGGAAGATCATGGAACTAGTAGCGTCCTTCAACATCCATTTTACTATAGATTATAATATAGTTTCGTTTAATTTTTCCAAACAATTTCGTATGTGGTTGGCTCTAGAACCTCTCTGAACTATCTAAATGACTAAGCACAGTTTGCACTGCCAACAAATATAACAAAGTGCACGTTAAACGAAAATAATTGAAAGTTTATCGATTTTCAACTTTATTTCAACACTCTCAATGTCTATATTGCGCTGCGCTACGCCAGAATCATGTTCGCCAGCCTTTGAACCACTGTTAGTTCCACGAGCTGCCGACAGAGGCGCCACTGCGTCACAGTTGTTGTTGTTGTCTTTTAGTTGTAAGTTACTGGTGTGAATAAGTTAATTAAGTTTATTTTTTTTTTCAATGAAAGCGTTCAACTATACGTGTAAGAGTAATAAATAATTTATTTGTATTTTGTTGTATTATTGTGAGACCGCCCATCCATTGTCACCCTTTGTAAAATTTCTACATTTACTAGTATATCTGTCATGTCTAAGGTGAATAAAGAATAGCATAATCAGCCTACAGTGTTCCCACTGCCGGACACAGATCCCCTCTCTGTGAGAGGGAATGGCCGTAATACACCACGCGGGCCCCGTGTGGGTTGGTAGATGTCACATATTACTGTCTTCGAATTTTTGGTTTTAAGGCATGCCGGTTTCCAAACGACGTTTTCTTTCACCGTTTGGAGAGCAGTGTAGATGTAATAATTTACACAAAAAGTAAAGCGCCTGTCAGGGTTCGAACCCACGACCCAGAACACGTAAAGGCCGTTGCCACTGGGCCACCACTGCTCTCAATAAAGAGTTCCTTCTATTTGAATTCAACCCCCAAGAGTTAACTGGACACCCGAGCCACATGAGCCGTTTGTCTACTCATGCCCGAGCGGGCCCCCCAGCGCTGTCACCGCTCTCGCCATCGACGCCTCAGTGCCGCGCGATGATGTCATCCGAGCGAAGTCTCAAGTTAACTTGCGGGTAGTATGAAACTGCATAATATGTATAACTAAGTATAAAAACGTTCTTGTTATAGGTGGGCCCTATTTTAAACCTCGCCGCGCTTGTTTTAATAAGCCCTGTTATGTAACAGATTATTAAACGGGTCCAACGGGAGATTGGTCAGACAATGGAGAGCTATGGGGAGACCATTGTCCAAGGAGAGCTATGGGGAGACCGTTGCCAAACAGTGGTAGAGCTATGGGGAGACCGTTGCTCAGCAGTGGGAGAGCTATGGGGAGACCGTTGCTCAGCAGTGGGAGAGCTATGGGGAGACTGTTGCCCAACAGTGGTAGAGCTATGGGGAGACCGTTGCTCAGCAGTGGGAGAGCTATGGGGAGACCGTTGCTCAGCAGTGGGAGAGCTATGGGGAGACCGTTGCTCAGCAGTGGGAGAGCTATGGGGAGACCGTTGCCCAACAGTGGTAGAGCTATGGGGAGACCGTTGCTCAGCAGTGGGAGAGCTATGGGGAGACCGTTGCTCAGCAGTGGGAGAGCTATGGGGAGACCGTTGCTCAGCAGTGGGGGAGCTATGGGGAGACCGTTGCTCAGCAGTGGGAGAGCTATGGGGAGACCGTTGCTCAGCAGTGGGAGAGCTATGGGGAGACCGTTGCTCAGCAGTGGGAGAGCTATGGGGAGACCGTTGCCCAACAGTGGTAGAGCTATGGGGAGACCGTTGCTCAGCAGTGGGAGAGCTATGGGGAGACCGTTGCTCAGCAGTGGGAGAGCTATGGGGAGACCGTTGCTCAGCAGTGGGAAAGCTATGGAGAGACCATTGCTCAGCAGTGGGAGAGCTATGGGGAGACCGTTGCCCAACAGTGGGAGAGCTCTGGGGAGTCCATTGCCCAACAGTGGAAGAGCTATCGGGAGACCATTGCCCAGCAGTGGGAAAACCAAAATATGTATTCGCATGGCAACAAGTTTTCTGTACCCTTTTGTTTCTGCGCCCTCCAATCTATTTAGAAAGGATGATGCCGCGAAATGTATGCGCTCCAATAGCAATAAATGATAATGTTGTACAAGGATTCCAAGGGCCATTCAGTGTTGCCTTGTCCGATCGGAGTAACACAGGGTGGAAGTTGAGACGAGGCAGTCAGGGAGCCACCATGCTTGTAGCTACAGAACAACGTTCTTAGGAGACTGTCCTTAACTTCTCGCTCACAGATTTCGGAAAAATGGTACAGTCCGCTAAAAAAACATTAATTCTTACATTTTATATTGCCAATCGATGCAGTTTCGTGTAAGGATTCAAAGACACTTGGACCAACCGAGGTTAGAGTACTAGAACAGTCAGAAATCGCATAAATCTTGTCCCATACCTACATTAATTGGTAGTGATCGATCATCTAATCCACTCCACGATCTTTTAGGACGTTTATAATAAAACAAAGTCTGGTTAGTTACACCATTTATAACTCAAAAACGACTGGATCGATTTTTATGATATTTGGTTTGTTGCATTTGTCTCCACTCCGAATAGCAGAATAACTATTACAACATGGGAAAAATTCACGAATTTAATAATAATGAAGATAATTCATTTTCTAATACATTCAGGCTGTATTCTTTTCATGCACTACCTTCGTCGAACATAGGCACTTTGTTCGACGACACTACTTTTCGCCTCGCTGCTTCCTTACGACTAGGCACTCCTTGCTGCTCTCCCCATCGCTGTCACTGTGGCGAAGATGTCAACAGCCTCGGACACCACGGCCTGTCTTGCAGCCGAAGTGCGGGTCGCTTAGCACGGCACGCAAACATTAATGACATCATCCGACGAGCTCTTGTTACCGCCGGCGTTCCAGCTGTATTAGAACCCAATGGCTTGGCACGCGACGATGGCAAGAGACCGGACGGTATGTCTTTATTTCCATGGAAGGTGGGTAGGCCTTTAGTTTGGGACGCAACGTGTGTCGATACTCTTGCGCCATCCCATCTTCCTGGCTCGGCGTGCTGTGCTGGCGCTGCTGCTGCGGCTGCGGAAAACCTCAAGCGGCGAAAATATGATAACCTTATCGGAAATTATATTTTCGAGCCGTTTGGGGTTGAAACCCTCGGGCCGTGGGGTCCGAGTGCTCATGGTCTTTTTAAAGAAATATCTAAACGGCTGGTTGACACTTCCCGTGACTCAAGAGCTGGCTTTTACCTTGGCCAGAGGCTGAGTATCGCGATTCAACGTGGTAATGCCGCCAGTCTCTTGGGTACATTACCAGTCGACAGCGATGCGGATGAATTTTTCGACGCAATTTTTTAGTTTCAGTAATAATATTTAAATAATTTTGACTTATATAATTACAACTATTCTCTTTTACAACTATTGTTCAATATATTTAAATTATTTGTAATTCTAATTTAATTATAATGCAATTCAGGCTGTACAGTTCGCCGGGTCAGCTTGTTAATTTAAAAGAAAGGCATATTCGCGTAGTGTTATGTCCCTGTGTACACTGGCTCACTAGAGGGTCAATTCAAGTCAATTACAACAATATAGAAAAAAAAAACCTTACTTTTGTATTGCTAAAACTGAAATGTTTGGTACAGTATAACTCTGAACGGACACTAATTTGAAATTAGGCGCCATAGTAACCTCTACTCATTTTCAACGGGAGAGAGAACGGTGTGTTGCACATGGCTGTTGGAGGAGGGTACCAAAATAAGCATCACCTTTACGCCCGGGATCGTATTCTGCTTTGTACAGAATTTAGAGGATCAATTTCTGAAGGTTTACGGGTCGCTCGACTCGCTCGTGTTCAATAAAACAAGGAACGTTGGCACAGTTCATATCATTTATTTATTGATACAATAAACGTTTAGTTTCGCTACAACATCACGCTGCGCAGAATGCCGAGGGCAGCAAACCGTCGCTGCGCCTGCAAAATCCGCTATGGATAAAAATTCAACTTTTCAGGAGAAGCAAAAAACTGTTTCTTTTTCAAACTGTTAATATTATATTAAAACTAAATATGCAGAAAATTAGACTTTATGTCGGGACATTCAGAAATATTTATTTTTCGCCATTTACTATGATATTCCAGGAGCTAGAATTTTTTTAAGTGAATTTGGGCACATAGCGGTTTTTTTTCGGGTCGTAATTACCGCTAAGTGCCTGACTTTTCATCACATGACGGATTTATGCTTTTACCAAATAGTTTGCTTTTTGTGCTTCCTAGAATACTTAGCGGATTTACCAAATTAGTCTAGTAGTATCGTTGTTGTATGTTTGATAAACCCGCTATGTGTCATTTCAAAGCGCAATTCCAAGGGACTCGCTTTGAACCGAAAATACGCTATGTGTACATAGGGGGTTTTTCAAATCCGTTTTTGACCAAAATTACATAGCTGATTTTGTTATCTTCTTAACCAAATGAGTTATTACAAAACCGATTTTACAGGTGTACGTGGCTTGAGAAATACTATAAATAAGCATCAAAAACCGATTTTCAAAAAAAAATACATAGCGGATTTTGCAGGCGCAGCGACGAAACATGACTTACGACTACGACTTTGTCTTTTACAATTAATGTTTCTCAACATTTTTCATTTCATTTCATTGGCTACATAATGTGTCTAGCTACATAGAAATGTACTAGCTACAAGCTACAACATGCCACAGTAAATTCAATTAAATTAATTGTTAAGCAAATTGACTACCAACTTGTGTCCGCATAATTATTCAAATTACAAAATATGTCATTCTTTTGACAGTTGACTGTACGTGTGTAAATAGGCGGGACATCGACGCGCTAACTGTCACCAAGAAGTCAGCACACGATTCTAGACCCAAGAAGAAATTATTGGTCGGCTTTCAAAAAAAAATCTGCTCTTTCATAGAATAGTGCCAACGCCTACCGACCTACGCGGTCAAAATCATATGCTGAGGTCGAGAACCATTTGCTGATTTCATGGCAACAATTTGTCCTGTATTTATTAGCAAATTTACACTTCATGTGTCGTGGTTAAAATAATTTCCCACAACTGATTAGGTACCCGTACAAGGTTTCTGTCGCGCGGCCAAAATCGGAACTAACGCCGCCATCTTGTCCATACAGTTTCTGTGACAATTTCACAAATGGTTAGGTACCAACAACGCCCTCCTGGTCAATGTCATTCAGACGCCAAAATTCATTCCAAGTGTGCGTCCAGACTAGGGAGCGGCGCGGGCGGGAGCGTGAAAGCGGGAACGCGCGCGGGCTGTCTGTCCGCAGTGCAGCGCGGCTGCATGTTGTCGTGTTCAGTGCAGTGTGACCAGATTAAAATTTACGAAAAAAACCGCAGCAACTCAAAAAAATTCTGAATATCTTGTCGAATGAAATATAGTAGACTAAATCCGGGTAATTCCCTGAACATCAATGTTCGCAGGGACGTTCGCTACGGTATTACCATAGCTTTTTATCCAAAATATACCCAAAATATTTAGTTCCGCCAATATACAGTGAAACCTGCTTAACTGGGATCTCAAGGGACCAAGACATATGTGCCAATTATTGAGGGTTTCCAATAATCCAGTTTTTCAATTAAGCAGGTTAAAATTATAGTTGTCTCATTTACAGAGGCCCCCGCTGACGGAGGTCGAAATGTGCGCTTTTCCATTTTTAGAAGTGGAAATGTTAATAAAAATGCGTATTTTTGGTGTTTGTATGTAAACAAACACGTCAAAACGTGTTAAAACCTGATTAATATACAGGTAATTGAGCTACAGAGTCACAATTATAGAGGTAAACTTGGAAAAACTCTTAGAATTCAAATCTCATTTAACCAGGTTCAAAAAGTCCCATTAACAGAGGTAATTTAATGAAAAAGAACCGGGACCTCATTGCAATTCTCAATAATAGAGGTTTCTCACTTATCCAGGTCCCGCTTAACCAGGTTTCACTGTACCTACAAAAATATTAAAATACTGAATTACTGATGCTCGGAAAAGTCGATAAAATATTAAAATACTGAATCTGGTCACACTGGTGCAGTGTTTATCAAAATATAAGGGCGCGCGCGCTGCCCGCGCCGCTCACCGCGCGCGCGTGCACACTATAGACATTTCAAAGGAAGTTCATATGTGTGAGTTCGCCGCGCCGCGCCCGCGAAACTATGCCGACGTGATGGGTATCGATATCTAAACGACATAAAATTATTTTTAAAAAAAAACAAAAACCGACTTCAAAAACCAAATAAACACTAAAAACTTAAAAATAATATTAAATTGAAACTATAATTAAGAATAATTTAACCTAAATAACCTTACCTAACTTTAATCTACACTATATTTTACAATTTAACAGTTTTTGGAGTCGGTGCCAAGCCAAGTGTATCTATCTAATTGGGCCATAAAATATTCTCCCTTAATTTTTATTACAATAGTTTACGAGAGTAAATTAATATCATATTATTAGGTAAGTACTGATATTTTTACAAAGCTGTTAAAAGTTTTAGTTAGCGCTCGATAGATGGCGTTGTACCGTATTCTGAATCGCGACATGATTTCGTTACCGAGAAACCTATGAAGATCAAATTGTATTACTTACGAGTTTCACATTTCGTCCGCAAGAGCGCGCCACTATCCGAACAAAAACAACTCCGTCTTCTGTTGATATTCTGTCTTGTGTTGTAATTTTTTTTTTTCAGTTTGTTTGGTTGATTGTTAATATTTTTTGCTGATATAGTACCTTTTTTTTGGTTAATATTTTGTGAGTGCGGGCTTGGCACCGACTCCAAAAACTGTTAAATTGTAAAATATAGTGTAGATTAAAGTTAGGTAAGGTTATTTAGGTTAAATTATTCTTAATTATAGTTTCAATTTAATATTATTTTTAAGTTTTTAGTGTTTATTTGGTTTTTGAAGTCGGTTTTTGTTTTTTTTTTTAAATAATTTTATTTTCTAGTTTTTAGTTTGTTTGTACATAATTCATAGTTTGAAGTTTCTTTTTTCAATTTTTAATAGAAAGAAAATTAATTTTGTATAATATGGGTAGGCCTACTAAACGCGCTGCTCAAATGAGACAGCGCCGTTTGGAAGAAAGTAACGACGAAACTTCGATTTCCCGTTATTTCCTATCCCGTTGGTATTTCGTTAAATCCTGACTTAGTGGGTTCTATGTGGAATGCCCATGCCAAGTCGATTTCACTTTTTTGTTATTATTAATTTTATTTTTCTTAATTTTTAATGTCGTAGATGGACAAGGATTACAATTATACACATACACAACACATATACAACTGTAAAAAAAATGTAGATTTATCAATGATAAATTACACCTTTACTGTATTATTGTTACAATTTAAAAGCGCCCTTAAAAGCAAACTGGCGTAATGTTATGTTATGGTATGGCTTAAACTATGCATACACAAACAATCGCAGCAATCGCGAGACATGTGCTGTCGATTTTTAAAGATTTCTATCGTCTATGGTTAGTCCATCACCTCCTGACCTGATGATCACGAGACCAAAATGGCAAACGCCCTTCCAAACATAAAAAAAAAAAAATTACTAAATCAGTCGATGCCTACTCCTTACTGTTAAGGAGTCGTACCTTCCATCATCAGCTCAGCTACATGAGATGATGATCACCATACGCAAGTACTTAAATTAATTCATAAGATTTGCGAAAAATGATGTTTAGGCCCATAAAATTTGAGGGTTGCCCTCGATTTCTCCATGATCCAATCATCAGATCCTGACTTGGTGACTATGGGACCACTTCAGAAGTATCTCCTTTCGAACAAAAAAAGAATTTTGAAAATCGGTCCACATTTGGCGGAGTAATCGCGTAACAAACACACAAAAAAAAAAACATACCGTCGAATTGAGAACCTCCTCCTTTTTTGAAGTCGGTTAAAAATATAAAAGATTTGATGATTTGTTTTTAGGCCAATGCCTGTGGGAGTGTTGTTACTTGAAGGGTGAGTTGAAAAAAATATGTTTTATCGTGTTGAGACATCGACGTGGTGGGTCCACGTCTGTGAAGTTTACGCAAAAAATAACAGGTTTTCAAACTGATATTTAGTGACACACTATCGGAGGTTGATACACAATAAAAATCATCAAATTTATTTATTTTTTGTTTTGTCATGTTCAGATACTCGATAGCCATCACGTCTGCAGAGTTTCGCTAGCTAATTTAATTTGATCCCGTATACTAAATCAATGTGCTTTCAGAGTTATGTTCCCTCTGACTGCAGTAACCCAAAAGCAACTATATTGTAGCTACAATAAGTAGACAAGCGGCCGCTCCTTGTACAATACTGCTATGTTCAGCTGCATCCGGTAAGACGGGAAGCCGACCCCGTTAGGATCCCGCTGGCAGGCAGCAAGGGCTCTAGTGACAGCGACACTTGCCGAGGGCGCCTCGGATGAGGCGCGTGAGCTCGGTGTACAGCAGGCAGGCGCGGCTGGAGGGCTTGCAGATCTCGCGGTGGTCCACCGACACGCCGTGCAGCACGCCCACTCCCGCGTCTGGGACACAACACAATACAACATAAACAATGCAAGTCTTGAAAGTAGTTTGTTCATAGTTGTCTACTTCACTTTTACTTTAGGTATTTTTAACCGACGTCCAAAAAGGAGGAGGTTATGTGTTCGACTTTATGTATTTGAAGTGAAAACTTCTTTAGGCGCGTTGGGCATTTTTGAGAAAGGAAAAAATCATTGAACTCGCGCCACTTGCCGTAAGCGACACCGCGCGTGTTTTGTTTATAAGACGATTCAAAAAAAAATACCCGCTTCGGATCTGTTCGGCTGTCTTCCAGATGTACTCGGTTTTAATGTAATATCCGATATGTCAGTGAGTGATGGCAAAGTGTTTGTGTTTTGTTTTCACTTCTGTCGGTCTTCCCGGAGTGCCACTGTTTTTTTTTTTTACTATTTGGAATTGGAACGTTAATATATCGTATTATATTTATGTGAAACAAAAACCCTGTCCGCTTCTAAAGGTGCACACAGGTACACCTACACACGACGGCATATCAAGCTTTACATTTCCAGTATAAGCTAACGTCTCATTGTACGAAACGCGTATAAGTACCTTCAATGCGAGGTCAGCTAACACTGGAAATATTAATGATAACTTGACTGCAATATACTTACATATAACATTACCAAAATGGTATTATTGAAAATAAAAAATTATTCCTATTTAAAATTTACGTTTTTAGTAAGTACAAAAATTACCCTAATCATTAAAAAGTTTCAAGAGGTCATGACGCCTGCTACTGCTACACGCCTGCTGCCCACGCCTCTAATCATTACAAACAGCGCGGTGACTGCGTAACACACTAACAGTAGCAATGGCTTTCATTCTGACAGTCCAACAACATTCATTGCGTTATCTACGTTGTTGAGTAGAAAAAATGTTCGAACTTATGAAGCAATAGATTTGCAATATCCTTCAAAATGATTCAGATTGCGATTGAAAATGTGTTACGCAATTAGGGTGCAGGCAACTAATATCCCCATTTTGATAAAATGTGTTTTTTTTTTTATTTTCTCTGAAAATTTAACAACACCCGCACGGCTCGGACAGGGTTTTTTATTTATACATTGTAGCTGTGTGGGGCTCACCGGCGGAGTCCTCGCTGACGATGCGCAGCCACAGCACGGACATGAGCGTGCGGCGCGTCTCCACCACGCTGCGCACGCGCGGCCGCGCGCGCCGCGCCGCCGCCAGCCAGCGCGCCTGCAGCGCCAGCACCAGCGGGCAGTCTGACAGAGAGACGCATTCGTAACATTTTGTCCGATTCGTTCCCACCGTAGAGAATATAAAGTCTGGTTCCCACAGAAAAACCGTGGACACGGTGTTGTGGCACAAGTACAAGCACAAGAATACAACAGCCAGCCCCTGAACAAGCATATCCAAGTTTTCTGTAAACTCTTCATAAATAAATAACAATAAGCCGAAAACGAGCGTTTCCTCAGTGCGGCATTTCATACAAACTTTCAAGCTCTTATTTTTCGAAATGAATGAACCGATTTTAATGAAACTTCATACACATAAGCAGGATACAAAGGTCTAAAAAGTTAGTTAAGAACATTTTCGAAATGTCTTATTTAAAAAAAGATAACTGGAAATCTCTGTTTCTATGGAAAATTTAAAATTGGTCTAATTTGGCTGTAACACTATTTTTCGAAACGTTTTCGTACAGACCGCAGTATAAGAACAGAAGTATGACTATGAACAACTACCTCAGCTATGTGAGCTAAGCTGGACTAACAGACTTAGCTTAGCTCTTGGTGTGCAACCCGCGTTAGTTCCGACCCTGGCTACGGGACAAAAAATCCTTGTAGCGCTGTATATCTCGGTCAAACCGATTCTAGGATTTCTGATTATCAACAAAGTGCTGAGTGTATCTAGTTAAATCAAAAATAAAAGTCATTTATTCAAACTAGCCTGAGAATCTGCACTTTTTGAACGTCTAAATTACATAAGACAGTCCCCCGACATCCGCCCTTCACCACCTCCTAGTCCTAGTGCTTTCGCTGGGAAGATGAAGTGGCGCAACAAACTCCGCAGCACACAGTCTGTTCAGTTAGCATTACTTGATGCTATACGAGATTCAGACTATTTGCCATAATAAGTCATCTAGCCACGCCAATATACCAATAAATATAATGAAAATTATAATCAAGCAAAAAAGAATGGTCTTGGGTATCTAGTAGACATGTTACCTTTAGCGATCTCCTGCAGCTCCACGCTGCGGCTCGTCAGCGGCGTCTTGATGTCTGCGAGGGGCGAGCCGCGGTGCGGCACGGAGTAGAACATGAACCCACTGCTGGCTGACCAGAGGGACGCTCGCGCCGACAGCAGCGCTCTGTCTTCTGCGGGAACGACGAGGAACTTGTACCAACACACATAATAAGCGGTGCGACCGCGGCGTCCGCGTCGGCGTCCAGCGTCCGGCGTGGCGCGCAATTGTTTATGTTGTTGTAGTTGTTTATTATGAACTTCAGGTTTCACCGAGCGCGTCCTGAGGTCGCCGCGGTCACAAATTTGTAATTCAATTCAAGGCAAACAGGACACCGCGAGCCGGCGTCAGGCTTCCTGGTGGTTTGACTGTAACCTTTTAAGACACTGGTCGGGGAACGTCACCGATTTTAACCATTTCTGTTGGCCCGTATTGAGGTGTGGTGCATCGTCTTCACATAATACAATTATACAGAATCAAATTAAATTAGCTAGCGAAGCTCTACAGCCGTGATGGGTAACGAATCGATATCTAAACATGATATCTAAAATAAAAAGCTCTGCGTTGAGAAATCTGTTTTTATGTTGTTTTGTTGTATTTAGATATCGATACTCATCACGTCTGTAAAATTTACACAAAGAAAACTGATTTTTTATAAGTACTGATTGACTAGTGCACTACCTGCGACGATACACTACTTTAATGACCCCAAAAAAACACAATAAATTAATTTATTTTTTATTATAATTCATGTTTCGATATCGATATCCATCACATCTGCGGAGTTTCGCTAGCTAATTCAATTTCACCCTGTATACAATAAAGTCAAGACCTCATTGGACCAATTAGAAAGAGACAACTACTGTCCGCACATTTGCTCTCGTACTTTTCGGTCTGTTTTCACTGCACAACTGAATACGGAACGCTCAGACCATTCTCTATATCTGATCTATGGTTAAAATACACTCGTATAGCAGCGCCCTAGTTGTGTAACATAGTATCAATAATCTGTATCATTTTGAAGGATATTGCTAATCCATTGCTTCATATGTTCGATAAAATTATCGGCACACAACGCAAATAACGCAATGAATGTGGTTGAACTGTCAAAATGAATGCCATTGCTACTGATAGTGTGTTGCGCATTACCCCGCCGCTGGTCAATATCGAACAAAAAATACGTGTTGAGCCAGTGTGCTGTGTGCGAGGTTACGAGATATAACAATGATACGCACCTTCATTATTTGAAGACAGGACTTCAGTTTCCTCTCTCGTCACATCAGTGTCTCCTACATTCCTACAATGTTCATCTTTTCTCACGCTAATATCTATATACCCTGAGTTCTCATTATATCTATCCTGCTGATTGTCTAGAACATCGCCTTGTTGAGCACAGAGATACATTGCATGGTCGTCATGTTCAACGTTGTAGTTTACATCTAAATCAGTATTGTTGGCATTATCTTCGTTATAACGACTGTTCCCGGAGTTATTATTGTTCCTGATCTCATTCATGTCGTCTATACTTCGTAGCTTCGTTCCATGGAGTGCAGTGCAGCTGGCATTGTTGTGTTCTTTTAAAAAATTGTTCAGTAACTTGTTACAATCAGCGCTACTTTGATCTTTGATCCTACGAACTGCCTCGTTGTCATTACATATGTTATACTTATTACCTAAACTATGAACATTATTATTTATATTATATTCTCTATCACTTTGGTCCTGGGAATTATTATTTATTATACTTTGTTGCTGAACTGCACTTTTTTCCATTTTCAAGTGAGCTTCGTAAGCTGAAACACAGAAGACATGTTCTTTAGATGTAGATTCTACCTCCTCAGACCAGCACGGACCAGGGTTACTCTTTTATATCGTTCCATATCTCTGTTTACTTAGAGCTACAAAATTAGTATCTCACGAAGCGACGCGCGCTTTTCCATTTACATTTTCTTAGGCATACTCAACACAAATAAACAACACAATAGGTAATGGCAGAGTTATAGTACAGTGGCGGAGTACAGTTGCTGGTGGCGACCTCTGCACTTAGCTTTGCGTTTGTTCCTCATTTGTAGTGTGTAACCGCAGGAACTCTCGGTACCGTCCGTGACAATGGCGAAGTCGAATGGTGTGTGTTATGTGCTGACGCTACTCGTCTTCACGCACACATTCACAGTGTGTTAGTACACTTGGTAACCACAAGTAAAGCGCGCGTCGCTTCGTGAGATAAAAATACCCTATATGTATAAGAGAGGGTTTCCAAAGATTTTTTGAAACAAATGAAACATACGCAGTGAGCAACCGCGGTTATCAAGACCCGTGCCTTCTTTATTGTCATCTAACTAAGAGTTGTATTGTTTGTTCAGCCGCCCTGACTCACTACACGTACCTTCGCAGTAGATCTGCTTGATGAACAGCCCCCCCTTGGAATGCCCCACCCACACGATGGGTCTCTGCCCCACGCCCAGTGCCAGCAGCTGTTCCATCATCTGGTCCGCTCGCTCATGCAGGCGGAGTCTGGACACAAACATTATACATATTTATTGATAAAGTCGTCATTATCTGCCTGCCTTTTACTGTTGGGGTCGGCTTCCAGTCTTACCGGGCTGCAGCTGAATACCAGTGTTTTTAGTTTCACATGGAGCGTTTGTCTACCTGATCTCCACATCCCAGTTACTGGGTAACACGATACACTGATTGTCAGATTTTATTTAGGTATTGATATCATAGACGGATTGTCGAATCCGCTGTTTTACATAACCGCTAACCGTTTTATGAAACAGCTCCGTCATGTAAAATAGCTGAACGACGTTTAGCGATTTTCAATAATTACTGAACTTTATCACGCAGAATTGCTTACGTTTTACATTTATCAATACAGCGGGACAACGATTAGACGTTCGTAAAACAGCGTGAAATGAAACGTGGCCTGTAGATTTTGGTTCTAAAGTTTGACTGATCATATACTGATGGTTTTCATTGACACACGTGTTTTTCGGGATTGTCCAATTTGTTTCGGCGCGTCACGAGTTGACCTGGCGACCTCGCGATAACACCATAGGCACCATAGGCTCCACCCAAAGACTATAATACACAATACACATATAACCACTTGACTGTGCTGCATACAGAGCCCCGATGCTCGAAAACTATTGGTATTTTGTCGCCTATGACGGCTACGGTACTAGTAACCATTTTAGATGTCCAAGTATTAGACCTGTGTGCAAGTTTTTTACTTTTTATGCAATTATAACGCATCAAAATGCCTTCATGCGTGGTGAAGTGGTGTGGGAAACATTCCAAGACATCTAGTTACAAAAAGCGTGGCATAACTTTTCATCGGTAAGTAAACAGTAGGAAAAATTATAGCCACCGCTGGGTTCTACCGAGCACACTTTTGAGTCACGCGTTGATCTCTTTTGGAAAAGTCTCGTTCTGTGTTAGACAGTTCTAATGCTTCTATCCCTTTCTTTACAAGATAAACTTCAATTTGATTTATTTTAATTATAGATATAGATTATTTGTATATTGGATGTCTCGGAATAAGGTGCCTGAGACACATCTCACCTCTTAGTCCCCTTGACCCACAGCGGCCTCCAGAGGTGGGGGTCGCTCGTGTAGTTGATGGAGATGACCCTCGCGCCCGGGAAGTCCTCCTTGATCCAGTCCCTGGGCCAGCAGTGCGAGTAGCAGTCGTCGCACACGCAGCCGCAGCCCGCCTCGCACCCCCCCTTGGCCCCCTTCTGCACGTCCAACTTACACTTACACACCTCATTCAAATTACATTTACAATTTACAGAATCACATTTGGAACTGTCTCCGTCATCGAAGTTACATTTGAACCCGTTTCGGTCGTAGTTACATTTAAATGTATTTACATCACAGTTACTATCACAGTCGTTTGTAAATAGTTCCGTCACGAACTTCGCTTGGGTTCCGTAGTTATCCACGTCCACTTGCAGGAGAGTGTTGTTATAAAATTTTTCCGTTATCAAGGAGTTTTCGTTTGGTAGGATTGTCTTGAAGCAGCCGTTGAGTTGTTTGAATGTCACGTTTTCATTTAGGTTGCTTTCGTCTATGTTTGTTTCGTATGCGTACATTTCCTGCGTGGGGTCGTACGAGCGTTCTTGCGTGTTGCCGTGCGTGTGTTGTTGCTCGTCTTGCGTGCAGCCGCATGGCTCGGTGGAGTGGTTCCTCAGAGGTACTTTGGTGGGATCTAACTTGTACTTGGTGCGCCATTCTCCTTGGCGCCAGGTGTTGCCGAGAGACCCTGGAATGGAACAATAATGTTTAGTAAACACGGATGTTGGAAGCTAGAAATATAGTGACCGACCGAAGGTTCAGCTTCGGCCAGTTTCAGCCAAAAAATCAGGTTTGGCCGCAATTTCGATTTCGGCCAAAAAGTGAACCGACCGAAACTGACGTGAGGCGTTCGTGAGCTATCGATTTTGACAGAATACAAACGACTGACAAATAGACAGACAGTGTAGACTTCGTAATGGGGTCCCATTTTCACCCTTTTTGTACAAAAACAAATAAATAAGTGTTTCCCCGTACTTCGGCCACGCCACGGCGGCCAATCTCAACGGAGACTAGCCCTCGGCGCGGGAGATATTATAGTGCACAAGTGTGTTTCCATATAACTAGGTACTTAAATAAAAGTCAAAGTCTATTAGAACGGGAATACTTTTAAATAAAACGAAGTGAACACTGTGAACGCTAATGACAGACAAGACTTTATTCTGGAACTTACTTCGAACATAGACATCACACAATACTTTACACAGACGACCATCAAACCATAGTTTATTTGGTGTTGCCACGATACACCTATGTAAATGACTTTCTAACAAAGTCCTTCTTAATTAGACGTCAAAGAAGACATGTTGCTTTTAGTATCAGCGAGTAGGGATTTATTCGCTTTCTGGAAGATTGATACGAGATGAGCCGAAGGTTCGGTTACGGTTTCGGCTGAAAATCGCGTTTCAGTCGAACACTAGAATCATATGTACGTATATATACATAGATTATATACATGTCGTATTCAAAGACCGAAAATTTAACGATTGGCCTAACGTCCGCATAATGATAGCCAGTGGCAAGGTTGTGGAGGTCAGACGAGAGTCAATTGTTTTCATATTATTTTTGAGCATTAAGGTAAACGCAGCTATCAACGACCTATCGAAAATCTGTAGTTATTACCGACCTATAAAAGTAATTCGAAATCTTTACGTTTCCAGAACTATTCTAGCAAAGGTAGGCAAAGTTACACACGCGTTTATTCCTTGAGCATCGTATACAATTACGTTAGTGTGAATAGCTGTGCAAAAAAGAGATAAAATACGTCGGTTACTGCGGGGCAGCGTGGACGCAGAACGTGTCGTACTGTTCCCTTGTTCCTTCAACTAAGTAGGTACGTGACTTTTCTATCTAAGACATTTATACAAACAAATGACATCTATACTTTATCTTATATTACTAAATGTATTCATTTAAGTGTCAACTCTTAATTTCTTACGACATTTTATTAATAAAAAGTAATTTGAAACGATAAAACTTTAAATTAAAATAGGATGGTGTTAGCTTCATCAGTTTTATTCGTGGCAGCTATCAACGACCCATAAGTCGGCAATGGCAGCAACGTAACTTTTCGTTTTATTTTTATTTTATGTTATTATATCACACTAACACAAGTATTTTTATGGAGTAGTTTCAATCTAAGCTATCAGTCTTTATAAAAATCTATTAGCGACTAAACTTTTTTGTCTAGTTTTTACTTTTTAGCGTTGTCAATTTAACCAAAGTTATGATATTTTTCGAAGATCGATATTGAATAGTTACAGTAATAAATTATTGTTTTTGTGTTTAAAACAGTGTGCATTTGTTCATATTTTTTGTGACATTAATCAATTATAATCTATTTTGTAGTCCGAAAGTCAATTAAATTAAAATAACCATTTTTTTATGAGTCGGTAATACAATTTATGTTTATACTTACATACTTTATTACCGACCCATAAGGGTCGGCAATAGCAACTATAAGAAGATTACCGATCGTATATAGATTATTTAGTTTCTCACCTACTTTTATGAGATAATAGGTAGGTACCTATTAATAAATGCTACTTCTTGGCTAAAGCAACATAAAACATACAATTATATTTTTTTCCAGAAGTATGGAGCCAAAATGACTGTGATGACTAATATTATAATTTTCAAAAAATGATTATGATCTCAATAGCATAAGGAAATATCCTAGAGTTTGAAATCCTTAAATTAAAATTAATATAATGTGTATTAAAAGTATTATGTTGATTAATTTAAAAGTTTATAATTACCTATTTAGTTCATAGGTTCATACTAAGAAGTACCTACTAATTTGTTTTATTAAAAATAACGATAATAAAAAATACCTACGAATAAGTATTTGCATTTTTATTTTGTTTTATTTTTTTAAGATCGGTAATCATCATCATCACTAGCTTATATACATTCCATTGCTGGAATAAGGCCTCCTCTCATACACGATCGGGAATAGCTGCATAAAAATCGTTAATAGCTTCACAGCCGTTTTTATGGGTCGGTAATTGCAACAATCGACTAAGTCACATTTAAAATTATTTTTTACAAGATAATCCTTTATTTAAATGTATTTGATTCAGTAAATACATTTTTTATACATAACACTAGCATATAAAATGAAAATATAAATCTTTAGAGGAACCAGTATACTAAAAAAATATGGTTGATTTTAAAATTGCCTTAGGGGGGTCGTTAATAGTTGCGTTTACCTTATGTAAGTACCTACCTGGACATAATTCTATTTTATTTCCATACAATGTGTTGTTCATTACAAAAGGATGTTGTCCTTCTGTTCAATCGTATCGTATCGTTTAGATTTCTTTCGTGTTTGTTCACTTATTAATCGGCTTGTGGCTAATTATATAACAGCCGCACGGCACGAGTCGTTCGATCACGTCAAGCTACGCTTGCCTCGTTCGATCACGTCAAGCTACGCTTGCCTCGTTCGATCACGTCAAGCTACGCTTGCCTCGTTCGATCACGTCAAGCTACGCTTGCCTCGTTCGATCACGTCAAGCTACGCTTGCCTCGTTCGATCACGTCAAGCTACGCTTGCCTCGTTCGATCACGTCAAGCTACGCTTGCCTCGTTCGATCACGTCAAGCTACGCTTGCCTCGTTCGATCACGTCAAGCTACGCTTGCCTCGTTCGATCACGTCAAGCTACGCTTGCCTCGTTCGATCACGTCAAGCTACGCTTGCCTCGTTCGATCACGTCAAGCTACGCTTGCCTCGTTCGATCACGTCAAGCTACGCTTGCCTCGTTCGATCACGTCAAGCTACGCTTGCCTCGTTCGATCACGTCAAGCTACGCTTGCCTCGTTCGATCACGTCAAGCTACGCTTGCCTCGTTCGATCACGTCAAGCTACGCTTGCCTCGTTCGATCACGTCAAGCTACGCTTGCCTCGTTCGATCACGTCAAGCTACGCTTGCCTCGTTCGATCACGTCAAGCTACGCTTGCCTCGTTCGGTCCATGGATGGGTGGATCTTTACATATCAAGACCCCTCCGTGCCTCGGAAAGCACAGCTCTATTGGTGTCTCTCAATCTGTAATCATTGCAGGTTTGCAGGCTACAGGCCATCAGCTCTCAATACCTGTAATCTGTCTAACCTTTACCCAACTATGTTGGCGTCGGCTTCCTGTCTAACCGGATGCGGCTGAAATGTTACATGAAGCTACTGCTTATCTGACCTCAACAACCCAGTTACTGGGTAATACGATACCCCTTGGTAAGACTGGTTGTCAGACTTTCGGGCTTCTGACGACCCGTAAGGACTGTCAAAGATCGACAAATGATAGCCGGGACCAACCAGTTAACGTGCTTTCCGAGGCACGAGAGGATATCGGTATGGAAAGATGGCCACCCATCCACAGACTGACCGCGGCAAGCGTTGCTTAACCTGATCGATCGATACGTGCGGCTGTTATTACTTAGCCTTAAGGTAGTCAGAAGCCCGAAAGTCAGACAACCAGTCTTACCAAGGGGTATCGTATTAAATACCCAGTGACTGGGTTGTGCAAGTCAGATAGACAGTCGCTCCATGTAATTTATACTGGTACTCAGCTGCATCCGGTTAGACTGGAAGCCGACCCCAAAATAGTTGGGAAAAGGCAGGCAGACACTACTTTAGAATCTGTTCTCATACAAGAATAGCACAGTTTCAGCGCGTACACTACGCTTTGCGCCCGGCGTAGGCGGCACGCGGCTCTAAGGAGTCTCACCGTACAGTCCGTGCACGAAGATGACGTCCAGCGAGTGCTGCGCGGGCGCGTGCAGCACCGCGCACTCCACCAGCGGCTCGGGGTGCAGGTGCTCCGAGCCAGCCTCCCGAGCAGGCGGCTTGCCGGCTACGGAGAAGATTACATCGTTATTTTACGCGATTATGACGGTGACTACACCTATACATGCTCTGTTCCACCTGAGAAAGAACCCGACCATATCCAGCACCCTAATTGCGTAAGTAGGTAACACACTATCATTCTCAAACTGACTCATTTTGAAGCATATTGCTAATCTATTGCTTCACATGTTCGAAAAAGTTGTCTGCTCAACAACGTAAATAGCGCAATGAATGTTGTTGAACTGTCAAAATGAAAGCCGTAGACTGACAGTGTGTTACGCAATTACCCCGCTGAACAAGGTTAGCTTACAGTTTCATCGGGTACTTTTGCAACAGACTATACGTAATGTTACCCTTGTGGTTGGGTGAGCTCACCGGTGATCTGCGGCAGGCGCGGCAGGGGCGCCGCCAGCAGGCGCTGCAGCAGCACGCTGGCGCTGCTCCACAGGCACGACACGCACCAGCGACTGCGGGGGAAGACAGGGGGCGGTCAATAACAATATACTCTATGTGTTATTACCCTTTCCATGCTTTGACCATTCTGCAACTCCACTTGTTCCTGAGAAAAAGGGTCTTGACTGACGGACAGACAACGAAGTGATCATATAGGTAAGGGTTCCGTTTTCTTTTTGAGGTACGGAACCCTAAAAACAAGATGGCGGCATTAGTTCCGATATTAGCCGCGCGCCGAATGTCGCTTGCTGCGTTGAAGCTGGTTATTAGTGTTATTACCGTTGCCCAGAACTTCATCTGCGTTTCAGGATGAAAAGTAGACTATGTATATCCTTCTCCAGGTCCCAAGCCAAATGTCGTAACGAGCCGTTCAGCCATTTTTGCGTGATTGAGTAACAAACATACAAACACATACATTGTCACATTTATTAGCCGACTCCTAGTCCCACTCCCACATGTCAAGATATGATCTAGGTAGGTACTATCATTAGAGACCCCTTGTGATCTTAAAGGCTCGTACACACAGGCGCGACGCGACACGCGACACAAAGGCACCGCTCGTCGCGCGACTTGCGGTGCCTTTGTGTCGCGTGTCGCGTCGCGCCTGTGTGTAAGAGCCTTAATAAGTTCGTGCGAAGACGCGCGCGGGGCTCGACAACGAGTCTCTCACGACTCGAGTCTAACGATATGTGTGATGTATTGTGTATGATTTGATAAAAGAATTTTACATAATTTTATTTCTGTAAGTACCTATGTTTACTTATACTCGTACCAATACGTACCTACACTACACTACATACTAATTCCATGATTAGCTCCTAACTGGAGCGTCGGCGTTGCCGCACATCTTTGTTTTTGGCTTGTTATGTCTCCGAGGACTCGGCGGAGACTCACTCTTGTTTCCTCTAGGAGTCCTCTTGGGCTCGTCTAGCGCCAAGGTGACCCTCAAATTTTCTTACGTTTTTGCAAATTGCAGGTCAGTGCCAGGTTGTATCTTGATTGAAATATGCATTTACTTACAGAATTATATATAATCATTAATACAACCCTCTGTAATCCTATTGATTGATATTTCATTAAATAATTTACACAAAATAAAGTGTCTGCTTGGGGTTAGAACCTACAAGTACAACCTAATGTACGAGATGGTTTCATTGAAATATGACGTCGCATAATCGCTATCATCCTGTTGTTCAGTAACGTGGTTGGTCTCAGCCTCTCAGGGTTTTCCCAGAAACTAATGAATTATGATTATTACGAAGCATTACAGTTTATTAACGATAGAGTATGTTTTTCTAAGCAGTGGTGGCCCAGTGGTAAAGGCCGCGAATCACGAGTCATAGGTTCGAAATTCAAACCTAGTCAGGCGCTTTACTTTACCTACGTAATTTATTTCATCACCACTGCTCTCAAAACGGTGAAGGAAAACATCGTGAGGAAACCGGCATGTCCTAGAACCAAAAATTCCAAGACATGTGACATCTACCAACCCGCACTGAGTGTGTATTACAGCCCACTCCCTCTGACAGAGAGCAGGCCTGTGTCCCAGCAGTGGGAACTGATGTTACGGTTTATGTTGTTGTTTGATAACCCGCGCGGGTAATTTGTACAGCTGGCGCTGACGCGATGACGCTGAGCCCCTCTCAGCGTCAGCGCCAGCTGTACAAATTAACAACCACTATAGGTACTTCATTTAATACACGAATATACGTATGTATTTACAAAATTGTTATCATTAAAATCATCAATACAACCTTCAAGTTCATGTAATCCTATTGAATAACTATTTGATGAAATATTTCGCGGGTTACCTTAGCGCATCTTCACGCGGACAAAATAGCGGGCAGAAGCTAGTTACAATAATTATAACAAGTGTTCACTGTCGCGTCGGTGTTACGCTAGTAAAGAGTAAGACTGGCAGGTATAGCTCATCTCATAAAGTTATCGGGCTCCGTACATGTTCCGTACTATAGTACCTATACATCAATATGAACTAAGTACCTATTGACTTAGACAATGACAGTACTGTTGGAAGAATGAGATGTACCTGTGCTTATGTGTTTGTACATAGTTCAATTATATCATAATTTAGAACAGTGGTGCCCCAGTGGTAACGGCCGCGACTTGCCGAGTCGTAGGTCGTGGGTTCGAAGTTCGAACCTAGACTCTACTACATTGTGTAAATAGTTTCATCACCGCTGCTCTCAAAATTGTGAAGGAAAACATCGTGAGGAAACGGGCATGTCCTAGGGAACACCAAGTTTGAAGACATGTTACCTCTACCAACCCGCACCGGGCCCGCGTGGTGGATTACGGTCCACTCCCTCTCACAGAGAGGAGGCCTGTGTCCCAGAAGTGGGAACGTTATAGGCTGATATGTGTCACAATGTTATGTTGTACAAACACAGGGAAGAAAATACGATTACTTGCGGTAGACATGACGCGTAGTTCACAAGGAAGAAAGAAAGAATAAAGTTTCGTGAAATACAAAAAAAATGTTTCAAACAACAATTATAGTGTGAGCCTCACGGCTCGGGCTGTGGCAAAAAGGTTCACTAATGAACCTTTAGGGACAAGTGACGGGGAGTACACACAGTTTCAACATACCTAATACATACTTTTTATACTTATCTAAACTAATATTATAAAGAGGTAAAGTTTGTAAGTTTGTATATAGGGGGTATTCTCTGGAACTACGTTTACGTAACGGGGTTGATCCGCTCGGCTGCATTCATTATTTTACGTTTGCATTGCTTGACTCGGTCATATGTAGTGGAGCGCCGTAAGATCATCTAGTGGCACACTCATGAAGCTCTTTGAAACGTTTCACAGATAAAAACTCGTTTAAAGCGTACAAGTCAGTGAGGCTGCCATAGTCGCCCTAACGCTCAACGCTAAAAAATTTTGGGCTGCTATAGTCGCCCGGACGTTTGAGTGGTTATACCTCGGAATCCAGGGCCTGTCAATGAATCTTCATATAAATTTTTGAAATGTGTTTTTAACAGTATATAGAAAAATGTTAAAAAAAAATTTTTGCCCGATCTCAATTTTTTTTTTTTCTCAAAGAATGTGTTTGCAAAAAATTTCGAAAAACGGCTGGACTTACAAAATGCTGCGACAGTTTTCAAAAATGAATGCAAAGATGCTAATGACATTTTTAACGCTGGTGTTACATGCACTCTTGCTTTATACGCTGCCCCCCAAAAAATAAAAGATTTCAATATACTAAGATATAACTCTTTTTTGAAAGCAACTGCTAAAAATACTTGCGTTAAACTATCGTCTTTGCCACCTACCGCAGATGCCGCTTTTGGACACTTCAAAAGAGTATAATAATATCTGCAAATTCAAACATGGCTCGGAAGAGAAATATCACCAGAAGAATGGGGTTGGAAATATGAATGCGGAATACTGATGCCCAACAATGACGCAGCTACCCGCTCCAGAAGCCTTACTAAAAATGATTTTTTGCGCATGCAAAACAGGATGCGGAGCATCTTGCGGGTGCAGGAAAAGTGGATTAAATTGCACTGTAGCTTGCTTAGAATGCAATGGTAACAGCTGTACTAATCCTTCACCTACAATCCACATCAATGAGATCGATGACGATGACGACGAAAATAATGAACAATAATTTAGAAATGTAATAGTTGATAATTTTTTTTTTTTTTGTAACTCGTTATTTTTTGCTAAATATTTATAAATTAACATTAAAGTTACTATGCAAATATAATTTATTCGCTATAAAATTGAAATCTTTACTTTTTTCATATCATATCTTTACATTTTTTCCCTTGTCCCTCTCATTTTTCAGTAAATTGTTGTTATAAATTGTAGTAATCAAGATCGGCCAATTTTTTTTTTTTAACTTTTTTATTTGAGCTCTTAACAATGCAGTAGAACAGTTTTTATGAAAATTCATTGACAGGCCCTGGATTCCGAGATTTTACAATTTTTATGCCTTGCGGCGCTCCACTAATGGTGTTTTATTGGTATATAAATTCGATTGGTCTTGAGAAGCCCTTTCCAACCGTAAACGATCTCTGACATATTATTTTTATTTTTATTTTAACACATTATATTCACTGTCACTATTTTACACTAATGTTTTGTGTAAAATCGATAGATTTTGACGAGAGCTGACGACTGAAACTTAAACGAACGTCGCGGTAGCTTTTCCGAGTCAAAAGTTATAAGTGGAAATCTCGATACGCAGCAAAATGACCTCAAAATGGCGGCGCTTCCCCTCAATCGCGCGCGATGCGTCACAGTCCTCACTTGGCGTAATTAATTCTTTGATCCTTTAGCTATCCAATGGTGTAAATGAATATAGGATGGACATGATAGATATGAAGCTAAGACACCAAACCCCATCCCCCGATTTTGTTATCATTGGTTTTTAAACGGTTTTATTTAGCTCACCCCGTTTGTTTTATTATTTTTTTGACTTACCTCCTACTATGGAAGCAATTTTAAAAACGTATTCACGTCAAAATTTCTGTGACCAATTACTTGACTGATTTGATAGCTTGGTATAGTAAGCATCGCACAAAAATAAATTGCCAAAAATCAACGGTGTCTTCCCACACAGAGAGGGAACGATCCTTGATCACCAGTTCACCACGCTCGCGCTCGCTCACTGCTAACGATTTCAGACTATCACGGCATTATTACAAAACAAGGTTTATCTTTAAACCCAGTTTTGAACCCTCGAACCATTTTTAAATTTCAAACTACATATTATAATCCGACAAATAAAAAGATAAAAACTGACGTTATACCCGTGTTTAAGTTGTCAATTTTGCATTAAGGACTTTACGTTGGTCGGAATAAAGTTCAAAATGCAGTAACTGGCTCAAAGGTTTAGGGTAGGTCTAATTAAGTTAAACTCGTTTTGTAATAAGAAATTCAGAGTTTAAGCATTTCAAAAGGCGTCAAAAATCACCAAGGTTTTCTTATTCCACTACTGAGGGCGGACCCCCAAGAACACATATTGTATTATTAGAACAAGAGCACTGTCAGGGTCGGAAGCCCTACGTGGCTACTGTGCCACCTGGCACCACCTGCCGGCCACGCGCGAGCCGCCTGGCAGTTACCTACGTATACAAGATTCGCTAACAGGATTACCTATTACATGAAATAGCACGTCCCCCGCGACTTCGGTGCAATTCCGTATTTTCTCACAAATTCCAACACCCTTGTACCCCCTACCTTCTGTTCGTTTCTCTTCTTCTTCTTGTTTTTTTTTGTTTTTTCTCTGCGTCGTGTTTCCCGCAAATAAACGCATTTTCATTCTTTTCTTTTTTTACCCCTATAAAATGATGTTATGTTCCGCCGCATCTCCGCCCGCGCTATCACTTCGTTTTCGTTTAGCGTTCTTTTCGATTTTTGACGTGACAACGTCTAATAAATCGATGAAGCTGGCTGCACACACGAAAAAACATGACTCATGTAGCGTTACCTCGCGGCCTTGCTCTGTAGCGTTCCATGGCGGCTTGAAGTGCAAGCGAATATTAACAATTGCAATACAACTATTCCATCAGTATTTTCTTATGACGTTGTCACGTTCAACTATCGTCAGTAAACCGACTTTACAGACAACCGATTTTTTTCCTTTGTGCTCGACTACTGAAGGTCGTAGCGAGATGTTAAAAAGCATATAACCTCCCTCAAGAATTGGGCTATCAACGCAAATGGATATGTTCAAATCAGACGGTAGATCCACAGATCAGCGCGGGTCAAACAATGAAACAAACTTCAGCTTTATCATTTCATTAGTAGAGATATAATTATGTACATTATAAGTGTAGAGAATAGACTAGAGTCCCACTGCTGGGACTTTGGCTGGGGCACAGGCCTCTTCTGTGTGAGTGGTCCGATATACACCAAGCGGGCCCAGTGCGGGTACCGACCCGCACTGGAACAAAAAGTTTGAAGACATATGACATCTACCGAGTTGTCACATGTCTTCAAACTTTTTGTTCTCTAGGACATGCCGGTTTCCTGATGAAATAATTTACACAAAGTAAAGCGCCTGTCTGGGTTCGAACCCACGACCGACAACTCGTAAGTCGCGGCTGTCACCACTGGGCCACCACTGCTCTCTTAAAAGAAAGTACGTACAATGATGAAATGTCACGTACCAAACGGCTTGCTACGTGACGATGGGAAGAGACCAGACAGCATGACGTTGTTGCCTTGGAAGGTGGGTAGGCCTCTGGTACGGGACGCAACGTGTGTCGATACCCTTGCGCCATCTCATGTTCCTAGCACGGCGGGCTGTGCTGGCGCCGCTGCTGCGGCTGCTGAGACCCTCAAGCGTAAGCGGCGCAAATACTGTAACCTTTTGGGCAATTACAGCTTTGAGCCGTTTGGGGTCGAAACGCTCGGGTCATGGGACCCGAGTGCGCGTCTCCTTTTTAAGGAAATTTCTCGCCGACTGGTCGACGCTTCACGTGACCAGAGGGCTGGGTCGTTCTTTGGCCAAAGAATTAGCATTGCCATTCAACGTGGCAAGGCAATGCCGCCAGTCTTCTGGGCACGTTTCCGGATGACAGCGATGCGGACGAGTACTTCGACGCCTGATTTGTCCTTCATTTTTGTATTTATTTGTATAGTAAGTTAGTTAGTCATTTAATTTAGTATCTAGTGTAAATAGTTTGTAATAAAATAAGTTAATTGTATATTTTAACAAAATTAATTAAGAGAAAAAGTCCTATATATATATCATTGGGTCCACCGGTGTCGGGAGTAGGGTCCAAGCTACCGGTGGTTAGGGCTCCAGAGAAAGGAACCTCTTCACGACGCGACCCGTATCAAGGAGTACTGCGTTATTTACATTTTTAATCGAGTTCTAAAAAGGAGGAGGTTCTCAACTCGGATGTTTATATATTATACTTTTTTTTTTAAGTATATTCGGGCATAACTCCGTCATTTATTCCGGATTTGCAAAATTATTTTTTGTTTAAAAGAGGTTTATTCCGAAATGGTGCCATTCAAATTTTGTAAAGATCTGATGATGAGTTTCGGAGACAGACAACGCGACGGAACTCTTCAATAAATGCCAACAAATCAACAGCGATTGCTGCTATAGCATATGTATGCATTGTTTACGCAATCACACAACATAACATCACGCCTATACCCTTTAAAGGAGAAGGCAGATGTGTTCAATAGCTTCCTGTCACTGATATTCACGTAGCAAGTAGTGTTAAATGAATTTGTGTGGGGTAGGCCGGGTAGGTAGGTAAAACTAAAAAGTGAAACATAAAAACCTTTTACAAAAAAAAACAACCGACTTCCAAAAAAAGAACACCAAAAAGTGAAGTCGGTTGTTTTTTTTTTGGAAAATATTTTTTTTAGGTTCATTTCGATCTGCACTCCTACATCTGGTTATGTAATGAAGTGCATAATGTATGAACACTGTCGATCAGCCGGTTGTTTGGCAGGCCGCCATCTTGCGCGCTATTGTCCGAGGTGAATGACCCGCGCACACGTGTGTTATGTAACAGCTGACTATGTTTTAGATGTAGTACAGATAACATGTCGTAGGTGGCGGAGTGTGTGGGGCTCCTCTGCTGTGTTCCTATACATTATTTACTAAGAATAGATCTACACAACGCAACGTGCCGCTACAATGGCGACAACACACGGGTAGGGGCTAGTGGTCAGTAATCATAAAAATTATAACAACATAAAATAATACACCGCCTGCGTCGCTCACCCACATGGGACTTTCCTTCAATTCGCCTACTAAGAGTCAACTGGACCCACTCGAAATGGACCCACGGGATCACTCAACCAAATCACATTTTGAATAGGTAGTTCGACTGGACCCACTGCCCGATTTCATCATTAGTACAGTAAAGCCATAGAGTAAAGCCAAATCTTCAATTAGGAATACTCTTTGCGCTTATTCGTTTAATTTCATTTATAATTTGATACTATGTTATGATTTGTGACCCGGGAAGAAAATTGTAAATAAATAAATAAATGCATAATCAGCCTAAGTAAATCGTTCCCAATATTCCACTGCTGGGATACAGGCCTACTCCTCTCTGTGAGAGGGAACGGGCAGTGTGAGTTGGTAGATGTCACATGTCTTGGAATGTTTGGTCCTAGGACAAGCCAATTTCCTCACGATGTTTTCCTTCACCGTTTTGAGAGCAATGGTGATGAAATGATTTACACATGAAAGTATACTGTGAAGAATCTGCCTGAGACCGAACCCACGACACGGCCTACGAATCGTAAGTCGGGGCCGCTAGTGTATTTATTATCCATAAAAGCGTCACGCCGCGCTGTATAAATAAAAATGAAATGCCTGTTCTTTGGTAAGCGCATCAGTTGACCGATATGAAGCCGATATGGCTGTTTTCTTTTTAAATGTTCGTAATAGTCCGAATTCGGTTTTAATGGAAAGAAAAATTGGAAAAGTTACCCGGAGAAGTTTCAATTGCGGGAAAAACTGAGCGTCTTGTTTTCTATGGGGTTTTATTGACATTTGGAATTTTGGACAGGACAACGTCTCGCGCCTATCGCACCTACAGCACTCCCACGCTTCGGCAGTTATGTGTAGGTCCCATGTAATAGAACCTAAACGCAAAAACGCAAGTTTTAGAAACAATAAAACTATATGATCGACTACAGTAAACAAAATCAGAAAAATATATGATATTCTTCAGGTTATATACTAGGTAGATAGTGTATTGAAAACATAATACAACTAATACGATAGAAAAAAAATCATGAAGATACCTCTAAAAACTTTCTTTTTACAACCAAAACCATAGGTACTAATATACACGCAATCATTATGTTTTTTTGTCAAATTATTCTACAAGCAACATACAAAAATACTAGTTTTTTAGTCCAATCAATAGATTTTTTGTAATAAAATAATTGCTTCATATTTTGCAATAAATTACCAGCGTTGTGGTTGTGTCATCGCGCTTCTCTTTCTTTTCTATGCAGTCCGACGGTGACCGCGCTTTACGTCATGTTGTCGCAAGGCAAGAGCAGCGGTGGTGGCGGCCGCGACTTACGAGTTGTAGGTCGTGGGTTCGAACCCAGGCAGGTGCAGTGTCATAATGTATTGTATTCTATTCCAAACTCGAATTCAAAATTAATTATATTCTAAATTCGTATAGCAACAGCACGGTGACACACTAACGCTACGCTACGCCACAAACGACGATATTTTTACGTGTTATCGCGTTTCGTTTCTATGGGTAATATAATAATAGGTCGCGTTATCTGTGCCAGTGGGTGTCGTCACAAATTAATTACAGAGAGTATTCGTCAAAACGATTGTGAAATCATTAAGTTTACTCGGCGGTCAGATAAATAATATTTGTTTTTCTTTACAGAAGGAATTCCATTGCCTTGTTATGTTGGGTGCGTTTTCGGACTCAAATGCAGAGACCGTGACCCAGCACCCTAATTGCGTAACACAACAAACAATCTGAATGATTTAGAAGGATATCGCTAATAATCCATTGCTTCATATGTTTGAAAAAATTGCCTGCTCAACAAGGTAAATAACGTAATGAACGTTGTTGAACTGTAAAATTATGTTACGCAATTACCCCTCAGGTCGATACGATAGATCTATAAGCCATACAAATCTATGCCAAAATGAACCTACACCTTTTAACACACAGAAAGCAACATTCCGCTACTGCACAGTTAATGACATAATATTAAAGCTGAAAATTCTTTACAGTTCAAAAAAATAAATATGGTTGTTTACATCCCTTATTTAACCGAATCTATTCGATCTATCAGAATCAATTGTTAGATAGAGCAAAATGATATTTGATCAATATAGATATTTAATACCACAATTTTTTTTTACTTGTAATAAATATTGTTAAGAAATCCTTTGTCCTAATAGTTGTACATCTCCTGCTGCCTGTGATACAGGCTTATTCTAGTACAGGCTGACTGGCTGATGAATTTGATGAAAGAAGACAAGATGATATTGGCAGGGCAGAACACACACTAATGCATCATTAGACAGTTGACAACACAAAAGAGAGAGAGATACGATAAAAAGAAAGTGACAGGAGACAATTGCGTTTCGTTTACATTTCTAACACAGGCATCACACATCACACTATTGTAAAACCTAAATTGATTCTAAGATTTATACCTACTAAGTAACTATCTTTTTTACTTTTTTTTAAATTAATATTTTCTTACTATATTTTTTTATGCTTCTGTAGACCTGTCTATCACGCTTGCTTGACAAACGGAGTGGCGACAGTGACTCTTATTTTAGCGCAAAAGACAGTTCTATTTTCCATCTACTAATTCTTCTGACATCATTAGTAGTACATTTGTTTGTTTAGTTATTAACATAGGTGGGCAAATACAGCTACTATTACACTACCCCAATTTGATAGTGTACTGACAGAGAACGCACAGCCTAAACCGCTGGTTCTAGAAGCTTGAAATTTTGCTCAAGAGTTCATTTTCTAACAAAGATGAGCACTAAGAAAGGATTTTTGAAAACTCATCCCCTAAATGGGTTAAATATGGAGGGGCAGACAGGGAATCTTGTCGGGGACACGACTTAAGATAAGATTATTTATTTGGCCAAAACATGAGTATACACACATACACATGGCATGCAAGATGTTACAATAAAAATTATCAGTCATGTTTTGCCTTAGCGGCGTACAAATATATATACTTAGGTAGGTTATTACATAAACATCAAATAATTATAAACTTATCCATTATTCAAATAATTAAATTTAAATTATAATTTAAAAAAATGGCTTGTAATTACGGTTTAATATCATTTAGTCTCATAAGAATTACAATATTCATTTACATGAGAATATTAAAACTAAACACTTAAAAAGATCAAAAAGTTGGGGTATTACAAAAATTAGACATCGATTATATAAATGTTTTAAGGGTAGATTACAAATCATTATGGACAAAATTTTTGTCCGACAATAATTAAATAATTAACAACACATTAAGCAACATAACACGGTTATCGTTACTCTTGCGAATGAAAATACTTTTACAATGACTCACGCCCATTTGAATTGGTGGTCTGTTTTCTACATCAACGAGTAATAAGAAGAGGTCTCCTGCACCCTAATTGCGTAACACAGTTTCAATCACAATCCGAGAGTTTTGAAAGATATTGCTAATCCATTGCTATATACATAAGATTTGAAAAATTCGTCTGCTCAACAACGTGAACGTAAATAACGCAATTTACGTGGGTGAATTAACCCGCTGTTTTTTTACATCTATTATGTAGAGGTGGTCTATTTTCTTACAAGAATCATGGGATTAAGGTAGGTAAGTATTACTCTCGATATAAATGAGTTACCCGGTACCCCGGCTGGCTGTCCTCTAAGCTGCGTGAGATAACTACCTAGCAGAGGTTGGCGCTCGGCCGTGGACTGTACATACCTAGTATGTGTTCTTATATAAATTGACTCATTATGAAATCAAACTAATAAAGTTAAACGGAGTTTTGAGGAAAAATACTCGCAAGCCGTTGTCTGATATTAGATTTAAGATTCCTTTTAGCCGAGGATTGACTTAAAATATGGTCTGCGGAGTCGTTTCTTATATAAATTACCGAACCTTTTTTACAGATGAAACAATTCAACTTGTAAGTAAAAGACTTAGGGTTGCGGAATGGTCGTACGTTCCCGCGACCCCCGGCGTAGGTGTGAGATGGAACAGCGGGGTGGTTTTTAGTCAGTAAGAGCCTGATAGACCCATCCGCCCGCTCCAGGGCCGAGGATATTCCACCCCGGAAACAAAAAAAAAGTGACATCAGTGTTGTTTCAATAAGGTATGGATATGGCTGTTATTGATGAGTAAGATGAGCTAGAAAAATCCTGTATCTCAAAAATCAAAGACAAAGACAGTGTAAATCAAAGACAGTGTACTTAAAAGATAATAATTGTGGGAAGTATTTTTGTGGGTGTTTTTGTGTGGAGTTAAACTGGGTGTGCCCAGTTTAACTCCACAGCAACACACACACACAAAAATACTGTTTACCACAGTAAACTTAGTATATTCAAATTCAAATTCTTTATTTCAGACCTGAGTCCATAGTGTTAGTAGCAACAAAATAACTTAATAACTAGTCATATATCTGAGAAGGAAAAAAACCTCGAAATGGTAATTTCAGAAATCATGTCACAAAAATGTGTTATTGTCACGATGGATGTAGATCTAAGGTACCACAGCCTATCATAATCATTATGGAATTATGGAACTCAAATGGAGTTGGGCAGGAAACCTGGCAAGGCACAGTGATGGCAGGTAGAGTACGGCTGTGACAGATTGGCGTCCAAGGACTGGAAGACGAGATGGCGGTCGTCTGGCGGTGAGATGGGCTGACGACATTGTTGCCATCGCGCGCAAAACCAGGATGAAACTGGCACAGGACCATGGGGATTGTCACAAGAAGAGAGAAGCCTATCTCGGCAGTGGGTGAACTCGTGCTGCAGATGATGACGATAATGACCTTAATCATTTGCAAGGTAGGTAGTGTGTAGTAGTAGGGCAGGTCAAGGTAACAGTTTTTCATCAGTTGCTCCACACATGGCACCAAATCTTATGACACTTCACTTTTCGTTAAATATGTACCCCTCCAAACTATCTTATAGAGGAAAAAGAAAGTTGACCTGTCCCAATCGACGCGACGGTAACAAACAAACATGTGTCATTGCGTACTTGAACCCTATTTTAGGGAGCTCAACGACCCGACACACGACGCTACCAGTCAGTGAGATATTTGCGTAGGCAGTGAGTTGGCGAGAGCAGACGGTAATAGCTCATCCCGAGGTAGGCAGATTAGTCAGTTAGGTTGGTTTGAAGCGTGGTGGTTGCATGGTTTCTCTTTTGACTCGCCACGAATAATAATTAGGTTACCTGTGAGTGTGAGGCTCAAAGAGGAAAACATAGAACATAGAGTGCGATGCTCTTCAACGCTCCAATAATATAGGTAGTTGTCACAAATAAAATGAAGGGTTCTGTACATTGTATTTGAAAAACCTATTCTATTATACATTCCAACTGCCAATGTAAGTTTTCACGCACAATAATGGAGAGATTTACCATGCTATGTTAAGAACTTAAGACCATAGACTTTTTATAGATTTTCCTGCAATAATCGTGACGTATAGAACTATTTTGTATATTTTTGACGTGACAACGTCTAATAAATCGATGAAGCTGGTGGCTGCACTCACGAAAAAACATGACTCATGTAGCGTTACCTCGCGGCCTCGCTCTGTAGCGTGGAGGCGTTCCATAGCGGCTTGAAGTGCAAGCGAATATTAACAAATGCAATGCAACTATTCCATCAGTATTTTCTTATGACGTTGTCACGTTCAACTATCGTCAGTAAACCGACTTTACAGACAACCGATTTTTTCAAAAGTATAGGCTCAATAGTTTCGGAGATATCGATATCCATCACGTCTGCAGAGTTTCACTAGCTAATTTCGTTTAACCCTGTATGATATGTATGTAACTTGATACTTCTTCATTACCTCATAAATTATAATCATAATATATTGTTAATCTAATATACAGGTTAAGTCGTGACGCCATTAGTTACATAAAGTATTACGTTGTTGTGGCTCAATTACAAGAGTACCGGCCTTCCGAGCCGAAGGTTTGGGTACCGGTTACCGCATTGAGGATTTGAGGCTATACTAGTAGGTACCTACCTACTGGTACGGCCTACTTACATGCTCGAGCTATGGGATGGGTTTGAACAGGTTAGTATGCCATTACGTAATTTATCATAGGTGATGGACACATATTATGCTTGTTGTGTTTGTAATGTCCAAATAACAGCTTGCATGCTTATTAAAGTACATAAATCGACTGCCGCAACAAACACTATCGAAACTTCAAATCGCGTACTTCAGAGGAGAGCAATTCAATGTTGTAATTCGATGCAAAAGATTTGGTATTATTAACTTCACTAAAGTTATGTATGGAATAAATAGTAAATTTTATGCAGTTTTTTTTTCCTTGATAACAAATTTCATATTTCATATACTTTTCTAAATATTTCACTTTCGATAATGTTTTACGCTTATGATAGTCAGAATTTCATCGAAAGTGCCAAATTCGATGGTGTTCTACGTGGTTCTCACACATGTGAGTATCGAATATGGTACTTTCGTTACTGTTCCAAGAAAGTTATTAGGTATACAGAAAAAAAATGTGCACTTTCGATATCTATCTTGGCACTAACTTAGGTCTGTTTTCATCCGATTTAATAAATAAAAATGCATTTTTCATTTATTAAAAAATATAATTATATTAAAACAAAACAAAACTATCGTGTAACAAAAAACTTAAAATCGAATCATTTCAGACTTCTTCATTGCACTTAATTGGAATAAGATCAAACGTACCTATAATGTCTATTAAAAACTAATCACAGCCCATTGGGTCTATAAAAATCAAAAACATATTTTCTTATTCAAAATAATAACTAAACCAATGAGATCAGTAGAAATAATATAACTGCTTATCTTTTAACAGTTATAAAGCTAGCTAGATAAAATAAAATGTCATTCTGAACCATAATAACAATTTAAAAAAACCGGCCAAGTGCGAGTCGGACTCGCGCGCCGAGGGTTCCGTACAAACCTGCAAGGTTTACAAAGTTCGTTCATTACGACAATCGAGTCATAACTATGTGAAAATTTCAAGTACAGACGCCAGCACATCAACATACTACAATATGCCAAATTTCTTTAATAGATTTTCAACTTTATCGCCAACGCATAAGGTTCAAAGTTGATTGAGAATTTAAGGTTTTCGGAATTTTTCCTTTATGTGTGCTATAAAACGTTGCTTCATGCCAAATTTCAAGATTCTAGGTCGACTGGAAGTACCCTTTAGGTTTTGATTCCCTTGCGAGTACTTGCGAGTTTCAAAATATGCAGCTTAAATTGCTGTTTCTTTTGATTGCGTTGACATAGAAGTTTGATTTTGTTACAGCTTAAAGGTATTATAGACCTGAGTATTTGGTATGAATTTCAATTTAATACCTCTACGCGTTTGTGAGGAAATGGGTAGTAAGTTTAAAATTATTAAAAAAAAATATATTATGTGATGTAACTAAAAATTTATGGTTTTCGTAATTTTTCCTTTATCTATGCTATAAGACGTTGCTTCGTACCAAATTTCAAGATTCTGAGTTCACGGGAAGCACCCTGTAGGTTTTGATTCCCTTGCAAGTGTCGAAAATTTGCGGCATAAACGGCTGTATCTTTTGATTGCGTTGGCTTAGAAGTTTGATTTTTTCACAGCTTCAAGGGACAGTAGACCTGAGTAATTGATATAAATTTCAGCTTCATACCTCCACGCGTTCCTGAGAAAAAGGGTCTTGACAGACGGACGGACAGACGGACAACAAAGTGATCCTATAAGGGTTCCGTTTTTTCCTTTTGAGGTACGGAACCCTAAAAATAATGAAAATTAAAAAAAAAAATTGACGTTGAGGTCAAATTGAGTACATAAAAAAACAGACTTCGCTACCTACAGATAAGTGATGATGATTAGTTATCTAATCATCATCATCATCACTTTCTGGCAAATTCTCATTTACTGTGTTAAGGTTCTTAAAAAAGTTATGATACTGTTTTGGTATAAGTCCTGCTTCACACAAAGATACTAAATCTTTGTATTTTGCCTCTGTAATCGGTAAACTATATGAATAAAGTGGTTTCAACAAATCACTGGAAATATCAGCCACCGATTGCCGGTTGCGCCGGGTCTGGACTAACGTATTCAATGTTAAATAATCGGAATCCAAATCATACTTGTATAAAATAGCGTTAGGGTCACATTTATTTATACAGATTTCTTTTATATTATTCCACTTTACAACCTGATTTAAAATGTTCTTCTTATAGTTTCCGTTAATTAATAAATTCTTTAAATCATATAACATATCTTGTGAAACTTCTATTACATTATATGGGACATCATTGGTTTTAGCCCAGCGAACCAAAGCGTACCACTGGTCTGGTGTGTAAATAATCTTCCCTTTAGCTGAACGTTCTATCAGGGCGTGTACACTGTCAGCTTCTTGTTGGGTATGACCAGACTCTAAAAATCGGTGTACAATATTGATATTGTATTTCCTGCTAGCATACATGTAAAGGCTATATACCACTCTATTCCGATTTTGTCCAGTGCAATTGTCAGACCAGAACCTTATTTCTTCTACATTAGTCGCCACTTTTTTTTCAATGAAATCCAGTAAACAACTGCCCACCTCATTTGCACCCCTCTTGGCTACATTTTCTGGCCACAAATAACAAAATGCTTCTTTATTACCACAGTCAAAAACTGTGAAATGCATAAGTGACAGTTTTCGCTTGTAATAAAATACAGATACTTCTCCAGCAGGGCAATTGAGCAATTTTTGAAAATCGTATGTTGCACATACGATCTTAGAAGATCTTGTGATCTTGTGCTGCTTCATCTTTATCTTTTGATTTATATTTACGGGCAGTCTCCTTATTCGAAATATGTTTATCATGATTAAAAATTTGTTCTTCAGTAGGGTTATTTTCAATGGAAAATGAATGGCACTTATCGCACAAGTCTTTTTTGGGCATAAAGAAGGCAATGTTCATTTGATCATTTATAATATTTCGGTATTGCCGTTCGGTTTCTGCTGTGTTGCTATACTTATGCAGCTCTGACCAATCTTTATACATTGAGAACATTTTATTAAAACTCAAAGAGTTGTCCAAATACAATTTGCTGGTATTTTTTCTAGTATAGTGAGACTCAACAGGTTGGAAAGATTTAACATGGTCGCATACACTTCGAATCATTTCCTCATCAATTTTTTTTACGTGGTTTGAGTGTTTTCCTCTATTGTCAGTACTGGTAATACCAAAAGCATCTAGTTTGTCATGTGCAGTGCGAATTATTTGGTCTGTTATGGAAAGAGTAGCACAAAACATTTTTAAACAAACTTGGTGATTTACATATTTGGAACTATCAACAGGCAAAGGTAGGTAGTATTTAGTAGTGTAATTACGCCTAGATGGTCCTTCGGTGGTTTTCCTGTTTTTTTCTACTCTTTTAGTAAATTTGTTTATGTACTCCCATTGTTTTGTGTGATCTGCTAGTTGCCAGTACTGAGTCAAAATTGTTGTTCGGATATCATCTGTAAATTTGTCTGAACAATTGAGCTTACAGGAACACGCTTGTTTTAATCTCTTAGCTGCAACATTCTTTCCTCTTTTTGAAATATAACGCTTACCGGAATTAGTTAATAACTTTCTTCGAACATCTGTCCATTGCTCAATGTGTCGCTTTCGTTTTCTACCAGGATCAGTTTTGTAAGTAGATTTACGTTTACGTATCAAAGACACATTCGGAGAAATAGGATTTTCATTTTCAGATTCAGTTATCAACGAATTCACACTGAAAATGTTGCCAAGTTCCTCAGACTGTCCTGTTTCAGTGCAAAAATCATTCTGAGAAGAAGGCGATGGGACAGGCGTAGCTTCATCACTACCGAGTATAACTGTGCTCCAGTCATTTGGTAGACAGTCATTCTCTTTTTCCTCCTCTGACATTTCGATTATTATGTTGGATTCACTTACTTTGTTAACTGAGTCGTCCACCACGTCACCATCGAGCAAATTATTAAGAACCCTCCATTCCTCATCATTAATTTCGTTAGGTGGCACAGGTGATTCTAAAATAAAAACGAATAAAAAACATTATAAAAAGCAATAATATTTGAAAAAAAAAAACACTACTAATCGTATCTACCAACCAATTTCATATATAAACGTAAAACAACGTCGAATGTGGTAGATTCAATATATTAACTAACCAAAAAAAACATCGAAATTGACAGTTTCGATAGTTACAAAACTGTAAATTTTATCCAAATTTTACGGATATTATCGAAACTACCACTTTCGATAATTATGCAGATGTAATTTATCATCACAATAATTTAACATTATCGAAACTACCACTTTCAATAATGTTACTTGTTAACCCCGAATTACGGCCACGTGTCCTAATAATGCAGTAAAAGCACTATTATTTCAAGTCAAACAAAACAGTATTCTAACAAGCACATAAAAGTACGCAAGAGACAGTTTTATTACCTACTTGAACTACCATTATTTAGAAAATTTGCACAACTTACCAGGATAATAATTATCGTAGTTTGTTTCATTTGTTGCAACTTCAATGGGTTTTTCATTTGTTTGAATCAAATTAAGGAGTTGTCTACCCCGACTAACCATTTTAACAAAATCTTAAGAATAATAATAACAAAAACTTAACACAAAACGTTACAAACCGAACTAAACAAAACTAACGCAACCACACTCCGTCACATCGCGGCGAACACTGACGGTTCTGGTAGGTTCGGGACGCTCGCGCAACACGCTCGCACGGAACATCATTGTAAGTACCACTTCCAAAGATGTTTGTCGCGCAACATGTCCTGTATCGATTTTGTTCAATTAAAAACTTCTTTAATAATTACTTTTTAATTATTATTTTTGATGTATCCGATATAGTTTTAAATTCTCTTTTCAAATATGTAAAAAAGCAAAAATCGTTTTTTTGCAGTTTCGATAGTGTTTGTTGCGACAGTCGAAATACGGTACTTCTCATCATCTGCCTAGCTTTTTCCCAACTATGTTGGGGTCGGCTTCCAGTCTAACCGGATGCAGCTGAATACCAGTATTGACATGGAGCGACTGCGAATCGTTCTGTCGGCGAATCGTTCGTCATTGAAACTTTCTATCGGTGAAAAAATGAAAAGTGAATCGTTCTATCGGTGAACCGTTAAACGGCGAAACGAATGTCGGAGAAATGTTTCAGAATCACTGCCTATCTGACCTGCACAACCCAGTCACTGGGTATTTAATACGATACCCCTTGGTAAGACCAGTTGTCAGACTTTCGGGATTTTCCTTTTCTTTATTTTTCCTTTTTATTATAATTCATTATCTTTGTATGCACGTGTTTCTGTGACAAATAAACCTATTTTTCTTTCTTTCTAATACTTACTTAACACAAACTTATTTGAGATGAGAAAGGTAGGTACAACAACAATATCAACAAGAGTGGTGTACAGCCCGCTCCCTCTCGAAGAGAGGAGGCGTGTGTCCCAGCAGTGGGAAGTGCCCAGATGATACCCGTTCTCAAAAAAAGTCCTTTAATTATGATTATATGATCAATGTACAGATAATCTATGTATCAATGCTATATCATGGCTAAAATTCGCACAACTTTTTATTTAATACATTAACAGATTCACTGTCCATAAAGTAGACACAATAGTTAAACGATCAACATGAATCCTATGTGATTCATGGGACTGGGAATGTGTTAAGCACACAAATAGAGCGGACACGTTTGCCGCATATCGAACGAGACATGGGCCAAATCCACCACCATGTGGGTCCCAGAAAACGTCCGGCAACATCGAGGCAGGCCCGAGAAGATGGTGTGACAGGATTGCTCCACAGTAGCTCAAGACAGAGAGCAGTGGAAAGAAGAAAGGGAAGCCTTTGCCATACAGTGGAACAACATAGGCTAAAAATAAAATAAAAGCCATCGATCACTAATAATGAACTATTAGTGATCGATGAGAAGTCTAGAAAACAATGTTTTATTTCTGTTTAAAATCCCAACAGTCATTAAATAGTTATTTGTGCAACAAGCGAGCAAAGTAGTTTTTTGCTGCGAGTGCTGATTTTGAATCCCGAGCAAGCGAAGGATTCAACGATTGAATCACGAGCGTAGCGAGTGATTCTAAAGTTGAATCCTGAGTGTCGCGAGGGATTCAAAGGCACGAGATGCAAAAAAACTTTGCTCTCGTGTAACACACATAACTTTTCACTTCAGCAGCGAGAACACTTTAGGAGATAAAATAATAAACAGGAATAGATTGAAATAACTATTTATTGTGAATCAAAATAATGAACATTGAAGGTAGATACCAATTCTATAAAATCTAAAAAATAAGATAGCAACACCGTATCCGAAAAACTGATTGCTTGATACCATGTCTCCATTCATTGAAGACATGGTATGCTTTCAGATATTTCTCGCGAGACTTCTCAGGTAGGAAACTTAATTCTGCATTAATAACTTGTTGTTTTAACTCTTCCGGTGTTAAAATACTGTTCTCGTCGCTAGTTTCACTCATATTTTACGATTATTTTAATATTTTTTAACTTATTCAACTCTGTACGCCAGTCACGAAATTTTATTCCCGCTGTTTTATTTAAATTAAGGCGTGTTCGGAAATTGCACCCATGATATCTTATTATTCAAAATATATTACGTACCTAACATTTATTGAAACTAGAAATAAATATTTACAAGTTAAATATCAGTTTTATTTGCAGTAAATACTCATTTTCGTTTAAATACAACAATAAGTTAAAAATTCAATAAATTACATTAAAAGACATATCTAATTTTCTTTTTGCATTTCTTTAGTTAGTACGAAATTCCGAACGTGTTTGTCTTTGAGGTCGAATTCAAAATCCGAACTTCGAAAGGGCTGGTCTTTGTCTCTCTCTCTTTCTAATGGCGGGAAAGAGATAGAGTGTGAATGTTTCGAATTGTATGATTAACCCAAGGCTGAATAATATATTCGCGGCTTTCTGAAAAAAAAATTAAAAAGTTACTTTGTCTCACTCAGTGAGCAAAATCGCATTTTGCTCACTGATTTCACGCAGCAAAACCTACTTGTTTGAGCTACGGAAGTGAAAAAGTAATTGCCCCTCATCTTTCCAACGCTCTGTATTTGCACATTGTATGAGTAAAGTTTGGCAGCATCATGATACTAATAAATAAAATCACCGCGAAAAAATGTTCACGTAGCGCATACTAAACATGTCTTTACAATTTTAAATTGGAACGTGTCACTATTTTATTTTTAAATTGTCTCTGACTTGGGTAGGTACTAAAGTTATTAATGGTAGATTAGATTGCACCTACATCAACCTACATACATATTATTATGTATAACAGTGTTCATATCTCAGATACTTTAATTCCATCGCCACTCATCAGTTACCTATCTACTTTAGTAGAATGTATTCTACTAAGGGCTGATTTTTCCAACGCTAGATAACTATAACGGAGGAATAATATTGAATTTTTGACAGTTTTGGTTTTTCCATATAAAAACTGTCAGACGTCACTTTTATTCCACGAATAAAAATTATCGGTCGATTGAACAATCAGCCCAAGTTGATTTTTGAGTGACTATTTGTAGCAAAAAAGTCCTAATAAGTTTTGGTTGCATGGAATTTGAACTTTGTTAAGTACCTATATTATTCAGTTTGAAAATGAAAATAACTTGAAAATTATCTTACATTCTTAATTCAATTTTTTTTTGCAATATTTTTCTTGTGTTCGTTTCCGACGGTCGACGGTACATACATTGATGTTGCTTTTATTACAGTTTGGGCCCATGTAGGTGGCCACGGAACTACTGCAGCGTCAGAGGCGTTGTTCAGACCGTTGTGATGCGACGGGGTTGGATGGGGGTAAACGAAAAGGAGTAAAAAACTAAAATACAGATCCGAAGACAGCGACTTCCGAAATGAAACAATAACCCGTTATTTTGCACGTCTCGTTGTAGTATTTTTTTTTATGTCGGTTGTTTTTTTTTTAATAAAGTTTTTGTTTTTGCAACACGATTTCTGTGATAATTTGTTTACCAACAACGTCCCTCTTTCAGGCGCCAAAAAATACGTGTAGCCATAGAGTATAGTAATAGATTGCGTGTAGCAATGGCAGGAACAGTGGCGGTGACGTGTGTCCCAGTGGCATCGGCCGCGACTTATGAGTTGTAGGTCGTAGGTTCGAACACAGACAAACGCTTTACTTTGTGTAAGTAAATTATTTCATCACCACTGCTCTCAAAATGGTGAAGGAAAACATCGTGAGGAAACCGGCATGTTTAAAACCAAAAATTCGAAGACATGTGACATCTACCAACCCGCACTGGGCCCGCGTGGTGGATTACGGCCCACTCCCTCTCACAGAGAGAAAGCCTGCCCAGCAATGGAAACATTAGGCTGATTAGTGATTATGAAATTTTTCCCTTTTATGTAAGTACTTCCTAGTAAACAGTCCTGCGAGTATCGACAGCACAGGCTTCCTCGTGAAGGTACCTCAGCTCTCCTTGATACACTGCGCGCCTAATGCCGACCTCGGCCTTTAGAAAGGTCACAACTCTAATAAACATTATTAAAAGTAGCTCATTAATTACTTTTAAATGCACGAGTAAATATTTAGATAAATCCAATTGAAGTGTCTATTTGTAACGTCAAAATACCAGCTTTTTATCAAAAACCAATTACTTATTTATTAACTTTATATTAAAACTTTTGTCTCTTACTTATTAAAACATCTGTCTGTTTGTTCGTTCCGGCATGATCTCCGAAACGGCTGGAACGATTTTGACGGGACTTTCACTGGCAGATAGTTGATGTTATAAGGACTGACTTACTAATCTACTTTTATTCTAGAAAAAAATAGGGTTCCATGCAAAAAAAAAACCGGACAAGGGCGAGTCGGACCCGCGCACCGAGAGGGTTCCGTACCATCATGTTTTAAAATTGTCAACGGCGAGGCCTATATTCGTCAGAGAATTTTAACACTGCACTGCGGTGTAGAATATTGCAGTTTTTATCAGCATCATCTCTAGACCGATAGTGGAACTAATGTAACTTTTGTTGGTGATTAGGATTACTGAAAAAGTGTGCTATTTAGAGACTTCCTTTTATTTTTCCTGTGTTATTTACATAAGCTTCTATCAATATCATAGAATAATTTCAGAGTTTTCTCTTTGCAAACTTTGGAGATAAGGGGGGAACGGTATTTTTTTTTATATTTTTCATCAAAAGTTGAAAAGTATGCAGCCTAAAAATAATAATAAAACGTTTAAGAATGTGCAAACTGCGCGCTTTCATATGATACCCCACCTCACATGCCCTTGTAGGCCTACTTCGAATTTTTCAGTCCTTGCAAAAAATATACATTTTTATTTCTTTCTTATTTGCTCAAGTTGGGTAAACGTCATCTAAAACTATTACAAACAAGTTGATAGCATTAGGAGTTCTTGAGATATCCAGCTGTGACAGACAGACAGACAGATTGAGTCTCACCATAAGGGTTCCGTTTTACCATTTTGGTACGGAACCTTTGTATTGTATAATTGCATAGCACAGATGTGAGTTCTATGTACCCTATAGCTACCATTTACCGGATAATAATATGTCTTTCATTGACTAGAATGTGCCCTGGCGGCTGATAGTATGTCATGCTCACTCAAATGTCTCGCTGACGGTGGCGTGTGTGTTGGATCATTTAGCTCCCTTCAAAATGGTTGAGCTAAATGGTGCTGATCTATGCGTCATTTTCGTGAACGGGCGCCGTCAGTTGGGGCTGGTCATCACTTAGCTGCGTCGGCTTATTTTTAATTATTTTATTTTTGGATTGTTGTTTTGTTAAGCAAGTACTATTTATTGTACTCTGGACGCTTTTAACGCGTACGTCTTTTTTTATTTTTTACATCGTTCTCACATTATATAATTTTAAATTCAAAAGTATTGATGTAGGTAAGGTAAGGTAGTTGCTACTGTTACGCAATTACCCCGCTGGGCCGACTCCATTTAGTTCACATTTAGATTGCCATCGACACACAAGAAAATGAATGGTTAGTAAAGATAAAGGTAAGTACTCACACTAAAGTAATGAGATATGGGTGCAGTTTGACGTTTCCCTGGCCGCCATCTTGAGGGATGACGTCAGACACGGCCATGTTGTTCTGTAGTTTCCGCCAGTACGCTGAGGGAAAATTAAACAAAATAATTTACAAAACTGATTGACTACTTATATGATTAATCTTTCTAGCTCAGTAACTCTAGCGCCATGGGATCCGAGTGCCCTCTTAGTTTTTCGAGACATTGCCAAACGGTTGGTCGACTCTTCACGTGACCAAAGAGCCAAAGAATCAGCATTGCCATATTTGCCATACAACGTGGCAACGAATTTTCTGTTGCCCTATGATTCTTTCCTCTCCCCTCTTTTATATACGTGTACGTATTATTATTTTAAGACAAGTTACTGGGTGTTTTAGATTATACTTACTTGTCAATAAAATATTAATTAAAAAAAAAACTATCCAAATACTATATACAAAAACAAAAGCATAGCAAAATAAGCAGTATCTTACACTTAAATTAATATTTATGTCATATCACTATGTATTTGACTGTGTGTACATCCTAAAATCCTAACTTCCTAACTATATATTAATTACTAACTTCCACCCGCGGCTTCACCCGCGAGGTATGTCTATAAAAACTATCTTATGTCCTTCCCTGGGATGAAATCTATCTCTCTGCCAAATTTTATCGAAATCCGTTCAGTGGTTTATGCGTGAAAAGGTAACATACAGACAGACAGACAGAGTTACTTTCGAATTTATAATATTAGTATGGATTAATTATAAAATGCGAAAGTAAGTTTGTTTGTTTACTTTTTCACGTCTAAACCACTGAACCGATCATCCTGAAATTTTACATAATAATACGTTGTGAAGTGCACAGAAACGGAGATAGGGGGACCTTTCGTCCCGAAAAAAAGTGTTGTTCCCGAGGAAAACAACAATAACGTTATTATGATAATAGATAGCGCCACGTGTCTTTCGAACGGGATCGACACTTATGCGCGTGAAACCGCGGCGCGCTGCTAGTAAATAATAAATAAATAAATAGACAGACGCCGGAGTAGGTACTCGTCGGCATATCGCTGTCATCAGGAAACATGCCCAGAAGACTGGCAGCATTGAAAAAAAAAACAGATATCAGTTCAATAGGTAGGTATGTCAGTATGTGTCATAGTACCTACTGAATCATACTGACAGACAATAGGTACCTACATAACTTACTAGGAATTCCCTTTGTCAGTAGAAATGCATTTTATATTTAAGATAATACTCGATGCTACTGTGATGCTAAATAATAACAAAACGCATTTATTTTCATCATCTATGTCAGGGGTGGCGAACCTTTATGGATCAACGTGCCATTTTTTGTAAAGAAATGTTTGATGAGGTCATAGATGTGTCATTTTTTTTGTGATTACAGGGAAAATTATAAAACAATACTATCGATTCCGCGCTTCCCGCCTGCTGCTCCTTACACCGCGCCTACTCACTCCGTAAAGTAGGCTCAAACGTGTTCGTTTGTTAAATTTCAGTGTATTACGTAGGTACTTTTTCGATCGAAGGCGTGCGCAAAATAATTTGTCGCGTGCCATCAATGGCACGCGTGCCACTGGTTCGCCATCCCTGATCTATGTATTTCAAGCTCGTTTCAAACAAAACTTTTTCATAAGGGGCATGCCCACTGACCTCTACCTCTCTACTAAACACTTGTATAATACAGGTCAGTGAGCATCCCCCTTAAGAAAAGGTAAGGTAGCCCGCGAAATTCAAATTTTCTTACGTTTTATGCAATTTGCAGGTCGGTGTGGTTGCATGTTGCAATTCTGTAAAGTCATATTTGTTACACGAATTATATTTTAATCAACAATGTATAATATATTCAATATAATTATTGAGGTGACAATAAGGGCGGGCTTTGAAAGCTAGTGGTGGGCCCTTGGAGAGGTCGTTATTGTTATTTTGGTTGGTCATGGCTCTGAATAGAGCCATTCAAGTGTACCATCGTTGTGATAGGATTAGTCAGCTAGACTCTGCGTTACAGAGTGCAAGCTATCCAGGGTGCGCCGCCGGGCGTTTTGTATCGCAGTACGATTATTGTTAGCGCCGCTCGGGGAGGCTCCTTTCATCCTTTTTAGGATTCCGTACCCAAAGGGTAAAAACGGGAACCTATTACTGAGACTCCACTGTCCGTCTGTCTGTCTGTCTGTCACCAAGTTGTATCTCATGAACCGTATTAGCTAGACAGTTGAAATTTCCACAGATGATGTATTTCTGCTGCCACTATAACAACAAATGCTAAGAATAGAATAAAATAAATACATATTTAAGGGGTCCTCCCAAACAACAAACTTGTTTTTTCGGTGTTTTTGCCTTGTGGTACGGAACCCTTCGTGTGCGAGTTCGACTCGCATTCGGCCAGTTTTTTTCCTTTTTTTCTTCTTTCCTTTCTTTCATGCTGAGTGGAAGCCTTCCTTCTTGCCAGTCACGACACACGGCGTGCAGCTGTCGACTATTTCGGTTTTGTGCTCGAGATTATCCGATCTGTTTATGTTTTTATTTTTCTTAGTACTCGAGTTAATTATATCTTTTTCTTTCAACTACGTCGTAATGTTATCGAAATTATCATTCATCACTAAAAAACCGATCACAAAAGACGTATTTTTTGCTTAGAACCAAAACAGTGCAGAAATGTTGTATGAAATCTCATGGTTGCACACATAGAGCATGTAACCCAGTTTTTCATGAATGCACTGTTTTTTTTTATTTAGATATAAATTTACCACAGAGGTTTAATGTTTCCTATCAAGTTTAATATAAAATGTAAGCATTAGATCAATGATACTGGCTGAAAATAAAAATCGGCTGGAAAAAACCGACTTGGTGAAAAAAAAACAAATGGCTCGCATTTTGTACCATTGTAAAACTTTGATAAGTATTGTACTTCATATTTAGGAAGAAAAGATTTAAAAAATGGAAATAGCGATAGCGATATGAATGCAACCTCAGAAAGTATAAAAACAGCTGCAAATGCCGCAAAAGTCGCGGGATAAATATTTAAAAGCTTAGGAAAACTTTGTTGCTTTGTTGCTTTTTTGGCACCAACACCGCCATCTTATTTGTCAATACAATTTCACAAAAGTTTACGAACAGCGCCCTCTGTCAATGTCAGTTAAACGCCAAAATACCCTTGTGCAGTGCGATTGAAACTGTATGGCGGCTCTGCAGGGCCGCTACTCGCTGCGCAGTACCTCGCCCCTCACCCCCGCTGACACTTAAATGTGTTACTGCGCAGCGACTCGCCTCATGTTCCGTTCCGAGTCGCCATTCAGTTTGAATCGGACTGTAGCGCTCTATCTATCTATTGAGCGCACCGAATGAATAGTTCACTCTGTAATAAAATAATAGAGGTCATAAGACGATAGGACATTACGAATAACTACTAGTTCGGCCTACATGAGTGTCATTTGATCCACTTGAACAACAACGGAGAGGCCAGTGACCTCTGGGTGACTACCACAACTCCACAAGTCACATGAATAAATAAGAAATATGCATGTTTTTACCCGACTGCGCCAGAACGAGGGTTATTAGAGGTATTTCTTTGTATTTTCTTTGTAGGGGTAATCTCTGGAACTAACAGTCGGCTTTCAAAAAATATTTTTGAATTTGATAGCCCAATTCGGACAGGTGATGCGACGGGTTGGGTCGGGGGAACAAGAAATTTCACGCGGACGAAGTCGTGAGCTGAAGCTAGTTTTATTATATGTTTGATGCGACTAAAATGGAACCCGTATCGCTATACGTTTTCCTTCGATGTTTTCAACCACTGAACCATACTCGGGACATGTTATCAATCCGGTATCACTCGCGCTACTTATTACACACAATAAATAACTATTAATATTAACATAATTACTATTAATTACGGTATTATTATTATCTTTAACCTCAAGGGGCTCGTGGCTAAGTAATTAGCCATCAACCTCTCGCAACGCCACGAGTAAGGGGCTTATAATTATAATGTTAGCTAATAGTTTGATATAATAGTAACTTTACATCACACCCGCAGTCCCCTAAGGGGTAGGTAGTGATTATTACACCAACGTATGCTGAGCCTTTCGCCAAATTCGGCACGACTCCAGACTTTGGGCTACTACTGAAAATTCTTTATAATAAAAATACTCAATAACACTTTTGCTGAGCTAGGTATCGAACTCAGGACCCCACTCTCACTCAGCAAGTCAGCATTCACCTTTGCGACCACTATACCATCGAGGCAGTAGGTGTACAGTACCCGGCGATAAATATTGCACATCGACCTTTGGAAAGAGACTATCGGCTAATTTCGGCTTCGTAGAGCGATATCTCTGTCGCACGAAATACGAGTACAAACAGTCCGGTATCTATTAGGAGCTGTTAAGGGCCTTACTCTCGTTTAGTACCGTAACTCGGTCACTTTATGAAGCTTATAACTCATTAACGGTTTGGTTAGAAGGTCTGTAAAAAATATATGTTTGCTATAGATTCATGTACAGCATTTTTGAAACAGGGTTTTTTCATAAGGCTAATACTTTTGCCTTAAAAAAATATTTACCAAAACGCTATTTTCGCTAACATTTGCTTATAACTTCTAAACGGCTTTGATGTTTGGAAATATTTTTACACTGAAAAATTGGTGGTTAGAGGTACTACATATTTGAAATAGCGTTTTTAAATCAATCAACAGTTGCAAAGACAATGCCCCATTTTGAGATATAGGTTCAGAGGTGCTCTGCGCGGGCGCGGGCGGCAGTCGTGCGTTAGCACTGAGACGGGGTGGCTGTGTCGCTCGCTGCTCCGCCCGGCTATCGATCGACTACGCGCGTTTGGCTGTGTTAGTGCAAATATTTATGAACGAATTGTATCAGTATGCGTTTATAGATTAGCTCGCTGCAGAGGGCCCATTTCTATTATCCGCATGGACGCTTTATTAGTGGTGCCATTTCTAAATACTGTTTTTTTTTATATTGTTTATTTTGTAAATATGTATAAGATAATTTGTAAATAAATAAAAATGCTAAAGCAAAGCAAGTCAAGAAAAATACGTTTTCTCTACGACGACGCACCGTTTTATAGATATTAGCGAAAAACTCAAAAGTGGGAATTTTTATACCCCCCACTCCGGCTCACCTCCTAGACGCGGGACTTTTAGTATGTTTACTCCCTAAGCACTCTGAGCAACTTTCTGAAGAAATCGCTCAGGGCCCAGCTCACGCACTCTACACCTCTTTTTGGTTTATTCGTTGAGTGGACTAATAAGTATCTATCTATCTATACTTAATCTTATAAATAAAAAACTTTAAAACTTTATCTAATAAAATAAAATAAAATTGGAGTGTCTGTTTGTAATATTAAAACAACCGCTTCAGGCCATTTTATTTTGACTGTTTAGAAAATAACTACATACTTACTCACAATAAAAAAAAAATGTTTTCAAATACCTTAATTTATAAAAATTGAGCATTCTTAGTTGTCAGTCTACGAGTAGGTATTTGCATTACTGAGTTTATTGATTACTACCTTCTCATATTCTTGTGCGGATTTATTTCTGTGACTGGGACTTTCACTAGCAGATAGGTGAATAAGGAGTAACTTCTTAGGCTACTTTTATTTTAGAAAAAAAAAAAAGAAAATAGGTTCCCACGAAAAAAAATTAAAACCTATGAAATGAAATATTGAATAATATCCGATTCAAATAGGGAGGTTGTATACTACGTTTATTTAGGTACTTAACCAAATGTAAATAAATCATATAATAAAGAAACGGAGTATAGTTTTTTTTTATTTTTTATAAGTGGATCCTATACGTGAAGATTCCTTAATTTCCAATGAAATTGATTGGATAAATAATAAAATAATATAGTGTTTTTGTTTTAGCCCAAGGAAATCGTTCACCAAATATTGTATATAAAAATGCTAATACGAAAAACTGAAAATAAATAATAATTAAACTAAAATGCAAAAACGATCAAAAAGAACTAAATGGAGAAATATTAGAAGAATTTCAATAAAATTAGCATAGGTATTTCTTTACGTGGCGGTGAATAGACGACTTTTATGTATTTGAGGGGGTGAAGCAGATGAAGTGGGATATGAATTGTCCCCGCCTTCGGCGGGGTGCACCGCGCGGATTTCGTCGATGAGCGACTTCCATTATATTTAGAAGCGTAATTTCGCGACTCGAATAAGATGCACGATTGCCTCCGCGCTCTACTGTCCGGATTCTCACTGCGTAATCACCAGGTTCGAATCTCAGTGGACGGCATAATCTTTAGTTTTGTTATTTTTTAATTATAATGTACTTATCTTTTGTTTTGTTATTTTTTAATTATAATGCGCATATTTTTATTTTCTTATTTTTAAAATAATTCAATAAGTAATTGTTATTTTAATAAAAACAATCATTTTTATTCCTATAGTTATTTTTCTTCAGAATCTAGAGTAATATAATAAAAATAAAATAAAAACGTCCACCAAGCTTGATTCGGAAAAAATTATATACCTACAGTGTTTTACAAAAGAGTGTAAGCAATAATAATATAGTCTGAAAATTTTCAAACAAGAAAATCGGCAAAAAGTAAAATAATAATTAAAAAAACATATCAAATAAGAAAATAAAAAAAAACCAAATATGGAAAAGTTTGGATTTGAAGCCGGGCGTTAGTGACTAAACTATAGTGACGTGACGCACGAGATATCACTAGACCAATCGAGCTGTTGTAATGTATGTCGAAATTACGCGTCATAATCTGTACAAACAAAATATGGTGTGTACAAAAAAATAAGGTACTTACTTTACAATTTGTTTCGTCGAATAAGATCTCTTTATTGCCTTCCGTTTATTTTCTTGTTGACCATTTTTTATATACTGATAGTACAAATATTTACACCAACAACATAACTTAGAAAAAACTAATCAAAAAATAAAATATACTAAACAGCTTTCATCAACAAACAGATACCAAAGTACGTACCTACACTAGGTACCGACTCGAAATAATTGCAAGACTTCAAAGTATTTTATTTTATACGGCTACTCGCTCAACTACATAGGTACCCAACGCGTCAGTTTTCGCAAATGCGATCATTCTCCTTATCAATTAGAGTCTACGGAACAATTTCGTATGAAAGTATTTTTACTTTAATGGTTTGTGAAAATATTAATTGTAAACGCGATTATGCTCCTTATTCATAGAAGGTAACGGGTCAATTTCCTATGCAAGTATTTTTACTTCCAACTAAGATTGAAAATAATAATTGTAAAACAAAAGAATCTTCGTTTATTTGTGGAATATTTAACATAATTATTGGTTAGCAACTCGGCATTCTTATTTCACGTGTAATATTAAAAAATATTTTTCATGTTTGATGTGAGACTCGAACCCGAACGTTCGCCATGTGAGGTACAGTGTTAGCCACTTTGGCCACCGTAACGCTTACGAACCTTATTGAAATTTCTAATAACAATCATGTGGCCAATTTGTAGTGTTGTCAAACGTTCTTATAGAAGAAGGTCATTAGTACTAATATTGCTATGCCATAGTTTTGTGAGATTGCTAGTCAACTTCGGACTGTTTTTGTAATAATATACCAAAATATTTTTTTTTACAATTTTTGTCTGTCTGTCCGTCTGTCTGTCTGTTTGTTCCCGCTAATCTCTGAAACGGCTGGACCGATTAAGACGGGACTTTCACTAGCAGATAGGTGAATAAGGAGTAACTGTTTGTTTTGTTACTTTTTTTTATATATAACTTGGTTTTTTATTTTGCTGTATTTAGTTTGTGATCTTCCTGTACGAGTCGCAATAAATACTTTTTCTTTCTTTCTTTCTTTTCTTTCTTAGGCTACTTTTATTTTAGAAAAAAAAAGAAAATAGGTTCCTACGAAAAAAAATTAAAACCAATGAAATGAAATATTGAATAATATCCGATTCAAATAGGGAGGTTGTATTATACTCCGTTTAATTAGGTACTTCCAAATGTAAACAAATCATAATAAAGAAACGGAGTATAGTTATGTTTATAAGTGGATCCTATACGTGAAGATTCCTTAATCTCCATAGAAATTGATTGAATAAATAATATAATAATATAGTGTTTTTGTTTTAGCCCAAGAAAATTGTACACCAAATATTGTATATAAAAAGGCTAATACGAAAAACTAAATATAAATAATAATTAAACTAAAAATGCAAAAACGATCAAAAAGAACTAAATGGAGAAATATTAGAAGAATTTCATTAAACATGCATAGGTATTTCTTTACGCGGAATACAGAATTAATAAGTTATCGTAAACTCTGCGAACTCAACAATAACTTTTTTCTTAAATTCCACGCGGACGAAGTCGCGGGTAACAGAAGGGAATGGCGGATGCAAGACTGATATATTTTGTACTAAAATATATCAGTCTTGCATCCGCCATTCCCTTCTGGAATCGTAGGCAAAAATGGCGACCTACGTGCGGCATGTCTGCGCCTCTGCATATTCTTTGAATTTCGTTTTAGTGTAGCGCGCCACCGCACGCGTTTTACGTAGGACGCTTAGCTCCGCCCACATGCACAAGGTCAGTGAGCCATCTATACACCTTAAAACAATTATGATTTGCTTCTTTAGATAATTATTTTTATTCTTTGTATAAAATGGTTTTGTGTAAAAAGGTCGATGTGCAATATTTATCGCCGGATACTGTACCTCAGTGTTTCATCGTTCATTTCAGCCGAAAGGCATCCACTGCTGGACATAGGGCCTCCCCAAGCATCACCACTTCGACCGGTTCTGTGCTTCCCGCATCCAGCAAATTCCTGAGGCCTTCACCAGGGCAGGTTAGGGCAAGCCCACAGATTTTCAACGTATAAAAAACGCCCAACTGAGGGATTGGCTGATTTTCAGTTATTAATGTTTGTGTTCGAGTTCATTGATTGGTATTTTTTAATAGGTATATTTATTTATTGATAGGTTTAAGTAAGTTTGTTGTTGTGAATTATGATTTTATTAGGGCAAGCCGGGCTTTTCGGCTTCTATGAAGGTACCGCCCCTGATTATGGGAGGCCTTCCAACGCTACGTCTTCCGGTACGCGGTCGCCACTCCCTATCCAATGCCACTTAAGTTTGGCAATTCTTCGGGCAATGTTGGTTACCTTGGTTCTCCTGCGGATGTCTTCATTTCTGATTCACTAGGGCCATGGAGTGCGCACTTGGTTTTTCGAGATATCGCCAAGCGGTTGTTCGACTCTTCACGTGACCAGAGGGCTGGCCTGTTGCTCATATCAAAAATACTCATCATCAGGTTGAATGAATAAGATAATTCATGGGTCTGGATGTCTTTTGTAAAAAATAATCTCTGTAGACCCACATCTTGAATTTAGGATCCAATGAGAAAACAATAGAATAGAATATTCTTTATTATCTACACCATATAAATTACAGACATAAATATAGAAACTGTACAAAGGGTGACACAATGTGCGGTCTTATGAGAAAACAATCGTCACTAGATTCATCATGGATCTGGCCAATGGATCTTCTGAGATTGAGCGTATTTTTTGGCCAAAGAATCACCATCACCATACAACGTGGCAATGCTGCCAGCCTTTTGCGCACTGTTCCTGTTGACAGCCACCGGACCAATTTTATTTATGACTAGCTTCCGCCCGCGGCTTCGCCCGCGAGGCATGTCGGTAAAAACTAGCCTATGTCTTTCCCCGAAATGCAATCTACCTCTCTGCCAAATTTTATCGAAATCCGTTCAGTGGTTTAGGCGTGAAAAGGTAACATATAGACAGACAGACAGAGTTACTTTCGAATTTATAATATTAGTATGGATTATTAACATTATTTTAGGTCTGTTAACTTATACATTATGTAAATATTATCTTGATTAACATAAATAAAATATTCGATGTCCTGCCAAAAATAGCCAAATCGGTGCAGCTGTTCTCGAGTGATGAGCTTACAAACGAACAGTATTTCATGTTTATTTATCTAATAGATAGGAGATAATGCGTGTATATTTATATAAACAGGAAATTATTGGACAAAAGTTCAAGGTTGTGATGTTGTAACAACTAGCAATTGATAGCTAATCACTTAATAAATGCCAGTTGTTATTCACCAAATTATACCACCATTTACCACGCCGCGCCGGTAGTGTAGCGATCACCACGGCTGGCTATCATACAATTGTGGTCGCCTTCCAGTCTAACGGGGTGCAGCTGAATATCAGTATTTTATACGGAGCAACGACCCCCACAACCCAATTACTGGGTAAGACGATACCCCTTTGTGAGACTGGTTGTCAGACTTTCGGGGTTCAGACGAGTGACGTCCAGTAACGACTGTCAAAGATACGCAAATAACAGCCGCGAACAACGGCTTAACGTGCTCTCCGAGGCACGAAGCGGTCTTGGTCTGTAAAGATGGTCACCCATCCACGGGCCACCTCGGCAATCGACCCGTGTGGCTGAATTAACCACAAGCCCCATATAATATCCATACATACTCACTAATATTATAACATAACCAGCCTATTATAATGTTCCCACTGCTGGGACACATGCCTCCTCTCTGTGGAAGAGAGTGGGCTGTAATCCGCGACGCGGCCCAGTGCGGATACGGGTTGGTAGATGTCACATGTCATCAAATTTTATCTCATACTTACATGACACAATCAAACCCGGAAAATATGAACAAATAAATAGGCTATAGTACATTTTTTCAGTGCGGGAATCGAACCTTCGTGCCACTCAGCCTCTGCGCCAACCACGCCACCACTTACGTCAGTTGCTATGACTCTAGACACTTAATCGTCGCACACGCAATCATTAGAGCCGTAGTCCGGAATAAATGACTGCCTACCAGTAATAATGATACGTTTCCTGCAACATAAGAGTATTAGAACAGAGTAGGAATGAATAGACGCGAAACTGCTGCCTTGTCCGAACGCATTCGTTATGCCTGCTGTAACGGACGCCGAGCGTGTTATGGAATGAATATGAATATGTGTACAATTTAGATTAAGACAGATGTAACGGACACCGAGCGTGTCATGAATATGAATATGTGTGTAATTTAGATTAAATTAAATAAATAGTATTTCACGTTAGATTAGGACCTCTAGCATGTAAGTTGAACATAGAATAGTGATTAGTGTTCCTTACGCTTGGTGGCGCCACTTGTACGGTTAACCCAAGTACGACCAAACGTTACCGTAAGGAGGACCGCCACCAAACTTTGTCGATTTAGGGCTTAGAATAAGGGTTTTTTGACACCAATTTTTGTAAATGTATAGAATAAGATAGTACCTAAGTTAGGAAAATAGTAGGAATATTGTAAGAGCTTGGTTTTGGAAGATCGCTTCCTCTCGGGACCCAGCCAACGCGCGCGCACCCAACACGCTCTGATTGGCCGAGCGCTGTGATTGGTCGAGCGCTCTGATTGGTCAAAACGCGCCGATTGGGCGAACGAATAAGGTTGGTGCTGCGCGGGAAAAGTACGCGCTCTGATTGGCTGGGGCCCTCTATAAAAGACGCAGCGATCTTCTTCTAGTCACAGTCGACTTCCAGCTCCGATCGAAGAAACATCTCAAGAATAAAGTGAACAAGTCAAGAAGTGTTTTACTCTCAACAAATCAAGAAAAATAATATACAGTCCACAACAGTCTGGTCCTTCGAGCCGGATTTAAAAGAAATCAGAAGCCCGGCATTTCAAGAAACAAAATCATCGAAATGGTGGTCACAAGAAGCCAGTGTGACGCAGCTGAAATTGAAGAACAACAACGCGTTCAACATCAACAGGAGGCGCAACTCCGAGAAGCCCAGTTGATCGAACAAGAACGCGTCAGAAGAGCCCTGCTGGACCCGCCGGCCTCACCGCTTTCGAGGCCGACGGACACTAGTACAGCGGGGCCTTCTAGACTTCAACCGACAGCGGCGATGGTCCAACGAAGAAGAGGATCACCGCCCCAATCAGTGAGGTCAACAACAAGCGTCAACACAAGACTACGGGTAGCTGAACTGGAAGCAGCAGAGAAGCTAGCTACCATCAGACGAAAAGAATTGGAGCTTGAAGCCGACCTTGTCAAAAAACGGTTGGCCGTCGAAGTGTCGGTCATCCACGATGAGGAGAGCGTGCAGGAAGAAGAACCTAACCTCCCCCGTGAACCACATGAAAAGGTGGACGAATGGCTGAGAACGAACCCACTCGGCACACGGGGGGAGGAAAGGGCACGCGAAGAGCCGAAACAGACTCGGTTTGAAATCCCACGTGGAAGATCGCCGACACCGACGAGAACAAGGAGCGGTATCGAGTACCTGGCAGCCACGTTAGAAAAAATGGCCGGACCCAGGCCCCGATACACCGAGCTACCGACCTTCACCGGAGCGGCAAATGAATGGTTGCCGTTCAAAGCAGCGGTACAAGATTCAACCCGTATGTACCAGATCTCGGCAGCAGAGAACGTGCAACGACTACGGAGCTGTCTCAAAGGGGAAGCAAGAGACGCCGTGGCCGCCCTCCTGCATACGGCGACCGATCCAGACGTCGTAATGAAGACACTTGAACAGTGCTTCGGGAGGCCGGAAGTGATCATCGATAGAGCGTTAGAAGAACTCAAGAAGCTGCCGAGACCAGGTGCATCAGCGGTCGAATTAAATAGCTTTGCAATCAAGCTACAGAACATTACCCACGTGTTGAAAACGATCGACCGAAGAGGCTACCTATTCAACCCCTTGATGACTAGAGAAGTGTTGGACAAGCTGAGCCCGCACCTACGATCGAGATGGTGCGACTACGCCTACGAACACGAAGGGACAACGGACCCGGAGATCGTCGTCATGTCTCGCTTCCTGATGCAAGAGGCAGACAGGGCGCTGCGCTACACGTACACCCCGACTACGAGTACCGTGACGCAGAAGAAGGAGACCCGTCCCGCCGTGACAATGAAGAAAAAGGCGAGCGTGTTCAACACTACGGGGGGAACTGAAGAGGGAACGGATAAGTGCCCCAAATGCGAACAAGCTCACACTCTGATACGGTGCCCCGAATATAAGGCACTCACTGTTGATGACCGCTGGGAGTTCGTGAAGGAGAAGAAGCTATGTTTCAAATGCGCTCAGAAAACACATAGGCGCATGAACTGCAAGGCGAAACCGTGTGGCGTGAATCAGTGCAACCGTCCGCATCATGCGACCCTTCATCAAGAACGAAGAGCGAACGAGGAAGAGTCAAAGTCAGCTGAACCACCGAAAGAGGAAGCGGTTTTGTCGGTAGCAACGCGACCGGCCAGCGGACCACGAACAGTGCTGCTGAAAATGTGCCCGATCGTCGTTTCCGGTCCACGGGGGGAGGCGAACACATACGCCCTCCTGGATGAGGGAGCCACAATTACCCTCGTCGACAAGGAGCTAGCGGAAAGCGTCGGGGCAGAAGGGCCGTCGCAACCACTTCACCTGAACGGGGTCAACATGTCGCAGCGAGAAACAGAGAGCCAGCTAGTAAATCTCCGCATCAGAGGGCTGAAAGAGGGCAACAGCTACAGGGTCAGAGCGAGGACCATAAAGAATCTACAGCTTCATCAGCAGTCCATACCGGACAATGTGCTAGAATACGAGCACCTGAAGGATCTGACGCCGGAAGAGGTGTGCTACGGGAAGGCGCGCCCGGGACTCCTAGTGGGGACAGACCACTGGGAATGCATAGTGTCCCGCGAGCTCCGAGTCGGCGCCCCTAACCAACCAGCGGCGTCTAAAACACAACTGGGATGGGTGGTGCACGGAACCGCGCCACGCAACGCCATCTACCAAGAAGGAAACGTGCTGCACGTATACGAACCCGACCGAACGACGGGAACCAGCAGCCAAGAACTTCACGACTTAGTCGACCGTCACTTCAAGATCGACGCGCTTGGCATACAAGGAAAGCCGAGAGTCAAAGAAGCGGATCAACGGGCCATCGACATAGTCAAGAAAACTACCAAGAAAATCGACACCGGGTACGAGGTGGGGCTGCCGTGGAGGCGAGATGACGTGACTATGCCTGCAAGCTACAGTCAAGCACTCCGTCGGCTGAAGAAGATCGAACAGAAGATGGACGCCGAACCGGAGTTCGCGGCTCAGTACTCAAAACAGATCGACAATCTGTTAGACAAGGGGTACGCGACGCTGTGCGACGGATCGGAGGAGAGAAGCGCCATCTGCTGGTACCTGCCACACTTCGCCGTACAGAACCCGAATAAGCCCGGTAAATGCAGACTGGTGTTCGACGCAGCTGCAAAGAGCAACGGCGTATGCCTGAACGACGAACTGCTGGAGGGACCCGACCTACTGCTGCCACTGCCCGGAATCCTCTTTCGATTCCGAGAGAAAGCGGTGGCGATCACGGCGGACGTGCAAGAGATGTTCCTGAGGATCAAAATAAGGCCGGAAGATCAACCGGCGCAGCAGTTTCTGTGGAGAGGCGACGAACGAAAGGAGCCTCCGAAAAAGTACAAGATGGCCAGCATGATATTCGGCGCAGCGAGTTCCCCGTATATGGCCCACTACATACGCAATCACAACGCGGATGTACACGGGCCGGAATATCCACGTGCGCTGGAGGCCATCAAGGAGAGCCACTACATGGACGATCTCGTGGCCAGTTACGAAGACGCGGATGAAGCTCGGAAGGCGATCGAAGAAACCAGAGTGGTACACGCGCACGCGGGCTTCACACTAAGAGGATGGAGCTCTAGCGACGCGACGGTGCTACGCGACGTGCCCTCGGAGCTACACGCCACCTCTCCCACACAACTGGGGGGAGAACAGCCCGAGAACAAGATCCTAGGGCTGTACTGGAACGCGGAACGAGACGAGCTGGGGTTCAACACATCAATGAACCGAGTCCCGGCCGAAGTACGAACGAGAACCCGCGCACCGACCAAGCGTGAAGCCCTCAGCGCCGTGATGTCGATCTACGACCCTCTGGGACTACTGAGCCACTACACCATCCGAGCAAAGATCGTACTACAAAGCCTGTGGCGCCTCCAGATAACATGGGACGAACCAATCCCCGAAGAGGAGAACGAGCTCTTCGCATCCTGGCTCGCGCGACTTAACGAGCTCACTCAGCTCCGACTGCCGCGGTGCTACCTGAATAAGAAATACGAGCGGCTCGACCTACACATCCTGTGCGACGCCAGTGAACAGGCCTACGCGACCGTGGCCTACTGGAGAGTGAAGTGCGTCGACGGGAGCCTGAACGTTGTGTTGGTAGCCGCCAAGGCCAAGGTAGCACCCCGACGCGCCCAGACGATACCACGGTTGGAGCTACAAGCTGCGGTCATCGGAGCAAGACTGGCGGACACGATACGAAAGGAACATCGAGTCGATATCGGTCGAACGACCTACTGGACCGATTCGTCTACCGTAGTGCATTGGATACATCACGATATGCGACGGTACACACCGTTCGTCGCACACCGGCTGGGAGAGATCGCGGAGCTGACCGAGAAGGAAGAATGGCGCTGGCTACCCACCGCTTCGAACGTAGCGGACGACGCCACGCGACTCATCGACACGCCCATCAATACGGAGGACCGATGGTTCCGGGGGCCGGACTTCCTGTTCCTACCAGAGGAACAGTGGCCCACGACAACGACGAACGAGCCAGAGGACGAAGAGGTCCTACACGTCAGTGAGAAGATAGGACGAGACAGCTGGCTACCGAACCCAGCCCGCTTCTCGAAGTATGAAGTCCTGGTGCGGGCCACTGCACGAGCGCTCGCTTTCACTGACATCTGCCGACGTAAGGCGACTGGCATGGAGCATCGACACATCCAGCGCGCCGAGAAGGAACTAATCCGGCACGCGCAAGAAGACAGCTTCAACGAAGAACTCAAAAGGATCAAGTCTGCTCACCCCTTAACAAAGTCGAGCAGGCTGTACCGACTAGATCCCATGATAGAAGATGGACTCCTAAAGGTGCGAGGACGGATCGAGGCTTCCTCGGCACCCATCGAGACGAAGCGGCCCATCATTATGGATGGCCGTCATCCACTGACCAAGCTCATCGTGCTACGAGAACACTGCGCTGCGGGGCACGCCAACAGGGAGCGTGTAACGAACGACCTGCGACAGCGCTACCGGCATCTTCCGGCGCCCCGTGAACAAGCTCGTCGTCGTGGCAACGGAGAAGGAGGCTACGCGAGCTGCGCCGGGGGGAGAGCTGTAACGGACGCCGAGCGTGTTATGGAATGAATATGAATATGTGTACAATTTAGATTAAGACAGATGTAACGGACACCGAGCGTGTCATGAATATGAATATGTGTGTAATTTAGATTAAATTAAATAAATAGTATTTCACGTTAGATTAGGACCTCTAGCATGTAAGTTGAACATAGAATAGTGATTAGTGTTCCTTACGCTTGGTGGCGCCACTTGTACGGTTAACCCAAGTACGACCAAACGTTACCGTAAGGAGGACCGCCACCAAACTTTGTCGATTTAGGGCTTAGAATAAGGGTTTTTTGACACCAATTTTTGTAAATGTATAGAATAAGATAGTACCTAAGTTAGGAAAATAGTAGGAATATTGTAAGAGCTTGGTTTTGGAAGATCGCTTCCTCTCGGGACCCAGCCAACGCGCGCGCACCCAACACGCTCTGATTGGCCGAGCGCTGTGATTGGTCGAGCGCTCTGATTGGTCAAAACGCGCCGATTGGGCGAACGAATAAGGTTGGTGCTGCGCGGGAAAAGTACGCGCTCTGATTGGCTGGGGCCCTCTATAAAAGACGCAGCGATCTTCTTCTAGTCACAGTCGACTTCCAGCTCCGATCGAAGAAACATCTCAAGAATAAAGTGAACAAGTGAACAAGTCAAGAAGTGTTTTACTCTCAACAAATCAAGAAAAATAATATACAGTCCACAACACCTGCCCTGTGGGAAAGCAATGGATGAGGTCTATGACGGAACGAGCGTGCTCAGAAGATGACTGTTCACTTTTGCTTTGACGGCAGACGGGTTAAATGTGAGAGGGAACACAGATGCCGGCAGAGTTCCACACTTTGGCTGTGCGCATAATAAGTGTAGGAGAAGCGCTGAGTACGACTGGTCGGGATATCAACCAAGTGTGTATGGTACGGCGCAGTATGTCCGGTAGTCCGGTAGTAAAGGGCAGCTTGTCGCTATTTAGACATTTATGTCAGGTGTCAAGAGAGTGTGCTGTGTTCCGTGGTTTTCACAGTAAATAATTGCCATCATTATGCCGAAAGTGATTAAAAGTGCTGGATATAATCTTGAAGTCAAACGTCGCACGCAAACTTTACTTATCTTGTGCGCACTCTATACCCCAGAAATTGAAAAACATTTTGTCACAGAAATTGTATTGAAAAAACAAGATGGCGGCGTTAGTTCCGATTTTGGTCACACGCCAGAATAACCCGTAGCGTTTTACGAACAGCGCCCGCTGTTAAGGGGGAAGCGCTAAGGTAGCCCGCGAAATTCAAATTTTCTTACGTTTTTTGCAATTTGCTGGTCAGCATTAAGTTGTACGTTGATTAATATATGAATCGCGGTCGTAAGAAATATGTGTTTACAGAATTATAATCATTAAAGTCATCAACACGACTCTCTAAGACCACGTAAGTCCAAAGAATGATGATTTCATGAAACAGTTATTCTTGGGACTTACGTGGTCTTAGAGAGTTGTGTTGATGACTTTAATGATTATAATTCTGTAAACACATATTTCTTACAGCCGCGATTCATATATTAATCAACGTACAACTTAATACTGACCAGCAAATTCCAAAAAACCTAAAAAAAATTTAATTTCGCGGGCTACCCTGGCGCTGTCAGTTAAGCGCGAAAAGACCGTTGTACAGTCTCGCTCTGAAGTGCGCTACTCGCTGCGCAGTACCTCACCCCTCACCCCCTCTGACAGGTGAATTAGTTTTTGCGCAGCGACTCGCCTCACTCATGTTCCGAGCCGCAATATAGTTTGAATCGGACTGAAGCGCTCTATCTATTGAGCGCACCGAATGAATAGTTCACTCTGTAATAATAGTGGTCACAAGAAGATACGAATAGCTAAGTACTAGCACGGTAATAATATATACAGTAGTTCGTCTTCATACAAACGGACGAAACGCGGGCTATACCTACGCGCTTCGATCACCGTGTGCGCTCAGGCGGCTCGGAGTCGCGACTGTGCAACAGTGACGAACGGACGGTGTGTTGTTTTTTATAACAATAACCGCGCGATTTTTTCACTAAAAATAAGTTCAAGTACATATTTAATATGACGAGTAGGCGATATTGTGCTGTTTTTGGTTGCATGAATTCGTCAATAACGCATCCAGAGATAGCTTTTTTTGCATTACCTGGAAACTCGGAAAGGTAAGACTATTTTACTTACTAGTGGGTAGGTACATAATGTGTGTCTTTTTAATGGATAAGTATTTCCTATTACCTCCGGAAAAAAAGATGTCTGGATTAATAAATAAAGTGATTAAAGTAAAGGAAAGTGATAGACACGAGTGAAATAGGTAGTTATAGGCGGTTCATGAATCATTATACGGTAGGTACGCTTGTGATAAAACCTCGGGGCATGTGTGTTTTGTTAGTTTGTATAATTCAAAGTAAAGACGTGGTTTTTATTATTAATAATAGTTGTTTATTGTACTGTGTGTATGAATAATACTAGAAAAAAATTGGTTGTCTGTAAAGTCGATTTACGGACGATAGTTTAACGTGACAACATCATAACAAAACATTAATGAAATGATTGCATACTTTTATGAATAAAATTAATTATTTTTATTGAATAACTGTTACTGTAATAAGAATAACTGTTTCATGAAATCATCATTCTTTGGACTTACATGGTCTTAGAGAGTTGTGTTGATGACTTTAATGATTATAATTCTGTAATAGTACATTACGATATTAGTGCGTTAAGATGTTATAACCAATACGCACGTATATCGTACGACGTTTTTAACACATTTGCGAGGAAACAGAAAAAAAAAACATTTCACAATACAAGTACAAAGAAAAGAAAATTTGAGAAAAATGGCGCGAGGATTATTTTCTGCCGTGGCTGCGTGAAAATGTTGGCAAAGACACTAGAGCATGCAGCCAAGTTTTTAAATTACCGAATAAACTGTTTTTTTAATTTTAAATAAAATCAATCTGTGAATGCACACTTGCTTTCCCGCCATCTTAACAGCGCGCTAGCGCTGCCTACTGACTGGCGCCGCGCGGCGATTAGTTCGAAATTTGAATAGCAACAGCGCGCTGCTCACTAGCTGGAGTCGTGCGGCGGCGATCAAAACAACACGCATTTTTATTAAACACTTCCTATTCAATTCACAAAGTATTTTATTTGTTTATATAAAAAGAAGTAGGTATATTTATTTATTTATTTTATTATTTATGTACACACAGTAAAATACAATAACAAAACTAAATGGAAACACAAAGTAGGCAAATGTAATTAAAATACTGGAGGCGGGCAGCCCTATCGCATGTTTACGTACCGCGCGGCTGTAGGCATTTACATCAAGGTTACGGCCGAGATACAATACTGTATGTCTTTATACTGTGGTACTAGTTCGGCCTATGAGTGTCACTTAATCTACTTGGATAACAATGGAAAGGCCAACGACCGCTAGGTGGGAAAACGAGATAACGACTTTAGTACCGATTTTGGCTACGCGTCAAAAGATCCTTGTAGCGTTGTAGTTTCCGACGAAGTAAAGTCTACATTACATACAGGACACTATGCTATGGTTACAGTTAATTTTCCTCCGTTTTACCTCAGTGGTGTGTCAGAGCCTAGGAGAGGACTCGGGAATCAGTTTTGACTTTGGCAGCCGCGAGTGAGCTTGGCGGGGCGCAGGGAGAGGTAGCGCGTTCCTTCAAACAGGCGCGACACGCGATAAAATCGCGCGCGACACAAAGGCACCGCAAGTCGCGCAACGAGCGGTGCCTTTGTGGCGCGCGCGCTTCGCGTCGCGCCTGTTTGCAGTAGTCTTAACTCTCTAAGTTCATAATTATAGTGCTATCGAATGACTATTTCATGAAATATCAATCGATAGAATTATATGAACTTAGAGGGTTGTACTGATGATTTAAATGATAATAATTATTAATTCTGATGTCATATTTTTTACGCTCGCAAATCATATTTTGTTCAACTTACAACCTGACACTGACCTGCAAATTGCAAAAAACGTAAGAAAATTTCAACTCCACCGACTAACCCGCTTTTAAGAAAAGTGCACGAGATTCGCTTCTGTTCCGTTTCCTTACTCTACACAAACACCTAGACTTGCGTGCAAGAAAGAATTACCTGCTGAAGGAGTCCTAATGAGAGGCTAGCAGTGTATGTCCTTGTATGGGGGAACAATTAACATGACGTAAGAAACTGCGATCATAATCATAACAATAACAGCCAGTATTGCGCAGAACTTCAACATGAAGTCATTACAACAGGCATAATCAATCAGCCTTTAGTGTTCCACAGGCCTCCTCTCTGTGAGAGGGAGTGGGCCGTAATCCACCACGCGGGTACAGTGCGGGTTGGTAGATGTCACACATCTTCGATGTTTTTTTCTAGGACAGGCCGGTTTCCTCACGATGATCTGCTTCACCACTTTGAGAGCAGTGGTGATGAAATAACTAACACAAAGTAAAGCGCTTGTCTGGGTTCGAACCTACGACCTGCAACTCCGACAACACTTCACTTACCTCAATGTACTTGGGGTCGGTACAACACGTCTTCTTCTCTATTAGTCGGCAACTACAGTTTGATTTTGATTTAAATCCAATTTGGCTCAGACGCAAGGGTGTCGTGTAAACAACGAAACAATTTTAGCATTTACGGTTTTTCCGAATGATTTCATTCAACTTTCGTATGACAAGGTCGTAGAGAGTATAGGAAATTGGCAGCCAGTGTCATTACCATTGCGCACAAAATGCAGAGGTTTTTTTGATTAATTCGATATTTAAAATGGTGTTGGAAATTTTATAATTTTAGACGAAGCCAAAAATAATTCTCATTTTGATATTCTAGCTAGAGTGTATTGAAAAATGTTCTGAAAGTCATTAGAAATATCTCTTTCAACAGTACCTAAATCTGCTATCAAATGTTATTGTTACGATTATAATAAAACTAAACAATGTAAAACTACCGTTTATAATAATATTGACGTATAATCTTGTGATGTCTTCTGTGAGAGGGAGTGGGCCGTGATCCACGCACTGGCCCAGTGCGGTTAGGTAGATGTCATGTCTTCGAGTTTTTGACGCTAGGACTATTTCCTCACGACGTCTTCCTTCACAGAGTAGAAATAGCTTGTAACAAAATAGATCGCAATGCAGGGCAAGATAAGAAATAAATACCTAAGTATTCTAAGTTGCGCGTGGGCACAAATAAATTGACCTTTGCGACATCCTGCGTGGTCAAGAATTTATATACGATGACTAGCATCCGATGATTAGACCACATCGAGAACATGAGCCACCTACGGGTACACACTCGCGTCTCGCACCACAGACAGAAGTTCACAGAACATACCTTGAGTTATTTGTTGGAACGAAGGTAGAAGTATATTCGCAGATCGCAGAAATCTTCACGTAACGAAAAAAACATTCTTCCCCCTCTATGCGACTTTCTCTTCGTTCTTTCTGTCTCTTTTTATTACTAAGTATATTTAATAGACAGAGAGAGAGAGAAAGCGTGAATTTAAGGTGAAAGCGTCAGGTTAGCCCGCGAAATTTAATATTTTTTACAATTTGCTGGTCAGTATTAAGTTGTACGTTGATTAATATATGATTCACGGCCGTAACAAATATGTATCTTGACATTTTGGGATTAAAGTTGTATTACTGATTCTTTTGATTATGATTCTGTAAATACATATTTGTTACAGCCGCGAATCATATTTTGATCGACGTACAACTTAATACTGACCAGCAAATTGCAAAAAACGTAAGAAAATTTGAATTTCGCGGGCTACCTTAGCGCTTCCCCCTTAATACGCATTTTTAATACAGAGCCATCTAGTATAAGTTTTTAGAAGCTCTCATGCAGTTGTCATTTTTTGTTATCATTTTGATGAAATAAAAATCCAAGATGTGTACAGTGCGTGCCACGTAAGAAGAGACTTGACACACCACGTGGTCTGACATGCGCAGAACACGATTTTAGGTATCTTTAGCGTTATGAGGTCTGAGTGCGGGACGGGACCGGACGTCATAGGGGCGGCGGAAAGAGGCGGGGGAGGCGGGGTCAAGTCTCTTCTTACGTGGCACGCACTGTAAGTACGAATGAGTGCGTGCGAGTACCGCGTAAGATACTTCGTTCCTGACGAGGGTCCCCGACCGCACACTTCTTTTGTTTTTTGGCAGTTTTACACATCATAGAATTATCATCATCATTATCATCCGCCTAGCCTTTCCCAACTATGTTTGGGTCGGCTTCCAGTCTAACCAGATGCAACGACTGACTATCTGACCTCCACAATCCAGTTACTGGGATATAATAAAGGGTAGGCCCTTTGATAAGACTGGTTGCCAGACTAAGTTTATTTAATTATATTGATTGATATTTCATGAAATAATCATTCAATAGGATTATCAGATTAGAGAGAATTGTATTGATGATTTGAATGATTATAATTCTGTAAAGCCATATTTTTTTACACTCGCGAATCGAATCATATTTCGCGGGTTACCCTGGGAAAGCGCCAGGGTAGCCCGCGAAATTCATTTTTTATAATTTTAGTTTATTACTAAGTATATTTAATAGACAGAGAGAGAGAGAAAGCGTGAATTTAAGGTGAAAGCGTCAGGTTAGCCCGCGAAATTTAATATTTTTTACAATTTGCTGGTCAGTACGTTGATTAATATATGATTCGCGGCCGTAACAAATATGTATTTACAGAATTATAATCATTAAAGTCATCAACCCAACTCTCTAAGACCACGTAAGTCCAAAGAATAACTGTTTCATGAAATCATCATTCTTTGTTACGGCCGAGAATCATATTTTGTTCGACGTACCAGCAAATTGCAAAAAAACGTAAGAAAATTTGAATTTCGCGGGCTACCTTAGCGCTTCCCCCTTAAAGGGTTGCCATCACCTAACTTACGGACCCCGGATAAAATCATCAAAAATCGCGGACATTTGGGTGAAATAAAATTTTTCCACGGACTCACTCAAAAAAAAAATTACTGTAAAATATGTATCTTATTTATAGAAAATCAATTTAAAGCTCAACAATACAAATAAAATGCTTAATTTGCTAATCAATTATACACTCTTCTCTTTGTGAGAGGTATTCTGGTAACAAAAATTATTAGGAACGCTCTTCTTTTAGGCATTAATGAAAATAAAATGAAAAATTGTAAATCACAAGCAAATTAGGTATGAATTGTCACGAGCGCACGGGTATTATTTGCCGCGCGGCGAATTTTTAACTATGATTGCAAATTGCGGATTTCCCTATTAATACAGAAAGTGACATTATTTAAAAACCCCGCCCGGACGCTTCCCGGACGCCCTCCAAACTTGGACAACTCCAATGAAACCCAGACCAGCCCAGCCCTACCACAAAATACAGTGTTTTGTGGCCCTACCCTTAATGTACAGACGCCTGGCACATCAAGCTACTACAATCTGTCAAATTTCTTCAATAGATTTTCAACTTTATCGCTCCAATATAAGGTTCAAGGTTGATTGGGAAAATTTGACAGTTTTTCGGTTTTGTTTGTTCAGCTTAATGTGCTGGCGTCTGTACCATGTTTTAAACTTTTAAAGCAAATAAATAATATCCTATTCTACAATGTGACATTAAACAATGATACAACAACTCCAGTGCCAACACAATCGTGATTCCCCAGCAGGTATAGGACACCTACCGAACATCACCGACACTCCGACAATTACACAATTCAACCTTTTTCGATTGATTTCGAAATGTATCGACACAATAGTTTCGTGACCGAGCGGCAGGCAAGGTTAACCCACGGGCCGCGGTCAGCCCTGGGCTGGGTGATCGTTCGAAACTCGAGGTTTCTCCGTGATTTGGGAAGCAAGTACGGTCGTTTACGGTTGTATACATATATATACTGTATACTAATACTAGCTTCCGCCCGCGGCTTCGCCCGCGAGGTATATCGATATAAACTATCCTTCCTCGGGGTGCAATCTATCTCTCTGCCAAATTTTATCGAAATCCGTTCAGTGGTTTAGGCGTGAATAGGTAACATACAGATAGACAGACAGAGAGACACACAGACAGACAGAGTTACTTTCGAATTTATATATTAGTATGGAAGTATGGATTTAACATCACGCTATGACCCTTAGGAGCCGAGCAAGAAGAAAAAGCCACAAAGAACGCTGAGCGAAAACAAAGCGCGGGCTAGCGTTGCGATGCACGATGCGACGTCGTCGTCGTGGTGAGACGAAGTCGCGGGAAGAAGCTATTAGTGAGTACCTAATAATAATAATAAAATGTAATTTATTCTCTCTTCACAATTGGTTGCCTTAGACATAAACATTGTTTTTGGCTAAAACTTAGACCATATTACACCATTGTAATAGACTAGTCCCTGATGTAGGATTTTGAGAAAAATCCTGTGCTAATGCCAATCAACCTTTCAGGAAATCTCCGATGTTCACTTTTATTAACTGTGAAACCGGGAGATGACTATTGTGTAAGGAACGGTCACCCATCACTGATCGACCGCAATAACCGCAGCTTGTCCTCGTCGTAACCTAGCATAAAGAGCTCTTCACTAAATGACTCTAACCCTTTATAATTCTAACTTCTCATATTACACCTGCCTATCATAGTGTATAAGTAAACTTAAGACAAAAGTGACATGCCATTAATATAGAAACAACACTACATAATATACAATATATACATGTATGTGTAATGATAATCCCTTGATGTGAAAAATAAAGCCATTCATTTTAAAAAATGGGCCAAAATATTGAGCCCTGCGGGATTCCCAATATCATTTAGTACTAAGAGTTCTGTCGTCAACTTTCGAAATCATATTATTTACATAAACATGAAGTTCAGAGGTCTAGACAAACCTCCTTCCGTATCCCATATTGGTTCAATTTCTAGATTAATTATTTACCATGAAGAACACACTCAAAAGCTTTGGATAGATAGCAAAAAAAAAACGAATGAAGCATCGCATGACTCCCCAAGCATCCATATCCATACTAATACCTGCACAGTTGCAAGACTTGCAGGTATTAGTATGGATATGGATGCTTGGGTATCATTGTACAAATAAATAAATAATATTGTAAATGATGAATGTCTGTCTGTTACCTTTCCAACTATACGCAAAATACGCGCATTGACGTGGAGTTGCGGACACCAGCCCGTTTTACCTATTACCCTATTACCTACCATTCCAACTAAAGGCTGAACAGATTTAGATGAAATTTGGCAAACGGGTAGACCATGACTTGTGTGGTAATTTCGTAACACAGTATCAGTGGCAATGCCTTTAATTTTGACAGTTCAACAAATTCATTACGTTATTTACGTTGTTGAGCAGATTTTTTTTCGAACATGATTGAAGCAATTGTAGCAATATCCTTCAAAATTATTCAGATTATGATTGATAGTGTGAGGTGCTGTGTTACCTGCAAATTGCATAAAACCTAAGAAAATTTGTGTTTCGCGGGCTGCCTGGCGCTTCCCTTCAATCCCCGAGGACTGTCCCAAGGAATTGTAAACGTTTAGACGCAAACAGAACTGTGCCTATTTATGTGCCTTACCTTATTTGTAGCGCAATTAGAAGCAATCCTTATGAACATTGTCATCCATAATAAGTTAATAACATAAAACAATTCACTCGATTACGTATTTCCACATAGATAACTCTCAAGCACCATCGTTCACTTGTACTGAACTATTTAATTGCACACAATAAGTCCTTTTGTCGCAGTTTATTTATTTAATTAGTGAACAATAAAAGTTTTTTCACAGAACAACTACATCTCCGCGCACAACCTATCGTATCGCGAGTTCCCGCGCTACTAAAAAAATCCCCATATTGTAATTTATCCGAGTACCAATTTAAACAAACATTCAATACATGACTACTGAATCTTATCGCAACAAAATAAAGTTAAATTTACCTTGTTGTAACAGTAAATGTCACCAAACGAACGAACACTATCTGACGTTTCCTACACAAAGTAAATCTTGCAGCTAATTTACGAGAATTTTCCTTTGTGAAGTACTGGTGATATAGTTTCGGGGCCGCAAATGTAAGTTTGTATGTTTCGATGTATGAAACCATTGTTGACAATCTTTGTCTTGGCTAGTTTTCTTTTCATAAGTTTTCGCTCGCGGCTAGTAGTGGCGGGCGCTTATTTTCTTCACTTTGTAAATATTATTCACGCATTTTATTGTTTTAATATAGTGATATTTGCTACTTTTAATTGACTTCGCTCTATCTATCTCGATCTATTCAGAGAGAGTTGATGAAGAGAGGCTCGTGGCTAACATAGATAATGCTGACGCGCCCCTCTTCTCACTAGTCGCTAGTGATTATCGCCATTGAGTTATAAATATAATGTAGGTACCTAAGTACTACGTAGTACAACTCAATGATTACCTATCGCTAGTTCGTACCGCTAGTGATTATCGCTAGTTAATTCCGCTACTAATTACCCACTAGTAAGTAATTACTGTGTATCGACAAAACTCTAGCGGAATGTGCTTGTACTGTAAGCGATTAGGAAGAAGAGTGGGGCGCGTCTTCGTGGGTGGCGCTATCTGTACATGCATAATGTTACCGGCCAAACCTGATTTAAGGAAGAACTAGTTTCGCCTAGGCTAAACCAGTTCTCCCTCGCTCTTGCATCCTTATGTCGACGGATTTCTGTGTAAAGGGTTTAAACGTAGGGATGCCCCGATACGCCTTTTTGCCGATACGATACCGATACCGATACTCTTATAAAAATATCGGCGATACCGATACCGATACCGATACGCTTACTGAATTCAAAAAGGAAGGTAGATTAAATAAAACAAAATTAATTAATAGTTTTAGTAATCAAAATTAACATTTATAAGATTTTTATGGAATTATCAATTGTCGAAATTTCAAAGTGATGCCATATAGCACTTTTGTGTTTTGAAGTTGATATGACTACTATTTATTTTATTTGACTCAAACGACTAGTTATAAATGACATACAATACACAAACAATTACGATATGTAATTCTTAATCTTATTTGCATGGAAAAATACTACGCGCAACAACATTCAACCTAACGAAATGGGATAGATGTGCGAGTCCAAAGGCCAAAGCGGGCGGGCGAAACAAAACACTGAATAAAGCGCGGGGTTTCCCCGAGCATAGTTAGTTCGTGCCTCGTTTGCAACGAATTAGACGGGACAACACCCGCATACATTTTTAAAGCCGAAATTTGAAAAGTATCGTTGAATCGGCCATAAAAATATCGCCGATACCGATATATCGGCAAACCTGAAGTATCGCCGATATATCGTATCGGTATCGGTATCGGATGCATCCCTAGTTTAAAGTAACCTAACCAAACCTAACCTAGGGGTGCCCTTCGCTCGCTCTTGCATCCTACGTCGTCGCCTACAAGAGCGAGGAAGAACTGGTTTGACCTAGACGAAACTAGTTCGAACGCAGATAACATGCTTACCTGCTAAGAAATTAGGAAGAAATGTGCGGCGCGTCTTCGTGGATGGCGCTATCTGTAACAACAGCCGCACGGATCGATCTTCAAGGCAACAATCTACGAGGTCGCTCCATGGATGGGTGACCATCCATTACATACAGGACCTACCGAGACGCCTCCGTGCCTCGGAAAGCACGTTTAGCCGCGTTCGTCCAGCGCAGCGCCTGAACTCTCTCCGCTCGCGGTCGTGTCGGATTGCCGTCCCATCGGACTATGAGACTGAGAGTGAGTGAAGAGAGAGTGCACCTGACCTGTGTGCGCACACACTTGTGCTAGGCCAGACTTAGTTATCTCGTCCACTCACCCGGCCCGCAGCAGGCGCGCCGGGCGTCGGCGGAGGGCGGTCAACGCCCTCTTCCAGCCCCCCTAAACGGGTCCAGGGGCGACGGACGTCCCCGAGTCCGTCGCCCCCCACACATCAGGACCCGAGGTGGCAGCGCGATGTCTTCCACGCGCGCCCCTCTTAGACGTCGCGGGGGGAGTCAAACACCTCACTCCCCCCCCTGACCAGACGGGGCCCGCAGAGGCGGGCCGGCACCAGCCGGGGGTTGCGGAAGGATCGTACGTTCCCGCGACCCCCGGCGTAGGTGTGAGATGGAACACCGGGGTGGTTTTTAGTCAGTAAGAGTCTGACAGACCCCGCCGCCCGCCCGCCCCAGGGCGGCGGACATCCATGAGGATTTTCCACCCAGGATCAAAAAAAAAAAAAGGCCAGACTTAGTTGAGATCGGCCGCCATGATGACCGAAAAACGGTCTGGAGGACTTTATGTAAGTATTTTGATTTATTATGTGGCTAATGTTACATACATTAGCCAAATAAAAAAATCCTATGTTTTCTGGGAAGGTATACCTACCGTGCACAGTGCGGACACGGTAGAATACCATTCATAACAAAAGCCGAAAGACGTCCAATGCTGGACATAGGAATAGTCTTAGATGACGTTTGCCCAACTATTTTGCAAATAAGAAAGTATTTTTTTTTGCAACTGACTGAAAGGTGGTCTTAAAAATTCGAAGTGGGGCTACTCTAGCATGTGGCATGTGGGGTATCATATGAAAGAGCGCAGTTTGCACATTTTCAAACATTTTTCTTTTTTTTTTTAGGCAGCATTGTTTTCGACTTATGAGGAAAAATGGAAAAAAAATACCGTTACTCCCCCTTATCTCCGAAGTTTGCATAGAAAAAATCTGAAATTATTCATGTGATAGAAATTTAAGTAAAGGTCACAGGAAAAATAAAACGATGTCTCTAAATAGCACACTTTTTTAGAAATCAACAAAAACTACATTAGCTCCGCAATCGGTCAAGAGATGGCGCTGACCTAACTACAAACTACAATATTCTACACCATAGTGTTAAAATTCACGGACTAATATAAATAGGTCTCGCCGATGAAAATTTAAAAACATTTCACGTTTCATAATTCGGAACCCTCGGTGCGCGAGTCTGACTCGCTCTTGGCCGGTTTTATTTATAATATACAGTATGTTAACTAACAGAGGGCGTTCCCGTTAACCCGCAATAGTATAGCATCCATACATGCTAAAAAAAATATTACCATTCGAAAATAAAATGTTTTTATTTTTTTTTATATTAAAATATTCACTAAAAATCGTAAATTGATACTCTATTTATTTAATTAATTCTAATTTATTTAATTAAATAAATTCCGACATTGCTGTCCTTCAAGTACGCGTGTACAGAGTGTTTCTTTAACGTATCAATTTACGATTTTTAGTGAATATTTTAATATAAAAAAAAATAAAAACATTTTATTTTCGAATGGTAATATTTTTTTTAGCATGTATGGATGCTATACTATTGCGGGTTAACGGGAACGCCCTCTGTTAGTTAACATACTGTATATAGATTTTATAAACGAGAAGAAATCGTTCGTCCGCTGGCATGTCCAACCGTTCGTCCGTAGGGATGGCGATCTGAGATCGATTAATCGAAGAATCGATTTTTAAGGCCCAAAAGATCGATTTTTTAAATCGATATGTAGTACTGAATCGATTCGGTGAATCGATATTTCACCCTTGAAAATCGACATTCGATTTTTTTTGGTATAAACCATAAAACTATTTACAATTAATTGAATGTATACGTATTATAAGAGTGCTGCCGGTTAAAGAATTAATTATTCAAAAACTCGCGAGATGGCTGTATGTTTAGATTTCTTCGCATTTCTTCGCTCTCATTATCTATTAACTTTGTAAACGATTTTTCTTAACCATTTTCTTAACTCTGTAAAATTTCTAAATCTAGAAAATAAATGTCTTATTCTATACTTTATCTGTTAGTTTGACATGGTAATGAAAATATTTTTTATTATCGAATTACCTGATTTTACTGATAAGAGATCGTTAAATTATAATATGTACCTTGTTTTTAATAAAATATTACATTATAAACGAAAACTTGAAAAAAAGATCGATTTATCGGAAATCGATCTTATAGACCTCGATTTTTTTGTGAATCGATTCATTAGGTCACGATTCGAATCGATTTAAAAATCGATCTTTTTCGAAAAGAATCGCCATCCCTATTCGTCCGGTGGCACGTTCATTGTTATCGAACAGAACGGGCTGCTTACTGTAACAAAACATAGGCATTAAAGTCCGTTCAAATTAATTTTACTTCCTGACGGCATCAAACTAACACCAACCTTATTGTAACGGAAATAAAGATCACAATGGTTTTGACAGACTTGTCAGTGGCAGCAACCCAACAGCAACCTTAAGGAAATGAAAATAAAGATCACTGTGACTTGGACAGTAATGTAAAATCAGAGGTAAAATAACTGAGAACGGACTGTAGGTGCATGCTTAGATAAAGATCCAGTAGGTATGCCAGAGGAGAGGTACACTCGGTGGTAACGTTTACCAAGTCTACCTCTGATATAAGCTGTCACGGGAATGGTAGCCCGCGAAATTCAAATGTTCTTACCTTGCGTTATTTGCAATTTGCAGGTCAGTGCAAGTTCATAATATTATGATCCTATTGATATTATGATATTTCAGAAATAGTCATTCAATAGGATTAATGAACTTAGAGGGTTGTATTGATGATTTAATTCCGTAAATTCATATTTGTTACGCTCGCGAATCTCATGAGCCGTGATAGCTAGACAGTTGAAATTTTCACAGATGATGTATTTCTGTTGCCGCTATTTCTATTCTGTTTTTAGTATTTGTTGTTAACAATTACTAAAAACAGAATAAAATAAATATTTAAGGGGGGCTCCCATACAACAAACGTGTTTTTCGGCGTTTTTGCCTTGTGTTACGGAACCCTTCGTGTGCGAGTCTTTTTTTTTAATCAACATTAAACATGACACGGGCCTGCAAATTGCCATAAAACGTAACAAAATTTGAATTTCGCGGGCTACCGTAGCGCTTAAGGGGAAGATTTGTAAAATAATGCTTCGATAAGCCGCAGTGCGACTGTGGAGCCACACCCGCTTTAGGGTACCTATACGTATACATAGTGATCTGTGGCGGCCACACCACAAACGATGCCCCACCGGGAAGGCCTTCGCGAGGCCAACGATAACGCTGTCCAAGTGGCTGAATTCTGCACCCTAATTGCGTAACACGTTATCAAACACAATTTAAATGCATTTGAAGGATATTGCTAATCCATTCCTTCAAATGCTTGAAAAAGTCTGCTCAACAACGTAAATCAATAAGTACGACGAAGAAGAAAGAACTGAAAACGTAATAAAAGGGCGATAAGTCATTGGCACAACGAAATGATTTGCGTTTGGGCTATTTACGTGTTGAATATATTAACATAATTAAACCGTAGTCGAACAAAGCGCTTGCCTAGTTGTGTAGCAATTTGTAGTTCAAATGCTCTCTCACACTTGCGTAATTTTAAATGACATGTATTTTGTCATGCCTCTAATAATCCCCATTTTGCGCTTCTAGAATAATCAGCGTATACTGTCCACTGCTGAGACACAGGCCTCCTCACTTCCAGAGAGTGCGCTGTAATCGCGTACGCGGGCCCAGTGCGGGTTGGTAGATGTCAGACTCTTACCGACTAAAACCCACACGTGTTCCTTCCTTAGCCCTTTATGTTCCGGGCCAGCGGTAATCCTTTCGGACAATCCCGCTGAGCCTTATAATGGCTTCAATTATTATGATAGTTACGAGTCACGGAGTCAGTAGTAAATGCAACAAAGTAACTGAAAGATTCCCGCAATTTTTGTGCAACGCGTTTCGTGTTAAATAAGCTAGGAATGTTAGCATTCAGAAAAAGTAAGTTAATTATGTTATAACATTTATTTAAGTTTTATATAAACTTGTTAATAAAAAAAAATGTTACGTTTAAATTACATTCATGTTAATTTTTTGCTATATATTAGAGGCAAAACGGAAAACTTAAAATGGAACACAAAATTATGATGACCTTGGCAGTTTGACAGATTTGAATAAAGTTGCCAGAAACAGATTCATGTATTAGATAAGGCAAATTTTAATAATGTGAGAATTGCTGTTATGTATCAGGCGCAGAAAAATTATTATGTACCCTATTCAAAAAAGTTAAATAATGAATCGGCCAAGTGTGTCGAACCACAATAATTATTATTAACGCATGCACAGTATTGTTTTATCAAACACAAGATATGTTGGCTTTTCATAGTATTTTTCGAAAACTATGAAAAACAACGTTATTTCTGTGGTTGTAACCAGAAAATGTATTCACAAACTAATGAGTTAATTAGAAAGTCACTTGTCATTATCAGAATATTTATAACGCGCATACGTTTATGTGCAGCTCGAGCCTGTCATTAAATTCATGTGAAGTTTTCATTTTCGGAGCCATGAATATAAAAATATTTATTCCATACCCCCACTTTTTTCGAAAGACCTATCCAATGACACTACTCACAATGGAATAAATTATTAAAAAAAATGACTAACGCAGTATTTTTTTTGACCTGTAACCCAAGCAAAATCTTTTTTCTAGATTTTATTTCACAACTTTGTCGGCGTGATTAATGTCCCCTTGTTTTACTACGGAACCCTAAAAAGGTATGGAATAACAGCCATCTCTAATAATGTCTTTTTTTGCTCAAAGGACTACAGACTTGCACGGCTTAGGAATAGGATTGCTTTGAGAATAAGCTAATAATTTTGTATAATCACTTTATAATTAAGTTTCAGTTAATTTTTTTAAGCCTCGGTAAAGTTCGGCATTGTATTATTTGGATTATAGTTCAGTAGCTATTTTTATTAGATTTTTAGTTATTTTTAATTAAGACCAAGATTTACTGTCCGTGGTCGTATTGTTACTTGTTCTAACTAGAATGTAAACAAAAGGTATTCTTGCAAAATAATATTACGGAACCCTAAAAATTATTAAAGGATTATGGTAAATTAAAATACTAAGTTGGCAACACTAAAATGACGGCCATAGCAGTTTACCTAGTCACGCGAGAAAAAAAATGTGAATTTACGAATTGAATATTCTTTGTTTTAATTGCCTTAGTGAACTTTAAATTGTGTTTTTTAGTGACAATTATATTGTACAGTACACGTACCCTATAATGAACATGTTATTTAAAGAGTTTTGGTGGGAAAACACCATGAATTTCATCGTTAAAAACTAATTTGTGAATCGAATAAAAAAAGTGTTTTTTGTGCTATACAGCTCAACATCAGGTAAGTTTTTTACGTCGAGAATATCGATTAGTACGTGGAACGACATTCTGTGTGGTTTAAAACACTGTTTCGACTTTTAAAGTGGTGGAAAAACGTATTTGAGTGTAGTGTTTACATATTTTCGAGGATACAGGTCCTGAGACACGTTGTTTTGGTACATAGATTATTGTCTGCAGTTTCAGGAATGTGGGATGTTCGCGTTATGACGATGACGTATAAATAACACTGTGTTCATTATCATTGCGTTGTATCTACATTATTACAGTGTTTTGTACGAATTTTATGTCTTTGAATTTTTAAGAATCTCAGAAATAATTAAACAGTATAATTTAAACTAAAAAAATCATTGTTGGTACTTTGTTTAAGAAATAAAAGCCTCTGTTATCCTACTATTGGGCTTTAAACTCAGCTCATGAGGAAGTAGGAATTAATTTATATATAATAGTTCTTAGCATGGGATAAATGAATGCTAAAATTTATAATTACTAATCCCTATAAATAATGCACCCACTGATACCGCTAACTTGTTAGGAGTCCCGAAACAATCACTTGTACAAATATTGTCAAACACTTCAATTCCATTTCGTTGACAATCAATTTTAGTTACAATTAAGTCTTGTTTACATTTTAAAGTTTTAGTTATTATTTTTTATTGTATTTGTTGGTATATTGGTGTGGCTAGCTGATGTTTGACAAATAATTTAAATTAATATTCCATGTCTTGTATTGTTAATTACCTTGCATACCTACTATTGTATAGATGCAAGTTTTCCTAACTGAACAGACAGCCGAGCTGCTGGATAGTTTTTTTCGCTTCTCCTTCCCAGCGCAAGCACTAGGAAGTAGCGACGGGTGGACATGCCGGGGAACTGTCGATAATTTTTACGTGACATGTCTTTGAATTTTCCTCTACGGTTTTGAAAGCAGTGGTGATCAAATAATTTACACAAACGCGCCTCTGGGTTCGAACCCGCAACCTACAACTCGTAGTCGGGGCCGTTACCACTGCGCCACTGCTCTCTTGGGGCCGTGACCACTGCACCAATGCTCTCCCTCACTCTAGCTTACTCATACCTATTTATTTGTGCCTTGAAGTTACAGCTAATTTTAAATGAATGTTTTCAGGTACAATATGAACCACACTGCTGCCACAATACCAGACAACATGGACATTGATCCACTGAGCTCTTATGAGTACCCAGCATACGACAGCTATGCTGCCCATTCTTACCCGTACCCCAGCAAGCTCCAGCAGTCCATATACCAGGCCTACCAACAAACTAACACCAACTACACACAACCGCAAGAACCATTCACTAATCCACCACCAACATCACAAACTTCAGTAGATATTGAAATACCACCTAAGAACAAAGAAACAGACCCAAAACCAGTTTTGAAAAAGAGAAGGAAGGAGAAGAATGGCCAGAAGAGTACTTATTGTTCTGAAAAGATAACAGATGCTACGTTCAAGTTCTACGGTTGTTCCGTCTGCAACATCAGCTACAATGCGTTGCCAGACCTGGACCAGCACGTTACGGTTCACAAGAACAGAATGACAAGCTATAGACTGCGGTTAAGAAATCAATTTAAAAAGAAACAAATTAAAAAAGAAAAGAAACGGTTAAATAAAAAGATGGTTAAAATTAAGACGGAAAAAGATTTTGAAATTGAAATTAAACCAGAAGACGGTTATATTGGTGAAGAGAAAGCTGCAGATGTTATAAGTAATGGGATTAATCCTAATTCTGAGTGTAATGGGAACGTAGATAATGAAAACACTATAAGAGAAGCCCAAAATAGTCAAATTAATAGCAATAATGTCACCAATTCTATTAATAACGACCTGCAGAATAATGAAACAAACTCTTTGAGTAACGGGAAGGGTGATAATGAAAATAGTGAATTGGAAAAGGGTAGTAATATGAACAGTAAAGATAAAGAGAACAGTATGGACGAAGCAGAGTTAAATAATTTAGAGAAAATTTACAAATGTTTTGCGTGTCAGAAGCAGTTTACTTTGAGCTATTATTTAAAACTACATGTGAGGTCCCATACAGGTGAGAAAAATATATTGTTATTATTTTTGTTGCTAATGGGGTAGCGCCACGGTAGCCCGCCAAATTCTAATTTTCTTACGTTTTTTGCAATTTGCAGGTCAGTGTCAGGTTGTACTTATGTTGAACAAAATATGACTTTACAGAATTATTATCATTAGAATCATCAATACAATCTTCTAAGTTCATATAATATTAATTACTGCTGTGGTCTCAAGTCCGGTCGCCGAGTGTGGGGTCCTGGGTTCGATCCCCAGGGTAGCCAAAGTATTATTGAGTTCTCTTAGGTAGTACACAGCGGGTCTAAGTCTGGACGCGTGTCTTTATTTCTAAGTGTACATCCGTGACATATATATCTATACATAACTGTACAAGCTCTTCAGCTTTCGTTTATTTGTTTGTTTGAACACGCTAATCTCTGGAATTACCGGTCAGATATGAAAAAATTTTTTTACATTTGATAGCCCAGTTTTTGAGGAAGGCTATATGATACAACGTCAAACAAGTACCCTTAGGAGTCGAGTAAAAAGAAAAAAAGACAGAAAATACACTAAACTAAAAAGATGTAATAGCGCGGGCAGACGATAAAATGCGACGGAGTGGGTAAGAAATTTCACGCGAACGAAGCCGTGGGCAAAAGCTAGTCCTGTTAGAAATGATATATCATTGTCTTCAGACGAGAAGCCCTACACGTGCAGCGTGTGCGGCCAGTCATTCATCACGGCCAGCAAGCTCGGCCGCCACAACAAGCGCATCCACCTCGCCGAGCGCTACCAGTGCCGCATATGCTTCAAGATATACTCCCGGTGAGTACCTCTCGCCATACACTCGCCCCGTGACAACTCGCCCTCCTGACCGACAACTGTGTTAATAGTCCAGCTCTATGTGAAGGAGCTCGGCCGAGGAAGTGCTATAGAAAGTAATTATACGATTTTTTTAGCACAGTCCTAAGGAACATCGCTCATTTGGGGAAAAACCGACGTAACTGCTACTTTACTTTTTTTAACGTCTTTGTGAGAGACGTTAAAAAACTAACTAACGGAAATATGCTTTCAAGTTCTTTGTCATATTTAACTCATTTTTGGGAAAAAAATATTTAATTACGTCGATGTTTCTCCAAGTGCGATATTTGAACATACTTTCGATAGCTACATACTTTCGATAGCTACATACTTTCGATAGCTACTCACAGGGTTCACAATCTGTCCCGGTCTTGGCGTTAGCCGAATTGGTTGCAGTAACTAAGCCAGGGTACCCCGACCAAATGGGTTAGGTTAGAACTGTGACCAAAATGTGATCGAGCCGAGCGAGCGAAGCGACCGGTGCCGCGGCAGCTGCCAGTCAGCGTAACTTACCAGTTGGTCGCAGTTACTAAGGTGCGATCCGTCGCATGCAAGTTTGATATCAGTTCACAATTTGTCGACAAGTCTGCAACGACAGTTTACAATTTCGTGAGATAGATTAGAAGCCAACAGTGTTCACAATCGTACGAAGTTTTTCGATAGTTTATAATCTCGCGAGATAGGATTATAAACAAACGATGTTCGTAATAATACGGTGACATATATAATTCTTCTGTACGTGTGTATGTCGCTGAACTCCTCCTAAACGGCTGCATCGACTATGATTTTTTTGGGTGTGTTTGAGTTGGTCCCTTCATAGTTTAGATTCACAATTAGGTAGGTAGCGATATTCGGGCAGAACAACGTCTGCCAGGTCCGCTAGTAGTAATATCATAAAATAAAACTAATAAATTAAACGGACTTTGTATATTGCAGGTTCGAGCTGCTGACGGCCCACTTCGACAAAACGCATCCTGAAGACAAGCTGGAGGGAGAGCCGTATGGTACGTCGATAATATCATCATGCTAGCTTTTGGCCGCAGCTTCGTCTGTATTCGGAGAACCACACGATTGCAAAAAAAATCCACGGGGACATACTACTAGGATCAAAAGTCATACGTTTAGCCGCTAATGGTAGCCCGCGAAAAACATTTTTTTTTTACGTTTTTTGCAATTTATCGGTCAGCGTCAGGTCGTATGTTGATTAAAATATGATTCGCGACCGTAACAAGTATTTACAGAATTATAATCATTAAAGTCATAAATATAACCTTCTAAGTGCATGATTAAAACCCTCATTAAAGACTATTTCATTCATGAAATCATTCGATAGATTTATATGATTATCCTATTTCATTCATTTGACAGTGATCTGCAAATTGCAAAAATATTAAGAAAATTTTGATTTCGCGGGCTACCTTATTGTCTCCATTTTTTATGGAGGATGAGAAACTTTACACCCTGTTCCTTATACCTGTATAGGAGTATGTAAGGATCGTAGCAGGGCCCCAATTCTGTATTATTCCCCGCGAAACCTTACCACGTGCAAACCACGTCAATATCGTGTCTTGTTAACGGCAAGGAATCGAAATGTCAACCGTATTTTGACAGTTCAAACCACGCCATTGTATCACAGAGCATACGAATAGCAGATGTCGTGATTAACTAAGGAATTGACGTGATGTCGAAGTAAGGAATGGATCAGTGGTCGGAGTGAATTAGGGCCCAGGTGGCGTCCTGTAGTGTCTGTATGTGTAGTATTTATTATTAATTGTAGACTACAACGCGATCCTGCCGTACCTGAAGGAGCTAGAGGAACAGCTCCTCGCGCCCGAGCTGGCCGAACTCGACAACAAGCCTAAATCTGAGGACTTGTTCTGGGAGCAGCACGTGGGCCCGCACCAGCTGGGCGGTCCCCGCACCGAGGCGCCCGCGGATATCAAGGAAGAGGTCAGTACGACAACTTGACGGAAAGACAACACGCCCCTGCATACTTTCCCCAGAATACTCGCCCGGAAATATGTTCCATGACTACTCGTCCTTATGACAACTTGCCCTCGTGATAACTAAATCCAACGACAACCCCGTGACATATCGATTCTGTGGAAACTAAACCCCGATACCTCGAACATGACAACTCGCCCCCGCGATAAATCGACTCTGCTGTAACTCGCCCTAACTCGACTCTGTGGCAACTCGCCACCGCGGCATCTTGACTCTGTGGCAACTGGCCCCCGCAGCAACTCGAGTTAAATTATTGTTTTAAATAACTATTTGACTGTTATCAGATCACGACCTTATTTAAACTCGCTATGAGGTGTTTTTGACGGTGTTGTTTTTTTTTTTTTTTTTTGTTACGTACAGGCCCTAGACGAGGACCAAAAGGAGCTGGTGCCGAAATTAGACATACTGATAGAGGAGGTGAAGGTGGACTTCGACGTCACGGTCAAGCGCGAGCTGTCGGACGATGAGCCGCCGGCAGACGCGCCGGACGACGCAGATGACGGGCCGGACGACGGGCCGGGCGGCGCGGTCGGGCCGGGCGACGCGCCAGGCGGGCCGGGCGACGGGCCGGTCGGGCCGGGCGACAGGGCTGACGTCAAGGATGAAGACAGGTGAGTACAACGCAACAAGGATGTAATGGCGCGGCCGAAATCGGAACAAACGCCGCCATCTTGATTTGTCAATACAGTTTACAAATAACGTCTCCCTGAATGTCATTCTGGCATTTTAGGCATAGTAGTTTCGGAGATATATTTTATCTAAAATTATGAAATCAAATTAACACCCTCACATAAGCCCTTTCATTTGATATGTCACAGGGTACAGGTTGCAACACTTTTTTTTTTAATTTTCTATATTCATCATCACCCACAGCCCGACGTCACCCACTGCCGGACACACTCTCTGTCCTCGTGCCCATCCCCGCGCCACTGCCAGCCTCATCCAGGTTTTGCTCGCGATGGCAACAATGTCGTCTGTTCATCTACAATCCATCCTATAATATTATAAATGCGAAAGTGTGTCTGTCTGTTATCTTTTCACGCTTAAACCGCTGAACCAATTTAGATGAAATTTGGTATAGAGATAGTTTGAGTCCCGGCGAAAGGACATTGGATAGCTTTTACGGACGCGTTTTTCTCGCGGTGATTTATTTTCGCGCACTGGATTTACAATGCACTGATTAGCGTCGATAATTGAAATTCCAACAGTGTGGTCTTTTGATGCGTTGGATGCGCTTTGTCGGTTTCTCAATTTTCGGCTCAACACTGAGAGTTGAAAATCGATAAAATCCCTTTGGTTACGTGCCCTTACACGTCCGTGTTTGGTTACGTGCCCTTACACGTCCGTGTTTGGTTACGTGCCCTTACACGTCCGTGTTTGGTTACGTGCCCTTACACGTCCGTGTTTGGGTCACAGAAATTCATATGTATGTGTACTTTACAAATTTCAACTTAATCGGTTAGTAGATTAGAAGGTAATTGGCTGTGACGGACGGACAGACAGGGTGATTAATAATAATAAATAAAGAATTTGTTTATTTAAACAAAGTGACAACATTGCTACAGATATTACATTTACAACATACAGAAGTAGTATCTCGAAGCCCCACACTCACTTGGCTCCTAAACTAGGTTTAGACCTGTGACTTGGAAGTCAGTGTTCCTCCAGTATACAAGTCATTACGTATTTCGTTGGTTGTTGATTACAAAAATAACAATATCGAAATGTGTCGTGAAGTGGTTCTGTTTCCTCATTCGGAGTATGTCGCCCGCAGCGCGTCGGACGAGGACTACTTCCCCAGCAACACGTGGGCGGCCGCACACACGCGCGCGGCCTCGCCGGCGCGGGGCGGCCGCGCGTGCGGCGTGTGCCACAAGCGCGTCAGCACGGCGTCGTACCTGCGCGTGCACATGCGCACGCACACGGGCGAGCGGCCCTTCAAGTGCTACACGTGCGGCCGCGGCTTCATCACCAGCAGCAAGATGCACCGCCACGTGCTCACGCACGCGCAAGGTCGGTGGGAAGACTACTATGCAGATTTTAAAACTACCATGAAAGTTAAAAACTACCACGGAAATTATATAACTACTATGCGAATACCACTATTGATTAAAAAATATCAATACCAAACTACCGTTTACTATTAAGGTGCCACTAGTCGATATTTTTCCCATACAATTTTCGGGAGAGTATTTTACTCCACTGTTTGACATTGTGCATCCAAAGTTAAACATGATATCGTTTTGACTTATTATTAATTTTGTCTGTACGAAAACAGAATAGTAAAACAAAAAGCCATTAAAAAGTTATGAGCCAACAAAGATTCGTTTGTCTTGCTATTTTTAACGTAACTTTGGTTGTAAATAAGTAATAAAAGATCTGTAAAATCTTCAAAACCAAGACCGTACCGACAAAACTCAGTTATCAAAGAGATAAACTTTATTTGTAATTGATTTACGCAATGGTTTTTTCATAAAACTCGATTTTCCGAAGCATTTATCGAATTTTTTTGAATGATGTCCTTTAAAACATTGTCTATTTTTTTATAGTTTCACTATTGTTTTGTAGACAAAGACGATGTCAAGAGGGAAGGAGAAGACACCAAACCGGAAGTGGACGACAACGTGGACGAGGACCAACAGCAAGAAGATAGGCCTAAAAAGTAAGTCGCGAGACAGAGTAACGCCCGCTCGCACTCACTCTAGGAGGCACCTGAATGCAACAATATTATCCATGTTTTATACATACGACCTGTGGTTCTTCCATTGTTTTAGGTAACCAGTCCACTGTAGCCACGCAAATCCATAGTCTCATACCTTTATTTTCATATCCTGCAATAGTTCTACACAACCGGGGGTGTCCTTGGGTGCACTTACATAGTGCAAACAGGGATAATCGTCGGTTGATGTCTCATTTAATTAAAAAAATTGGGGTGTGACTATGTCATGGATCCGGCCGCGTTTTGTACGTGAATACGTTCACGTAACGGGGTTGATCCGCTCCGCTGCAATCATTCTTTTATACATTCCCTGCACTGCTTGACTCGGTTACATGGTATTTTATTGGTACCACTCGATTGCTCTTGAGAAGCCCTTTCCAACCGTATACGATTTCTGTATTTGGATTTGGCTTTTTTACGCGTATAGGCCGACATTATACACTGTGACTTTTTAGTCGTCTTACAAAAGTGGTCCACTCAATGTATCCGGTATAAAATACCTCTAGGCGCGATTATTATTTTTTTATCATTAATTGAGATAATAGGTACGAAGAAAAATAAATAATACATTAGAAATATGAAACACCCTGTTAAAAATGTTTACGTATCAAACTGTAGAGTATACCTACCCAGCGCACGAGTCGAGCAGATCATTCCATCTCCATTTTCTATGAGACAAAATATCGCAAGCCAATCTTCTAGCATAGTCCACGTGGACTGTCATCCAATCAGATTGTCTAACGCTATCCTTTGACAAGTGCCGGCGCGCGCGACGCCCCGCCCCTTTTACTTAAAAATAGGTGAAGGTCACTCAGTTGCGTCCGAACAGCGGAAGCGGAAGTTTGCGCGCGCGCTACCCGGTGTCAAGCGTTGTACGCGATCGATTTTAGTGAAACGAGGAGTGAACCTACTTAGTAATGAGTGAAGTGTAGTGTAGTACAATTAAAACAGCAAATAATTGCTGCTTTTGATATTGTGAAACAAGACAGAGTGACTTTAAATAAATTAAAAGACAACATTCAAAAACGTGCTCGTTTGTGCATCGAACAAAGTGGTAGGCAATTTGAACAGTTGCTACAATACAGGTAAAGTCTACTTACCTACTTAATACATGTAAATAAAAAGTGATCAGTTGTAAATACGAAATTAGTAATTAGTGTAAATAATTCAGTTGATTCCCATTCTTTAAATACGCCGGAAACAATTTACATACCACTAATTTCAATAACTATCTTTTTGATTGTTAGGTAGGTATTTATCAGGTTAGAGATAGAAATTCTGGATTTATTTATGTAAGTAGGATGTGCCTAAGGAACATGAGTCAAATTTCAAAAGACAAATTGATCAGTTATTTGAAATCGGCCGTATGTGTGTTACCTAAATCGAACGTTTTTTTATTAATCTGCACTTACTTGGTACCTACGTAGCTTACATCACTTTCTTTCGGTTTTCGAGTATTACGAACAATGTTTCTGACGGTCCTAAGCCCGTAAAAGTATGAAGGAAGAATTGGATCTAAGTGGCTTTAATTAACAAACTGCTACATACTTACTGAGAACATTAAGATTGCAATAGTAAGAAACCTATTTTGCGCTAGGGTTGAATGAACTGTGTTAAAGATGCCGCGCCGCGCCGCGCGCCGCTCCATTGATACCTACAAGGCTCGTACCGCGCTCGCAACAGGGTGTTTCTAACTACGCCTTGCGTCATAATAATGAATGATATTTTTATTTTTAAATTATTCAAATCTTATAAATACCAATTTTTTTAATTATGAACGTTTACTAGTCATTGGATACATGAACTGGGCTGCCGTTGTAAGACGACTAAAAAGTCACGGTGTATATTTTCGATATAATTTTTCTTTTTATTTTAATACATTATATTCACTGTCACTATTTTACACTAATGTTTTGTATACAATCGATAGATTTTGACGAGAGCGGACGATTGAAACTTAAACGAGCGTCGTAGCTTTTCCGAGTCAAAAGTTATACTATAATAAGTGGAAATCGCGAACCGCAGCAAAATTACCTCAAAATGGCAGCGCTTCCCTCAGCGCGGGCGATGCATCACAGTCCTCACTTGGCGTAATGAATTCTTTGATCCTTTAGCTATCCAATGGTGTAATTGAATTTAGGATGGAGATGTTAAACATGGAACTGCAACACCAAACTGTATCCCCCGATTTTGTTATCATTGGTTTTTTGACTTGCGTCCCACTATGGAAACAATTTTAATTTAGTGTTCACGTCAAAGGCACTTTCAATAATAATACTATCATTATTTCAGAAACATTCCATAAAATTGCTTTAGTAGGTGTTTTTATCTCACGAAGCGATGCGTGTGATAGATTATACTAATTATAGATATTGTTATTATTATCATAAGTATTCCCAACGGATATCCACCTTCAATGTCGTTGATATTTTAAATGACGGTAGATGGAAACGTCAAAGTTATTTGTTCACGACTATAAAAGGGGGAGCTCTGAGTGGCAGGGATGATTCTTGTTCGAGACGTTGACCAGGACGGAGCTCCGGTCTATAGATGTTCAGTTGATTAGTATTAGTGACGTTATTATGTGGAATAGATCGACCAGATGCCACGTAAGTTAATTGATATTATTATATAGATTATTGCTGATAACTATGGTGTTCTGTATATGTTATAATATGGCCAATATTGCTAATATTAGAAATGTGTGGCAATATAAGGAATGGGGATTGTCCAAAATTTCTAACCATTATATTTTATTTTATTTTTTGTAAATTTAGAGCATTTTGAGAAACTAATTTGAATATTTTGATGATTGGCTCAATAGTTATTTTAATAAAAATTATTTAATTATTTTAAGTTTTTAAGGTAGGTGACGTCATCCAGTAGCATAAAGATTAAGTGCCGTTGCCTTACTAGTACATTATTAAAAATTTTAATCTGTCAACACAACGTCAACAATGCCACATCTGTCAAAGTGTCAATAGGCCGAATAGACGTCTTAAATAATCGAATCCTAGCTTAGCGTATTTATTTACAAATGGTTTTTTTATGTGTAAGTGTCCTCCAAGGAATATACTACTCTCTATCGTCACTAGAACAATCGACGCGGCGACTTAGAAATAGAATAATAACGCACGCGGCGACATTATTACTATTATTGCTGCAAGCTGGAACAAATCACTTCCTGTAGGTATTCCATAACTCTTCCAGTATATTAAATATTGTCGAGTGTTGAAATAATGTATGTAATGTAATGTAATAATGAGATATAAACAAGAATGTTTATATTTTTGACATATTTACAATAATTTGACATTTGACAGATTGTAGACAATACTTGCCTCTTACTTTTTATTTTCCGAGGCAACGATACAAAACTGTACAGCCAGTCGTACGTAATTTGAAGGGCAAGGAAGGTCAATCGTATTTTATCAAAAATATCAATAACATATGAATATTTTTCAAAATTAATTAGTCCGTAATGATCAGTAACGCTATTCCTCGAAATGGTTTTTCAATTACAACATTTAAAAAAATATGAACAATGCCCATTGTTGATAGAATACTTTAATATTGTTTCCGTGGAGTTTCTTGTCCTTCTTCTCCACGAGGACCTAGATTTGGAACGGACGACTAGCTTTCTGATTATTTACTGACAAGCCTTAATTGAATAAATGTTTGGTCTTGTCTTTCTGTGCTTTATTTATAGAATCCTTTCCCTAAATACCATATTCATGGGTATTACATATATTAAATAACTATTGGGGTAATATATATATACTTAAAGATAGATTATACTTTATTCCGCTAACACGTGCTTTACTTGTGGCTACCAAGTGTACAAACACGCTGTGATTATGTGTAAACGCAGGAGCTCTCAGTACCGTCCGAGACAATGGGGAAGTTGGAAGTGTGTGTGTGTTATGTGCTGACGCTACTCGTCTTCACGCACACATTCAAGGCGTGTTTATTCCCTTGGTTACCACATTTAAAGCGCGCGTTACTGATATTTCAAGTGACTGCACTAACTGCGGTCAATGCCCCCACAACAAATTAATTTATGTTTGTTTTATCATGTTTAGATACCAATACCCATCACAGCTGCGGAGTTTCGCTAGCTAAATTGATTTAACCCCGTACAAGGAGCTCTTGCGCTAAATTTTAAGTTTCTAGACCCAGCGGATTAAGCTGTATGTTGTCTGTCAGTGAATTCAAGATTTTTATTAAGTCGATTTTGAACATTTACAGACCAGCGAAGAAAAAATCCAAAATGAAATCGAAGTCGTCAAAACTGAAGAGTGGCGAGGAGAAGCCGCGCCGCAAGCACCAGAAGAGGCCGCACGCCTGCGAGTACTGCAACCAGAAGTGAGTACGACTCTAACTCGAAGCATTATTTCAATAAAACCATTTCGCGGGCTACCCTGACGACTTCGACTTGAGCACTCGAATCTGAACTGATCTAACAGTTCAGATTTGAGTGTTAGCTAGGTAAGCTATTCATTGAACGAGGACCAAAGATTTAAATCGATATATACGAATTTCATTTTCATCTGCCTGCCTTTTCCTAACTAGGTTGGGGTCGGCTTCCAATCTAACTGGATGCAGCTGAGTACCAGTATTTTACATTGAGTGACTGCCTAATATGACCTCCATCAGTTACTGGGTAATACGATACCCTTAGGTAAGACTGGTTGTCAGACTTTCGGGTTTCTGACTTGAAACAATGTAGGGAAATTAGAGGTGTTTTTGACAGATTGACACTGATATCAGACTGAACGTTCTTAAAATTATGTGAATTGCCAATAAGAGCCTAACTCTGGTTTGGGTCATAGGGTGTACTTACAGATGTTTGGGGACAAAACATTTACTTGGTTTTGGAAAGAAATTCATCATAGGTGTCGTTTTCATGGTTTTGAAGGTGCTAAAGCCTTTACCAGTTGTCAGGATAAAAGAAAAGACTATTCGGATTGAATAATTTATATTGTAGGTGCTGGTATTTATATACAATTTCGTATTACACATAGGTGTAGGACAGCAGATCTACAGAAATATACATATATTGGCCAATCACAGATGAGCGGGTCGATTTGCTCGAACTATAAATACCGCGAGTCGTGCGGCACGAAGTTAGTTGAATGCCCGCGCGCACGGCGCGCGGTCGTTGATGCCAGCTGCTACATAGCTCCTCCCCAGCGAAGCGCCCGTTTAATACGAGTGGTACAGAGTGGTGTCTCGCACGCGACGTCATCGAGCGCGTAAGTAGTGCGATGTGATGTCTCGACTAGAGATGTTACGGAAGTCGTTTTACCGGAACCGGAACCGGAATCGGAGGTTTTAAATTTGATTGATCGGAATCGGAACCGGAGTCGGAACCGGAATCGGAGCCGGAACCGGGGTGGAAGTAGAAGAAAGATGTGTAAAGAGGCCTTTCCTTAAAACATCTTTCTTCTACTTTCTTCTAACATCCACAAAAAAAACAATAAACTGAGACTTCGAGCGCGAGCGTGTATAAAATAAATAAAAATTACCCTGGCGACACGTTAAAACTTGTTTGTAGGCGCTCTAGTCACGTGTATCGTTGCGTTTCGAACTCCGGTCTAACTCCGATTCAAAATTATCGGAACCGAAATCGGAATCGGAGGTGTAAAATTAATCGGAAGTTCCGACTTTTCGGAATCGGAACCGAAGCTCCGTAACATCCCTAGTCTCGACACGGCGCCAGCGAGCGCCTAGGGCTGCGGTGATGTCAGTTTGCACTAAGACGCGTAGACGCAATGTTCGCGCTGTGTGCCTTTCACTTTTAGCTTAGTGCGCGGCCTTGCTCCGTCTTGGTCGGACGTATGTTCTATAGGGCGAAGCGCACGGTGGGTCTTGAGGTGCGGCCGGATCGTGTGACGTATGCTGTCTGGTCACTTAAACGACATACTGCTTCTTCGGTGTTTGTCAGGAATGCAGGCTTTAATCGATCTATGCTGATGTTTACTTGTCGATCGTTGATTATCACTGTATACACCTTGTTTTGTCTCTTCAAGACACGATACGGACCTTCGTAGGTCGGCGTCAGCGGTCGACGACGGTAGGTATCGGTACGTATAAATACATTTTTTTTTTTTTTTTTAATCTTTATTTAAAGAGCTTTTTCGCTAAATGCGAAATACATGCGTACATACATGTAGGTCGTCGTGTATAAACATTGCGCGACATACATGTAGGTCGTCGTGTATAAACATTGCGCGGCGATCTGTGTTCCGGCGCACAGCTTGCATCTTTTTCATTGCGTTGGTTATGACGTCACTGAAGTGTGTGTTTGTATTCGCGTATATCGAACTTTCTCCACACATTTCCCCGGGTAGCCGTAGCGGTTTACCGTATAGCGCTTCTGCTGATGACACATCAGTGTTTTCTTTAATTGCAGCACGAAGTCCCAGCAAAACAGTCGGCAATTCTTGCGTCCAGCTTGAGTTATGTAGTCGTGCCGTCAATGCTGTTTTAAATGATCGATGCCACCTTTCAACCATTCCGTTTGCCTGTGGGTGGTAGGCAGTGGTTCGTGTTTTCTCGATGCCCATTCTATTCATTAGTGTTTTGAATAAATGTGATTCGAACTGTCTTCCTTGATCGCTTGTGATCCTTTCTGGGCAACCAAATCGCACTATCCACCCTTCGTAGATGGCCGTGGCGATAGTGTTGGCTTCAATGTTGCTGACCGGGAATGCTTCTGGCCATCTAGAAAGAAAGAAAGAAAAGAAAGAAAATTGCGTTTATTTGGCAAAAAAACCCTTAAAAATAAACAGAACAAATTCAAAATAATTAAAAATAATAATGCCAAAAGGGCCTCAGCTCAGCATAATGCCAGATGGCAACACAAAGTGCACCACCTGACGCTGATTTTCAGCTGCTGCCCACGAGTGCCATACGCTCGAAAATATAAACACATTTAAAAATTCTAAAATACATATTTGCAAAAAATAAACATTACATTAGAAAACATTAGAAATTATAAAGATAAAATAAAATAAGTAACATTGGTAAAATTGTATAACGTATAAAATTAACAAAATGTATAAAACTGTATAACGTATAAAATTGATAAAATGTATAAAATTGGTAACAATAATAAAAGTAAAACAACACCAACAATAGTAAAAGGAATTGATAAATTAAGACACAATAGGTATCAAAAAGTTAAAATTTACAGAAAGTATAAAATTAGTAATAAAATAAAATTAGTAACACACTTCAGATTGTATAATTTACAAAATGTATAAAATTGATAAGCCAGACAGCAATTCAAAATTGCATTAAATTGAAAAAAAAATAAAAATATGTTATGTTTCAAATGGCTGACATGTCGGCTCGAACATCCCGAAATTCATATTGATGATTTAATAAAAACAACTTTAATTTTAATTTAAAAGTTGAGCCACTTTTACTAGACTTTATGGGAGGTGGGATGTTGTTCCAACATTTGGTAGCTGCGTAACGAAAACTGCCCCTGAAAGCCGCTGACTTATGCTGAGGAATGGAAAGCTGTTGGGAACATTTTCTTCCCTCACCGATTCTGTGCCTACTAGTCCATGACAGCTTATCGTATAGATAAGAAGGGGATTGAGACTTGATAACTCCAAAAAGTAGGGTCGCCAAGTGCAGTTTACGTCTAGCTTTCATTTTCAGGATGTTGTGCTCATTGAAGAAGGGTGTAACATGTCCCCTAAACGGAACTTTAAAGCAAAAGCGTGCACAAGCATTTTGAAGTCTTTGGATCATTTTTTCTGTTTTTGATAGCAGTCGTGGACCATACACTGTGTCCGCATAATTCAACTTTGATAAAACCAAAGACTCCACAAGCAAGACACGCAACTCTTCGCTTAGATACGGACGAGCCTTGTATAAAATTTTAAGTCTGTAAAAGCAATTACGGATACACTCTGTCACGTGCTTGTGAAAACGAAGTTCCACGTCCATTATAAGACCCAGATTTCGTGCTTCGTAGACACGCTCGACAGGCTGACCCATAACTGACACACAACCGGCGCTGGGTCTAATTTTACTTAGCTGGTTTACGGTACCAAAAAGCATAAATTTAGTCTTTGCAGGATTCAACACAAGCGAATTAGCATTAGACCACTGTACTATATTCTCAAGGTCGGCGTTAAGATCCATTAATGCTTGCTCGTAGTCTTCCGGCTTAAAAGAAATATAAACTTGTGTGTCATCGGCATAAATATGGTATTTACATTTATTAATAATTTTAATTAAATCTGCACAGTATAATATAAACAATACTGGCCCAAGAATCGAGCCCTGTGGAACCCCCCTTCCTACTGAGCACAGCTCAGAAACAACCGTTGATCCGTCCGCCCGGCGTATTTCAACGAATTGCGTACGATCGCTAAGATAGCTATCAAACCATTTCACAGTGTCGTCGTCAAATCCATAGTAAACCATCTTTGACAATAATAAAGGAACGTTAATACAATCAAAAGCCCGTGAAAAATCAAGCAATACCAAGAGTGTGCACATCCCATTATCTTGAGCTGACAATATATTATCTGTCACATCCAACAAAGCCGTGGCCGTGCTGCGGCCCTTCCGAAACCCTGACTGAACATCTGGAAGAATTTTATTAGTCTCTAAGAAAACAACCAGTTGCGCGCATACTACTTTCTCTAAAACTTTAGAAAGTACTGGCAGAATGCTAATAGGCCTAAGATCCTTTATGTCTGTTGCATTAAGGGTCTTCGGTAATGGGAGCACTTTGGCAATTTTCCATAAGTAAGGGAAAGATGAGGATATGATGGATGTATTTACCAGCGCTGTCACGACATCCAAAGTCACCGGAAGTGTCAGAAATAACATATTAATGGATATGCCATCGCAGCCTTCAGCATTCGATTTAATTGTTTTTAATATGTTCGCGATTTCCTTGCTAGTTACAGGTGACAGGCTAAACGTGGAACCATTATTTCGAGCAGATTTAAAAAATGCCAGCATTGATTCATTAACCGTATCTGTTCCTGGCACACTCAGAAAATGGTCACAGATTTTGTTGGGATCGTTAAAGTGCAAAGGTAATTCCTTATGTGTAGATGGAAGCAGATTAGACTTCAAGTTTTTCCATAGTGTTTTGGAATCATTTATTTGACTGTTGATTTTGTGTTTGTAGTATGCTGACTTTTCGTAAAAAAGAGACTCGGAAACAAGTGACTTAAACTCTTTGTAATATGTTTTTTTGTGATCGTTTTTATTGTCACTTAAATACTCCGCATGTGCTTTATTTCTTAAACGCATCATCAATTTAATATTGTCAGTGATCCATGGGTAACAACGCTCCTTAATAACACTAGTTTTTAGAGGTGCATGAACATCCAATAGCGAAATTAAGTGCGAATTAAATTCATTGACCATAGCATTAACATCTTGCAGCTCGATTATCGCTTTCCAGTTCAGCAGCTCAAGATCCTGATCAAAGTATTCGCTAACTATATCCCTAAGTGGTCGATAAGTAATGGTACGCAGCGGAATTTTCGGTCGTTTGAAACTAAATTCGCCAGAAACCAAGGCGTGCGCCCCTAGATCCGGTATGACATCAACTGTTAAAGAGCGTGGTTTAATATTTGAACTAATTACGTCTATCAAAGAGTTGCCGTGTACCGTGAAATGCGTGGGAGACTGCACCAATTGCTTTAGACCTAGGCAGTTCAAAAATGAGACTAACTTGTCCGTCTTTGGGTCTGAGTCATTGAGCATGTTTATATTGAAATCACCCATCAATATCGTGTGCTCACATCGCATAAGAGAGTTTACTGAACTAGATACAGCGTCTAAGAAAATATCAACATCTTGCCAAGGGGGGCGGTAGGCAGTACCTATTGCTAGTTTGATTCCGCGAACATTAATTGTGACCCACATCTGCTCAACCGTGCTGTGGGATGTACTGACAGAGTGTGAGTGACTTCGAACATTTATACCATTTTTGCAATAAAAACCAACCCCGCCACCCCGTCCCTTCTTGACAGACAAAGACCGCGGTATGTGCCGTAGCCTATATCCTGGCACAGAGGGCGCGCGCCCCTCTTCACCGGCTCGCAACCACGTCTCATTAATAGCCATAACATCTACGTCCAAATTTAGTAACGCTGCTATAAATTCATCATGTTTCGTGCCCAAAGAACCCGCATTCCAAAAACCAACTTTAAGGTATTTAGTTATCATTTTATATATACGAGTAATTTACTAACGAATAATACAATATGACAAAAAATATATTCTAAGTAAAATAATTTAAAGATTGATAGACACATGAAAACATAGTTGTTGTGGAACATAAACAGAGTGTAGTATAAACGAACAACTTTGAGTGGCATAGAAAAAACATAATATGTAAATGGAATAGCACCGTGGGCAACATTCATTGTAAGTAAATATTGACAACTTAAAAAACTATGGATTCCGAGATGATGACGCAGACAGGGATATGTATATTTCATTGTATAATTCCTCCTAAAAGTAGTTAAAAATAAAAAACACTCAACAATCAACGACATGCAACAATAAATTAATAAAATGCTACTCAAAAAACAAGAAAGTGAATTAATTAAAACTTTCACATAAAAAACTTTGTTAGAGATTACTACTGTACCGAGAAAACCTATTGTATGATAAAAAAAAACGCCCGATGTCCTTTTCCGTACGGATATGCACAACCGACTTCCCCTCCTCTTTACGTGCAAGTATGCGACCATCTTTGGTCCAGGTGTATTTCCATTCGTGGTTACTAGCAGCTTGACGGGTATTGTAGAACAATTGCCTGTTAGTTTTAGTCAGGCGCTCGTTAAGGTAGATGCGGTGTGGCGCTCCCGGCACTTCGATGTCAGCAGTCGTGAGGTTGCGGCGGACGCGCGCAGCACCCAGTAGAGCATCTCGCGTCACACGTCTTGCTAGTCTGACAACGATTATACGAGGTCGGAGCGTTTCTCCTTCAGTGTGATCACGCCGAACGTTCCCAACACGTTTAGCAAAAACAACATCTTGCTCCTCCAGCTTAATCGCTAGTTTAAGTGCAAGGGTGCCGATCAACTGAGCCGGGTTTTCCCCAATCGACTCCGTGACGCCTGATAGTTGAACATCGTTCAATAATGTCTCTTGCTCCCGTTCATTCAGCTGCTGCTGCAGTTCCCCAATTGTTTCCTCCAATTGAATCAAACGAGGGGAATTCGATTGGTCGGTGTTGCCTTCGAGTTCTTTGAAACGTTCTTCCAGGGTGTCCATACGGTTACAGCACTTATTCATCCTATCATTCAGGCCTGAGAACTCATCACGAAATTGGCGTAGTTCATCTCGCAAGGCATTGACATCACTGCGGAGACAACGGATTTCCACCGCTAGGCTGGTTGATTCAGTATCAGGTATTTTATCACTTATATCAATACAATCAGTGGGGCTGACAGCCGGAGTCGCTTGGATAGTGGGGGAGCTAAGCTCGTCATTTCCTTTGACTGGAGTTTGAGAGTTGTCTGTACGTGGTACCTTTGCCCTACAGCCAGGGCACGTCCACTTAGAGGAAGATGTTGCAGTGGGAGCAATGTTGACGCAGACCCGGTGATAAAATGTCGGACATTTTATGCATTTAATGCCATCACTTATTGCTAAGAATTTGCCGCAAGCTCCGCACTTTAGCATTGTAGCTGTAAGTTAACGAAGAATCACCAAACAGTTGAAATCAAGAAATGTTAGAAACACAAAAAGAGCTAATTGTTTACAGTAGATTTGAACCCGCGGACACAAGGTTAGCGTACAAGAAGGCACTGCCTTAGTTACCGACGCTATTTCTCCACAGTTCAAAGTGTCGAAATAGTTGAGCTTATAGCACAGGAATGACAATTTTTGAACAAAAGAAGGTGTGTTTACTAGTTTTTTCTTGTTAAAATACACAAACACCTTACTATGCTAAAAAATTAACTAAGATTTCATCATTTGTTTTTATGATGTTTTAACGATTTGCACTGTTTACTTTTGCTTAATAATTTGAGAAATTGAAGATATAGTCACAATCACTGATTATATGTCTTTATCGATGTTAAACTTCACTAATTACTGTTGTAAAGTATTTTTTATCACGGAGCAAAAAGAAATACGCGTTCACCGTTTCGAGCGTACGACGCAACCTCTAGTTGCAAAATCTAGTTGCTCGGTCGATGATGGTAACGCAATATCGTCTTCCATCTGATATGGGTAGTGGTCCGACGATATCTATGTGTATGTGAGACAGTCGATCTGCCGGTGGGTACTGCTCTAGCGGCGATAATGTGTGTCGCTGCACTTTTGTTCGTTGGCAGGTTATGCAACATTTGGTCCACATACTGACGTCTTTGTTCATGCTCGGCCAGAAAAAGCGTTGCGTGATCATCTTCCTAGTACCTCGGGTGCCGGGGTGGCTTAACTCGTGTAAAGCGTCGAAGGCTTTTTTTCGTAGCTCCGGTGGCAGGTAAGGTCGTACGTGACCACTTGACGTTTCGCACAGAATTGGCTTACTTGCGTTTAGTGGGCGAATTCGCTCGAATCGGAGCGATTTGTTTTTCGTGACGTCAGTCAGTTGCCTGTCGCTGTGTTGTGGCTATGATGTCGCTAATTTGTTCGACATCCGTCTTCTCGAGGTGAGCTACTAGGAGGCTGAACTTAGCTTCGTCGCCGGGCTTCTGCGGGTTTACCACCGTTTCAAATTGTGCGAACCAGAGAAGTGGTTTGTCACGCCAAAACGTTGGTATGCGTGACTTCAAGGAGATGGTCGCTACTTCGTCGTTGGTTGCCATTTTCAATGTTCGTCGGGGTCACCACTTTACCAGTTGTCAGGATAAAAGAAAAGACTATTCGGATTGAATAATTTATATTGTAGGTGCTGGTATTTATATACAATTTCGTATTACACATAGGTGTAGGACAGCAGATCTACAGAAATATATATTGGCCAATCACAGATGAGCGGGTCGATTTGCTCGAACTATAAATACCGCGAGTCGTGCGGCACGAAGTAGTCACGACCTCTCAAGGTCAACTACGAGATGCCATATTATAAAAAAAAAAAAAAAAAAAAAAAAAAAAAAAAAAAAAAAAAAGGCACGAAGTTAGTTGAATGCCCGCGCGCACGGCGCGCGGTCGTTGATGCCAGCTGCTACAAGCCGATAGCGAGATCGAAATATAAATCCAAGATGGCGACAACTTTATGGTAGCTTCTAAAAACTTATTAAAAACGTGTATAATTCACACTTTCTTTGTCTCTGTCTCCTTCTATTACATACGCGTGTGTGCGTGCGAGTACCGCGTAGGGAACTTCGTCCCCGAGGGGTCCCCGACCGCACACGTGTTTTTTGTTTCAAAGCTAGTTCGCAATTTAAATAAAATCTTTACATAGTATAAAACACGGTCGCTCCCGCTGTCTGTAAGTTTAGATATTTTAAACTACGCAACGGATTTTAATGCAGTTTTCAGCAATAGATAGAGTGATTAAGGTTTATAAGTATAATACATGCATATATTATTGATATTATACATAGTAGAGAAAAGCCAAGAAATTCAAAGTAATGTGATGTCGTAACAAACATATTTTTGTGCGCTTACATTGCAAACGCTGACTAAACCTTACGAGATAGATCAAATTAATTCACTACGGAATTGTATATCTTAAAAAGATCGATAAGAGTCCGCGATGATATATGTTTATCTCCTAATGATACACCACAATAACCATTTTTATCTTTTACGTATTACAAAAAAAATATGGGTTGTTTACCAAGCTATTTTAAACAATACAGTATTATTCCTTATCCAATGAAATACATTAGATACGTTGTGCATTTCTTGGAGATCAAAATTGCCCTTTACAGCCATATCATTAAAATCAATATCTTAGAAGATATTAGAGATTTAAAAACCGGGGGCGGTGCGGCTGGCGAAGCGGGACGAAGTTCGCCGGGTCAGCTAGTCTTGTATAAATGACCTCCTTGGTTATTGTTTCGAAATAAAAATTTCGTTCCATTTTAAATTACACGATAGAGTAATAATCCGTATCCGAGTATCCGTATTCGAGTAGATTCATAGTAATAATCCGTATGAAATTTCTTCATCCCCCGATTCACCTCGTCTCATCGCATCGCATCGACTGCCCGCGCTATTACTTCATGTTCGCTCAGCGTTCTTTCTAACTTTTTTCTTTTTGCTCGGCTCCTTATAGTCATAGCGCGATGTTAAATAGCCTATAGGGTTCCTCACGAGTTGGACTATCACATGCAAATGGGACGCTTGTGACGCATACGTCTTTTTTACATCTTTCTCACATTTTATAATTAGGTATAAATTCAAAAGTAATGATGTAACTAATATTTTTGTAAAATTTAATATAAAAGGAGTGTCCATGGAGTTTCTTGCCCGTTCTTCTCCATAGGTACCTACGCTTTGGAATGAGCAACTAGCTCCATATTTTCTGAGTGACGGACAAAAGTGCCTGTTCACGGTTTAATTGAAATAAATACTTTGAGTTTGAGTTTAAAATATATTTTTTCAAATCGACCAGTAGTTCCAGAGATGAGCGTGTTCAAACAAACAAACTCTTCAGCTTTAGTATATAGATAAATAAAATTAAACTGACGTTGGCAACATCAGCCGTGAGGCTCTCAGTACCCACATGCTCACCTGCAGGTTCCTGCACCTGAACATGCTGGAGGTGCACCGGCAGTCGCACGCGGGCGAGGCGCTGGTGCTGCGCTGCCACTACTGCCTGCAGGAGGCGCCGGGCGGCGCGGCACTGCGCGCGCACGAGGCGCAGCACCAGGGGGCCAAGCCCTACCTGTGCACCGTCTGCGGGAAGACATACAAGAAGAGGGAGACGATGGTGAGTGCTCCTCACGACTTTATCTCACCATTTGCCTGCTTTTTCCCAACTATGTATGTTGGGGTCGGCTTCCGGTCTAACCGGATGCAGCTGTATACCAGTATTTTACATGGAGCGACTGCCTATCTGACCTCCAAAACTCAGTTACTGGGTAATACGATACCCTTAGGTAAGACTGGTTGTCAGACTTTCGAGCTTCTGACGACGCGTAACCACTGTTAAGAGCGTTTACGTCGTACTGCATTTCATACAAACTTTCAAGCCCTTATTTTTCGCAATGAATGAACCGATTTTTATGAAACTTCATACGCATAAGCAGGACACAAAGGTCTAAAAAGTTACGTAAGAAGATTTTCGAAAAATAGTAATCTTTCAATAGGTTTTTTTTTTTTAATAGAATTTGTAAAAAAAAACCCTATGTCCCTCATATAGCAGTTTAGACCCACTGTGCGAGGGTTCCGTTCAAATTAATAGGTAACTACAAATTTACGGTTTTCGAATTTTTTCCTTTACTTGTGCTACATGACAGTGCTTACCAAATTTCATGATTCTAGGTCAATGGGAAGTAACCTATAGCTTTTGATTCCCTTGCGAGTGTCAATTATGCGGCATACACGGAATATAAACACCTGTATCTTTTGTTTGTGTTGACTTAGAAGTGAGATTTTTTTAACTGCTTCAAGGGATTGCAGCCCTGAGTATTTGATATCAAATACTAAATATTTAATTTCAACTTGATAACTCCACGCGTTCCTGACCTCATCCCCCATCCCATCCTCCTCATTCCCCCTCTCGTTGATTCTATTCATTGATGACGCATGTGATGTTGTCTTCGACAGTCCTTGGCCCGCATACACCAGTGAGTTGACATGACCCCACAAAAATAATCAAGGGGCGTCAAATCACATGATCTTGGAGGCCATGTATATAAGTTTGACGAATTGAACTGCCGTTTTGATACTACTATTTAATCATTTCAACGTACTGTTTATAGTCCGCGCGGATCTAGCCGGCCGCGCCTTGTGTGGGGCCGGGGGTGACGGCGGCAGGGTCGCGTAGTGACAAAGCGCCCCCGCCCCTCCGTCTCACCGCTCACATACCTAAGGCGCGGCCAACTAGTTCCGCGCGGACTATAAATGTATAACGACTCATCTTGACAAATTCTGAACATTTCATGCCTCGTCTGTCAAAAATTCGCGTCAATAAACAATCCATTATGGCCGCCATCGGCTGACCTTCTCCCTATTAAAAAACCCTATACTTCCTAGTACCAGAGTCATGACGGGTGAAGTTGTTAGCTAAAACTAAAATTTTGAACTTTTTGTGAAAAAATTCCCAATGTTTTGACAATTTTAATAGCTAAATAATATGTACGTTTTGGTTGCAATGGACTGTTTCCCACTCGTGCGCAGGTGTACCACCGCAAGCGCCACGCGCCGGACAAGGAGTTCGTGTGCGACGTGTGCTCCAAGCGCTTCCCGGCCGCCTGCAAGCTGCACAAGCACCTGCTCACGCACCGGCGCGACGCCTTCGTGCTGCGCTACGAGTGTCCCGTGTGCGCGCACATGTTCCACACGCGCTACCACGTGCACATGCACCTCAGCACGCACCAGAAGGAGGGCCTGTGAGTACTATACATGACATATACAAGTCGCACGAGTGTCCCGTGTGCGCGCACATGTTCCACACGCGCTACCACGTGCACATGCACCTCAGCACGCACCAGAAGGAGGGCCTGTGAGTACTATACATGACATATACAAGTCGCACGAGTGTCCCGTGTGCGCGCACATGTTCCACACGCGCTACCACGTGCACATGCACCTCAGCACGCACCAGAAGGAGGGCCTGTGAGTACTATACATGACATATACAAGTCGCACGAGTGTCCCGTGTGCGCGCACATGTTCCACACGCGCTACCACGTGCACATGCACCTCAGCACGCACCAGAAGGAGGGCCTGTGAGTACTATACATGACATATACAAGTCGCACGAGTGTCCCGTGTGCGCGCACATGTTCCACACGCGCTACCACGTGCACATGCACCTCAGCACGCACCAGAAGGAGGGCCTGTGAGTACTATACATGACATATACAAGTCGCACGAGTGTCCCGTGTGCGCGCACATGTTCCACACGCGCTACCACGTGCACATGCACCTCAGCACGCACCAGAAGGAGGGCCTGTGAGTACTATACATGACATATACAAGTCGCACGAGTGTCCCGTGTGCGCGCACATGTTCCACACGCGCTACCACGTGCACATGCACCTCAGCACGCACCAGAAGGAGGGCCTGTGAGTACTATACATGACATATACAAGTCGCACGAGTGTCCCGTGTGCGCGCACATGTTCCACACGCGCTACCACGTGCACATGCACCTCAGCACGCACCAGAAGGAGGGCCTGTGAGTACTATACATGACATATACAAGTCGCACGAGTGTCCCGTGTGCGCGCACATGTTCCACACGCGCTACCACGTGCACATGCACCTCAGCACGCACCAGAAGGAGGGCCTGTGAGTACTATACATGACATATACAAGTCGCACGAGTGTCCCGTGTGCGCGCACATGTTCCACACGCGCTACCACGTGCACATGCACCTCAGCACGCACCAGAAGGAGGGCCTGTGAGTACTATACATGACATATACAAGTCGCACGAGTGTCCCGTGTGCGCGCACATGTTCCACACGCGCTACCACGTGCACATGCACCTCAGCACGCACCAGAAGGAGGGCCTGTGAGTACTATACATGACATATACAAGTCGCACGAGTGTCCCGTGTGCGCGCACATGTTCCACACGCGCTACCACGTGCACATGCACCTCAGCACGCACCAGAAGGAGGGCCTGTGAGTACTATACATGACATATACAAGTCGCACGAGTGTCCCGTGTGCGCGCACATGTTCCACACGCGCTACCACGTGCACATGCACCTCAGCACGCACCAGAAGGAGGGCCTGTGAGTACTATACATGACATATACAAGTCGCACGAGTGTCCCGTGTGCGCGCACATGTTCCACACGCGCTACCACGTGCACATGCACCTCAGCACGCACCAGAAGGAGGGCCTGTGAGTACTATACATGACATATACAAGTCGCACGAGTGTCCCGTGTGCGCGCACATGTTCCACACGCGCTACCACGTGCACATGCACCTCAGCACGCACCAGAAGGAGGGCCTGTGAGTACTATACATGACATATACAAGTCGCACGAGTGTCCCGTGTGCGCGCACATGTTCCACACGCGCTACCACGTGCACATGCACCTCAGCACGCACCAGAAGGAGGGCCTGTGAGTACTATACATGACATATACAAGTCGCACGAGTGTCCCGTGTGCGCGCACATGTTCCACACGCGCTACCACGTGCACATGCACCTCAGCACGCACCAGAAGGAGGGCCTGTGAGTACTATACATGACATATACAAGTCGCACGAGTGTCCCGTGTGCGTGCACATGTTCCACACGCGCTACCACGTGCACATGCACCAATGCATGCGAACAACCTCAGCAACACGCTGGTCGACACAAAATAGACGACACGCCCCGACGCGGCGCGAGTAAGTCATTCATAGAACAGGGATTAAAGGTTTTATGCAAAATGTCTGAAGAAGTTTTAAAATTATAAAATTACGTCAAATAAAAAAAATATATAATTTTTACAACTTCTGAACGTAGGTGTATCTCTTAAAATATTTCGTGCATGAACATTTATTTTGATATGATGCATATAGTTAATAGAACTATACATTCTCTCAGGATCCTGGAAGAGAATCGCAGCGAGATCCTGGCGATGGTCCTACAGAACGCGCGCAAGATCCCGCGCGCGGGCGCGTCGCCGGCGCCGCCCGGCGCACCCGGCGCGCCCAGGGCTCCCGCCCCGCCCGGCGCACCCGGCGCGCCCGGGGCTCCCGCCCCGCCCGCCCCGCCCGGCGCGGCCGCTGCGCACGCGCTGCCGCCCGACGAGCGCTCGCGCGTGTGCAACATCTGCGGCGCGGTGTTCTCGCACTTCTACTACCTGGAGGAGCACCTCAAGAGCCACGGCGAGCGCATCGCCGTCGCCGACCTCGACAAGCCGGAGGATAAGAAATACATCTGTCAAATCTGTAATAAAGGCTTCAAGCTACACTACTACCTCAAACTCCACAGCTTCACGCACTCCAAGGAGAAGCCCTTCATCTGCCAACAGTGCGGGAAAGGATTCATCACGAAAGGTAAACTAAAAAGACATTTGGAGACTCACACGGGGCTGAAGAAGTATCAGTGTCATATCTGCTACAAGTTCTTCACGCGGCCCAGCTACCTGCGCATACACGTGCGCACGATACACGGCACGCAGGACTATAACTTCAGGTTCGACAAGGGCTACGGACTCGGCTCGCTCGCGCCGGCCATGGCGATGTCGGATGTCAGTCAGAATAGTATTTAAAACAGTTTCTTTTCTACAACGTCCACTGCTGACTTGGGCCCGCCTACACCGCAAGTCACTAAACATGCGAGTACTACAACCATCTAATAAGCACCCGCATGACATTGACAGGGATATTCAAATTGTCACAGAAACTGTATTGACAAAACAAGATGGCGGCGTTAGTTCCGATGTTGGCCACGCGCCAAAAGAACCTTGTAGCAGTGTATGTATATTTGTGTCCCTGTTAATATCGAACAATTAACAGAAATAGATTAATGTTTGTAATTCGTTTATCGCTAAAGGATGATGCCCATTTTGGTACCCGCTCCAATAGCCATTGGATAGCTATTTTTAAACTCAATAAAACAATACTTATGGCACCTAATTTCAAATCCTTGTCCGTTCTGAGTTATACTGTACCAAACATGTCAGTTTCAGCAATACACACATTAAAAGATTTTTTGATTTGTGTCTTTTCTAGTACACCAACTTCAGTTTGCTCAAAAGCCTCTGAATTGATATTCGATTGGCATCATAAAAATAAAATGTAAGAATTTATGTTTTTCTAGCTGACTGTAGCATTTTTCCAAAATCTGTTAAGAAATGCAGTTAGGAATTATTCAAGAAGTTAAGGATAGTCCCCTTAGAACGTTGTTCTGTAGCTAAAATGTATAAGGTGGCTCCCTGACTGCCTCGTCTCAACTTCCACCCTGTGTTACTCCGATCGGACAAGGAATCAAGACAAAGGCTCTTGGAATTCTTGTACTATAGCCCCCTAAACTTTTCTAATGATATATGATTTATTCCTACTGGAGCGGGCAGGTAGTACCAGCTTCCATACGATTAGTGGCATCATCCTTTAATTAGTGACTTGTGTTGCAAGAGTGCCTTAAACAAATGTGATCGTGTCGTATTGTCCGGCAGTGGACGAGACTACGTTACACTTATGGTAATAGACAAATTGGTTTCGGGCACAGGAAAGCAATATGCGTGCATAATTATAATTTACTTCAATCTATGAGAAATGCTTAGAGAATGCAGAAGCCGTGAGGCGTCCTCGTGAAGAACATGCGCGTTCACACAAAGGTGAACTGTATATTCTACAGTATAAAAAACAGTGGCACTCCGGGAGTGCGACAGAAGTGAAGTCAAAACACAAACAGAATACTTTGCCATCCCTCACTGACATATCGGATATACATTAAAAACGAGTGTTTAGCCTTTTCGGGTCGGCTTCCAGTCTAACCGGATGCAGCTGAATACCAGTATTTTACATGGAGCGACTGCCTATCTGACTTCCACAACCTAGTTACTGGGTAAGACACCCCTTTGTAAGACTGGTTGACTGGCCGGCTGGTTGGCTTGGTAAGAGTATTATTGAACTGTCAAAATGAATGTCATTGGGATTGTGAGTGTAACGTTATTACCCCGCGGGGTCTGGGGCGGTTTAGAAGCTGAATGTTAATGATTTTTACCTCTTTTAGTGTTAATACAGGGAGCTAAGTGTCGCCACCAGCCACCCGCGAATGAGGCCCAATTTTATGCTTCTTGATAGATTTTATTCAACACTTTTATCGGATTCTTTTGAACGGCTCATTAGAGTACGCCAGTAAATATGACACGAGAATGAGAGTAAGGGGGGGTATGAGTTTGAGAAAAGTATGTCTTAGTAGAGCGTCGTCTCTGTCACACACGTTTGACAGGCTCTTTCTAAAACCTGTCATATTATTGTTATTGCCCGATTGCAGTATGTTGTTATTAACAAATGGGAGACGTCGAAAATGCCAATCAAGCCTTAAAAATCTTAAGGGGGATGCACTAAAATTCGAAGATATGTGACATCTACCAACCCGCACTGTGCCCGCGTGGTGGATTATGGCCCACTCCTTCTCACTGATTGGAGGCTGGTGTCCCAGCAGTGGGAACATTAAAGGCTGATTATGTATATTTATTATTCATATGTTGATCAATAACATACGATCCGCGACATCGATACCTCTCTCTCAGTTAGAATTGGCCTAAAATGTGATGATGACTTAGTCATTCAATTGGGTAATTTTAACTTAGAGAGTTTTAGTGATGATTTTAATGACTGTAATGTTCATTAGTTTATTCTGTATTATTCTATTCTATTCTGTTCATATGTATTTATTGTTGTACATATTTTATAATTTTTTTCGTGATATCTATCCCATAATTTGCACCTGCCATGTTGTCTCTTTGCATCACCCTAAGGTTGACTGGTAGAAAATGCCTCAGGCATTAAGTTCTCCTCTGTACGGTATTTTTTTACTTGTGCATAGTTTTAATAAATATTTCTGTAAACATACATATTTGTTAAGCTAGCGAATCAAATTTTGATCAACATACAACCTCAATTACAAAAAAATTTAGGAAATTCTAATTTTGTAACTTACTGCATCCCCTTTAATGTCCAACCTCATCTCTGTTGATGTCACTGGCTGGCGAAGATAACTTGTTGGTGTTGCTGGCAACATTACATACCAAGTGTGAAATGTGTTGCCAGCTACGCAAAATGTTGTTCTACAATAATATGCGCAACTTTTGTTCACCACACTGGGACTTGTTGATGTTTTCCTTCACCGTCTTGAGAGCAGTGGTGATAAAATAATTTACACAACGTAAAGCGCATGTTTGGGTTCGAACCTACGACCTACAACTCGTGAGTCGTGGTGGATACCACCTGGGCCACCACTGCTCTTTTTTAGAGTGATAGTCATCATTTTGTGCCTAATGAACTGCTTCGGTCAGCGGGTTTCAACAAAGTGTTTGCGTTGTCAAGCCTTTCAGAAACCTGCGAGGTAATTGCATAACACACTTACAGTCCGCGAGGTCTAAGCTGAACTTTGCACTTGTGTGAGTGCGCCTCAGACCGACTGCCAAAAAGCAGTAGGTATAAACCAAGCAGAGGACGCGTCGCGCTGTAGGCCGACGTCACACCTACACTGTCTATGTGCACTCACACAAATACAAAGCTCAGCTTAGTCCTCGCGGACTGTAGCAATGGCTTTCATTTTTGACAGTTCTTCAACATTCATTGCGTTATTTCCGTTGTTGAGCAGACAAATCTTTCGAACATATAAAGCAATAGATTAGCAATATCCTTCAAAATTATGTAGATTGATAGTGTGTTACGCAATTATGTAGTAGGGTGCGGGTGTAAAAATACTGGTGTTCTGTGATGCGGTTATAAGAGCGACGTAATTAATATTGTTGAATGCAGAAGCAATTTGCGTGGTCGTGTGTAGAACAGGCCGGCTCAACTGAGTGGTTCGATGTCGGTACTTCACCTAGCTGTAAGTTCGGTTATGGTAAATGTTAAATAGCATTAAAATGTTATAACTGTAAAGGTTGTTGATTTTGTAAAAATTAAATAAATTAAGTTTTATAATTTTGCTGTTTTATTTTATTTTCGAAGGTGTCACTTTCCGTTTTATTTATTTGTATAGATTACAATATACAAGCTAACACTAAAATATCTATTTATACATAGGGTGGAAAAAATCAACGGGCCCGAAGGATAACCACACCAAGTACAGTCAGCATCAGATAGATTCGAGCTTTCAAAGTAGTCAAAATCATGTGGCGAACATAATTTCAATTATATATTTGCAGAGACATTGCATTCAAATTGTCGTAAGCATCCAAAGTGGTCAAAATCAGTTTTCAATATGTTATGTAAGCTGTCAGAGTTTATATCAATATACAGTGCGAATAGTTCGCTCAATGGTGTCGAATTAATTATTTACTTGTACATATTATTACTATTATTTTAATATTGTTAGCTTTTAAAATTCAGTTTGTATTTAATTAAAATACTTGATCATTAAATAAATAACATGGTGTCGAAGCATTCATATTTCATAGTAGTCAAAAATAATGATATTGGTGCTAAGGTGGTTTATGCGAAATAAAATATTTTGATCGACTTCAATAAAACAAAAGAATACGTACCTAATAAATTATTTACTGTTTAAACCGACGACAATTTTCAAAATTTTTCTTACGAAATAGACTAGATCGTGACATGCGTCGGCGCTGGCCTCCAGCCACTCGCAGAACAACTTCTCGAACTCCGTGTAGGGTAGGTGGCAGAACGCCACGCAGTACAAGCATTTGAACACTTCCTTCAGGTACCTAGCGAAGGCGCCGACGCAGAGGCAGCAGTTCTCGTTCAACGACGTGGCGAGAGACTGGATGGAGGGGTTCCGGTTCGAACGGCATTTACTCTTTTTAAACCAAAAGCAGAGAGTTGCGTCTTTCTTCCTTTTTGACTCATCTTCCTGTAATATGTGGAAGAATAGTATACAGGGTCAAATTGAATTAGCTAGCGGAACTCCGCAGACGGGATAGGTATCGATATCTCATCATCTGCCTAGCCTTTTCCCAACTATGTTGGGGTCAGCTGCCTGTCTAACCGGATGCAGCTGAGTACCAGTATTTTACATGGAGCGACTGCCTATCTGATCTCCACAGCCCAGTTACTGGGTAATACGTAACCCCTTGGTAAGACTGGTTGACAGACTTTCAGGCTTCTGACGACCCGTAACGACTGTCAAAAATACACGAATGCCAGCCGGGACCAACGGCTTAACGTGCTTTCTGAGGCACGGAGTTAACAGTGGCTAATCTGTGATTAGCGAGATTTTTATAAATAAACTATTAATCGCATTGAATCCGGTTAGACAGGTAGCCGACTCCAACATAGTTGAGAAAAGGCTAGGCAGATGATGATGATGACATTAATCGCACATATCCAGGCTTTTTTCCAATCTTTATTCGGAGGGTACCTCTTCTCCCTCCCTTTGAATAAAGAGTGGAAAAAAGCCGATTAAATTGTTGGTTTTTCCTCCGCTCCAGCATTGTGGAGTGTCCCTCACCCTTCGAGACTTACTTTGGCGAAATTTTCGTCACCTCTGTCGTTTTTCCGTGTCATCCAGTTCTTAGGATGCTGTAAAAGAAAATTAAAGTGAAAAGAAAATTGCAATTTCTTTTAAAATGATAAAATAATAATTATTATTTTACAAAGAGCCTTAATGCGTAGCTTTCGGGAATCTACGCAAATGTGCCCCCTTAGAAGGCTAAAAGTCACCCATAGGGCAATGGAGAGAACTATGCTTGGAGTTTCCCTGCGTGATCGTATTAGATATGAAGAGATCCGCAGGAGAACCAAGGTCACCGACATAGCTCGAAGAATTGCCAAACTTAACTGGCAGTGGGCAACTGGGCAGGGTACACGGGACATTGCTCGCACAACAAATGGCCGTTGGGGCCGAAAGGTTCTGGAGTGGCGACGGCGTAGGTACCGGAAGACGTAACGTTGGAAGGCCTTGCACAAGGTAGACCGATGACCTTGTGAAGACTGTAGGAATCCGCTGGATGCGGGAATCACAGAACCGGAAGTGGAGGTGCATGGGGGAGGCCTGTCCAGCAGTGGACGTCTTTCGGTTGAAATGATGATGTTGTAGCATGCTCGTAAACCAAATGACTATTGATTTTTGAGCATGCTCATTACTAGCAATGTTTCGACCTTTGTGTATAATCAAAGGTTTCGACACACGTGCTACTAAGTAGCAATTGCTCAATAATCGCTAGTAATGAGCATGTCTGTCCGTACCTTTATTTACGTTGTTGAGCAGACACATTTTTCGAACATATGAAGCAAATTATTTAGCAATATCCTTCAAAATTATTCCGATTGTGGTTGATAGCGCAATTAGGCAGCACCGTTATTGCGTAGCACGTTCACACAATCTGAATCATTTTGATTTGAATGCTGTGTACTCCCATCTTGCTTCACAACTTGTAACTAAGGATAGGGCTGGGCGTGCTACTCTACAACAAAACGAAGCATACCTTAACCCGCCAAGTCTCCGTAGAAACTTCCATCGCCAACAACTATATTTTGCTCATTTTACGGTCCTCCAATAACAGTCACCACTGCATAATAAATTACTTTAAATTTTTCATTAGATTCGTGTTCAATTTACACAAAACGACAGTACGAACTGTCAAAAGATTTTTTCATAACGATTTCGTGCGAATTGTGAAATAGGAATAGACCTCAGAGGTTGGGTATAAATAGGTCAGAGCATGATGAGAGACAGGGGCGCGGCATGTCACGAAGAAGATGGCGGGACGAATAACAGCTCGCGTAGCATGACCAATTCTAACTGTTCTACCAAGAATAGACAAAAGTGCGTTCTATCCAATTCGACATCTCTTCAGTCCGAGAACGACCTGGCCTTCCTTGTGAAAGCTGGGGTGGATCGAATAATCGATTTCCCACCCGTACGCAAAATACGCGCATTGACGTGGAGTTGCGGACACCAGCCCGTATTACCTATACCCACTGTACCTACTTCAAAAAATCAATCTGCCTGCCTTCTCCCAACTATTATGGGGTCGGCTTCCAGTCTAACCGGATGCAGCTGAATATCAATATTTTTAAATGAAGCGACTGCCTATCTGACCTCCACAACCCAGTTACTGGGTATTACGATACCCCAGGACGTGGATACACTAACAACACAAAATAAAACAACACAGAATTTCATAATAAACTTTTTTTTTCAAATAGCATATATTTTTACGAAATAAAAAATACACATACATAGTAACGTAACGTATTTAAGCTATTCTTAAAACTATTCGCCCGAAGATTTGTGACGGGAACAAAGAAAAAAATATATTAAAAACTAAAAAAAAATATGTTACTTTAGATAATACAATAATAGTCACTATACGTTTTTTGGGTGTTGGGTGTAATAATTGTCATTTTTGTGTGGTCACACCCAGTGTAATGGTTGCCGGCAACCTGGGCCTACTAGAGGTTCACCCGAGTCCTGGAAGGTACATTGAATGACCAATATAACACCAAAAGAAATCTTATTTTATCGCATAAGATTCCAATGTATGTTAGTTGCATGGCTGTTATAAGGACCCAATCAGAATTTGAACGTCATAACATATGCGCCACTTGGTGAATTACAGGATTGTAGTAAAACGTTACCGGGCAACCATCATGCACCAAAACATGTAAGATAACGATTCAACTTGTCATTTTAACAACGCTAGACAAACTCTATGTAATGTCAAATTGAAAAGAATAGGTTCTTTAAAAGGGGAGAAAATAAAAAAATATACTTTTCCGTTTATTAAAAAAATAAGACAATTTAAAATTAACAACATGAAATGTACTGGTTTCCAGAGTAGGTTGGAACAACTCGTGCAGAATATCACTTGTAAGTACCAAAACGTAACGTAAACCGAACCATTGAAGCTCCTGAATTTCAGAGTTGAGATGCTCGATTACAGACAAATACGTGCACTGACTGGACAGGTCCACTCAAATCTGTGTGGTTCTCTCCTCAAAAGACCATCTCAGGCATCAATCTGCATGGTCCTCATATGGCCTGACCAAGATTATGTCAGAACTTTAAAACAGACTGACCTCTTGAGTTTGTTTCGGCATTTCTTCTCAGAGTAGTCATCTGACTACTACGGAATCGCCGACCTCATCTAGTTTTTACAATAGAATATGATTGATGTGTAGAAGTGTTTGTCCAACACCTATTTACAGAAATAAATCATTTACTTAGCAAAAGTTTTTTCTTTTTAACCGATTCTAAAAAGGAGGAAGTTCTCGATTCGGATGTTTATGTTTTTATAATTATTAATATTTGAAATTGTTATTTTACCGAAGTACCCAAAATAAAGTACCTACTCACTACTGACGATCGAGTTATTCCAACCATGCAATGGTTACGTCCGAATAGTAAAAAAGGAAAATAAGTTAAAAACTACAAAAAGTAGGCTAGCCTTATTACATTTACATAAAATGCTAACATATATTATATTTTTTGTTTTATATTTAATATAATATCAATTGTATAGGAAGGTCTGTCAAATAAGATTTTTTTTTTTATCTAATCTAAAGAATATTCACAATTTAGACTTAGTTTGGTTATAATTTTATTAAAACTAAGAACAAGCACTGTATTTTTAACATAAAAAACAACGATTTTTTATATTTGTTTTAAAGATTTAAAGGGTAAAAAGGGGCTTTGAAGATCCGTGGCATACCCCCACCCATCCGCCATTTCGTTTTTTTTTTTTCAAAATGGCGACCACGCATGAAACCTATATAAATCGATAGCCGACATTAATGCAAATAGAAAATGTAATAGGACCAAACCCCGTAGTGTCACGTTTCCGAGATATACGCAACAGTAGATATAGCGGCTCCATATAAAATCCTTCAATCCCCATTATTTTAGCCAGATTAGTTTTTCTGATTCAAAATATCCTGCATACAGATACATACCACATATTTTCTGATGACAATGACAGACCTTCCTATTTACCGATATATCTATTTCAATATTATTCTTATATAAAAGCACAAATGGCGAGGGGTGTCTACAGTCAACCGGTTCCATTCCCCGGCCAACCAACCACTGTTCATTTAATTTTTCAATGAGCAGAATCTCACTGCATCCACGTTCCCACCGCTGGGACACAGGCCTCCTCTCTTCGAGAGGGAGTGCTGTGGAGGGCTGTAATCTACCACGCGGGCTCAGTGCGGGTTGATAGACGTCACGTCTTATAATTTTTTGTTCTAGGACATGCTGGTTTCCTCAAGATGTTTTTATTCACCGTTTTAGAGCAGTGGTGATGAAATAATGTGCACAAAGTAAAGCGCCTGTCTGAATTTGAACCCATGACCTACAGTCGCGGTTGTTACGGTACCACTGGGTCACCACTATCTTATAATTTTTCAATTATAGAAATTTCATTTTCCGGCACGCGCGCTGAGCCCTTTTCCACAAAACTTTACAAATACAATTTACAAAATTTGTGTAGGTATCCTAAAGTCTGTACCATAAAACTCTCCACATAATTGTAACGTTGTAACTTGGAGAATGGCCTGACCAAGATTATGTCAGAACTTTAAAACAGACTGACCTCTTGAGTTTGTTTCGGCATTTCTTCTCAGAGTAGTCAGATAGGAATCGCCGACCTCATCTAGTTTTTACAATAGAATATGATTGATGTGTAGAAGTGTTTGTCCAACACCTATTATCGAGTCCTTCAAGGCTATATAGTTAATATCATTATATCAAATAAACAAATTTCTATGCTGGTTGGTTAGCTAAAAAAATGAGGGTTTTCCGAAAAGACATTCACTAGATGGCAGCACTGAGACGTCAGGTCCGGGCACCTGTCACAAGTGTCAAAGCGCCTATATTTTTCTTTAGTCGTGACTGAATCATTAACATCATCACATATTTTAAATATTCATTGTACAAATGGAAGACCTCAAAGTGTCGCCAACTGGTGTCGTAAATTATCAAGAAAACCCACATCCGATGAATTGTTCAAGGTACGGGCAGAGTAACCGGTTTTCTTTGACAACGCCCCCTGTAAACATGAAAGCATTATATGCCGTCTAGAGAAATTAAAACTTGTAAAACAATGCACCAGTTTGAGACAGAGTTCAACTGAAAATGTCGGTTAACAAAACGTCAATACGCGTTTTACAATCAGCTTACGAATGCAGATGACGTGTAATATGCGTTCGCGATTTAAACAATACGAGTTATTGGAAAAATAACATTAATCTACACAAACAGAGTTCAGTTTACGCTAAAACTTCAAATATTTTTATAACTTTTTCAATAGTACTAGACACTCTGAAATCAACTTCATTATCACTGCAATAAAGTTGATATTTGTTTAACTTGAAATGACATTAATTAGAAATATGAATTTGATTAGACTACGTAATTTGTCACGTGACACCCGTGGTGACAATGTCAGTAGAAGTGGTCTATGTCACCTGTTTATTACGCCAACGTTCTGAGCATGGGCTGGGTGTCCACGCCGACTGTACCTTCAATGTCTGATCCCCAGTTCCATCGTTTGCAGCCTTTAAGAAACTTAGTGTTTGCAGCCTTCAAGAAACCGAGTGTTTGCAGCCTTTAAGAAACCGAGTGCTCGTACTGATTTTAATAGTTACTGGATTCTTTATTGTTGAAAGTTGCTATGATTATATGAAATCGACCACACGCAGTGAGCATAAGTTTAAATGTGACTTCTCTATATGAGAAGAGGTCTTAGCACTGCAGTGGTAATATAACTCTGTAAAGCGCGTAGTGAGCAGCTGCCGAAGTAAGACCAACGTTTTCAGTTGAACCCGCATATACAGTCAGAAAAACTAAAATTAATAATATTAAACTCATAATTTCCGACATAAGAACTTGATTGGCAAGGCATAAGAACTTGATTTGTTTAGATCGAACGAGAATTTCGTCAAATTATTGTCAAAAAAATAAATTAGAATGAAAAAATCCGCCGTTTACAACTATTTTATAGCGTCTAAATCCTAAAACGCTCGTGCTGCTCAAATTCGAGCTAATGCTCATTTTCCCACTCAAAGTTACTCTCCGAGCTCAAAAGTGCAAAATTCACAAAAAAAATGCTCAAGTCGTGCCGAAAATGCTCAAGTTGGTACAATAGGAGCGAGCACGAGCGCCAACTAACGTGAAGGTAGCAGCACTGCTTCAGGCGTTTAGCACTTCATATTTGAGCCGAACACCTTGGCTAGCCGGTGGGTGGGTCTTTCAACAATTGTACAAAGTTACATTTATAAGCCGCTTCGAACCTTGAGTACTCAACACTCAAAAAAGAAAAAAATAAATAATAATTTGTAATTTATCTGGTACGTTCTATTCTGACATTGTGCAGAAATATCATAAAATCGGTCACTTGGAAGTGGTTGAGAATCTAATTTGTTATCACAAGTTTTAAAAAAGGGTTAAAAAGAATACTTCTACCCCTCCAACTAAATTTGCTTGTACTAGAAGGGGTATAACCGGTACAAACCGGTTTTCATTTGTCAAAAGTGTCGGTTGTAAGCGACCTTCAAGAATCGAGGGATTGTCTTAAAATCTAGAGACGAGTTCGTTATTTGTAGAAATTTCTTCATTTATTCGCACAAGGGTATAAAAACTTATAATAATTGATTGTGTATTAAAACAACACTGGAAGATATTTTTGTTGGAAAACAGGTTACAACAAACTAAAACTTGGAAAAAATCTAAATATTCTTCCCATGATGTAATAGGAAAAACCCCGTTCACATTAAATATCTAAAAAACGAACCCGCCTCATATACAGCATGTTCCTTTAGTCACAACAATTATATGTACACCCCACCGCTACACGCTGTATAAGCTGAACGTTTGATTACGCACGTAGGTCCAGGATAAATTCTTACAATTATTAAAAAAATTACAAGTATCTGAAAGCGAGATGGCAGTGTTGATCCGTGGGATTATCTGAAACAGGAAAAAAACATGTGAGTATTTCATTGAACCTCTTATAATTCCCATTTTCTGCTCCTAAAAATATTATTGAATACTAACATAATGATAGCGTCTCTTTTTGTAAACCTCAAATAATTCCTATTTTACACTCCTAAAAATATGCCTAATATATTCCTATTTTGGGGCCCTAAAAATACTAAATAGCCAAGTAACTGCGACCAACTTCGAAGTAGCGCTCACCGGCCGCCGCCGCAGTTAACCACAGTTGTAACCTAAGTGACCACACATACAAACGACTCGCGTCGTCGACAGAGGTAACTGTCGGCTACGTGTCGCTCGTGTATACGGCGCTCAAATACACGAGCGGCATGTCGACGGTCGCAGTTACCTCTGTCGTGTGTATGCACACTAACCGTTTAGACGTGGTGCCCTGGCTTAGTTAGTACGATCAACTGTAAGAAAAGTTAAAAAGAGCGAGAGTGCATCATAAGAATCGTATCGTACACTTCTTTTGACGTCGTTTGAATCTTGAGTGACGCGTAAGGTGGGAAAGGGGCAGAAGCGCTTACCTCTAGGCGGGTTGCGGCGTGGTGGACTTCTTCTTCTCTTTCTTCTTCTTCAGGAACGACGGCGTCCGAAGCCCTTTCTTCTTCTTCTTGTCCTTCTTGGGCGAATCCTCGGTGGATACCTCCTTGGAGGGAGAGCCCTGAGGACCACACAATATTTATTTATTGCATAATGCAAATTTATAGGCTAACCTTACTTCATATGATCATTTCTATAGTAAGATCTTTTCGAACTGCCCCGTTGGTCTCATGGTCGCATGAGCGTGGGGTTCTGGGTTCGATTCCCAGGTCAGTAATGTTTTATTGGGTTTTTCCATTAGGAATTTCTCGAAGTAACAGCCAGGAGTTTGGAAGTTGGCGGTTTAAGACCCCCGTGTCTCGGAGACCACGTTAAGTCATTGGTCCTGCGCCTGCTCTCTCCGGTCGTGTCGGATTGCCGTCCCTGAGGGAGTCCTCAGTGAGAGTGAGGGGAGAGAAAGTGCACCTGTGTCAGCGCACACACGTCTGCACTACAATATCTCCCGCGCCGAAGGCTAGTCTCCGCTAAGTTTGGCCGCCATGACCGAAATACGGTCTCGAGCACAGATAACACAAGAGCAACTACTTCGCGTACCAAAAATCACACCAGCTTACGTACAAAAATCGTAAGCCGCCATTTTCGCACTCAGTCCTGCGTACTGTTGGCTAGATGGGCACTCGCGCTGGCGCTAGGCCCCGGGGGGAGGCGAGACGGGTGCCGCACGCGGCGGTCTTCGAATCGATTTGATTTTCCCATCACTAAATAGTGCTTGTGACGTCATAGTAGGTAGTCAAAAAATGGCACGCTTGGTTTTCATACAGATCGTGATACTTGCGTTATCTAGGTCTATCCTATCTATATCTGTGGGACGAGCCTATTGCCATCAACCGGGCACTAATCCTGACTCCAGGCTGCGACTGAGAAATTCCGGATGGAAACAACTAATAACCATAAGGCTAAAACAATCATTTGAACATAAGTGTTAACTTATTTTCAAATGATTGTTTCAGCCTTATGAGGGTTTTTTGAAATGACGTAGACGTCAGGTCCAGGAACCTGTCACAAGTGTCAAAGCGCCTATATTTTCTTTAATCGTGACTGAATGATGAACGAACGAAAAACGAATGATGATCATATTTTTTTTTTAAATATTATGTATTTTGCCATAGTAACCGCCGAATGAGCCAACGAAGATCAAATCTATTTTTAATTACTAAATGGGCCAGCTCTTGACCTCGATCACGCCTGATAGAAAGCGATGGATGAGGTCTATGATGGAAGATTTCTTCTCACTCTTGGTTTGAAGGCAGACGGATTAAATGTGGGAGGGAACACAGATACCGGCAGAGAGTTTCACACTTTGGCTGTGCGCATAATAAGTGTAGGAGAAGCGCTGAGTACCTACGACTGATCGGGATATCAACCAAGTGTGGATGGTACGCCGCAGTACGTCTGGTTGTCATCTGACAACCAGACGTACTGCAGCGTACCATCCACACTACCATCTGGTAAAAGGGCGATGGTGGGATCAGGTCGTGGAGCTCCTGCGCATACTCTCCGATGTCTGTAGAAGACCGACAGGCAAGCAACGTTACGCCGATGAACTAGGCTGTGAAGCGTAGCCACCAACGTCTCGTCGCCTATAAGCCTTTTAACTCTGCGTTCCACCGAGTCAGGTGCAGCAAGCTGGTATTTTGCTGAGCCATCCAAGTGGCTGCAATGCTCTTTTTTCGGAAGTCAATTGATTACTTGATTGATTTTTGATTACTTAATAATACTACAATATTTACAAGACATAGGTACCTCTTTACTGCTGTGCGAGAAGGTGCTCTGGTGCGCATCCGAATGGTCCCCGTTCACCGTGTGTTCGCCTGAAACGTTCCAAAAAAACATAATTAAACAAAAATATAAATATAATGATTGGATATACCGCTTGCACCAAAAATAACTAAATACAATCAATTTTTTGAAACAGTTCGTCGTTGTAGTTTCACAAAATATAGTACATACTAATTCCGTGGTCATTCTACAATGACCATGGAATTAGTATGTACTATATTAGTTAAAAAAAACCGATGCAACCCGTGTTTTGTATATTGCTAAAATTATTGATAAAAAAAAAATAATAAAACGTTGTTTTAAATTTGTTAGACGCAAATGTATTTAGTGTTTTGTGATCCAAGCGGCTCTAAATCAATATTGCAAATGACTTATATCATTTTATCGCCTTAAATGGAGCAAATAACTTTCTCATAATTATTTAAATGGGTCACAAAATAATATTTGATTAATATATTTACTGTTTTTGCAAGATGAAGTACAGTACCTATTACTGTACTTCAACTTGCAAAAACAGTAAATATACGCAAAAAAAAAAAAGGAAAAAGATATTTAAAATTATTAAAGACAAACATTCCCAAATGTTTGTCTTTAATAATATTGCCATTAAACCTTAAAAGTGCTCTTAGGAAACAGTGCTCATTAGAAAAAGTGCGCTTTAGAAAAAGTGCTCATTAGTAAACGTGCTGATTAGAAAAGTGTTTATGCTACTTACCTGTATGCGTTAGTACTTCGAACCGCCGCCCCCGAAACCATGTGAACGCTAGTGGCATGCGAAGCGCAGCATCAGAACAAAAGCAATTTGCCAATATAAAGAAAATATCTTGCAAATACAAAACTCATTAAGATATTATTTTTTAAACGAAACTTCCGCTTCCTCCTTGAAAAAAAACATAGCAAAATATTTTCCCTACAGAGAAACGCGCAAAAAAAAAAAAAACAAACAGACAAAATTATAATTAAAATGGCCGATATGATTTTCTTTATAGCTAACGAACGGAGTTCATTAGATTCTGGGCCTGAAGCAAAACGATTAAAGTTACTTGACAATGTTCGTTTAGGAGCGTTCATCTCGCGCGGGCTGGCAACGTCGTATGTCTAGTAATTTTTCGTGATTATTTTATTAAATTTAACCCAAAGTATAATTGTTTTAAAGCTAAACACTAGATCGTTAACATTTACTCTTAATTAAAAATATTTAATCGTAATAAGTACTGCAAATAGAAAATAATTAACAATATTATGTCAATTTTTATGCGTAAATACCAAAATAACTGTAAAAAAAATAGCATAAAACCTTATAAATACCAACGATCTAGTTCTAGAGGGTGCTTAGCTGTAAAAAATTAATTTAAAAAAATTAAACCGAGTTTAAAAAGAAATGAACTCAAAATTATGAAAAAACTTTAATTTCGGAAGTCGGTGTCTTGGGATCTGTATTTTAGTTTTAGTTTTTTGCCACCGACTTCCGAAATTAAAGCTATTTCATAATTTTGAGTTAATTTCTTTTTGAAGTCGGCTTAATTTTTGAAATTACTTTTTATTTCGTAATTATTAGTTTTAAGTAAAAACTGGAATATTTGTTTGTAATAAGTAGGTAATAGTTTTGCTGTAAATATTGCACTAGAATTTGACCAAGGTTTTGAGATGTTTTCCCTTTGACACTACACCCAGGCACTCGTAGTTCGTATCAATAAGCCAGGCCGTCACACTTACACGTATTAGTCTACATCTTGAAAATTACTGAATCGATTTTGATGAAACTTGCACTGTTCCCTAAGTTGAAATGTAAGCCAATAAAAAAATGTTCACGATCCGATTAATAGTTGCGGAGAAATGCGTGGACAAACATACATACATACATAAGCCTTAATAGATGTGAATATAATGCCATTCCAATAATATTACATACATACGTGTCGAATTGATAACCTCCTTTTTTTTGAAGTCGGTAAAAATAGTACTTCACAATCATGAACTGATTCCATGATATCAGGTTGTGCGTCCCTGCTACGCTATTTTTTTTATTTGGTGCGCGTTGGAAATCCTCATGGACTTCCTCCATTTACTTAAGAACATTTTCGAAATATAGTATCTTATTTAAAAAAAGATACCTGAAAATCTCTGTTTCTATGGAAAATTTAAAATCGGTCTAATTTGGCTGTTACAATATTTTTCGAAAATGTTCTTAGGTAACTTTTTAGACTTTTGTATCCTGCTTATAGTCCAGTCAAATTAGTCCTTAAAATAGAGGTAAGGTTACAATAATTCCCATAGAGCTAAAAATTGGTATGAATGTTCAGAATACTATTATAAATGAATTGTGAAAAGTCCCCATCAATCCCCCTTGTGCAAAATTTTTTATTGATGGTGAAAGTTTGCAAAAATAGGTTTTTCGCGTTTTTCAGCTAAACGGTGAGTTTTACAGCAAAAATTGTTCAGACAAAAATTGTAGATCATCCGATTCTCTACAAAAAATGTATCCACACTTTTTTTCATAATTATTGCCATTTCCGTGATATAGCGGTTGAAAGAATTGAAAAAAATATTTTATTCGTAATAATTATGCACGTTAATGTACTTTTATATACATTTTTGAACCGTTATAAGAGTAAACATATAAGATTTATGTAGTTTCACTTACTCGTGCTCTAGTACGAGGACTTATTTTTGATGAACCAGCTTCTTCTTCTTGGCGCCGTCTTTTCACGGTATCAATGCTACTTTTTCGAGTATAATTTTTTCGACACTGCACATGAATTTTTACAGATGTCTGGCATTTTGTATGTATAAGACAGTGAGGCGGGGTCGCGGCAGACCACGTAGGAGATGGCGGGACTAGCTGGATAGGTTCCATCAAAACTGGAAGGAGGACGTGCGGGCTCGCGAAAGATGGAAGGAGTGGAGGGAGGCCTTTGCCCATGAGTGGGACAGCGCAGGCTAAACAAAAAAAAGACAGGGACTCATATGTTTACTCGTATAACGGTTCAAAAATGTATATAAAAGTACATTAACGTGCATATTACGAATAAAATATTTTTTCAATTCTTTCAACCGCTATATATCACGGAAATGGCAATAATTATGAAAAAAGTGTGGATACAATTTTTGTAGAGAATCGGATGATCTACAATTTTTGTCTGAACTATTTTTGCTGCAAAACTCACCGTTTAGCTGAAAAACGCGAAAAACCTATTTTTGAAAACTTTCACCATCAATAAAAAATTTTGCACAAGGGGGATTGATGGGGACTTTTCACAATTCATTTATAATAGTATTCTGAACATTCATACCAATTTTTAGCTCTATGGGAATTATTGTAACCTTCAAAGTCTTATTTGACTGGACTACTTATGCGTATGAAGTTTCATTAAAATCGGTTCATACATTTCGAAAAACAAGGGCTTGAAAGATTGTATGAAATGCCGTACGTTGTAAACGCTCTTAGGAGGAAATATTTCGCTGTTTTGTTAATACAGGGTCAAATTAAATTAGCTAGAGAAACTGCAGAGTGATGGGTATCGATATCTTAACACGATAAAATAAAAAAGATTTGATGTTTTTAGGGGTCAACGACCGCTGGTTGTGTTATTTAAAGTATGCGTTTAGATATCGATACCAATCACGTCTATGAAGTTTACACAAGAAAAACTGATTTTTTTTAACTAATATTTCAAGTGAGTACACTCACTACCGTCCTAGTGAGTGTACTCAATTGAAATATTACTTCTAGTAGGACCCCACAAAAAAAATCATTAAATTAATTTCTGTTTTGTTTGATCATGTTTCGATATCGATACTCATCCCGTCTGCGGAGTTTCGCTTTAATTTGACCCTGTATAGCCTGGTGTGTCTAGTGAGACACATGTCGTTCCTTCTCCTTATGAAGAGACTGCCGGCAGTCTCTTCATAAAGAGAAGGAACGAGCATTGCTCACCACACTTGCTTACTGCGTACATACACAAAGAGGTAAGTAATGCAGTTAAAGTTTTAAAATCATAAAGATAATAACACTATAGTACCGATATCAGTTTTATTTTCAGTAGTTAAATGTAGGTATCGGTATACATCGCTAATTGAACATGGAACCTTTATCTAGTGTTGTAAAGAACTCGAGTCGAATCTTTTCAAAAGAACTCGGGACCGAGTCATCCGAGTCCTTATTAATCAATATCGGTGTATATCGGACCTAAATATCTGTGTATATTAAAATAAATAACTTTGTAATATGAAACTAAATATCTGTGTATATCTGAACTAAATATCGGTGTATATCGGTACTATAGCGTCGCAGCCGAGGCACTAGCAGTACACAGAAACAACACGAAGAGTTACACATACTTTAATAGCGTACAACATACACAAGCGTAGAAAAATGAGTTAAAGTGACTTAGTGAAATATTACAAAGGCGATATGACGAGTAACAATATTTACGTTTTGAGCGCGTAACGACATAATGTCAAGAGTATTGTCACGTCTCTGTGTTGCCAACCCTACTGTTTTAGCAGTAGATCTATTTTTTTTCGTTTTCTGTTTTAGTCCATATTTCTACTGTTGTTTGTACTTTAGGTGCATCTGAAACAAAACATCAAAAATGCTTTTTTCTTGCTCCCGTGTGGGCACGTCTACTGATTCTGGTGTTTAACTCTAAATGTATAAAAAGTAAGGCCTGAAGGTATGTATTTTCGGATTTTCAAATTTTTCTTATCTATATCTTATGCTGGACAGTAGAATTACTGTTCTAAAATTACTATTTACTGTTTTCTACGGTTTTTTATGGTTGATTTGCTGTTGTTTAGTTTGGTAGGGTTGGCAACAGCACATCTCAAACAACAAAACTCGTGATATTCTGTCATTCCTAACGAAACAGAAGTAACATCTACAAAGTTGTTTATTTTTAAGTCAAATCCGAGAAAAACTTTCCTAACAAAAAAAATCGATGCACACAATACTTGCTATAATATTAGAACACACACATTCGAACTAATTCCAATCATTCGGAAAACATTTCTTTTTAAAAATTCTTAAAATTAAAAAAAAAATCACTCAGTACAAACTACATTCACAATAAAAAAACATGCTTCTATAAAAATACATTGTTGTTCCATTAAAATATATTTATTTTCAATGCGGGTAGGACTATATAGCCTTGCCTTAACGTGTTTATTTCGACGGAATCTAACTTAATAACACTACCGGAGAGCGCCATTGCAAGCAAATGAGCTTCAAATATTTTGAAATACGTTTTTATTATTATTTCTATATTTTTTTATGTTCGCAATGGGCGTTCCTAGGACGCATAAGTTAATAAAAATAATAAATTAATTGGTATCATTGGTTTAAGCACTTACCGCGTAGCATTCGATTTCTTTTAGTCGTGGACTAAAATGTTCTATAGTTAATATAAAAAACCTCGGTACGCACGACTTCACGTGTGAGATATCGCGTTGCGATGTGACGACACGATCCCTGTCAAGTAGAGCGCGACTTCATACTAACTATGGGGACTATAGTCACATTAATAAAAGCCTTTCCTTCCATAAGGATAATTATTTCGCTCCCTAAGAACTAGTGTCGAAATTCGGGTCCCCTAAATCGTTCGGATCGAAACTCTCGGACATTCTAAACTTCGAGATGATCCTATAAAACAAAGTATCTTCGAATGGCGGCCAACTCGAGTACAGCCTCTTGGACGGGCGGCTGTGGAGTTCGTAGAGCAGCCGTTTGCGCGGGACGCTGGAGTCTGACTCGTCGAGTCCGGGGTCACTGACCAGGTCGACGTTGTCGCGCGCCGCGTACTCCATATTAGACGTACTGGGAGATGGAAAACTGACTTCTTTATCCGAAAATTCATTCAAGAGTACGCTGGTTCGTTTAGTATTCTTATTAGTTTCATTTCCGTAAAATTGATTCGATTTCCCATTGATGTCGTCGTCTAAATCGATTGATATGAAGCTGGGGAGCGTGTCATCGATGCTCTTGACGGTCCGCACGACGTGCTTGTCGTGGTCGACAGGCAGGTGCTCGTCGAAGGAGAGCCAGTACTTGACGCCGCCAGAGTGTTCCGTTTGCGACATCGCTAAAACATTTGCCTTCCTAGTAAAAGGAGAAGCCATGTCTAACTGAGCTCTGTGTCTTGGTTGCTTCTTAATCGGAGAGTCTTTCGAAAAGCTTTTGATCGGTGACTCCGTCAGTTCAAATTTCTTCGTCGTTTTCCTATTAGGGGACGAAGATCGACTCAGCGCTTCTTTAACGGTTGAATGTTTCCGCTTCCTGGAAGGGTCTAGTTTCTCCGAGCGCGAGTGTGACTCTTCTGGTAAACTCTTGTGGGATATATCACGATATTCTGGAGAAAAAATTGGTTCTTCGTTTGGAGAAGAAGGTTCCTTGATCGGACTTAAATATTCTTCGATACTTCTGACAGGTGATTGGGCGGAGAAGCTAGCGAACTCCTCAGTCCGGTCGGAGATATCTTTGAATTCATCATTGGCACTAGAATGATATTCTACGTGAGACGCATCTGTCATGTTTTCTACTGTAAACGTTTCTGGTTCGAGGCTAATATTTTCGTTTATTTCTGAAGTGAGGTCTACGTCAGGAGTAGCGAACAGTTCTTCTGTATGTGATGACATTGTAGGGTGTTCTGATTGGCTGAAATCTTCATGGAAAGCGTTGTTCATGTCACTGGAGTCCACAAATGTTTCATTAAGGATGTTCTCGTCGGCGGGTCGTGATACGTCATTGGTTAAAAAAGATGATACTTCTTCCGTAGTATTTCCAACGATCTTGTCTAAGTTATTATTAATAGGAGTTGATTCGTCAGTATCTGGCTTTTCTATGGCGTATGTTAGATCTGATATACATTCCTGATCAACTTCAATTTGTTTGCAGTAGTTGTTGATGTTTTCCTGATCGTCTATATTATTAACGAGAGGGTGAATATAATGTCCTGTTTCTACTTGATCCGGAGTACTCTCCTTGTGTTCTTTGTTACTTTCCTTAGCTTCGGGAGAGCTCTCGTTACTAACAATAATAGAGTAAATTGTTTCTATTTCTCTATCGGTTTCTTTTGACTCCAAAACTTGATCTTTACTTTTAGATTCAACATTTTCATTTAAAATACTTATATAAGTTTCTTCCGCATTCTTAAGACATTTCGCGTTAAAAAAATCCTTGATTGCATAAAAATCTTTCTCTTCGCTGTGTTTTTCTTCGACATGTATGTCTTCATTACCCTCGGATTCCATCCAAATAGGTCGAGCAGTAAACAGTATATCCTCAAAGTCAGCGACAGTAACAACTCTCTTGACTGTCTTTTTATTGCCTTTTTGCTTCTGATGGTTGATAAACATGGCTCTATCGAAAATATAATATAGTATGCCTTCAATGACTTTATTTGCTAGACCTATGTCTGTCTCGCTCACTTCAGTGAGTACTGTTTCATTCATATCAGGATATACGTTCTGTTCTATATCCTCGATAAGTTTCGCTATCGAGAACGTCTCGTTACATTCGTCATTAGTGAGGTCTTGTTCAGTGATGTTATTGTTAGGAGCGACCTTGACCTTCAGTATTAAGTCAACGACATCTATTCTATTTAAAATGGTGGACAAAACTTCTGACACAACCTCATATTTCTCAAACTCAGCAGTCGAATCGAAGCTATTTCTTTCATTCGAACTGAGAGTACTAGCCAAAGAATTCTGTCTCTTAACAATATTAGCATCAGACTCATTTTCCGTTGACAATATATCGAAGACGTTCTCATAGACGCAGTCTATCATGTCTTGCTCGGACACTTCGTTCTCGTACACATCGATTGCTGTTTGTATGGTGTTGGTGGTGAAACTCTCCACGTCATTAGCTGTAACATCAGAGCCCTCTTCGTTGACCGAGTAGCTCTCCAGTTTAGTACACTCAGCGACGAGCGATTCTGTGGTAACTTTATGAGTACCGTTGTTTGCTATCTCTAATTTCAACTGGCTCGCTAAGACAGCTGTGTTGACAGCGTCACCGACTATGTTCTCCATCAGTTCCTCCTTCTTGTCATTTTTTGACAGATTTGAATCATCCCCGTAAGAGCTTTTGGATTCTTCCAAAATAGGTTCGAGGATATTCTTGATTTTTAAAGGAGACTTCTTAGCGTCATCTCTACTTTTAAAATCATCGCAATAAAAATCAATAGGTACAGAGTAGTCCCTAATGTCTTTCTCTACTAATTCTTTGACGGGACTTTCATAAGAATCTTCCAAGTCTGTAAAGCTATGATAATCGCCTTCTATAGATTCAAGAGATTTATTCATGTCATCCATAGAGTCTACAGCGACCAAGTGTGCGGTGTACGTCTCTATGTTTTCCCTGGCAGTAGATTTTGTACACATTTTAGCATTATTCTCACTAACAACAACAATATCATCAATAGCATCAGATTTCTCGATGACAGTCTGGTTTTCTGAAGAGAAACTGTTGCCAATATCTCCTATGTAATTATCTTCATTAAATTCTTGACTCTCAACGAACTCGGTATTTTTCTTTTCAACTTTGAAGACGGGAACGAATTTCTCTTGTACTTTAACGTAGGTAGCATCGCTGTCTGCTTCTTCTGAACACTTTTGTTGAATGTTATCGACGGAGAAGTAAATAGAGTTAGGATTCTTAGATTTTTTAAGTTTCTCGTCTTTTGTGAGCTCAAAGGCGTACGAGACGTTGGTAGCACCGCACGAGCGGCACCGGGGCACGTGGTAATGCATAGGTTCGGGATCTCTCATGTAGGAATTGATGAAGCCGCTGTGAGACTGTGTTCTAAAGAGTTTGTTAGTTTGACGGCGGGGGAGGGACCTGCTCCTGAGGCCGAAGTCCGACTTGCAGCGTCCATCCCACTCTATGGAGGGGATGGAGTACAAGCTGGAGCGACTGCTCTCGTTGCCTGGCTCGTGTGCAGTGTGCGCCGTGTGAGCGAGGCGAGGGGTGAGGTTCACTTTACATTTAGGTGGTTTGTGCGGGGAGTCGAACGTTTTCACGATATGCTCGAAGTTCGTACTGCGGGAGTATTCATGTTTGGAACGTTTGTTAGTCGAGAGAGCTTCTTTTTCACCGAATTTACCTGCAACGGGGTAGTACAGTTGTGACGGATTCACGACTTTGTGGTGTGACGCGTAATAGCCGACCGAGAATTTGACAAGTGTCAGTTGCGGATGTTTGACGGATTCGAATGGTACTACGTTCCGCGGGACCTGGGGCACAGTTGCCACTTCTCGATCGGCAGGTAAATCTATACATTTGACGAGATACACAAGAGCAGTGAGTCTTCCTTAGTAAATGTATAGATTTGAAACCGCATCACATCTCAAAATGTGAATTGGGCTAGAAAGCTAGAGACTATCTACTGAAAACTAATACTATAGTCAACTGCTACAAAAGTATTGGGACGACGTAGAAAGAATAACTATTACATAGATAGAGGGAGATAGGAGCACAATACCCTCGTGTATAAAAAAGTTGCACTCATTCAATGCATTCAAAATTCAATTAGCTGCATATGTAATCACCAATAACACACCCTACCTAAAAACGGAATGCATTGGATGGATGTATCATATAATTATTGCTACCGTGACGTCGTGACGAACTTTATATAATTTACGTTAAGCATTGTTCTCGTGTAAGTGATGTTGTCTTTTTTGAGAATAATCTTTGAACGTAGATAGAACTAGAAAACGACTAATCACCGTTTACTGAAAGCCAGATCAAGTCATGTGCGCGTCATGTGATTTTACCCGCGTCCTCCTTCCCCCGCTAGGACCATGGGACTGTCACCAGCGAAAAAGTTGTCCTAGAGCAGATTGGTTGACACATAATAAATAGTCGTACGACTTGACGTGTGGGATTTGACAACATATTACATTTAATTAATTAACATATTATTTAATTTTTATTCGTCATGTTTGCCGCAAATAAACGTATTTTCTTTCTAATAGGCCGTCAGAAAAAATAAGGCAAAGGAGAGGTCTAGTAGTTGGATAATTACTTTGTATTTTTTATTTTAATAATTGTGAATATTAGGAAAATCATAAGGGTCATTAATTTTTTTTGTTTTTTTTTTTAAAATTCTTAATAAGCTTTAATCATGATCTGGCAGTTTGAGTAATTTATGTGGCCTACCCAAATGTCCTTTCTTTGGTATTGTTCGTCGAGTCGTTGTGCTGCACGATTACTGACAAATGCGTGCACTGTCTGGACAGGTCACAGGTCCACTCAATCTGTGCGTTTCTGTCCTCAAAAGACCATTTCAGACACTAATCTACATGATCTGACCAAGATTATGTCTGGCCTTTAAAAGAGACTATGACCTCTGAGTTTGTTTCGGCCTATCTTCTCAGAGCAGTCAGATAAGAATCGCCAACCTAATCTAGTTTAAAAAAATATGATTGACGTGTAAAAGTGTTTATAAAAACCTACTTACAGAAATAAAATCATTTATCATTTAACATTGGCGCTAACAACTAGATGCTATCCGTACTGACGCGACGAGAGCGAGTTGCCGAGTGACCTAGTTGTACAAACCAGCAATCCTTGGTACGAGACGATACACAAAATAGCTTTGAATGACGATGAACTAATGAAAGAACCTTGTATCAATAAAGGCTGATGACCTAGCGATGACAATGGCATGGCGGACGACACGAGAAAACAACATTGAAACTCCTCCCTTCCAAACACAATTAAAAGTGAGAATTCAAATCAAATTCAAACTAGGCTGAGAATCAGCACTATTCGAATGACAAAATGACATAAGACAGTCCCCGGCGTGCGCGCCCCTCACCACTTCCTTCCCAAACAAGAAGTGGCGCAAAAAACTCCCCAGCAGCAAATAGCCATGATTAACGAAGGGTGTGACGTGGACCGTGAGTGTCCCACCTAACGCACCTCTGACGACGCTCTGCGGCAGTGGCGCCACGTGCGCGCGCACCACGAGCGGCGCGCGTGACGTCACGAACGCGTCGTCATCCGACAGCACGGCCGTCTGCCGCGCCGCTGCTGTGCCGGGACATACCCAATGTCAGTTACAAACATACAATACGCGAAAATAATCAATTATGTAGTACCAAACAATCGGAAAGTTATCAATCCTAGATCAATAACACATTATCAATCATAGACTACTAATCAATCAACCATTATCGATCATTCAATTAATTAAGTAGTACTAAACAATCAAAAGTTATTAATAATTCAATCAGCCATTACCTACTATTCAATCAAACATTATCAATTACTAGCAGCGACTCGCGGTTTTACGCTTAAGTTTCAATCCCGTCGAGAAATGTGCCAATTTCCATCGAAATCTTTTCAAGGGTTTACGCGTGATTGAGTAACAAACATCCAAACATCTTCACAAACTTTCACATTTATAATATTAGTAGGAAGTATGTAGTACCAAACACACAACCAAATATTCAATCAATCAGCGACTACTAATCAATCATACATAAAACATGAACAAAAAAAACATTCATCATCTGACCTCCACAACCAACAAAACAAAAACATTGTCACTAATAATTATGGTCTATCAATCAATCATACATTTGAATTATCGATTACCAAAGAATCCACCAAAATACAGCTATCAAATGATACAATAACCTACAACGACAAATAAATAAGAAGTGAAACTTCTTAAAAATAAAGAATACGAGAGAATTAGTGTGAGAGACAGAGAGTTATATCTTTCTTCTCTCTCATGTAACGAAATGTGCCTAACGGTGACGCGTCCTTGAATTTTCAGTGGTGGCCCAATAGTAGCGACCCCGATTTACCAAGTTGTAGTGTCGTAGGTTCGAAACCAGGTAGGCGCTTTACTTTGTGTAATTTATTTCATTACCACTGCTCTCAAAACGGTGAAAGAAAACATCTCCAGGAAACCGGCATGTCCTAGAATTAAAAATTCGAAGACATGCGACATCTACCACACCGCACTAGGCCTGCGTGGTGGATTATGGCCCACTATTCTCACAGAGAAGAGGCCGGTGTCCCAGTAGTGGGAACCTTATAGGCCGATTATGCTCTCGTCCAATTATCAAATTGAAAGAAGTTTCACTTCAAAATTTCAATAATTAATTTTATCATTCAATCAATCAGTCCAGGAGCCCATTCGTTCAAACGTTTCAGTCACTCACACTGCTGCAAACAATCCCGAACCAGTCATGTCTCACCTCTGATAACGACGTGTTGTACCGGCGACGTCATGCCTGACGTCACGGACGACGTCACGGGCGAGACGGGCGAGTCGTAAAACACTTCGTCGTCGGACAAAAGGTTCGGGTCCCGGGGCGGCACTACTCGTGAAAGAAGGCCAAATGATTTTTGTGACTCCGACGAATAAACAAAGATCCGACTGTGTGAGCTTTTACACTATTGATATCTCTTACTCGCAGGTCAAATTAGAAAGAGAAGTAAATACAATTATGTAAATTGAGGCAATATAGTTTATTTCAACATTTCGCCGCTTAATTTCTTTTAACCTGATTCACATGTAAAAAATCCAATGTTTATCTTGTTAAAGTAAATATTTGTTTTTTGAGTCTTGAATTTGTAAGTGTGGAAGGAAAATGACTAAAATAAAAGCGTATTAATAATATTTGCAAGAACCAAAACTAAATACATGCAAAAAATGTTACAGAACCCGGCGATAAATATTGCACATCGACCTTTGGAAAGAGACAATCGGTTAATTTCGGCTTCGTAGAGCGTTATCTCTGTCGCACGAAATACAAACAGTCCGGTATCTATTAGGAGCTGTTAAAACAATTATGATTTGCTTCTTTTGATAATTATTTTTATTCTTTGTATAAAATGGTTTTGTGTAAAAAGGTCGATGTGCAATATTTATCACCGGGTACTGTACTTAAACTTTGGTTTATAGACGATTTTGTAACGATGGTCTAGACGTCGCCAACACCCGAGGAGCAGCTTGATTCAGAAAGAGGTACTTATGGAACTGGAGGTCTAATCCTAGACCATTTCGCATATGGATAAGATTAGTTTGGACCCCAAATTAAGAATAAATGACACCATAATTTGACAGTTGTCCCAACTCCTGATGTGTTTTTACAAGTCCGAAAAAGTTAATCAATCGGGTGCTGAATGTCACCAAAAGGGCCATGGAGAGGGCTATGCTTGGAGTTTCCTTACGTGATCGATTCAGAAATGAGGAGATCCTAAGGAGAACCATACATAGCCCGAAGAATTGCCAAACTTAAGTGGCAGTGAGCAGGGCACATTGCTCACAGAACAAATGGCCGATTGTGGACCTTGTGAAGGCCGCAGGAATGCGCTGGATGCGGGAAGCACAGAACCGGTCGAAGTGGCGGTGCTTGGGGGGGGGGGGGGAGCTAAGTCCATGCATTGGACGTCTTTCGGCTGAAATTAATGATGGTGATGAGGGTTCACTTTGAAGTTTTGAGCTCGTTTCGGAGGAGCCCGTATCTTCGTTGACGGACTTTGAGAGTAGGCCATTACCGGTGGGATATTTGTTTACATTTAGAACAAACAAAATCGTCTATAAATCAAAAAAGGAAGTAAAAGAATCAAGGCACACACAGTTACAGCCGAATTCATAAACGCGACTTGATTTAAGTCCCCGTGATCGCAATTTGTCTTTCACTTCAAGATGGATGCACGAAATTCAAAGGTAAGAAATATTTTAATGTCGCGGGGTACCCGGACGCTTTCGCATTAAGATGTATCGCAGCGACAGAAGGACTTAAATGAAGTGTCGTCTGAGAATTCAGGAGTTAGTTAACTAGAAGAAAACGTGCAGTTCAGTCATTACACATCGAGTTTAAAAAACTTTTGTATTTGTCTCTGCCAGGCTTCCCGTACGTGACGCCGGAGGGCATTTTTGTGTTTATCTGTACTGCCCCTTAACTGCGTAACACACTATCGGATCTGATTTTGAAGGATATTGCTAATCCATTGCTTTATATGTTCAAAAATTTGTCTGCTCAACAACGTAAATAACGCAATGAATGTTGGTGATCTGTCAAACTGTGAAAGCGTGTTACGCAATTACCCCGCGGGTGTTCATAGAGGCATTTCGATAAAAAAGCGGTGTACACGCGATATTCATTAATATACACAGTCCGGCGTCACGTCCAGGAAGCCGGGGTCTCGGCGCGGGTGTCTCCCCCCCCCCCCCCCCGCCCCGCTGCAGTGACGTACCTTTCGTCCGGTCGGCGTGTGCGCGCTCGGCGGCCAAGAAATCGGTTGTGTCAACTAAAAAGGTACATCGCATTTACATACACACATACACATGCATAAAAAAAACTAGAGGTTACCGAAAGTCTAAGTACAAGGTAGAATAAAACTAGCTAGCGAAACTTTATAGAGTGATTTAGACCGCATTAGACGCGGACTGCGTTAGTCGCGTTCAACAGTGTCAACAATAATGACACTGACAGCTATTGAACGCGCTCTGAAGGCCAATTCCCTTAATTAAAACGTTCAAAATCTAGTCACAATCTCATCTCAGCGACAGTCAATGTCAAAAATTTAAGAAAAGTAGAGGTATTCTTGACAGATTGAGACTGACATCAGACTGTGAACTTTCTTAAAATTAAGAGAATTGCCCTTCTGTTTCATTGGTGAAATTTTGTTTACACCCCATGTGAGAACGTTGCAGGCCTTGTAGACTGTAGATCTGTACACCATTTCAGTCGACAAAAGTCTACAATGTCAAGCATGACGACCAATTTTTCTCTACTTTTGACACTAGTGCACGAACGCGCGCGCGTGCGCGCACTCACCCACACACACACGCAAACACATACACACAACGCAAACACACACACACACGCAAATACACACACGCAAACACATACGCAAACACACACGCAAATACTCGCACTCAAACACACACACGCAAACAAACACGCAAACACACACACGCACACACGTCTGTGAAGTTTCACCAGCTAATTTAATTTGACCTCGTATTATGAAATGAACTGAAAACCGATTTTAATCAACATGCCTGTACAGGAAAACGAGCAAATATGGAAAAAGAAAAAACATGCTTAAAATATTATTTATACAAGGTCCTATTTTTCGTATTCTACAACTTAAACAGAAAAAAACATAACCCTCCGTTCTTCCCAGACGGAGGGTATCCACGTCATAAAACGACATCGGGACGGGTCTATTTTGCCGAAGAAGCGCATTATTTAGTTGGACAGCTAGTAGGTACTTACCATCGCTGAGGACGACCTCTGGTTGGCTGCGGACAGGCGCCTGCTTCGTTTCTATTCTCAGTACACGGTGCTCTGTAAACGACAATTCTACAATTAAATGTTTCTACGAGAAAGGGTAATAAAAGCTGTTTAATGAAAAAAAAAAACCCCCGACCGCCTAAAAAGTTCAAAACAAGCTCGCTCTAGCAGTCTGATACAGTTGGTTGGCATTTATTTTAGTTCAATCTCGGATTATCTAGCAAAACTCCGTAGACGTGATGGGTATCGATATCTAAACATGATAATAAAACATAAAGAAATCATTTTTTTTGGGGTCAACGACATGAAACATCCAAAAAAAATCATATCTCAACTTATACTTCTATTAACAACTCTACCAGCGGGCATTGACCCCACAAGAAAATAATGAATCTCTTTTTTTGTCGTATTTAGATATCGATGATATCCATGACGTCCGCGGAGTTTCGCTAGCTAATTTAATGTGACCCTGTATATCACGGGACCGTGGGGTCCCTGTACTTTGGAAGGGGTACAAGGAGCCGAAGTCAACTCGCAGAGGCCCCTACAAAACTTGAAATGGAACAAAGCTATTATTTGAAAGTGAACGTTCGTGAACCGTCGGCGTCGGTTGAGACTGATCATCTCTGAACTGCCAGGGTTTATGTTTATTCTTATATTAAAAAAAAAAAAACAATTTAATTCAAGTATCACTGACTCATAATATAAATACATAATACATTCATTATTTTGAATTGTTTCGTATTTTTTTTTTACGTTGTACTCACTTATAGAAGCAAACAAGGGTAAACCTAGAATTTTGTAATATTTTGATTTAAAAGGGTGTCCTTGGAAATTCTTCTCCATAGAGATCAACGTTTTGGAATGGGCAACTAGCTTCAACTTTCTGACTAACTGACCGACTATTTGACAGTGCAAAAGTGCATGTAAACGGTTTAATTTAATAAATGCTTTGAGTTTGAGGTTTTAAAGGTATGCGGCAGGCTGTTACGTACCATCGCGGGACTCCTCCTCCGTCTCGGAGGGCGCGCTGGCCGGCGACGTGATCTGCGCGGCGCTGATCGCCTCTGACTCCGATAGGTCAGTGTCGTCTGCAAACATATAAATCTCTTCTAAGTTCGGTTTGGTACTTTTAGTGCCAAGTCTGGCGTAGTATTGGTACTTTTAGTGCCACATCAGGCTATAGTACTCCAGGCTTTTCAGTGTAGTAGATATATAGTATATTCTTGATAGCTGTCGGGAATAACCCAACAATGTATCACCATAACAAATTACTGTTATTTTAATATCACTTCCAGTGATTGGACAATATAACCCATATTGGTTATTGGCCTTGTTGCTGTTAAGCGCCAAGTTTAGCCTGCCGGGTCAGCGGGATTGTCCGAAAGGGTTACCGCTGGCCCGGAACATAAAGGGCAAAGGAAGGAACACGAGTGGGTTTTAGTCAGTAAGAGTCTGACACTCCCTTCCGCTCCACCCAGAGCGGGAGGAGTCATTTGATGATTTCCCATCCTGAAAAAAAAAAAAAAAAAAACGGGCCAAGTTTGGCATTCAGGATTTAGTAGGCGTGGAATCAAATCCCGAATGGCAAGTTAAAACGTCATGGTACTTTTCTGGTCTGGCTAGTGGTAGTGTAAGTGGCGCGCGTGGTACTCACAGTCGCTGCGCTGCTTGCGCTCGATGACGCGCCGGTACTCGTCGATGTCGGTGTCGGTGACGTGGTCGAAGGGGTTGCGTGCGTAGGGCGCGCTGTACATGGTGGCGTTGTGCTGGTAGCCGCGCTGGATGATGCCCTTGGACGCCGCGCCCATCAGTACCTGCTGCGGGGCCAGCACACGCGGCGTTAGGGTTGCATACAAGCTTGTGCAACAATCGCGCAATAGGAATGATGATTATTTTAGAAATGTTCGAACAAGTAATTTCATTTCACAGAAGGTATAGTAAAACGAGATAATCGAAAAAAAAAAACAGTAAAATCAATGGAAATTTGGAGAAGCTACACGCTTTAAAAGTTTTTGGAGGGGATTTTTCCCGTCCTTGTCGCGCGGTACTGACAATGTATGGCGCTAGTATGAAGTGATATAGTCGTGACGTCACTTCTATGGTAATGCCGTCATTTTCTAGCAGTTATTTTAAAACGTTTATAACTTGGCAATTTTTTAAGCTTTTAGACTTTTACAAATATTTTTTTATAAAAGAAAGAAAATACGTTTTTTTTGCGGAAAACGGTCAAGGGCGATACGGACTCGCGCACCGAGGGTTCCGTACAAGGTATGTAACTACAAATTTACGGTTTTCAGAATTATTCCTTTACTTGTGCTTCTTGGCAAATTTTATGATTCTAGGTCAACGGGATGTACCCTATAGGTTTTGATTCCCTTGCGAGTGTCAAAATATGCTGCGTAAACGGAACATAAACGCCCGTATCTTTTGATCGCGTTCACTTAGAAGTTTGATTTTGATCGCGTTCACTTAGAAGTTTGATTTTTTCACTGCTTCAATGGATTGCAGCCCTGAGTATTTGATATCAATTTCAAAATTATAACTCTACGCGTTCCTGAGAAAAAGGGTCTTGACAGACGGACAACGAAGTGATCTTATAAGGGTTTCGTTTTTCCTTTTGAGGTACGGAACCCTAAAAATAACAAGTTGAGAGAAAACGTGCGTCATCAGACGAGTGAGAGCGAGGGAGCTGGCGAGTGAGTTTAAAATAAAAAAAGGTCATCATCCGTATTCCCGCGGGCTGCACTCACCACGTGGTCGCCGGTGTGCGTGTTGGCGGCGTCCTCGCCGATGAGCTTGCTGGCCTCGTCCCACGTCACGCCCTCCAGGATGTGCGACTGCGGCCCGGCGCTGATCTTGTCGGCGCGCCGGTTCTCCTTTATCTGCGCACGAAGGAGTATCGTATACTGAAAGGCCCATTGTACGCGGCACGGTTTCTTTACGGCGCGGCATGTTAACCCCGTTGTAGAAAAATCCTGTGACCTTGTATATGATATGGTTGCGCCGTGCCGTAGTGCCGCCGCAGCTGAGCATGAGGTTTCGGGTTCAATTTCAAGGTCAGGCAAAGTCATCATCATCCACCTAGCCTTTTCCTAACTATAATGGGGTCGGCTTCCAGTCTAACCGGCGGGGTAATTGCGTAACACACTATTAGCAGCAATCGCTTTAATTTTGACAGTTCAACAACATTCATTGCGTTATTTACGTTGTTGAGCAGACAAATTTTCGAAGATATGAAGCAATGGTTTAGCAACATGCTCCAAAATGATTCAGATTGAGATTGATAGTGTGTTACTCAATTAGGATGCAGATGCAGCTGAGTACCAGTGTTTTACATGTTTACATGGAGCGACTGCATATCTGACCTTCACAACACAGTTACTGAGTAATACATTACCCCGTGGTGAGACTGGTTGTTAGATTTTCGGGTTTCTGACGACCCGGGACTAACAGCTTAACGGGCTTTCCGAGGCACGGAGGTGTCTGGGTATGTCAATAAAGAATAAAGTTGTCATGATTAACTAAGGAATTGACGTGGTTTAGAAATAAGGAATTATTAAGTGGCCATAGTGAATTGGGGCCAAGGACGGTTTGAATTTAGTTCAGATTTTGTTACCAAGCCCAACCCCTCCACGCAAAGATGTGATGTTTGAAAAGAACTACTTAAACCTGCTGATCTCTTTATTCAACCATCACAAGTTACCGTGAGTCTCGGGCACAAGTTACCGTGGCCTTCTTGGAAAACCTTTAATAGACTTCGTATCCAAGTAGGCCGCAGCAAGGACGACCTCCACAAGTGGGGACTCATGGACGGCTCAGACCTCCGGTGTGTATGCGGCGTCTCTCCACAGACAATGGCTCACCTCCCATCTGGCGCCGCATGCCCTGTCACCACACATACGTGAGGACCTAAGGGCTGCGTCAGCGAATGCTATCCGTGTTGCTGAATTTAGAGCCAAACAAATTTGAGAAAAAAAAACGATATTTTTGTCATCGACACGCTAAGATGCAGAACGTGCCCAAGGACCTCTACATAGCTGAATTATTTAGTTTTCTTACCTGTTGTTGCAACGCCTTGAATTCCTTGGGGTTGGTGTTCTTGGGGACAAACTGGAGTGTGTCGATCTTGACCGGCGTCCCGGTGTGCGCTGGCGAGCCATCCTGCACCCACTGTGGCCCATGTTGGCCCATAGAAGACAAGGTTGCCGGAGATCATGGGTCGTTGCAACCGTTTCATTCACAGTAAAAGGTTGGTGGTTGCCATTTTTGTTATTTTTGTAGAGATTCATTTGATATTGTCACCGTATTCATGGCAACCAAACAGGTTTTTAGGAGCAACCATTTTTGTCAGATATTTCGTAGTCATTGGTTACCAGTGCGTGATGTTGTCACCACGTGTTTGTGACCACGTCGTGCACCCCAAGTACAGTTGGTTATAGTCAATAAAACCATGGTAAGGTGTAATAACCATATTTTGGTCACCAGAGTCAGTGTGACCAAGATTCCGTTTTCCGGAAGATATTCCAGTTTTTCAAATAATTTGTAAAGTGTTTTTTTTTTCATAAATATTTCATGTTCAGTTTCCAATTCCGGTTCCGGTTCACCATTCGTGATAGAAAAAAAAGAGAAAAAGAAAAATTAGTAAAAATGTTGCCAACATGTATCGCAAAAATCAATGAATATTTCGCAAAAAAATATCGATCGACTTCCGCTTAAAACGGGTTAGTAAAAAAGGATATGGTAAGGTGGCATTTACATTTAAGAAAAAAAAAAGATTTGTGCGTAGAAGAAAAGAAAAAAAATTAGGAAAAAAAAAATGGCTCAAATTTTTCTCAAATCCTGGTGAAACATCGAGCATGTACAGTACAGATTTACGCGATTCGGGCATAAGCAGACAAACAGGTCATCCCATGCAAAGCATTCGAATTAAGCGAGACTATTTTTTTTATCGTATTTTTACAAGCATTTTGCATCATTCCATTTCGACTGTCAAGCGTTCTGCTTACACCGAAAAGGTCAAGCTTTTTAAAATAAAATGAAAAAAAAAAGAAGAAAATAAAAGGACATGACTAACGAAAAGAGACTTGAAGGAATTAAATAAAAAATGCTAATAAAACAGCATTTTATTTATGGTTGATCTTTTTTTTTACATTTATACAAAAACAAAGACACATGAAACCGCAAACAAAACAGTGAAATTACACGAAACCTAGAGATCTCGCGTCCTTGTGAATTTTCTACCAATTTTTTTGCGTCTTCCAGGTAGTTCGGACATTAAGGAAAATAAGGAAAAACATAAAACAGGTCGTGCAAGGAAAAGGTACATAGTTTTAACAAGTGGCAACATTCCTACTAATTTTTTGACCTCAAAACACTGTACAAACTCGATGTTATGAATAAAAGTTATTCAAAACTTTATTCATTCAACCAGGGAGATATAATGAAATGCTGTTGATTCATAAAAATATAGTCCTAAAATATTGACCAAATACCGGTGATTCGGACTACACCTACGATATCCAGATATCCCGAAAAGTTAGAAAAAGCTTAAAAAAGATGAGAAGGGAAAGAAAGAAGAGATGGTGACGTAATTCTTATGACGTTCGCTGTTGTCAAGTTTTCGTGAAAACAATTATCTTTTAACAGCAAAACTGCGAGCTACTTGCGTCACACACTATCAGTAGCAATGGCTATCATTTTAACATTTCAACAACATTCATTGCGTTATTTACGTTGTTGAGCGGACAATGTTTTCTTTTTTTTTTTTATCTGAAATGGGTTTGCTCTTGACTCTAGTCTAGGTCAGAGATGACAGAGACAAAGTCTACGATGGAGTGAGCTCACCCAGAAGAAGCCTGTTCACTCTTACTTTGAAGAGATTCGGGTTGTATGCACTCGGAAACACAAATGCAGGTAGAGAGTTCCACTCTTTTGCTGTTTTCGAAATAATGAAGCAATGGATTAGCAATACACTTCAAAATTACTCAGATTATTGATAGTGTGTTTCGCAATCAGGTTCCAGATTTTTTTTATTCTGTAAAAAATAGTACTCTCCGTCTTTCTTCAGACAGCTGTGTCTCAACTATATTTTAACGAAACATGTTCAGTAGTTTAGTCGTAAACAAGTTCTAACCAAACGGACAGACTCACTTTCGTATTTTTTAAATATTTGTGAAAAGCATTATTTATTTACATCTTATAACTTTTACCGACCTAATTCGATAGTGAGGCTATCAACTATCTACCAAATATTATTTTATACAACATATCCGGGAATTAACGCACACCACCACACACCCTATTTGGAATATTATGTTATAATCATAATACATACACCGAATTTTGATCTTTTTATGTATAAAACCATTGTTTATTTATTAAACTAGTTATATTTTTATATTTAAGTATATTTATATTTTATTAAATTGTGTGAGAAAATTGTGGTCACATTGCAAATATACGCACGCATAGTCGCACACATGTAAGGTGCTAGCGAAGTAGGTACCTCGTCAATTTTGGTTTATTTTGTCTGTAATTTACATAGTTTCAATTATTTTTGGGATAAAAATTACCTATATTAAAAATGATACAAACCGATTCTGAACAAACTACTTTCATAATGTGCATTAATTCTTTACATATTGTTTATAAAAACCTCTGTAAGTACCTATCTTATTTATAGTTTTTTTTTACTCCTATGTTTAACAAAAAAAAAAAAAAAATTGACTTTGACATTTGAATAAATACTCGACGCTCCAGCTTCAGTCATAGAATTACGTCAAAATAAAGTATTTTAATAAAAAAAAAAATATCGTCGAAATTACCTCTTCGTTGTTAGCATCCACCCACTGTAAAACATTATTATATTAGTAACAAACAAAAATACAAAAAAAAAAACTTTAGTAGAACACGAAAAATTGAAATTGTCAAAAGCATTTCATTATTGTTGTGAGAAGCGTGAAAAATAGAATTTGTTATTTTCTTTTATAATTTTTTAATTGGTTCACAACATATTGAGAAGCACAATAATTATATGAAAGCTGTTATACGCAGTCCCATCGAAGCAAAAACTTTTTTACTAAGATAACCAATAAATACAGGGTCAAATTAAATTAGCTAGGGAAACTTCGCAGACGTGATGAGTATCAATATCCAAACACGATAAAACAAAAGTTAATTTGACGATTTTTCTATCGGTCGCCGACCGCAGTTAGTGTATTCACTTGAAATATCCGTTTAAAAATCAGCTGTTTACCGTGTAAACTTCAGAGATGTCAAGGGTATCGATATATCAACACGACAAAACTAAAGAAAATTCTCAACTCTTACTTCGGGTAACAAAACATCCAGCGGTCGTTGAACCCTAAAGAAAACATCAAATATTTTTTGTTTTTATTTCATAGTGTTAAATATCGATACTCATTACGTCTACAGAGTTCCGCTAGCTAATTTAATTTGACCCAGCATATTTAGAATATTGTAGTAAATTATTATTAAAAAATAACACACACATAATAACTTATATTTGGTTAAAATAGTTTTCTAATAATTACGCATTTTAATGAGGGTTTTCATGAAAGCTTACGAGACAAGTTGGCGTCACTTTGACACGAGGTCTTCCATTTCGACAATGAATATAAAATATTGATGATTTTCATAATTCGTTTCATTTATAATCCGCCAATAATGTTCCAATTGTTCGTTTCATTCGTTCGTTCATCATTCAGTCACAACAAAAGAATATATAGGCGCATTGATACTTGTGACAGGTGCCCGGACCTGACGTCTCAGTGCTGCCATCTAGTGAACGTCATTTCAAAAAAACCCTCATTCATAGGTATAGTGCCACAAACTTATCTGGCCCGGTGGCAAAAAGAGAAACTAACGACGCCATTTTGAAATGTCAATCTGCCTGCCATCCGTTGACATATCCGCCATTGGTTGTTTGCTCTGTGTGTTTATTTTTCGTTTAGTGGTTATAGCTAGTGAAAAATGCCGAAAGCTTTAAAAAGTGACGCGAGGAACATTATATTACAAGTCTTAGATTTTATGAAGGAAGAAAAGCGCCTTCAGGCACCGATAATACCGTTCGAAAAATTGTATGAACGCGTAGCTGCCGCCACAGGTTAGTGTTGTCAGCTTTTGAAAATAAATTCCACGAAAACACCATTTCGCACGTGCTAGTAGAATAGACGTATGATTTTCAAAAAATTTCGTTATTTTTGTTGTAGGTGTTGGGGAGCGATTTGTTAGAAAACTTGTCAAGGAAAAGAACAGGCAGATGAAACTGGAACAAAAGTTTCCACGCCAGGAAAAAAAAGGAAAAGGACGAAAGGTAAAATTGAAGTGGATGATTTCGATCTTGGTGTCATAAGAAGAAAAATTCATGAATTTTACACTATGCGGAAAGAAATTCCCACAATACCAAACTTATTAAATGTGCTCCAAGAAGACATTGATTTTAAAGGGAGTCGAGAAACTCTTCGGAAAAACTCCATAAAATTGGATTTCGTTACAAGAAGACAAAATCGAACAGAAAAATTCTAATAGAACGAAATGATATTTCAGCATGGAGAGCCAATTATCTTCAAAAAATTAAAGACAATGAACGAGGTGAACAAAAACCAGTCATATTTTTGGACGAGACCTATATTCACGCATCTCATACAGCTGGGCGCTGCTGGCAGAGTGATGAAATTGACGGTGTGCTAAACCCAGTCTCCAAAGGAAATCGATCGATAATTTAATTGTTCATGCGGGAGGACAAGCAGGGTTTGTGGAGAATGCTTTATTAGTGTTCCAATCGAACACAAAAAGTGGCGATTATCACGACGAAATGAACAGTAAGAATTTTAAAAAATGGGTGACCGATAAACTTCTGCCCAATTTACATCAGCCAACACTGATTATATTGGATAACGCCCCATATCATAGCATTTGCATAAACAGAACTCCTAATGGAAGTCATAAAAAAGCTGAGATGCAAAAGTGGCTGACGGAAAATAATGTAGAATTTAACGAACAGTTTACAAAACCGCAACTCTACGAACTCATTAAGAGACATAAACCAAAACCTATATACGAAATAGACGAACTGTTGAAAAACAGTGGACATAGCGTGTTAAGATTACCGCCATACCATTGCGACCTAAATGCAATCGAAATGATTTGGAGCTCTATGAAACGAAACGTAGCTAATCAGAACATTAATAAATCAAATTCTGAAATGCCTACTTTGATTGCAGAAGCCTTCAATAAGATAACAGTGCAAGAATGGCAAAAGCACTGCAATCATGTAAAAAAAATTGAAAACGAGTATAGAAGTAGGGATGCATACTTAGACGAGCCTTTCATCATTAATTTGGCCAGTGACAGTGAAAGTGAAAGTAGTGACTCTGATGATGAAGTGACTGATGAATCAGGTGGCTCGGGAATACCTGGAGTATTCCCGTTAGAGAACACTCGCCAGACATTTTATGTAGATGATCATAATTATTGTGTTAAAATATAGATATTTTCGAGGAATATGCTTGTTTTTGTTTTTTAGGTACCTAATTAACATATTACCTACATTCTTTCAAATCGCCAGGTGTTACGTAGGTAGTATGTGCATAATTTCATAGTTTTAACTTTTAACCATCTTCAAAAAAGGAGGTTATCAATTTGACACGTATTATGTACCTACTTATGTAATATTATTGGAATTGCAATATATTTACATAATTATAATAGTCTATTACGGCTTCCAAACAAATATGCATATTTTTATAGGTATGTATGTATGTGTATGTTAGTCCACGTATTTCTCCGAAACTATTAATCGGATTGAAAAATCGGTTCAGTAGTTTTCAAGATTTGGACCAAAATGTTTTTGTTACATCGACTTGCTTTCCCACTTTATTGTAAAATTTATTTTTCCTGGCGACACCAAATGCGATATCAGCGACTCCCTCACCGGGCCAGATAAGTTTGTGAGACTGTAGTTTCGTATATCAAAAAGTTTTTGCTAAAAATCAAATCGGGACAAGAAAAATTCTCAAATTGTACACACATTAGCATCAAGCAAGTATACAGTAAAACGGATAATATATTAAAATCTGAATAAAACATTATCTTATATAATTTCTAAATCTTCGATGATTTCACTTTGTAAATAAAATAAATAACCAAAATATAGAAAAGAATGAACTTTTGAGCCATTTTGAGCGCAGCATAGACGAAAAAAATGCTCTGAATGTTGTTATTATACAGGGTCAAATGAAATTAACTAGCGAAACTTCGCAGACGTGATAGATATCTATATCTAAACATGATAAAACAAAAAAAAACAAACTTGTAGATTTTTTTTGGGATCATCAACGGCCAATAGTGTGTAGTCACTTAAAATATTACACGATAAAAGAGATTTTATCAACTCGCACTTCAAGTAACAACACTACCAGCGGGCATTGACCCCAAAAAAAATTCAAATCTTATCTATTTTTGTTTTGTTTAGACATTAAATTAATAATTTCGCTAGCTAATTCAATTTGACCCTGTATTTTTGCACGAAATCTTAAAACTATACATCCATAGACTATCTGAAATATGGTTAACATAGTTTCTATTATCTCTAATATAGCAACGACTATTCAAATATTAAAACCTCCCATTATTATCCTTAAAATTATACATAGCAACAATCATATTATAAGTAGAAAGACGTGGACAGGTTACGTAACAGTCCTTTCATAGCCGTTTTACCTCTGCAGCGAGTCAAAAGCAACCTTATAGTTAAGAGAATAAAGATCACTGTGATTTTGACAGGCTTGTGAGTGGTCGCAACCCAACCGCAACCTTATCTCAACGATGATAAAGATCACTTTGTTTTGACAGGACTATACCCGATATACGATTTTCAAAATCGGCACATAGCCTATAACATTCCCAGTGCTGGGACACAGGCCTCCTCTCTGTGAGAGGGAGTGGGCCGTAATCCACCACACGGGCCCAGTGCGGGTTGTTAGATGAAACATGTCTTCGATTTTTTGGTTCTAGGACATGCCGGTTTCCTCACGATGTTTTCCTTCACCGTTTTTAAGAGCAGTGCTGATGAAATACATTACACAAAGTAAAGCGCCTGTCTGGGTTCGAACCTACGACCACTGCTCTCCAACGGCATAATATTAAATGACATGTGGAAGTAGGACGGCATGTCGTAATAATCGGGAGCGAAAAAGAGACACGACGAAGAAAACTTTGCGAACTAGTCAAGTTTTGACGTGCGGCTTGCGTGATAAACCTATCTACCTCGTTCCACTTATAATATCATTGCGTAGAAATATAGTTCAAAATAAAAAAAAATAAAATATATAAACGCCACTACTGCCGCCTTAAGTAAAAAGGGCGCATCTGAGGAAAGGGAATAGAGGAAAATGAGCCTTAATGGATGGTGCCTTTTTGTTCCATTAAGGCTCATTTTCCTCTATTCCCTTTCTGAGGAAAGGGAACAGAGGAAAATGAGCCTTAATGGATGGTGCCTTTTTGTTCCATTAAGGCTCATTTTCCTCTATTCCCTTTCCTCAGATACGCCCTTTTTACTTAAGGCGGCAGACTACCAAACCAGAGTAAAAGTATAAGTTTAGTAATAAAAATTATAGAAAAAAAAAATATAGTAAAAATGGAATGTCCTAAGTTATTGGAGAAGGGTTAAAAATGACTTGAACACAACTTCTTGTTAGTTTACAAATATGTATCGACTTTAAGGCAATTTTCTTCTTTCACCAAAATTATCAACAAATGTCTGGCAACATTGTCTGTTTGACAGCATAATTATCTAGCAACATCGCACTGAGTTATTTAATAAAATAGCCTCCATATGAGGCGACACTTGAATAGTACGTGCGGCTGCTGATTGGCTAATACAGGGTCAGATGAAATTAGCTAGCGGAACTCCGGAGGCGTGATGGGTATCAATATGTATACATGAAGATACAAAAATAATAATATGATGATATGTTTTTTAAGTCAACGTCGACTTGCAATGTTACTTGAAGTATGAATTGGGAAATCAGTTTTTTTTTGTGTCAGATATTGACAACCATAACCTTGGTGTAGTTTAAATAAAGAAAAAAAATTGCTGTCACGGGACGCCCGGCAGATGTAAATTGATGGTCCTTTTAACCTTATATTTTGATTTGATTTTTATTTACATTGTTCTCACATACAGTAGCAACAAGAATAATGTACCCAGGATTTTTTATATCTTGATTTTAAAACTATCCATGGAGTTTCTTGCCCGTTCGTCTCCATAGAGATCTACGTTTCGGAATGGGCAACTAGGTTCAACTTTCTGACTAACTGACCGACTATTTGACAATATAAAAGGCCCTTTAAATGGTTAAATTGAAATAAATGCTTTGAGAGAATTTATGATTATTTTGACATCGATACGTCTGCGGAGTTTCGCTAGCTTATTCCATTCGACCCCGTATATTTACAACGGTATGAGCTTTTTCATTTAGTTCATGAGACTGTCGCCTTGCTTTAGATAACTTTGTTTCAATAACATTTGCGTCATAATGTAGTTATTTTAAGTCGGTACATATCCACCATTATTAATATTGTGACTATATCATTGTGATGATGATGATTATATTATATTATTATTTCAATTCCAGTTTACCGGCTTCGCAACGGGACAAAAATCGCCATGTTTTTTATAATTTTCTCAAAACTGATTTTTATGTCATCTTATGACCACACTATAGAAGCAAAAAGTTCGACTGGAGTCGATTGGAGACTATACCCGATCCAGCGTCACTGACCGACTGGGGCCGACTATACCCGATTCAGCGTCACCGGTCCGAGCGTGACGGCTCGGTTTCGTTCACTATTCAGAATGACTTTTTCGTAGACTTTTTCCAGTCACCTTTGCAAAGTCGATAAACTTATAAGAAAAGAATCTACATATATTTAACTTCGATCATAGCGCTAGATTAAGGATTAGAAACAAAAACATATCGCTCAAGTGGCCGCGATTGCATATAACTTGATTATAAACCTTAATACTTAAACATAAAGTTTATTATCGTTTCCATTATCGATTTACTACTTTGATAGAAAAGTAAACATATTTTTTTTAAATAACAACAAAAATATTTATGGAAAAATAAAACATAATTTCTAAGCAATAAGGTTGAAAAAACTATGTTGCAAAATAAGACCACAACCTTATTTGTGGTCTTATTTTTCCGAAAGTTATTGATGCGCTCATCGGAAATCTAGAACTATTGTTGATCGAAAAAAATATGTATCGAGAAGTTATATGACGTTAAAAGTGTATGAAACTTTTACAGACCAATATTTTGAAGAGAAAATAGCTATTTTTAATATTAAGGATGGAATTACGATTTTATTACGATTATTACGTTATTTGTGAAAATCTAGGGATTCTGAGAGACGATTTATGATAACAGCGCCGCGAACGGGCATCGGGCGTTCAAACACTGTGGGTAGAGCCTCTTTATTTCCATAGACCATAGGTTCTCAACGTGGGTGATAACGCCCCATCGTGGGCGTTTAAGACTTTCAGGGAGCAGTAGAAGGCCCAGAGAAAATTGTACAGGATGAAATTGAAAACTTGCGCCAAATGAGATAGGAGGTGCAATAACTGTTACATAATCATTATAAATTGTCATTTCCCAAATTCTAAATTTTTTTTAAAAATCGTGTAATTATAGTCTTCGATAGTGCAAACTAAGTTATTGCCATCAAGTAAACACGAATTAGTACTTCCAGTGATTTTTTTTTTCTATATCCTCAAAACAAATGACAATTAAAGTATCAATTTTAACGCCCGATAAGCAATCCATTCATCGCAGAGTTCACAACATGAAGCAAGTTGGTAATGCGTTGATGTACCGGTATTTACCTAATCTTTACCGTTCCTACGAAAAAAAAAGGGCGCGCGACGACGTTGCTAAATCGCTCGCCTACTCGCACGTATGTGCATCCCTTTCTTTCTTGCGGACAGACTTTTGAAAAAGCCTAAGTTAAATGTCGTAATTCGAGGTTTGGCTCCCGCCTATTTTCTCACGTTGAATTTTAGTTATTATAATTTGACGCACCTATTCAATATCGTCCTGTATCTTAGGACTAAATAATATTGTACGTTTTAATATAATCGTGGCAATAGCTGTTTCAGATTCGCGACAGTAAAAGAACTTGAGGGGTACTCTAGAAAAAAAAAACTTATTCTGTGGTGGGCAAAATAAGGTTGAGAACCCACGCCATAGATAATGATAACTAATATAAAAAAGGCGATATTTTCAATGTTCGCCAAACTAACTAATATTAATTTTCATTGTCTTAGGCAGTTGACTGATTTACAGAAAATTGCATAATCAGCCTAGATCCCACTGCTTGGACTGCGGCCCGCTCTCTGAAAGGGAGTGGGTCGCGCTCCACCACGCGGGACAGTGCGGGTTGGTAGATGTCACATGTATGAGAATTTTTAGTTCTAGGACATGCCGGTTTTCTCACGATGTTTTCCTTCACTGTTTTGAGAGCAGTGGTGATGAAATAATTTACACAACGTAAAACGCCTGTCTGGGTTCGAACCTACGACCTACAACTCGTAAGTCGCGGCCGTTACTACTGGGGCACCACTGTTCTAACTGAAAATTTACTCGACTTTTACTACCTCGCTTCAGTGACTAAAAGACAGATGAAGTACTCGTATTTAGCTTAAAAAGAAATTTAAATGAATAGCAAAAATTTTACAAAAATAATATTTGAAAAGTTCTTTTCTTATTGACAAACAAATCAGCCAACTGCCTACCTACTTAAATCACCAATAATATCCCATCTCTCTTAATAGGGTGACAACAAGTACTAGGGTGGATGCACCAACACTTGTTTTTACATTACCAGCAATATTTGTTACATGTTACTAGCATTCCGGCTTACCCCTTCAACTATGTCTTAGGAGTGCCTTCAAGTTACCCCAACGGGAGGGCAACGAACTCTACTGACTTTCAGTTAAGGTCAGATGAGCAGCGTAACTTGAGTCGCCCAAAATAAGTCGCGGAATTTACGTTAAACACTACAGGGGCTCAAATGTATAAGGATTTTATATGATTGCAAAGAAAAAACGCAGAGCAAAGTTACTATAGCAAATTGGAAATAAGTCTCTTAAAAAAATTAAATTCCATCCTTTTTTATATACTACCTACTTTTTGACACAGTAATGTCAAAAACCCACCTTCATTACCATGACAGCCGTCATTTTCCCACCGCATAATCCACCATTTTTTTGTGTCCGTCAACGGACTTAAATTATTTGTATCTATATTTTATTGCGACCAATTAAACGTTATTATTGTCGTGCCTTCTCTGGATGAGAAGTCTTTGCTCTGCAGTGGGACAATAACAGGCTGGTGGTATATTATTATACAAGGTCAAATTAAAGTAGCTAGCGAAACTCCACAGATGTGATGGATATCGATATCTATACAAGACAAAAAAAAAAAGATTTGGTGATCTTCTTTTGGGGTTTTGGCCCGCTGGTAGTATTGTTACTAAAAGTGTGAGTTGATAAAATCCGTTTTATCGTGTTGAGATATTGACACCCATAACGCCTGCGGGCTTTCGCTCGCTAGTTTGATTGGACCCTGTATCATTGAATTGACCGAATTTCAGCGACTTATAACGAGCTCCTCAATTCCCGTCTGTTGGTGTACCGCCGTAGCCAGTCTACTCGGCCTCAACCCTCAGATATTCTACCTTAGTGATCTTCTTGGGATCAGAAGTGCCGGTCTCCAGAACTTCCACCTTCTGGTAAACGTTGGGAGAGTTCAGCCAGCGGGTGCGCTCGCCCGTCTTGCCCTGGCCCTTCTTCCATATCCTGGGAATAAGAAAAAGATTAGCGGTATAGCAAAAAAATGAATGAAAGGTGACTAACAAAATGTATTAACAAGATGTGAGTGGAGACTCCGGGAGGGGACGCCCTATGGCAGGGGTGGAGAACCAACGGCACGCGTGCCACTGGTGACACGTAACTAAATAATTTGGGTCATCTAGTTTGCAACAGCAAAAGTCGCACTAATTTGTCATTTCATTTAAATAAATATAAAACTGTTAACATGAGTCCTTTACCGCCCGGGGGTTGTCCTTGGGTGCACTTGCATAGTGCGAACAGGACACGAACAGCGTCGGTTGGTGTCTCATTTAATTAAAAACGTCTAACGGGCCTCTGCGAGTTGTTTCGGCCCCTCGTACGCCTTCCAAAGGTCGGGACCCCAGGGTCCCAGGAAATGTCAAGAGAGATTCAAAATTATAATAATAATACGAAAGTATACAGCTTTTTTCCAATAATCACCAAGCCATTATTGTTTGTTGGCACGTCATGGCCGCATGAAATATTTATTTGGAAAAAATGGCACGTAGGTGTAAAGAGGTTCGCCATCCCTGCCCTAGGAGGACATTGTGACCTCGGTGATCGGGCACAGGTAATCTAGTAACAATATCTCACCCTTGCTTGTAGAGCTCCTCTTCCTCCAGCAGATAGCCGAGCGACGACACCGCCGGCGGCACCTCCACGTCGTTCTTGGGCCGCGGGACGTCGTTCTGGACACAACACTATTATATTAGCCACATATTTTCAAATAAAGGGGCTCGTGGCTCAGTAACCTACTCGTGGCTGAGAGCAGTAAAAGCCCATTGGTAACGACCCCCAACTTATAAGTTGTAGGTCGTAGGCACTTTGTGTAAACTATTTCATCACCACAACTATTGCTCTCAAAACGGTGAAGGAAAACATCGTGAGGAAACCGGCATGTCCAGCCTATAATGTCCCCACTGCTGAGACACAGGCCTCCTCTCGGTGAGAGGGAGTGTGTTGTACGTAATCCACCAGTGCGGGTTGGTAGATGTCACATGTCTTCGAATTTTTGGCTCTAGGACATGCCGGTTTCCTCACGATGTTCTCCTTCACCGTTTTGAGAGCAGTGGTGAAGAAACTACTTACATAAAGTACAGTGCCTGCCTGGGTCCGAACCCACGACCTACAACTCGCAAGTCGGGGCCTTTGCCACTGGGACACCTCTGCTCTGTTTTTAATCTATGTAGCATTTAGCTAAAATATGCATTAATGCTCAGTTCCTATAAACAAAAACGAATCGTTTTGCTTACCAATGGTAGCATTTTTGATTGCCAAACTGGGCATATAAATAGATTCGAAAGCTAATTTTAACTGTGATAGCTACTTCCATATGGGAGGGGCTACTATGCAAAGCTATGAGATCTTTGCTTCATTATTCGTAAAGATACAAGCGTCTTAATTTTGACCAAGAACGGTCCGGAAATTATAATAATCAGGTATGGGCATGAGTGATTTGCGGGGCAAGTGTAGCAGCCGCCGCGGGCAGTGCTGCGGTACCTTGATGAGCGGGTGCCTGTAGATGTAGCCGGTGCGGAAGCCGGCGTTGTCCAGCATGCGCATGAGTGCCTCGAACTCCTCGCCGCCGACGCGCCACTTGCTCGCGTCGGACGGAGGCTTGCGGGACGACTCGTAGATCTGGTGAACAATCATTTTATACGGTTTAAGACAGTTATTTCTCAAAGAGAATATAATTCATGTATCATAGGACATAAAAGTTAATGTTATTACCTCAGACCAAATAAAAAAAGCAAGAGCTGTCAACAGTAAAGTGAAACCGGTTTCGTAAACATGTGTGCGCATAGTAAGGTGTAGTTTGATTGTAAATGTATGTACAGAGCGGTGATGTAGTTTTTGTATGCTTCACTGTATTGTTTGTTGTAGCAATATGTCTTGACTTTTTATTTGGTCTGAGCTTAGTACTTGATACATCAACTTATGAAGAATGGTACTCGTGAATAAATTAGTAAGGAGTATATGCACAAATATTTTTCTTTTACGATGCTATGGGTGACAAACTGACAAGAAAAAACGTAATGGCAAGTCAATAGCAATTACACAATGTTAATAGTAGAGTAGCAAGCTGCCAATATTTTGAATTTATTAATATTTCAAAATGATAACATAGTTTAGTACCTAAGGGTATTTTATCTCTCTAAGTAGGTACACATACGACATCACGCCTGCAATCCCAGAAAGGTTAGGCAGGGGCGTATATTTATTATCGACGTACCACGCGGACGGAGCCGCAGGCGGGAGCTAGTAAAATAACAAAAAGAAAGAATTATACGAAGTGAATGTAACGCACCTGCCGCCGCGCCTCGTCGTCGAACAGCGCCAGCTCGTCCAGCGCCACGCCCGCCACGCGCAGCTGGATCTCGCACGCCGCCGTCAGGTTCCTGCGGGGGAGAGGGGGGTATGAACATTTGCGTCACCGGTAGGCGCCGATTTGGCAATGAATCTCTACATACTAATAATTAAGCTGAAAAGTTTGTTAATTTGCTCGAACGCGCTTATCTCTGAAGCTTCCAATCGGATTTGCAAGCTGAAGTGGCAGTATGCAGACCATGTCTGTCGAAGGACCGATGGCCAGTGGAGCAGACGAGTCCTAGTGTGAAGGTGGGTATCGCGAGCGTAGTGTGGGAGCCCCCAGCGCCGGTGGAGCCACGAGTTGTAGGTGGCACCGGGGGCTGTGTGCAGCAGTGGACCGAGTTGATTGATTAGTGGCGGCATCTATATCGCCACATACGAACTACGCATCACACTGACTTCACGCAAAATCCTGCGCAAGCAGAATTTACCGCGCGACTAACATAATATACATCACCCCGACAACAATCATCGGGCAGTAGCCCACCAGACACACCCGTCTGGTCGGAGACTCCTCCCCGCACTATGGAAGATGAGTAAACTTTACACCCTGATCCTTAGATTGATTGGCCAGTGAGCGCCGCTGGCGACACCTGCAGGTGGCCCACATACCTGGCCTGGTAGAAGGCCTCCTCCAGCGTGGCCCCGCAGCACAGGGCCCCGCCACAGCTCAGCATCAGCACCTTGGCGTGCGGGCCCAGCGCGCGCACCAGCTTGTCGCGCTCCTCGTTGTCCAGGATACCTGCGAGGGAGCACTCACTTTATTAAAAAAAGAAAATAAAGAAAGAAAAATTGTATATTCTGCACAAGCAAAACGCACATGACAAAACATACTTTGTACGAGAACAGTAATAGACTAGTATTATTTCATAAATACTGACCAACCCGCACTGGGCCCGCGTTGTGTATTACGGCCCACTCCCTCCCACAGAGAGGCGGACTGTGTCCCAGCAGTGGGAACAATATAGGCTGATTATGCTATGCGCCGTTTTTGAAGATCAAATGTTGGGTACAGTCCTTATACATTTATTTTACCTCAGATTTGGCATCACTGTTAAAAGCAAAGTGATCTTTATTTTCGTTGACATAAGGTTGCGGTTGGGTTGAGGGGCCCGTGGCTAAATGATAACAGCGCACAGGTCGATAGATCAGGTTAAGCAACACTTACCGTGGTTGGTCTGTAGACGGGTGACCATCTTTATATACCGTAACCCCTCCGTGCCTCGGAAAGCATGTTAAGGCGCTGGTCCCGGCTGTCATTCGTGGATCGTGTAACAGGTAGTTAGAAGCCCGCAAAGACGTGCTCACTGTAGTCACCCTTACGGACACGAAGTAGGAGAGAGGAACACTGACCGTGCGGCACGCGATGGTAGGCGATGTCGCCGAGCAGCGCGGCCTCGTGGCACAGCGGCAGCAGGCCGCGGCGCATGGTAGGAGAGAGGAACACTGACCGTGCGGCACGCGATGGTAGGCGATGTCGCCGAGCAGCGCGGCCTCGTGGCACAGCGGCAGCAGGCCGCGGCGCATGGTAGGAGAGAGGAACACTGACCGTGCGGCACGCGATGGTAGGCGATGTCGCCGAGCAGCGCGGCCTCGTGGCACAGCGGCAGCAGGCCGCGGCGCATGGTAGGAGAGAGGAACACTGACCGTGCGGCACGCGATGGTAGGCGATGTCGCCGAGCAGCGCGGCCTCGTGGCACAGCGGCAGCAGGCCGCGGCGCATGGTAGGAGAGAGGAACACTGACCGTGCGGCACGCGATGGTAGGCGATGTCGCCGAGCAGCGCGGCCTCGTGGCACAGCGGCAGCAGGCCGCGGCGCATGGTAGGAGAGAGGAACACTGACCGTGCGGCACGCGATGGTAGGCGATGTCGCCGAGCAGCGCGGCCTCGTGGCACAGCGGCAGCAGGCCGCGGCGCATGGTAGGAGAGAGGAACACTGACCGTGCGGCACGCGATGGTAGGCGATGTCGCCGAGCAGCGCGGCCTCGTGGCACAGCGGCAGCAGGCCGCGGCGCATGGTAGGAGAGAGGAACACTGACCGTGCGGCACGCGATGGTAGGCGATGTCGCCGAGCAGCGCGGCCTCGTGGCACAGCGGCAGCAGGCCGCGGCGCATGGTAGGAGAGAGGAACACTGACCGTGCGGCACGCGATGGTAGGCGATGTCGCCGAGCAGCGCGGCCTCGTGGCACAGCGGCAGCAGGCCGCGGCGCATGGTAGGAGAGAGGAACACTGACCGTGCGGCACGCGATGGTAGGCGATGTCGCCGAGCAGCGCGGCCTCGTGGCACAGCGGCAGCAGGCCGCGGCGCATGGCCGACACGGCGAGTGCGGGCGGCGAGCGCACGTGCAGCACGCAGCGCACGTCGGGACGCGCCGCGTGCACGGACGCGTGCAGCGAGAAACCTGACACAGCAAAGTACAGTTAATAACAAAAATGGCGTCATAGTAGGTGCCAAGGTTCCATATAACAATAAAAAAGAAAGAAAGAAAATAAGAAAAAATCTTCAATCCCCTTTAATATTATAGCGGTTTAGGCTGTGCATTGTAAATAGGGCACGAACATGAAACAGTAAATATAAAAACCTTTAAAACTAACAAAATTACATGAAAAAGTACTGCGATGTTACACAAGGTAGGTTATTAAACAAGGTCATAGTAGGTGCCAAGTTGTCACCTTCGACGTTGACGGGGAAGTTGGTGGTCCCCTGGTCCTGCACGGTGCCCTGCATGTCCACCTTGACCAGCGAGGAGGCCGTCACCTCGTGCGGCAGCAGCCCGCGCGGCGTCGTCAGCACGGACTCCACGGCCGTGTTGAGGCGCGCTGTGATCTGCCCGTGGTTGCCCGCTGGAAGCAAAGGGTTCTTGTTACATCATTTTATTCAGTTTAGGGTCACTGTAAATAAGAGCTTAGATGCCGCCGCGATAGTGTGCTTCACGCGCTCAGCACACGTTACTCCTTACAACATCAGCTATCTGCGAGTGAAAGTCTCGTCAAAATCGATCCAGCCGTTTCGAAGATTAGCCGAAACAGACAGACAAAAATTTTAAAAATGTATTTTTGGTAATACTTTCATATGCATTTAGTAAAAAGTTGTTATTTTGACGTTACAAACAGATACTTCAATTTTATTTATTTGTATAGATGTACATAGATTGTAGTTGAAAGAAAGCCAGGCAGATGATGCGTATGCTACTCACTCTGGGTCCACCCGAACAGGTCTACCAGCCGATACACGGCCGCCAGCTTGCAGCGCAGAATTTTCTCTCCCTTCTCGTATCCGACGCCCTCGATACCGCGGATGTCGTTGATGGGAAGCACGCAGGCGGGACCCTGGGGAAGATCAGAGTCGATTCAGATTAGATTACCTGGGGCCCAATTCTAGTATATGACGCTTAAAAGGTAAGGTCCCAAAAAAAATTTATTTTTTATTTATACAGCTGAAATGCGTGGCCGCCATTTAAAAAAAAAACAAATATGGCGCGACACTAGGTATGCCAGGCTCCATACAAAAATATTCAATCTCTATTGTAACCTATCAATCAATATGACCGTCATAACATGTCAATTTCGATCACAATCCATGGTAGATGGGCAATAAAAAAAATAAAAAAATAAGTAATAATAATAATATTTCTCTTTTTTTTAATCTCATTATTTTAATTTTCTTTTTTTATTAATTAATTATTAATTTATTCTAATTATGATATTGATTCTTAGAATAGACCCTGGACTCACCCTCATGCTACCAGTGTGCAGCCGGCCGCCTACCATCTCGCGGATCCGCTGCAGCAGCGGCGCGTCGTTGCCCTCATGCATCTGTTGGTCCAGCACGCGCTCCAGCTCCTCGCGGAACAGCTTGGACGACATCAGCGCCTCCACGCGCTTGCGCCGTTCCATCTCGCGGACATCCTGAAGAAAAAAATATTTTATTTGGGAAACAGGAAATACAAATTGTAAAAAACCGGACTCGCGCACCGAGGGTTTCGTACCATCGTATCTTTAATTTTTCATCGGTGAGGCCTATATTTTTCAGAATTTTAACACTGCACTGCGGTATAGAATATTGCAGTTTTATGTCAGCGTCATCTCTTGATCGATAGTGGAACTAATGTAACTTGTTGATGAATTCTGAAAAAGTGTCCTATTTAGCCAGCTGTGACAGACAGACAGACTGGGTCTCACGATAAGGGTTCCGTTTTACCATTTTGGTACGGAACCCTAAAAAGGAGCATTTAAAACTAACAAAGTTAGCCTAAAAACAACCAAAAATAAAAAATCCTGGAAAGTGGGGAGTAAGTTGTAAACACAATTCCTGAACTAATAAGAAACAGAGTTCTACAAGGTTCATTTGGCGCCAGCGCCCTTATTGCGTAACACACTTACAATCAAAATCTGAATAATCATTTTGAAGAATATTGCTAATTCATTACTTCGTATGTTCGAAAAATTTGTCTACTCAACAACGTAAATAACGCAATGAAACTTGTTGAACTGTCAAAATGAGCACCATTGCTACTGTGTTACGCAACTACCCCGCTGGATGACTATGACAGGGGGGCGTCGTTGATAAACATTTGTGAAATGGTCACAGAAACTGTATTGACAAAACAAGACGGCAGCATTAGTACCGATTTAGGCCGCGCGCCAAAATAACCTTGTAGCGTCGTAGGTTCCTTGTAGGCAAGGGTGTCATCGTGAGGAAACCGGCATGTCCTAGAACCAAAAATTCGAAGACATGTGACATCTACCAACCCGCATTTGGCCCGCGTGGTCGATTACGGCCCACTTCCTCTCACAGAGGGGAGGCCTGTGTCTCAGCAGTGGGAATAATATTTCAACACATTAGGTCAGATAGGCAGTCGCTCCATGTAAAAATACTGGTATTCAGCTGCATCTGGAAGGCGACCCCAACATAGTTGACCGTTACCATGAATGCGCGGTAGACTGCACTATGCTAAATGCTCTAAGGTGTGCGTGCTGGGGATCAAAAGCGTGTACTCACCGCATCAATGTCCGCGGGGCGCTGCTTCATCCTCTCTTCCTCCTCCTCTGTGGACAGCGCTCCCATGCCGTTGGACAGCGGCTCCGTGTCTGTGTCTGCCATTGTGGGCGGCACGGCGAGGACTTCTGAAAGAGAAGAGAGAACAAAGGTTACATGGAGAACATAGAACGTGCATTTTTGGAAGACAAACAAGGGGACGGTCACCTGATGGTGTTAAACCCGCCTGTGGAGAAGTTGAAACGACCTGTGGATTTTATTGAAATAAATGCTTTGAGCCTTTACACTGCATGGGAACAATTTCAGATTGACATCATTTTTAAAGAAGCGTAGCCAAAAAAACTTAATGACGTAATTTGAATGGAAAAACGCATCGCCCGGTGCGCAAACCAAATGCGCCATAGCTTCGTCTGAATTAGATAAGCATTAGTCATTGTGCTGTGCCTAGTATTGTAAAAGCTATTGAAACCAAATAGAGGCACCACCTAGTTGAATGGACTGAATGATAAGTGGTCAATAGACTAACTAGAGCAGTGGTGGCCCCGTGGTCACGGCCCCGACTTACGAGTTGTAGGTCGTGGGTTCGAACCCAGGCAGGCGCTTTACTTTGTGTGGATAATTTCATCACCACTGCTCTCAAAACGGTGGAGGAAAACTGAGGACACCGGCATGTCCTAGAACCAAAATTTCAAAGACGTGACGTCTGCCAACCCGCACTGGGCCCGCGTGGTGGATTACAGCCCACTCCCTCTCGAAGAAAGGAGGCCTGTGTCCCAGCACTGGAACATGATAAGCTGATTATGCAATATATGTATATCCCAAAGGTTATGGTCCCGATCACACGTACCACACCCACACCACAACGACTAAACGTAGACCTTCCTTGGTAACTCTGAACAGAGAGTAGGTAGGTCTTGGCCCAGCAATGGGACCTAATGGCTAATAAAAAATAAAACCCCAAGACGTTGACCCTATTGGATTCTGTCTCGCTGCCGTAGGTGCTCTCAAACGGACACAAATTGACTATTACGAACAGAACGCAGTAACAATAGGCTGGGACGGGACGATTCATTGAACTTCCTCCCAATCTTGACCAATAGCGTTTTTAAATGTAATGATTACGAACCATTTTTACATGTCTATCCAAGATAAGAATGCTTGGAAACATGCTGGTCCTGCTCCATAGGACAATCTAGAGTCTAGAAAAAATGAAACCGGTTCCTAAATTAATTTATATTTTTTTAATTTTTATGACCTTTCTTTTTACAATCTACTACAGTAACACACACTTGTTAAAATTCTAGGAAAATCATCTACTTTTACAATATTTGTAAATATGTGAGCACCATGTATCCAACACATAATTAATTTACCTGTCATTGCTTAATTTTTAATACTTTTTGTGGTAGACTAATTTTATTCTAGGTGCATCGTCTTCACATATAATTATATTATGTATACAAAACCTTGTAAAACATTTTAAAAGAGTAACGGTGGAGTTTCTTGCCCATTCTTCTCCATACTAACACTACCTTTTGGAAGGGGCGCGGGCGACTAGAATCAATTCAATTTTACTGTAAGTTTTGACGTTCAAAAGTGCCTTTAATGTGCCTATTTGAAATAAATGATTTGACTCTGACTTTGACTTTGTCACAGTCGCCCAGACTGGACCACTCTACAGTACGCGGCCGTGGAAATGGTGCATCGAGTTTTTTTTACAATTAGTTAGAGTCAACAATACGACAATAAATGAAAAGACTGGAAGCACGACGGTATTTTTGAACAATCAAATAAATCCTAGCATCGAAAATAAAAAGGATTTTTTTCTAACAAACAAAATAGTATAGTGATGGGCCAAGAATTGGTTATATTTGATTGAATTTTTAGAAGTAGACTGGGAACAACGGCATTCGATATATTCTTCAAGAACCGGTTTTGTTTATTTGAGGAAGCTCATCCTCCATAGTGCAGGGATTTCCTTCGACCAGACGAGTGTCGTGTCTGGTGGGCAACTGCCCGATGATTGACGTCGGAATGTTGTTTATATTCTAGTCACGCGGTAAACTGTGCTTGCGCGATGCAGGATTTTGCGTGACGTCAGTGTGCATTGTGATGCGTAGTTCCCATGTGGTGATGTAGATGCCGCCACATGTTTAACATTATGGAATGAAAATAAAGTTATGAATATGAAAATGTCTACTTTTAAAAGTATTCCTGTATCTTCATAGATAGATCTCTATAAATATAAAGTTTACATACGGAAACTATTATTCAAACCGGTGTAGGTATCATAATCATAACCATGATGAGAATCTCCATAATTATAGGGTACAGATACCTTTGAACGTGGCGAGACAAAAAACTTCTATTACGCCTACAAAGACTTTAGAGTAATTTGAACCAGTTTAAGGTGCGGTAAGAAGCAAATTTTAAGTATAACAACAATAGCGAATCCCGGCAACAAATAAGGTTCAAAACAGCGATGCGTTTGATGTTAGTTGAATCGAATGACCACCAAAATAAAAGTAATTCGAATTTTTAGTTCTAGGACATGCCGGTTTTCTCACGATGTTTTCCTCAACGTTTTGAGAGCAGTGGTGATGATATAAATAACACAAACTAAAACGCCAGCCTGGGTTCGAACCCACGACCTACAACTCGTAAGTCGGGGCCGTAATTGCCATTAACCGAGCACAAATCCAGACCCAGGCTGCAAGATTCCTAATGGAAAAACCCAATAACTCTGGGCTCGACCTGAGAATCGGATCTCTTGCTCAGCTGTAGCGCTCGCTCGCGAAGAGGAATCGTCAATTTCCCTGTAATTACAACTTGGCCGATGTCCATGTACCGCGCGCAGCCCCCGGCCGTGACCACGTCCGATTGGGAAGCCCTGCGTGCCCCACATAGCCACCGTAATCTCTTATCGATCCTATGTTTGTCGCAGAACCATTATTAGAGTCCCGTAGGCAAACGGCACAAACGAAACCCTTATAATTTCGATATTGCCGTCTCTCAATCTCTCCGGATGTTACACAGCCATTTTACTTGGAGACTAGCACTCATCATCTGCCCAGCCTTTTCACAACTATGTTGGAGTCGGCTTCCAGTCTAACCGAAATCCGGATGCAGCTGAGTACCAGTATTTTACATGGAGCGACTGCCTATCTGACCTCCAAACCCAGTTATTGGGTAATACGAAACCACTTGGCAAGAAAGGTTGTCAGACTTTCGGGCTTCTGTCTGACGACCCGTAACGACTGTCCAAGATCCACGTATGGCAGACCGGACCAACGGCTTAACATGCTTTCCGAGGCACAGAGTAGTCATGGTATGTAAAGATGGTCACCCATCCACGGAGCAACCGCGGCAAGCGTAGCTTAACCTAATCGATCGACCCGTGCGGCTGTTATGACTTGGCCTCAAGCCGGAGACTACCACCAGATAGATAAAAATTGGCAAAGAGGTGTATTTTTAACCAACTTCAAAAAGGTCTCAATTCGACTGTATTTTTGAAGTGAAAACTTCTTTAGGCGCGTTGGGCATTTCTTGAGATGCGAAATAAACCATTGAACTCGCGCCACTGTTACCGTAAGCGACACCGCGCGTGTTTTGTGTATAAGACAATTCAAAAAATATCCGCTTCGGATGTGTTCGGCTGTCCTCGGTTTTAATGTATGTATATCCGATATGTCAGTGAGTAATGACAAAGTATTCTGTTTTCACTTCTGTCGGCACTCCCAGAGTGCCACTGTTTTATTTTTTTGTATGTAACGCGATATCTCCGGCAATTGTGGACAGATTTCATTTTATTAAAATTGAGTGAAGGTCTCAGGGGTGGTCCCATATCAATACTTTGCTTGGGTAGTTTTTGAGTTAGCTTCAATAACACGTTTCTTTTTCCACTTACTTTATATCACTCAATCGGTGGTTCTCTTATATTCTTTGGTGGTTCTCTTATTGCTTCTTGCCAATTTTCATGATACTAGGTCAACGGGAAGTACTCTATAAATTTAGATTCCCTGAGTATCGGGCATAATGTCACTTCATTAGGCGCTCAGGTTCATATGGCAACCCACTCGTAACTGCCCAAACTGAACAAATGAATGCGTCGCGCGTCACATGACAATTGGGAGTGAAATGAAACATGTCCGCCGGGTCAGTGACCTCATGGCGACCGTGTCTGTAATTATTTGATGATGGACGTCGTTCGATGAATGCTATGTATTAGGATTTATTGACACTTGGACAATATGTAGCGTATGTGATGTATTTCTTTGACAAAAATTGTTTACTGTAATACTCAATATTTATTTTTTCTAAGTTTTTCTAACTAAACAGACCAGCTGTGCTGCTAAGGATTTGTCGCGCCACTTCTTCCCCGCGGAAGCACTAGGGAGTGGTGAAGAGCGGGCGTGCCGGGGGACTGTCTTATGTCATTTTGACGTTCGAAAAGTGCTGATTCTTTTTTTGAATAGATGAATTTTTGATTTTCTAAATTTAACTACGACTAGCTGCGCCCCGCATAAGTCTCGATCCCGTGTAAATATCGGGATAAAAAGTATCCTATGTCCTAATCCAGGTCCTAGTCTACCCATGTGCCAAATTTCATCGAAATCCATTCAGCCGTTTTAGCGTAAAAGCGTAACAAACAACCATACAACAAATTTCGATTGGACAGGAAGTCGTGAATATCATAACATCGCGCCTGTATTACGGGCTAGGCAGAGATACATAGCAATAGGCTTTAATACCTTATATTATAAATAAATAAGCTTGATGACGTCGGCGTTTCCCATCTGACTACTCTAAGAAGCCGAAAAAACTCAAGAGCATAGGTTGATTTTTTTTTGTTTTTTTTTCGACTTAAATATTAGAGTGTATTCGTTTAGAGTGAGATAGCCATGGAGCGTTCCATGCTTGGCATTAGGCTAATAAAACGAGTTCCAAACGTCGAGATACGAAGACGTACGAAGGTCTTCGACATCGGAAAGCGTAATATGGAACTCAAATGGAGTTGGGAAGGACACCTGGCAAGGCGCAGTGACTGGGTAGTACGATACCCCTTGGTAAGACTGGTTGTCAGACTTTCGGGCTTCTGACGACCCGTAACGACTGTCAAAGATCTACGAATGACAGCCGGGACCACGTGCTTTCCGAGGCACGGAGGGGTCTTGGTATGTAAAGAATGTAAAGGTGATCACCATCCACGGACCAACCGCGGCAAGCGTAGCTTTACCTGATCGTTCGAACCGTGCGGCTGGTTATTACTTAGCCATAAGCCCCTCCCTATACAGAGTTGATATGACAGAGGGGCATTAAATTACACTACGTATACTATACGTGTATAGTATTAATTCGATACAGTACAAAAATAGAAAGCGCCAAAAATGAGATTTTTTTTTTTTCAAACAAACTAAATAGCTTAAAGTCAGAGTGAAACGCAACCACCCTTTATAAATAAATTTGACTGACCTTAGATGCCTATACTTGAAAGGTTTAGGTACTTAAAAAAGGGTAAACAAATCATAAAAAGGGTTGTTTATAGTAGACACTTTCTTCTTCAAAAATACGTTCTTACAAAATTAAATTTATTTTCGATCACACGCTAGTTCTCTCTTTTGTTATAGTATGTTCAATTTTATCATTTATTCTTAAGCTACTCTTCGTAGATTTAACTGCTTGAGCACAATTTTTTAGTTAGATTTATTAAAATAGTACAATATTTTGTATTCAGTCCACCATAAAGAGCCCAAAAAGACAGGTTCCCCAAACCTTTTAGAAAATACAACGAATTAGATAATGTTGCTAAATTAAAGAGTACAATTGTGACGTAGTCTGGCAACTGAAGTGGCAGGTATTACTTTTAGTCGGTTAACCAGATGCCATTGTTGACAAACGCTCTCGACATTTATCGTACGTGTTTTTGTTGAATTGTGATAATATTACAGTGGAGTCATTTTAATAGGTAACATTTGACGTCTGTCAGTTTTGTCCTCATAGTGAGGTGACCTGCTTATAAACATCGATTAAAGTGAATGAATCGATACGGACTTGAAACATATGCGAATTTTAAAAATCATCAGGCGAATCCCTGTCCCATTATTATTATTTTTTTCGTAAATTTAAGGAGCAAAATAAGACAAGTACACAATTTAACAAAAAAATTGCATTTATTCAGTTGAACTATCAGAACTGTTAAAAGTATTGTCATCTTCATCACTGCTGTCAGCACTCAGAGATATTATTAATTCATTTTCAATAATATTGTCTATTCTCACATCTCGTTCAAAATCTTGTAAAATTATTTTCTTTGTTTTCTCTACGACTTTTTTCCAGTCTTCTGTAGTGACTTCTGCACACGCAGTTTGTAGCAGAGACATCATTTTAGCAGTACTGAAGGGTGGTTCAGTATTGTTCCGCGCTGCATAACCCTTTATTTGTGCCCAAATAAGCTCGATGGCGTTATACTGGCAATGGTAGGGAGGCAATCGAATAACTTCGTGTCCATGCTCTAGGGCTAGTTCATCGATTACATAGCGGAGCTTGGACGGCTTAGTTGCTTTTACTAGATTTAACAACTCAACTTTTAATAAAGTTGGACTTGCATCCACACCATTTCTTACCAGCCACGAGACAATTTCTTGCTTTTTATTTGCTTGAGTTGGTGGTTTATCAACTTGTACAGAATGATACGGTGCATTGTCCATTATAATTTTCGATGGGTTTTCTAAGCTGACTAGCAGCTTCTCAAACCACTCTTTAAAAACCTCAAAGTTTATTTCCTCATGGTAATCACTTGTAGTTTTAGAGGCGAATGCGAGGAGGCAGTTTTTCTATTTCATTATTTTTTGTATTTTTATACCTAGTTAGTTAAAAGAATAATAAATAATTTTTTTATTATAATCACAACGTGGTTATTAATTTATGGTGATATTTCTTCACAAGTCATCATTGCATTCGATTCTACTTATCAGCTTTCGATTTTTAGAGTAACATCCCTAGTGTTTAAAAAGAAAAATGGTTAACTGACGTAACCTTGTAACGACGTTCAGTTCTTTAGATCAGAAATTGTTTATTATGTTTAGAATGGTTTATTAATGAAAGCAAATCGTAAAATTACTCGTATCGGTCATTATTACAATAAATATGTAATCGTAATTGAAAAAAGGTAAGCAATTGTGCAGTTCTAACAAAACGAAAAAATATGTTATTTTATGCCCGCCGTTACAAGGTTACGTTGTTGAATATTTGATGAATTGTCAAATGTTACCTATTAAAATGACTCCACTTTAGCTTCTTTCTTTGTTTTGTTTTTGTTATTTAGTTATTGTTAGTGTTTGTTATTAATCGTTATTCGTTTTTAAATTCATATCGTGGAAAAATGAGTGAACCCGAGGCTGGTACTAGCCAGACCAACTTCGTACACACATTTCCATCACCGAAGAAGAAACGCTTCAAAGCCGGACCTCTTTCATCATCTGAGAAACAGACATTGATAAATGTGTTTAAATATGTAGAAGAAACATGGCCCAAAGAGTATTTCCCGTCAAAAACAGACATAGTGCAAAAAACTGGTGAAATAATGGGTATCTCTGTACCAACTGTGTACAAGGTCATTAACCAGTACAAAACATTGCATAGAGTGGAGTCTCCTCCTCCACCGGCAACGAAACCAAGCAAAATTGACAGTTTCGATGATATGGATTTAGCCGCAGTGAGGAGAAAAGTACACATGTTTTTTTTTGCAAATGAAATGCCAACTATTGAAAAAGTATTGGAAAGTGTCAATAATGATGATAGTCTACCTAATATAAAAAGAGATGTAATGTATAAGTTGATGAAGAAATTAGGCTTTAAATACTCCAAACGCAGTCGCAAGAGTATGCTTATTGACAAACCAGACATTGCAGTATGGCGTGTAAAGTATTTAAATGAGATTGCAAAATATAGAAGAGACGGGAAGAAAATATATTATTTGGATGAAACATGGGTCAATGAAGGTATGATACAACATTAATATGTTTTTAAAATAAATATTGTACACTGTTACCTTTGTAAATATCTTGTAAACTCATAAATGTTGTTTTTGCAGGACACACCAAATCTTCAACATGGCAAGACACTACCATAACATCCTGTAAAGAGGCTCACAGGCAGGGTTTGTCTACAGGATTAAAGAATCCCAGCGGGAAAGGAAAACGCCTTATTTTAGGCCACGTTGGTAAGGACATTACTTAAATAGCCTTTAACAAATGATAATTTTATTTTATAAGGTTGTGAAAAACATATATAATGAACTTAATAAATCACTTTCTTGTTTCTCCGATTGGGCAGAGGTGCACCTATAGTACACCCACATTTCACCAGTTATGATTAAGTCACACGTAATAGGGGCGAGCTTATTGCCATTAACTGGGCACAACTCCCGAGTCCAGGCTGCTACTGAAAATTCCAGATAGAAAAACCCAGTAGCACTAACTGACCTGGGAATCGCACTGTGAACTTCATGGTCAGCTGTAATGCGAGCAACTACTAGACCAATGAGGCAGACAATATACATATAATAAATTCACATTTTAAGTCAAGTACATATGAAATGCTCATATTATAAGAAAACATAATTATTCATCAGTTGTTGAATTTATTTAAAACTATGTTTCAGGTTCATCAAGTGGTTTTGTTGAAGGAGGTGAGTTAATATTTCAAGCCACTAAGGGTGATGGTGATTACCATTCAGAAATGGATGCACATAATTTTGAGAAATGGATCACCACAATTTTTACCAAACTGGAAAAAGACTCAATTTTGGTGATGGATAATGCACCCTATCACAGTAGAAAAAAAGAAAAAGTGCCAACAACCGCATCAAGAAAGGCTGATATTCAGAAGTGGTTAAATGAAAAAAATATTGCTTTTGAAGAAGCAGAATTAAATGCACAATTATTAATAAAAGTTAAACATGAAAAACACAAATACCAATCCTATGTTGTGGATGAATTAGCTAAAGAAAATGGTGTTACAGTATTGCGCCTGCCGCCATATCACTGTGAGCTCAATCCAATTGAATTAATATGGGCTCAAGTTAAGGGGTTTATAGCCGAGAAAAATAAAACTTTTAAAATGGCTGACCTAAAAATTCTTTTGCCAGAGGCTCTAGCTAGTGTAACTGCAGAGAATTGGAAAAAATGCGAAGGCCATGTTATAAAAGAGGAACAGAAAATGTTTAAATTAGACAAAATAATGGATGATACCACTGATCGTTTTATTATTAATGTGACAGATAGTACATCAGATTCAGAGTCGGAATAGAGGCTATCAATATGTGAATTAAAATAATATGATTTTAACATTTGAAATAAAAGGTTTTGCATCTATGAGTCACGTGGTTTTTTTTGTTTACCCTTTTTTAAGTACCTAAACCTATGGAGTATAGGTAACAAAGTCGCGCAGGAGCGCGTGTGCGTGTGTGCGTGTGTGTTATCTCTCTTGGCGGGGGCGCGGGGGGCGGGCGGTTTAGACCGCTCGCGCCGGCTTTTATGTTAGGTAAGGTTGTAAAGTACGCGCACACACAAAAACACAAAATTTTTAAATTCTCGATGTGTCCTCGATTCATATTAATGCACAAATTATACCGACGGAGAATATTGTTATTTATTTTTCTAATTAAATCACTGTCCGTCGCTAAGCACTTTAATTCCCGTAATCTTTGTACTGCCAATTGTATGGTGCCGGCGTTCCTAGGGCTATTGCGCCGGTCACCATACCTTTCTCGGTATGTTCGCAGAGCTAAATCTGCGTTTCCACGGCATTCACCGTAAATTAAAATCATGTAAGTGTATTCTGACGCCGTGTAAGTTACACGAGGCATTGCTGAACAATGACGTATTATATATAGACACGTTATCAACCAACATCTCGGCGCTTAAAAACGGCGAAAATACTAGATAACTACTTATACGCGTAAAGAAAGGGAAAGAAAATATATCACCGTACGGCGGGATGTCTGTTGCTAGAGGGAGATAAATAAACATCTTCAGTTACGTCACAGGATAAGTAATAGTCAAATTACATGCTCATTGGTCGAGCGCATGAGTGACGTAGCTATCAGAGTCACTTCATGCGCCGGCCGCCATTAGACGCAGCGTCGTACAAAATAAAATTAAATAATCTAGTTTTGTAAACTTACGCGTGAAATGACACATCATTTTTGTCTTTAACTTTTGGGGTATAATTTTTACATCCTCTGAAAACACACGATATTTTCTTTATGTTTTGCACAGGTTTTCACATACGATATAAATTAAAAACAAACATACGTCGCGTCGCGTCGCGCGACAGGTTGGTGCGTGAATGAGCGCAAATGTGGCAATTGGCTTCATTTCATGTTGCCATTTTAGAGTGCGGACAACGTATCTATAGTTTTATACATCATTGTTGCTGAACACTTTAATCATTACACACACACACAACCAACGTTTAATTACGTATCCTATCACAATAAAAACAGTCGATCACAAAAAAAAACACTAACACTAAATAATAATATTCCTAAGTTACGTATCCTGTCACAATAAAAAAAAGAAATACTGTATTAAACTTATTTAGTGTCTATCACAATAAGAAAACAAAATCACAATTATTGACAGCGAGTACGACAAAACATAACGGCGCGGCGGCGGCGGGGCTCCCGTGTTACGTAACGTACATCCCGATTGGATGACGCGTGCGCACTGTCCACTGAAAGAAAGTTTTTTAGCAAATTCGCAAGGATCTAGGATGCAATAGCAACACACTGACCTATTTCTATTCCTTTTACGCGCGGGAAAAAGGCGCGGGGGTTTTGCTATGATTGTCTTTGTCACTCTCATAGTGAAAGTGCAAGTGTGTGTGTATTTATTGCTTCGTGAAATATTTGGTTGTACTTGTGCGGCAACAATGTATCTTATACTCAGATTATCGTTTTAAGGTGCATGACCTATGCGTATGAGATAATCAGCTGTTAGGAAATATACATCGTGTTCAAACGTAGCAAAAACTTCAAAAATCATTTGTGACTAAACTACTGCTCCTATTTAATTGATTTTTGGTACAGAGCTTGAAAATGGTATCTAGTATAGGCAGTTTAAAGGAAAGCCCCTCTGTCGTATCAACTTTGTATATTATCAGGGCGAGCGAAGCGAGCCCTGCTATATCCCACAACCTGAGCATTTTGTGGTACACTTTACGGAAAAACTATTACGCCTATTGATTTGTGCTTTAACATAATAATTTCTAGTAGATGTGTTATCAGTAAAAAAAAATAATAATTTAAATTACGAAAAAAATATTAAAAAAAAACTGCCTTAAATATTATTACCACGCAGAAAAACGACGCGAGCCCTCACAAAGCTCTGCTTTTAGCTAGTATAGTATTAATATTCTATTTATCTATCTATCTAAAATTACAACATGAAAAAGAATATCATATTTCATGCCCCATCAATAATCCACACTTTTATTAACTGTCAACCCTAAGCCCTAAAAATAAGCGACGACGCGTCGCCCTTAAAAAAAAAGTAAACAAAAAGAAGTATTGGTGAAAATTTTAAATTTGGAACTGGCGGAAGCGCATTCCTCGCCCGCCAGTAGTCTATTTCAGTCGTGTCTACGGTAAGCCCTAATAAAATTCTTTTTTTTTTGTTTAATTATAAGATTTCCTTTTAAGGATCGTGTGTAGGTTTTTGTTTTGACAGCTGTTAATGCGTGCTGTCGCTGTAATAGCATGGTTTCATCGCGTGAGACTCGTCGGGGTTATGAAAGCGTTGATGTGTTACTTCGAGTTTGTTTGCATGTTCCGATAACTTCTAGCTGCCATCACTTCTGTAAAGACATTTCATCTTATGTATTAGCATTGCATAAATATGTAAGCTGTCACGCCTATTATGCCTGGAGGCTTTTATATAGGTGTTAAATTTTGCTTTCCTTAATATTTTTAGTTGTTTTTTTTTAGTATAGTTTACATTCTGTTTATTGGTATATTGGCGTGGCTAGCTGGAGATATGGCAAATAGTTTAATTTAATGTTCTGTGTCTCGTAATATTAACTACTTTGCATACCTACTATTTACAGGAGGTGAAGAACAAATTCTCACTTTTCCACTTTTTCGAATTTTGGAGAAAACAGTAAAATGTAAATAACTAACTGACTACAACATCTGCATTTTGTTTTAGTTGTGTCATTTAAATTAGTGTTTCAGTCAATCTGATGTACGAAATGGCTGATAAAAATGATAAGAATCTTAGCTAATATTTTGAAATGAAATTTGGAAATGTGAGGTTTTCATTAAACATTTTTGGAAAAGTGTGGTTTTGGGGAATTTTATCTAAGAAAAGAGGTGTTTCTGATAAGGTTTTAATGATTTGCTTTAATCAATTTAACATTTTATTGCAGACTAAAAAAATAAATGGAAAAGCGAGGTTTTGTTCACCTCCTCGTATAAAAGCAAGTTTTAACTGAACAGACAGCTGTGCTGCTGCGGAGTTTGTCGCGCCACTTCTCCCCAGCGAAAGCACTAGGAAGTGATGAAGGGCGGGCGTGCCGGGGGACTGTCAGTGTGATTTTGACGTTGGACAAGTGCTGATTCTCAGCCTAATTCGAATAATAAATGACTTTTGATTTTGTAACAACTAGCTTCTGCTCGCAACTTCGTCCGCGTGAAAGGGTGCTCTAGAAAAAAAAATCTCAAAGTGGGCAAAATAAGGTTGAGAACCAATGGCAATTAGCAATCGGGAGCAAGAACACTGCCTACCCCAGAACACCTTATTCCTTAACTATAAGCGATCGACCAACATTTCGATATCAGACCACAAAACAGAGAGAGTACAGTAGATCCACTTGACATCGTCAAACTAGATTTGTCCAAGTTATGTAGATACTGTCGTTAATATGGCACAGCGAGCTTCAGGGACGCTTCTGTTTTGTAGTATTACTAGCTTGTGCCCGCGACTTCGTCCGCATGAAATTTCTTGTTCCCCGACCCACCCTGTCGCATGGCATCACCTGCCCACGCTGGCACTTCGGTTCCGCTTAGCGATCTTTCTGACTTTTTTCTTGTTTCTCAGCTCCTAAGGATCCTAGCGTGATAAATAACCTTTCTCAAGAATTGGGCTATCAAATGCAAAAAGAATTTTTCAAATCCGACCGAGAGTTCCAGAGATTAGCGTGTTCAAACAAAACAAACTCTTCAGATTTATTATTAGTACTTAACACTGCGAACACACATATTTTTACCCAGGGAACCACAATGATGGCGGTTCCCATTGCTGGGGCTCAACCTGGCCTCCTCTCAATAAGAAGGAGCGGGCCGTAATCTAGTGCGAGATGGTGGATAATTATAAACATAAATACATACATAATATGTAGTAGATTGTTTACCAAGGGAGCAAACAACTATTTTGAAAGCGAGAGTGTTTCTTTGAATCCAGGGCGGAGCGAAGGATTCAAAGTACGACACTCGAGCTTAGTGTTGCTCCCGAGGCGGACACTCCTTTTATTACCCTCTATGAAGAAATAAGTAAGTGCAACTTATGAATTAGATAGTACGTTTATTTATTTACATACAATATTGAGTAAAGAATTAGGAACGAAGGCAGAATGCTTTTCGCATGTTTTTCATTTTTTCACAAACTTTTTTTTTTAATTTGGCACGCGCTCGTTTTTCTTTATCATGCAGCCTGTTACTTGTTCAAACAATGTTCGTGATTGATCTCTTTGGTGATTGAAATTTTTACTAACAATATTCACATTGCAAATTCAAATCACTTTTAGTCCCTAGGGATTAAAGAGCTATTTTTTAGTCCCTGTTTACGAAGAATACACTAGCTCTTTTTTAATACTATATGTGATAAAAACATTTATTTCTCTTCCACAAAAGCGCCTTACATGGTTACATGGATACGTATCGCATGTCTTAAAATTATGGCCACAACATTAACTTTTCTTAGTCTATCTATACCGATAATGGGGGATTTCCACTAGGTCGATTTTCGCACTTACCAAACCGCTACTCCATTTACACAGGTCGATAAAAATCGCAGGTGTCTAGTTCATTATTTCATCAAAATGTCCGACCTTCATGTGGCGGGCGATCGCCTGCGACTGATGATTTTCACATTCACAGTTGATTTTAGTCCGAACTGTCGCCGCACGACAAAAGTCAAAATCTACTCTAGTTTGGAACTCGCGATTTTAGTCACCAGCGGCCTAGCCGAGTTGCCATTTAAACAATCGAGCTATAGTCATCTGTGCAAACCCCGCATAAAAGAGAAGCAGACAGGACGACGCTAAGACCCATCTTCATAACCGCATACTAATGGTACTTCTGCGCCATGTTGAGTGAGCAAAGGCTGGCCGGCTTGCGCCTACGCCGGGTCATCGCCCTGTGAGTCAGAGGCCCTTACTTGAGTAGGAGTAAAGTACATTTGCTTAACAAATAAGAAGTGAGGAAGTTTGAACGGTTTACTTAATTTTTGCAATGCTGCTGCGGCAAATTGAGGGGAAAGTTTTGCTTTGTAGAGCGCCGTCTGTGTCACTCACATTTGTGTGACAGTCTCTTTCTAAAGCTCAGTGTCATATTAACGGCTAACTGTAAGATTAATCTATACTTAACGTTATAAAGAGGGAAATTTGTTTGTTTGTTTGTAGGGGGGTAATATCTGGAATTATCAGACGAATTTGAAAAATATTTTTTGAATTTGATAGCCCGATTCTTAAAGCAGGCAGGGGTAGGGGGCTTCTTAACATCCCACTAGGACCCTAAGTAGCCAAGCAAAAACGAAGTAATAGCGCGGGCGATACGATGCGACAGGGTGGGTCGGGGTAACAAGAACGGCGCGGGCGCACGGGTCGATCGATCAGGTTAAGCTCCGCTTGCCGCGGTAGGTCCGTGGATGGGTGACCATCTTCACATATCGAGACCCCTCCGTGCCTCGGAAGCACGTTAAGCCGTTGGTCCCGGCTGTCATTCGTTACGGGTAGTCAGATAAAACCCGAAAGTCTGACTTAATGATTGAATGTCAATTTCATGTTTTTTAATCACACTAATATTTTAAAGGCGAAAGTTTATGAGAGTGAGTGTTTGTATATTTGTTACTTCTTCACGAACAAACTACTGAACAGATATGGATGTTTGGCACACAGTGATTTATAACCAGGATTAACACACAGGATACTTTTATCCCGATATTCAAAGGGGATCGAAATTTAAGCAGGTGAAACCGCGGAGCGCAGCTAGCTAGTAATAAATAATATAAAAAATATACATATACAGAGAAATTTCAATCAATAGGATTATATGAACTTAAGAGGGTTGTATTAATGATTATAATTCTGTAAATACATACTTGTTACGCTCGCGAATCGTATTTTGTTCAACATACAACCTGACACTGACCTACTAGAGCTACCCGGCGCTGCCCCTTAAAAAGATAATAAATAATCCTTACTAATATTATAAATTCGAAAGTAACTCTGTCTGTCTGTCTATATGTTACCTTTTCACGCCTAAACCACTGAACGGATTTCGATAAAATTTGGCAGAGAGATAGTTTGCATCCCGGGGAAGGACATAGGATAGTTTTTATCCCGATATTCCCACGGGGTCGACCCTTATGCGGGTGAAACCGAAGGCGTTGCTAGTAATATATATTACTTAAACGTAACGTACGTTTCCGTGGAATAATTTCCGACCTCACGCGGACGCACTAGTACACCATAAGAGTGTACCCAAGGCATCCTCCAGCTACACGCCGGGTTCACGACCCCGCCACAATGGTCGATTCATCGCGTTAATTAGTATAATAAGTTTAATATTTGGCTGCATGCCAAGTGAGTCAGTACTGTATAGAGCATTCATTCGTCGATGGAGCCATGTTGGCAGGACTAACTAGTGTTACTTCGCGAGTTACTCTGTGAAAGATGGCGGAACACAACAAGCTAGCTTTTTTTTGACGTGACAACGTCTAATAAATCGATGAAGCTGGCTGCACTCACGAAAAAACATGACTCATGTAGCGTTACCTCGCGGCCTCGCTCTGTAGCGTTCCATGGCGGCTTGAAGTGCAATGCAACTATTCCATCAGTATTTTCTTATGACGTTGTCACGTTCAACTATCGTCAGTAAACCGACTTTACAGACAACCGATTTTTTTATTCGAAATGGGTTTACTCTTGACTCTAATCTAGGTCAGAGATGACACAGATAAAGTCTACGATGGAGTGAGCTTACCCAGAAGAAGCCTGTAAAATAGCTTTGCGAAATACAGGGTCAAATTAAAGTAGCTAGCGAAACTCCGCATACGTGATGGGTATCGGTAACTCAACGCGATGAAACAAAAAATAAATTAATATGATCATTTTTTTAAGGGGGTCATCGACCACAGAGGTGTATGCACTTAAAAATCAGAATGCCAATTCTCGTAAATTAAAATGTTCAAAATCTAACACATTGGGACTGAGACCAGACTGTGAACATTCTTAAAGTTACGAGAAATTGTCCCTCAGTTTAAAAAAAAGTGAGCCGTCACGGGACGCCTGGCAGATGTGAAACTTTGCGCATGGCGACGCGTCGCCACACAGTACACAAGACTGTGACTGATATATACAGCATCACATAGCGTGGCGACGCGTCGCCACGGCCATGCGTCGCCACGCCAGAAATTTGTTTTACGTGCGGCTATAGATGTTTCACATCAAAAATCAGGTTTTTTTTAACCTATAAGTAACAACACTAACAGCTGTTGTTGACCTCTAAAAAAAAAACACCAAATATTTTTTTTTTTCATTTTGTCGTTTTTAGATATCGATAATCATCACTCTAGCGTTCGCAGTTTCGCTAGCTAATTTAATTTAACCCAGTATATCTGACAGAATTCACTTTAACCTCTAAATGCAATAGAGTAAAATTTTGTGAGAACTGGTGTCAAAGTTCATGTACAGTCAGTTACAGCAATTAGCTGACCCCACCTTTGCATAAATGGTTGAGATTTTTTTTAGAATACGAATCGATAGAATCTTATACTTAATTCTTATTTTATTTACTTTACTCAACGACGCGGTTCGAAAAGTGCTGATTTTCAGCCTAATTTGAATAAATGACTTTTGATAGTATAGGATAGTATGTCTATGATAAATGATGACATCCTCCATTCCAGCCCCAGGTACAACTGATGGTGCCGTCCATTAATAACAGCGTTCAATGGTGTAGGTCGGACTGCGGACCTGCCAGTGTGCGATGAGGTCACGTTCCACGGGTGCGTATTGATACGATGGGTTCGCCTGTCGCCCGCCATTCAAAGTATATTTATTGTGTTGCTATGGGGTTCGGCCTTCGTCTTTTTAGTTTGGTGTCAGCAAGCGTGACTGCTGAGCATTGTGGGTCGATACCCAGTTTGGGCAAAGATTTTCGAGTTTTTTTTTTTAGGGTTCCGTATCTCAAAAGGAAAACCGGAACCCTTATAAGATCACTTTGTTGTCCGTCTGTCTGTCCGTTTAAATTAATATCAAATACTCAGGACCGCAATCCATTGCACCAGTGAAAAAATAAAGTCAATACAACAAAAGATATAGGCGTTTATGTTCCGTTTATGTCGCATATTTGAATACTCGCAAGGGAATCAAAACCTATAGGGTACTTCCCGTTGACCTAGAATCATGTTTGGCAAGAAGCAATGTCTTGTAGCACAAGTAAAGGAAAAAATCCGAAACCGTAAATTTGTTTTTGCATACATACAAATTTTACGGGGTTCCGTAAAATTTGGTGCGACTTGCACATGAACGGTTTTTTTGTTTCTTTGTTATTTTTGCACAATTTATTACTTTAAGTATGCTGTTGACATTACAATAACGGGTGTAAAAACACTTAACAAAGCAGCGATAGTAGATATTACCTACTATTGCGCCATTTTGATTTTTTTCAAAATGGTGGCAACGCTTGAAACCTATACATATAAATCGATAGCTGACATCAATGTAAAAGGAAAATATTATTCGATCAACCCCGTAAAGCGTCACGTTTCCGAAATATTATAATTACCACAACCATCCACCATCACCTTCGTACGTATTTTGCAACACCCTAATTGCGTAAAAAAAAAACCAATCTGAATCTGAATCATTTTGAAGGATATTGCTAGTCGTAAATAACGCAATGAATGTTGTTGAACTGTCAAAATGAAAGCCATTCCTACTGCACAATGTATGAGGGCACAGCGTACAGCGACCTTTCATCGACCGACCTTCGTGAAGAGGGTAGTTCGCGTTCTTGACGTCATCGTCTTTTGGGGAGCGTTTCTTGGAAACTTTCTATTGTTTCTTTGTGTGGGAATAAATTGAGTTTTTACTTGGTTTGGATGTGAAAAGGCTGAGTGTATCTATAAAAACCTGTCTAGCTTAGGGTCTTAGCATTATGTTGAGAGATGGCCGCATTGCGTGGATGTAACGCATATTTTTCCAGAACTTGTTCTTTTTTATGTGTGTCTGTGTTCTTTCTCTGTGTCATATTTACCGTACATAAATGTATTTTTCTTTTCCTCTAAAATCAATAAATCAATCTGCCTTTTCCCAACTATGTTGGGATCGGCTTCCAGTCTAACTGCATACAGCTAAATATCAGTATTTTCCATCGCGCGACCACAACCCAGTTATACGATGGGTAACACGATACCCATTGGTAAGACTGGTTGTCAGACTATTCGGGCTTCTGACCACCCGTAACGACTGTCAAAGATCTACGAATGACAGCCAAGATCAACGGCTTAACGTGCTTTCCGAAGCACGGAAGGATCTCGATATGTAAAAAGTTAGGACAAACAAAGGAACGTTCATTGCGGCCGCACAGCGGCGATTGGAGCCGAGTGAACGCGTGCGTGCGGTATTGATTTCACGGCGCGGGCTAGTGGCGCCCGCTTGGGGCGGGCCAGGCTAGTGGCTAGTGGCGCCCGCTTGGGCTCCGCTTTATTGCTGTTTGCGTTCACTCTTTTGTTCCAACGCTATAAAGTCCTAGCGTTAGATAGGTGGTGTCTCTAATTGGATTCTGTTGGTCTGATGTAGAGTTCAATTAATTTGTAATAATTACAGATACGTATAGGTATGTGGGAGGTGGAAGCCACAGAACGCTACGTGCTTCGTTATTACGTAGATAAAGAAGTTCAACGTTACCAGTGAAGCTAAAAAGGCTTCAAAGGCATTTTTCAATTATTGTCAGCGTCCTTATAGGTACAAATAGTTAATATGATTAATATAAGTTTACTATCAAGTTCTTCTAACTGAACAAACAACTGTGCTGCTGGAGAGTTTGCTACGTCACTTCTTCCCAGCTAATGCAATAACGAAAGTGACTGTCATGAGTCATTTTGACGTTCAAAAAGTGCTAATTCTTAAACTAGTTTGAATAAATGACTGGTTTGATAACAAAAATAATTGCAGAAACAACGAAACGTACTTTATACAAAATGTAACTGCTTCATTATTATCTTCTATCAATCTACCCTCACAAATGTAAGTATTTAATAAAACAACCATAAAATTGGCACAATCCCTCTTTTAATCTCAAAAGCGAAGAGTACAACAAAGGCTTTCTGATACGCCACGTTCACCCCAATTCGGTGCGCCGGGATATAGGTCAGTACGCTACGTGAGGGTAGATGTACTCCTGTGTAACTACCCGCCGCCCAAATACTTTGGTGACGTCTCGATATTTACGTATTCGGGAGTTTGGAAGTAGCGAGGGGATTGGCTAAGTAATAACAGCTGCACGGGTCGATCGATCAGGTTAAGCTACGCTTGCCGCGGTAGGTCCGTGGATGGGTGACCATCTTTACATACCAAGATCCCTCCGTGCTTCGGAAAGCACGATAAGCCGTTGGTCCTGGCTCTCATTCGTAGATCTTTGACAGTTGTTTCGGGTCGTCAGAAGCCCGAAAGTCTGACAACTGGTCTTACCAAGGGGTATCGTATTACTCAGTAACTGGGTTATGGAGGTCAGATAGGCAGTCGCTCCGTGTAAAATACTGCTATCCAGCTGCATCCGGTTAAACTGGAAGCCGACCCCAACATAGTTGAGAAAAGGCTAGGCAGATGATGATGGGAGACTGGACGTAGCGCTGGTGACGGAGAGGTGAGTGGTATTGCCATGGCATGGATATGTGATGTAAAGGGATGAGGCACATGTTAGTGTTTAGTATGAATTTGTACGGTTATAAGAAATTTCCGCGGGCAGGCCATGCGATGTGACGGGGTGGGCAGGGGGAACAAGAAATATCACGCGGACGAAGTCGCGGGCAGAAGCTAGTATTTTGCATAAAGTCGCAATATCATGCAAACACGACATCGTTAAAACATGTGACGGCATCTTCATCGTCACATGCAAACTACGCATCACAATGACGTCACGCAAAATCCTGTATCGCGCAAGCAGAGTTTACCGCGCCAATAGCATTATATGCAATTATGCATACGTCCAGAAATCAATAATTGGGCAGTTGCCTACCAGACACGACACCCGTCTGGTCGAAGCATCCTCCCATTTCCATGGAGGATGAGTGAAGTTTACATCCTGTTCCTCATCCATACTAATACATATTATAAATTCGAAAGTAACTCTGTCTGTCTGTCTGTCTGTATGTTACATTTTCACGCCTAAACCACTGAACGGATTTGTATAAAATTCGGCAGAGAGATAGATTGCATCCCGGGGAAGGACATAGGATAGTTTTTATCCCGATATTCCCACGGGATCTACACTTAAGCGGGTGAAACCGCGAGGCGCTGCAAGTACCACTATAAACATGTCGAAAGTAAAAAGCATAGTCAAAACGCTCTTTTACAGGTATAAATCTTATATTATTGCATGACAGGATGTCGTAATAAGGGCACGGCACGGCGATGTCACGCAAAATAATATGCAAATTGCGCTGTGGTTTACTCCTGACCTCATTTTAGGGCTTACAGAGGGCGCATTGCCATTTGGAATACACACGGCTTATCCCAAAGAGTACACATAATATCACGCCTGTATAACCAGAAGGGTTGTGCAGGGGTGCACTCACATTTCGCCAAATATGTTAAAGTCCCATGTCACAGGGAGCGAGTCTATCCTAAAGAAATTAAAAGAGTTTGGTTTTCCGAGGTGAACGCGTCGTAGATACATCTGGTATGTCTGTACATTTATTTGATGGTAAACTTGTCAGGAAAACTAGAAATGAATATGTGAGTAAAACCGTCAGGAAACTACTTTTTTTATTTGAAACCGCATATCTCTGGAAACACCAGTCGGATCTGAACAATTATTTACATTTGATAGCCCAATTCTCGAGCAAGGTCATGCTACGCCCCCTAGGAGCCGAGCAAAATGAAGCAAAAATTAAGTAACAGCGCGGGCGGGGGATGCGATACGACACGGCGGGTCGGAGGCCGAGGTAGTTTAATAAAAATGTGGTCATTTTAGTATACTGTGTGTATCCTACGACTTCCACGCGAGAAAAGTCGCAGGCAGAAGCTAGTACTACCTACTTATAAACAAGGATACTAAACACTATCTCTTGACGACTGCAGCACCATCTACTGGCGACAAATGATACCAATCAATGAGACGAAGGCGGCGCGCGGGGTAACAGGGTAAGCACAACGGCGCGACACTTAGCTTTTTTTTGGGATTTCATCTCGCATATCAACCTAGGCCGTTGTCGTCTGCTTAACCGGGCTTGCCTGTGGATGCCTCAATAAATTAAGGCCTCCAGCCAGGGCTTAAAAACTTAAAAACTAAACGCCTACACGCTAAGGGCACCGCCTGTGGGGTACGGACCTCGGTTTAGGGCGTCGCTGGGAGAGGGCAGCAATGGACAGGCTGGATCTGAATTATTTAGGCACGGATTTAAAGCTGCAGGCTCAGCGGCGCGGGCTGGCTCGAGCAAGGGTTACTACTCTCCTGGAGGAGGTTCGTGGCGTCGCGCGCGACACTAGCGACGCGTTACGGATTTTCAATATCTTGGTGACACGTCAACAAGCTCACTTAAATTATAAACTCTGAATTATTATTGTTATCATTTTGTTGCTTGCCTACGCTGTCCCTCTCCTGAGCAAAGGCCTCCTTCCATCTTTCGCGAGCCCGCGCGTCCAGTTTTGACGGAACCTGAATTAATAAGTTGTGAAAAATAAATCCAAATAAAAACGATATTAGACGTTATCATAGGAGCATTTTTTTCTGTCTGATTTCAACCCACGACGACGACCTGACGCAGAAAGTCCAGAAACCCCAACATTAAATACACTAGAACAGCGATCTCTAAATAGAATCGCATCTTCCTGAAAGGACTCGTAAAACGTACCACAAATTTAAAGGCAAATAAGTTAAAATAAGTTGTATCCACCTGACAAACCGCCGCCACGCAATTCTCGCTCGTAAATTATAGGTCGTAAAATTCAAATCACCTTTCTATATTACTGCGAATATGTAGGTTTACGAGTTTTTGATATGTTTGTTTATAGGACTTGTATAGAAATGGCGAGGATGTAACTGTAAGTTGAAGGATCTTTGAGGTTAAGCTACGCTTGCTGCGGAATGTCTGAGGATATAGGTGGCCAGTTTCATCTCATTAAGTGCAGCCGTCGGTGAGTGTCGACGGCAGACGTCGAAACCCGTCGGTGCCCGCCGTCGACGCTCGTCGGCGCAGTGTGTCTGCAGTGGCCTCTACCGTTGACACATGTCGCGCGTGTGTATGCACCTTTGCGAGCCCATACCCCAAATACGTGAGTCAGAATCCAGAAAATTAGACAATCATTTTTAATTTTGAGGAGTTGGATTTCATGTCGGCATCTTCCTGGGGCCGTATTCTCTATGACACAATGAACGAAACTGCGCGAAATTAACGCAAGATTGGCGTGATTACCTAATAAGGAATTGACGTGGTTTCGAAATAAGAAATCATTGAGTGGTCTTAGTAAATTAGGGCCCTGCTGTTATGCCAATTTATTTGCCGATGCATTTACAGCAAGTCTTCTAAACATCTCTCTATTGTGTACCAGCTGACTGACCCGACAGATATTATCCGGTCCAAATTTCAATCCTACTAATATTATAAATGTGAAAGTTTGTGAAGAGGTTTAGATGTTTGTTACTCAATCACGCGTAAGCCATTGAACAGATTTTGATGAAAATTGGCACATAGACCATGTCCTGGATTAATACATAGAATACTTTTTATCCCGATATTCCCACGGGATCGACATTTACACGGCTGGCGCGGCAGCTTAAAATTGGCGCTTTGTATCCCCGTTGAAGGACATACACAGTAGATCCGCTGAATTGAGTTAAGAGTTACGACGATTGTAAGTAGTAGTATCTAGCCCAACTAATGAACATTAGATATCTTTTATCTCTCCGCAAGCGGCCATATGCAATATTATGTCATTAAAAACACATGGACTCACATAAACGTCCATATAACATGCCGTCATCGCGTAAATACTATACTTTTTCAACAAACGAGGCTCATTGTCACGGAGTACTAAGTAAATGGAGCTATTGGTCAATCAGAAGTACGAGATATGAAATGATAACCGCGTTTGGCGCATGTTAAATACAACCACAACTCCGAATTCATTATTTCTCTAGTGCTTTTCAATTCATTACTTTCAACCAATCATTCGAGTTCTGGGCCGACTCAATACAGGGTCAAATTAAATTAGCTAGCGAAACTGCAGACGCGATTGGTTGTCGATACCAAAAATAAAGTCGTTTCCCAGCATTTATTTTTCCACAAACCTACTTAGTTTGAAGTACTGAATGCGTAGATCACGGCTTTGTGGAGGGTCTTGTTATAGCCCTGCATAACTCTACATGAGCAAGAGCGTATTTCAGAAACCTTTTATACCTAGAATAAGTCTTATGATGAGAATGAATTTGGAATTTTTGAGTTTTTCCGTACTAGAAATGGCAGACGTCAATTTTATTCCACGGAAAAAAGATATCCGAATTGTAAAATCAGCCCTAAGTATGAGCACTCCATTCACTGATTACTCCGTGCCCTGTCATATGGTGTCTAGTCACGTTGCGCTTGCGACGACGTATCGTTATACAATCGATGCTCTAATATTATGAGACCTGCATACCTACGGCGTGTTTACTAAGAACTGATGTTTTATTAATGGCATTCTTTTAGTAGGGGAAGACCAAAGCAACGATGGACGGCTGTGTGAAGGATGACATCGTTAGAAAGGGGATGACTACCGAGATGACGACTAATAGAGAAGTACCGACGCCAGCACATCAAGCTACTACAATCTGTCATATTTCTTTAATAGATTTTCAACTTTATTGCTAAAGTAATAAGGTTCAAAGTTGATTGAGAAAATTTGACAGTTTCGGGTAGCTTGATGTGCTGGCGTCTGTACATCTGCCTAGCCAACTATATTGGGGTCGTCTTCTAGTCTAAGTGGATGCAGCTGAATACCAGTATTTATTATTAGAGAAGTATGGAAGAAAGGACATGTTGCGCCGACCACAAAAAATTGGATTAAAGGCAGGACAAGTGATGATGATGATTCTTTGTGTGAATCCTCATTCACACAAAGAATCATCATCATCACTATTGTGCTACTGCGTTTCTAGACGTCTGTCTCTTAGATGGACATAGAGAGAAACTAGTGAACATTTAGGGAGCACTACATGAGTATTATGGATGAAGATATTTTTTGAAGTCAAAACTTCTTTAGGCGCGTTAGGTATTTTTTGAGATGGGAAAACAACCATTGAACTCGCGCCACTGTTACAGTAAGCGACACCACGCGTGTTTTGTTTATAAGACGATTAAAAAAAATACCCGTTTCGGATATGTTCGGCTGTCCTCGGGATGTACTCGGTTTTAATGTATATCCGATATGTCAGTGAGTGATGGCAAAGTATTCCGTTTGTGTTTTGTTTTCATTTGTGTCGGCACTCCCGGAGTGCCACTGTTTTTTTTATTGCAACTAGTGATCTGAAGACCATGAAAATTACAGTTCCATAAAATCGCGTCGAATACAGTTGGGTACGGTTTGACGGACCGGAGTGAGACTGTTTTTTTTTATTGCAACTAGTGATCTGAAGACCATGAAAATTATAGTTCCATTTTAGGGCTCCGTACCCAAAGAGTAATTTGACGGACCATATTCGCAACACCCACACTGCACCGACCGCGACTGGTAGTTTCAGAGATTACGCAATACATACAAACTAACAAACAAATTTTACCTCCTTCCACATCAAGGCAACATCTTGCTCTTAGTCACCCAAAAACGAAAGCTGCAAACGCATACTAATCATAAAAGTGGGTCGACTAACAAAAGTCTACATTTAGCAGAGTTAGTTTTAAAACAAAAGACGTAAGTAATGATGGTATCTCGTTTTCTCAGAGTGTTCTTGAAGAATGGAGCGTGAGAAGGTGGCCAAAGATATCAGCGACTGCGAGTTTATAGAAATATTTACTGAATAGAAAAAAATAACAGAATATAAAACACGTGCGAGTCGGAATCGCCCACCGAGGGTTCCGTACAAATTTGTAGGTACATAATAAATAGTTCAGGAATCGGGTCTAAATAAAGACATATTTTTTATGATTTAATTACAAATGTATAGTTTTCAGATTTTTCCCTGTACTTGTAGTATAAGATGATATTACTTGCCAAATTTCATAGTTCTAGGTCAACGGAAAGTACCCTATAAATTTTGATTCCCTAAGAATGTCGAAATATACATTTTTTGCGGCATAAACGGCCGTATTTCTTTTACGTTAACTTAGAAGTTTGATTTTTTAAACTTGAAACCTCCACGCGTTCCCAATAAAAAGGGTCTTGACAGACAGACAGACAACTAAATGATCCTGAAAGGGTCCGTTTTTTCCTTTTAAGGTACGGAACCCTAAAAATGGTGGCCCAGTGGTATCATCACCACTGCTCTCAAAACGGTAAAAGGAAAACATCGTGACTTCGTGAGGAAACCGGCATGTTCTAGAACCAAAAGTTCGAAGACATGTGACATCTACCAACCCGCACTGGGCCCGCGTGGTGGATTACGGCCCACTCCCTCCCACAGAGAGAAGGCCTGTGTCCCAGCAGTGGGAACGTTATAGGCTGATTATGCCTTATGGGAGGCTCCTGGCTAAGTGATAACGGTCACACGGTTCGATCGAAGGGTTAAGCTACCCTTGCCGCGGTCGGTTCGTAAATGTATTTCCTCATCAATTCAAAATATTTCACATAAACCTATATGGGCACTTTACGTCAAAAGCTAGGTGCACGGTTCCCCAGCAAGAAACTTCACGGTTACTCTTTTTCAAAAATAATTGGCTTTTACAATTATTTACATATTAGAGTTACATCAGCTCTTCTAGCTGTTTTTAGAGGCTAAATCAGTAACATCCAGAAGTTTCCAACTTGTACCAACGCCTATTGTGAAATGGTACCACGAAACAACTATCAGAATGAACGAATTTGCCATTAAATCTAAATATGGGGAGGGCTATGATGATGCAATATATTATTAAATTATACTTTTCTGATCAATATCACAGTAATATTATAAAGGCGAAAGTTTGCGAGTGTGTGTTATATGTTTGTTACTTCTTCACGCTCAAACGGCTGGACCAATTTTGATAAAATTTTGTATGGAGGTAGCTGACACCCTGGATTAACATATAGGCTAATTTTTATTCCGATATTCTCACGGGATCGACATTTACGCGGGTGAAACCGCGGGGCGCAGCTAATAACTCCATAATTTTGATGGGTATGGTTATGTAGTAAGTTGCATCGTAGATACAAGCATTTTTATTGATTGTTTAAGTTTATAGAGGTATGAGGAACAGGGTGTAAAGTTCACTCATTCTCCATTATGCAGAGAGGATCCTCCGACCAGACGGGTGATGAGTCTGGTGGGCTACTGCCCGACGATTGATGGATCGGGACGTTGTTTATACGCTAGTTGCGCGGCAAACTCTGCTTGCGCGATGCAGGATTTTGCGTGATGTCAATACGATGTACGCATCGTTCGCATGTACCGCCACAAGATAGGGATAGATAGATAGGGTGCGTAGATGCCGCCACAAGTATTATTAACGTTCAAGGTCGATCATGTGACATCCATATTTTTTGAAGGTTTATAGATTTCATGCGTGGCCGCCATTTTGAAAAAAAAATCAAAATGGCGGACACGTAGGTATGCCAGGCTCTATATAAATCTTCAATTCCCTTTGTTTTTTTATTTACAACGATCCCTACAGTAGTAATAGCTTCCCCATACAAGATTTTAGAGGGACCTGATCCCACCACCATCGCCCTTTTACTACAGGACCACCAGACGTACCGTCCACACTTTGTTGATATCCCGAGCAGTCTGTAGCGCTTCTCATCGTTTATGCGCACAGCCAAAATGTGGAACTGTGTGCCAACGTCTGAGTTCCCTTCCACTTTTAACCCGACTGCCTTTAAAGCAAGAGTGAACAGGCATCTTCTGGGCTTGTTCGTTCCATCATAGACCTCATCCATCGCTTTCCATCAGGATGATCGAGGTCAAGAGCAAGCCCATTCAGCAATAAATAAAAATAACTAGCACAAGAGATCAAATCCAGGTGATTTTCCACATAACGATAATGATGTCCAATTTGACACCGCTCGCTAAAGGACTAAATCTGTCTAAGCACACACACTAAACTAACCTGCGTTTCCGTAAGTAATCATAACAGACCTTGGCAGCTATTAACGTATGAATCAGTGTATTGCATTTGAGCCACACGTACGAATATTCGAGACTAAATCGTTGTTGAATTCAAAGGTCGGGACCTATCACGATGTTTTTGAACGTAAAGTGTACGTACTAGTCAACAATAATACTGATATTTTAGTTGTATATAGAACTGTACAACACGCCTGCAATGCCCGAAGGGTTAGAGAGAGGTGTACCTTATATTGTACACCCACATTTCACCATTTATCTGGTTGACGTCAACACGTCAACCCTGAAAACCAGTGCTGGGACTCTGTCTCGAATAGGATCGTAGCATTATGCTGAGCGTTGGCTGCTTTGCGTGGATTTTGTATGCGCTACTGAATGTTATCTTGAATGATAAGTCACGGATAGCCAAAGATGATGGTTCGTTCCTCTCTGTGAGAGAGAATGGGCCGTAATCCATCAAGCGGGCCCAGTGCTGGTTGGTAGATGTTACATATCTTCGAATGTTTGAATCTAGGACATGCCGGTTTCCTCACGATATTTTCCTTCACCGTTTTTGAGAGCAGTGGTCCAAAGGAGTAAGCAGTTTGATTTGTGATGGTAACGTACCTGGCCGGCTGCTGGCCCGTGCCTGTGTAGATGGCGGGAGGAGTTTGACTCCTACCGAAAAGAGTGGCCGCCATTAAACCCTACAGCTAAAGGCAGAATTGTGTGGGAGAGGGAGGCCTTTCCTTTGCCCTGCAGTGGGACCGGTGGGACGATACAGGCTAGTTAGAATTGAACGTACCTGGGATGTCTTTTGGCAAGTCAGAGACGAAGTTAACCACTAACCATCACGTCATGTCCTTTAAATTCTTGCACTTATGTTTCCTACGTGTTATTATCCCTGACTCCACATTACGTGTGATGTCATAAGTGCCAATTAATGTCAATGTCTTTGTAATCAGCTGTCTGCCCCCGCCACTAGGTCATCCTGTGACTTTTATCCACTACTTACTGACCCAACAGACGTAGTCCTGTCCAAATTTTAATGCAAAAATCCCTTACAAAACTGGATGTTTAGTAAAGAAAGAAAGAAAGAAGAAGTTTGGGTGTCTCGAAAGGACATCATTCATGTATAGAACGTTTTATACACAAAAATTAAAGTGTCGGCCAGGACTTTCTGGCTACAAAATGAATAATGTCCTTTAAAATTCCAATTTGTTTTTCCATAATAACCAAATTAGAAAACTGCGAAAATACAAAAAAAAAACGAAAACAAGAAGAGCTGTCTCAGTAAAACCTATTCTTAGCGATTAGCCACATTGATCAGTGCACGATTCACGCACAAAGCGCTGCAGGTAGGTACAGTAGTTAGTTTACAACTAGCTGACGGTCGAGCCACGAGCCCCTCCACACATGAAGTATGCCAACATGTGCAGTGTGAATTAATGTCAATGCCTTTACATTCAATCACCCGATTGTACTGACGAGGTTGAAAAATAATACATTCAGCCCATACATACATAACTACGAGAGCGATGGTGGCCAAGTGGCAATGGCTACGACTTACCGAGTTGTAGGTCGTAAGTTCGAGCCAGACAGAAGCATTACTTTGCGTAAATTATCTTATCACCACTACTGTCAACATGGTGAAGGAAAACATCGTGAGGAAACCGGCATATCCTAGAACCAATAAATTCAAAGACATGTGACATCCACCGACCCGCACTGGGCCCGCGTGGTAGATTACAGCCCATTGCCTGTCACAGAGAGGAGGCCTGTGTCCCAGCAGTGGGAACGTTATAGGCTGATTATGTGTACATTATATCGCGCCTTTGTCTAATGGGGGTAGTAGTAACCAGGATCTTCCGTTTAGGTTCAGCCTACAGGTAAGATATCCGACCAACATGTCATGTCATCACGCCTACATAGGGAAAGGGAAGAAGGGAGAAGGGGTGCCAGAGGTATAAAGACATTTACATCCACATTTCGCAATCTATTTATATGTTTAGCTATCAACAGTGGACATAAAAATAAGATGATCAGCATCACTATGTGGCGGATTTACAGTGACAATGCAAACTGGTCTTATGTCAGAGTGATGTCATAGCGGAATTAATGTCAATGTCAGGTTTAACAGAACATGGGGCGCGGTGTCAGCGGCAGCGGTGAGCGGAAAACTATCCTATGCCCATAGGATAGTTTTTATCCCGATATTCCCACGGAATCGACACTTATGCGGGTGAAACCGCGGGGCTCTGCTGTGCTCACTCATATATGTAATATATATATGAGTGTGTGTGCGTGCGAGTATCAAATAAGGAACTTCTACTTCGGTCCTGAAAGGGGCTCCTGACCGCACACGTTTTTATTTTCATTAACCTACAAAGAAAAAAAATCAGAATCATGTACTGCACCCAAGGTACTCGTAACAGGTTGTGAGTCGAAGTCCCTGCAACTCTTGTCTTTAAAAAAAGAAAACTATTATTGCCGCTCACCGCTCACACTGAGCCCACTCCCCCGTCAAGTGACAATTTATTAACATATTCATGAGATAACAAGTAACACACGGGTAGGGCTGCTCATAATCTATTCAAATTTATTTATAGCACTTTCTTGTGCACCCTTTTCCTTTGATAGGTAAACAAACCTTTTTTTGAGGACTTCGCGGTACCACCCCTCGGTTTGTTCCCGAATTCTTAATATAACTCCACGCCTGTATCCTGCTCCACAGGACAATCTGGAGTCCAGACAAAATCGAACTGGTTGCTAATTTAATAATTGTAACGGTGTAGTTTCTTCACCATTCTTCATCATACCTTTTGGAAGAGGCTACTAGAATCAATTCAATATCTTGTTAACGTTCAAAAGTGCCTTTAATGTGCCTATTTGAAATAAATGATTTGACTTTGATCTTGTATACCCTGAAGGGTACACCCTTTTGCCAGTTATGTTTAAACCCCATGTTACAGAGGGCCAGTCTTTAGGCGAAATTTTCCACTACTCTCAAAACGGTGCAGGAAAACATCGTGAGGAAACCGGCATGTCCTAGAACCAAAAATTCAAAGACATGTGACTTCTACTACCCAACCGCACTGGGCCCGCGTGGTGGGTTACGAACAGCCCACTCCCTCTCACAGAGAGGAGGCCTGTGCTGTGTCCCAGCAGTGGGAACGTTATGCTGATTATACCGTGCTTAGTTAGCACCTCTCCTGTTCCAAATACCGTAAGTACACGATGACATGCAACACACATATGTTCACGCGAAGCGCTCGAGCGGTGGGCAGGAAGCTCTGTCGACAGGACGTGGTCAATTACGCACGGATATGAGGCGCGCGGGGGGCATCCGCGCTGCACGGCATGTAGGGTAAACTGACAGAATTTATAGGTGCTCTGGCGCAGGTTAGGTTAGTAATGTGACATTTTTTATAGAAATTAATAAGCTGGCACTATCGTCAAACGAGCGAGGGGCTCGTGGCTAAGTAAAAACGGCCGCGCGGGTCTATCTTCAAAGTTAAGCAACGCTTGCCGAGGTCGGTCAGTGGATGGGTGACCATGCTTTACATACCAAGACTAGAGAGAATTAAGCCGTTGGTCCCGGCTGTCATTCGTAGATCTTTGACAGACGACACGGGTAATCAAGAAACGGTAGGGTAGTAACTACAGAACGCCACCTGATGGATCCTTACATACCCCTTTTCAGCCCTATTGCCTTGTTAACGATCATACTTCATAAATCTGGTCATACACGCACGCTGGTTGCGAGTACTATGCACCTGAGCTTTCTGAAGAACATCACCAATCTGAGTGGAATAAATACCTCATAAGGTCACTATATTTATGACCTGGCGTCCTCTCACGCCGATTCCACCCACATCTGCCTTGTAAATCTAAATACTTTTTGTTAGTCGCCTGTACGGACGCCGCGCCGTACAGCCCGATTCAAATTTTATGGCGGCTTGGAACAGGAGGCGAGTCGCTGCGCAGTAACAAATTCACCTGTCAGAGGGGGTGAGGGGTGAGGTACTGCACAGGGAGTAGCGCACTTCAGAGCCGCCACCAAGTTTGAATCGGACTGCACTCTTCGTATTATAATGTATTTATTTTATCCGTTGATCTGAAAGCAGGAAGGATCCACGCTTCCTCGCACATTTATATTATTATAAAGACTTGTTATAAATGGATCCGTTTTTTAATTTGTTTTTAAATTAATTGATTGCTGTTACTTCCTTTATTAGCATTCTCGAGTTTATTCATTTGCCGTGAAAAAAAAACAAAATCTATGTGCCTGTATTTTTTAAGAGGGGCTAAATAAACAGCCGAACGGGTCGTGAAAAAAAAAACAAAATCTATGTGCCTGTATTTTTTAAGAGGGGCTAAATAAACAGCCGAGCGGGTCGTGAAAAAAAAAAAACAAAATCTATGTGCCTGTATTTTTTAAGAGGGGCTAAATAAACAGCCGAGCGGGTCGTGAAAAAAAAAAAACAAAATCTATGTGCCTGTATTTTTTAAGAGGGGCTAAATAAACAGCCGAGCGGGTCGTGAAAAAAAAAAAACAAAATCTATGTGCCTGTATTTTTTAAGAGGGGCTAAATAAACAGCCGAGCGGGTCGTGAAAAAAAAAAAAACAAAATCTATGTGCCTGTATTTTTTAAGAGGGGCTAAATAAACAGCCGAACGGGTCGTGAAAAAAAAAAAACAAAATCTGTGCCTGTATTTTTTAAGAGGGGCTAAATAAACAGCTGAACGGGTCGATCAATGGTTCAGCTACGCCTACCGCGGTCAGTTCGTGGATGGGTGACCATCTATTACATACCGAAACCCCTCCATACCTCGGAAAGCACGTTAAGCCCTTGGTACCGGCTGTCATTCGTAGATTTTTGACAGTCGTTACGGTCACCAACCAGTCTTGCAAATGTGTCACCCAGTAACTGGGTTGTGGAGGTCAGATGGTCAGATGGGCAGTCGCTCCATGTAAAATACTGATATTCAGCTGCATCCGGTTAGACTGGAAGTCGACCCAACATAGTTGGGGGAAGGCTAATTACATGATGATGACAGGGTAAAAAAAAGTAATAAAAATAAAAAACCCGACTGCGGTAAAAAGCTTTAAGGCCAGGATCTTCGAGTGTAGTAGGCATTTAGCGTTACCTCCGTCCTCGCGTGGCAAATGCCGCGAAAGCGCAGTTCGAATGAACTCGCTGACCCCTGTCACGGTTATTTTTATAAGTAATAGTATTGTGAATCGGCCCTATTCTTGAAATATAGGGCTGCTCGTCTACAGTATTTTAATTTCATCATCCTACTTTAGTTTCTTTCTAGTTTTGTGATTGTAAATATTATATTTTTAACCGACTTCAAAAAAGGCGGAGGTTCTCAATTCGGATATTTCTATTTTTTTTATGTATGTTAGGGGGGGGGGCATAACTCCATCGTAAATAGACAGATCTGCAATTTTTTTTTTGAAGTGAAAACTTCTTTAGCATCGTTGTGATGTGATTTGAAAATTTTATGAAACGAAAAAGCAACAGTAAAAAGAGACATGAGATTTAACGTGGGAGAAAATGAGATAGGAAGCATTATACAGTGTTTTTGTTTTTTATTATTACAAATGACATCACATTTAATCCTATGCTACTAATTTGTGGTGATGATGATGATGAGGATGATGGTGATGGCGATGGCGATGGTGATGGTGATGGCGATGATGATGATGTGATGATGATGATGGCGATGGTGATGGCGATGGTGGTGGTGATGGTGATGGCGATGGCGATGGCGATGATGGTGATGCGATGGTGATGGCAATGGTGGTGGCGATGGCGATGATGATGATGGTGATGCGATGTTGATGGTGATGGCGATGGTGATGGCGATGGTGATGGTGATGGCGATGGCGATGGTGATGGTGATGGTGAAGGATGGATGGATGGATGGATGGATGGATGGATGGATGGATGGATGGATGGATGGATGTTCTTTAGCATCGTTGTGATTTGAAAGTTTATGAAACGAAAAAGCGACAGTAAAAAGAGACATGAATTCATAAGATTTAACGTGGGAGAAAATGAGATAGGAAGCATTATACAGTGTTTTTGAAGGTTTCATTTCTACCACGTGTGAATTGCACACATGCTGTTTTTTTTATTTTTGTAAAGATCTGATGATGACTTTCAGAGACAAACAACGGAACTCTTCAATAAATGCCAGCAAATCAACCGCGATTGCTGCTATAGCATATGTAATCGCAATCACACAACATAACATCACGCCTGTACCCTTCAAAGGGTAAAGCAGATGTGTTCAATAGCTTTGTTACTGATATTCACATAGCAAGTAGTGACATATGAATTTGTTTGGGGTAGGTAAGTACAACTAAAAAGTGAAAAATAAAAACTTTTTTACAAAAAAAAAACCGACTTCCAAAAAAAAAAACACTACAAAGTGAAAAATAACTTTAGTTTCGAAAGTCGGTGTCAAAAAATGAAAATATAGTCTTCACGTTGTAGTGTTTTTTTTTTGAGTCGGTTGTTTTTTTTTGTAAAACACTTTTTTTGGTTGCTTGAATTCGTCAATAAGTTTTTTTAATTAAATCTACTAATCAAAAACACCACAATACGTATTTTTATTGAACTCTTCCTATTTCATTCACAACGAATTTCATATTTTTAAATAAAAAAACAGCAAGTGTGCAATTCACACGTGGTAGAAGTGAAACCTTCAAAAACACTGTATAGGGTCGATCTCCAGAGGCCTTTTTTTTCGTGTCGGGCTGGATAAACCCATGTTAAAATCGAAAAACGTTTTCAAAATATTTTTTTATATACAGTTCGGTGTCTAATCTACTTGATACAAGGCTAATATTATGAATAAGTTTATTTTAAATATTGAAAAAAAAATCTTAAACCCTAAAATCCTGATCGCTCTGGGTTGACCCAACTCCCGATTGAATGAAAAAAATATTCTTGAACTTTTTAATGAGAAGGTTCTTAGGAAACAACTTATTTAGATTACATAACAAATAGTTAATCTTCATGGTAATAAAATATTTTTAGGTATATTAACAATACTTTTGCCACAATTTGAATTTGAAATCGTGACCGGGCATTTTATCTCATCGCTCTGCGCTGAGGTAAAACATCGCGCTCATCCCTAGTTACGCGTTATAAACACTATATTCCCTTCCTGCGGGGCAACGCCAGGGGTGGTCTAACCGCCGAGGAGGATACCTGTGTGCCACGTTCCCGCGTTCCAACATTACGAAGGTAAGTTTATGATTGCTCTGGATTTGGTTCTCGAATTTTATGATTGCTATGGCACGTTATTTAAATTAAATAGTAAGCTTGTGAATGTGTTTGTTACGTGAATTAAGTGATCGTTATGATGTTTTTTATGAGACGTAATCACAACTTTCTGCTGCTTTTAAATTCGGCTATATTTATGGTTTTGTGACTTTTTGTGATCGCTATGGCTGTGATTGCTCTGTCCAAAAAGACCAGAGCGATGATATTTTGCAATTATTGTACGTTATAAACCTATTTTAAGTAGTAGTACCGGACTGTAACAATGACAAACGATGAACTATGCATATAACCTTTAATTTATAGCCTTTCCTGGGTTTCTTTGGGTAACCTAAACCCATAAACAGATTTTGACGTATTTTACCTTGATGATGGTATATTATTATATTGGCATTTAGCTAATCACAACTGTAACCCTTTCTTCTCTAAAATTTAATGGCAACTATTGTTGCAGATTGAAATCATGCCTCGAAATAAATTATCTATTGAAGAAAAACGTCTTAGGAAGAAATTGGTTGAGCGTCGTAGAATGGCTAAGATAAAAAATACCTACCTAACCCTAAACCCTACTCCTACCCTACTCCTACACTACTCCTACCCTACTCCTAACCTACTCCTACACTACTCCTACCCTAATCCTACCAAAAAAAGTATCCTAGTGTTGTTTTTAGACTTATCCAGGCAATTTTTTAAAATTTTTCTCGCTGTAAAAACCATCCTTGAACTTCAACGAACATTTAAAAAAAAGAATTGGCCAAATTGGTCCAGGCGTTGTTGAGTTATGCGCTTACCAACACATTTTGCGATTCATTTTTATATTATAAGTACACTACTCCTACCCTAATCCTACGAAAAAAAGTATCCTAGCGTTGTTTTTAGACTTATCCAGGCATTTTTTTAAATTTTTCTCGCCGTAAAAACCATCCTTGAACTTCAAAGAACATTTAAAAAAAAAGAATTGGCCAAATTGGTCCAGGCGTTGTTGAGTTATGCGCTTACCAACACATTTTGCGATTATTTTTATATTATAGATATTCCGTATTTTTGATATGTATGACTGATAATATGCCTTGACCTTTTTCTAAAATAATACATATCTCTTACATATGTATAATCTTGTTACATGTACACTGAATATGACTGAAAACGGCTAAATAAATAATATTTTATCAATATAATTTTTTTTTGTTTCATTGATTTCACCATTTATGATCGCTCTGGCACCAATTATGATTGCTCTGGTCGCGAAATTTTTTGAACTTAAATATTTCCATAACTGTTTGTGTAAATTGAAGGCCAATATTAAAAATGTACTATTTGAATATCATTATTTTTAATGAGATACATAATTACCATTAAATATCAATATCTGAAAAGCACCAGAGCGATCACACGAATACGCCCGTTTTGGAGATTGACCCTATAATGCTTCCTATCTCATTTTCTCCCACGTTAAATCTTATGAATTTACATGTCTCTTTTTACTGTCGCTTTTTCGTTTCATAAACTTTCAAATCACAACGATGCTAAAGAACATCCATCCATCCATCCATCCATCACCATCACCATCGCCATCGCCATCGCTATCACCATCGCCATCGCCATCACCATCGCCATCACCATCTCCATCACCATCATCGCCATCGCCATCACCATCGCCATCACCATAGCCATAACCATCGCCATCACCATCGCCATCACCATCATCACCATCGCCATCGCCATCACCATCGCAATCACCATAACCATCGCCATCACCATCATCATCATCGCCATCACCATCGCTATCACCATCACCATCGCCATCACCATCGCCATCACCATCGCCATCATCATCGCCATCACCATCACCATCGCCATCACCATCGTCATCGCCATCGCCAACACCATCACCATCATCATCACAAATTAGTACCTAGCATAGGATTAAATGTGATGTCATTTGTAATAATAAAAAACAAAAACACTGTATAATGCTTCCTATCTCATTTTCTCCCACGTTAAATCTTATGTCTCTTTTTACTGTAGCTTTTTCTACTGTAGCTTTTTCGTTTCATAAAATTTTCAAATCACAATAATGCTAAAGAAGTTTTCACTTCGAAAAAATATAATATTTTACCTATACAATCACAAAACTAGAAACACAAACTCAAAAACTCAAATTTTGCAATTGAATATAAACCTTATTCCGTTGTAGTAAAGTTGAAAATCTATTACAGATATTACGATAATTGTAAATTTATGGTACCGACCTGCTACTGCTAGTACTGTGACGAAAGCAAGAGAACCTATACGTATACAACTACAATATTATTCTGTCGCGTCGTCTTATAAGTGGGTAGTTATAAATACGTAGAAAAATAATAATCAAAATTACCTTTTTTTTTTTTTAAGCTTTGCAGTTCAATGCTGAACGTTTTTTTTTCTTTCTTCTGTTTTTATTCCCCATAATTTAATCTTAATTATCACTATATTACAACTATATTATAACAAACTAATATTTAGTTTAATTATTAATACTAGAACCTAAACAATATTTACAGACTGAATTTTGAAACTAATACACAAACACGGAAATTAACTAACAATATTATAACGTATATTTCGATCGATTAGCGGGAACGCGGCGAGCCAGCAAAAGCGACACAGGTCCTACCTCGGTAACGCCCGGCGGGCTACTGAAGTGAAACGCGCAGGCCGCCTTTTTATATTATATCTTGTTAAGACAATAAAAATCAGTTTTGAGAAAAATTAACCGTAGAATGTTCTACTATACATCATTGCCTATTTTTTCATATATTTTTTGCGAGTAAAAGTTAAGTCTACTTCAAATGCGACTTGAAAAACGATTAAAAACTTCGCTGTTTTCGATTTGTTTGCGATTTTTTATGATCGAGTGAAGTTGTAAATATCGTGTTTTGAACCATAGAATAATCAAGAATGTTAGTTAAACTATGCCATATATTTTTTTCAGATTAAAACAAAGAATATTTGATTGTTTAATGTTGAATCAAAAATAGGTCGATTCCGAGATTTCCGAGAGTCCTGGCCTTAAAAAGAATGGTATGGGTCCCGCCTGCTTCCAACTTTTATTTAATTTAAAATGGGCTTGTTTTTAACTTTTCAGTTTTTTACCACAGTTGGGTTTATTTTTTTTCATTAGTTTTATTTATTTCCAGCTTTTTAGTTTACAAATGTGAAAGATTTCGCAGACAATTTAGTTCTTAGTACCTATGTGTTTTCTACGATTTGGCACTTCGAATTACTTTTAACTAGGGATGCCGCGATACGCCTTTTTGCCGATACGATACCGATACCGATACTCTTATAAAAATATCGGCGATACCGATACCGATACCGATACGCTTACTGAATTCAAAAAGGAAGGTAGATTAAATAAAACACAATTAATTAATAGTTTTAGTAATCAAAATTAACATTTATAAGATTTTTATGGAATTAAAAATCTTATTTGCATGGAAAGATACTACGCGCAACAACATTCAACCTAACGAAATGGGATAGATGTGCGAGTGCGAGGCCAAAGCGGGCGGGCGAAACAAAACATTGAATAAAGCGCGGGGTTTCCCCGAGCATGTTAGTTCGTGCCTCGTTTGCAACGAAATAGACGGGACAACACGCGCGTTTACATTACATTTTTAAAGCGTAAAAGTATCGTTGCATCGGCCATAAAAATATCGCCGATACCGATATATCGGCAAACCTGAAGTATCGCCGATATATCGGTATCGGTATCGGTATCGGATGCATCCCTACTTTTAACCATATAAATTGTATATATTTTTGTAACCATCTTTTAAAACCCTTTATTTTGATACCCTACTCGTTAGGCTTTGAGAAAAAAAAAATTTAAGACAATATTGCGCCAAAAATCGGCCATTTCATTTTTTTTTAATTTTGATATACCCAATGTCACTCTCACAAATAAGACGAATCTAACGGCACCTTTCAAGCTGAAATCGATCAAGCCATTTAGGCTACAGAGCGTGCCAAAGAAATATACATACAAACACGCGAAAAACACAACCCTCCTTCTGACGCAGTCGGGTAAATAAAACTTCTTCCTTAGCGAGCTGGTGATGTGATGATGATTGATTGACCTATATGTTATGTAAGCTAATCTATTGTTAAATCAAATATTAACATCCGGCGCATTATTCAGTAGTGAACTCAACATGAAATGATTTCAGGAACACTAACGCATTTATATTGTTTAAGATTATTAATAACTAGCAGTGCCCCGCGGTTTCACCCGGATATCTGCCGACCCCGCGGGAATATCGAGATAAAAAGTATCCTATGTATTATTCTGATGTATAAGCTATATCACTGTAAACTTTCATCAAAATCCGTTCAATAGTTTTTGCGTGAAAGAGTAACAAACACCCATCCATCCATGCTCACAAACTTTCGCGATTATAATATTAGTAGGAAGTGGGATCTCCGGTCTCATTCTCGAGTATTTTAATGGCATAGCATCACGCATATGGTCCATGAATGGGTCGGCAGGTGTGCGTTCATAGAGCACGGTATCACCTCGCGCCGGCAGACTTTAGGGACGGACAGAAACCCACGATTTCGAACCCAAGACCTACAACTCGTAAGTCGGGGTCGCTACAACTAGGACACCATTACGCCTTCAGTCAAATTTTACACTAATAGAGGCGATTTTATCTGCTAAAATATAGCAAGAAACCTCTTGAATACGAAAAAATCCGTTATCTTAAAAGCCGCCATCACAAAACAACGCATAAAACTCATAAATAGAACGGTGTGTTCTATTTACGATTTAATTGGGTAATTTGTAATACGAATTTTGAATTCCGAACGCAATTCGACATTCATCGATCGCTCTTAGGGATGCCCAAAAAAGACTGTTGTATCGATATATCGCATCGTAACCGTATCGAATGCGCTTGTATCGATACGCGATATTATCGTATCCCTTTGTATCGATATATCGCATCGTAACCGTATCGCTTTGGTATATCGATTGGGTAGGTTATTTCGTAGGTAAAATATTATTATAAACCTAAATATATCTTAAACATTAAAGAAAGACATACCTTTTTTTAATTTTTACAATATATTGTAAGTTATAAAAGAAAAGTATTTATAGTATGTATGAAAGGTTAGTGTAGTACATAAATAACTCTAAATAATCCCGAACTCTGCTTATTACGAATAACAATATTATGTCTAAAGGTAGGTAGGTTTAATATAAACAAAAAGAAATAAATTTTAATCAGTCATAGTTTGATACGATACGTTAATGCGATTTTTTTTTTTTGGAATACGATATATCGAGGCGCATCGTATGTCCAAAATATCGTATTAAATATCGATATATCGTATAGCGCTGTATCGATATTTCGATATATCGCATCGTATTGGGCATCCCTAATCGCTCTCCGCTCCGAGCGGACGTCTTCCGTCTTTATGTGCGCAATTAAGTTTAAATGCGATTGTAGCGCTAATTAAACCGTTTAACGACTGTAATTAATTAGATGATTATGACATTATTATGTACGTCGGTGATTGTGTTATGTAAGTTAATTGATACATTATTTATTATAGTTTAATTTATTATATTGAACTTACTGGCTTACTTAATTAATTGTAGCCGTGTCAAGGGGAGGGACAGCTGATATCTCTGCGTGTGGTGATCATTATTATTTATATTTCGAGCTATGCTGTCCCTCTGCAGGGTACAGGCCTCCCTTTCTCCTTTGCAATCCTCTCTGTTTTGAGCAACTGTTCCTGGGTCTGCCTCGATGTGGTGATTTTTCGATTCATAATATTGTTATATCACAACTGGCCAATAAAGCAGGCTGGTCTCTACGAGACTCAGTCCAGCTGTGGACTACACCCAGAAGTCAAGCTATACTGAAGATATTGTAAATTATTCTAGCTTGCAAAAGCGCCCGTACGTCACACAAATCAAGAAACAAACCATCATTATCAGCCTATAATGTTCCCACTGCTGGGACACAGGCTTCCTCTCTTTGAGAGGGAATAGGCCATAATCAACCACACAGCCCAAGTGCGGGTTGGTAGATGTCAAATGTTTTCGAATTTTTGGTTCTAGGACATACCGTTTCCTAACGATGTTTTCCTTTACCGTTATGAGAGCAGTGGTGATGAAATAACTTACTCAAAGTAAAGCGCCTGTCTGGATTCAAACCTTCGACCTAAAACTCGTAAGTCGCGGCACTTGGCAACCACCAAGATACAAATAAACACCATTACTCTCAAACTAGTCGTAGTGTTTCAACATTTCTCTCACTTCAGACAGACTTCAGACCCACTAATTGCGTCGCACTACCCTCTTCTGCGATCCTAAACGAGGGTAGTCATAACTCGGTAGCGCGGTATATAAATGTTATTCCTACTACCCTCACCCTAGCTGCAATAAAAACTCGCTGACTTTCAAGCTTCGTTAGCAAACGAAGAGGGAAAATCAAAGATTATTTTGGTTTAAGATGTGATACGTGACTCGTTGGTTGCAAGCGCTACTGGCTAGCAAGAGTTCCTGGGTTCGATCCTTGAGTCGAGCAAAGTGTTATTGGGTTTCCCATCTGTCACCTATTTCTCAGTAGCAGCTCGGAGGCTCGATTTGTGCCCAGTTGATGACAATCTGTGACAATAGGCTCGCTCCCTATTACATTTTAATTGTAGAGTAAGTAAAGAAGTTCAAATTCTGCAAATCACAAAATATTATACGATACACCCTCAGAAAGTACGTTAAGCCATTGTTCCCGGCTGACATTCAAAGATGCTTGCCAGTTGTTACAGGTAATCAGAAGCCTAAAAGGCTGACAACCAATGTTACCAAGGGTTATCGTGTTACCCAGTAACTGGGCTGTGGAGGTCAGATAGGCAGTCGCTCCATGTAAAATACTGGTATTTAGCTGCATCCGGTTAGACTGGAAGCCGACCCTAACATAGTTGTGAAAAGGCTCGGCAGATTGATTTTTATTATACGGTACGCCAAAAGAAAAGCTTACTGTTGATAGTAGTTTCAAAATACGCTTACGAACCACGTTTACCAAATCCGTCAACTAAGGCACGATAACATCAACTTGTAATGCCACAACATCATGCAAGCTATAAAGTGTCGCGTCTACAATTTTATTGCTAGTCTACGTCTGAACCGACGCCGGCCTGTCGCAATCAATATTATGTTTATTGCTTGTGCACTTTTGTAGCTATTGCAGATCTTTTTTCTAGTCAGTTTTTGAACGAAGGGGATTGAAGTTTTTTTATGGAGCCTGGCAATACCTTTTTCATAATTGCGGCCACGGATGAACCCTATATAAATCGATAGATAACATCAATGCAAACGGAAAATATAATTGGACCAAACTCCTTAAAGCGTCATGTTTCCAAGATATTAACGTTTAAAGTTGATCACGTGACATCCATTTTTTTGAACTTGCTTAGATCCTGTTGCATAGATGTTTGATTACTTTTAACTTTCAGAGTGATTATTTCAAACACCTGTGCAACAAGATAATTATAAGCGTTAATATCCTGGATACGTGACACTTTACGGGGTTTAGTCTTATTGTTTTCTGTTTGCATTAATATCAGTTATCGATTTATACAGGTTTCATGCGTGGCCGCAACTTTGAAAAAAAAAAAAACAAATAGGCGCGACAGTAGGTCCTGTATGCCACGGAACTTCAAAGCCCTTTCACGCCGAAGAAGTCGCGGGCAAGATGCTAGTAAGCTTTTAAAGACGCCTCGCTGTGTGGCAATCAACGCTATATTTTATAGCACCACGCTATAGCGACTCGGAATTAGAACATTATGTCACGCGAGCTCGCGCGTAACGCGTCCAAGTGATGTATCGATTGCCAATCACCTTTGAGTCTATCATCGTTTGTCTAGCTTTATTGTGTTCGGCTTCCAGACGGATTCGAGGCGAATTAATGTCTTTTTACTTGGAGACTCTGCTATGAAAGGGAACCGTGATATTTCTGCACAATTTTTAGGATCCCCTACCCAAGGACCGTTTGTCCACCGCCACGTCAACCGTACTCATTTAAAGTTAAGTTATACTTATAACACATTACAAACTTGATCCCGTAAAAAAAAAAAATTAATGAAAGTCGTAACTTTAGCTTTAGCTTTTTGCGCTTTATATCTCCGTAACCAGAAGGTTTGGTCCAGCACAAAAAAATAATAAGGGAAAGAACAAGAGACTCTCGGCTTCGTTAAGGTGGAACTAGTCGAGCTAGAACTCAATGGTATGGCCAAAAAGCACACTGTCTCACCTGGCATCGTGTCCGACAGAGATAGTATTCGTGATGAGCAGTAGGACGCTAGTCTACACGCACAACGTCTAGTTCGCACGCACACAAACACCGCGCCCAACTGAAACGCGTGTAACAGTCCTTTGGAAAATCGAGTTTTATAAAAAAAACACTTTATAAATCAATTACAAATGCAGTTTATTGAACACTTCGATAATTGAGCTATGTCGGTGCCGACTTTGTTTTGAAGATTTTACACTTCTTTTATTACTTATTTACACCCAAAGTTACGTTAAAATTAGCAAGAAAAATGAGTCTTTGTTGGCTCATAACTTTTTATGACTTTTTATTTTACTATTCGTTCTGTACAGACATTATTAATGATAAGACAAAACGATATCATGTTTAATTTGAATGTACCTACAATGTCAAACAGCAACCTCCCAAAATTTGTATGAAAAAAAAAAACAACAGTGCCGACAGAAGTGAAAACAAAACATAAACAGAATACTTTGCCATCACTCACTGACAACACATCCGAATCGGGTATTTTTTTTTAATCGTCTTATAAACAAAACACGCGCGGTGTCGCTTACGGTAACAGTGGCGCGAGTTTAAAGGCCTATTCAGACCTAAGCGGTATTCGCTACCGTCTGCGGCAGAGAAAACCCAGTGGGTATGCGGTAATATTACTATTCAGACCTAAGCGGATTTCGCTATCCTTGTGGGTAGAATAACGCGCGGTAGTCGAGTTTCGCCGCGGTACTTGATACTAAATACCTGAGCGAAACCCGCGCGGTATGTACCTCTACCCACAGCGGCAGCGAATATCGCTCAGGTCGCTCTAGCCGCGGTACTTGATACTAAATACCTGAGCGAAACCCGCGCGGTATGTACCTCTAGCGAAACCCGCGCGGTATGTACCTCTAGTAGAGGTACATACCGCGCGGGTTTCGCTCAGGTATTTAGTATCAAGTACCGCGGCTAGAGCGACCTGAGCGATATCTCTACCCACAGCAACAGCGAATATCGCTCAGGTTTGAATAGGCCTTAATGGTTTTCTCCATCTCAAAAAGTCCCCAACGCGCCTAAAGAAGTTTTCACTTCAACAATATCAACTAGTCCCACCTTGAGGGTATTTTGACAGTTGTAAGCAACGTAGATGTCTCATTCATTGCTATTCCAAAGGCACCACTGAAATGCGTCATGTGCCTGTGTGTAAATTAATGACACCGGCGTGGGCGTGGTGGTAGTACGCCCCGAACGGCCTACTTATAACTCACAAAGAGCTCTTCTATCCTGCGTTTGCAATTTCCTTTCCTAAAACGTAAACAAAATGTGTCTTTTGGAAAAACTACTTTAACATTCACCACATAAAGTTCAGTTTACACTACAACTTGACATTTTCAATAGTACTAGTATTCTAAAATCAACTTAATTCACACCAACTTTAAGGTGATATTCGTTTAAGTGGAAATACATCAATTGGAAACTCTTGAGCAGACTTTAGCTATGTAAATTGTAATGTCAAATAGTGGTACTTACTTAATAGATCGTCACGAAATCTAGCTCAGCACTCTTCTTGAAATCATGCACAACACTGCAACAAAAGAGGAAATGTTTAATTAGTTATCATACAATAAAATCAAATAAAAGTCATTTATTAAACTAGTGCGGGTTGGTAGATGTCACATGTCTTCGAATTTTTGGTTCTAGGACATGCCAGTTTCCCGCACATTTCCGATATCTTAAGTAATTTTTTAGACCTTTGTATCCTGCTTATGCGTATGAAGTTTTATTATAATCGGTTCATTCATTTCGAAAAACAGGGGCTTGAAAGTTTGTATGAAATGCCGTACGTCGTAAACGCTCTTAATTTAATTATCAAACGCCAATGGTTCGTAGTTTTACCTTGTGACGAATGAATCAGTGCTAAAAACAGAGTCTAATTAGCAAATTAATTAATTATGTGCTACATCGAGACGAGGCAATTAGTAACCTCTGGCGCTTTGAGAAACGTCACCGATTTCTCCAAAGACGTGACGAATCATCGCAAATCACTAATTACTGTCAGCGGTCCGTTTCATCACCGCAGCTGGGGCCTGAATCACTATGACCACTCAATGATTCCTTACTTCGAAACTACGCCAATTCCGTATACCTCCCTTTATCTCCACGATTACTTTTCAAATTACATAATTGAATTTTACAATGTTTTCAAATCACAGTGTTCACAGGTATGGGGGGATAGTGTAGGTAGGCCTGGTCAACAAGTACCGGGTACTTTACAAAATAGAAAATGGTCTACAAATCTAGTCTACAAGGCAAACAACGTTCTCACATGCACAAAATATAACATGTTCATTCTTCTTGTAACTAAAACTCATCATCATCATCCTATAACGTTCCCACTGCTGGGACACAGGCCTCCTCTCTGTGAGAGGGAGTGGGCCGTAATCCACCACGCGGCCCCAGTGGGGGTTGGTAGATGTCACGTCTTCGAATTTTTGGTTCTAGGACATGCCGGTTTCCTCACGATGTTTTCCTTCACCGTTTTGAGAGCAGTGGTGATGAAATAATTTACACAAAGTAATGCGCCTGTGTGTTCGAAACTACGACCTACAACTCGTAAGTCGCGGCCGCTGCCACTGGGCCACCACTGCTCTTACTAAAACTAAAATATCCTATCAACCACCCAACCCCAACATATTATAAAATACACGTTTATCACCGACAACATGACCAAAGCAATAATAACGGGCCCCTTGTATATAACACAACACAATGACAACATAATAGCTGCTATGTTGTGTACAAGGCTAAACGAATTACATTAGAACGATTTTGTGTTCATCACGCCTGCATTCCCTGAAGAGATAGGCAGAGATGTTATGTTGAAGTCTCATATAACAGGGCCGAGCTTATTGCATTAAGCTCTCAAAACGGTGAAGGAAAACATCGTGAGGAAACCGGGGTAGCCTTTATAGCCCACTCCCTCTCGCAGACAGGAGACACGCGGGCCCAGTGCGGGTTGGTAGATGTCACATGTCTTCGAATGTTTGGTTCTAGGACATGCCGGTACCTCACGATGTTTTCCTTCACCGTTGAGAGCAGTGGTGTTGAAATAATTTACACAAAGAGCGCCTGTGTATTCTAGCCGTCAAATTGACAGACCATTATACACAACACCACACTGCGCTCCAAAACACAGATTACTGACATTGCTCAAAAAGCCGCGCTGAAGTGGGACTGGGCTGGTCGCATTTTCCGTATGCCCCATAGCTGTGGGCCAAAATAACCACCACGTGGAGACCTGAGACGCATAGAAGGCGTCGCGGCAGACCCCGTAGAAGATGACTGGACGAGTTGGAGAAAACAAAAGACCAGTGATCCACTTTAGTCCTGGATCGAAAGAGCTGGAGGTCATGAGGAGGGGCCTTTGCCCAGCAGTTGGATGGTGCGGGCTAACAGTAACAGTAAAGCGCCTGTCTGGGTTAGAACTTGCGACTTACAACTCGATAAGTCGCGGCCGTTACCACTGAGCCAATACTCTGACAACATGGTAGGATGCTGCCAAATTTTACCAAGTTAATTAGCAGGGTGTCTGACCGCCGCAAACCGGGGTCAACCTTCCAATCACCAAACACCCAATCTATGCCAAAACGTTCAACAAAGGCGTATCGAAGCTACAACACACTGTTGTCATTTATATACCCATTTCAAGGTCCAATCAAAACTACAATAATGAGTAATGATGACTCATTGGTCCGAACTTTTTGTACCGAACTCATCCGTTCTGCTCTGAATACTCTCGTGACGTCAGGGCTTAGGCGAACCGTGACGCTATCGGCACACTTCGCCAACAATCGGACGTTGTCGGGCTGCGCTTGCGATTGTTATCGTAAAGCTTTTTTTTGTAGTTCACAAGATGCGTTTCTTTGAATTTTGTGTGTACTTATTTTTGGGTGATTGTTTTGTTTTTTTCGTGTCTTGACGTGGTAAAAATATTACTCAGTCCGCAAGGTGGCCAATCCGCACTGGGCCCGCATCCCACTCCCATGGGCCCCATGGCCCACACCATCTCACCGAAGAGGCCTATGTGCCATGTCTCAGCAGTGGAAACATTACAGGCTGATTATGCTTGCTACCTTGTCCGGAAGCCTGCTGCCTATGCCAGGCTATGAACTTATGAGGAGGGACTATATTATTCTTTGTTGTTGTTACGTCTGCGGCAAAATTATAACCATCGCATGGGTCGGTCGAAGGTTAAGCTACGATTACCACGGTCGGTTCGGGGATGGGTGACCATTTATTACATATCTTGAGACCCCTCCGTGCCTTGGAAAGCCGTTTGGTCCTGGATGTCATTCCTAGATTTTTGACAGTCGTTACGGGTAACCAGAAGCTCAAAAGTGAGTCGACGTCTTACCAGGGAATATCGTGTTATCCAGTAACTGGGACACTGGGTTGTGCAGGTCAGAGATGAAGCGACTGCATTCATCTTGAACGAATATTACAAAGAGAAAAGATTTGATTTTTTGTATGTTTGTTAAGCTTTCACGCAAAAACGGCTGAACGGACTCGGGTGAAATTTAGCACATGGGCAGACCATGACCTGGAGAAGGATATAGGCTTTCATCCTGGATTGCAGATGAAGTCGCGGGTAACAGCTAGTGCAAAATACTGCCTATTCAGCTATATCCAACGTGACTGGAAGCCGACGCCAACATAGTCGGATCGGAATAAGACTAGCCAGATTGAGTTTTAACAGACATTTACAGTTCGAGACTACGGCATTAGAAAGGATTTTCACCCCTAAAAGAGAAACTGGGGTATGAATACAAAACGTTGGTACGAAAACAGCCCTGGGGTTCTCTCTCGCATAGTCTTAGCATTATGCTGAGCGATGACCGTTTTCCGTGGATGTGACGCATGTTTTCCCCAACTTGTTATTTTTTTGCGTTTGTGATCTTTTTCTGCGTCATGTTTACCACAAATAAACATATTTTCTTTCGTTATTTTTTAAAAATCCGCTAGATGTACTCATCAGGGCAAACTCGCTGGCTACAGCCAATGATATCATAAATTAAAAAGCAATGGCCGCTAACCGCTAATATTCTGACTCAATATCTGCTACACCATATAGGGACGACCTTGCAATCCATTTTAATTCTATTTTTATACTGGAGCTATGAAAGAGTTATGTTTGAACAAGAAGCTACAGTATCAACAGACACACATCCATACTAATATAGGTACGTATAATTATAAATGCGAAAGTGTGTCTGTCCGTTTGTTACCTCTTCACGCTTAAACCGCTGAACCGATTTAGATGAAATTTGGTATAGAGATAGTTTGAGTTCCGGGAAAGGACATAGGATAGTTTTTATGCCGATATTCCCACGGGATCGACACTTATGCGGGTGAAACCGCGGGCGCTGCTAGTACTAACATAACTTCACGCCTGTAATCCCTAAAGGTTAGGCAGGGGTGTGCCTGTAGTTTCAGTACTCAGTGCACTACTACAGTATCCTTGCGTTGTAACAGCACATTTAATTTCATAGAATTCGTCTTAGTAGAGCATCGCCTCACTCATACATGTGTGACTGTCTCTTTCTAAAGCGCGAAGTGTCATATTTCCCGGGTACTTAAGGTGTATAGATGGCTCACTGACCTTGTGCATGTGGGCGGAGCTAAACGCCCTACTCCCGAATACGTAAAAATGTGTGCGGTGGCGCGCGACACTAAAACTACAATCAAAGAATATGAAGAGGCGCAGACATGCCGCACGTAGGTCGCCATTTTTGCCTACGATTCCAGAAGGGAATGGCGGATGCAAGGCTGATATATTTTGTAGTTAGCTGTTAATCGTCCGTGTGGAATTTAACAAAAAAGTTATTGTTGAGTTCGCAGAGTTTACGATAACTTTATAAGGCGCTGTACTTAGTCAAAATAGGCTTCGCAAAACAATATTTTAGCCAAATGTATACATTTTAGAACAGCAAAAAAAATATTTTAATCTTGATCATATTTATGAGTGGACCATTGTGTTCAAAACACGTTTTCGGTAAATTTTCTCGATAGAAAAAAATCATAAAATAACCATTAAAATTGAAATCGTTGCAATTGTAACTGTGTTATTTATAAACAAATCTTATATAGGTTGTTTTTGTTGGTGGTATATGTTATTTATAAACAAATCTCATATACTATAAAGGGAACTGTTGTTTTTATTTATCGATTGAAATAAGATATTTGTAAGGATTTGATAAATAACTCGAACGAGTCGAACGAAACGTTGCGCCATCGCGGCGTCTTTTTAGCTTTTCTTCATTTCTACGCGGAGCGACAGTGAGTCAGTGACCCATACATAGAGTATAAGTAACTAAAAAATGCAGTGACTAGACATGGGTCGTACTTGCAAAATCGCGTACCAGGGCTTACAAGTACGACTTCTTTAAGAAACCACGTCCTAAAACTAGATCTCGGGATACTTTCAAGTATTTTCTATCTGCATAGGAAATTGAACCTTAACTGTATACAAATAAGGACCAAAATCGCTTTTACAAATAAATACGTACTTATAGAGTATAGACGATTAAAGTTTCTACTACTATTCCAACCAAGAGCCCTGTTGGAAGAAAAAAAAACTTGCATAGGAAATTGAACTCTGAATTCTTACTTATGGAGCACAATCGCGTTTAGGCATGGGTCGTACTTGCAAAATTGAGTACCAGAGCTACAAAGTACGTCCACCTTAACCCTAGATTCATAATCATATCTAAGAGGAACATTAATCATAAACATTCGTCTCACAGACGACTATATTTAAATGACGGGTTTATCAGTACTTGTAAATAAAACAAAATAAATTAAATATGGTACTGTTTAATATGTTGAATTAGGTTATAAAAAAGAAATTAATTAATAGAAGCGTTTTACCTACCAATAAAACGCATATTAATTTACTTACCTTATTCGAAGCTTATTTAATTTGAGATAGGCACTACGTTTCCCGCCATCTATATCCGTCTCTTTCTTTCTGTATCCGTCCCTTTCTAACCCCACCACCTGGCAGAGTGGGGGCGCACTGAGTGAGCCGCCATCATTTTGCCTCATTGAGTCGAAAATCACCAGGCAGACTTTAAAACATAAGCTTCGAATAAGGTAAGTAAATTAATATGCGTTTTATTGGTAGGTAAAACGCTTCTATTAATTTGACTTGACCGTTATTCGAAGCTTATTTAATTTGAGACCTGTTTGTTATCGCCTGGTGGTGGTGAGTGGTGACACAGACGCCAATGTGAATGACTTGTTAGTAAAATAAGGTCAAAACTGGTAATACTGACCGTTTGTATGAAATAAAAGCATCTTGGATTTTTCCTTTTTATTAAAGAAAACTAAAGAATCACATAATTATGTTAACATGATTTAGATTTAATTAAGTGATTGTTTCAACTTAATTCTTCTCACTAACGACTTAATAATTGATTTATCACAATGTCAGAATCAACATTAGATCAACAACATCACTCAACAGGATTAAATAGCATAGTTATAGAGGTACTTGAAGATGAGGGTAGAACTGTCCGTTTATAGAATTTACAAAAAGTATTTTGTGACTTCCAATTTCCTCTCGCGAGAATATCCTCTAACGGGAAATTGTCTAGCCAGTTTTTTGAGGCAACGGCAGAGCGGAAACTCCCAGGTGTTGCAGTTATACACGCATCTTTAAGTAGAGTCCTAATCCACCCTGATATGATTGTCTTTGAAGCGGCTTTTGCTTCACCTCTTGTGGAAATGAACAGGTTATGGATCTTAGCCGAATCTCTGCGAATTTTTAGCAATTCAATTGTTCTATTAATCCAATAAACTGGATCCAAATTATTACTATCTAGATTAGTAAACAATTTCCAACCCGATTGCCTGTTATCCGAAGAATCAGTCTTTGAACCAAAAACAGGCCACAAGGTGATAGAGTTACTACTTTGAATACAATGCTCCGAATCAGTTCTTAATAAAGTCAAATCGTGAATTCTTCGACCTGAGCATAAGAGTAATAGTGCTGCAGTGTGTCTTTGTACTTGGAAAATATTGTCGTGTGTAAAATTATAACTATTTAGGTATGCAGCTAGGCTATCTATGTTCCAAATCGGTGGTTTAGATTTAACTGGTTTCTGTAACGCTATGGATTTTAAAACCTGTTTTACTAAAATATGAGAACTAATTTGGCCCGCAATGTCTGGATTGCAAAGAGTGGAAATTACAGATTTGTGCAACAGAATCGTATTATATGATAAATTATTAACCAGATGAAGGTCCGACAGGAATCTGGCTACTTCTCTACCGCTAGGATTATGAGGATTAATTTGGTGTTGCTCAGACCAGATTAACCATTTTTTCCAAGCAACATCATAAGTTTTTATGGTGGAAGGCCGCCAAGACTTCTTCAGTAGTTTTATTTGGTTATCATTCCAATCTTTTAGAGTCTCTGCCCACCCCCACATTTCCATACCTCGAGAATCATGTCCTGTGTCCTCGGAGGTGGGAGACCCGTCGACACGTCTATTAAGACTTGATTGAGATTCCGAAGTGTGAATGGGGCTGCCAACGCTCGGGCCTTCAGATCTGCCCGCCAATATACTCGGTCCCAATGCGGAACTACTAGCAAATATATCCCGTGAGCACTGTTCAAATGGGATAGCACTTTGGGAATCAAGTATGGTGGCGGGAAAATCCACGCCAGTTGATAATTCCACTGTTGGGAGAACGCATCGTGAAACAACGCTTGGTGATCGTTCAGATCCAGAGACGCATAATTCACTACGACGTGTGCTCGACTGGAGGCAAAGAGGTCTATCAGGGGGATGCCCCATTTGGAAAACACTTTCTCTGTGGCTTTGGCCAAGAGATGCCATTCCGGATTCACCCGAAGTCTCGACAAATGGTCCGCATGACCGTTGTACATCCCGGGAATATGAAAAATATTCACGTGAATTTGGTATTCTTCCAGAATTTGAAAAACTTGGTATGTTAGATCCATCAGTGGTGTGGATCTCGTGCCCCCTTCGTGTCGGAGATATGCGATAACAGTTTTGTTGTCGCACTGAATTAATACTGTACTCCGGAGCAGGAACTGACACTGATCTTGTAACACTTTTAGGATGGCAAGCATTTCTTTCTGGTTGCAGTGCAACTGTTTTTCGTGATCTGCCCACAACCCTGTCAACGACAGATTGTCTAATCGAGCTCCCCATGCTATGTCGGAGGCATCTGTTGTTAGGTAATGGGTTGGTGGCGGTACATGAATGGCTGAAGGGCGTTTGCAGTTCTGAAGCCACCATATTATGTTGTCCCTGGCTTGGATAGGAATCAGATGCCATCTCTGGTCTGATCTCAACATTTTGTTGAGGAGGTCCAATAAAGCCCGATAATTGAGTCGGCCCCTTGGGACAGTAAAACTCGCAAAATTCAGAAGTCCGACCAGACTCTGAACCTCCTTGAGCATTGTATGCTCCTTGTCTAGCATTTGGGACAGCTTGGCAATCAGCGACGTCAGCTTCTCTTTGGGGAGTTGCTTCTGATTTGTCCAGGCATTCCACTGAACGCCCAGATACGCCAATGTTTTTGACGGAGTCAACACAGATTTCTCGTAATTTATGATCCAGCCTAACGTCTCGAGAGTCTGGATGACAATATTTACGTGTTCCCTTAGGCTTTCCTCGCGTTGATGAGCAATCAGGAAGTCGTCCAAATACACCAGTATTCGTATGCCTCGCTTTCTGAGCATTTGGGCAATCCAATTCGTCACTGATGCGAAAGTCTTGGGTGCAGTACTTAGACCAAAGGGTAAACATGTCATTTCCAATAGCTCTTTTCGATAGACTAGGCGCAGGAATCTTCTGTGACTGCGAGCTACTCGAACGTGAAAGTACGCTTGCGAGAGATCTATTTTGCACAGCCAGTCTCTTTGTTGTAGGAAGTCTGGCACACGAGAAACATTCACTAATTTGAATTTGGTCGTTATGACGTATTGATTGAGGGCCCTCAGGTTGAAAATGGGCCGAGCAGAGCCGTCGCTCTTGAGAACTAAGAACATTGATGAGAGGAAGCTTGGAGACAGATGTGCTCTTTCGAGGACCCCTTGATCCTTCATTTTGTCGATGACAGTGGTCATCTCTATTGAGCAAGGAACTATCATACCTTTTTTTATGTTCCTTGGATGGATCATTGGAGGTCTTTGACGAAAGGGTATGCGATACCCTGATATCATCCTGAGAATGACATTTGGGGCTCCAAATTGTTCCCACTGAGTTAAAAAATTTGCTAGACGGCCTGCTTTGAACTGCCTCATGTCAATATTTTCGACGTTTGACGTCTCTATTGTTGTTGGGCGGAGACGGTGCTCGTTTCTGCCCAGATTTGGATTGATTTCGGTGCTTGGGTTGATTTCTCGAAGAACCTCGTCCACGAAAAAGCCCCCGATTATTCGGTGCGCCCGAATGAGAGCCATGTCCATGATAGTGAGAGTTATAACCACCCTGCGAGGGTGGTGCAGTTTGACAACAGCCTTGCACATAGCATGACCCATGTTGACAACCCTGCGAGGGTCTTTTTCGTGTTGCGTACTCCTGCGAGGAGACGCTAGCTTTGGGTGTCTCTACCTGCGAGGTAGAGTTCATGGACTTCTTTAGCGGCCAAAAACATTTTCGCACTCCACCCGCTTTTTCTAACGCGGCTGTAAATTTTTCTGTGTTGAACAAGTTTGTGCATGTAGGAGGAATCTTCCCAAGCGTAGATTTCACTAATGGGTCCTTTACCTGTTTGATTACACAGTCTCGGCGCATTTGCAATATCTCTGCGCGATGGCCACAAACAAGCTGTAACAAATCTGAGGAGGTTGTTTGAAAATCACCGCAATTTATAAGCTCTGTTAACTTATTATTAATAACCTCATAATCTGGGGTTAAATCTTTAGACCACTGGGCAAAATCAAGCAGCACCTTCTGAAGAGACTCCTTCTGCTTTAAAATGCACATTGTTAAAGCTGCAAAGGCTTTATCAGCGTATATCAAGTGGCGGGGAGACTGGAAGGCTGCAACTTCTTCATTTATCTCAATATCCGTAAACCCCGGTTTGTGATTATACGCTTTTTGAGTTTCGGAATATCTGATTTCGTTCCAATTATTAGTATCCCAATGTTGAAGATCACATAGCAGTTTTAAATGGAGTTCAGAACTCTTGGGCATAGAAGGTTCTTTTAATTTAGTTTGAATATTAAAAATAACTTCATTAGGCGCGTCGTTAATCGAAGCGTTATCACCAAAGTCTTTGTACAGGTTACGACTAACACCAGAAATTATAGACATGGAATCGTTAAGGTAGTGATCACTAGTTTGAACTTGACGCTCATTATCACGAGCAAACAAAGATTTACGAAGATCACGTACCTCCTTTGATAATTTTCGATACTCCTGTTTCGAATGTCTTCCTTTTCTCCCCCTCCTCTTTTTTCCATGATGACTCCGTCGACGCTTTGGGGAACTTGATGAAGACGAAGATGAAGAACTGCTGTGGGAACTATTACTGCTTAAACTTGAACTCCTGGACCGTAATTTACGCTGCATACCAGATGGTCCTGGTAATGGTTCGTTTACTTCATTTGGTACATAATTATTACCATCAGCCATTCTAAACAGGAAGGAGGCTTTAGAACAACACTAACGGTATAAGCCGTTAAAAATAAAGTTCAAATAAAAAGTGGGTATGTGACTACACACACACAATTTAAGCAAACAAAAATATACGCTCTAAAAAGCCGATGAAAACATTTAAAATCATATACGAACGGAAAAATAAACCGTTAATAAAAAACATGCGACTACACACTGAGTAGTCACACTATTGCGTTTTATCAACATAAAAAATACTCACGTGTAATTTTGTGGGAATTTTCAATTAGCACCACACTATCACTGTTATGCACCACACTATCACTGTTATGCACCACACGTAAGACAAAAATATCAATTTTTAGAAATTCTAAAATTTAATACACTTATTATTTTAAAATAACTATTTTAAAATAAACTTAAATATTGTGGTAACGTTATTGTTAACGCAACCGTACGCGGCGGGAAACAAGACGCCAATGAGGCAAAATGATGGCGGCTCACTCAGTGCGCCCCCACTCTGCCAGGTGGTGGGGTTAGAAAGGGACGGATACAGAAAGAAAGAGACGGATATAGATGGCGGGAAACGTAGTGCCTATCTCAAATTAAATAAGCTTCGAATAACGGTCAAGTCAAATTAATAAAAATTAAAGTTCATCGGCACATTCCACACATATGAGGCCGCGATGGTCCATACACATAAACTTTTTGCACGACTTGCATTGGAACCTTGTCATACGACGTTTTTTATAGTCACAATGACCACACATTTTTTTTTGGGTCCCACTTGTACCAGGTATATCAATGGTAGGCGTTTCACCTAAAACTTCGGCGATTTTCCTTTTTAGGCATCTCTTCAAAGTTGGCATTTCCTGCCTTTTCCGTAACCACGGTTCGATCATCTTTCGGAATCTGTTTGGATGGTCTCCTGATATTCCACGTGATCTTCGACATCACTTAAATTCAGCACTACTCTTTGCTGATTGGTAAAATCATCATCAGAATCGGATAAACGATTCATTTATGTAGTCCACAATATGTCGATCATCCATTCTAAAATAAAATTAGATGAATTAAAGTATTGTAGGTACCCGTAATTATACATTATGAAATATAATATAATATTTAGCTTAACATAATAACATAATTATGTAAAATAATAACACATACTTACTTTGAATTTATAAAAAACAGATATCGTCAAAAACTGATTTTCAAAAATAACGATCCACTTCATCAATAGGTACACTATTCATAAATATTCGTCTCTCAGACGAACAGAGGTCTATAACTTGCAAATTAGATGTCACTGCGAGTCAAGGTCACTCGTTACACTAACATTCAAACGTTCTAGGAAGGTACTTAAGAGCTCAGCTTTCTATCTCTTTCACTCGAAACAGTAGAAACTAATTTGTGTTTCGCGCGGTCTGTGAGACGAATGTTTATGAATCTAGGGTTAAAAAAACATAGCTCGAGATACTTTCAAGTATTTTCTATCTGCATCGAAAATTGATCCATGACTTCATACAAATAAGAAATACAATCGCGTATTCAAAAGCCCTGTTAAGTAAAAATACTTGCATAGGAAATTGACCCGTTACCTTCTATGAATAAGGAGCATAATCGCGTTTACAATTAATATTTTCACAAACCATTAAAGTAAAAATACTGTCAGACGAAATTGTTCCGTAGACTCTAATTGATAAGGAGCCTGATCGCATTTGCGAAAAATGACGCGGTTGGGTACAGTACAGACGCCAGCTCATCAACCGATCACAATCTGTCAGATTTTCCCAAACAACTTTGAACCTTATGCTTTAGCAATAAAGTTGAAAATCTATTAAAGAAATCTGACAGATTGTGGTAGGTTGATGTGCTGGCGTCCCGTCCGTACCTATATAGTTGAGCGAGTAGCCGTATAAAATACTTTGAATTGAAGTCTTGCAATTATTTCGGGTCGGTACCTAGTGTACGTACTTTGGTATCTGTTTGTTGATGAAAGCTGTTTATTATATTTTATTTTATGATTAGTTTTTTCTAAGTTATGTTGTTGGTGTAAATGTTTGTACTGTTTCGGTTCTACTCATAAGTTGTATAAATAAACAATCAGTGTATAAATAAACGGAAGGCAATAAAGAGATCTTATTCGACGAAACAAATTGTAAAGTTAGTAGGTACCTACTTTTTTGTACACACCATATTTTGTTTGTATAGATTATCTATAGACGCGTAATTTCGACATACATTATAACAGCTCGATTGGTCTAGTGGTCTCGTGCATCACTAAAGTTCTCTGCATCTATCACCAACGCCCGACTTCAAATTCAAACTTTTCCATAATTCTTTTTGTTAATTTTCTTATTTGATATAAATGTTTTTTTAATTATTATTATACTTTTTCCGATTTTCTTGTTTGAAAATTTTCAGTAATTATTACTTTTGTTGATTTTCTTATTTTTGTAACAATTATAATGCAATTTTATTGTTTTTTCTTTATAGTAAAAAGAAATGGTTGTCGTTTTTATTTTATTTTTATTATATTACTCTAGATTCTGAAGAAAAATAACTATAGGAATAAAAATGATTGTTTTTATTAAAATAACAATTACTTATTGAATTATTTTAAAAATAAGAAAATAAAAATATGCACATTATAATTAAAAAATAACAAAACAAAAGATAAGCACATTATAATTAAAAAATAACAAAACAAAAGATATGCCGTCCACTGAGATTCGAACCTGGTGATTACGCAGTGAGAATCCGGACAGTAGAGTGCGGAGCCAATCGTGCATCTTATTCGAGTCGCGAAATTACGCTTCTAAATATATCTATAATGGAAGTCGCTCTTCGACGAAATTCGCGTGGTGCACCCCGCCGTAGGCGAGGACTATTCGTATCCCACTTCATCTGCTTCACCCCCTCATATATTTCATTTAGTACTTCATTTAGTTCTTTTTGATCGTTTTTGCATTTTTAGTTTAATTATTATTTATTTTTAGTTTTTCGTATTAGCCTTTTTATATACAATATTTGGTGAACGATTTCCTTGGGCTAAAACAAAAACACTAGGTATATTATTTTTTCAATCAATTTCATTGGAGATTAAGGAATCTTCACGTATAGGATCCACTTATAAAAAAAAAAAAACTGTAATCCGTTTCTTTATTATGATTTATTTACATTTGGTTAAGTACCTAAATAAACGCAGTATACAACCTCCCTATTTGAATCGGATATTATTCAATATTTCATTTCATAGGTTTTAATTTTTTTTCGTGGGAACCTATTTTCTTTTTTTTTTTTTTAATAAAAGTAGCCTAAGTTACTCCTTAGTCACCTATCTGCTAGTGAAAGTCCCAGTCACAGAAATAAATCCGCACAAGAATATGAGAAGGTAGTAATCATAAACTCAGTAATGCAAATACTCGTAGATTGACAAAGTAAGAACGCTCATTTTTTATAAATTAAGGTGTTTGAAAACATTTTTTTTTTAATTGTGGGTAAGTAGTTATTTTCTAAATAGTCAAAATAAAATGGCCTGAAATGGTTGTTTTAATATTACAAACAGACACTCCAATTTTATTTATTTCTATAGATAGATAGATACTTATTAGTCCACTCAACGAATAACCAAAAAGAGGTGTAGAGTGCGTGAGCTGGGCCCTGAGCGATTTCTTCAGAAAGTTGCTCAGAGTGCTTAGGGAGTAAACATACTACACTATTTGCGCTGTAGCATGGTGCGGGTGACAGTTGCCCGTATGACGTTGACATTTGTCAGTACCACGTACATAGGGATGTGAGGTTATGCAATTCATTTTTATCGCTAACGATACTCGCAGCGTGAATCTAGTTCTCTTTAATATTGTTATGAAAATTAGTGTATTATTCAGTTGTGCAGTGTAACTACGTGTGTGCTACGTGTATAAACTTGTCAATATAAATGTTTTATGGCTACATAATTATCTTTGTACTTATATAAAATAATCAAAATCGGGTTTATGTTTTTTTTTTCGTGACAACATTTTTGCTCTATGGTGCATCGGCGCGGCGGCCATGTTGTTTACCCGTGCGATGCTGTGAGTGCGAGTACGAGTGCAAGCGCGTTATATTGTGACTTAATGTGACACGTATTACGATTTCATTGTTTGTTTTCATTTTTGTTAAATTGTTATTTGTTATAAGTTTGTTGAGTTTGTTGTTATTACCATGCCTAAGCATACAAAAAAAACTGTTTTGGGTAGTCAGGCCAGGGAGCTTGTTGTTCGCCTCCGAGACTACTTTGAAAGAGAACAACAAAATAATGGACCGTTGTTACCATTGAATCATATTGTAGAACGAGTAGCCGAAGCTCTTGATATTGGCCGCAATACTGTTTCGCGTATAACACGTGAGAAAATTGGCCAAGATGGGATGTTTGAAAATAAATACTTTTTTTTATAAGTTCGTTTATTTTTAGGTTACGCCGCAAGAAATAATACTTCGCCGCCATTTACGGCAAATAAGATGTTGGCCCTATTACAAGAGGCCATCAACAATGTTCAACCTGAAGACTGGTCGAAGGTCGTGAATAAAACAAAAAGGGACATTATGTCTGATTGGGATCGTGACATACATATTGACAACATAATTGAGTCATCGTTAATAATATCCGTCACAGATTCAGATGATGAATTGAGTGACAATTCAGATGTTCCTGACTCTGATATGAGTTTAGACGAATAACATGTATTTTTTTTTAGCAACCTTTTAAGCAACCTTACCCTATAAATGTTCTGTTGTATAATTAGACCTTTTAAAAATAAAAATTGACCTACGCACAATATACGTTTTTTATTATAAAAAATATCGACTATCCATCGTAGCAGTACATCCCATCACTAAATACGTCTATGGCGTTACGTTATACGCATAACACTTTGCTTAATTTTTCATTCAATTTGATTTTATTTCTTGATTAGAACATTCTGGTTGGGTTTAATTTAATTTACTACAGTTATTAATTATTTAATATATTACGAATGTGGTACAACTGAAATATTAAGTCATAAATTGTAAATCGCGGCAACTTTCAAGAGTGAAACGAAATGTTACTGAAACTGTCACCCGCACCATGCTACAGCGCAAATAGTGTAAAAGTCCCCGCGTCTAGGAGGTGAGCCGGAGTGGGGGGTATAAAAATTCCCACTTTTGAGTTTTTCGCTAATATCTATAAAACGGTGCGTCGTCGTAGAGAAAACGTATTTTTCTTGACTTGCTTTGCTTTGGCATTTTTATTTATTTACAAATTATCTCATATTTACAAAATAAACAATATAAAAAAAAACAGTATTTAGAAATGGCACCACTAATAAAGCGTCCACGCGGACAATAGAAATGGGCCCTCTGCAGCGAGCTAATCTATAAACGCATACTGATACAATTCGTTCATAAATATCTGCACTAACACAGCCAAACGCGCGTAGTCGATCGATAGCCGGGCGGAGCAGCGAGCGACACAGCCACCCCGTCTCAGTGCTAACGCACGACTGCCGCCCGCGCCCGCGCAGAGCACCTCTGAACCTATATCTCAAAATGGGGCATTGTCTTTGCAACTGTTGATTGATTTAAAAACGCTATTTCAAATATGTAGTACCTCTAACCATCAATTTTTCAGTGTAAAAATATTTCCAAACATCAAAGCCGTTTAGAAGTTATAAGCAAATGTTAGCGAAAATAGCGTTTTGGTAAATATTTTTTTAAGGCAAAAGTATTAGCCTTATGAAAAAACCCTGTTTCAAAAATGTTGTACATGAATCTATAGCAAACATATATTTTTTACAGACCTTCTAACCAAACCGTTAATAAGTTATAAGCTTCATAAAGTGACCGTTTTACGGTACTAAACGAGAGTAAGGCCCTTAATCCTTTCACAGTTATTTTACCTCTGTGGCGACATCTACAACGCCACATGCGAACTACGCACGACACTGACGTCACGCAAAATCCTGCATCGCGCAAGCAGAGTTCAACGCGCGAATAGCATTTTACAACGTCGTCGGGCAGTAGCGCACCAGACACAACACTCGTCTGGTCGGAGGATCCTCCCTGCACTATGGAGGATGAGTGAAAGGGGATTGAAGATATGGAGCTTGGCATTATCATACATACCTGTCCGCCATTTTTTTTTTTCATAATTTCGGCCACACATGAGGCCCATATAAATCGATAGCTGACATCTATATAAACGGAAAACTTACTAGGACCAAACTCCGTAAAACGTCACGTTTCCGAGATATTAACGTTCAAAGTTAATCACGTGACTTCTATATTTTATTGAGCTTCCATCTTCTTGCATAAATGTTTATTTTAAACATTCAGAGTGATGCATAATCAGAAGTAAAATGACTACATAGAATTCCTTTGAACTAACCTAGAGTATTTTATCTATGAAACTCGTACAAGACAAAAGAAAGCTGCACTAGAACACGAAACGTAACGAAAAACATTCACAACTGATAAATAAAGTAATATTGATAATGTCGTAGGGTGGAGCGCCCGGTTGTCGGACACGCAATTATTTATTTATTTAAAACATCAGTACTAAACAACGTGAGACTATTACACATATCATAGGAGTTAATGCAATTCGATTGCAGAAGAGAGAGAGGGAATTGATAACAAAGTTATCATAACTTTTTTATATTACCCTTTTTTTTCAAATAAAATTAACAACAATAATATAAATTAGGTACGGTACGTCTCTTTGAAGGCACGTCAATACCGCCGACTTAGTGAGTACGGGTGCGAGCCGCGTCCGTGTCTGCTCAATTTGTAAGGACCAAGACTTGGACAGGACACACGCTACACGGTGCAGCATGAACTGCTTCATATAAAATGTTAGTGAAGTTCGGCACGGATAAATCATCTCTAACACCTACGCCCCCCGGGGGCGTAGGTGTTAGAGATGATTTATCCGTATCGGTACGGGGGCGGCCCCCGTACCGATAAACAGTAATTAACAGAATACTGTGTTAATTCGTGAATTTTTCTTTTCTTTGAATCTCTTGGGGACGAAAACTACCACCCGCCAAAAGGACAAACTGATAAAAACATCTAAGAGGCTATTCAGACAGACTTGTTATGCAACCTTGTCTGGGACGCACAAGTCTGCGAAAGATTGTTACTTTGCAAAAAACATATTTTACATGTCGTTTGTTACTTTTGAAAACAATTGCTTGCTAGCTAAAAGTAAGTACTACATAATATATACTTCTGCTTTTTATCTTCGGGGTTTACAAGCGTAATATTATGTGTTATGCTTGCTTGTGCAGTTACCCACATGAAACTAAACTATGATGTATATAATCATTTCATTAAACATACTATTATACTAGCTGCGCTCCGCGGTTTCACCTGCATTACTCTCTATCCTGTGGGAATTTCGTGATAAAAAAGTACCATAATTATGTCCTAATCTAGATCAAGGACTGCCCATGTGCCAAATTTCATTCAAATCCGTTCAGCCGTATTAGCGTGAAAGCGTAACGAACAAACATACAAAAATTCAAATCTTTTCTCTTTACAATATTAGTTTAGATTTAGATTATAGAGACCAAGATAATAGTGTATTTTATAGATAGCCTGTCGTCTGCATACGGCCCGGATAAAATCACAAATCTGCGAGCACGCCGACAACCGACAACCGGTGCACCCACCCTCCAATAAGTCATTATCTACAAGTGATTCGGTATCTTATCTCGGAGTGTCCGCTCCACTTCGGAGTTATTTTCTTTGAGAACTGCTGATAATATTAGTTTCAAAGAATGACTCAAGTATTTTCTTTCTACATTAATATCATCGTGGAATCGTGTTGAAATACATACCGTAGGTTTTTGATGATTTGTTAAATTCAACATGGCGCTTAAAATGTCGAAAATTAAACATTGAAAAAATAATGTATTGTTGCACATAGCTATTTGAGTGCTGTACTAATTTTATAAAAATTTAAGTAGGACACATAATACAGGTCATCCACGTGCAAAATGTTACCATGAATTCAGTACATCATTCTGGACAGCCAGCGCACAAAATCTTCGTCGGTAATATTAAAAAAAAAATCAGCTTTAAGGCTCGTACACACAGGCGCGACGCGACACGCGACACAAAGGCACCGCAAGTCGCGCGACGAGCGGTGCCTTTGTGTCGCGCGGGATTCGCGTCGGGCGTCGCGCCTGTGTGCAGGAGCTTTTATCATGGAAAAGTGTAATGTATTTTTTTCGTTCTTAATTTGATTTTATGTATTCGTCATAGTTTCACTTTTACTTCGATAAGTACATATTGTTTTTCTATACTGCTCAAACATAACTCTTTCATAGCTCCAGTATATACATAGAAAATGAAAATGTTTACCGACCCGCACTGAGCCCGCGTGGTAGATTACGGCCCACTCCCTCTCACAGAAAGGAGGCTCGTGTCCCAGCAGTGGGAATAATATAGGCTGATTATCCTTTATAGGCACCACTGCTGAAGCAACCCATTTCTCGCAATCTACGCAAGCTGGATGCTCCAGTAATAAGACAACACTAAACTGATCAATCAAAACTGTCAGGCATCCATTCAGAACAATTTGTCAATAATTACTGAGCGACAGTTGTCTTCAGTCACTATCGCGGGTGACCTGAAGGTCAAATTCTTATTAACCATCGTTGGAAGGGAATCAATTGAAACTTTATATTAATTCTGTTCGATCGTCACTTTTTCTGGCTGTAACGTAAATCACGCAAATCGCAATGAATGTTGTTGAACTGTCAAAATGTTGTATGTAATTTTTTTTTTTTTTTATAGTTGTAATGTAATAATAATGCATTGTATGTGAGTTGCGCAATAACCTCGCAAAGTCAAAGTCTAATATCATTTATTTCAAATAGGCACAAAAAAGGCACCTTTGAACGTCAAAATCACACTAATATTATAAAGGCGAAAGATTGTGTGTGTGTTTATATGTTTTTTACTTCTTCACGCTCAAACGGCTGGACCAATTTCGATAAAACTTTGTATGGAGGTAGCTGACACCCTGGATTAACATATAGGCTACTTTTTATCCCGATATTCCCACGGAATCGACACTTATGCGGGTGAAACCGCGGGACGCAGCTAGTGTATAACAAAATTGAATTGATTCTAGTCGCCCCTTCCAAAAAGTAGTTTCGTATGCAGAAGTATGGGCAAGAAACTCCACCGTTACTGTCCCGCAAGTCCTAGTCTAAATATTACACATATCATCTGCAGATCCCAGACGCTCAAAATGACGGTATCTCCGAATATGATCCGGCAATCCTAATGGCAGTGACCCTGTGGTCAATTAAGAGCCACCATTCCACTGCTTATGTCATGACGAGCGCCGTAGATATGTGGTCATTAGAGCTGTTATTTGCTAGCGCAGTAGGACGACAGATAATCGGTGAAGGATCGAAATGGAGTACTAAATCAACTGCCTTCCCTGTTCCTATGTTGTTGGGGTCAGCTTCTTGTCTATCCAGATGCAGCTGAATGTCAAGAGTTTACGTGGAGCGACCATCTGAATTTCACAACCTAGTTACTGGATAACATGATAATTCTTACTAAGACTAGTAGTTTTCAGGCTTTTGGGCTTCTGGCAACCTGTCTTTTTTTTTTTTACAATAGTTACAGGTTGCCCTGTAACTATTGTAAAAAAAAAAAAGACAGCCGGGAGCCAGGGGCTAGCGGCTTAAACTGCTTTAAGAAGCACGCACACGAAAACAGCTCTGTAAAATCATATAATAATGGGGCTTTTACAATAGTATAGACATGCTGTTGCCTTCGGTTTCACTCGCAAGCTAGATAAATTACTTGTGTTCACGGATGAACACAGTATCTTTTTATTTGTTAATCCGTTCAGTTGTTTTAGTATGGAGTATCAAAAATATTAAAAAATTTCGCTTTTTCAATGTTCGTGAGGATATCAAACTGGTGCCGTATTGTGACGGTTTAATGCCATCATGATTCCAGTGCAAGAGAAAGACGGAGCTATACATGATCGATAGCACCATCCCTTTTTCGCACTGGAATCATAATGGCATTAATACTTCGTAATACGGCCCCTGAACAACTTTCTCCATAGGACCAACATTGTAATCGCGAAAAAACTATTAGTTGTTCCATACATTTGGATCACTCTTTAATACCAAGGATCCAACGAAAAAACATCAATATCACACCAAAAGAATACTTTTAAAAACGTTTCAAATAGTCTCTACTCTTCGCCTTTTACAAAGTTACAGCCGCTAAACTCGTAGAACAGCCATTATGCCATCCTGAGGGAACCCCATACATTACATGGAGACTATTAATAGCTGGCGTTATTAGGTAACCGAGTTCACTGTTGTTGTAACCGGAATCTGTATGTTCACGCTTTTAGGAAACAGGAAGGCAGGGTAGAGGCTAGATGTGTAGCTCTAGTTTTAATAAGCAAAAACAATCCATCTTTTTTATTATCAACTAGCTTCCGCCCGCGGCTTCGCCCGCGAGGTATGTGTATAAAAACTATCATATGTCATTCCCGGGATGCAATCTATCTTTCTGCCAAATTTTATCGAAATCCGTTCAGTGGTTTAGGTGTGAAATGGTAACATACAGCAGACAGACAGACTAACAAAGTTACTTTCGAATTTATAATAATACTAGCGACCCGCCCCGGCTTCGCACGGAAACATTATTATTATTATACATATAAACCTTCCTCTTGAATCACTCTATCTATTAAAAAAAACCGCATCAAAATCCGTTGCGTAGTTTCAAAGATTTAAGCATACAAAGGGACAAAGGGACATAGGGACAGATAAAGCGACTTTGTTTTATACTATGTAGTGATAGTGATTAGTATGGATGCTAAAGTGATTCTGTGTCGGTGACGTGTTCACAGCTAAACAGCTGAGCCAGACAGCAGAATCGATTTTAATGAAATTTGGTGTAGAGATAGCTTGAACTTTGAGGAAAAACAAAGGCATTGGTGGATTGTTGAAGTTCGAATGAGAAAATCAGAAGCCCACCCGCGGGGTAATTGCTTTACGCACTATCAGTAGCAATGGTTTTCATTTTGACAGTTCATCAACATCCATTGCGTTATTTACGTTGTTGAGCAGACAAATTCTTGGAGCATATGAAGCAATAGATTAGCAATATCCTTTAAAACGATGCAGATTTAGATTGATCGTATGATACGCAATGAGGGTGCCGGGTGAAGAGCCAGTTAGTTAGCCAAAACATGCTTTTGATTATCGTTTCGTGTAAAATCCTGTAGGATAATTGCGTAGCGTAACACACATACCTAGGCAATACCATCTATTTTGACAGTTCAACATTTTAATTAATCATTGTTATTGTGAATGTGAAGACGATGTGGGTCATTTATTTTATTAATTTTATATTTTTTTATTATTCTCTCCATGGTCTGGCAGTTTGAGTAATTTATATGGCCTACCCAAATGTCCTTTCTTTGGTATTGTTCGTCGAATCGTTGAGCTCCTTAAGTCTTACTTTTGGAATTTTATACGGTAACATTAGTGGTAACGAAACGAAATTCATCTATTTTTCCTTCATTGTATGGAATCAAGTTGAACTGAGCTGTGCTGCTGGGGAGTTAGTTGCGCTACTTTTTCCCAGCTGAAGCACTAGGACCTGGTGAAGGTCGGGCGTGCCGGGGGACTGTCTTGTCATTGTGACGTTCAAAAAGCAGCCTAGTATGAAGTAAATGATTTTTATATTACATAGTTATTTCTCGATTCATTCTAGTTTGATTCGTACTGTTAAAGATAAGATTTATTTTATAAACTCAGTATGAATTGCTTATAAGTGATAACGGTCACATTACAACAACGTCAAAAAGATTTCTCTGATAAGAATTTGTGTCAATTTTACTAAAATTTCCGTTCGACTGAAGGCGCAGGCGAACCGAGCGCGAAATAAAGTCACCGCTCGTTGCGCGACTTGCGGTGCCTTTGTGTCGCGTGTCGTGTCGCGCCTGTTTGAAGGAGTCTTGACTCGTTGGTTCAGTGATCGCAAGACCCCCAGATATGCTTGGGGCATCGAGTTCATCTCCAGCACCCGAATATCATAACCCACAATAATTAATCACGCTCAGAACCACTTTGAAGGATAATTGCTAATACATTGCATATTCGAAAAAAATATCCGCTCAACAACATAAATAACGCAATGAATATTGTTCAACTGTTAAACAGAAAGTCATTCCTACTATTAGTGAGTTACGCAATTACCCTAATTATTTATATTTTTGTAAAAATATAATTTAAAAGAGTGTCCATAGAATTTCTTGCCCGTTCTTCACCATAGGTACAGACGCCAGCACATCAAGCTACCCGAAACTGTCAAATTTTCCCAATCAACTTTGAATCTTATGTAAAGCATAAGATTCAAAGTTGATTGGGAAAATTTGACAAGTGATAAAATTGAAAATCTATTAAAGAAATTTGATAGATTTTAGTAACTTGATGTGCTGGCGTCTGTACTTACGCTTTGGAATGGGCAACTATGTAGCTTCATATTTTCTGACTGACCGACTTCTTGACAATTCAAAAGTGCCAATTTCAAAAGTAAATGGTTTAATTTGAAATAAATGCTTTGAGTTTGATCTTAGGGTGCGTTTAAATACATGCCTTTTAAAAACGGCAGTTACCGAAATCCTTTTTGAAACTTAGCTTTACAAAAAAACTATACTTATTAAGGATACAAGAAACTCACCGGTTATTTTTTACATGAACCAAAACCGGTATCCGAAATCCTGGGTGGAGCGAGACAGATGTAGTTTTTTATAAGAGTGAGAGAGAAGGTAGATTTGGCCGTTAGTGCATTGTGTCTCGTTGATTTGAGATAGCATTATGGACATGTAGTTCTTGAAAAAAAACTTGTGCACTATATTATATCCTTCAAAATGATTCAGATTGTGATAATTCCCATTTTGCGCTCCTAAAAATATTATTGAACACTATAATAAATAATGATTGCGATTTTTTCCAAGTCACACTTACACTTAGTACCTCATTAGCACCATGCGCATACACACACACACACACAAGAACTCACTCGCAATACATCACACAAGTGCGCTCCTTTTTTTTTGTATTTATGTATTTTGTTTTTACTTTATTTTTCTATTTATGTTTTTGTTTTTCAATCTTTATGTAAGTACCTAATTGCAATAAAAAAAAATATTTTATTTATTTATTTATTTTTTCTGAACCTCAAAACATTCCTATTTTGGGGTCCTAAAAATACCAAATAGTTAAGTGACTGCGACCAACTTGGAAATAGCGGCGCGGTTGTTCAGAATTTTAACCTAATCCATTTGGTCGAGTTTAGTTCCTCAACACCTGTGACAAAAGGCCAGAAAATACACATAACATAATTAATCAGCCTATATTGTTCCCACTGCTGGGACACAGGCCTCCTCTCTGTGAGAGGGAGTGGGCCGTAATCCACCACGCGGGCCCAGTGCGGGTTGGTAGATGTCACACGTCTTCGAATTTTTGGTTCTAGGACATGCCGGTTTTCTCACGATGTTTTCCTTCACCGTTTTGAGAGCAGTGGTGATGAAACAATTTACACAAAGTAAACAAAGTAAAGCGCTTGTCAGGGTTCGAACCTAGGACCTACAACTCGTAAGTCACGGCCGTTTCCACTGGGTCACCACTACTCAAAAAGAGGCAAAATTAATTTAAAAAAATTACGCTCCGTTAATAAACAGGCCCATTCAGTAATAAGTAACACTAATATAAAAGAAGAGTCACAACTCACAACGAGACTCCTCTGCCTACCCTCTTGAAATCAATATTTTGTTTTTTTTTTGCAACATCACATCACTGGCCGTTAAAGTAAGAAAGCTACTAAGAGTTCAACGATATTGATATGAAACCAGTTTTGTTTGAGGTTCGTTAACCACTGAAAGCTAACTATTAGTCATGCTTAAAAGATATGTCGAGATAGCGATTTTTAATATGACAGTGCTTGGAGGAGCTCGTGCCTAAGTAATGACAACCGCACGGGTCGATTGATCACGTTAAGATATATGCTACATACAGAGACCCGTCCGTGCCTCGGAAAGCACGTTAAGGCGTTGGTCCCGGCTGCAATTCTTGGATCTTTCATAGTCGTTACGTGTTGTCAGAAGCCCGAATGTCTGACAACCAGTCTTACCAAGGGGTGTTACCAGTAACTGGGTTGTGGCAGTCGCTCCATGTAAAAATCTAGCGAAAAAACATTCAAACCAGCAAACAGGGTGATTGCGTAACACACACAGTAGCAACGGCTTTAATTTTGACAGTTCAACAACATTCATTGCGTTATTTACGTTGTTGAGCGGACAAATTTTTCGAACATGCAAAGCAATGGATTAGCAATATCCTTCAAAATGATTCAGATTGTGATAAAAAGTGTGTTACGCAATTAGGGTGCAGCTTTCAAGATTAGATAACTATTCTGCCAGCATTTTAGACAAATATCGGTAAACAAACAAGTTATGTAAGAGTTAATAGAAAAGTATTTGTATAACGGATGTACCTCAATCTAAGGCACACACTCCACTAACAAGCTATTTATTATTTACTAGCAAAATACGCGCATTGACGTGGAGTTGCGGACACCAGCCCGTATTACCTATTTACTAGCTGCGTCCCACGGTTTCACCCGCATAACTCTCAATTCCGCGGGAATATCGGGATATAAAGCACCCCATGTCCTAGTCCAGGTCATGGTCCTCCCATGTGCGAAATTTTATCCAAATCAGTTTTTTGGGATGCATGAAGAAGCCTCCTCGTGTAGCGCAGCAAAATTTGACAGTTTCGGGTAACTTGATGTGCTGGCGTCTGTTATGTACAACATATTGTTCAATCTATGTATCTCAGCTCAAGAACTACCAAATCGATTCGAACAAGCATCATCAGCCTATAACATTCCCACTGTTGGGACACAGGCCTCCTCTCTGCGAGATGGTGTGGGCCGTAATCAACCACGCGGGCCCAGTGCGAATTGGTAGATGTCACATGTCTTCGAATTTTCGGTTCTAGGACATGCCGGTTTCCTCACAATGTCTTCCTTCAACGTTTTGGTGGTGATGAAAAAAAAATGACAACTCGTAATCGGGGCCGTTACCTTGGGGTACTGCTCTCGAACAAATTAGGCACGAATTGTTTACAAAATAAATATTAAATACTATCAATGTGACAGATAACCTTTCCAACTACGCTCTACAAGCTACAACAAAAACTATTTAAAGAAGTGTTTCATCGAAAAATAACCTAAAGAATTCCTGATAAGTTGACTCTACCGCCGGCTCCATAAAAAAAACGTATATTTTGCTTGTCCAGGCAGCATTAAAACGAGCTTACAAATAAATGCAGACGCTAGAAATAATTCTGGGTCATCCATGTAAAATGGACGTAAGATTCTTGGTCCGTGGATGGGTGAGCATCTTTACATACCGAGACCCCACCGTGACTCGGAAAGCACGTCAACCCGGTTGGTTCCGATTGTCTTTGGCAATCTTTGACAGTCATTAGGTACGGGTAGTCAGAAGCCCCAAAAGTCTGATAACCAGTCTTACTACTAAGGGGTATGGATGGTGTTATCCAGTAACTGGGTTATGGAGGTCGGACAGGCAGTTACTCCTTGTTAAATACTGGTATTCAGCTGCATCCGGTTACAGATGATGATACATGACACCATTTGAATGAGCTTGTAAATAATTTTGGATCTTCTGTGCTAATAAAGGATATAAGCTTCATTTTTGGACACTGCACTACCAGGCAACAACGGACCAATCTCTTCACCAATTAAAGTTCTCTTACAAAGCCATAAAATCGAAATTCAAACCATTTATTTCAAATAAACCACTTACAGGCATTTTTGAATTATCAAGGAGTCGGTCAGTCAGAAAGGTGAAGCTAGTTGCTCATTCCAGAGCGTAGTAGGTACCAGGTACCTATGGAGAACGGGCAAGAAACTCTTTTAAAACAAAATATTGCTTACATCATTGATGTTGAAATTATACAATGGCCCAATCTCTTCAGTCGATTCACAAAACCATAGCTTCACAACATATAGTATATCGTCGCATGCGCAGCCCCCAATCTTTAAAAAACCGGTACACCGCCGTGTCTCCGTCATACCGACTCTTTAAGAGCTTACTTGCGCAACGGTACTTATTACGAGTTGAGTAAGAATTAAATTCGCCAGTCAGCGATAGAAATAGACCCTGTGACCTTTTGTGGCGTAACATGGGAGTTTTATTAGTGGTTCATGGCGAAACAAGATTATAAAGTAGTTAAAAAAACAACAAAAAAACACGCTGATCTTAATCGATTGGACTCTTCAAAACAAATCATATGAGTCCAAACTCTAGGGCTTTACTAGTAGCCACTGAAGAGCTCTACTATCCAGCTCCTCGCTCTAACATCAGATCAGCTCCAAGATACCAAATAACAGTTTTGTCAAAGGAACTACATCCATCCATACTAATATTATAAATTCGAACTCTGTCTGTGTGTCTGTATGTTACCTTTTCACGCCTAAACCACTGAACGGATTTCGATAACATTTGGCAAAGAGATAGATTATGTCCCGGGGAAGGACATAGGATAGTTTTTATCGATATACCTCGCGGGCGAAGCCACGGGCGAAAGCTAGTATACATATAAGTTTCAATTCGATACAACAATTAGAAGTAGGTTAAAATTTACTTCTGAGATTTTATAATATTCCTATTATTACATTATTAGTTACAAGTGACGCTAATAAAAGCGTGTTAAAAAGGTAAAGCGTTTTTCTCCTTTTCCCAACTATGTTGGGGTCGGCTTCCAGTTTTCAGTTAGTGTATTTTACATGGAGCGACTGTCTGTCTGACCTCTACAACCTTACCTAGGTAACACGATGCCCCTTGGTAAGACTGGTTGTCAGACTCGAGCTTCTGACTACCCGTAACGACTGTCAAAAATCTACGAATGACAGCCGGGACCAACGGCTTAACGTGTAAGAGAGAATTAATCCATGCTAATATTATAAATGCGAAAGTGTGTCAGTCTGATGCCTCTTCACGCTTAAACCGCTGAACCGATTTAGAAGAAATTTGTTATAGAGATAGTTTGAGTCCCAGGAAAGGACACAGGATAGTTTTTATCCCGAATATTCCCACGGGGAAACTTATGCGGTTGTAACCGCGGGGCGCTGCTAGTTACAAATATTTAAAAATACACACAGTGCAAAACTTGGAATCATAGAATCATCGGTAAACAATCGAAAATCACTGTGGTGAAGATAGATAGGGCACGCACTGATGGCCCGAAGAATGTTTTAGTGGTAGTATAAGCAGGAAGGTGCGTCATCAGCGTCCTCACAGGCCTCCTCTCTATGAGAGGCAGATGCAGTATAGCTTCTTGTGTAACAGTTCGTCCCAGAATGTACCAACAATATCTGCCGGAAGTCAGTTAAGCTGTGTTCCAATTTAAAGAGGAAGGCACATGTTTTCAATTAAGGGCCTTACTCTCGTTTAGTACCGTAACACGGTCACTTTATGAAGCTTATAACTTATTAACGGTTTGGTTAGAAGGTCTGTAAAAAATATATGTTTGCTATAGATTCATGTACAACATTTTTGAAACAGGGTTTTTTCATAAGGTTAATACTTTTGTCTTAAAAAAATATTTACCAAAACGCTATTTTCGCTAACATTTGCTTATAACTTCTAAACGGCTTTGATGTTTGGAAATATTTTTACACTGAAAAATTGATGGTTAGAGGTACTACATATTTGAAATAGCGTTTTTAAATCAATCAACAGTTGCAAAGACAATGCCCCATTTTGAGATATAGGTTCAGAGGTGCTCTGCGCGGGCGCGGGCGGCAGTCGTGCGTTAGCACTGAGACGGGGTGGCTGTGTCGCTCGCTGCTCCGCCCGGCTATCGATCGACTACGCGCGTTTGACTGTGTTAGTGCAAATATTTATGAACGAATTGTATCAGTATGCGTTTATAGATTAGCTCGCTGCAGAGGGCCCATTTCTATTGTCCGCGTGGACGCTTTATTAGTGGTGCCATTTCTAAATACTGTTTTTTTTTTATATTGTTTATTTTGTAAATATAAGATAATTTGTAAATAAATAAAAATGCCAAAGCAAAGCAAGTCAAGAAAAATACGTTTTCTCTACGACGACGCACCGTTTTATAGATATTAGCGAAAAACTCAAAAGTGGGAATTTTTATACCCCCCACTCCGGCTCACCTCCTAGACGCGGGGACTTTTAGTATGTTTACTCCCTAAGCACTCTGAGCAACTTTCTGAAGAAATCGCTCAGGGCCCAGCTCACGCACTCTACACCTCTTTTTGGTTATTCGTTGAGTGGACTAATAAGTATCTATCTATCTATAGAAATAAATAAAATTGGAGTGTCTGTTTGTAATATTAAAACAACCATTTCAGGCCATTTTATTTTGACTATTTAGAAAATAACTACTTACCCACAATAAAAAAAAAATGTTTTCAAACACCTTAATTTATAAAAAATAAGCGTTCTTAGTTGTCAATCTACGAGTATTTGCATTACTGAGTTTATTGATTACTACCTTCTCATATTCTTGTGCGGATTTATTTCTGTGACTGGGACTTTCACTAGCAGATAGGTGACTAAGGAGTAACTTAGGCTACTTTTATTTAAAAAAAAAAAAAAAGAAAATAGGTTCCCACGAAAAAAAATTAAAACCTATGAAATGAAATACTGAATAATATCCGATTCAAATAGGGAGGTTGTATACTGCGTTTATTTAGGTACTTAACCAAATGTAAATAAATCATAATAAAGAAACGGAGTACAGTTTTTTTTTTTATAAGTGGATCCTATACGTGAAGATTCCTTAATCTCCAATGAAATTGATTGAAAAAATAATATACCTAGTGTTTTTGTTTTAGCCCAAGGAAATCGTTCACCAAATATTGTATATAAAAAGGCTAATACGAAAAACTAAAAATAAATAATAATTAAACTAAAAATGCAAAAACGATCAAAAAGAACTAAATGAAGTACTAAATGAAATATATGAGGGGGTGAAGCAGATGAAGTGGGATACGAATAGTCCTCGCCTACGGCGGGGTGCACCACGCGAATTTCGTCGAAGAGCGACTTCCATTATATTTAGAAGCGTAATTTCGCGACTCGAATAAGATGCACGATTGGCTCCGCACTCTACTGTCCGGATTCTCACTGCGTAATCACCAGGTTCGAATCTCAGTGGACGGCATATCTTTTGTTTTGTTATTTTTTAATTATAATGTGCTTATCTTTTGTTTTGTTATTTTTTAATTATAATGTGCATATTTTTATTTTCTTATTTTTAAAATAATTCAATAAGTAATTGTTATTTTAATAAAAACAATCATTTTTATTCCTATAGTTATTTTTCTTCAGAATCTAGAGTAATATAATAAAAATAAAATAAAAACGACAACCATTTATTTTTACTATAAAGAAAAAACAATAAAATTGCATTATAATTGTTACAAAAATAAGAAAATCAACAAAAGTAATAATTACTGAAAATTTTCAAACAAGAAAATCGGAAAAAGTATAATAATAATTAAAAAAACATTTATATCAAATAAGAAAATCAACAAAAAGAATTATGGAAAAGTTTGAATTTGAAGTCGGGCGTTGGTGATTGATGCAGAGAACTTTAGTGATGCACGAGACCACTAGACCAATCGAGCTGTTATAATGTATGTCGAAATTACGCGTCTATAGATAATCTATACAAACAAAATATGGTGTGTACAAAAAAGTAGGTACCTACTAACTTTACAATTTGTTTCGTCGAATAAGATCTCTTTATTGCCTTCCGTTTATTTATACACTGATTGTTTATTTATACAACTTATGAGTAGAACCGAAACAGTACAAACATTTACACCAACAACATAACTTAGAAAAAACTAATCATAAAATAAAATATAATAAACAGCTTTCATCAACAAACAGATACCAAAGTACGTACACTAGGTACCGACCCGAAATAATTGCAAGACTTCAAAGTATTTTATACGGCTACTCGCTCAACTATATAGGTACGGACGCCAGCACATCAACCTACCACAATCTGTCAGATTTCTTTAATAGATTTTCAACTTTATTGCTAAAGCATAAGGTTCAAAGTTGATTGGGAAAATCTGACAGATTGTGATCGGTTGATGTGCTGGCGTCTGTACTGTACCCAACCGCGTCATTTTTCGCAAATGCGATCAGGCTCCTTATCAATTAGAGTCTACGGAACAATTTCGTCTGAAAGTATTTTTACTTTAATGGTTTGTGAAAATATTAATTGTAAACGCGATTATGCTCCTTATTCATAGAAGGTAACGGGTCAATTTCCTATGCAAGTATGTTTACTTCCAACAACGCTTTTGAATACGCGATTGTATTTCTTATTTGTATGAAGTCATGGATCAATTTTCGATGCAGATAGAAAATACTTGAAAGTATCTCGAGCTATGTTTTTTTAAGGTGGACGTACTTTGTTTGTAGCTCTGGTACTCGATTTTGCAAGTACGACCCATGCCTAAACGCGATTGTGCTCCATAAGTAAGAATTCAGAGTTCAATTTCCTATGCAAGTTTTTTTTCTTCCAACAGGGCTCTTGGTTGGAATAGTAGTAGAAACTTTAATCGTCTATACTCTATAAGTACGTATTTATTTGTAAAAGCGATTTTGGTCCTTATTTGTATACAGTTAAGGTTCAATTTCCTATGCAGATAGAAAATACTTGAAAGTATCCCGAGATCTAGTTTTAGGACGTGGTTTCTTAAAGAAGTCGTACTTGTAAGCCCTGGTACGCGATTTTGCAAGTACGACCCATGTCTAGTCACTGCATTTTTTAGTTACTTATACTCTATGTATGGGTCACTGACTCACTGTCGCTCCGCGTAGAAATGAAGAAAAGCTAAAAAGACGCCGCGACGCGATGGCGCAACGTTTCGTTCGACTCGTTCGAGTTATTTATCAAATCCTTACAAATATCTTATTTCAATCGATAAATAAAAACAACAGTTCCCTTTATAGGTACATTACATCACTGTTATTAATTTTATCAAGATTTGTTTATAAATAACACAGTTACAATTGCAACGATTTCAATTTTAATGGTTATTTTATGATTTTTTTCTATCGAGAAAATTTACCGAAAACGTGTTTTGAACACAATGGTCCACTCATAAATATGATCAAGATTAACATATTTTTTTTGCTGTTCTAAAATGTATACATTTGGCTAAAATATTGTTTTGCGAAGCCTATTTTGACTAAGTACAGCGCCTTATAAAGTTATCGTAAACTCTGCGAACTCAACAATAACTTTTTTGTTAAATTCCACACGGACGATTAACAGCTAGTACAAAATATTATATCAGCCTTGCATCCGCCATTCCCTTCTGGAATCGTAGGCAAAAATGGCGACCTACGTGCGGCATGTCTGCGCCTCTTCATATTCTTTGATTGTAGTTTTAGTGTCGCGCGCCACCGCACACATTTTTACGTATTCGGGAGTAGGGCGTTTAGCTCCGCCCACATGCACAAGGTCAGTGAGCCATCTATACACCTTAAAACTCTGGATGACGGGTGTAAGTATAAACACGCAATCAATCGGCCAAGTTTCCATCTTCAGATCACACCACGCCAAATCATCTACTGCCGAACCTTTCCCCAATTAAGGTCGGGCCGTCTTCCAGTATAACCGGATGCAGCTGATAAACCAGTATTTTATATGGAGCGACTGCTTTAAATCTGACCTCTACAACCCAGTTACCAGGTAACACTATAACCCCTTGGTAAAACTGGTTGTCAGACTTTCGGGTTTCTGACTACCCGCGACTTGCAAAAATCTCTATGAATGACAGCCGGGATCAACTGCTTAACGTGCTTTCCGAAGCACGGAGGGTCTCGATATGTTAAAAGCTAGGACAAACAAAGGAACGGTCATTGCGGGGGTGACAACGTGGAGACAGTACATAACCCAAATACTGGGTAACACGATACCACACGGTAAGACTGACGACCACGCCATAATATTCTATCGTCGAAACACCTGCGTTTCAATAGCAACCCAATAGGAACACGGGAACTCCCACAAAGGGCTTTGAAGGTCTGTGGCATACCTACTGTCCGCCATTTAGATTTTTTTTTCAAAATGGCGACAATGTGTGATGCTAGGCTCCATAATTATAAATGAAAAGTAGTTACAAAAAAAAACACGCTTATCCAACGGACTCGTCAAAACAAATCGTATGAGTTCAACCTCGAGGGGTTTACTAGTAGCCACTGAAGAGTTCTACTATCCACCTCCTGGCTCCATCATCAGATCAGCTCCAAGATACCAAATTATAGTTTTGTCACCCGAACTACGTTTACATACAAAGTTTTATTTGGATCCGACAAGTTATAAAATTGGCTTCTAAGATCTTATTACAAAGTTTGTTAGTTACAAGACAAGTGAAGCTAAGAAAAGCTTGTTAAAATCTTTAAAACTAAACGAAAACCTTCAAAAAATCTCTCCTGCACTCCATAAAAAAAATCATAACAAAAACCCACGTTTTTAATGAACCCGGCTCGGTTAGGTAGAATGCAACACGTAAACACACACTTGTGACTAGAGCGGCGCTGTTTCCGTGGCGGGCTGGCAACGCGCCAATGACGTCACCAGCGTATGCGCAGCCTAGCTTATTCACATCTGTGAATACTACTACTTAAAATGAATTGAAACGTTTTTAGAGGAGCAAGTGAACTTTGAAGATTTTTGGCCCCAGCTAGACAGTGACATTTTTTTAGCGATAACGATGATAGTAAAGTCAAAAATATATTAAACTAGCAGTGCCCCGCGCTTTCACCCGCATAAGTGCCGATTAGTGTCGATCCCGTGGGAATATCGGGATAAAAACTATCCGGCGTAACCGACCCGATTCAGTTTCATTCTCTGTTGAGAAAAAGCGCAAAGTGCCCCCTAAAGAAGTTTTCACTCCAATAATTGTGAAGTGCAACGTGATTTTTAGGGTTCCGTACCCAAAGGGTAAAAACGGGACCCTATTACTAAGACTCCGCTGTCTGTAACTGTAAATAAAGTTAAGATTTAAAGGGGTATAAAAGAAACGTTTTTTTTTTTTCGGCGTTTTATGCCTTGTGGTACGGAACCTTTCGTGTGCGAGTCCGACTCGCACTTGGCCGGTTTTTAAAATCATAGTCGCAACGCGCTTTCTAATTTGACTCATCTTTTGAACACTAAATCCGCCTGCCAAATGCAGATTCGAAAGCTACATTATACAAGTTTGTCTGGGAACAATTTGAGTCGCGCCTATTGTCGTATATGGCTATATTTCTGCCTGCGTTTCAGTCTGGAACGCAGCCAAGAATACTATAAACGTCTAGACTAGTCAAAGAAAAGTACACATGAATTTACTCCATTAATAAATTGTTATTTCGTTTGATATTTTATTTAAGAACTTTCGTTCTTGAGCCAGGGAAGAAGTTTTTAACTACTTTAGCATGAAAATTGCTTCGATTAGTCAGCAATGGAGAAGCAAACAGACACATTTTTATAATGATAACTATGATTGTACAGACGCCAGCACATCAAGCTACTACAATCTGTCAAATTTCTTTAATAGACTTTCAACTTTATCTCTAAAGCATAAGGTTCAAGGTTGATTGGGAGAAAATTTTACAGTTTCGGGTAGCTTGATGTGCTGGCGTCTGTACAATTTGATAGTAAGTAATAGTTCAGAAAGCCAATTCTCGTACTTAAAAAACGTTCAAATTCAAGTCGTAATCTCAACTCTGCGACAATCAATGTCAAAAACTTGTCAAAAATGTAGGGAAATTACTGTGAACGTATTTAAAATTACGAGAATTGCCCCTCAGATGTCGCTACTATCCCGTGTCCAAGATTATGACAGCTAGCTGTCACTTACAAGAAGACAGTTATCATCTGCCTAGCCTTGTCCCAACTATGTTGGGGTCAACTTCCAATCAAACCAGATGCAGTTGAATTACCAGTATTTTACAAGAAGCGACTGCCTATCCGACCTACACAGCCTAATTACTGGGTAATACAATATCCATTGGTAAGACTGATTGTCAGACTTTCGGGCATCGGATTACCCGTAATGACTATCAAAGGTCCACGAATAATAGCCGGGACCAACGGCTTACTGCCACCTTACAGCATGACCAGACATTAACATGACACACCCCACCACACGCGTTACCTGTCCCGTAGGCCTAGTGGTTGCAAGCGCGACTGCTGAGCGTGGGGTCCTGGTTTCGATTCGATGGGCGAACAAAGTGTTAATGGGTTCTTTCATTAGGAATTTCTTAATTAAACAGCTCGGAGTTTGGAAGTTGGCGGTGTGATACCCCCGTGTCTCGGAAAGCACGTTAAGCCCTTGGTTCTGCGCCTAATCTCTCTTCGACCGTGTCGGATTGCTGTCCCATCCGACTATGAGAGTGAGAGAAGAGAGAGTGCACCTGTGTCTGCGCACTATAATATCTCCCGCGCCGAAGACTGGTCTCCGCTGAGATTGGTCGCCATGGCCTAAATTCGGTCTGGACGGACACATCGAGCGGTAGAATGAGACGATCACAGTGACACAGGTATGAGTGAAAGAAACGACACTCTTTCAAAAATCGATGTGCCGTATTGACGGGTGGCGTACTGTATGTACCTATTTACCGACAAGCAGCGTTGCTATGTTCCGGTTTGAAGGATACGGGCGCCGGAAGTGGATGCATTTGCCCGTACCTGCACGTCGATATGGCACCGTTGCACGTGCTAAGTCCCCGATACGTTGCGGTTTTGCTGCTTGCAACTCTGCCCAACCATTTGGGTAAACAAGGCGTGATTCTAATCTGTTCTCGTTTGTTTCTGATATCTACAATTTACGAACCGGTATTGATTAAAATTAAGACTCTTGTATTTTTACCAATTAATGAAGCAAAGACCTCATAGCTTTTCATAGTAGCCCCTCCCGTATTTAAATACTTAGCTATCACAGGTAAAACCGGCTTACGAATCTAATTATATGCCTAGTTTGGCAATCAAAATTGTCTACCATTGGTAAGCAAAACGATGCGTGTTTAGGGTTCCGTAACTTAAAAGGAAAAACGGAACCCTTATAAGTCCATCGTTGTCCGTCTGTCAAGACCCTTTTTCCCAGGAACGAGTGGAGTTATCTTGTTGAAATTAATATCAAATACTCAGGGCTGCAATCCCTTGAAGCAGTGAAACAATCAATCTTCTAAGTCAACGCAATATGGGAGTTTATGTTCCGTTTATGCCGCGTATTTTGGCTCTCGCAAGGGAATCAAAACCTATAGGATACTTCCCGTTGACCTAGACTCATGAAATTTGGCAAGAAGCAATGTCATGTAGCACAAGACAAGTAAAGGAAAAAATCCGGAAACCGAATTACATAATGCACGTACGGAACTCTCGGTACGCGAGTCCGACTCGCACTTGACCGTTTTATTATAGATAGACGGTCTAAGCAGAGGTTATAATTATAACATAGGTAGGTCATGGAACAGACAACTTTACAGTACAATCACAAACTAAAACAAAAAAGTCTTAAAACAACTCAGCACCCAAAAGCTGCAAAAACAAAAATATAACGCCTTTTTATTTGCGATTTTTTTTCCTGGCCATTGTTCGCCAACCATTGTGAAAGATTCCAGTCTAAGTCTAACATGTCATTAGAGTGACATGCGTTACATTTGGAGGTCAGTGACATCTGTTTTTTTAACACTGACATTCAACATTTTTTTTTATTCCGAGTTGGGTTTAAAAATTACATGTTTATTTTTAGCGTTTTCTCAAAAACTGTTTTGTATTTTCCCAATGATCGGTTGGCTTCCGGTCTCCAGAATTCCAGATATGGCAGAGTATTCAAGGATATATAGAGCGTCTGTGTTTTGACCTAGATTATCGAATTAATCTTATGTCCGTAGATGACACAGAGTAGCAAACGGTCGAAGCTACGGATTTTGTGCTTAGGTAGTAGAATTCCTGAGATGAGCGTTGATACTTCAACAGCGCGCTTTTAAGCAATGATTTTGGTGTCGTCTCGAGTTACCGAAAACGGGCATCCTTCATCTCTTACATAATCAGCCTATAATGTTCCCACTGCTGGGACATAGGCCTCCTATCGGTGAGAGGGAGCGGGCCGTAATCCACCACGCGAGCCCAGTGCGGGTTGATAATGTCACATGTCTTTGAATGTTTGGCTCTAGGACATGCCAGTCTCCACACGATGTTTTCCTTCACCGTTTTGAGCACAGTGGTGATGAACTAATTTTCACAAAGTAAAGCGCCTGTCTAGGTTCGAACCTACGGCCTACAATACGATAAGTCGCGGCCGTTACCAATGGGCCACAAATCGTATCTTTTAATAAACTTAAAATATTTCTCTCGACAAGATGGATGCATAGCAATTTACTGCACGCCACGCGCACTGTGTTGTGTAGACAACGAACAAATTGACGGACACATAGTTTGTCAAAACCGGTCCGTTTTGGACGGACGGCGCATGCATACCTACTTAACGGCTGGCGGGCTGGACCAAGCTTTGTTTTACCCTTTAGATATGGCGGCGGATACTTCTGACGAAACTTTTATGCGATAAATGTTCGCTGTTCGAAATTTTTGACTATCGTTACGGGTAATAAGAAGGCTTAGAAGCCCGAAAGTCTGACAACCAGTCTTACCAAGGAGTATCGTATAACCCGGTATCTGATTTGTGAATAGTGATAGACAGTCGCTCTATGTAAAATATTACTGGTATTCAGCATCTGGTTAGATGAGCTCAAATCAAGTCATTTATTAAAACTAGGCTGAGAATCAACACTTTTTGACCTTCAAAATTACATAAGACACTCCCCTAAAATGCCCACCCTTGTCCACTTCAGCTGGGAAGAAGTGGCGCAACAAACTCCCCAGCAAGCAGTACACCCGTCTAAAGTGTTCGATTTCAGCAAAACATACTGATAAGACTGCCCAGATTAAATGGGAGTGGGCTGGACATGTCTGCCGCATTATGAACGAGCGCAGGATTGGTGCCATGGATCAGCGAGACAGCTGTGGCAGACCATTTATATTGCTATCGTTCTACTTAATATATTTAAAATTAATAATAAATTGCCTTCGGGCTTCAATTTATGTATCCCCCTCGTCTGTTAGGCAAGTTTATTAAGTTGGGTAACAATAGAAAAGTGATTGTGTCTCATTAGTGACAGTTGAGCTCCTATGGAGGTGAAGACGGAACGTCTTGGATGTCTTCCTTGGCTTTTCCCCAGCAGTGGGACAGTACGGGACAGTTATGATGATAGAATTAATATGATATTAGGATTTTAGAGTATTTTCTCACAGGTGTCCGTCAGGCGTAAGTGTAAACTTGACAAATGGTTAAAACTGTTTCACGTAAAGTTACCGTTTTGCGAAAGCAGACTATCGAAATGTTACACTTATACATAACTAGCAGCGCCCCGCGGTTTCACCCGCATAAGTGTCTATCCCGTGGGAATATCGGGATAAAACTATCCTATGTCCTTCCCCAGGATGCAATCTATCTCTCTGCCAAATTTTATCGAAATCCGTTCAGAGGTTTAGGCGTGAAAAGGTAACATACAGACATTAACTTTCGAATTTATAATATTGTATACATAATTAGTCTATAACGATTCTTTTGCTACGACATAGGTAGTCTCTGCGAGAGGGAACGGGCCTTAATCCACCACGCGGGCCCAGGGTGTGTTTTTAGATGTCACATGTCTTCAAATTTTCGTTCTAGGACATTATACCAGTTTCCTACACCGTTTGAGCAGTGGTGATGAAATAATTTACACAAAGTAAAGCGCCTGTCTGATAGCGAGCCGACGCGCGACGACAAGTAACGGCTCCTTCAAACAGGCGCGACACGCGAATTAATCGCGCGCGACACAGGCACCGCAAGTCGCGCAACGAGCGGTGCCTTTGTTTCGCGCGTGATACGCGTAGCGCGTCGCGCCTGTTTGCAGGAGTCTTAAATCGGGGCCGTTACCACGAGACGAGCAACAGAAAAAGGCTCAAACAACTTTAAATCGTAACTAATCAAGCAGGTTTTTTCACCGAGTCTACGCGATAGTTAGATAATGTACGTTATACATACATAGTGTCTGCGCCACATCTACGCCTGACGCCTTTTCAATAGCATCAAGTAGCACAAGCGACTGGTGCCATTAGATTTTCTGTGTTGTTCGTGATTTTTTACTCACACCCGCACACTTTTGATTATATTCTTTTTTCTACTACTTGTTGAGTACACGGCTGCGTCGATTTCTATATTATAAAACGCTATTATGTTGTAATATTCAAGAAAATCCATGATTAAAGCTGTTTGTGAAGAAACTGAGGTTTTAATTATTGTAAAACTTCCAAATGTCCACTACTGGACATAATTTGGCGACCGTGACAGGACATTTCTGCAAAATTGGAATCGAGTACGAAGATAAAGAATCTTTATGAAAAGGAAGTTCACAAAAGATTCATCGTGGAGGACTACAGACGCAAGAACACTAGAATAGAAGACAACTAAGCCAGCCAGGTCGGTCAGCAGAACGCGCCGCGCCCAGCCTTAGCTTCTACGACGCCGACGACGTCGAGGTTCACCGTCAGCCTGCCACGCCAGCTCGAGGATTCCGTCAACATTTGCGCGAGCAGTTCGTGTACCTATTAGTACCACAGCTACCAGCGAGGATCAGTGCAGCCAGAAGCAGCCGTCTCGCCTATCAGATAAGTGCCATTCCTACAAAACCCTACCCATAGTACTTAAACCTATTTCCTATCAAAAGGTCGCTGTTGGTACCTACATTCCACTTGTGTATTTCATTAATTCAACAAGTTATCTAGCTACTTCAAAGTTTATTTCAAGTAAATAACCAGTACATATCGAAAAATAGTAAAATTAAAATCGATTGTTCAATGACAACTACCTACGTCATTTGTAAAATTGTTAATCAGTAATTACATTCTCAATGTTTTCGTTATACTATAGGTAATCTGAAGTAGGGATGTTATGGATATGAAATTTCGGATACGGATTAATTACGGATATAGGAATGATTATTATACCGGATACGGATACGGATACGGATATGAAATTATTTCGGATTATCCGTTAGTTTCGGATAATTTCGGTTACGGTTATTAATTTTTTTAGGAATTTCAAAAGTTCAATACAAATAGTTAATAAAATAGTTTTATTTATATGTAACTATTTGGTAGGAATTACAATCAGTCTGTGAGTTATTACAGCTATTTAAATTAAAAATGATTATAAATAAATGTTGAGTGTTATCTAGTCTACCTAAAATGAAAATGTAATATTAAAATTATTACTTATACTTATTTAGTAATTTCGTACCTATTCAAAGAAAATATTAAAATTAGATTTAAATTTAGAATGCACATTGCACATATTATTTTATTTACTATGATTTAAGTTTAACATAACAATCATAGCTATCTTTATCTTGTGTCTCAATTAGGCTCCGCCCCTATCCGATATTATCCGAAACTTTTATTTCGGATTCGGTTACGGTTACGGATATTTTTTTATATCGGATATCCGATAGTTTCGGTTACGGTTACGGAGCTCCCTAACATCCCTGATCTGAAGCCCAAACTTAGTCGCCCTCCCAATAATACGTTTCATTATTCTAGTTCACATTATTTCAAATATTTTCGGCCGACTATTCCAGAAACATCGTCGCCGTCCTGACGCTGCCGGTTACCGCTAGCCGCGTTCGGGTTACGTCGGCGCCAGCACCGCGCCACGCCGCGCCGCCTCCGCGCCGCTGCCGTGTGGCTGCGTTCGGGCCCAGGTGCCGCCGAAGGAGTATCAGATAAGATTCCAAACACATAACTTTGTTCCTTCATTTGGCACTACTGTACAGATTACCTACTCAATCAACTATAACTATTTTTCGAAAGTTCTCAGTGCCAGTTTATCGTTTGTTGTTGCTATTATTAACTATTAATTAACAAGATGTCTTTAAGCGAAGATAAAGACAGTAATGCAAAACAATTGAAGGAATTGTTTGCTAAACGTAGCTCGGTAAAAGGTCGTTTAACGAAATTTAAAAAATATTTAGATATAGTATGCTCTTCAAAATTATCAAAAGGTCAAGTTAAAGAGTTAGAAATTAATATTGAAAAAATACGAGCTATGTCTAGCAAATTCGATGAACTACAGGATCAGATTGAGGTCATTAATTGCGATGATATGGACTCTGAGATCGACGAACGGGATGAGATTGAGCAGATCTTTACTTCACATCTTGCAATTGCTGAAGAGCAACTTGATAAGTATAAGATTGGTTCTCAGGAATCTGATTTGCACGATTCATCACAATGTCATCACGGTCAGTCATCTCAGTGTCATCATGTTGATTTTAAATTACCACAAATACAAATCGCAAGGTTCGATGGCGCCTATTTCCGCTGGCTTGAGTTCCGAGATACCTATTTGTCGCTCATTCACAACAACGAGCGAATCAAGCCTATTCATAAATTCCATTATTTAGTATCGTATCTCGAAAATGAAGCTGCGCGAATTATTTCTAATTTAGAGATTTGTGAAACCAACTATGAAACTGCGTGGCAGCTCTTATGCGATCGTTACGATAACAAGCGCCAACTTATAAATCAACATCTCAATTCATTGTTATATTTTGAATCAACACAGCAACAACACAAACGTGAATCAGACAAATCACTGAGGTTTCTAGTTGACCACGTAACTAAAAATTTGCGAGCATTGTCAAGCTTAGCTAAACAGGATGAACTGCTTGACATGATAATTATTAAAATTCTTATACCAAAATTAGATAATCGTACTGCCATGAAGTGGGAAGAACATCGTAATAGGTTGTCCGATGTCCCCACTCTAAAGGATTTCAATAAGTTCCTAACTGATCGCGCTGATGTGTTAGAAACTATGTATCAAAACAAGTCTGATGTACCTAAGATAATACAATCACGTCAAAATAACAATAATAATTCTCGTAGTACTAAATCCTTTTCATCTGCAGTTCAGAACACCGACTCTGTCGCTAGGCAGTGCGTTGTCTGCAAAAGGTGACCACTGGATATACGACTGCCCTACTTTCTTAAGAAAGAGTGTTCAAGAACGAAAAGATGAAGCATTTAAGTTGCACTTATGCTCCAATTGTTTACGAACAGGGCATCGTGCACGTGATTGCAAAATGGGTCCCTGTCGTGAGTGCAAGCGTAGGCACAACTCACTCTTGCATTTACCTAATTCTAACAGTACTAGTACAGTCAGCAGCAATAATGCTAACACAGATCGCGGGTCAACTGAGATATCAGTCAATAATTCGATTAGCAATAACTTCATAGAAAATAACATAATTTTGTCAACAGCCATGGTTAATGTTATTAATCCTCAAACAAACAAAGTATTTCGAGTGCGTGCTTTATTAGACTGTGGAAGTCAGTCTTCATTCATTAGCCAGTCACTCATGATCAAGCTATCATTACAGGTATGTGCTATAAATACCATAAATGTTATAGGTATAGGCAACAACTTAGCAGAACATGTGAACAAGAGTTGCATTGCCCGAGTAAATTCACTTAATAATGACTTCAGTGTCGTACAGTCGTTTTATGTATTAAACCAATTAACAGGTGCTATTCCTAAGCATCCTATAGATATTAGTCGGTTAAAGATTCCAACAAATATACAGTTAGCTGACCCTAATTTTAATCAGCCTTCGGCTATAGACATCCTGATAGGTGCGGACCTATTTTGGGACCTATTAGGATGTGATCAGCTAGCATTAGGTCACAACATGCCCAAGCTACGTAGCTCAAAGCTAGGTTGGCTCATTGCCGGCCCTATTCCTCCATGTGTAAGGAATCGTTCGTCACCTAACAATATTCGGTGTCATGTTTCAATCAGTGACAGTGGCGAATGCAATAATTCCAATATTAATTCTCAATTGACAAAGTTTTGGGAACTGGAGCAGGTTCCAGATAAGCAATATTTTAGCAAAATTGAGCAGGCATGTGAAGAACATTTTTATCGTAATACTTACCGTTTGGAATCGGGTAGATTTTGTGTCAGACTGCCCCTAATTGATACTCCAGATTGTTTAGGGAATTCTTACGCAATGGCTAAGAAACGATTGTTGTGTTTAGAAAAACGTTTCCGTAAGAATCCAGAATTAAAGTTACAATATTCCAATTTTATTCAAGAATATTTCGAGCTAGGCCATTTAGAGGAATGTCCGACTATTAATCCCGTTCCATCCTATTACCTTTGCCATCATGCAGTATTTAAACAAAACAGTGAAACGACAAAGACTCGTGTTGTCTTTGATGGATCGGCACGAACTTCCTCAGGGTTCTCTTTGAACGACCTACAGATGGTTGGTCCCAATGTTCAAAACTCAATTTTTTCTATTTTGATTCGGGCTCGTCAGCATAAATATATATTGACAGCTGATATTGAAAAATTTTTTAGGATGGTCTCATTAGATGAAAGAGATCGTAATTTACAACTGATACTTTGGAGAAGTGACGAGTCGAATCCTATTAAAACTTTACGTCTAAACACCGTAACTTATGGTCTCGCAAGTGCTACATATTTAAGCACAAAGTGTTTGTCAGTATTGGCAGAGGATTGCAATGACGAACTAATAAGCAATATTATTAAACACGACCATTATGTCGATGATTTGGTCACCGGATCCAACAATGAGTCCGAGCTATTATATATTCAACGCATGGTGTCGGACATCCTTGGATCTGGTGGATTTAAACTGCGTAAATTCAGATCGAATTTACCCAGCATTTTGTCATCATCGGTCATTGATCAAAATGCCAAGGTTAGTTTAAGTGAATCTACAAATACTTTAGGATTAGATTGGAACCCCAAAACTGATACTCTTCATATATCAATTGAGGTTCCCAATAACAATGATGTAGTTACCAAGCGATCAATACTGTCTGCATCATTCAAGATTTTTGATCCCCTTGGAATTCTCAGTCCATGTGTGATTATACCTAAAATGTTACTACAGTCCTTATGGCTCAATAAAAAAGATTGGGATGAGCCAGTTGGTTCCGATGTTCTGAAATCCTGGAACAAGTTCATTAACAATTTACATTTTTTATCAGGTTTACAGATCCCACGTTTAACGCTATGCGAGGCTCCTAGTTATATAGAAATACATACCTTCAGTGATGCTTCCCAAGTCGCTTACGGTGCATGTGTGTACCTGCGGTCACACAACTTAGCTGGTGATGTGAAGGTAAACTTACTGTGCGCTAAGTCTAAGGTGGCGCCGTTGAAGCCGACGACTATACCGCGTCTGGAGCTTTGCGCTGCTCTATTAGCTGCAAAATTGAGCAAGGCAGTTTTTAGTTCTCTGCGATATGAGGTCAATCGCATCATTTACTGGTGCGATTCTAGCGTTGTCCTCAGTTGGTTGAGTGGTAGTTCTGCAAAGTTAAAAACGTTTGTAGCTAATAGGGTAGCCGAAATAAATGAACTTACCGATGGTTCGTCGTGGCACTATGTGCCGACTGATCAGAATCCGGCTGACCTGGTCTCAAGGGGCGTTAGCCCAGATCAAATCATCAACCTTGATTTGTGGTGGTCAGGTCCAAGCTATCTAAAACAGCCCGAATCTGATTGGCCCTATTTGGATAAATTAATAAATGAATCAGACTTACCTGAGATTAAATCCACTTCCACTCTCGTTCAGGAACCTGTAACAGAAATTCTAAAAATAGATAAATTTTCTTCATTCTTAAAATTGAGACGCATGTTTGCGTATGTTAATAGATTTATACATAATCTAAGACATAAATGTCCTAAAGATAAATTAGTTGGTAAAGTAACAGTTAGTGAATTAGAATCATCTTTTATTGGTTTATGCAAAATTGCTCAGCAAACTTCATTTGCTCTAGAGTACAATATTTTGTTAAAAAATAAAACATTAAATCCCATAATGGGAAACTTACCTTCACAGCGCATCACACCTGATTTTCCATTTCGTACCGTTGGTGTTGACTTCGCTGGTCCGTTCCTCACGCTAAATAGAAAGGGTCGAGGTGCACGATTAACGAAAACCTAGTTATGTTTGTTTGTTTGTTTCCGGTATAAATGTGTGCACCTGGAAGCCGTCAGTGATTTGTCTAAAGACGCGTTCATCATGACGTTACGCAGGTTCATATCGCGCAAGGGCAAGCCAGCGGAGATATTTTGCGACAATGGCCGCAACTTTGTTGCTGCAGCTAAAGAGATAGGCAATTTTCTCAAAACTCATTATGAATCTGTAGCTGATTTTGCTACCAATGAAGGCATAAAGTTTGTGTTCTCTCCCGCGTATGCTTCACATTTCGGCGGCATCTGGGAAGCCGGCGTTAAGTCCGCGAAATACCATATAAAGCGCGTTATGGGGAACAATCATTTAACGTTTGAGGAGATAGGTACTCTCTTCACCCAGGTGGAAGCGGTGCTTAATAGTCGACCTTTATGCCCACTCTCCCCTTCCCCTAACGATTACCATTTCCTGACTCCCGGTCACTTTCTGATAGGGCGTGCCCTAAATGCATTGCCTGGTCCATCGCTAGAGCACGAGAACCAGAACAACCTTCAACGCTACATGAAGCTTCAACAAATTTACCAGCATTTTTGGCAGCGCTGGCAAAAAGAATATGTAGCAGAGCTACAGCAGCGCTCCGAATGGCGTACGAATTCAGCATCATTGCAAGTTGGAGACTTAGTTTTTCTCCAGGAAGATAACGTCCCACCACTCAGCTGGCGAATGGGACGAGTCAGCCGCCTGTTCCCTGGGACCGACGGCGTCACCCGAGTCGCAGACGTAGAAACTACCAGAGGCTGCTTCAGGAGGCCTCTCTCTCGGATCTGCCCCTTGCCTACCACTTCACCGAATGACGACTGAAGAAGTTGAAAGGAGTCTTTCAACGGGGGGGAAGATGTCTGCGCCACATCTACGCCTGACGCCTTTTCAATAGCATCAAGTAGCACAAGCGACTGGTGCCATTAGATTTTCTGTGTTGTTCGTGATTTTTTACTCACACCCGCACACTTTTGATTATATTCTTTTTTCTACTACTTGTTGAGTACACGGCTGCGTCGATTTCTATATTATAAAACGCTATTATGTTGTAATATTCAAGAAAATCCATGATTAAAGCTGTTTGTGAAGAAACTGAGGTTTTAATTATTGTAAAACTTCCAAATGTCCACTACTGGACACATAGCTATAGTCACTGATATCACCGAGGTGCAGTCTGATAAGCGTTGTAACTCAACCCGATACATGTTTGTGAATGACACCGCTAGTAATTGTTTCTAGAAATACAGTTGTTAATATGACGTTACGGCCGGCGTGCATTCTGCTTTGACTGCCCCGTTGGTCTCGTGGTTGCAAGCGCGATTGCTGAATGTGAGGTAGGAGGGTTCGATTCCTGGATAGAGCAAAATGCTATTGAGTAATTCCATTATGAATTTCTGAGTTTGGAAGTTGGCGGTGTGAGACCCCCGTGGCGCGGAAAGTTCGTTAAGCCGTTGGACCGCAAGTCGCGCAACGAGCGGTGCCTTTGTGTCGCGCGATTATATCGCGTGTCGCACCTGTTTGTAGGAGCCTTAATGCATTCTCCAAAAGGGTAGTACACTCGCATTTTACCAGCTATATGAAATTCATTACGGGGAGTCAGAAACCCAAAAGTCTGATAACCAGTCTTACCAAGGGGTATTGTGTTACCCAGTAACTAAGGGAGAGTCTTGTACTTACATAATAACACACTATTTCGACAACTAACGACATTATTGCAATAAACCTGTGACAAATTTCCAATAGAAAAACACTTATTAACATTACGCAACGCGAAGAACAAACCCATGACCTGACCATGGCTCAGCATTCGAGCCTGCCTACTACATCAAAGAGGCATTATTCGCAGGTGAAGACAGGAGTATACCTTGTGAATTATTTATATTAATAAATAATACAAAAGCAAGGTAAGTAAATGATTTAAACAGAAATATCACACAATAGATTATGTATGAATCACATAATAATAATATGGCTATAAATAAAATCTGTGTCTATACAAATAAATAAAATTGAAGTGTGTGATATTTGTAATGTTAAATTAACAGCATTTTACTAAATACATAATTATGAAAATACATATGGTGCAAACAAAACAAAAAAAAAATTGTTTGTTCCGGCTAATCTCCCAAACGGCAGGACCGATTTTGACGGGACTTTCACTTGCAGATAGCTGATGTTATAAGGAGTAACTTAGGCCACTTTTATTTAGAAAAAGGATTAGGGTTCCGCGCAAAAAAAATTAAAACCTATGAAATCCGATTTGTTTTCAGACTATGCACGCGAACGAAGTCGTGGGCTCAACTAGTGTATAATTTGAGTGTGTGTCATAAATAATTAACCCACATTCAGAGTTGCATGTAATTGGATACAGATTATGATTTATTTTAATTTAGTAATTTTAGTCTAGAAAGTACTTTGTTGAGCTACAACTGGTAAGTCGCGGCCGTTTCCACTGGTCACTATCGTCCACCGCACCCTATAGGTTTTGATATATTTGTATCTTGACAGACTGACAGACGGACAACAAAATGATCGTATGAGGGGACGAACCCTAAAAGTTTGTGATTTCTATAGGATACACAACTGGAGCAAAGCAGTAGGTAAACACTAGTAATCTAACAAATGCTATCTAATTATATCAGCAACATAATATTAAGGATAATCAAACAATGAGGTCACATCCAATAGCAACAATAAAAAATATGGCAAGAGTAGGTGTGCACATTGACCATTGTATGATATCATTTTCTATATGCAAGTATGTTACCATTTTAATTTTTTTTTAACATCTCTGGGCCTTACCAAATTACCCAATACAGAATTTGTACCATTTGTGGTACACATGTGAACCTGCTTGTATAGATGGGCAATCCACAGGGTTTAAGCCCGGTGCTTTTGATAAACACCCAGAAAATTGGATTTTTATCAAAGCACCGGGTTTAAACCTGGGTGGATTGCCCATCTATACCTGATTGCTAATGAAATTATAAATAGCCATTCCATATACTTTTGATATAATTTATCTTTAACCTAGATAGCGAAACAATACATCATTATTTAGACCCCAATAACCATTAATTTTACTGATGTTTAAACACAATACTACTGATATACAGTTCTTCCATACAATTCTTAGAAATGTGTTCATTTGTTTGTTGTTTGCCTAAATTGCCTAGCATGTGTTTACTTACACTTTCTACTGTGGTCTTATTGCTATGGGGTACTATTATATATTCTGTGCTATGGGTTGTTTAAACTTGTGTGTCTTATTCTTAGTTATTTTCAAATTTTTGAAGAATTTTCAAATTTTCGAAGAAAAATGGTCCATTAATTCGCGCGATTGAAAAGGGAGAAAAATAAGTGATATTGCAAAATGTTTTGGATTCAGTCCATCTACTGCGTGACTGGGTCTACCATTTGGAAGAACAACAAAAAATTTCTACAGGCACATGTGATTGGATAGACTTTAAAGAAATTAAAAAGTGTAAATTGAAGATTTGGATCAGAATATGCCTGCCTCGGGGCCTATTATGAAAGCAAAGGCAGAGAAATTTGCTGAACAACATAGCATAACTGATTTCAAAGCGTCAGAAGGAAGGCTTGGAAAGTTGTAACAATGTCACCATATCAATTATGGTAAAGTGAGTGGAGAAACACGAGATATATTGATACAAATGTTACTCATGACTGGATTAAAAATGAGTAGGAGCAAGGCGATGAAGAACGGGTCAGCGGGATTGTCCGAAAGGGTTACCGCTGGCCCGGAACATAAAGGGCTAACGAAGGAACAAGGGTGGGTTTTAGTCAGTAAGAGTCTGACACTCCCTACCGCTCCACCCAGAGCGGGAGGGGTCATTTGATGATTTCCCATCCTCAAAAAAAAAAAAAAAAAGCCAAGAAGAAGACAAAATCAATTTCGCTATATACATATAGAGAGAGAGATACACTGTATTTTGTTATCTAATCTTGTAAACTGGCTGAGGTTTCAGCCGCTTAAGGATTTGCAAGTAAAAATGTTATATTTTATTACAAGTATAATTATAATGTCTGACAACCAGTGCTACCAAGAGGTATTGTATCAACCAGTAACTGGGATGTGGAGGTCAGATAATACTGGGATCTAGCTGCATCCGGTTAGACTGGAAGCCAACCCCAATATAGTTAAGTAAAGAGGCTAAGCAAATGATGATGAAGTATTATAATGTATGCATAAGTTATCTAGTTTATCTTTAAAATGATTCAGTTAGTTGGTAGTCAGGACAGCCTTCATTTATGTAACCAACTAAGCTGTTGCTTATCAAATATTATCTTATAATTTATATCTTGCTTTTTAGTGCTTTATAGCCCATTGTCTAAAAAAATCTGTGGTCACCCATCCTCACAATGACCCTAGCAAGTGCACCTTACTGATTGTTTTATGTGCACAACTGTTATTTAACCATAAATAAGCTCATTTTTTTAATGCAATGGCAGTACATTAATGAAGATAAATGTATATTTCTTTTTTATAGTACAACAAAATAAGAGCAGTGCAGTGGTGACCCAGAGGTAACAGCCGCGTCTTGCGAGTAGCAGGTAGTGGGCTCAAACCCAGACAGGCGCTTTACTTTGTGTAAATTATTTCATCACCACTGCTCTCAAAATGTTGAAGGTAAAAATTGTGGGAAAAATGTCCTAGAACATAAAATTCGAAGACAAATGACATCTACCAACCAGTGGCGTGCCTAGGAGTCAAAATTAGGGCAAGCCCACAGATTTTCAACATATAAAAAAAAGGATGGAGCTGAAACTAGCGGCGATAGGTATCAGTCGAACGCGGAAAACCCAGGGCCGAAACAATCGAGGGGCCCCAGTAAACATTTGTTGTTAAAATACCCTAAAAAATTGATTACGTCTGCATTACATCTTATTTTCGCATTATACTAATATTCAATGAACAATATCGATTGATAAGACGCAATTACAGATTTCGTCTCAATCGTTGTAATCGCTTTAACACTTACGAGGGATTTTATTCAATAAAAAAAATAGGAGGCATGTTCGAAGTTCATTGATTCTCCTCCTGAATCATTGCTATACATTTATTTATCGAAAAAAGGTTAGATCTCATAGAATCAACCTGTACAGAAATTGTTTAAGTATAATCATCATCTGCTGATGACATTCAGGAACACTTTATTCAATAAAAAAAATAGAAGGCATGTTCGAAGTTCATTGATTCTTCCCCTGAATCATTGCTATACATTTATTTATCGAAAAAAGGTTAGATCTCATAGAATCAACCTGTACAGAAATTGTTTAAGTATAATTATCACTTGCTGATGACATTCAGGAATACTTTATTCAATAAAAAAAATAGAAGGCATGTTCGAAGTTCATTGATTCTCCTCCTGAATCATTGCTATACATTTATTTATCGAAAAAAGGTTAGATCTCATAGAATCAACCTGTACAGAAATTGTTTAAGTATAATTATCACTTGCTGATGACATTCAGGAATACTTTATTCATTAAAAAAAATAGAAGGCATGTTCGAAGTTCATTGATTCTCCTCCTGAATCATTGCTATACATTTATTTATCGAAAAAAGGTTAGATCTCATAGAATCAACCTGTACAGAAATTGTTTAAGTATAATCATCATCTGCTGATGACATTCAGGAACACTTTATTCAATAAAAAAAATAGAAGGCATGTTCGAAGTTCATTGATTCTTCCCCTGAATCATTGCTATACATTTATTTATCGAAAAAAGGTTAGATCTCATAGAATCAACCTGTACAGAAATTGTTTAAGTATAATTATCACTTGCTGATGAGATTCAGGAATACTTTATTCAATAAAAAAAATAGAAGGCATGTTCGAAGTTCATTGATTCTCCTCCTGAATCATTGCTATACATTTATTTATCGAAAAAAGGTTAGATCTCATAGAATCAACCTGTACAGAAATTGTTTAAGTATAATCATCATCTGCTGATGACATTCAGGAACACTTTATTCAATAAAAAAAATAGAAGGCATGTTCGAAGTTCATTGATTCTTACCCTGAATCATTGCTATACATTTATTTATCGAAAAAAGGTTAGATCTCATAGAATCAACCTGTACAGAAATTGTTTAAGTATAATTATCACTTGCTGATGACATTCAGGAATACTTTATTCAATAAAAAAAATAGAAGGCATGTTTGAAACTATAATATTCTTCTTAGTAGTAACAAAGATATAAAATTTGTGACAATTCTAATAATTATTAACTATGTTTTAATTGTGTTCCGTATATCTCGAAGTAGTTTTCCAATTTTTTATAATTTTTAAAATTTATACCGACAGTTATATCTTCAGCTTAAACAATTTCTGTACAGGTTGATTCTATGAGATCTAACCTTTTTTCGATAAATAAATGTATAGCAATGATTCAGGAGGAGAATCAATGAACTTCGAACATGCCTTCTATTTTTTTTATTGAATAAAGTATTCCTGAATGTCATCAGCAGATGATGATTATACTTAAACAATTTCTGTACAGGTTGATTCTATGAGATCTAACCTTTTTTCGATAAATAAATGTATAGCAATGATTCAGGAGGAAAATCAATGAACTTCGAACATGCCTTCTATTTTTTTTATTGAATAAAATCCCTCTAAGTGTTTAAAGCGATTACAACGATTGAGACGAAATCTGTAATTGCGTCTTATCAATCGATATTGTTCATTGAATATTAGTATAATGCGAAAATAAGATGTAATGCAGACGTAATCAATTTTTTAGGGTATTTTAACAACAAATGTTTACTGGGGCCCCTCGATTGTTTCGGCCCTGGGTTTTCCGCGTTCGACTGATACCTATCGCCGCTAGTTTCAGCTCCATAAAAAAAGGCCAACTGAGGGATTGGCTGATTTTCTTATTGTGTATGTGTGTGTTGCGAATGTTTGACTGGTATTTTTTAAAATATATTTTTTATTGATAGGTTTAAGTATGTTTGTTGTTGTGAATTATGATTTTATTAGGGCAAGCCGGGCTTTTCGGCTTCTATGAAGGTACCGCCACTGCTACCAACCCGGACTGTGCCCGCTTGGTGGATTACGGCTCACTCCCTATCACTTACAGGAGGCCTGTGTCCCAGCAGTGGGAACACTAAGCTGATAAAGTTATGTTAGAGTAAACACTCTTGAAATCCACTACCAGGATCATAAGTTCCCACAATAATGTAGACAATTTATTCATAAAGCAATATCTATACATCCAACCTTTAGACCTATACATTACTCAACTAATTAGCGCTAAAGATTTAATTATGAACACGTTGCTGCCTTCACAACGAGCGAAATAAATAGCGCGGTGATACATGAATGAATGAATCAAAGGCGAATAAAAGCGTAGGTACTGGCGATCAAATCACTACAAAAATCTAGCGGCCACCAATCGCCCCGCAATTTGGCCCAGTACACTCGCCGTGTTATCCTACTAAATTAAAAACACCTGAGGCGTGTGTTTAAGACGTTGGAAGTACGGTGTAGCCAATTCGGTCGGGTTATAGAGTACCGATCTTACGCGGTGACATCAGCTCACATTATTGAAGAGATAATATGCAATTGATTAGTGTCACGCCCAAAAAGAATGGATAAAACTTACTTTTCAGTCATACAAACGCGTTAAGACGTTATATTTTTATGCTAGATCATGTTTAACTAACGAATTCTACATCTTCGAATATTTATGGGATTTACCTGTTGGGAGTTGTTGAGTTTTGTGCAGAATGCGTCAAAATTATCACAGAACACGGCAATACGCCATCTTCGGCGATAACGATACCTCTAAGACGGAACAAACTAAAAAAATCCGACCCAATTCCTATTAGTATTACCTGACACACCCTATAGCGCGGGTGTCGAAAAAAACGCATACCGACATAAAACTACCGCGTTCTTAACGATAATGTAAACAAAAATGCACAAAAGAAAGCTGAACACACGCAATACTCACCGGCAGATCTCCAAGACGCGTTAAAAACTCGATTTTTGAGTCACTTCACACACTTATCGGAAAGCGATTGTAACTTACACTAAGCACATAAACGAGGTAACATTATATAAAATAACATGCACAAAACCTTGTTCGTTAATTTTCAAAGCACCAGCACTACCGACATTACGCGTAGAGCGTTTATTTCAATAATTCGTTCGTAAAAAAAGAATTTCTGTAACACGCCACCGCAGAAGATCGATGTCGGCGCGAGTTTCGTTTTTTCGCCGTAGCGTCGCTGCAGTCGACTGACATAGGAAGCCACGCTTCAGATGGCGCTGTCGTCATCTGTGTTGCAAGCTTTCAATATGAAATTACCCTAGGTTATTTTTATAATCTTTTTTTCTGTCTTACCAATGCAGAATCTTCAATAATTTTATGTGGCGTCTAGAGTTATATCTATCGATAGAGATGGCTCTTTGCTAATTAATCTTATTCGTAAGTGATTGGGCCACGGTGCATCTAAACCAAAGAATGCATGGTGCATCTGATCCATTACTTATTATGTTTGAAAATTTCGTCTGCTTAACAACGTAAACGTAACGCTAAGAATGTTGGTGAACTGTCAAAATGTAAGGCGTAGGTAAAACAATTAAAAAGCGTTTGATATGTACGGCAGTGACTAACGCATGACTCTACTGACGAAAAGACAAACTTTTATAGCAAAATCCTTGGTTTGCGCTGCGTAAAGGTACGTAGATAATAGGTAATACGGGCTAGTGTCCGCAACTCCACGGCAATGCACGTATTTTGCATACGGTAAAGGTACATAAAAAGAAACTAAAGTGAACGATTACATTTTTTATTGGATTAAATTATTTTAAGAATAGATTTTACATTGGTTGGAAAAATAGCGGAAGGTCATGGGAACAATCTGTAACTCCCTCAATCCTGCATTCCCCTTAAATTTAAGGAGACGATTTATGAAACATCTAGCTGCGCCCCGCGGTTTCACTCGCGTAAATGTCAATCCCGTAGGAATATCGGCATAAAAAGTAGCCTATATGTTAATCCAGGGTGTCAGTTACCTCCACACAAAATGTTATCAAAATTTGTCTAGCCGTTTGAGCGTGAAGAAGTAACAAACATAATAAACACATACACACACTCACAAACTTTCGCCTTTATAATATTAGTGTGATAGTGTGGATCTGACCATGATAGACCTGCTACCTTGTATTGTATGGACCAGAATGCTGTGTAACTAAAGGGATAAATCATGCTAAGAGACGTGTTTGGTGTTATCCGAATGGATAGATTATGAAATGAATAAATAACAAGAAGCCTATATCGCGAGAATGAGGATTCAGGATGACCACTGAGATGAAGACTAATAGAGAAGTATGGAAGACAAAGATTTGGTGTGCTGACCCTAAACAAATAGGGATAAGGGCAAAAGAATGATGATGACATTTTAGAATAGACTATATAAAGTATCAAGTGTGGTCAAATGAATTTTGTTGTGCAAAATATAAATATGATCAAAATTACAAAACACTAATCACTGTAACATACACATTATCTTTAAATTACCTGAATTACTTCAACATAGGGTACCATTTTTAGTACGACAGCACTGACGATCAGTATTTCATTACATGCAGTAATATAATTTCAGGACGAAAAACTATAAGAAAATAATATCTATAAAGTTGTTTGAGAAGGATCAATTAATTATTATTATACTTCTCTATCTATAAAAGTGATTATATATATATAAAACTTTTTATATTGTATCATCAAGCTCACATTAATTTCATGCATCGTCTAAAGAAACGGAGCATGCGTTTTGTTCACATCCGTTTACAATCATTTTTTTCAAAAGAATGTCTTTATTTTTATTTATTTTGAATCTTTTTACTTTACAATTTAAAAATTTTCAAATGATTATGTAATATTTTCATTTTTATGTGACTGCTTACGAAATTATCAAAGAAATAAAATCTATCTACAACATATCAAATGGTCAGAGATTAACAAAACGTATAACGTCGTTGAAAATCGAAGGAATGGTTTTAATTTTCATTCATTCACTATCAAAATGGCGTTGGACTAAGCTGTGCGTTATTGTTACTTTTTGTTTTTGTAAAATTTTAAAACTGTTAACTTAAACTGAGGTAAATATTTGTCTTCTATACATTTTACGTTGTTATCTATGTAATGAACAAATTATATTTTGTATTAATTTTGTAAATATTGTTTCAACAGGTTAACATGGGTCGCTCGCCCAGCCCGCGGCGGCGCGATGACAGGCGCCGCGACCGAGAGAGAGATAGAGACCGAGATAGGGACCGCGAGAGGCGGCGGCCTCGCACTCGGTCCCGTTCGCGCTCTCTGGACCGCCGGCGGCGCACCCCGGATCGCCGGCGCAGCCCCTCGCCGCGCCGCCGCCGCTCCCGCAGCACGTCTCCAGGACCCTCCACATCATTCGTAAAACCGAAGAAGACCTTCAGCGAGCGTCCGATAGTCACCCCAGCGGATCTCGAAGGTAAAACTCCTGAAGAACAGGAAATGCTAAAAGTAATGGGATTTTGTGGCTTCGACACTACCAAAGGAAAGAAAGTGGATGATAATGTTGAAGGAGACGTCCACGTTGTGTTAAAACGTAAGTACAGACAGTATATGAACAGGAAGGGCGGGTTCAACAGGCCTCTAGACTTCGTAGCATGATTCCTCGGTTAGCGCACAGCGAGTCTCCAGCATTTCTGCAGTGTTGGTCTGTTTTAGTTGTAAGGCTGATATGTGATATTTTTGATAGTTTGGTTTTATATGAACGTTATTTATTATCTAAACTTATTTATAACTTATCCTGAGTACTGGGCATCTATAGGCATGCATTGTTTTTTCCACTTACCAAGTTAGTGGTCCCATGCAAGCCTGTTCAACATTAAATGTGGGCCTACTCGGCCTGATGCCATATTCACAGTAGTTAGTTAGTCTTATTTACTGGTTTCCTATTAATAACTACACAAGAGACTGCTTAGAATCAGTTACTAAATACAATTTAATATGAATCTTCAAAATATCCCAATTTAATAGAAGAAAAATAATTGTCTACTTTCAACACACCTAGTTATCTTAGCGGTTGTGTTGTTTGTGTGTTTACTTACTGTGTAAAAGTATCCGTTTTCATAATGTAAATGAGTAAATGTTGTAGCATTGATGTCAGAGAACCCAATGAAGGATGGGACCAGACAGGATAGGATCTTATTATTTTCAAGAGTTACATCTATATAAATAAAAGAAAGTCTGGTTACTTACACCACTGAATAGCTTGACCGATTTTTATATTTGATTTGTCTCTGCCCCGAATAGCAGAAAATTATGTCCATTAAAATACGAGATTTTGCTAAATCAGTTTATTGCGCTGGGTAGCATAGCACTGTACAAAATGAAATGGGTGTAACAACAACCTACCCTCGACTTAGTGAATATTTTTAATAAAAATATTTCACAAGTATTGAAGGTACCTACGTTACTCCATATATGACACAGAATAACTATTAAAACATGGGAAAAATTCATGAAAATAAAAGTAATTAAGATAATTAATTTTCCCATATACTCATTCTTATTGATTATCAGGCGATACAACAGTGGTAATTTCGTCTGGTCAGATAGTATTTACATTAAATCTTTATTGCATTTTTCTTTTTTATTTTACTAATTTTTATAACATTCTCATAGAAAGACATTTTAACCGATTATTAAAAACATTCATACGGACTTTTGTGATAACATTTCAGTTTCTAAAGAAACCACTTTCTATAGGGTCCACAATGGCCGTCCGGTCACCTGTCGTATTATCTTAAAAACTCTCCCATGACACCCCTTGGCAATGAATTTGGTTCCAAACTCGTTTCCATACATAACTAGCTTTCTCGCAAGGCCTTGATCGTGATAGTAACAGAAAAGTTCTTTAGACTCGCAAACAAAAGGATTCAAGTTTTATTAAAACTTGTTTACTGGCGAATTTCTACTCTGACAATTTTGGCAAACTTACGCCATCTTCCCATAGGGGTGGGGTAGGCAGAAACTACAGAACATTTGGTAGAAATGTTAAAATATAAAAAAAAAATCTTTATGAAAAATGCTACTTGCAAATTCCAATAATTTTTGAATTATTTTCATGTTAGGGAAACAGGGTCAGTAATGTTTACACCAGGTTTTTAAGTAATAGGAGTTACACATTTAGAGCTCAACTGTCACTAAATGAGACACAAAAATCTTTTTATATGGTTACAAAACTTAAGTTTGCCCAACAGACTAGGGGCTAATGGAGAGTGAGACTCATATTCATATCAAACTTGAGTTATCTTGTCAAGTCCTGAGATAATATTCATTCCAGCAACTCAGTTGAGCAAGCATTTTTGCAAAAAATAAAAAAGCAGAGTTGCTGAGAATTTTTTACCAAGAAATTATTGTCAGAAAAATGACTGGTAGTTTTTAACAGCGGCTTTATATGCCTATGGACTGATTTTTCCATCGCCAGATAACTTTTTATTCAAGGAATATTTACTTTGGACAGTTTTTGTATGAAATAATGTGTCAAAATTATTCCTCGAATAAAGTTATCAGATGATTGAAAAATCAGCTCTAAGAGAACAAATTTAGATGAGATCATAGCATGAGCCTTTAGGCGGCTTGCCAGCTTCTTCACAGGATTGAGCAGAAAATAAGCTTATACGTTAATCATGTGTAGCTAAGCATTATGTTATGGTATCTGCACAGCAACAAATCAAAACATATCATTTGGAAATTGGAACATCGCCTAAGATTTATACAATTTTCTATAAATTTTTCTTTACACACTTTACAACTGCTAATACCTAAGAATGTTCATATAAAACCAAGCTTCCCTATCAACTTTTTTACATAGAATTAAGTGTTAAACAATTGTTTCAATCTCACATAGATTTGAGAGCTATGGCTGTGATAATATAGATCATTTTACTTCATTTCAAAATCTTTATCGTCGCAGATATAAGGACACTCTTTGTTCAGGGAAATATAAGACTAAAAGTTAATAAAATCCTTCTCATTATGAAAATTATTCCTGTGTTGTGTCTCATTAGCATAAAAGTATAAAATGTAAAATGGGTAGTATTTTGTTAACAATAATGTTTCTTATTTTCTTGCATACTGAAAAACTGCAAGTATTTATAAAATTACAGAGTTCATTTAGCCTTTTCAATGTTATACACTCAGAAATCTTTTAGGATATATAAATCCGTTTTCTCCTTTAATATTGCAGCCATACCTCTTAATAATTCCGACGTCTTGATGCTAAACTTCAGAAATACTTTGAAAAAACTTGAAAAAGGATATTTTGAACAAACATCCATCTATTGACCTGGCTGTCGTGCAGGTTACCAATACCATTTCTCACAACCAGTGTTCATTAGGATAATCTCAGGCCCTCCTATATGGCCTAGTTACTAAAAATAAGATTTTATGCTCACGCCATTCCAAAAACTAGTACAAATTATACTTTTGGCGATATCAAACAACACTTGATATATAAAATATCTATTTTGGCTTATAGCCCAGTCAAATTAGTCCTTAAAATAGAGGTAAGGTTACAATAATTCCCATAGAGCTAAAAATTGGTATGAATGTTCAGAATACTATTATAAATGAATTGTGAAAAGTCCCCATCAATCCCCCTTGTGCAAATTTTTTTATTGATGATGAAAGTTTGCAAAAATTGGTTTTTCGCGTTTTTCAGCTAAACGGTGAGTTTTACAGCAAAAATAGTTCAGACAAAAATTGTAAATCATCCGATTTTCTACAAAAAATGTATCCACACTTTTTTTCATATTTATTGCCATTTCCGTGATATAGCGGTTGAAAGAATTGAAAAAAATATTTTATTCGTAATATGCACGTTAATGTATGTACTTTTATATACATTTTTGAACCGTTATACGAGTTAACATATGAGTCCCTGTCTTTTTTTTTTTTTTTTGTTTAGCCTGCGCTGTCCCACTCATGGGCAAAGGCCTCCCTCCACTCCTTCCATCTTTCGCGAGCCCGCGCGTCCTCCTTCTATCCCCGCCTCACTGTCTTATACATACAAAATACCAGAAATCTGTAAAAATTCATGTGCAGTGTCGAAAAAATTATACTCGAAAAAGTAGCATTGATACCGTGCACATGAATTTTTACAGATGTCTGGTATTTTGTATGTATAAGACAGTGAGGCGGGGTCGCGGCAGACCACGTAGGAGATGGCGGGACGAGCTGGATAGGTTCCATCAAAACTGGAAGGAGGACGCGCGGGCTCGCGAATGATGGAAGGAGTGGATGGAGGCCTTTGCCCATGAGTGGGACGCAGGCTAAACAAAAAAAAAAAAAAAAAAAAAGACAGGGACTCATATGTTTACTCGTATAACGGTTCAAAAATGTATATAAAAGTACATTAACGTGCATATTACGAATAAAATATTTTTTCAATTCTTTCAACCGCTATATCACGGAAATGGCAATAATTATGAAAAAAAGTGTGGATACATTTTTTGTAGAGAATCGGATGATCTACAATTTTTTTCTGAACTATTTTTGCTGTAAAACTCACCGTTTAGCTGAAAAACGCGAAAAACCTATTTTTGCAAACTTTCACCATCAATAAAAAATTTTGCACAAGGGGGATTCATGGGGACTTTTCACAATTCATTTATAATACTATTCTGAACATTCATACCAATTTTTAGCTCTATGGGAATTATTGTAACCTTCAAAGTCTAATTTGACTGGACTATTATGCCAGTGTGGTCTCAAAATAAAATAACCATGACTTATATTTAATCACTCTTGGGCATAAAACCTTCGTTTTAAATTAAGTTTCATTTGGGATTAGTGACCGACCGAAAGTTCGGTTTCGGTTTCGGTTTCGGCCAGTTTCGGCCAAATAATCTAGTTTCGGCCTTAGTTTCGGTTTCGGCCAGAAAATGGCCGAAACTTTCGGCCGCGCCGAAACTCGAGTGTTCATGAATTATCGTCCATCGTTCGGCGAACTTCGCGTGCTCGCTCGTCGCATTGCCGGCCCAGTTCGCCGCCGTCCATCGTTAATCGCATGGAGTTGAGGTTGTGTTTTGCACATACGAGGGCGGTCCCATAATAAATTAGCCTAACTATGAACTAATGAAGGAAATGAAACGAAACCAATTTTATTTTTCAATATAATCACCATGAATACTACTAACATACTTCTGACATCTGGGAATCAACATCTCTAAACCTTTATAAAAATAATCACAATTTTTAGCCTCAAAATGACCGAAGACGGCCGCCTGCAATTCTTCATCACTTGAAAATTTTCTTCCTCTTAAGTCTCGCTTTAAATTTGGAAATAAATAATAGTCGGACGGGGCCATGTCTGGACTGTGAGGTGGATGCTCAACTTCTGTGAACCCGCATTGACGAACTGCATCCTTCGAAACACCAGCGGTATGAACAGGGGCGTTGTCATGGAGCAACAGGACACCTTTAGACAGCTTGCCTCTTCGTTTTTTCTTTATCTTGTCTCGTAATTTATATATTAAAGAAGCATCATATTAGCCGTTCACGACTGTATTACGTTCTTTAAAATCCACCATCAAAATGCCTTGAAAATCCCAAAAGATTGTACACATCAGTTTTTTAGCCGATTGTTGCACCTTTGCCTTTCTAGGGGGCTTTTCACCCTTATAACGCCATCCCATTGATTTGCCCTTGCTTTGTGGGTCATAATACAAGATCATAGTTTCATCAACAGTCACTAGCCGCTCGATCACAGTCTTTGAATTTTCGCCACAAAGATCCAAAAACTCCGAAGCGCAGCGCACCTTTTGCTGTCTCTGTACCGCTGAAAGAAGTTTCGGTACCCATCTTGCACTCACTTTTTTCATGTGAAGATGTTCATGGATCGCACGATGACGTACTTTTAGAGAGCCCAAGCCTAGCTGCAATTTCTCTAATCTTCAAACGGCGCGCCGTCAACCTCCTCTTCGATAAGAGCAATCGTTTCGGGAGTGAGCACTTCCACAGGTCGACCGTCGTGGCAAATGTCTTCGACGGTTTCTCTCCCGAGGCGAAACTCTTTCACCCAATTTTTCACTGTGCTATAGGAGGGGGCAGACTCCTTATACACGTCATCCAATCGTTCTTTTATTTGGGCAGGGTATAAAACTATAAACCTTCTTTAAAAAAAAACTTTATGACACTTCCGATACCTACTCAGTTTTCGACATTTTGAAAAAATACGCGACTTTCGTTATGCTAATGCCTGCTAAACTAAGACTAACATTTCATGTCGATGCGTGTTTCTTATATTAAGTGCACGATAAACGTACTATTTAATGCAACACAACATGTAGCGACATGTCGCGTAGAACTATATCAGGCCAGTTCATTATGGGACCGACCTCGTAAATGATTAGGTAAGTATTCAACTGTCTGTATGTATAATATTATATGTACATTGTATATTCAAATAAATGTGTAAAAAAACACACCAGATTTCTGTATATTATAGAAATTTTAAATATGTTTAAGTAAGTTTCGGTTTCGGTTTCGGTTTCGGCCGAAACTAAGAGCAAGGCCGAAAGTTCGGTTTCGGTTTCGGCTGAAAAACCTGTTTCGGTCGGACACTATTTGGGATTATACCAAACAATATGAACATGTCAAAATCACAACATAAAACCTACATGGGTAGTTATGAAACTCCAGAAGCTAGGTGTTGTTAAAAACATCTCTTTGGGTAAAACTACGCTGACATACACATTTTGTAAGGTTTTAAATTATTTCTGTCACTGTTATACAATAGTGACAGTATAAAATTCAATAGCAACTTAAAAACGTCCAAAATAGTATGTTTAATTTTTTCTGAAGTTTATTGTCAAGACTGCTAGTTGTAAGTTAGGTTTAGTCCGTTACCGCAGTACCCGCGCGCAGCCCCGGCCCGCGCGGGCCCAGTCATGCGCCTCGGCGCACCCAAGAAACCGCTTGCAATGAGCACGGGTCGTGACGACATAATTTTTGTGGTCTGTCGGGGTTTAGTTGAAGGAAATGGCATAGAGAAGACTAATTTTTTTTGACTCCTTGAAGGTTTTTAATTTATCTGCTCTTGTAGCTGTATTTTACAGAAAATGTTACAAAAACAGATGAAAATAGCCTTAAATCTATTCTATAGTGAGCCGTATAAACTACAAAATACTCCGCACGATTTTATACATACAAAACTTTTAGAAAATCCTTTATACAGCTCACTATACACCCGAAATTGCTGAGCCATTTCCAATGCAACTCTCGCCGACAGATTGAACTATAAGACTGAAGCGAACCGCACTAGTTGTAAGTTTTCCGCACGGCGCACCTCTAGTTAGTAGAAGATATATTTATACACACACATATACACACCCTCCCCCCAGATTGAACCCTTATCCTCCACAATGTACAATAGTTAAGATCTTAACGACAGAATGTTATGTTCTTAGTAAAATCAAAGGAGAAGAAGGATTTTTGGCGATGATACGTTCTTATACAGTCATTACAGCCTGTAATTGAACGTGTTGTCAAGTTTTAATTCAGAATAAAATTTTGGCAATACCAATTCGTTTTTGGGTTTGTGTTGCCAATTTATTTCAATGAGGGTTTTCGTGAAAATTTACGACACCAGTTGGCACCACTGTGACAAGAGGTCTTCCAATATAAAATATATGATGACGTTCATCATTCGATTGATTCATTCGTTCATCATTCCGTCATGACTAAAGAAAATATAGGCTCTTTGACAGTGCACACCTAGCGAACGACATTTCAGAAAACCCTCATTTAAATTACATTTTGTTTACCGTATTTCTCAAATAATTTTGGGGAATCCTAACAAATTATTATTAACTTTAAAACTCTTAATCCTGTTTCATTTACTAATAACATTGCATTCTGCCGTACCGATCTCCGATATACAATAATATACAATGGTTAAATATATTTTTTATGTATATTATTAACACACGCGCCGTGCGGGTGCGGGTAGCGATCTATCGTCCCCGTTCCCATTGCAGGCAGTTTGTCAATACATCTGCCCTTTTGAATGAATCTCCAAAACGTATAAACTCCACAGCACACTTTCGCACAAATAAAACGAAAAAATAAATTGTCCATCACTGAAATCAATGCTTGTAAATATGAATTTTAATTACTAAGCATTCGTTTCAGTGGAAAATTTGCAGAAAAAAATATTTGTATACTTATTTACTTAAATTGTAAAAATAAAAGTACCGAAAAATCATACTGTCATGGTACTTTTTGGCGCCAATTTCGAATGTCAAGCGCCATTTTTTACCACATATATAATTTTGTTTTTTTTTTTTCAAATACAGATCAATTTATAGTTTACAGGTTGTAAAAGTTCAAAAATTTTTATTGTAATCACAATGTTTGAAAAATCATTACTTGCATAGAAAGGTGATTATGTTTTCTTGATATTCATTGTCAAAAAATTATTTTTTCATAATCTTAATTTGTTTGAATGGTTCGATTTGTTTAAAATAAGATTTAGGGCTGAACCCAATTACCTATCTATCACCAGTTTTGGCATACTGGAGGTCGAAAAACCTGGTTTTAACATCCCAATAATCTATCTATATCAGTAGGGATCTGTATGATTATATTATACTGACAGTTATGATTATACTGGCTACCATCAGTAGCGATCTGTCTTTAACTGAAAATAGGTAATTGGGTTCCGCCGTTAGTATCCCAATGTATGAAAATCCTAATTTTTTACAAATAAATCTATAACAACATGACAACATCTTTGTTATTACTGAAATATTTGCAGTAATGAAAACTGAAAGGAGTCATTCCCAATGTACATACCACGAATTATTTATACTTATTTAAAAATATTTAACTTTTAAATTAAAGACTCCATTGCAAATCAGCATTGAAAATACTACATAAGTACCATTTTGATCTTCAAAAATTAATTAAGTATTGTGATTTATCAATCCTTAATCTTATAAGTGCCAAAGAGCGTAAATCTACGATTGATCAGTCCAATACCTACCCTCTTTTCAGACATCAAATTTTTTTTTTGTAAATTCTGTTTTTGATTCAGAAAATCAATGTTGAATTGATTTGAAAAATATACTAGTCATGATTTCTTTTTCTATGCTGATTTAGCAAAATGTGAGGTATTTTAATATTTCGGTGTTTTTAAATTTTAGTTCTATCTAGTATAAGTGTACTAAATTGTATATCCTTGGTACTTTTCGCGAGTCGATGTCTTCAATAGATACATGTAATAATTCCTGTATACAAGGTCAAAATAAATTAGCTAGCGAAACTCCGTGGACATGATGGGTATCTCATCACTATAAAACAAAAGATAAGAGATTTTCCCACTTTATACTTATAGTAACAATACAACCCAGCGTTCATGGAAACCTAAAAAAAAACATCGTATTTTTTTTATTGTGTTTAAATACCGATACCATGACGTCTGCGGAGTTTCGCTAGCTAATTTAATTTGACCTTGTATATGCACTGAGCATACAAATTTATTATGTAAATATTTCGATGTGCTCTCAGATTTTGTGTAGAAATTCTCTTGTACAGACGCCAGCACATCAAGCTACTACAATCTGTCAAATTTTCTTTAATTGATTTTCAACTTTATCACTAAAGCATAAGGTTCGAAGTTGATTGGGTAAATTTGACAGTTTCGGGTAGCTTGATGTGCTGGCGTCTGTACAACCCGCAAGAGTTAACTTGCCCTCCCGACCTCCGCGCTGTTACCGCTCTCGCCATCGACGTCTCAGTACCGCGCGCCTGCGTCATCCCAGCGAAGTCTCAAGTTAACTCTTTTGGGTTGTAATGTGTAATAATAATGTATGCCAGTATTGCCATCTTCATTCATAGGAATTATAATATTTTGGTTTATAATACTTAAAAATGTCAAAAGTAATAAAAATGTAGTGTTAGCTATAATATTATGAATATTATTATCGGAAATACGTAGTTTAGTTGAGAAAAATATAATATGGTGTCGACGTTTACGTTAATGTCATATTGTTTTATTTTTTGGTCTAGTATTGATATTGTATAGTATTTTGTTTTCTGTACATTTTGTGTATAAAAATTAATTTAATTTTTGTTAACCAAGGATTCAAAATGAATAAATCATTTTGGAAATACTTTTTATTTTATTTTTCATAATTTTCTCCCCAAAATTCTTGTGAAATGAAAAAGTTTGCTTTTAGCAGCGCAGCAGCTATATTGTTTTTCCAAAACACAAATAGCGGATGCTGGCCGCACAGAGCTGGACTAAAGTGGAACTGGGCTGGCCTTATTGTAACGTAATAAAATTATTTTGTTGGTCAACTGCAACTTAAACCTATGAAGTAGGAACTTTTTGGTTGAGCAGTTTTTCCACTTTTTGTGCTGTGCCTTCTCCGTCCAATCGGTTAGAAACTAGTCTTTTTAGGGTTCCGTTTCTCAAAAGGAAAAAACGGAACTCTTATAGGATCACTTTGTTGTCCGTCCGTTTGTCTGTCAAGACCCTTTATCTCGGGAATGCGTGGAGGTATCGAGTTGAAATTAAAACCATACACTCAGCTCTACAGTCCCTTGAAGCTGTGAAGTTAACGTAAAAAAAAGATACGGCCGTTTATGCCGCACAAAAAACGTATATTTCGACACTCAAGGGAAAAACACTGGCACTCCGGTAGTGCCGACAGAAGTGAAAACTTGAACAATTACGAGTGTATTTTGTGAATCGTCTTATAAACAAAACACGCGTGTTAAGGTGTGTTCCTTATTTTATAGGGTTTTTTGCAAATCAGGTATGATGACCAAAGTGACTGGTTTATTCTTCTCGTGAAAGGAATTTATTCAGATTTACAAATAAGCACACAGGATAGACTTCAGTTCGTGGTGTTGGTCGCGGCAGTGGTAAGAGAAGCAAGCCGCTCGCATGGAGCTCGTCGTCAGTTATATATCCGTGGTTCAGCGCCATCTCGTCGTTGTTGGATGAACTACGTAGTTAGTACGCGAGGCCCTCGTAGTTCTTCCCGATGTGCATAGATGGCGCTGTCCTCAACAACGCGCGTCTTACGTTTTACGTCTTACGAATTTTCGATCAGGGTCACGTGACCTGACGCGAGTTTAGAAGTTTTTACCCATTCCAAAAAAAGTACACAGCGCCGCTAAAGAAGTTTTCACTTCAAAAAATTATAGGGTACTTTCTGTTGACCTAGAATCATGAAAGGCAAGAAGCAAGATCATGTAGTACAAGTAAAGGAAAAAATCGGAAAACCGTACATTTGTAGATACAGACGCCAGCACATCAAGCTACCCGAAACTGTCAAATTTTCCCAATCAACTTTGAACCTCGCATGAAGCTACTACAATCTGTAAAATTTCTTTAATATGTTTTCAGCTTTATCGCTAAAGCATATTTAGCGATAAAGCTGAAAACCTATTAAAGAAATTTCACAGATTGTAGTAGCTTCATGTGCGTCTGTAGGTACATTAAAAAAGACCCGTGATAAACTATTTACATACCTACAAAGTACGGAACCATCAGTGCGCGAGTGTGTGACTGGCACTTGACCGGTTTATTTTAATGTCACGCGGGCAAAGGCCTTTCTACTCTTTCCAGGGCTGTGAAGTCTTATAGTACTCTACCTTATCAAATCAAAATTTTTCATTTTCATACGTATTTAGTTATGTTTCCAAATTCAAATCACATTATTGTCCAGCTGGTCATAATGGTGGCTGGTGCTGTTTTTTATTTTGCTGTAGGTATTTAGTTTAGTTTGTGATCTTCCTGTAACGAGTCGCAATAAATACTTTTTCTTTACAATAATATTGCCCGGTTAGTCTAGGGCTAGGAACTTTCGTAGTCCCTCGCATCAGGAGGATTATTCTCTAAGCCCGTCAACTAAGATCCGGACCCGTCCGGAAGTAAACAACATCCGATTCATTAACTTTTTTGGACAGGTATAAAACACCATACCAGGAGTCCGGACAACTGTCAAATCGTGTTGTCATCCATTTTTAGTTCGGGCCCCGAACTAATCTCATGTCCGAGTGATACACATTCTTTGTCGGAAATTAGTTTAGGAAGTCTGAAGGCCAATTCTCGTAATTTGAAGCGTTCAAAATCTAGTCGCAGTCTCATCTCAGCGACAAAGAAATGTCAAAATGTAGGGAAATTTGAAGTATTTTTTGACATATTGAGACCGAGATCAGACTGTGAACGTTATTAAAATTAGTAGAATTGTCCCTCTGTTGCATGATCACACTAATGTTATAAAGGCGAACGTTTGTTAGTGTGTGTGTGTTTATGTTTGTTACTTCTGCACGCTCAAACGGCTGGATCAATTTTGATAAAATTTTGTATGGAAGTATAGCCGACACCCTGGATTAACATAATAGGCTACTTTTTATCCCGATATTCCTACGGGATCGACATTTACGCGGCTGAAACCGTGGGGCGCAGCTAGTTACAAATAAAAACAAGTTATGTCATAATTTACATTTATTTCTCACTGAACATTACATTTACAACACGATCCTTATTGTGATGGAATGTGACAGTTAGGGACAAGCGTTCTGTGTACCTATGTCATGAAACTCACAATATTTTACATAATAATAATAATTGAGTATTCTTTATTGGTGACGTCATGAAGTAATTTTTTATCAATTTAACTATGTGATACCAGGGTAACAAGAGGCAATGTTCTGTCTGTTCAGGGAGTTTAAATAAACTATTAGAATATCATTCTGTGCTGCAATAAATTTCTGAAAATTCAACATGTAACCAATGATTTAAAAGTGTGTCCGTGGATATTCTTGCCCGTTCTTATCCAAAGCAACCTACTAGGTAAACTTTGGAATGGGCAACTAGCTTCATATTTCTGACTGGCCAACTCCTTGATAATTTAAGTGCCTGTAAATGGTTTAATTGAAATTAAAACTTAGCATACATAAGTGTAACAGAAACAAAATAAAGTAGCTCAGATGTAACAGGATTGGTACAAATCATGTAAATGTCGTATTTTAGACTAGTTTTAAAACATTGTCGACACAGAAAATGAAAACAGGCATCTTCTGGGCACGTTCGTTCCATCATAGTCCTCATCCATCGATTTCCATTAGGCGTGATCGGGACCAAGAGCGGGCCCATTTGGCAATAAAAAAAAACAACAATATTCCCCCTAATTACGGCATCAAGAACAACACCTATTGTCGCCCGAGCAACACATAACAATCTAGTCTAATTCAAACAGCGATAAGTCTTATACTTCACTCTTAAATCAATTTTACAAAAAACTTAAACAAAAAGTTATTTCTATAACTGTTTTAAATAAATTAGAACCGAGATCTTCATACATGTCAAAGACTTACAAATAATAATATTAAACATAATCCAATATTTCTGGTGCTTGCGGCTAAGTAATAACAGCCGCGCGGGTCGATCGATCAGGTTAAGCTACGCTTGCCGCGGTTGGTCCGTGGATGGGTGACCATCTTTATCGTCATTCATGATCTTTGGTAGTCGTTACGGGTAGTCAGAAGCCCGAAAGTCTGACAACCAAGTCTAACCAAGAAGTATAGTATTACCCAGTAACTGGAATGTGGAGGTCAGATAGGCAGTCACTCCAATTGTAAAGTAACTGCATCCGGTTAGACTGGAAGCCGACTCCAACATAGTTACAAAAAGGCTAGGCAGATGATGAAAATTTTCATACATTTAAAAAACTTACAAATAATAGGTAATATAAATCATAATCCACCATTTGTAAAAGCCTGATCAAGTTATAAATAAAGCTCTGCTTAACTGAGGCGAATGCCAGGAATTTACCTTACATAATATACAAAATGTACAAACGAATATGAACTTTAACATAAAAAAATACGGTTTATATTCGTAATAAACACTGCTCACATTCGTTTATACGAATATGAACATTATTCGCGTTAAATAAGGTTCATATTAGTTTGAAGCGCTAACTTTGGTTAACAAAGTCAGAGTGTGTTTTGTGAAGCTTGCTCTAACAATAGGACTGGCGCACACAAATTGAGGACGATACAAATACAAAGCACTATACAGGGTCAAATTAAATTAACTAGCGAAACTGTAGTCGTGACTGGATCCATATCTAAACACGAAATAAAAAATAAAAAGTTTTTCTGGAAGTCAACGACCGCTGGTAGTGTTGTTACTTTCGATATGAGTTGAGAAAATCTGTTTTATCGTATTTAGATACCGATACCCATCGCGTCTGTGAAGTTTACACAAAAGAAAACAGATTTTTTAAACTGATATTTCCAGTAACTACACTAACTGCGATCGATGACCCCTCAATTAATCAAGTTTAGATGTCAATGCCTTCACGTCTGCGGAGTTCCGCTAGCTAATTCAATTTGACCCTATAATTAATAGCCTCATAGGTTTACAATAATCTTGTAACAACAGACTAGACACGTTACAGCGTCAGTAGAACAAACGGTTAGAATTAGCGAACGATCGTGAGTTCGATCCCCAGTCGTTGCACTGCAGACGTGAGCCTACTGATAGCATAACTTTGTTGTAGGAGATTGAACATTTTCACAGGCGCGCCATTTTTTTATTTTGTAAATGGCGGCAAGTGCGATGAAAAGATAGCTGACATCAATGTGCGTGATCAACTTTGAACGTTAATATCTCGAAAACGTAACGCTTTACGGGGTTGCATTGGTGTTAGCTATCGCTTTAGATAAATTTCGGTGTGGCCAACATTTAAAAAAAATATGGCGGACAGGGTAGGTATGCCACGGATCTTCAAAGTCCTTAGAACAGAATCACGAAAAGTATCACCAAATTGAGATTCAATACAAAATAAAATTAATTTAAAAATATAAATTAAATAAATACATTTCATAGGAACTTGGAAGCAACTATAGTTTTTTTTATATATTTTTGTTGTTAAATACTGATATTTATATCATTCCTTTAGCCACACGATTCAGAACTTTTCTATAGCAACATGTTCAAATGGAACTGACTGCCTCATTGCTGTAGTCATCGCGCGCATGAGGTCCTGGGTCTCATTCCCGGGTCGTACAAAAAGTTATTAGGGTTTTTCCATGTGGAATTTCACAGTGGCAGACCGGAGTCTGAATCTACGCCCGGTTGATGGGAATAGGTACTACAATCTGTCATATTTCTTTAATAGATTTTCAACTTTATTGCTAAAGTATAAGGTTCAAAGTTCATTGGGAAAATTTGACAGTTTAGGGTAGCTTGATGTGCTGGCGTCTGTACTATAACAGCTGTGCCTAAGTCTTAGGGGTACAGGCGTCAAGTTATGGTGCTAACACCATAACTTGACGATTTTTACTTTCGAATCGCTAACGATTCGAAAGTAAAAATAAGCTATCGTAAGGTTCTGAGTCGCAGGCTCATTCTCTTTTAATTAACATTGACGAAGACTTTATACAAGGTGAATTTGAAAATATGCGACAAATCGAAACGGGAGATTGTACTCATCATTATGGACAACTTTTACTACGGGACCAAACCTAAAACCGCGAAAACAATATCAACTGTTCCCTACATTTATGTTCGCGTCAAAATGTAGGGAACAGGTGTTTTTTTTTTTTTGCGATTGCAGCTTTGGTCCTTTACCCTTAGTAAAAGTTGTTCATAAATGATGAGTACAATCTCCCATTTCGGTTTCTCGCATGTTTTCAATTTCAACCTGTATTATTCACTTAACAAATTATGGAAATAGGTTTGTACTGCAGTTATGACCACGCGTTGTCAAATGTTTTTGTCATTTTTGAAGTGAAAACTTCTTTAGGTGCACTCTGCACTCTTTCTGAACAGTGAACGAAACTGAACCGTCACGCTCGGGCCGGTGACGCTGAATCGGGTATACTCGGCTCCAGCTGGTCGGTGACGCTGAATCCGGTATCCTCTGCTCTATTCGTAAGTTTTCACTTCTACCGTGTGGTCATAAGCACACACCATCTTCTTCACATTATGTGTTTATGCATCAGATATGTACGAGTATTACATCATACAGAACATTAATTTCTCATTTACATACAAACTTTATTATGTACAATGGTTTTTATTTATTTATTTTATCAATATTACATAATTACTTAATACATAGCTCGGAGTTTTTGAGATGGGTCTGGCTGGCGAAAATTTAAACTTTGAGTAGTGGAGAATGTGGTCGCAGTAATTTTTCTGAAGAAAAAGATTGGTCTGTCATTCGTAATCTTCGACAGTCGTTACGGGTAGTCAGAAGCCCAAAAGTCTGACAATTAGTCTTACCGCGTGGTATCGTGTTCCTCTGTAACTGGGTTTTGGAGATCAGATAGGCAGTCGCTCCATGTAAAATACTGGTACTCAGCTGCATCCGGTTAGACTGGAAGCCGACCTCAACATGGTTGGGAAAAGGCAGTTGAAACGGCCCCGACTTACGCGTCGTATGTCGTGGGTTGAATCCCAGGCAGACAAAATAAAACTTTAGAGTAATTTTATTCCATTGCCACTGCTCTCAAAATGGTGAAGGAAAAAATCCTGAGGAAGCCAGCATGTCCTAGAACGGAAAATTGGAGGACATGTGACATCTACCGACGGAGGCCCGCGGGAAAGATTACAGCCCACTCCCTTTCACAGAGGAGGCCTGTGTCCCAGCAGTGGGAATGTTACAGGCGATATCGAGACCCATCGTGTATACGGAGTTGCGCTACCTAATTTAATTCGACCTAGTAACACCGGCTGTAGGTATTTCAGACAACCAAGCATAAAAGTTAACATGACATTTGACAGCAGATTAACTGATCAGGCTTTCAAAAACCAAGTTCAAATACTATTTGGTATTTTTTTAGTTACAATAAATAGCATTTTTTCCCGGGCCTGGGGGCACGACAACTGATATGAAGTCGGGCGGTCAAAAGGTTAGACTGAACTCGTGAACGTTTGTCAGATATTTTTGTTCTAAATATATATTTGTATGGAAGTGTACTTGATTTGTGTTTTAGTGACATTTACAATTTAGGTCGCTTTCCGAATTAGCTATAATCGCTCACACGGCTCACATCATCTCACATGCGTTTCGATTTAGATATTACGATTATGACAGCTGTGAGCTGTCAACAATTCGGAACACTCGTGAACGCGCTCAGTGCTTACTCAATGTAAAAACGATATTATTACAGTATTTCTTTGTAAAGACACCACATTTCTTCTTCTTTGGTTAGGTGGCGACTGTCAGCCAGAAGCACGATTTCGAAAATGACACGTTAGTTTAATTTAAAGATATGATGCAACTTAAAACAAAACACAAACTGACACATCCAGATACATCCACACACACACTGTCATTTTTGACAGCGCTCACGGTGATATTTTTAGAAGGCATGGTCGGCGTTATCGCAAGACGGTGCATGTCATGACGTCATCTATGACGATTCACGGGACATCGTTATCGCGCCCACGCTAATTCGATACGGGTTTATGCACGCTCACATCGATTATTTCCCAACTCGGAACGCAGGGTTAGTTTTTACTCTAGTGTGTGTAATCAATTGTTTTTTTGTTACACAAGCTCAAATAAGATTAGCTAGTGAAACTCCGCAAACGTGATGGCCATCGACACCTAAATATTATAAAACGAAAAATTAAAAAAAAAAAAACAAAACTCTTATTTCATATAACTTCACGACAGTATTTTTATGTCACGAACCGACGCGCGCTTTACTCGTGGTAAACAGGTGAACAAACACGCTGTGAATGTGTGCGTGAAGACGAGTAACGTCTGCGGGCACCCCTTGTGGGGTACGGAGCTCGGCTCAGGGCGTCGCTGGGCGAGGGCAGAGAGGGACAGGCTGGATCGGAATTAATTTCATTTTCAATGGAACAGATTCTTTAAATACTGTTTAACATATCTTTCGCCCACCATACTCAATAATACCGCTATGGAATAAAGTATACCTGTGTCTGTTATCATACCGCGGTCAATATTTCCGGTAAAACTATTACTTGAACCTCTTAATTACAATATTTCAGTATACAGGGTCAAATTCCCATGTGAAATGGGTACATCTAAACACGATAAAATTAAAAATATTTGAATTTGATGTTGTTTTAGGCGTTAACAATCGCTTGTAGTGTTGTTACTCAATGTATGAGTTGAAGAAAATATGTTTTTATCACACCTGCTCTGAAAATACATACTAATTATACCAATTAGAGGGAAGAAACGCCTTTATCCCGCCCTTCAAATCCTTTCATCCCAAGGTATGGAAGTTTCTATGAAAATCCTTTCGACCCAAGGGTGGGAAAAATGTATGAAATTCCATTACATACCCGGTTTTTCTTTTTTTTTTAATTTGTCAGCAGTCATACTGCCAAGAGATTTTAACTGTCTACTAATTAAATTTCAAGTAAATTGTTACTGGCCACATACAGTTTTTTTTTTTACCAGTTACCAACCTCCTTGGTGCATACAGAAAATTAAAAACGAAATTATTTTTGTATATAAAACGCGTGGAATCACGGAAGAAGTGGATAAATGATAAATGATTTTATTTCTGTAAGTAGGTTTGCACAAACACTTTTACACGTCAATCATAAATTTTTTAAACTAGATGAGGTCGGCGTTTCCTATCTGACTACTCTGAGAAGAAAGGCCAAAACAAACTCAGAGGTCATAGTCTCTTTTAAAGTCCAGACATAATCTTGGTCAAGTTATATGAAGACCATGTAGGTCGATGTCTGAGATGGTCTTTTGAGGAAAGAACCACACAGATTGAGAGGACCTGTCCAGTCAGTGCACGCATTTGTCAGAAATCATGCAGCTCAACTCAAGACTTAAGGAGCTCAACGATTCGACGAACAATACCAAAGAAAGGACATTTGGGTAGGCCACATAAATTACTCAAACTGCCAGACCATAGAGAGAATAATAATAAATATAAAATGCCTAAATTAAATGACCCACATCGTCTTCACATTCACAATAATTAAAATAATATAATACTTTAAAAAGTAAGCAAATGTCGGTAAAAAAAAAAAAAAATAATTAATGTCAATGTGTATATATAAAAAAAAAAACATCAAAAACACTCAAAATGCAGAAATTGGAAGCAACTCAATCCCAAGCCTTTGTATCCTCAATATAATCTTTAACGGTATAAAAGGCTTTCTGGCACAACTTACGTTTAATGAACGATTTAAATTTATTAAGGCTTAGATCTTGAACGTGGCTTGGTAGTTTATTATAAAAGTGTATACATTGGCATCTGAACGAGCCACCTATTTTCTTGAGCCTTGTTGTAGGTACAACATATTTGTGTTTGTTTCTAGTATTTATATTATGAATATCACTGTATTTTTTGAACAATTTTATGTTTTTATGGGCATATAAAAGATTTTCATAAATATACTGAGAAGGCACAGTCATTACATTAATCTCTTTAAATTTGTCTCTGAGAGAGTGTCTCGGACTTAATTTATAAATTGATCGAACAGCACGCTTCTGCAAAACAAAGATAGTCTGAATATCGGCGGCATTTCCCCACAATAGAATACCGTACGACATTACACTATGAAAATAACTAAAGTACACTAAACGGGCAGTCTCTATATCAGTTAAATTACGAATTTTTCTAACGGCGTATGCTGCGGAACTTAGCTTTTTTGACAGTTTATCTATATGCGGACCCCACTGAAGCTTAGCATCCAAAGTTATGCCCAAGAATACCGTGCTGTCTTCAGGATTCAATTCCTCGCCCTTTATCAACACATTAGTTTTCACCTGCCTAACGTGGGGTAGCGTAAACTTAATACATTTGGTTTTTTTCTCGTTTAGAAGCAAATTATTAACATTGAACCAGTGGACTACTTTCGAAATCGCGCTATTTACATCGTCAGTAACCAACTGCTGACGTTTAAGTTTAAACAAAAGTGAAGTGTCATCTGCAAACAACACTATATCATGATTATCCTTTATGAGGTACGGCAAGTCATTGATATAAATAAGAAACAAGAAAGGACCAAGAATTGAGCCCTGTGGGACTCCCATCGTTACTAAAGATCCGGGTGATCTTTCTCCATTAACGTCAACGCTCTGAATCCTTTTACTCAAGTATGAAGTAAGAAGATCCAGAGCAGTATTCCGGATCCCGTAGTGGTGGAGTTTCCTGATTAACGTTTCGTGAAGAACGCAATCGAATGCCTTGGACAAATCACAAAAGATGCCCAAGGCATCGCATTTATCTTCCCACGCATTATAAATATGTCCTAAAAGTTCAACACCGGCATCAGTAGTTGAACGACCCCTTGTAAAACCGAACTGTTTACTGTGTAATAATTTATATTTATTAAAAAATCTTTGCATTTGGTCTAACATTAATTTCTCAAAAATTTTACTAAAGGTAGGTAGTACAGAAATAGGTCTATAATTTGTGGGGTCTGATGTACTACCTGATTTAAACAAAGGTATTATTTTACTATTTTTCATAAGATCAGGAAACTCCCCATTGTCAATACAACTATTAAAGATAAGAGCAAGAGTAGGTGCTACAATGTCAATAATAGACTTAGCAACTTCCACAGAATTACCCCACAGATCTGTAGTCTTTTTTACGTTTAAAGTGTGAAAGGTTTTAATTATATCTCTACATGTAATATATTCAAAATTAAAATCCGAATCGCAACCATTAACATTTTCCTTAAGCAAAGACTCAGCAACAGAAGGTGATGAGTTTAGGGATTTAGTAGTTGAAACGGGAATATCTGAAAAGAAATTTTCAAATGCCTCGGCGACTTGTGAGTCAGATTTTATTATGTTGTCATTAATAGACAGGCTGTAATCAGTATTTCGGTTACTAGACCTTCCCGCTTCACTATTAATAATGTTCCAAGTCGTTTTAATTACATTACTGCTGTTTTTAATTTTTGAACCCAAATAACGTGACTTGGCCATATAACAAACTTTTTTAAATAATTTTGAATAATTTCTAACATACAAATTAAATTCATCAGTGTTAACATAAGTCCTTTCATTGTACAGTTCATAAAGTCGTGTTCTGCTTTTATGAATACCAATGGTAGCCCAATCACTGAACGATACATTACTATTAACCGAGATAGTCTTGGGAATAAAGGTGGAATCAAATTGTTTACAGTATATATTAAAAAAATTATCATAAAGTTGATTAGGATCAGCATGAATAGACAAAACTGGTAATTTATTAACGAGTTTAACTTTAAAAGCCTCCAAGCGACTTGCAGTTTTGGGGTTAACAGTGATATCCTTTTTAGCCGCTTTTTTGTTTTGGTTTTGAATAGTAATCCTTTGCCCGCAATGATCAGAATCTAGTAAATTTATAATTTCTTTGTGGCTTGGTATAATATCTGTATAAATATTATCTAGGCATGTGGCACTAGTAGGGGTTATTCTTGTGGGCTCCAAAAATAGGTTTACAAGGCTGCATGACCTTATGATCTTAGCCTACTCCAGAAACGGGCGAATAAAAAATGGAAAAGCCCGCGCATTTTCGCAAAAACACATTTATCTTTGTGTTTTTTGTAAAATATAACAACCCTAACACACCGCCAGAACTATTAGAGACGGCCCAAGAAGTTGTTGATAATCTGTTGCCGGAAAAATCTAAATGCAGATACAACAATACTTATATGTCCATAATTTTCCTCGTAGGTGTAATAAAAAGCACTATACATCCCTCAGGATAAAGTACAGTTCCATACCTCAAATGGTTTGCGCCCCTCGCAAGCTCGTGGCGCAAATGCCATAATCTCGGTATGGAACTGTCACTTTCTTCCCTCTGAAGTAATGTACTATTTATACCAATAACGTCTGTAAAGTTAACACAAAAAATTTTTTAACTAATATTTAAGTGAATGTGTGTCATGGCACCCTCACATCGAAATCCTTATGAAAAGGATCAGGAAGCTCATTTGGGTGTTTAAAACATTACGACATGTTATGTCCGCGCAACTTATAAACAAGATCTATATAGCTCTGGCGCAATCTGTAATAACTTACTGCATTCCAATTTGGGGTGGAGCTACCAAAACTAAATTTCTTGATCTGGAAAGAGCTCAGCGATCACTTATAAAGGTGATGTACTTTAAACCATTTAGGTACCCTACAACTGACCTCTATAGAGTTAGCAACTTGCTCTCAATTAGAAAACTTTATATTCTTTACGTGTCCTTAACCCTGCATAAGTGTCTTCCTTTTGACTCAGCATCCCAAAGCAGAAGGCGCAGAGATATGGTGGCCTACTCCCCAGGGATTCGAACTGCCTTTGCTAGACGTCAATATGTTACTCAATCCACCTACATCTATAATAAACTTAACCGTAAATTAAATATATATCCCCTGTTGTTATACGATTGTAAAAAAACAATAATTGAATGGTTGATATCCCTAACGTATGACGAAACAGAAAATATTATGACCAGGATTAGCTGAAAAAAAAAAAAAAAAGAAATTATATAATAAATAAAATATATTGGGTACACTCACACCCTCAACACTTACACACTTACATTCATACACAAACACACACTGAGAGCTGCTAAATTAATGTTTTATGTTATTTTTACTTTTATCTTTTTTTTTTTTTTTTTCTCTTTTTAAAAACCTTTTACGCCTCATCATTGTTAAGTTACCACTTATGGGAAGAGCGAGGCAGCTCCGACACAAGTACTTTTGTAACTTACTGGGGCTGTCTCAATTTATGTATGACACAATGTTTAAGTTGAAATAAATATTTTTGTATTTTTTTTTTTAAGTGAATGCACTAACTGCGGTCGATGACCCCACAAATATTGACCAAAATCATTCCTTTTATGTTTTATCATGTTTAGATATCGATATCGGTACCCATCAAGTCCGCGGAGTTACTCTAGCTAATTTAATTTGACCCTGTATACCTGATCACTGGTGAACATACCGCTGATAAAGTTAACTCGTGACTAGCACACCGCTATTCAATATATACTTCGACATTACACTGCTAACTTCATATACCTTTTATAGACAGTACTCACGCGTGAATATGTCACATCGAGCGTTAGAGAGAGAGTCACACAGGTGTGAGAGAGACGGCGCGCTACAAGACGAACTTTTGAAGTGAAAACTACTTTAGGCGAACGGTGACGAAACCAAACCCTCAGCTCTAGTCGGGCGATGACGCTGAATCGGGTATACTCGGTTCCACTCGATCGGTGAAACTGGATCGGGTATACTCGGCTCTAGTCGGTCGGACACGCAGAATCGGGTGTACCGGCTCCAGTCGGTCGGTAACGCTAAATCGGGTACACTCGGCTACAGTTGTAAGTTTTGACTTCTGTCATGTGGTCATAAGCACACACCATCTTTTTCTTCTATAACTCTATGCGACATATTCACAGCCCGGAAGTCCGTCTTAACTAATCACGCGCGCCCTCTTTCCTCTGTTTTCTTTGTCAATACATCAAATTAGTACCATTTGCAAATATTTTTACAATTACATATTTACTATGTAGACAACTGTGTACTACGAGGGACCGATGATGGCAACCCATCTGTGTGTATTGCGTTAATACAAAGAATACTTTAAATGTGTTTGTAAGTGATTTTTAAAGAGTCGCTCCATGTACCATACTGGTATTTAGCTGCATCGGTTAGACTGGAAGCTGACCTGACATACAGGGTGGATTTTTGAAACGAAGCAGTAAGAGCAGGTACCTTAACCGTTGTAATAAAATTATAGTATGTTTATCTCACGAAGCGACGCGCCCTTTACTTGTGGTAACCAAGTGTACAAACCATCTGTGAATGTGTGCGTGAAGACGAGTAGCGTCAGCACATAACTCACACACACATACTTCTAACTTCGCTATTGTCTCGGACGGTACTGAGAGCTCCTGCGCTTACACACATCCACAGCGTGTTTGTACACTTGTTTACCACAAGTTAAGCGCGCTTCGCTTCCTGAGACAAAAATACTGTACTCATAAGAGACTCTTCTTAACTTTTTGAGTAATTGCAAACTGCATTTCCTTGTCGAGGAACTGGTGTTAGTCCCAAAAATTCAGCCTGTATCCGGAGCCGCTCCACTGCGCTGCGCGGCGCGTGGTGCTGTGCTGTCTAGAAGGGCGCGGCGTCGTCGAGCGTGTGCAGCCAGTTGAAGATCATCATGTTGCGCTCGTACTTGGACAGCGGCCGGCCGCGCTCGCGCTCCAGGTCCGCGGCGGTGAGGGCGAGGTGCGCCGCTTCTGTCACAGTAGGTAGGTAATAGGTAATACGGGCTGGTGTCCGCAACTCCACGTCAATGCGCGTATTTTCGCGTGTTTTTTTTTCTGTGACAGTATTCGTCTCATCACAAAATGAGAGGGACCATTTCCACCACAAATCACGAATAGATTATTCACTAAGGGGATAAAGCAGTGTCTTATGTCACGGGCGCTAGATTGAATCCCGAGCGTAACGAAGGATTCTAGTGTTCTTCAGCACAGCGAGAACGTTCAGAAACAACTCGAGGGAGTTGAGACTAGGACCTAGAGAGCAGTGAGGGATTCAAGCTCGCCCAAGAATAAGACACCTTTGTCCCCAAGGATAATACACTGCTTTTCACACCTACTGCGAGGTAATAAACAGCAATTCCATTTAAGTTTTCACGAGAATTTTTAGTTGAGGTTCCAATTTCAAATCACATAATTGACTAGCGAGTTATAATGAAATTTAGTATAGTATTATTACCCGGCTAGACCCCAGGGCTATAATGACTTACTTTAGCTTAAGTTTGCATGACATACTTATAATTTGACATTATCGAGCAGGTGGTGTGAAAACAGATTTAAAACCATCGTTTTGTTTCTGTCAATCACTTGAAGATTACAGAGATAGAACGATGTTTTAAAATGTTTAGCGCTAAACGCTTTTAGTGATTTATGGTGCAAGCGGGCACTAAACTTTAACCCTTCGAAGCACTGTTTGTTTTGCACTTCGAAGTTTATTCCGAAAAAAAGTGTTAAGTTCATAAGAGTCTGCAGTCAGAACTTTATGAACTTAATACTAACTTAACTTTATAACTTTATAACATAGCTGCTGTCAATACAGGGTGACTTGTAATTTGATGTATTCCTTCCAGAAGCGCGCCTGCGGGCGCGGCGGCACCGCCAGCGTCGTGGGGCCCGGCGCGCGGCCCCGCGCTCGCCGGTAACATGCACGTAGTACAGTAAGTGAGCAGCGTACATACCGGGGTGCACGAAGCGCGCCTGCGGGCGCGGCGGCACCGCCAGCGTCGTGGGGCCCGGCGCGCGGCCCCGCGCTCGCCGGTAACATGCACGTAGTACAGTAAGTGAGCAGCGTACATACCGGGGTGCACGAAGCGCGCCTGCGGGCGCGGCGGCACCGCCAGCGTCGTGGGGCCCGGCGCGCGGCCCCGCGCTCGCCGGTAACATGCACGTAGTACAGTAAGTGAGCAGCGTACATACCGGGGTGCACGAAGCGCGCCTGCGGGCGCGGCGGCACCGCCAGCGTCGTGGGGCCCGGCGCGCGGCCCCGCGCTCGCCGGTAACATGCACGTAGTACAGTAAGTGAGCAGCGTACATACCGGGGTGCACGAAGCGCGCCTGCGGGCGCGGCGGCACCGCCAGCGTCGTGGGGCCCGGCGCGCGCCCCCGCGCTCGCCGGTAACATGCACGTAGTACAGTAAGTGAGCAGCGTACATACCGGGGTGCACGAAGCGCGCCTGCGGGCGCGGCGGCACCGCCAGCGTCGTGGGGCCCGGCGCGCGGCCCCGCGCTCGCCGGTAACATGCACGTAGTACAGTAAGTGAGCAGCGTACATACCGGGGTGCACGAAGCGCGCCTGCGGGCGCGGCGGCACCGCCAGCGTCGTGGGGCCCGGCGCGCGGCCCCGCGCTCGCCGGTAACATGCACGTAGTACAGTAAGTGAGCAGCGTACATACCGGGGTGCACGAAGCGCGCCTGCGGGCGCGGCGGCACCGCCAGCGTCGTGGGGCCCGGCGCGCGGCCCCGCGCTCGCCGGTAACATGCACGTAGTACAGTAAGTGAGCAGCGTACATACCGGGGTGCACGAAGCGCGCCTGCGGGCGCGGCGGCACCGCCAGCGTCGTGGGGCCCGGCGCGCGCGACACCGCGCTCGCCGCCGCCGCCTGCACACACACAGCGACTATTTGAAAGGTCTATTTTTTTTTCTCTGAACCAGAATCGATAACAGAGACCATCGGTAAAGAAAAAAAAATATTTCAAAGTAATTTTGGCTTAACGTTTACCCTTCATATTCATCAATTATTATTATTAAAAACCTGCGATGTCCCACTACTGGGCAAAGGCCTCCCTACTCTCTTTCCACTTCTCTCTGTTTAAAGCTGCTGAGGACAAGTTCGCGTTGAAGGAGTGCAGCTCATCCCCCCCATCTCCGTCTGGATCTGCCACGATATCGTTTGCCATTTAGAGGGACCCATTGGGTCGTAAGTTTGGCCCATTGGTCGTCTGACATGCTATAGATGTATCCAGCCCAATTCCATTTTAGCGTGGCAGCATTCCAAGTGAAATCAGTTATCTTTGTGATGGAACAGATGGTCGTATTCCTAACCCGATCTGTTAGTTTGTTACCCAAAAAACTCCGTTCCATAGCCCTCCGGCAAACCTCGAGTGTGAACCTCTGCTGATTTGTCAAAGACCATGTTTGTCAACCATAAGTGAGGATGGGAAGTATGCACACGTCAATGAATCTTCTCTTAAGGGCAAAGGAAGATCACGCTTCATTAGATCTTTCATGGCCCAATAGCTCTTCCAGGCATTTTCGGTGCGTCTTGCAACTCCTTTATTTTGTCTTACCTGGAAAGAGACTATTTGACCAAGATAGAGATACTCATCAACGTATTCAACCTCCCTACCCGCCACAATGATCCTGCAATGCGCGCTGTCATCAACTTGGTCTTTGACATGTTCATCTGAAGTCCGACCTCTAGGCTTGCCGTGCTGAGATCGTCTAGCATCCGAGTAAACTCGAAGGCTGATGACGAAAAGAAGACAATATCGTCGGCAAAACGGAGATTAGATAATATCTTATGGCCGACCATAATGTGCTTTTCCGTCCAGCCAGCTGCCAGCTATCCGAAGACTTCCTCCAGCACAGCTGTGAATAGTTTCGGAGACAGCGGGTCGCCTTGCTTAACTCCTTTCTCAATCTGGAAGGACGGTCCCATCATGGAACCGATTTGAATCGCTGCAGTGCTGTTCTTATAAATACTTCGTAGAAGATTATGTAAATGATGTCTATGTCTTGATTCTGCAGGGCGTTAAAAATTTAGCTATGGGTGATACTATCGAAAGCTTTTGAATAGTCCACCAATGCGATATAAAGTAAGAGGTGGAATTCTGAGTATTTCACGACAATCTGGTTAATGGACTGAAGGTGGTCAGTAGTAGAGAGGCCGCGGCGAAATACGGCCTGATCGAGAGTCTGTTGTTTGTCGAGTGATCCTGATATTCGGTCTTCGATTACTTTAAAGTAATCGAAGCTTTGTAATACCCGTCTAAAAGTACCTGAAAGTTCTGTAGTATCTGAAATATCGTCTTACCTCTAGCCTGTCGAGGTTGAAGTCTGACTGCGACATTCTCTCCAGCGCTCTGTATGTGGTGAGAAGCCGACGCTTTATGTAGCTCTGTCTGACCTGCGAACAGTGATAGAAGATTTTTTTTTTATTAGTTGTTAATGTCCCACTACTGGGCAAAGCGTCTACCACTCTCTTTCCATCTCTCTGTCCAGAGCTGCTAAGGACAAATCTTTACGAAAAGAGTCCAGCTCATCCCGCCATCTCCGTGTGGGCCCGCCGCGATGTCGTTTGCCAATAAAATATTAGTGAGTTTATTTACAAAATTAAAATGTTGGATTAAAGTTAAGAGACTTTTAAACATCAAAAATATTTGGTTGAATAGTCGCTAATTATTACTTAACTTTAAGTAACGTTTATGAATAAAGTGGGTTAGTATTCAAGGTCAAAATGTCACAATTAAAAATACAAGGTCTAATTAAATTAGCTAGCGGAACTCCACAGACGTGATTCGTATCGATATATCTAAAACATGGTAAAACAAAAAGGAAATGAATGTATACTTTTTTTTTCGGGAGTAGCGCAGTTACAGTGGTGGCACAGTGGTATCGAGTCCGACATATCGAGTTATAGGACGTGGGTTCGAACCCAAGCAGACGGTTCACGCTTTAGGAAACAAAATAACACGATCGATTAATACAAACTAAATACCATTCAGACGCAAACAATTACTTTTCCGTAAAAAAGCTTTTCACCAACAAATACTTAAGCCGAGAAACACTGGTATTGAAAATGTCCAAATCATGTTCACTAGTTAGTTTATTAAAACTTCTGCTCACACGAATTAGATACGAACTCCGTCTGTATGTGGACTTGGAATGAGGGACATGCCACCGTAGGCGCAGGCCTGCGGGCGGAGAGTCATGGGCAGCAGGACCAGGCCAGACCAGCAGGTACGTGTTCCACGCGCGCCTCAAAGAGATGTCAGCATCAAGGAAGGGGCCCATTAGGGCCGAAGCCTGCCGGGTCAGCGGGATTGTCCCAAAGGGTTACCGCTGGCCCGGAACATAAAGGGCTAAGGAAGGAACACGGGTGGGTTTTAGTCAGTAAGAATCTGATACTTCGGCTCCACCCAGAGCGGGAGGGGTCATTTGATGATTTTCCATCCTGAAAAAAAAAGGGACACGCAACTAGCTAGGTTTGCGAAACATTTTGCAGTGTGTAACTAATCCTAATCTGCCTAACAGCTCAGGGCAATCTATTTTAGATAGCCCTGAGCTGTAGGCCATTTGCTATGCTGTATAATAGGGTACTGTATACGATACATACCTTCTTATTGTCGGTGGGTAGCGGTCTTGGCGTCGGCTGTGCGGGGTGCGAGCGCTGAGGAGAGGGCAGCTGGGACCCGCCCACTGCAATTATGTTTAGGTAGACTTCTGCTTCGATATTTAGAATTTCATCCCTTATGGGGTATTTATTGGATTACCTAATTATTCAATGAGGGGGTTGTGGCTAAGTATTAACAGCCGCACGGGTCGATCGATCAGGTTAAGCTACGCTTGCCGCGGTTGGTCCGTGGATGGGTGACCATCTTTACATACCAAGACCCCTCCGTGCCTCTGAAAGCACGTTAAGCCGTTGGTCCCGGTTGTCATTCGTGAATCTTTGACAGTCGTTACGGGTCGTCAGAAACCCGAAAATCTGCCAACCAGTCTTACCAAGGGGTAGATATCGTATTACTGAGTAACAGGGTTGTGGAGGTCAGATAGGCAGTCGCTCCATGTAAAATAATGGTATTCAGCTGCATCCGGTTAGACTGGAAGCTGACCCCGACATAGTTGGGAAAAGGCAGGCAGATGACCTAATTATTGTAAAAAGTGTGCTTCATCATAAGCGCATAGAAATTATTTGACGCGTAGTTATTAGGTCCCATTGATAATGGCGATGATAAAGTTCGTGATCGACTTACCAGCCACCCAAGTGCTGCAGGATCGCGATGCTGCGCTCAGAGTCAGCGCTTCTAAAGCCGCGCATAAACCAACTTCCGAAGTCGCACTGAAATTAATCATATCAAGTCAATACTAATATTATAAATGCGAAAGTGTGTCTGTCTGTCTGTTACCTTCACGCTTAAACCGCTGAACCGATTTAGATGAAATTTGGTATAGTAGTTTGAGTCCCGGGACCTTTCCCGGGACTATCGGGGGAATATCGGGATAAAAACTATCCTATGTTCTTTTATAGGATAGTTTTTATCCTGATATTCCCACGGGATCGACACTTATGCGGATAAAACCGCGGGGCGCTGCTAGTCGGAATATAATTTCATGTTTGTAAGTCGGAGCTTTCAATTTTAGCTCAATGCTCTCAATCAATAATTACCAATTGTTGAATTCCACAATGTGTATTTAGGTAATCATTTATAATTCGCAATTCATTTATAAGCCGTTCGCGCCGCTTCGTGAGATAAACATAGTATATTCATCTCACGAAGCGGCGCGCACTTTGCTTGTGGTTACCAAGCGTACAAACACGCTGTGAATGCGTGACAACGAGTGGCGTCAGTACATACCTTTGGCCAACTGTTTATTAGTGGTTGTAATGGCTATCATATCACTTGGTTTTAGTAGGTTTTTATATTTTATTTTTATTTATCCTTTTGATACATTCTTATTTTGTAAATATGAGGACTTTGTAGGCCTTGTAGACTTTAAATCTGTAGACCTTTTTTATTTTATCAAGTACCTGGTAGTGGTACTTGTTTTTGAAATGTTTATGACATTGTTTTTTACAATCTGTGACTACAGTAAATCACACACTTGTTAAAATTCTAATAAAATCGTCTACTTTTCCAATATTTGTAAATATGTGAGCACCATGTATCTATCATATAATTGATTTACCTGTCATTGCTTCATTTTTAATTCTTTTTACCTTTTGTGGTAGACTAATTTTATTCTAGGTGCATCGTCTTTACATATAATTATATTATGTATACAAAACCATGTAAAACATTTTAAAAGAGTAACGGTGGGGTTTCTTGCCCATCCTTCTCCATACGAACACTACCTTTTGGAAGGGGCGACTAGAATCAATTCTATTTTACTGTAAGTTTTGACGTTCAAAAGTGCCTATTTGAAATAAATGATTTGACTGTGACCTACTGTAATTTGAAAACATTGTAAAAGTCAATTATTTTTAAAAGAGTAACCATGGAGTTTCTTGCCGGCTATTCTCCATAGGAAACGACCAATTGGAACCGTGCACCTAGCTACTGACGTTTCATAAGTGCCCATTTAGATTTATGTAAAATAAAATATTATGATTTTGATTTATTGAACCTTGAAAAGTTTCGCTTCTTAAGAGGAAATGCGGTTGGAGAGACTTTTTAAAAAGCCTAAGTAAAAAATCATAATTTGAGGTTTTGCTCTCGCCTATTTCCGCCTACAATATTGGACTAATTTAAAATATGTATATTTCATAAACTGAATAAGAAGGATATACTGCGTCCCTATGTATTTCTTTTTCATTAACAGTTGCCAAATTTGTACACTAGGCCTCTGTTGACAGCGCTAATTTTTGAGCATTTCGGGTTCTAGTGCTTATAAAAATAATGTATCATCAAAAAGGAAAACATAGGGACATACAAGTAGTTAATATTTATTATTCTGTAAACAATCATTGCTTTATGGTCATTAACCAGAAAGAAAACAGGCAAGAGCGTTTCTATAGAGAAAAGACCACCCGCATTTCCTTTTAACTGCAGACTGCAGAGTGTACACACATAGGTACGTACCTCCTCAGCGGCTGGCATGTGTCGCGACAGTGCGTCACGTCGGCCGCGCTGAAGGAGCGGCGCAGGCCCAACTGCGCGCACAGCGCCGCGCAGCCCGCCAGCAGCTCGCGGCAGTTGTCCGTCGACTGCAGCGGCAGCGAGGAGGAGGATGGTCTTCTGTAACCACACATAGTTTAAGGCTCTGTCTGAAGACAGAGGCCAGCGTCGAGTTCGGCAAATAGTGCCAAGAGAAATCAAGAGAAGGCGCGCAACTGCCCGCGGCTGAGCGGGCTTGAGCTATGTTGCAGTTAACAGTCTATGAAGGAGGCGAGGCCACCTGCGGCAACGCGTGCAGTCGCACGCCGCCGCTGCATGTGGTCGCCAAACAGCTCGCGGCGCTGCAGGCCGCGCGAACTTTTCTGGTATCAAGTCAACTCAGTCTATCGCAGTCCACAGATGGTCATAGGCCTCTCCCAGGCTGCGCCACAAAACCCTGTCCTCCGCCTTCCGCATCCAGTCTGTCCCAGCCAATTATTTGACACTAAAATCTCCAGCAAAGTGCTTGACAGCATATAACGTTCTCACTGCTGGGGCTCAGGCCTCCACTCTATGAGAGGGAGTGGGCCGTAATCCACCACGCGGGAACAGTTCGGGTTGGTAGATATCCCATATCAACGAATTCTTGGTTCTAGGATATGCCGGTTTCCTTACAAAGCTTTCGTAGGTACGCAGTTATAAATAAATAAAACACTCACTTTAAAGTTTCGTACGCCGTTATAAATAAATAAAACACTCACTTTAAAGTTTCGTACGCCGTTATAAATAAATAAAACACTCACTTTAAAGTTTCGTACGCCGTTATAGATAAATAAAACACTCACTTTAAAGTTTCGTACGCCGTTATAAATAAATAAAACACTCACTTTAAAGTTTCGTACGCCGTTATAAATAAATAAAACACTCACTTTAAAGTTTCGTACGCCGTTATAAATAAATAAAACACTCACTTTAAAGTTTCGTACGCCGTTATAAATAAATAAAAGACTCACTTTAAAGCTTTGCTGTCAGGGTTGGGACTGGCCACTCGGAGGGATGGGTCAGGCCCCTGTCCTGCCTGCAAACGGATCAACAGAATAATTAAATTGAAATAATTTAACATGCATTGCTGTTCAGCTCTGTCAAAGACAGTGATAGAAGATAGTGTTTGTTTGCCTTTCTTCTCAGAGTAGTCAGATAGAAAAAGCTAACCTGATCTAGTTTTTAAAATATGATTGACGTGTAAGTGTTTGAACAGACGCCAGGACATCAAGCTAATCTGTTAAATTTATATTATAGATTTTCAACTATATTGCTAAAGCATAAGATTCGAAGTTGATTGGGAAAATTTGACAATTTCGGGTAGCTTGATGTGATAGCGTCTGTACAAACCTACTTACAGAAATAAAATCATTTATCATTTGACATATTCAATCTATGGGCAATTTAAGTTGGTATGCGAGCGCCAAAAGATCGCTATAGCAGCGTAGTCAAAATTACTGACCTTGCAAGCCAGCAGCCTCAGCACTCTGGCGTCGGAGGCGGCTGACGACACGCTGAACAGCGACAGGTCCGTCGTGACCGACTCGTGCGACGGCGAGCGCGCCACCCCGCCGCGCCACGCCTCTGGCGTGCACATATCCACTGCAAGAGAAGATGACTTGGGTTGTCATTGGGAATCACTTTTTTTTTGACCCTGTAGTGCATCGGGGATTTTCATCTGCCTAACCTGCTCCCGTCTATGTCGGGGCTGGGTTCCAGTCTAACCGGATGCTGCTGAATACCTGTATTTTACAGGGAGCTGCCCATCTGACCTCCACAACCCAGTTATAGGTAACACAACACCCTTTGGTAAGACTGGAGGTGAAATTTTTTTTTTTTTTTTTTTTTTTTTTTTTTTTTTTTTTTTTTTTTTGTTCTTATCTGCTATCAGTCATCCCTGACTATGATCAGATGTGTGGAAAGATACATCACATTTTTATGGAATCAGGACCAATGTCCAAATTCCACTTTAATCAGGCAGCACAATATCAGCTTTCTTGAGCCTCTTGGTATGATTTGGCACCAATAGTGAATGTGAGAGAGGATTTGGGTGGTTGGTTAATCGTTCTTTGTATTTCTCTAGGTAGCACTTCGCTTCTTCTAGGATCGTTGGAATTTCCAGGTGCTCATGGATTTCTGAGTTGCGAGCGTACCAGGGTGCCGCTGCCAGGACCCTCAGGATGCTGTTTTGACTTCTTTGAATGCACATGATGTTTGATTTGCTTGCGGAAGACCATAATTGAATCCCATAGGTCCATATTGGTTTTATGATAGAACAATAAACTCTAAGTTTGTTACTAAGGGTGAGTGAAGACTGTCTGCCAAGTAGCCAGAGCAAGTTCTTGAATCGGTAGTTTATTTCGGTTCTTTTTTTCTTCAGGTGATCCTTCCATGTCAACCTACGATCCAAGTAGAATCCCAGGTACTTCACACTTGATGATTGTGGTAGAGTGTCCTGACCCAATTTGACCGGGGCGCAATTTCCATGTTTGAGTGCAAAGGTGATGTGATGCGATTTGGGCGCACTTGCCTTTATACGCCATTTGTTTAGCCAGTCATGGGTCCTGTCAAGTTGATTTTGCAGCATGCTGCTCGCCATGTTGGCATCCTGGTCACAGGCCAGGAATGCGGCATCATCAGCATAGGTTGCTACAAATACGTCAGGGCATTGAGGGAGGTCGCTAGTAAATATATTATATAAAACTGGACCCAGGACGGAGCCCTGGGGTACCCCTGCTAGGCATCTGGCGAGAGGGGATCTAGCGTCTCGTAGCTTTACTTGAAATTGTCTATCACCAAGGTATGATTTCATTAGCAAGTAGAATGAATGGGGCAGGAGCAACTTTATCTTGCATAACAGTCCTTTATGCCACACTCGGTCAAAGGCTTGTTGGACGTCGAGGAATGCTGCCGAGCAATACTCCTTCTTTTCCATGCATTGTCTTATGGTGCGGTAGACTCGGTGTACCTGTTCCACGGTGGAATGTTGCTCACGAAATCCGAATTGGTGATCAGGTACAACTTGGTTTTCTTGTAGGTGAGGTTTCAGCCTGTTCAGGACGACCCTTTCCCATACCTTCGATAGTACTGGAGTAAGGCTAATAGGGCGGTAAGATGAAACTTCATTTTCCGGCTTTCCAGGCTTATGGATCATTACGATTTGTGATATTTTCCAGAGAGCAGGGACGTAAGAGGATCTGAGAGAGGCATTAATGAGGATAGTGAGAAAAACTACTCCCTTTCTTGGCAGCTCCTTGGTGAAAAATGTAAAAAAAAATACTATCTGACTCGCTCTTGATCGGTTTGTTTTTAGTTAAGGATAAGTTATAGTCATCTTCAAAAAGGGGGCCCATTCTTGAGTTTACGGAAAATAGGCACCAACAATTTTATTTTAAAAGGATCTCTTAGCCCGTTACTGTATTGTTACGTATGTATACGGAACGTACCGCGGCTGCGACCCGGCTAAGTAAACTGTTGAGAGTTATTAAAGTTAGTGTGTCATTGACTAGCGTGTTTGACTGTTGTCCGTCCTATACCTGCATATTTAACAGTGGCGACGAGGACGAATTTACGAGTGCACAATGTCTACTTTTGGTGTTTCATTCGGAATAATGACGAACTTTGACCATTTATCCCAGGACTGGATAAGTTATAAGTCACGGCTACAACAATGGTTTATTGCCAACGATATTACGGACGAATCGGACAAGCTGAAGGTCAAACGGAGGGCAATTCTTATAAGCGCTCTCACCGGACCTACTTATATGCTAGCAAGGGATCTGGCGTTGCCCAAGAAGTTGGAAGAAACAAATTTTGAAGATATCCTGAAACTTCTAGACCGTCATTTTGAGCCGAAGCGGCTCGGATTCGCAGAAAAATCGATTTTCTACGCGGCGGTGCAGCGACCAGACGAGAGCCACACTCAATGGGCGGCCAGAATTAGGGGATTGGCAGCACACTGCGGGTTTAAGAACTTGGAGGAAGCTCTTTTAGATAAATTCATCATGGGTATGATGCCAGGATCTGAGCGAGACAAGCTCTTTGCCCAGGACCACACGGACTTGACGCTAGTCAAAGCGGTAGAATTAGCAGAGAGCGTGAGGTGTGCTCGCCGCGCCTCCCAAGCCGCACCGGTAGCACGTGGTGCGAGCGCGGCCGCCGGCAGCGTCGATGAGGGTTCCGTGTTCGCGGTTAAGGAAAAGTGCAGTGTGTGCGGTTATGCAAATCACAAATCCAATCAGTGCCGGTTTAAAAACTACAAGTGCAAAAAGTGCAATAACAAGGGCCATCTGAGACGGATGTGCTCAAGTGACGCGAAAGTAAAACGCGTGGAGGAAGGTAAAGTGGATGATGAGGGCGACGACGGTAAGTTGTGTTTAAATATTCGTTGTGATAAGGGTCGACCGATGCTGGCAAGCGTTTTCATCGGTGGACTAGGGTTGGAATTCGAGATAGACAGTGGTTCCGCGGTTAGTATAATATCACACCAGATATATAACGAGCATTTCAGTAAGGTACCGTTATCTGTTACGGATAAAAAACTATTCAGTTATACGGGGGAACTCTTAGAAACAGTTGGTGTTATTGATTTAGAATTAGAATATTCCAAAATAACGCGTAAACTTCACTTGTTTGTTGTACGTAACGGTGGCCCACCTTTGTTAGGCCGAGATTTTATTAGCAAATTCGATTTGGAACTAGCACCAACAGTAAAATCAATTGGCGAATCGAATGACAATTCAATAGTGGACTATTTAATAAAAAGGTTCCCTACCGTGTTCTCTGGTAAAATAGGGAAATTTAATAAGTACGCCGTGGAGTTGCATTTAAAACCGCACTCGACCCCATTATTTTTTAAAGCACGGTCAGTACCATATGCTTTGAAAGACAAAATTGATAACGAATTAGATCGACTCGTCGAATTAGGAATATTAGAACCAGTTAAGTACTCAGATTACGCGTCACCAATCGTACCCGTTTTGAAAAAGGACGGTGGAGTGAGAATTTGCGCAGACTTTTCCGTGACAATTAATAAACAACTAATCGTCGATAAGTATCCATTGCCAACGGTAAATGATTTGTTCGCTAAGTTGCATGGTGGCGTACAATTTAGCAAATTAGATCTGTCTATGGCATATAACCAATTTTGCTTAAAGAAACAATCACAGAATATGACCTGTATCAATACACATCGCGGACTGTTCAAGTACACAAGGTTAGTATTTGGCTTATCGAGCGCACCCGCAATATTTCAACGCGCCATGGAATGTATATTATCTGGCTTAGAAGGAGTAGTGTTTTTTCTCGACGATATATTAATAACAGGAGTCGATAGTGAACAACATATGAGCAGGTTAGGCATGGTACTAGAACGACTAGCGGACACAGGTCTCACAATACAACCAAGCAAGTGTCAGTTTTTCAAAAATGAAGTAAACTATTTAGGGCACATTATAGATAAAAATGGTATAAAAAAGTCGCCAGATAAAGTCGCAGCAGTTTCACAAGCACCTACACCACGAAACGTGTTACAATTGCAATCTTTTCTAGGATTAACAAATTATTATCGCAATTTTGTTCCAAACGCTTCAACTATACTAGCACCGTTATATAACTTGTTGCACAAGTCGACAAAATGGGAATGGTCTCAAGTACACGAAAATGCTTTTAAACAAATTAAACAGCAGTTGGCATCGGATGAGGTACTGGCACATTTTGACCCAGCGGCTAAATTAATTTTAACAGTAGACGCTTCTCCATACGGGTTAGGCGCTGTGCTATCACAAGTAGGAAGGGAAGGGCGCGAACGACCGATTAGCTATGCATCTAGAACGTTAACAGCAGCGGAGAAAAAATATGCGCAAATACAAAAAGAAGCAACAGCTATAGTATTCGGGGTAAAGCGTTTCCACCAGTATTTATATGCCCGAGCGGTGCCCTTCACCTTGCGAACGGATCATAGGCCGTTATTAACCATCTTCGGTCCACACCGTGGTATACCGGAGGTATCAGCTAACCGACTACAGCGGTATGCAATATTTTTATCTGCATACAATTATGTAATCGAATATGTTAGCAGTAAAAATAACAGTGCCGATTATCTGTCGCGCGCTCCGGTAGGGAATGAGTCACCGTCATCAGGCAGCGTAGGGCCGGGCGCCGACGCCGGCGGGCCGCGCGCGGGGGCAGGGCGAGAGTGCAGCCAACCGCGTGCCGCAGATGACCGCGCAACGTATGTTAACTTCGTCGTTGGCGGAGGGCTGCCTGTTACACTAACTGTTTTACAACGCGAAACCGAGAAAGATACAACATTGCGAAAAGTTAAAGATTATGTGGTGTTAGGTTGGCCGAGGAAAGTATACGACGACAAATTGATGCCGTACTTTTTCTGTCGTAACCAATTGGCGGTAGAAAACGGCTGTTTGATGCGTGGCCACAAAGTTATCATACCCGAATTGTTGAGAGATCAAATATGTAATGAACTTCACAGTTCACATTTTGGAGTGGTAAAGATGAAATCAGAGGCGCGCAAGCGGTTGTGGTTCCCGGGCGTGGACGGCGCGCTGGAGCGGATGGCCAGCGAGTGCGCAGTATGCAGCGCGCTGCGCCCCGCGCCGCCCCGCGCCCCGCTCACACCCTGGCCACATCCTCCTCATGCTTTCCATAGAATACATTTAGATTTTCTAGGGCCCTTTAATAACCAAATGTTTCTAATCGCAGTTGATGCTTATAGTAAATGGGTAGAAGTGTATATAATGACTTCATCATATGGCTCGAAAGCAGTCATTGAGAAACTTATTGATTTAATGTCACGTTTCGGTATTCCACATACTATAGTAACGGATAACGGTACTTCGTTTGTTTCGCAAGAGTTTAAAGAATTTTGTTCAAAGAATGGTATAACACATAAGCTTACTCCGGTATATCATCCGTCAAGTAACGGACAAGCCGAAAGCTTTGTTAAAATTATTAAAAGGGGTCTCAAAGGCATTATTTTTAATCATAAGGGGAAACCATTAAAGGAACAAATTTCAAAGTTTTTGTTCGACTATCGGAACTCCAGGCACAGTACCACCGAAAAATCACCCGCTGAGCTCGTGTACGGCCGGTCGCTTCGCACGCGGCTCGATTTATTGTCACCGACATCAGCGTCGGCGACGTCCGCTGCGTCAACCTCCTCTTCCACTTGCCTCACCCAAACCGTGGAGCAAAACCAGTTCTTACAGCGTAAATACTATAAAGGAAAAGAACGTAAACAATTCCATGAACATGAAGTGGTATGGATAATGAAAAATTTAAATAATAAAAAATTTGAATGGATCGAAGGAATAATAAAGAAAAAGATCGGAAACGTAATGTACGAAGTTTATGTTCCGGACATGGATCGCTTGGTAAGAAGACACTTGGATCAGATACGGGCACACGGACAAAAACAAATGCCAGAACTTGACTCAATCTGGGATTCAGACGTCATCCCGGATATTCAGCGTGACCAACCAGACGCAAACCACACCACAATGAATGACGACCGAACTAGCAACAACACCAACTCTGATTTAGAGGAAATAGGAACACCAACACCAGTACACATAACGATATCACCGTCAGTCACTAGTACACCGCTCCGAGGAGAAGGAGAAGGTGAATGTGGTTCAGAGCGAAATGTGGCCTACGCCACGCCACTAGCAGAGTCAGATGGCTCGTTCGATGCGCTGACGCTCATACCAGCGATAAATCCACGACGTCTCGAGTTGTCACCCGACAACTTTACTCCTTAGCATAGTTTTATAATTAATGTTTATTTGATTGGGGTTGATTTGTAGTTGGTAAATAAAGGGAAGGGGATGTTACGTATGTATACGGAACGTACCGCGGCTGCGACCCGGCTAAGTAAACTGTTGAGAGTTATTAAAGTTAGTGTGTCATTGACTAGCGTGTTTGACTGTTGTCCGTCCTATACCTGCATATTTAACATGTATTATATTTAGTTGTATTATACAGATGCATCATTATGAAAAGTAATGATGCATCTGTATAATACAACCATTTGGTATAATCTAGCCATAGTGTGAGAAGAGTGCTCTTGTATTTGCGAACAGACTGGCACTGTAATATTTCCTGTGTCTATTATCTACAGTCCACCTTGACATTGACTGCTATGACCAGAATTTGATTTGAAGATTTCAGATATTAATTAACTAGCTTTTGGCCGCGACTTCGTCTGCATGATATTTCTTTTCCCCGACACACTCATTCATGATCATTTAGTGTTCTTCTGACATTTTTAAGTTTTTGCTCAACTCCCAAGGGTCCTAGCGTGATGTAAAAGCCTAAAGCGTTCTTCAAGAATTGGGCTATCAAATGCAAAAATATTTTTTCAAATACAACTGGTATTTCCAGAGATTAGCATGTTCAAACAAACAAACTCTTCAGCTTTATTATTTATTAGTTTAAATACCTATTTTGTAGCCTTAAATGACACATGTATTTATTATTATTTTACGATTTGTAGCACCAACCAAAAGATTGTCAGGGACAATAATTACAATAATCTGGTTTCTTAAGATTTCAAAATTTATTTCATTACTCTTCATTTTGGTCCTTATAATATTTAATTGACAAGCAGTAAATAGTGTTTTAGCAGTCATTTTAAAGTCTGTTTACGAATATTTATATTTTTTTATTGTGATGTAATAAGTGGGGCAAACAGAGACGCAGAGAAAGCATTTACGTTCTCATTCTTGTACCGGTAAATATTTACACACACACGCGTAGTTTTCCATGAAACATAATATACTTTAGATCGATGTACAATCAATAAAATATCATAATTATATGCGAAAAAGAAAATATTTTTCTCTCGGCGTATGCAAGTTGCGCATTTGATAGTAACTAATAATACGCAGAAAATCCTTCCCGAACCTATTATAACTTGCAATAAATATTTAATTCTCTCGAGGAATACGTTTTCCATGTGAATGTGTCGAAAAAAATACAAAATATGCGTAGTTTTAGGAAAAATCGGTAATCATAACAATAACAAACAATTAGACTTACCGCTTATGTGAGGCTCCACGGTGGCGGCGTATTAGACAACTATGTGAACTATGTAAACACACGCAAAAATGTATTAGCTATCTAACACTAGCACTACAGTATTCAACTATTCTTTAGTTTTATTGCAAAAATATTTTCGCAACTTTCGGTTTTCGATAATGGCCGGATGAGTTTGACAAATGAAAATTAGGCCGTTGGGTTGCGTTCTGAAGATCCTAAAAATACTGTACTATGTAAAATGTGCACAACACGGAATAAAAAAAAAAGGGGGAATGATTTAGATAGCCCATTGTTCATGAGGTTTTTTCTGCATAAGCTTCATTTTACTAAATCATGAATGAATACTTGCAGTTGCAGTCAAAAAAAATATCAGGAATAAGGTTTCAGAACGCACCAGGACGTTTAGTTTTTTTAATTTGTTTACGGACCATGGAAAGTCAAGGTTATTTTTAGGAATTTGAATGAATTCTTTAAAAAATATTACAATATTTTAAAATGTCAAAAACATAGTCATAATTCGTAGCATAGATTCGTAATCAAAGTTCTATGATAGTTTACATGCAATCGAGATAGCTCGTAGCGACATCTAGCCGCGAAGTAATATAAACTTATGCAACATGTTTAACCTGGTGACCCATAGATGGCAGAATAGGCAACAAGTACGAGATTTCATCACAAGTTATTATTCGATTTATTTTTTACATAGGAAGAACCTTGACCTCAGAGCAACATAAACTGAACCACGACGCGACCCAGCTGCTAGTGTTAGTTTTTTTTATGCTATTGCATTTTTAAGACGAAGCTTCCTCATTGATTTGTCTTGAATATCATCAAATAAGTACCCGATTCATTGTAAGAATAGGGGAAAATAACATTTTCATGCATGCCTGGTAGTACCTATCTACCCACTTTTTTGTATTCATCTACTCAAAACTATTCCCTATCTATGGGTACGTACTTGCTATGATAAAATTCAAATTAAACAAAACCAACAAATCAAAGGAAAGCCATGTGTTTCGGTAGTTTTTATTGATTTGGAACAAATTCCTGGAAGCCGACCATCAAATGTTGACAAACTCGGATATCGCTCGCTTAGGAGCGGCTTACATGACGGCCAGGGTATAAAATGTTTTTTATTTTGAGAAGAAAATATTATTTATAGGTCATATTTTATTTTGTAGACATAATTATGCAACTTAAAAACTTCAGTAAGTAGGAACTTAGTATCTATTTTCCCGACAGAATTAAACCCAGATTGCGTTTGATAGTGTCAAAGTTTGAAATGTTAATGAATGGTTACACCCATCGGTATTTTTTTCGAATATGTAGTAGATTAGAAGAGAACCACCAGGTTGGTACAGACGCCAGCACATCAAGCTACCCAAAACTGTAAAATTTTCCTAATCAACTTTGAACCTTATGCTTTAGCGATAAAGTTGAAAATCTATTAAAGAAATTTGACAGATTGTAGTAAGTTGATGTGCCAGCTGGCGTCTGTACATTTGTACAATAGGAATAACAACTGTCACTTGCTCACTTCAGATGTCGCTGCGCTCCAACGTCCGAGATTTGACAGCTAGCTGTCACTATTTATATTTTGTATATATTTTGTACCATTTTTTTTATAAACAAGCGTCTTCTTTGACGCATAATTATTTATTTTAATATGCCCCGTTGCGCAGATGTTGACTGCAAAAATATGGGGACCCATGGCATGTATTTGCCAAAGCTGATAATTATGGGAGAAAGCTCTCCAAGAATAAGTTGAAAACCTAACACAATTTTGGAAAATAAAATATCGTTAACAATCACCATTGGTTTAGGACTTACGACCGACTTACGACCCAGTGGGTCCCGTTTAATGGCAAGCGACATCGCGGCAGGCCCAGGCGGAGATGGCGGGATGAGCTGGACTTCTTTAATAAAGATTGGTCCTTGGCAGCTCTGGAGAGAGTGAGGTGGAAAGAGAGTAGGGAGACTTTTGTCCAGCAGCAGGACAATAACGGCTAATAACAAAAAAAAAAAAGAAATTCAGTTGCGCCCACGCGGGGCGCGGCCATGCCTGCCTCCCGCTGCTCTCCGCCCCGGATCTTCTTCAGCAATTGAACCGAACTACGGTCGCGTATAATGTGTTCTCTACAGAATACGTTGCCGCCGAATTGCCGCTGAACTTACGCCCGATCGAAGTACGGCTCGCGGCTGTACGCTTTAACGTAACATAATTTCGGCATAATGTGTCGTCAGTAATTCAAATAGCATTGCAGGCGTAATCATGCCGAACTTCGGTCACGTACCTTCGGCATCGTGTCTTTAGACATTTAAATGATTGGTCAAAAACAATTAGTGAAAAAGTACTTAAATTGATTCTCTCCTAAATTGCGTAACAAACGTTCAATCAATTTGAATAATTTTGAAGGATATTGCTAATGCATTGCTTGATATATATTCGAAATATCTGTCAGTACAACAAGGTAGATAACGCAATGAATGTTGTTGAACTGTCAACATGAAAGCTATTATTACTACTAGCACAGTATAAATAAAGACACTGTGCTATTAGTGTGTTACGCAATTAACCCGTTGTTTTCCTCCATGTGAATCGATGTCAAACCTAATACCAACATACAAGTATAGGTAAATAAAATAGTGTTGTGAATACTTTATCAGCAGAATAGATGTTATGTTTTGTGATGTTGCCGATGTAGATCGGAAATCAGAGTTGTTGGTGATTGACTGGGGGCTTAATAATAATTAGTGACCTGTGACCGACCGAAGGTTTGGTTTCCGTTTCGGTCAAAAATTCCGGTTTCGGCCGAAGTTTCGGTTTCGACCAAAAGGTGGCCGAATTCGGCATAAATATTGACTTTATAAATAGTAATTTAGGTTTTTATTATCTATACGACTGTCTTATGTTTTCACGAACCATTCGTGAAAACAAGCAGAAAACTGCGGTGTAATTGAGTAACACACTATCAGCTGACAGTTCTACAACATTCATTGGGTTATTTACATTGTTCAGCAGACACATTTTTCGAACATACAAAGCATTGGATTAGCAATATCCTTCAAAATGATTTAGATAGTGATTGATAGTGGGTTACCCAAAAAGAATGCAGCGGTGCTATTACTGCTATTCTGTAAAAAACTCACCGTGAAAACTTAGGTAAGTGAGTGTGGAGTGAGCTGTCAATAGTGTCAATTCCCAGCAAAAACAAACTCACTTCACCTAAGTTTTCACGGTGAGATTTTTACAGAATCGACCGGCTGGTCATAATCCAGAACATCTAGATTACAGAACTGTCTACCACAGTATCAATACATAAAACACGTGTATTTCAACATTATATATACGTGTATTTCCACCTCCACACTGGTACAAAATCTACCTATATTACATATGTATAAGTACAAGTTTTGTTCTCATCACTACTAATAAATACAAAGTGTGTTGTCCGTCTGTCTAAGAAGAATATGTACTTATTTTTGGTGTTTGAATACATATTTTGCGTGATTGACAAGCTCATTTGATAGTTATGACGTCAAAAGTAAAAGTCACAAAGCCAAAAGTCAAAGTAATGTAGGTATATGCCAGAACCGTTCATAGGATGTTCATACATTTAAGAATACATAGTTCTAAGTACACATTTCACCAACAACTATAATATCTATAGACATTTACAGTAGGTGATAATGAGGGACCCCGGACTCCGTGCCTCGGAAAGCATTTTTTAAGCCTTTGGTCCCGGATGTCTTTCGTGGATTCGACAGTCGTTACTGGTAGTCAGAAGCCCGAAAGTCCAATCTTACCAATTAAGGGGTATCGTATTATCCAGTAACTGGGTTGTGGAGGTCAGATAGGCAGTCGATCCATGTAAAATACTGGTATTCAGCTGCATTCGGTTAGAGTGGAAGCCGACTCTAATATAGTTGGGAAAAGCCAGGTAGATGATGAGGCATTTGCAATATCGGAGACCAAGCTGAAATATCTCATGTGCCGGTAACTATACCATTAGCAACACTGCATGAATGACGTTGACAGGGAGAGGTGTTGACTGTTGGTAAACATCTGTGGTAAAAAAATTGGGAAATGGGGATCAAAACTACACTTCAGATGTCGCTACTATCCCGAGTCCAAGAATTTGACAGCTAGCTGTCATATCCATAGACCGTACATTTTTGTAAATAAGCGACTTCTTTTAATGTGCCCCGTTGCACAGCTGTTGACTGAAAAAATCCGAGGACATATTTGCCAAAGATGTTAAAAGACGAAAATTGTGGGAAAAAGCTCTCCGAAGAAAAATTGGAAACCCGATATTTCGTCGAGACTACGTGCTAAGATCTTTGTTAAACCTGACCTGCGAGGCTATTCTGTAAAAATCTCACCGTGAAAACTTAGGTGAAGTGAGCTGTCAATAGTGTCAATTCCACCTATGTTTTCACGGTGAGATCTTTACAGGATCGACCGGTTGCAACCTAATTGCGTACACTATCACTCACAATCTGAATCATTTTGAAGGATATCGCCAATCCATTGCTTCGTATGTTTCAAAAATATGTCTACTCAACAACGTAAATAACGCAATGAATGTTGTAGAACTGTCAAAATGAAAGCAATTGCTATTGTTAGTGTGTTAAGTAATTATCCCGCTGGTTGGAGTAACAAAGTCAAAGTCAAAGTCAAAGCATTTATTTCAAATAGGCACATAATAAAAGGCACTTTTGAACGTCAAAAATTACAACAAATAGAATTGATTCTAGTCGCCCATTCCAAAAGGTAGTTTTCGTATGGAGAAGAACGGGCAAGAAACTCCACCGTTACTCTTTTAAAATTCTTTCAAACATCTCATCTCATCTTCATCATTCTTTCATCATCTCATTTCTAACAACTTCCTAATGTGTCCGAAGACGGTTCAGGGACTTCCAAGTGGATCACGAAAGGTTACACCCTGCAGGGAGATGCTTTGGTGATAGGTAGGAAGTAAAAGGGGGAAGAGTATCCTGAGCTCCTCATATGAGTTGTTCTGATACAACGTGAATTTGACACAAATACCCGATGATTATGTGCGTAAATCCATCACAACACATAAATATTACATTATTTATGTGTTGTGATGGATTTCATGAGAACATGGAAAGAATAGAAGAAAATTGTTTTTCTAAATAACGTGCAATTTATTTTTTTGGAACGAAGCTCTTTTACGGAGCTTGCTTTAGAAGTAAAGTCGTCACGTCACGTAAAAGCGCTATGCCCATGCGACTTTTTATTGTATGTAATAGAAAGAGACAGAGAGAGAGAGAGAGAAATGATTTTCATGGTTTTCCTTTTCGAGGGTGCTGAAGCCAATAGTGAGTTCAAAATGAAAATCAAGATGGCGGCAAAATTTTTCTTCGTCATTTTGACATTTTCGCCGCTGCCATCTTGGATTTTCATTTAGAACTTCGTTCCTGCCCCCACTTCGTCACTTTGTCCCCCGACCGCATTTGTTTTTTACTTAGCCCACACTGTCCCACTACTGAGCAAAGGCTTTCTCCAAATCAAGCCATCCTTTTCTAGCGGCTCCTCGATCCAACCCTTGCGGTACGCTCTAGGTCGCCTCGCCACTGGGTCGGCCTCCATCCTCGGACACCCACCGTTGCCCAGCTGTCACTGCATGCGGCTGACATGACCCGCTCAATCCCATTTTAGCTTACCAGCCTTTTGTTGCCTCCGTCTAGGATCACCGTTTTGGAGCGCAGCATGGTGATTTTTCATGCGAAAATTTATTTTGTTTTATGTATTGTTGATTTTTTTTTTATTAAATACTTTATTGCCGTTCTAAATGATACAACATACGGCACAACTTTCAATTATTTTTATAGAATAACTAACATATTTATTTATTTAAACTTTTCGCACAAAAAGGTACAAAGGCGGACTTAATGCCTTAGCATATGTAGTTGTCAGATCACCCTTCTAGTTTCGCCATGTCCGTCTGTCCGTCCGTCCATCCGTCCGTCTGCAGCTTAGCTCAGAGTACTAGAAAGCTATTATTTGGCATGGAACATAATATCACGCCGACAAAGTGGTAAAACAATTTTTTTGCATATCAGTGTCATGTTGATTAAAAAATGATTCACGAGCGTAACAAATATGACTTTACAGAATTATAACTAATCATTAAAATTATCAATAAAACCCTCTAAGATTTTATAACCCTATTGAATGAGTATTTCATGTATCAAATCGTACAATATGATACTGATCTGTGTGAAATTGCAAAAAAACGTAAGAAAAATTTAATTTCGCGGGCTACCAGTAGGTACAGTCAAGTGCAGAGAAAAGGTACCCCACCAAGACTTAAAGATTATCGCCCGAGCAAGCTCGGGCCCGCGTGTCACGTGAGCCTTGAGCAGCTCCCTCCCCCGCCGCCGCACCCATCTCTGCCCGCGTGCATCCACCGATCCGCCTCAAATAATATTTGCAAGTATTTAGTAATTTTAAAGAATAACTTACAAAAAGACACTGCGTGCGATTAAGATACGAACCTGCTTCACCAGGCGCCAGCCGATCAACTAGACCGTGCCTTATACCACTAGGCTATTGGCTCAGTTATCAACCTCAACGAAAATTTGAATAGCATTACTCCTTTTATCGAACAAGGTTATTAACGGTCTAATCTTCTAGATATTAAGGTTTAAATTTCAACTTCCGTGTTATATTATTTTAATACTAGCACGTTACCGTCTTGTTTTACAAAATGCAATACGCAACTCCTCAATTAACTAAAACATAAGGTTGAAATTAGCATAGATTTCTTGTTTGGTTGAATAGAATGTGTTGATTCCGATTGTTGCACTACCCTCATTTTACTTCAGAAACTTAACTGACGTATGAACTGCGAGTTAAGGTTGAATTTAGTATACTTCTTCGCCTTATTTACTAAACTGTGATTGAGGGTATTTTTACTTTTCAAATGGTTTCATTTTCGTGCCGATTCACTTGTCTCTAATTATCTTCATCGTAATATTATCCAATTTATTATGTTTTTGACCAGTTGATTTTATTAATCGATGGTATGGTTCGATTAACAACTTTATTGAAGGCTAAAATTGTTGTTCTGTGGGAAAAGGAACAAAACAAAGTAAATATCACGAGATATGACCATAACGGTAAGATTTACGTTATTCTTACACATATACCTATTTATTGTTGCAATCATGTTGCATTATTACTTACAAGTTGGATTTTTTTTAATGTATTTCTAATATTATTATTTTCATTACAGAGAAAAACAGTTCGTAGATGGATACAAAGGTATCAAGCGACGGGTGATGTGAAATGTGATCACCAAGGCCCTCGCCCGATTGCTTACACTAATGAATCGAAGCGACAACGTAATATGTATTGTGAAAGTTCACTCAGTGGCACCCTTCAAAACTACGCGTTCAAATGCTGACTTCAAGAAGTGTTAGACAGTGACGGCCATCCTATCCGTTATGAATAGGCAACTCGGCAGATTGACTGTGTAACTTATTTGATAAAATTGCATTGGAACATTTATATGAGCAAGTGTTAATAACTCCCAATATCATTCCATAATCATTGGGATCATTATCTCGTAGTTAATCAAAAATAAACAACCTTTATTATTATCAATCCAGTTACTCTTGTTTACAAGTAGTCTGTCAACGATTCATATCTGACCTCACATATTTTTCTAATATTGTGTTAAATAAGGCTAATCAGAAAATGTGATAAAAGAGAAAGATGTATATTGCTATACTGTTATAGTTTAGCATGTTGGTTCTTCCTCTGTAATTCACAGGCACAAATGACAACATTTCATTTTCAACCAAGCTTTTTTTCAGATAAGATCATACAGAGTATAAAAAATGTATGTTTTCACAACTTTAAATAAATAAATATTACTGTAGTTATGTTTCTAGAAATATCTATAAACGAACCGTTATCTGTTAAACGTTCTAAGACAAAATAAGGTATCTATTTTGTGTTTAGTTAATATTCTAAGTAAACAACCCCAATTTAACATAGACAGGAATCTGTATATTCAACCAGGAAGTGGATTCCATAAAGTCCTAGAAATGTAATTAGAAAAATAAATGAATATTGTTTATGCAAAATGCCTAACTTTTATTACAAACCTCCATTTGATTTCTTAATAATAATAAACAAAAATCACCTACTAAAGAAACTAAAAATAAATAATAAAGGTAAATAAATAAAATAAAAAAAACCCTTCTCATGCGCGGATTTGAACTCGAGACCATCACATTGCTAAGCCGCAGTGTATACCACTAGACCAACACGCCATTTGCGTTACATTACAAAAAACTTAAATAGGTTCGATGTCCTTACCAAGGGGGTAACTATCACTGTGAAGCGGACTGTACCTAACGCATAATCTACTAGTATTTACCCGACTGCCCCAAAAAAAGTGTGCAATGTTTTAGCAGAATCAGATTCGAACTCCCATCATTTTAAACGCCAGCCAAACGCCTAACAAATCCACTGTCTCATCAATAACCAAAAATAAACAAACAAATGATTACTCCATTCATTTTTATAACAACTTGGCTACTTAACGTTCAGTACGATTTTAAAATTAAAAACTTTAATGGATGTGTGTGTGTGAGTGTAGTTGTGTGTGTGCGTAATGCTTACATAATATATAAGCTGTCAGTTTATGTGGGGGTGTGTTTGTTTGCGTGCGGTGTGGTAGTGTGTGTCAGGGAAAGAATATTGTGGATGAGGCGGTGAAAATGTGGATTTGTTTAAAATTGTTTCGTTTTCTTGTTGGTATGGTAGTAGTAGTAGTAGTAGATTATGATATTAAGTAGCGTTAGAAAAATAATTTACCTTCTGTAAATTATAGTAAAAATTAAACTGGATTTTTTTTCCTGGGTTGGATTGTGTGAGTGGGTTCCGTCAGTAATTTCTCAGTAGCAGACCGAAGTCTGGTTTTGCGGCCGGTTGATGGCAATAGGCTCGGCCCCTGTTACATGGGACTTAGGCTTAACTGGCGAAATGTGGGTGTACTATAGGTAGATCTCTGCTGGGAATATCGGGATAAAAACTATCCTATGTCCTTTCCCGGGACTCAAATTATCTCTATACCAAATTTCATCTGAATCGGTTCAGCTGTTTAAGCGCAAAGAGGTAACAGACAGACAGTCAGACACACTTTCGCGTTTATAATATTAGTATGGATTTCATGCTATTCTTTCAGACTATAACTTGGATTTGTTGGTGACTACAATTCACAAACAGGGTAACGATTTTTATTTTTGCTTTACTTCATCTCTAACCAATGCTTAATTGTAGCGGAATAATAGATTTTTACTAACTTCTATGGCCCCGGTGAAGCAGCCATGGAAAATTAACGAAAATGAAAATAAGTTTATTTGACATGTTACATAAGGCATACAACAGTAGTCACACAAAAATAACAGAAAAACACTTAAAACAATATTGTGGGCCTCACGGCTGCGCAAAATTCAGCATAAATGTCAGGATAACTAGTACCCGACGCTGGTTTTCAGCTGGACCCTAAGTTACGAGGACGTCTTACGGATGCCCGGATGTAAATCAGTTTTATAATGTGTGTAAATAACATTTAACATCGTTTGTAAAACAAATCATTGTTATTTAGAATAAATCGGTGACAAAACAGCATGCAGAACTGCAAACAAGTTAAGATTAAAATATATCTTTATCAGAAATGTTAGTAATAAATAGTATAATTATTATTTTAATGAAAAGCGATGATACATTATATTCACTATCATAATCTTTTTTACTAAATCCAGAGGGAAGTAAGTAACTCAGTCTCAATCTGTCAAAAATACGTCTAATTTCCCTACATTTTTGACAAGTTTTTGACATTTGTTTGTCGCCGAGATGAGACTGCGACTAGATTTTGAACGTTTTAAATTACGAGAATGTGCCTTTAGATATTATCTTACCTATTATTTTATTCTTAAAAGATGTTTAACGATTACACCTGTAAAATAAAACATGTGAAATGTGAAGGGTCTGTCCACCCTGCGCTAGCGTCTGCTCGGGTATTGTACTTGATTGTAGCGCGAGTGTCGGCGAGCGGAATGCAAACTAAACTCTTCAGGGTTGCCAAAAAATGTTATTATTATTATTATCTAGGATTTCATGCGTATTTTGCGAGTTTTTTTTGGGAAACAGAAAGAAAGAAGAAAAAAAGGCTTTTTAGGGTTCCGTAGTCAACTAGGAACCCTTATAGTTTCGCCATGTCTGTCTGTCCGTCTGTCCGTCCTCGCTTAATCTCTGAAACCGTTAGCACTAGAAAGCTGAAATTTGGTACCAATATGTATATCAATCACGCCGACAAAGTGCTAAAATAAAAATTGGAAAAAAATGTTTTATTAGGGTAGCCCCCCTATATGTATAGTGGGAAGTGATTTATTTTTTAATTTCAACCCTAACGTGTGATATATTGTTGGAAAGGTATTTAAAAATGAATAGGGGTTTACTAAAATCATTTTTTGATAATGTCAATAATTTCGGAAATAATCGCTCCAAAAGTAAAAAACAATGTGTCCCCCCCCCTCTAACTTTTGAACCGTAAGTTTAGAAAATATGAAAAAAATCTGAAAAGTAGAACTTTATAAGGACTTTCTAGGAAAATTATTTTGAACTTGATGGAAACAACAGTTTTTGTACAAAAAAGACAAAAAGTTGTACAAAATAATTTCTGGACTAAGTTTGTAGTATAATCGTATATGCAAGCATATTTTAAGATCTATGATCGACTACGATTGTTACGCGACCATAATGGATACCCACTTTTAAACTCATAAGTGGGAACACTTATTGTGACGGACGGGAAACTACGGAACCCTACACTGAGCGTGGCCCGACACGCTCTTGGCCGGTTTTTGTATAATGTATTAGCTGTGACCTGCAGTTTTCCAAATGAATGTCAATTGTAACATTTTGGGATACAATTAATTTATATTTAGTAAAACTTCGTCTTCTTCATTCTCTCCCTCACACTCTTGCTTGGCATTACTTGTGTTATATTATAAACCTAGCGAAAAGTCGTTTTCACGTTCAAAAATAAACTGGAACCGTAGGTACTAAGAAATCAAATACACACTAAAACCACAGCTAAAACTCACCCGAACTAAAGTTAAACATACTGTGCAGTCTGCACCCTAGTAACTTGCGATCAAAATAATAAATTGTCCCGCAGAGCAACCCTACGGTTATATTAGTGCGCACACACACAGCGTGGCGTCCGCACACGCGAACACACACCCCGCGACGTCCGGACACACACACACACATACACACCACACGAATTAGGGTCGTTGTGTTCCGGTGTGCTGGGAAAGTTGGATAAGTGAATTTTTGAGTATTTTATTTTTTTAATTCCTCGTTGGTCTATTGTTCACAAGCGCTACTGCTAAGCTAAGTATGAGGTCCTGCAGGGTGATTGCGTAACACACTATCAGCAGCAATAGGTTTCATTTTGACAGTCAAAGTCAAAGCATTTATTTCAAATAGGCACATAAAAGACACTTTTGAACGTCAAAAACCACAAAAAAATTGAATTGTTTCTTGTCGAGTTGTCGCCGATTCCAAAAGGTAGTTTTCGTATGGAGAAGAATGGGCAAAAAACTCCACCGTTACTCATTGAGTTATAACGTGTACTACGCCGTTACTCTTTTAAAATGTTTTACAATATTTTGCATATATTCAATAAATAATAATAATATGAGAAGACGATGCACCTAAAATAAAATTACTGTACCACAATCGGTAAAAAAATTAAAAATGAAACCATAACATATCAAATTAACTATCTGATAGATACATGGTGCTCACATATTTACAAAATTAGTAAAAGTAAACGATTTGAATTAAACAAAATACATGGTAAAAGTTATTTTTTTTTTTTTTAATTAACAAGTAATAAGTCAGGGTGTAAGTTAAAGTAATTACAGAATGTAAATCAATGTCAAAAAAGTAGGTAATCGATTTTACACTTAAATTAGCAACCAGTTTGATTTTGTCTAGACTGTAGATTGTCCTATGGACTATGGAGCAGGACCAGCATGTTTCCAAGCGTTTCGTTGACAGTTCAACAACATTCATTGCAATGGTAATATTAATATGTTTGAACATATAGTTGAACTAGAATTTTAATATTTCATACTTACGCCACTTTCCAGCTAGCCGTAGCCCGTTTTTTATTACGCCAGCTAGATGTCCTTACATATAGGTACTACAATGTTTAGATTATTATATTTTTTTTGTATGAATTTTACCAAAAAAATCTTAGTAAAAACACTTTACCTTATTCATAGCTGATGTGTTTGTTGATTTTTTGCAAAAGAAAAACATAAAATGCGTTAGTGTTACGTTTATAAGATCTTTAGACCAACAATTAGTGTTAAAATGGGGTAAAAAACGTAGTAAAAGCCACGTTAATTATTTTTGGTTAATAATTTTTGGCCAAAAAATAATTAAACAAAAAAAAAATGATATTTAAAAAAAAGGTTATTTCTTTGTTATTTTGTGGGTTCAACTCATTTAATTCAGAAAGCAATAATCTCCAATCCTTAGCAATTTATTGATGTACAGACGCCAGCACATCAAGCTACTATAATCTGTCAAATTTCTTTAATAGATTTTCAACTTTATCGCTAAAGCATAAGGTTCAAAGTTGATTGGGAAAATTTTACAGTTTCGGGTACCTTGATGTGCTGGCGTCTGTACTACATCATAGCAGTGCCCGCGACTTCGTTCGCGTGTGTGGCGGTCTGCCAGTGAAAGTCCCGTCAAAATCGGCCCAGCCGTTTCGTAGATTAGCTGGAACAAACACAAAGACAAACAAATATGGATTTTTTTATATATGCATTTAGTCAAAAGCTGTTATTTTGACATTAAAAAACAGACTTCCATTTTCTTTATTTGTATTAAATTTTGTAAGTAAGTAAAGAAGATTTGAAAAAAAGAAATTATTGATCTGATTCTTACTTCCGGGGTCCTCGGCTGAGAAAGGCCATCACCCTCTGTACTAAAAGGGGTGTGTGTCGTGGAAGGTGACTACTGGGAGTTTGTCAAGAGCATGTATAGTGTATTGATTAGGTAAATATACACATAATACTGGAATATATGTAAATCTACTTAGGGCTAATTTTTCCAACGCCAGAATAACTTTATCCGAGGAATAATTTTGAATGTTTGACAGATCTTACCTATAGATCTACATACAAAAACTGTCAGACGTCAATTTTATTCCACGAATAAAAATTATCCGTCGATTGAATAATCAGCCCTTACAGGATAATATTCTGCATTAATTTACTTTATCTAACTATACGTATACGTACGAATAAATAAAATGGAAGTGTGGTTTGTAATGTCAGCTTTTTACTAAATGAATATGAAAGTCTATACGGTACTAGGTATAACAAAAAAAAACATATTTTAATTTTTTTATTTATCTGTCAGTTTGTTCCGGCTAAACTCCGAAACCACTGGACCGATTTTGACGGGACTTTCACTGGCAGATATAATAGCTGATGTCATAAGGAGACTACTTTTATTTTAGAAGATGATTTAGGGGCCCGCGCAAAAATATTAAAATCCATGAAATTTCCGTCACCCATGCAGGCGTAGTCACGGGCAGAACCTAGTATACTGTTTATATTATACTAATAAAACTGAAGAGTTTTTTGTTTTATCTCTCTGGAACTACCGTCGGATATGGTCTTTTTTTGCATTTGATAGCCCAATTCTAGAGGAAGGTTATTTTATTTATTTTTTATTTTACTGTATTGGGACATAAAACAGTAACACACTACAATTTTAGTGTGACAAAATAAATTAAAAACTATGTAAACGTTGTAACCCACACCAAAGTTCGCGAAATATTTAGTTTATAGACACATAGTACAATGCGTGCGTTGATTTTACAGAAGAGTAAGAATTACTGATTCATATTTTTGAAATAATAGGTATAAGATAGCTATTTTAAGGATTCGATAGCCATTTTTTTGAAATTAAAGTGTGTAAGCGCAAATATACCCAAATTGATAAAGCGGGTGTTATAGTATAGGCTATTTAACATTACGCTAAGACTTTTAGGAGCCGTGCAGAAGAAAAAAAGACAGAAAGAACGCTCGCGCTAGTCAGACATTTTCATTAATACATTTAAATTTTTTTTTTTTTTTTTGTTTTTAAAACGTGTTGAAAAACATAGACCATGAGTCCGTGACAAACAGTCTACTTGAACTATTGTAAGACAAAACTTACTGTAAGTATATTGAAAATTTGTAACTAAACCATAAAAATTATCGCTTTTCATTACTGTGTGTGTGTATATGTAGGGTGTGTGTGTGTGCGTTTGTCGCTACGCAACGCCCACATACACAAAGGTAATTTGTTGGTCTTCAAACTCAGGGTTGTCGTGTTAACTAGGTTTTTATATTTTATTCATAGTTTTGATAGATTCTTTTATATTTTGTAACTGTTACGACTTTGTAGGCCTTGTAGACTTAAGATCTGTAGACGATTTTTTATTTTATTTTCCTGGTACTTGTTGACAGGCCTACGCTGTCCTCCCATTTTTTTTTCAATTTGATGTATTTTAATAATTGGTTGTTACCAAAGCCAATTATTTTTAAAAGAGTAACCGTGGAGTTTCTTGCCGGCTCTTCTCCATAGGAAACGACCAAATGGAACCGTGCACCTAGCTACAGTACCCGGCGATAAATATTGCACATCGACCTTTACCTTTTTTGTATTTTATACAAAGAATAAAAATAATTATCAAAAGAAGCAAATCATAATTGTTTTAAATAATTAATTAATTTTAACAGCTCCTAATAGATATAACGCTCTACGAAGCCGAAATTAGCCGGTTGTCTCTTTCCAAAGGTCGATGTGCAATATTTATCGCCGGGTACTGTACTGAAATTTCATATGTGCCGAAATTAAATATTTTGATTTTTGTTTTATTACTTATACCTAATGTATTTTAAAACCTATGAAGTCGGTTTAGACTTCGGTTTTAAGTGTTTCTGGTAATGGGCACTCCTGTGCTACGGCGGGATTATTACGTAACACACTAACAGTACAATGCGTGCCACGAAAGATGAGACTTGACACACCGCGTGGTTTGACATGCGCAGTACACGATTTTAGGTATCTTTAGCGATATGAGGTCTGAGTGCGGGACGGGACCGGACGTCATAGGGGCGGCGGAAAGAGCGGGGGAGGCGGGGTCAAGTCTCATCTTTCGTGACACGCATTGTACGAATGGCTTTCATTTTGACAGTTCTACAACATTCATTGCGTTATTTACGCTGTTTAGCAGACAAATTGTTCGAATATATGAAGCAATGGATTAGCTTATATCTTTTTAGGGTTCCGTAGTCAACTAGGAACCCTTATAGTTTCGCCATGTCTGTCTGTCCGTCTGTCCGTCCTCGCTTAATCTCTGTGACCGTTAGCACTAGAAAGCTGAAATTTGGTACCAATACGATCAATCACGCCGACAAAGTGGTAAAAAATAAAAATTGGAAAAAAATGTTTTATTAGGGTAGCCCCCCTATATATGTAAAGTAGGAAGTGATTTTTTTTTTTTATTTCAAGCCTAACGTGTGATATATTGTTGGAAAGGTATTTAAAAATGAATAGGGGTTTACTAAAATCATTTTTTGATAATGTCTATAATTTCGGAAATAATCGCTCCAAAAGTAAAAAAACAATGTGTGTGTCCCCCTCTAACTTTTGAACCATAAGTTTAGAAAATATGAAAAAAATCTGAAAAGTAGAACTTTATAAGGACTTTATAGGAAAATTATTTTGAACTTGATGGAAACAACAGTTTTTGTACAAAAAAGACAAAAAGTTGTACAAAGTAATTTCTGGACTAAGTTTGTAGTATAATCGAATATGCAAGCATTTTTTCTAACTTCGTTTACCTACATATTTTATTATCCCGAACGTATCTTTTTTCAAACAAAAACAAAAAAGAATTATTAAAATCGAATCCCAATATTTTAAGATCTATGATCGACTACGATTATTACGCGAACATAATGGATACCCACTTTTAAACTCATAAGTGGGAACACTTATTGTGACGGATGGGAAACTACGGAACCCTACACTGAGCGTGGCCCGACACGCTCTTGGCCGGTTTTTTTAAAATGATTTAGATTCTGATTGATAGTGTGACGCAAGGGTGCGGATTGAAACCAAGCAACATAATATATTGATGGCGATAGCTCCTCGGTATAAATTATGCTGCTCATAACCTAAAAAAATAAAAGAAAAAGAAAGCAAAATTGTTTATTCTACACAAACAAATGGAACATTATAAAAAAAGGCATAAAATAAACACAACATACATACAGCGTGGCGTTACAATGGTGACATTAATTTAACACACGTGTAGGGCTAGTGCCCTTTAATCATATTAATTTTAGTAGGTTAAAATAACTCGTAAATTGAAAAAAAAATTTTTTCAAACAAACTAAATGATAAAAATGTAACTAAAATTGGGATCACCCTTGCAAAAAATCATTCATGAAATTACTTACCTACGTTACGCTGGCTTACGTTAACTCGGAGCGGCAACGCGTCGCTTCACGCGCTGCCACTTTTCGCGCTTTAATATCGTATGGACGGTACTGTGATGAACTTGAAAATGCCTAGCGCTCTGGCGGAGGCTAGTTTTGGGTTGGTTTTGGAAATATTGTAGCACATTTTCAGTTAACTGGTTTGGGTTTTGTCGTGTAGGTGGTCGATCAGGGCGTTGAGACCTAGGATCCACTGGCCGGTTTTCGCGATGCGCTGAAGAGCTCCTACAATAGTGCGAGGATTAGTAGGGCATTGTCTTGAACCGCCATATCTCTCGCGATATGTCCTTATGGCAAGAGCGGCATTTTGACGACATTCTTCGTAAATTAGGATCATGTCCGCATATTCAACTGCTGTGTAGTTCGGATGTGTATTTGCCATCACGATCACAAGTTTACACAAGCACTAATAATAATAACACAAATAAAAGCGCCCGTATCGCAAGAGATGTCAACGTACCTACTAAATTAGAAAACGAAAACAAAACAAAGCGTCTTTATCGCAGTACCATAATCTAATTACTCATTAGTTCATTACACAAAAATAAATAAATAAAACCATAGGTAAGCGTCTTTTTCGCGGAAACATTCACAAAATTAGTCGACGTAATTATGTGCACTACTGTGAAGAAGTGTGTCAAGGGCACGAGTTAGGCTAGCACTAGAAATGCAAAAAAAAGAATTGGATTTCGCTGCGACGCGACGGGGTGGGGGGAGGGCACTCGTCGCCTGCGCCGCCCGCTCTCCGACAAAGGGATATCACGTTACTTTAAAGTATTGTTTATTTATTTTAATTTCATTGATGCGATGTTATGATCCGTGACCCGGCAAATGACCGCTGCGCGACAGTTCTTTAAGTACAGGTTGCTCCAAAATGCTATTTTAGAAAACTTTAAATAAATCCGCAAATAATAACGTTTAATGGAAACATAATTTCTTCATGAAACGAAAATGTGAAAACGTATATGTGTGTTCAATTAATGTCACCATTGTACCGCCACGCTGTATAAAGTAGCCAAGCGCCTCGTACAGACGCCAGCACATCAACCTACCCGAAACTGTCAAATTTTCGCAAACAACTTTGAACCTTATGCTTTAGTGATAAAGTTGAAAATCTATTAAAGAAATCTAACAGATTGTAGTAACTTGATGTGCTGGCGTCTGTACCTACTCAAGCAATAAAAGGTTGTCAATTTTGTCCATTGCCAGATGTCAGGGACCAAAGACAATACACAATCATCATTTTATGTGTCTATTTGTTATAATTATTTTATTGCAATTTAAGTAGTATTGTGTTTGTTTAGGTAGGTACCTACCTACCCTCATTGGTAACATATTTCAATAGGTGCAAAAACAAATCAAACGATTAGGATTTATTTGTTTTGGAGAAGATGTTCCTCGCCAAAACAAATAAATTCTAATCTTGAACAATAAAACACATCTAGCAAACCATCACTAACAGCACAGAAGTTATTAACATTAATTATAATAATCCGCAGCCCTGACACACACACACCCACACCCCCTGTGTACACACACACACACAGCACGGACATATGAAACCGAATGCTTGTCAAACTAAATGGATACGGTGAATAGAGTTGTACGGGTTATGTTAAATTATATCGATATGGGATTATTTTTGACTGGAACTTTTTACTATTCTTAACACACTACGAGCCAATATTTTGATGACTTGGGACATCCACCAACCCGTGCCTTTATTGTGTAAGTGTCTAAACACACTATGCCGAAAGTACGCGACCGAAGTTCGGCATGATTACGCCTGCAATGCTATTTGAATTACTGACGACACATTATGCCGAAATTACGTTAGCGTACAGCTGAACTTTGGTCGGGCGTAAGTTCAGCGGCAATTCGGCCGGCAACGTATTCCCTAGAGCACACATTATACGCGACTGTAGTTCGGTTTGATTGCCGAAGAAGATCCGGGGCGGGGAGCAGCGGGAGGCAGGCATGCTCGCGCCCCGCGTGTTCGCTACTGAACCTCTGACGCGTAAGTTACGAACGAATACGAACATAAATTTAGGGAACAGCTGATTTTTTTTCGCGATTTCGGGTGTTGTTCATTTATGTTCGTATAACTCGTCAAAATATAGGGAACAGCTGATTTTTTTTTCGTGATTTCATGTTTGATCCCATAGTAAAAGTTGTTCATAATGATGAGTACAATGACCTCTTAAAAGGTTGTTAATGTTTTACCAATAACCCTGTATATCGATAGTTTCGTGAAAACATCGACAAGTCCCCAAGCGCGGGCACTTCACTCGGAGAGCTTGCGCTAGTATTATTATTAGCAGCGATAAGGCGCGTACACACGGGGGACTATTTTGAAATATTATGACTTATGAGTGTAATCTCTGTTACAGGCTACGCGAAAACCTGATATTTTATTGATGGGTATGGGTTATAGATTTTTTTTAATGAGGATTCATCAGTAAGGACCATTTTGTTACATACGCTACAATATGATTGGTTAATAGGTACGGTACACCGTACGTAAAGTCAATTTAATGATACACTTTATTTATTTATTTAAACTTTTCGCACAAAAAGGTACAAAGACGGACTTAATGCAAAGCAACTTTTATGAATAAATGGGTTAAACCCATTTATTAATAAAAAGTTGCTTAAAGTTAAGTAGTGATTAACGTTCAAACGTCAAAAATGTATAGTTGAACAGTCGGTTCAACCATACGTTTTTGACGTTTGAACGTCACTTGAATTTAATTATCGTTTATGAATAAACTCCTAAAAAATAACAGGCAAAAATAAACAACGTTTGAGAGTAACTAAATGACAAAAAAACGCACATTAAGTACATATTATTTACTAAGCAAAACTGTCGTGACGTTCAAAATGTTACACTTTTTTCGGTATAGTTCTCAATCGCCAAATGTGCAGAGTAAGTACCTACCTATAACTTGCGATAACTTCGTTCCAAAACTTATATGTTTAATAGACAGATAAATAGAATAATATTATATTCTTTATATAAATAAAATGTAAATGAAAAATGTAGAGGAAAAAAACGATTCTTCCTTCCTCAAAGTTTCAAACAAACAATGCACATCTCTCGCCCATGTGTCCACGCCCTTACCATGTGTCATTGCGATGTGGCTAAACTGCGGTACCAAGGTCTTATTAAATTAGTATTTAGCCCAGCGATGGGCAAACTGGGGTAAACATGTGATTGGTAAACGATTCGTTTGATAACGACGGATTTAAAGCAAGTTTCTTGTTTGAGTTTTTAGTTTCAGGAGAGTGACACTGGGGCTTGTTTTTATTTTATTTATTTCTATAAAATATTTGCAGCGAATATTTGCTTGGAGTTTCTCTTACTATTAGCCATAGAACCAATGACCGTTGGGGTAGAAGTGTTCTTGAGTGGAGACCACGAATCGGCAAACGTAAGGTGGGACGCCCTCAGGCTCTCGGTGGAGCGACGATCTTCGCAGGATGGCTGGTAGCAGCTGGACGAGGGTTGCCGAGAATCAAGCTGTATGGCGTGCAATAGGAGAGGCCTATGTCCAGCAGTGGACTGCTGTGGGCTCATGATGATGTTAGACCAGCGTAATGTATTCATTTCGACAGTTCAACCACATTCATTGCGTGATTTACAATGCGTGCCACGAAAGATGAGACTTGACACACCACGTGGTTCTGGTTTGACATGCGCAGAACACGATATTAGGTGTCTTTAGCGGTATGAGGTCTGAGTGCGGGACGGGACCGGACGTCATAGGGGCGGCGGAAAGAGGCGGGGGAGGCGGGGTCAAGTCTCATCTTTCGTGGCATGCATTGTACGGACGCCAGCACATCAACCTACCACAATCTGTCAGATTTCTTTAATAGATTTTCAACTTTATCGCTAGAGCATAAGGTTCAAAGTTGATTGGGAAAATTTAACAGTTTCGGATAGCTTGATATGCTGGCGTCTGTATGTTGTTGAGCAAACAAAATTTATCGAAGTTATAAAGCAATGGATTAACAATATCCGTCAAAATGATTCATAGGATTGATAGTGTGTCACGCAATTCGGGTGATGCACTTTTAAATATGGTTTGTTTGGAATATCTGCACGAATCGTATCCATGTTTCTTGCCTTATCGAGTTATAGCCGACCTTCGATCCATACTTTAATATTATAAATTCGAAAGAAACTCTGTCTGTCTATATGTTACCCATTCACGCCTAAACCACTGAACTGATTTCGATAAAATTTGGCAAAGAGATAGATTACATCCCGGCGAAGGACATAAGATAGTTTTTATCGACATACCTCGCGGGCGAAGCCGCGGGCGGAAGCTAGTACTTAATATGTATTCTTATATGTATTATAAATACAAATGTCACTCTGTCTGTCTGTCTGTATGTTACCTTTTCACGCCTAAACCACTGAACGGATTTCGATAGAATTTGGCAGCGAGATAGATTACATCCCGGCGAAGGACATAGGATAGTTTTTATCGACATACCTCGCGGGCGAAGCCGCGGGCGGAAGCTAGTACTTAATATGTATTCTTATATGTATTATAAATACAAATGTCACTCTGTCTGTCTGTCTGTATGTTACCTTTTCACGCCTAAACCACTGAACGGATTTCGATACAATTTGGCAGAGAGATAGATTGCATCTCGGGGAAGGGCATAGGATAGTTTTTATCCCGATATTCCTACGGGATCGACACTTATGCAGGTGAAACCGCGGGGCGCTGCTAGTGTTCTATATTTTTACTGTTACGAAGGTAGGTAGATAGTAATATTGTTCAAGTTATGCGTACAGAATTAACTTTATATTAGCTTGTGTCCGCGATTTCGTCCGCGTGACATTTCATGCTCCCCCGACGCACCGCGTCGCATCGCATCGCCTGCCCGCGCTATTGCTTCGTTTTCACTTAGTGTTCTTTCTTAGGTTTTTTTTCTTTTTGCTCGGCTGCCAAGGGCCATAGCGTGATATAGGTAGGTAATACTAGCTGTGCCCGCGACTTCGATTGCATGTAGGAAAACAAATTGGATTTCATGGATTTTTTTGCGCGAACCCTAATTATTTTTCTAAAATAAAAAAGTGGCCCGAGTTACTCCATATAATTTTAGCTATCCAGTGAAAGTCCCGTCAAAATCGATCCAGCTGTTTCGGAGATTAGCCGGAACAAACAGACAGACAAAAAATTTTGACATTGTTTTCTTTGTTATGTACCGTATATACTTTCAAATGTGTAGAATCCTGTTGATTCCAGTGGTTGATTCCGCATTTATGTTGAATATATCACTTCACTGGCTCACTACCACACCAAGTGCCATCGTATAATATAGCCTTCAATTTGTCTGTTTCCCGCCATTCCTCGTGAGTCGTGACTGACAGATGACATAAGTGACAGCAGTTACCCCGCTTGTGCGAATGAGGCAGTGTTTGTGTTTACATACAATATGCATTTAGTAAACAGCTGTTATTAACAGACACTTTAATTTTATTTATTTGTATGTGGAAGAGCTGATTTTTCGATAACTTTATACGGGGAATAATTTAAAAATTTTGACAATTATTTCATACAAAAATTATCAAACGTCAATTTTATTCCTCGAATAAAAGTTATCTGGCGACAGAAAAATCAGCCCTTTGTGTACTGATGTATAGATATATTGAGTCACGTCAGACCACGTGTAGTATATGTACAGACGCCTGCACATCAAGTTACTACAATCTGTCGAATATCTTTAATAGATTTTCAACATTATCTCTAAAGTATAAGGTTCAAAGTTGATTGGGAAATTTTGACAGTTTCGGGTATAGCTTGATGTGCTGGCGTCTTCTGTACATCTTATCCAACATGATTCGACTAACGAGAGTGTTGCTTGCATAAACAAGCATTCATGATCATCATCATCTGCCTAACCTTTACCCAACTATGTTGGGGTCGGCTTCCAGTCTAACCGGATGCAGCTGAATACAAGTATTTTACATGGAGCGACTGCCTATCTGAACTCCACAACCCAGTTACTAAGTAATACGAAATCCCTTGGTAAGACTGGTTGTCAGACTTTCGGGCTTCTGCTGACGACCCGTAACGACTGTCAAAGATCCACAAATGACAGCCGGGACCAACGGCTTAACTTTTACAAACTATGTTTCCCTGAAATAACAATAAAAAAATATAATAAACCAATAAAAAATAAATGGATAAGTAAAGGTATAAAAATATCGTGCATAAAAAAGAGAAGTTTATATTATAATTACCAACATGATGCACTAAGCAAAAAATATCATAAAAGAAGATACCTGACCTATTCTAGAATTTTAAAAACATGTATATCACATTCACAATTAATAAATAACAAAAAACATTTGTATAATTCAAAAAATAAATGCAGAGCGACATGGTCTATTATAAAAAATAACATAAATAATGATGATAATTATAAAAATGACATCAAAGAGTTAATAATAAATGATAATATAATTAATGATCCTAATGACGTATGTAATCAATTTAATAACTATTTTATAGAAATGACCAATAAATCTAACCTTAGCAGTAATAACTTAAGTAACATTGACATTACCACTAACACTGACAGTATCTTTTTGACTCCAATAGATGAACACGACATTGTAAAAATTATCAATTCTTTAAATGACACTAACGCTACTGGATATGATGAAATAAGTACAAAAATAATAAAACTAAGCAGTAAAAGCATATTAACACCTCTAAGCTATATAATTAATCTGTCATTTGAGACAGGAACATTTCCTACCAGATTAAAGCAATCCATAGTCAAGCCGCTATACAAAAAAGGTAACCGCACGGATATGTCCAATTATAGACCCATTACATTGATCCCTATCCTATCAAAGATTTTTGAAAAGGCAATGTACGGGAAAATAAATAACTTTTTAAATAAAAACAACATTCTTACTGAAAACCAATTTGGTTTTAGGAAGAATAGTTCAACTTCACTTGCTTGTTTTACGTTGGTCAAACTGATATCTGAAGCCCTTAATAACAAAATGTCTGTATTATCAGTATTTTTAGATATGAGCAAAGCTTTTGATTTTGTCCCACATAATCGCCTACTTTGCAAAATGGAGAAATACGGCTTAAGAGGCAAGGCGCATGACTGGCTTAAAAGTTATTTATCGAATCGCCAGCAAAGGACAGTAGTATCAAGAATTGACAATAACATAAAAAAAACGTACAGCTCAGAGTTGAAAATAAATAGTTGTGGTGTTCCTCAGGGAAGCGTATTAGGGCCTCTATTATTTATTATATATATAAATGACCTTTGCAAGAATTTAAAACATAATTGTACACTATTTGCTGATGACACTACTCTTACAATAAAATCTTCAAATAGGAATAACCTAGAAACTGACACTAATAATGAAATACTTAAAGCAATGAAATGGCTGGAATCTAATAACTTACGTGTAAACATTGAAAAAACAAAGTTAGTACAATTTAAAACATACAATTCTTTGGTAAAACCACCTCAAATACACTACAATAATTCAATTTTGGAACCCGCACCTTCAACCTTATTCTTGGGAATAATTATTGACGAAAAATTAAATTGGAAAGAACATGTAAAAAAAGTCTGCACTCGACTTGACAAATTTGTGTTTGCTCTTCGAAAACTGAGACGAATAGCTGGTAAAGAAACAGCGCTCAATGCTTATCATGGCTATGTTGCATCAGTGCTGCGTTACGGCCTAGTGTTATGGGGAAATTCAGTAGATGTAAACAGAGCATTCATTGTACAAAAGAAGTGTGTTAGAGCTATGTATGGAGCAGAATATTTAGAGCATTGTAAGCCATTATTTAAAGCACTAAAAATTCTTCCACTTCCTTGCTTATATATTTTTGAAATTTGCATGTTTATAAAAAGGTATTCGCACATGTTTCCATTGTATGAACACATTTCGAAAAGAGTGAAAAGCAGAAGCCCAAATAAATTACTTGCACCTAGCCAGAGACTACATTTGTATAGCAGGAATTCCAATTGTATGGCAATCAAAATTTTTAACAATTTACCCCCTTGCATCAGAGTGTTGCCCACTAATAAATTCAGGAAAACAATATTTGCCTGGCTTTTAGACAACTGTTTCTATTCAGTTAATGAATTTTTAAATTATAAATTTTGACATTACATTTTAAAATTACCTTGTGTGTGTATGTATACCTATTGACTTGTAGTTTCTTTTTTGACATTTCATTCATAACTAATACCTATATAAAAAATTGTGCTTATAAAACTTGACATTGTATAAAAATTACCTTCTGAACTAATTTATTGACATATAAACATTTCTACACCGGCGACGGTAGTATATGTGAAACTTTTAATATTAAGATCCTAATGTACTTACCATATACTCAGAAATAAATATTATTATTATTATTATTATTTTGTTTATATATATTTTTTTCTCTCGGCCTAGCCGGATAGAACTGATGGCACGGGCCTAAGCCAAGTGTCCAACAGTGGGGTTAAGTGTGGGAGTAACGTGTAAGTTGTCCGATTCACACTGAATAAATTTTCTAACTAGCCTGCATGTGTTAAGAATCACTGCCTTCTGCAGCAGGTGGTAGGTGTTAGGTGGAAGGTTGAGGGAACTAAGAGACTGATGTAGCTGTTTTGGAATTACTCCTGTTGTAGATAGCACTATGGGGACTATTGTGACTTTTTGAAGATGCCACAGTCGGATTATTTCATCTTTTAGTTCGGTATATTTGGATAATTTTTCGGCTATTGTAGTCTGTACGTTATGCGTATTTGGCACGGCAATGTCTATAAGGAACCCAGTTTTATTGATTTTATTAATTAATGTGATGTCGGGTCTATTAAAGTGAATTGTGCGGTCTGTAAGAATGGCTCGGTCGAAGTACAGTTTTGTTGTGGTGTTCTCTAGTACCGTTTCAGGGTTGTATTTATAATAAGGTACTATAGTGTCTAAAAGTTTGTATTTATGGGCTAGTTTTTGGTGTATGATGTTGGCTACTTGATCGTGTCGATGTTTGTAGTCTGTCTGGGCTATTGATTTGCAGGCGCCGGTGATATGTTGGATTGTTTCTGGAGAACTATTGCATTTTCTACAAATATCGGTTGTTAAATTCTTTATAATATATTTTCTGTAGTTCTTGGTCTCAATTACTTGGTCCTGAATTGCAAGCATGAACCCTTCCGTCTCCGGGAATAATTCGCCTCGATTCAACCACGCGTTCGACGCATCTTTGTCGACATTTGATTGGCATAAATCTTGGCGATGTCTTCCGTGTAGAGACTTCTGGGTCCACTCTTGACATTTGGTTTTGTCATGAGTCACTTTCTCATTTTTTTGTTCTGTAGTGTCTTTTAAATTAAGAGGTGTTAAGTGTTGGTCGCTTTGTGCTATTAGTTTGTGGAGTGGGGAAGATTCAGTTTTGGCAAAGAAATATTGCCTAAGAGCTGTGATCTGTCTGTTGTGTAAATTTAGGATATCTATAAGGCCTCTGCCTCCTTCTTTTCTCGGTAACGTTAACCTTTGTATACAAGATCTTGGGTGGTGCTTGCGAAATTTAGTCATTGTAGTGTTTATTTTTCGTTGTAAGTTTTTCAAGTCAGTTTTGGTCCAATTTATTATTCCGAATGAATAGGTGAGCACAGGTATAGCAAAGGTGTTGATTGCTTTTATGGTGTTTCGTGAATAGAGCTGTGTTTTTAGTATTGTATTAAGTCGGTGTTGGAATTGTTGTTTAAGTTTTTGTTTAGTATTATTATTATTATTATTAACGTGCTTTCCGAGGCACGGAGGTGTCTTGGTATATAAAAATGGTCACCCATCCACGGACCAACCGCGGCAAGCGTAGCTTAACCTGATCGGTCGACCCGCGCGGCTGTTATTGATAAATGATAAATAATTTTATTTTTGTAAGTAGGTTTGCACAAACACTTTCACACGGCAATCATAATAATTTTTTTTAACTAGATAAGGTCGGCGTTTCCTATCTGACTACTCTGAGAAGAAAGGCCGAAACAAACTCAGAAGTCAGTCTCTTTTAAAGTCCAGACATAATCTTGGTCAGGTTATATGAAGACCATGTAGATCGATGTCTGAGATGGTCTTTTGAGGAAAGAACCACACAGCTTGAGAGGACCTGTCCAGTCAGTGCACGCATTTGTCAGTAATCGTGCAGCTCAACTCAAGACTTAAGGAGCTCAACGATTCGACGAACAATACCAAGGAAAGGACATTTGGGTAGGCCACATAAATTACTCAAACTGCCAGCCCATGGAGAGAATATAATAAAAAAATATAAAATGAATAAAATAAATGACCCACATCGTCTTCACATTCACAATAATTAAAATAATATAATACTAATATTATTAGTTTGCCACAAGCCGCTCTAAAAACAAGCATTATCAATAACAATCGTAACCTTTCACGCCTGCTTCCACCAAAGGGTTAGAGAGATTGCACCCTAAACCTTAACCCAGATGTTACTGAAACTATGTTTTTCAGGAATTCCAGGAAAAGGAGGGCTTCTAAATGGCCTGTGTCGTCATATAGGAGTCGTATGCGTGTAGCACGTATGCGTTTTTGGGTCTAATATCTCGCCAAACCACAATTGGCCATTTTGACAAAAAAAAAATCGGTTGTCTGTAAAGTCGGTTTACTGACGATAGTTGAACGTGACAACGTCATAAGAAAATACTGATGGAACAGTTGCATTGCATTTGTTAATATTCGCTTGCACTTCAAGCCGCCATGGAACGCTACAGAGCGAGGCCGCGAGGTAACGCTACATGAGTCATGTTTTTTCGTGAGTGCAGCCAGCTTCATCGATTTATTAGACGTTGTCACGTCAATAATCTGTGTGTTTAGTAGTCGCAAGCGCTACTGCTGAGTGAGCATGAGTCTTGGGTTCGATTCCAGGGACAGGAAAATGTTGTTGGGTGTTTCCTTCGATCAATTACTATCTGAATAATTTTGAAGGATATCACTAATCCATTGCTTCATAAGTTCGGAAAATTTATCCGCTCATCAACGTTAATACCGCAATGAATATTGTTGAACTGTCAAAAAAAAAAAAAATTAAATCCATTGCTACTGATAGTGAGTTACGCATTTACCCCGCAAGCTTACTTGGAATCAGAATTGTCTGCGTGGCTGCCGACCTCCTGAACCTCTAGCTTACTGAACTACTTCTTAAACTACTTAACCAAATTAACTCATAATAATAATTATTATGTAAGTAACCCAGTAAGTATAATTATTACTATCCTGCGCTCGCGGTTATCGTCCAACACGAATCTCCGTCGGTCGTATCGAATTATCGCATTTTTAACATTGAGAACACCGTCACAAGTCTCTATGAGTGCGAACAGACTTATTCATCAAATAGAGCTTCCAGAAAAACTTCATAAAATATACCACGCCCCTGCGTTGAAATTTTCCGACGGTTATTGAATAAAAAAAAAACAGTGGCACTCCGGGAGTGCCGACAGAAGTGAAAACAAAACACAAACAGAATACTTTTTCGTCTTATAAACAAAACACGGTATCAGTGGCGCGAGTTCAATGGTTTTTTCCCATTTTAAAGAAATGCCCAGCGCACCTAAAAACGTTTTCACTTCAAAAATGCTCTTCCATACATTTTGACAGAGTAGGTACTTTAAGTACTTTTTTATGGAAAAGCTGTTTTTTTTCTTATTAGACAAAAATGTTCTACTGTCAACCCGTAACAACTGTCAAAGATCCACGAATGACAGCCGGGACCAACGGCTTAACGTGCTTTCCGAGATACGGAGAGGTCTTGGTATGTGAAGGTGGTCACCCATCCACAGACCAACCGCGGCAAGCGTAGCTTAACCTGATCGATCCACCTGTGCGGATGTTTTTACTTAGCCAGAAGCCCCTCCAATTAAAGTAATGAAACTAATTAGCTAAGAACAACGTTGACTTGCGTTAAAACAAAAATACCATCGTCGTAACCCTAATGGATTTTAAAATAGCCTAGTACGTATCATTGCAGGTATAATAAAAACATTTCCCAAAATATAACTGTGCTATCTATACTATTAATAACTCTACGTTCTATTCCGTGAGTCTGACACACACACACACACACCCACACATGCGGGGGTGTGTTTGTGTGTGTTTGTCAACACGCTATGTTTTCGTTCGTAGTAAGTGGATGGTAGATATTTCAATATTTTTTTATGATAAATCGTCATCATCTGCCTAGTCTTTTCCTAACTACGTTAAAAGGGTCGGCTTCCAGTCCGACCTCCACAACCCAGTTACTGGGTAATAAGATACCTCTTGGTAAGACTGGTTGTCAGACTTTCGGGCTTCTGACGGCCAGTAACGACTGTCAAAGACCCACGAATGACAGCCGGGACCTGTTGGTCCCGGCTGTCATTCGTGGGTCTTTAATGGCGCTTAAGATGCTTTCCGAGGCACGGAGGGGTCTTGGTATGTAAACATGGTCATCCATCCACAGACCAACCGCGGCAAGCGTAGCTTAACTTGATCGATCGACCCGCACCCTAATTGCGTAACACTATCAGTAGCAATGGGTATCATTGTGACAGTTCAACAACGTTCATTGCGTTTTTACTTTGTTGAGCAGACAAATTCGAACATATTATGAAGCAATGGATTAGCAATTATATGCTTCAAAATAATTCAGTTTGAGATCGATAACGTGTGTTTCGCAATTAGGTTGCAGAAGTAAAGTAACACCTCTATATTTTTAATATCATTAAATAAACTATTAAAAAAAAAAGAATCTTTTTGAACGATATTGCTAATCCATTGCCTCATATGCTTGAAAAATTTGTCTGCTCAATAACGTGCATAACGCAATGAATGTTGTTGAACTGTCAAAATGAAAGCCATTGCTACTGATAGAGTGTTACAGTGCGTGCCACGAAAGATGAGACTTGACCCCGCCTCCCCCGCTCTTTCCGCCGCCCCTATGACGTCCGGTCCCGTCCCGCACTCAGACCTCATACCGCTAAAGATACCTAAAATCGTGTACTGCGCATGTCAAACCACGTGGTGTGTCAAGTCTCATCTTTCGTGGCACGCATTGTACACAATTACCTCGCTGTGCGGCTGTTATTATTTAGCCACGTAAATAATTTTAAATAATAAAATTAAGTAACAAAAAAGAAAGTATTTTCGTCTTTTTCTAAGACGGTTACCTACCTTATTATTTGTGTCTTAAATTTTGTGTCTAATTGGGTTCCTAACAAAACCTGAAATTCGTTTACATATTATGTACAGACGCCAGTACATCAAGCTACTACAATCTGTCAAATTTCTTTAATAGATTTTTAACTTTATCGCTAAAACTTAAGGTTCAATGTTGATTGGGAAAATTTTACAGTTTCGGGTAGCTTGATGTGCTGAACAATTATTTAAAATCAAGACAAAAATCAAATAAATTGTATAATTTTACAATTTTTCCTTGAATCTGGTTCTGCTCAATAAAACATTTGTCTATCACGAATTCACGACCTTACACGATAAAAAATAATACAAAAACAAAAATAGAAAAAAAACGTCGTATCCACACTATGCTAACAAAATGGGAAGACATTCCGGTTTTCACGCACACACACACACTTAAACACACACAAAAACAAAATTGAATGTGTTACAGTCTTGGCAAATGTTTTTACTGTTAATAAAATAGTTTTATACAATTTTGAGCTTTATTAGATAGAAATAGAGGTTGTGTAGTTTTTGTGCGACGGTAAAATAAGGTTGAATTCACATATCTCGTGTATTAAAGTCTGTTTCAACAATAAAGGTTAAAAATTTGTGAAATTTGTTGGAGAATTAATGAATAGTTAAAGTATTTGATGTTTTAATAGATTTTGAATTTTGTTTTATTTTTACCATCGTGTGAGTTGTGGGTAATTTATTTTCATAAATTATACTTAATGTATTTATTTTTAGAAAAAAAAAAAACTGAAAACGTTATACTATATACTATATTTAACGCATAATTTTTTGTAAGTAACTATTTTCTATAAAAAGTGTTTTTTTATATTTATTTTGTCGAAATCACTAAAAATGCAAAATGAAACAATCAATAAAAAATAAAACCATCTACAAAAATACAAAAACTACCTAAACATTACATTTAAACACTCTATTTATCCAATCTGCCCACCCCATACACTGTAGCAAAAAATATCACAGAAAAAAAGGCGAACCCACACGACAAAACTAGTCTATGATATGTTTTTGTATGCAAAATGAACGAACAGGATAGACTGAGAGCGAGTGACAGGGACGGCAATAGTCAGACAAAGGTGTGCGAGCGAGACGGATATATAATTAAAAGTTTTGTCGCAGCGGCTTTCCGAGGGTACGCTCGAGTAGGGCAAAAAAAACTATGGAGAGGATATTATTTTTTTGTAGTTATTTCTATTATTTATAGTGAAAAAATAATCAAATAAAATTAAATAATTAATTATTATTATTTATTAAATTAATTAATTATTTTTTAATTTATAAAAAAAAATACAAAAGTAACATTATAATGTTACTTACTTTTGTATTTTTTGAAGTGAAAATTTCATTAGGCGCGTTGAGCATTTTTTGAAATGGGAAAAAACCATTGAACTCGCGCCACTGCCACCGTAACCGATACCGCTTCGGATGTGTTCGGCTGTCCTCGGGATGAACTCGGTTTCAATGTATATCCGATATATCACTGAGCGATGACAAAGTATTTCTGTTTGCGTTTTATTTTTTACTTTACTGCTGTTAATTTATTCCCAATTTTTACTTTAATGGAGACAAAAAATACACAGAAAATGAAACAAGAGACTAAAATGATGGCCGTTTTGCGTGAATGAGACGCATAATTTCTTTGCGTCATGTTTACCACAAATAAACTTTTTTCCTCTTTTTTCTTAAATTAGGATTTATTTAATAACCCAACCTGCACCCTAATTGCGTAACACACTATTGATCTCAATCTGAATCATTTTGAAGGATATTGCAATCCATCATCATCAATCCATTGCTTCAAATGTTCGAAAAATTTGTGTGCTCAACAACGTAAATAACGCAATGAATGTAGTTTAACTAGCAAAATTAAAGCCATTCCTACTGTATGAGTGTTACGAATTTATCCCGCGGTACAATGCGTGCCACGAAAGATGAGACTTGACACACCACGTGGTTTGATTTGCGCAGAATACGATTTTAGGTATCTTTAGCGGTATGAGGTCTGAGTGCGGGACGGGACCGGACGTCATAAGGGCAGCGGAAAGAGCGGGGGAGGCGGGGTCAAGTCTCATCTTTCGTGGCACGCATTGTACTTCCAGATATACTTAACCTCTTACTAACAAACAAATAATTTCACCTCTTTATAATATTAGTTTAGACAGATCCGTTAACATTCAATTTTACAGAACAAATAACATTAGAAAAAAAATCCACAAGCTCGCCACTCCACAGAGTCCTCTGTCCTGTTTTTTATAGAATATATTCCGATGAGTTCCGTTTATACCCTCCTTAACCGACTGCGAACTGCGAGGTGTTGTGTTTGTTAGTTATTTCCTGTTAATTTACTTAGCTGTCAATTAAGTCGTAACAGATAGCCAAACACATTTAGGATTTCAATATAGCTTTGTTTATTGTGTAACGTAATTCTGAACCAATATTTTGATTTAAAAGAGTGTCCGTGGAATTTCTTGCCCGTTCTTCTCCATAGGAAGGTACTACGCTTTGGAATGGGCAACTAGCTTCATCTTTCTGACTGACAGACTCCTTGACAATACAAAAGTTATTTAATTTTATTGGTTTACTTGAATAAATGCTTTGAGTTTGCATTATTATTTCGGTCTAGCTGCGCCCTCGGTTACACCCACATAAGTCTCGAACCCGTGGGAATATCCAGATAAAATGTACCCTATATCCGAATCCAGGTCATGGTCTAGTCATGTGCCAAATTTCATCCAAATCCGCAAAGCCGTTTTAGCGTCAAAAGCGTAACAAACCAACATACAAAAACATGAAATCTTTTCTCTTTATAATATTATACTAGCAGCGCCCCGCGGTTTCAGCCGCTTCAGTTTCGATCCCGTGAGAATATCGGGATAAAAAGTATCCTATATGTTATTCTGATGTATAAGCTATATAACTGTAGTTTCATCAAAATCCGTTCAGTAGTTTTTGCGTGAAGAAGTAACAAACATACAAACACACTCACAACCATTCACCTTTATAATATTAGTGGGAAGTGCAATAGTGTGATTAAATTAGATTTTTTTTTGTGTGTTCAAAGCTTTAGGTTCTAAAAAGCTGTGTCCGTGTACCTGGCAGTCATTAGTGTACGTCACAGCATACACGGTGTACCTCACCTCTTTCCGCCGCCCCGATGACGCCCGGTCCCCGTCCCGCACCGGGCGTCATCGGGGCGGCGGCGGAAAGAGGCGGGGGTGGCGGGGACAAGTCTCTTCTTACGTGGCACGCACTGTACGATTGGCGAAAAAACGAAAAAAAAATGTGACTCCCAGCTAGGGTTGCCAACATTTTTTTGTCTGAATATAGTATTTTTTTTAAAAAGCCATAAAAATATAGTACGCTTCAAAAAAATATAGTATTTTACTATGGAAGACTAAAAAAAAGACAGTTATTTTTTTTCAAACTCAAATTCTTTATTGGATTGAAAGACGCGTTCAAAATTGCAGGAAGTTTTTTTTTTCATTTTACTAATTTTAGTATTGCAAAATATAAACATTGAGCTATTGTACTGAAATATAGTATTTTCGCGTACTATATATTTCTTCAACAGTATATAGTACGGAGACCCTAAATATAGTACAATACTATATATTATAGTACGGTTGGCAACCCTACTCCCAGCAAAGAATGCTAGAACCGACGGGGTAATTGCGTAACACACTAACAGTAGCAATGCCTTTCATTTTGACAGTTCAACGACATTCATTGCGTTATTTACGTTGTTGAGCAGACAAATTTTTCGAACATAAGAAGCAATGGATTAGTAATATCTTTCACAATCATTCAAATGTCGTTGATAGTGTGTTACGAAATTAGGGTGCCGTTAGAATCGAATCGATACATTGGAAGTAGAAGGGGATAGATATTGCAAATGGAAGAATATGACAAAGAAAAGGGTTTATGTATGAAAATAAATAACTAAGTAACGTTTTCATCGTACTAATATTATAAATGTAAATGATTGAATGTTTGTTACTCAATCACGCACAAACGGCTGAACAGTATTGGATGAAATTTGGCACACATATAGTTTTTAACCTGGATTAACAAATAGGATACTTTCTGAAGTCCACGCAGACGAAATTGCGAGGATAAGTAAGAATAAATAAGCATTGTTTAGAAGTAATTTCTATAAGTATTTGCGATAAATCGTAACGAACTGTAAATAAAAAGAAATACCTATTAAAGTTTTGGCTTTGACAAACAAGTAGATGTAAAAAAAAACATTAAATATAAGTTAAAACAACCATTATATGCGTAAAACAAGGCATATTTCTTTCTTCTTTATAAATAACTCACTTCAAGCACTCCCCCCCCCCCCTCCTCTCTCCTTCACTTCGCCCTTTATTCCCTTTATTACGTGGGACTTTAACATAACTGGCGAAATGTGGGCGTACTATAGCTACACCTCTGCCTAACCCTTTAATTAAATACAGGCGTGGTGTTGTGTGTTAAGGATATAAAAGAAAATATGAAAATCCTAAGTTTTCTACAAATAATCATAAAAGTAAATAAAATATTAATATAAATGTAAGTAACGTGCACTGTACGATGACTAAACAGCAATTTCAACCAAATGGATACGACACGCGGTGCGAACACACTACGCGAAATATTGTCGATGATAACGTAATTATTATTATTACTTTGTTCAACTTTTGTTTCGGCTATAATTTTATATTAACTTATATTTTTTCGTGATTTTAATTGAAATTATGTAAAGGTAAGGCTGTTGAATTGTGGATGTACATTTTCTTTCGAAGCATTCTAAAGAAAATGGGCCAAATTTAACGAGTTTAATTTTCGGTCATAAATCTTATGACATTTCATCAGTTAGGTTTGTATGCTTAGAACTAAGCAATATTCTGACGTTTCAATAAAACAAATACCTCCTAAACAAAGGAATACACACAAATTCGAACTTAACTTCGCAAAACCAACGAATTTCTTTTCAAACTCTAAAATATTTCGAAAAATACAGGTAGCCAAAGATATTACACACAAAATTGAACCAATATATCAACTTTAATGAGAAATATTAAATAAAATATAACAATAAAATATAAAAACAAGGTGAAGTTTTCCCCCCGTGCGAATACACTGACCCGTACGCCGCTTGCTTCAGCAAATGAATGTGTACAGACATCGTACACACTGCGTACGCTTTTGTTGTACAATTTAAATATTTTTGACAAAAAATAGTTATTATTTTTATAGTTAGGTATTTTTTCGATACGATTATTTAGTTAATTACATTACTGCAAAATTCGATTGTTTAATTGTGATTTAATCATAAGGTGGTTTCTTTTTGTGAGGATAAAATCATAATTTTATTACGAAAACATAAGTAGGTACCTACCTATAATATGATCGTGGACGAATCAAAAGAATTAGGTACTTATCGTAGCACGTGACGTTTTCCTGCTTACCCCCTTGTGAATAAAGTCGTGAGTTTAGGTATGTTGTGTAAAAATATTATCTACACAAGATGTTTTAATAGTTTTTTTTATCTAACTTAAAAAAGAAGGTCACGCATTCGACGATTTTTGAAGTGAAACTTGGACAAAAATTGAGAGTGAAATTTCAAGAACGCGTCACGTTTAGGCACATTACGTTACATGAGAGAGAAGAAAGATATAACTCTCTCTGTCTCTCATACTAAATCTCCTTATTCTTTATTTTTACGTAGTTTCACTTCTATTACGTGTGCTGTGCTGCACGCGCATTTTTTTGAATAACTATTTTTAACCGACTTCAAAAATGGAGAAGATTATGTATTCGACGAGTTTTTATGTAGAATAATTGTAGACTCACATGTAAGGCCTAAGTGTTTGTATTATTATAATAGATATAAACAGGTTTAGCTAATTATTTATCTATAGGTACCTACAATGTTTCCTTCAAGACATTTTCCTTACTTACCACTTTGTCTTAATTAATTACATAAAAGAAAAATGTTAGTAATATTGTTTGTTTGTCCGTTGCCATGGCAACATACTTACATTTTATTTAAAATATAGGTAGGCACAAAACTCTTGAGCCGTTTCTTGGAACGGTTTTAAGTTTGACTAAATAAATACAGCTCAACCTGGAAAATCGTCAAAAAAAAAGGATGGCTTTCATTAGTGTAACAAACTTTATTCAAATCTAGTTCCATTCGACGTCGGCCATAAAATAATTGGCGCCAATTTTTTGACAGCTGTCACCACTGTCATCATTTTTTTAATAATTTGCGCCATTATTTTGACAGCTGTCAATGTCACCAACTTATTTTTTTCTATTTTCTTGTATGTAGGTAAGTATGGGAGATTCAGCCAATGATAACATTTTACAATAATATAATTGAACATAATAAATTGAATTGTTGTGTAACTTAGGTGGTATATTTTTCCTTACAAAGGTCGGTCTGGTTTAAGTATTTATTGCTACATCTGAGTAAACATGTGCGTTGTACAAATTATTAATGTATTTAAGTTTTAAACATATACGTACATAAATGCATTTATTTATGTAATTTTTTTTCCAATAAGAACGTTCTTAGCCGATAAGATCTTAGATAGCAAATTGCTTTTCTTTGAGTCGAATCATAGACAAAAAAATTCCACTTAAAGTTAGGAGAAATCGTCAGTAGTCCGCTAATTCATGTTTTTTTTTTCAAAATCGGTCCACGTTTGATAAAAATATAGATGAACATACATAAAAATACATAAGTACAGACGAACATAGAACCTCAACCTATTTAAAAGTCGGTTAAAAATACAGATTATTTATTTTAGAGGATAATAAAATAATTTAGTCAAAATGTTAATTCATTTTTGAATTTTTACTTTGATTTCTCCCTATTCACTCATATTCCCCAATTTTCTGTATTGCACCTACCACTGGTTGTCTCTGCTTCACCCAAAGGTTGACTTGTAGAAGTGTCTATGGTATGAAGTCCTCTTCGAAACATTGTGTGCATAAAGTATTTATACATAGCTACAAGACTTATTTAGTTATTTCATTCGCGACCACGCCCAATTAAGAAGATTTTTTAAAGAGAAGATTTCATGTGATTCTTCTTCCTATTTCACCTTCCCTGCTTACCTCCCTTCCAAATCAGTCGTACAGATCATCGTATAAGTAGCTAGGTATTGTTAAACCAAGATTGTTTACCATTTTTCACAAACAAGCGAGCAGAAATGCAGATATTTTGTTTTTAACTCATCACGACGACCACTTGACTGACTCATGTAATTATCTAAGTTATGCAGTGATTTTATTCTTGTCGCCTTACTATTACAACTGGCGAAAGGTGGGTGTTCTATAGATATAGCTCTGTCTAACCCTGCGGAGAATTAAATACATGCGTGGTGTTATGTTTTACTTACATAATATTATCACATACCTACGGCGAAATCATTTTGAGGGATATTACTAATCCATTCCTTCAAGTTCGAAAAATTTGTCTGCTCAACAACGCCAATGAGGGTTTTCTGAAATGACGTTCGCTAGGTGGCAGCACTGGCACGTCAGGTCCAGACATCTGTCAAAGAGCCTATATTTTCCTTTAGTCATGACGGAATGATGAACGAATGAATGAATCGAATGATGAACGTCATCATATATTTTATATTGGAAGACCTCTTGTCACAGTGGTGCCAACTGCTGTCGTAAATTTTCACGAAAACCCTCATTGCAATGAATGTTGTTGAACTGTCAAATGAAAATCATTCCTACTGCTAGTGTGTTACGCTGTTGCGCAATTAACGATCGAGGATCGAAGGGTTTTTATTACATGTTCTTTGTAGTTCCATTGATTTCAGACGCAGAATTTTTAAGTTTCGAGGCCAAATTTCCGTAAACCATCAATAATTCGGTTAGATTCGCTAAATAATAACTCGTAAAATTATTAATCTTGTTTAAAAACAGCTACATTCACGTTAAAACTTGACATGATTTCGATATTTTTGAACCGATAACCTTCAATAATTAATATTAAATCAGAGACAAAATATTCGAGCGATCGAACATTCAATTTCAAATACGTCAGCCATTTTGGATTTTTAAATCAAGGCGCTAAAGTTACCCAAAATAACTTAGTGATGGAATCGATTCCAATCTCTAACGAGTATCGATAGTAAATCGATTAGAAATCGTAACTCGTGTGCATTTCAATAGCGTTTTGCGGAAATCCATAGGCTAAGCTAAAAATAAATTAACTAAAATACCGGACAGTCTATAATATGAGAATGTAGTATATGTTCGACTTGCAGAACGTTTTTGAAGAATATTTTCTTGTACTAAAACGGTTGATTTCCAATATTATGTTGTTGGAGATAAGCAAAATATACGAAATAGCAATAATCTTATCCTTATAATATAGAAAAGTATTGACAAGCATCTGAAATCCCCGCTGATACAATCATTTGTCGTAAAAATGGGCTAAAAAGTTTACATATATTAATCTATTTTATCAATTCGTCAGTAAGTCGTCTGTTTTCTCCCCAATACGCAAACTAGTCATATTGCCTGTAAAACTGATTATAATTAACGCATAATTGTCATTCCTATATACTTAGACCACAAAACCACTCTAACATGGTAAGTGTAACATTGATTGAAAACTTTAATTAAATAGCCGAAAAAAAATAGAAAAAAAACAACGTTTATTTGTGGTAAAACAAGAAAAAAAACAAGCACAAAAAATTAAAAAGTATTTGTTGTCAGCGCAACATGTCTTTTTCTTCCATACTTCTCTATTAGTCTTCATCTCGGTAGGCACCCCCTTCCTAGCCATATTATCATTTACACAGTCCACCCATCGTCTCTTTGGTCTTCCCTACTCTTATAGCTTTAAAACTACTACGTCTTTTTTAAATGCGATTGCGTTTCCCCTAATATTAACTCAAACTCAAAGCATTTATTTAATTTTATTTCAAATAAATTAATTACTTGTTACTTTTGAATTGTCAAGGGGTCGGTCAGTCAGAAAGATGAAGCTACTTGCAAGCAACTCCTACTGATAGTCACAATCAAAAATGTTTTTTATTTACTTACTAGCTGACCTGCGAACCTCGTACCGCCTCAGAAACAATAAGCCATTCCATAAATAATGTACGTATGAGAAATTGAATTACCTTCTTTATTATATTTTACGTCAATTAGTCTGCTATTCGGGACGGAGACAAATCCAAAAAATCAAAGATCATCAAAATCGGTCCAGCCATTCACGAGTTATAAATGGTGTAACTAACCCGACTTTTTTTATTTATACGAGTATACATTTAGTAAAAAAAACAAAGAATGGATCTTAGAACTTTTTTTTTAAAGTTAAAAGAAAAAATACAATAAAGGATTATTTGTTAATCTCTTTCTTTTCCGTGTACTATGACAATCTTTATTTACGTAAAAAATATGTATAGAAACCGATTTGTTTGTGTGCGTGCATATCTTTGTGTGAGTGTTAGGGCTGTCACGCGCGTTTTGGCGTAGATTTAATATTTATTTTTAGATATTTTAAGCGTTTCTTGATTTAAAGATAATTTGACGTTTGAAAATTCATTTAGTTTGGTTGGTTTTGATGTGGTATATTAAGCAATTATTTTGTTGGGAAATTATTAAAAAATGTTAAAGTTCGCGTCATAAAGGATGATTTAAATATAACTTTAAGTGTCGAAAGAAGTCTAATTAACAAATAAAGAATAATATTAGACGTTGGAAGACAAACCCTCATACTAATAAACGTTGTATAGCGTCTGTATCATGTCTGTATGGTTCACAACGCTTTGTCTTATTCTTTCAAAGTCAAATTACTGCCGACTGAAGACCAGAAATCGGTGTGTAAGCATTCATCTGATTTAATACGTTTATTAGTAAAGGGGTAAGTAGTTAAATTATTTTACAATTATTAATATTTTATGAAGAGGATAATTAATAATTTTATATTTTTACTTGGTTCAAGGGTTAAAATGACGACCCATTTACTTAAGCATAAATGAAATCTTTACCATCTTGGCAATAAAAAAGAAATTTAAAAAAAAATCCTCTTTTAGACAAAGGTTCAGTGTAAAAAAAATAAAAAACGTTCAGTTCAACACACTACTAGATATAATTTAAATACTAGATGTAATTTAACATTTATAGTCAAAATAGTCAGAAAGTAAATTCAAAATTAAATTCAAAATCAAAAGCAACCCTGCCAGGTCAGCGTGTGAGCGGGTAAGAGAATACGAAACGAACACAGATACGGACTGGCCGCTTGCCGATATGGCCGCGCGCGTTTCCAACATAGCGCGCTCTCGTGTTTTCCCTCATATCTGTCGAAATACGCCATATTGTTTTATTGTTCACTATTATTTATAATAACCAAAACATTTTACAAATAATTCAAAGTGATTTTCACGTCAAAATACCAACGTAACGAAATAAGTCAAATGATAATGTCATCATTAGTAGATTGATAATTGTACCTAATATTTATCTCGTTTTATCACGATCGGCGATTCGTTACGGACGTGTGTAATTTAAAAATCGGAAATTATGTTTTATAATTAATTAATTATGTAAAGGTATACGTGCGTGTGAGTGTTGTTTCTAAAAATATTACGTTGAAAAATAACTGTTTTGTACTCGGTGTTGTGTTAATTTTAGTGCAATGTCTACGGTGAACGTTAAAATAAGAATGCATTTATTGTTGCCATCGTTTTAAAATTGTTATTTAGCAAAAATGGATGTGTTTGTGCAGTGATATGGATTATCCTTTGTGTTTCGGATTGTAAAAATGGATAAACCCTCATTCAAGGTATGGCAATAAGATTTTTTTTACCTTTTCCTCGGATAATCTCTATGAATAATTCAACGAGTGATCAATACAAGTAAGTACTTTTATTTACATAATTTTCTTAGTTAATCAATTGCCTATGTATAATTGATATAAATTTATGAATGCATGGTTATATGAATAAGTTTATGATTATAACGATCTGCTTAGAGTGGTCAGATAATTATTGGCATTCAAAATACTCGACTCCAGCGAGTGACGTCACCCATTGTCTCTAGTTCTTAGGACGACTTCTCAGTGCGCGGATTTCTTCCATTTATTGTTTTCAAACAAAAACTTACCGCTGAACTAATTTATTACATGTTTATTTTGATAATAATTGACGGTTGATTATCGGTTTTAGACATATAAAAGTAAAGAAAATGTTATTATTATTAGTTTTAGTCCCTTACTCTGCCTCCGTCCGCCATATCAGCAAGCACCAGTGTTGTGGCGCAATAATAAAATAATCGATATCGATATTTCGAAACTTCAATTAAGTTTCAACATTTTTATGATTTTTGTTCACTTTGTGCTTGAGTTTATGGGTTTTGTATAGTCGATTAATGATTGGATGATTTATCGACGTCTGTTATGCTTAGCACTTTCTTTTTTTTGGGACATTAGCCGAATTCAATTAAGAAATCCGGTATTATTTTGTTGATTTTTTAATCGAAAGTGATGTTATTTAAACGCGATCTATGTTAAATTACAGCTATTAAAATCACCAAGATCGACATTAATTTCATTATTTTAATGAGACACGATTAATTTAATTTTTTTAATTATTATTTCCACACTATGTTATTAACTAATTAACGACAGCAGGTTTATTCGTAGACGACACACTTTACCTAATTACAAGGTATTATTTTATTTTGTATAATTCTACTAAAGGTTATTTTTGTACGAACGACGCGAGTATATTTTTGTACGGCGACGCTTGAGTAGGTCATCTCGGTACTAAATATTTAAATCGTTGTCTAAATAAAGTTAAAGCGACACAGTTTTCGACTTCCATTTTGGTAAACTGTTAATAACTTTATCTTTCCTACTGGTGGGCAAAGATCCCATAATCGCCCAATCTCTGTTGCACTTTATTTTTTATTTATTTGTACAATGAACACATAGTTACAGGCTATGATTAGGCGGAAACTTAAGAGCACATGACCCAGCGTGCGTGTCTGTGTGTGATTTGATTACATATTCTTAAATCTGCCATCACTAAATATGCAAAAACGAAAATTAAGAAAATTCATAAGAATTTTTGAACGTTTCATCCTTCACTTTGTTTCTCTGAATAAAAATCAACAGGTTTGGCTGTCCAGCAACATTTTTGTCCGTTTTGAAAGCATCCGCCAACGCAGCGCGTGAACACTTCGGGTAATCGACGACCCATAAACTTTAAATTAGAACATCTATTTATAAAATGCAACGTGTCTCACTCTAGGACTGGTTTATTGCCGTTTAGTTTAATTTATTGAGCTATTGTTTAGTTAGTTTAAATAAACCGCTGAGTGTAGGAACCATTTTGTTCTTATTTAATTGTGGCCATGTGGCAGTTTGATGATTCTCTCCCCTTTTACCCCTTTTTTCATAAACGATGATTAAAGTTAAGTAGTGATTAGCGACTGTTTAACCATGCACTTTTGACGTTTAGACGTCACTAAACTGTAATAATCGTTTATAAATGAACCCCTTGTCGTTTAGCATAATTAAAGTAGGTAATTCGTCATTACTATTAGTCTTTGTTATCTATGTAGGAATCTTATCAGCCTTACAGTGCAATATTAATGTGATTTTTTTTGATAAAATAGATAACTGTCATTTCATGGTACGTGCAACGACATACATATCAAGCTATACATTTCCAGTTTTATCTGACCTCGCAATGTATAGGCTTTTCGTACAATGAGAAGTCAGTTTATACTGGAATATCTTGATATGTCGTAGTGTGTACTGCGCGAATTTATTATGTTAAATGAAAATAAATATATGACAGCGTAATCAGATGACTTTGTCCTAATTACTCACCGGCTGAATAAGCTGAATTGTTAAGAAAAAAATGTAGTGCGGAGTAAGTGAAGCCGCGTCGCAGTAACAGTTAAATTTAACCTTAGCAACAAAAAATAGACACTGTTCTATCTATTTATTTACGTAACGACTCACGAGTCGAACTATAACAATCTAATTTGATCTTTAACAGTAAACGAATAAAGATGAAAATATTTTGCCGCATTACTTATCAGTTTAACTGAAGTAGGTTCTTAATGGCGGAAATCATTTTAATGTAAAAAAACAATAGCTCAATAAATATTTTTTGAAGTAAGCTAATGATTGTTTTTGTTTGCATATATTTTACATATAAAATATAATCTGCAAGAAATATGTATTTTTAAATTCAAATAGATCCCATGGATTTCATCTTTTTTCAAGTAATTCATGTTTTTATTACAATAATACAAGTAACTAGGATAATGATGTTTAATTTATTTTGTAATTAAGGTAATTACTCTTGCATTGCATAATTATGGGTAAATTTTAACATTTAAATCTGGTCAATTATCTGAATAGGGTTGTTGACATTTATTTTAAGTAAAGGCTCCTGCAAACAGGCAGGACGCGCGACGCGAATCGCGCGCGACACAAAGGCACCCCTCGTTGCGCGACATGCGATGCCTTTGTGTCGCGTGCGATTTTATCGCGTGTCGCGCCTGTTTGAAGGAGCCTTAAATCTGTTACAACTTCATCATTACCCTGCTCTTATCCCAATTTATTTGGGGTTGTCGCAACATGTCTTTCTTCTTCCATACTTCTCTATAAGTCGTCATCACTGTAGTCGTCTCCTTTTTAGCCATAATCGTCTTTCACATAGTCCATCCATGGTTTTTTTTTGTCTTCCCCTGCTGTTACTTATGTAAAGCCATTCACATTCATACTCAAAACTTTTCTTACGACATTTTCCTTATTCCTCCTCACTACATAATTGATTTTCAGAGTTGGTAGCAACAGCTTAGGTCTTCGTTGTATGTATAGATAACTAACTAAATTAAATAAGTAACTAACTATACAAATAATTACAAAAACAAAAGGACACTTAGGCGTCGAAGTACTCGTCCGCATCGCTGTCATCCGGAAACGTGGCCAGAAGACTGGCGGCATGGCCACGTTTCTCAAATAAAAACACTTTCCCTAAACTATCGATATATTTTACGCAACAGCGCACTATCTCGGGGCCATCCTTTGGCATTAAGAGCCATATTTTCCATTTTTTTCTCAATAGCAATGACGGTTCTGCACATTCCGCCGTTAAGTGTGACGAATTTTGTGTAGAAAAAAAAAAGTTTAGTTTGTTTATGGTACAAAAAGTTTGGTGTCATTAGTTTCCTTACAAATACAAATGATCCGAAAAATAATTTTGTTACAATAGTGTATGCTATTGTAAAAGGGGTTCGTAGGTACTTAAATGATAAGAACCACATGGGTTGCTCGAAGGTTAAGCTACGCTTGCCGCGGTCGGTTCGTGGATGGGTGACCATTCATTACATATCGAGCCCCCTTCGCGACTTTGAAACCACGCTAGGCTGTCTCGGCTTTCATGCGTAGATCTTTGATAGTCGTCATGAGTAGTTAGAAGCCTAAAAGTCTGACAACCAGTCTTAACGCGTGGTATCGTGTTACCCAGTAACTGGGTTGTGGAGATCAGATAAGTAGTCGCTCCATATAAAATATGTACTGGTATTCAGCTGCACCCGGTTAGACTGGCAGCCCACCCCAACATAGTTGGGAAAAGGCTATGGAGATTGACGAGAAAGGATAATTTTGTTAAAAATACAGCATGCCATGCTGCTTCCTTTATACAAGGAAAAAATTGTTTCGTCTTTATTACGGTCGTACTAACTTGACAACCATCATTTATGGGCGTGTAAAAGCATTTGTACAAACCCATTTACAGAGATAAAATTATTTATCATTTAACTAGCTTCTGCTTGCGACTTCGCCCGCGTGAAATTTCTTGTTCCCCGGACCAGGCACTCAAACTGGAACCGTAATAAGTGCTTTTAACACTGTTTTTTAAAACTGTTTTAAAAGAAAAACACTTTTAAATGTAACAGATACAATAATTTTACAGAATCAAAGTGTAACCGGTGTAACCTTTCATATGTGTAACAGAAATAAGCATTTGTAGGTATATTGCACGGTACCGCAAAAACGCGCGGCGGACAGACAGACGCGCGGCGATGGCAAAATAGTCTCAATCCAGTCGGGATTGCGGCTATTTTGGCAACGCTGCGTTTACCGGTTACACTTGTTAACACTGTTAACACTTTCATATCGGTTACGGCGGTGCTATTCTGTACAAAGATCACCGAGGTGAAGTGAGTTTAAAGTGAGCTGTCATTGCACCTGATGACATTGACACTATTGACAGCTCACTTCACCTAAGTTTTCACTGTGAGATTTCTACAGAATAGCATTACAGATTGTATTACAATACTGTTACAATTTTTAAAGTGTTTTGGGTTTACACATTGAAAAAGACATTTATACTTAAGAGTTACATACATATTTGATTCTGTTATCATTCAATATGTAACACTTATAATTCTGTAACCTTTATGAAGGTGTTTTTAAGCCCCTCCCCACCCCCCCCACCCCACCGCACCGCCTCCCCGCGGTACTAGGTACTTCGTTTTTGCTTAGATTTCTTTCTTTCTTTTTATTCGGGCCCTAAAAGCCTAGCCTTCCTCAAGAATTGGGCTATCAATAAGGCAAAAAGAATTATTGAAATCCGTTGGAAGTTCCAGAGATTAGCGCGTTCAAACATACAAACAAACTTTATTATTAGTATATTACTTGTAGATAGTATAATTAATTATTAATTATGTAGATTGTGAGGAGGACGGAAAATACTTAAAAGAAATAATCCGTCAAATTATGGTAAACATGTCATTTCTATATCATAAATCATTAATTCTTTTGTTTAACATATTTACAATAATAATCTATATGTATATCCATACACATTATAAATTGGAAAGTAACTTTGTCTGTCTGTCTGTATGTTAACTTTTCACTAGGGATGCCCCGATACGCCTTTTTGCCGATACGATACCGATACCGATACTCTTATAAAAATATCGGCGATACCGATACCGATACCGATACGCTTACTGAATTAAAAAAGGAAGGTAGATTAAATAAAACACAATTAATTAATAGTTTTAGTAATCAAAATTAACATTTATAAGATTTTTATGGAATTATCAATTGTCGAAATTTCAAAGTGATGCCATATAGCACTTTTGTGAATTGAAGTTGATATGACTACTATTTATTTTATTTGACTCAAATGACTAGTTATAAATGACATACAATACACAAACAATTACGATATGTAATTCTTAATCTTATTTGCATGGAAAAATACTACGCGCAACAACATTCAACCTAACGAAATGGGATAGATGTGCGAGTCCAAAGGCCAAAGCGGGCGGGCGAAACAAAACACTGAATAAAGCGCGGGGTTTCCCCGAGCATAGTTAGTTCGTGCCTCGTTTGCAACGAAATAGACAGGACAACACGCGCATACATTTTTAAAGCCGAAAGTATCGTTGAATCGGCCATAAAAATATCGCCGATACCGATATATCGGCAAACCTGAAGTATCGCCGATATATCGTATCGGTATCGGTATCGGATGCATCCCTACTTTTCACGTCTAAACCACTGAACGGATTTCGATAAAATTTGGCAGAGAGATAGATTGCATCCCAGGAAGGACATAGGATAGTTTTTTATCGATATACCTCGCGGGCGAAGCCGCGGGCGGAAGCTAGTTACTAATAATAAAGCTGAACAGTGTTTGAACGCGCTAATCTCTAGAACTACCATTCGATTCTAAGAAAAAAAATTGAATTTGATAGCCCAATTTTTGAGAAAGGCTGTAGGCTTTGTAACATCACGTTATGACCTTTAGGAGCCGAGCAAAAATAAACAAATTGAAGAGAAAGAACGCTAAGCGAAACGAAGTAATAGTGCGGGCGATGCGACGGGCGGGGCGGGGCGGGGGTACTTACAAGAAAGGACATGTCCAGAAATGGTTTTTTATTATTTAATAATTCTAACCAGAGTAAGTTAAATATATTTGGATAGACATCCCTAAAACTAGTCGTTCTAGTTATATCATACATTTTTAAAGACCTCCAATTTTGAGAAAAATCGTTTTTTGTTTTCGTGAGAATTTACATCTAAAACGAACAAACCTTCTAATTATCTAGAATAATAAAATGAACACACCTAAAAAAAAGTAAACTTGTCAAAATTGACACAGGAGAACTGTCATTACTGGCAGTGAGCGTCAACGTCAATCAATTTTTGATGTAGGAGCATGACGTCGGACGAATGACACATGGAGCCGGTAGGGATGGCGATCTGACCTCAATTAATCGTTTTATCGGGCGAAAACAATCGATTTTTTAAATCAATTTTTAGCATAGAAAATCAACATTTGTGTTTTCTATTGAGACTATAAGATATAGTATTATTTATTTTCTAAACTTTTTAATGTAAAATCATTAAGAAAATAAATGTCTTGTTTTATACCGAATACTCTTTATATGGTAATTTGTTATTAACGAATTCCCTGAACTAAAAAATCCCTGATTTTACTGATGAGAAATCGTTTATTAAGGTATCTTTCTTGATTTTCATAAAATGGACTCAACATATTTACATCTAATCTTCTAAGGATCTTTTTCGGCGAGAATTGATAACACATTGAGCTGGTGACGCCAGCTATGTATGGCTAACTCGATTATTCGAGTTGCGCTCAGATTGAGATGCCGCGATCGAGTTGAATTAGATTGCCACGGTAAATGAAGAAGCGAGTACGTGATTGACGTCTCTGGTTTGGCATGTATTTGAACCTTATTTTATATTTAAATTCTACTGAAATTGTATTTTAAATAATTAAAATAGTCTCAATATACGTTTACTTGCACGTCTATAAAAAAAATCGTCGCGAAACAGAGGTGAAAAAACAATAATTCGTTCAATTTCATCCATTTACCAGAGTTCCGTAACTCGAGTTCAACTCGAATCACATGAATTTCAATCCGAGTAACCTTAAGGCCGCTCTCTCGAAAAAAGCTTGAAAAAAGCATGCAGATGAAGCCATTTTTTGTCGGCATTTACAGAGAAATTACATCTGAAAAAAATCCTTAGTAATCTTCATGATATAATACGTAATTTGGTTTAGCCATAATTTTTCTACCGGTATCACTTAATTTAAAAAAAAAATCACCAAATCACCTCCAAATCATTGAGATGAAACCGTTTTACTCCTTCATTTTTTATCAAAAGAGTGTAAAAAAATATATCTACATCTTCGCAATACAAAGGAGAATAATTTGGTTTTGTTACTTTTTTAAAATATGTATTATTTTTATGATAATAAATTAAAAAGGCCTCTGATAAAGGACTGCGTCTACATCACCCCCGCACTCGTCCATAAATTTAGTGCGGGGCGCATCGTGTTGCTAGGTGGACGTATGTCGCGTTGCGAGAACTCCGCACTACGAAATAAAATCGTAAAATATTACTGCAAAAACAAAAAGTGTACCTACCCAAGCGGGGTTTTATGAAACTTATGCGCTGTCCATTACTCTGTGTACATAGGTACTGTTTATAAAATACCTACCTCATTCAAACGAAAGTCGTAAGTACTAGTAGTGAATGATCACAGAAGGTCCACGTCCACGAAATGATTCAGCCAATATTATAAATTTTACTTTTCGGTGCCTAAGTAAAGTCTATTATTCTGATGCGTTGCGATTATTTGTGACATATTGTGACACAAAACTGAAAATGCTCCTAAAGTAGGTATTAATTATGATTATAGGTTACGTACTTGCTAATAATTTGTCAATTTATTGATTACCGGCGTAATTATTTTCAAATAAAAAAATCAAATCATTTATTTGCATAAAACAGGTTCAGTGGATGTTAAAAAAGGTCAAATGGTACACTGTTAATAACCATATAAGGTGTGCAAATATAAAACAAGAATGTTAACTGTTAATTTCACTATTCAATAAAGTACGGACGCCAAGCACATCAACCTATCCGAAACTGTCAAATTTTCGCAATCAACTTTGAACCTTATGCTTTAGTGATAAAGTTGAAAATCTATTAAAGAAATCTGACAGATTGTAGTAACTTGATGTGCTGGCGTCTGTACAATGTCATTGAAAATAAAATTATCGTAAATACAGATCAGTCAACAAAATAAGGAATTAAAAATAATAATGTCATACAATAGTAAAAAGTAGTAGTTCAATAATATATATGTATATACAGGCTGGATTTTTTTAACCTCACCTAGAGGGCAAGTACTCTAAACACTGGAGATAGCAAATTTTACTCAAAGGAAAATCCCTTCATTAAAAAAAAACAAATCTGCAATCAAAGATGTTCGAAAATTCGCTTGCCGCTCTCGGGAATCGAACCGCCTAAAATCCGAAAAAATAATACCCTGTACTTTTATGGCATCAATCGATAGGGTCAATCATAAGGATCAAATCTCTCTATGGCAGATCGAAAGTCGAATACTTTTTACTCGACTTCTATCGTCGCGGGTGACATCAATCAATCAATTAAATCAGCCTATCGCAGACCGCGGGTGGCACAGACTACATAAAATTAGAAAATCAAATTGGTAGTCATGTTTTTTATTATAATTATCACTTATCATTACTATCCATGTGGGCTAAAGTGGGTCAATAATATTATTCAACTAATTAAATCAAATAAAAAAATCATTACCTATACGTAGTGAATCAATTAGTTCTACCAGAGAAGTTGAAGGTGATTCTGTTGATTTGGATGTGAATGTATTTTTTTTTACAAATTATGAACCTATATTTTTGTTTTACTTGTAAATATATGTATAACTGCATTCATTTTAGGAACAAGATGATTTGGGCATTCAAAAACTACGGTCTCTATTGGATGACATGGTGACTCACAAGCATCTTGTAAGGTCTGTCGAAGAACTTGAAGATTATTCAGCTGAATTTTAGTTATAATATATTTGTTTATAAAAAATATAACAAATAATATGACATACACTAGTGATAATTATACTACCTATACCTACCTACCTACCTACTTTACCTGCCTACCTATCTACCCTACCTTCCTATCTGCCTTACCCTAACTACCTACCTACCCTACCAACCTACCTACCCTACATACCTACCTACCTATCTACGTACATGCCTACCTACCCTTCTTCTCTTCATAGAAACCTTCCTAAGACTTCAACGAATATTTAAAAAAAAACCGAATTGGTCCAGCCATTCTTGAGTTTTGCGCTTAGCAGCACATTTAGCCATTAATTTTAGTTAAAAAGATACATTAAGTTGTTTACCACATGGCAAGCCAGGCTGATTTATATTAAGGGTATAGCTTCTACTCACGGCCTCGAAAGCTTTTAACAATTTTATTCGTAACCATAGCCCGAAAAGTACATCCATATCAATAGATAATACCTAAATAAAACCAAAACTGGACCATTGTAAATACAGGGTGTCCCAGAACTCAACGTCAAGCCAAAACGGGGTGACAGGATTGATCATAACCATCACGAGAAAAATCTGAAAAAAAATCTATCCCATGCAGTTTGAAAATTATGGGCATTTTAAGAAAAACCTAGAATTTTGATCAAACTGTAACATTTTTCGGTTATTGTGGTTATTCTTTTTTATTTTTGTTCATTTGAACTTTGGAAACGTAATCCTAAATAACATTTTTAGAATCCCAATAAAAAATAATGACACAATTGCCTCAAGTTTCCGAGAATTGAGACTATTCGTTAAACTACGAATTTAAAATTTTCAAGATTCGTCGACTTTGATAGGCCCTCCTTTAAAAAAAATGTACTAGAGTGCCTTGGCAAGTGGCATTAAAAGTTGGTGCATTTAATCAGAATTCTAAAATGGTACAATACTTGTTAGTTCTATACAATAAAAAAGAGTAAAAAAATTAAAACCTCAAGTAACAACCCGATTTTTGCTATCTCAGTTAAAATGTTTTAATGTAAATAAGCCCATTGAGAACGTAGCCGACCTGCGTGAACGCATTTCTCAAGCAGCTGAGGAGATCAACTCTTGAAGATATGCCCGACTAATAAGTAGATCTTTTTTAAGAAGATGTAGGGCTTGTATTGAGGCTGATGGTAAACAATTTGAACATTTATTGTAATAAAAATGTTATTTCTCTATCTGACTTTTATTCCAACAAACCTAAATTAAACTAGATCAAGATTTTTCATTATTTTACTAACTTTTTTTCACTTTTTTCACTTTAATAAAAGTGGCGTCACTATCTGTCTCGCTCACTCATGGCAAACATACCCACTATCCATCTCTCTCATCATTTTGCCTTAAAATTAAGAACCTACCTAGAGCTTGTGCGAATCAAAAACATTTTAACTGAGATAGCAAAAATCGGGTTACTTGAGGTTTTAATTTTTTTACTCTTTTTTATTGTATGGAACTAACAAGTATTGTACCATTTTAGAATTCTGATTAAACGCGCCAACTTTTAATACCACTTGCCAAGGCACTCTAGTACATTTTTTTTTAAAGGAGGGCCAATCAAAGTCGACGAATCTTGAAAATTTTAAATTCGTAGTTTAACGAATAGTCTCAATTCTCGGAAACTTGAGGCAATCGTGTCATTATTTTTTATTGGGATTCTAGAAATGTTATTTAGGATTACGTTTCCAAAGTTTAATTGAACAAAAATAAAAAAGAATAACCACAATAACCGAAAAATGGTACAGTTTGATCAAATTTCTAGGTTTTTCTTAAAATGCCCATAATTTTCAAACTGCATGGGATAGATTTTTTTTATATTTTTCTCGTGATGGTTATGATCAATCCTGTCACCCCGTTTCGGCTTGACGTTGAGTTCTGGGACACCCTGTATATGTGGTACACATAATTATTTAACTTTCACGATGACTTGACCTTCTGTGATTTCGATACTCTGTGACGAGACTAGGCGAGGCAAACCGTGGTGGCGGCGCACACAACCGCACATTTTCTGTTACATGCGGGTAGCGGAGTGGCGCGGAGAAGGGGTCGTTAGCTCCGCCCAAATGCTCAAGGTTATCGGCATTAATACAGGCCTTAAGGCGTGTCTTATCCTGAGTTGGCACATCTCTAACGCCAGTGACAGCTGAAAAATCATCTGTCAAATATGACATTGTCACAGAGTGACGGAGTATTTATTAGGGTTGCCAACTACAAATAACGTCAATTATTATTTTATGATTTTTCGCTTAAATGGAGGGGTTTAAAAATATTATTTCAGTAGTTCTGAGTTCCATATTTTTGTCGTATTTATTTGAACCGAGTTTGATGCTTGTTAGATTTTTCTTGGATTAAAAAACCAACGTCCATACAAAAAGCGGACATCTCCTTTCACGCGAACGACGACGCGGGCAGATGCTAGTCACACTAATATTATAAAGGCTCAAGTTTGGGTCTGTGCATGTTTATATGTTTGTTACTTCTTCCCGCTCAAACGGCTTGACCAATTTTTAACAAAATTTGGTATGAAGGTAGCTGACACCCTGGATTAACATATAGGCTACTTTTTATCCCGATATTCCCACGGGATCTAAACTTATGCGGGTGAAACCGCGGGACGCAGCTAGTAGGTAATAAAATTGTTCAATAGTTTTTTAAATGTTGTCACGATATGGGCATGTGATACGAAAGAATGAGGAAAATGTCGTGAGGAATGTTTTTTTTTAATATGAATGTCGATGGCTTTAAGGCTCCTAAAAACAGGCGCGACACGCGATATAATCGCGCGCGACACAAAGGCACCGCATGTCGCGCAACGAGCGGTGCCTTTATGAGTAAAGGCTCCTGCAAACAGGCGCGATGCGCGATGCGAATCGCGCGCGACACGAAGGCACCACTCGTTGCGCGACTTGCAGTGGCATTGTGTCGCGCGCGATTTTATCGCGTGTCGCGCCTATTTGAGTGCCTTAAGTGAAGACCAAAGAAACGATGGATGGACTGTGTGAATGATGATGTGGCTAGCTAGAGCTTAAGATAACAAAGAGTTCGCGTTGTTATCTTGAGTGTTAGGTACTGTGCTATCTAAATAATAATAATGGATTGGCCCGTGGCTAAATAATAACAGCCGCACAAGTCGATCGATCAGGTTTAGCTACGCTTGCCGCGGTTGGTCTCTGGATTGGTGACCATCTTTACCTACCCCTCCGTGCCCCGGAAAGCCGTTGGTCCCGGCTGTCATTCGTGGATCTTTAACAGTCGTTACGGGTAGTCAGAAGCCCGAAAGTCTGACAACCAGTCTTACCAAGGGGTATCGTATTACCCAGTAACTGGGCTGTGGAGGTCAGATAGGCAGTCGCTCCATGTAAAATACTGATATTCAGCTGCATCCGGTTAGACTGGAAGCCGACCCCAACATGGTTGGTTTTCGTGGTTAATTTTGAAAGAAAGAAAGAAAAAGTATTTATTGCGACTCGTACAGGAAGATCACAAACTAAACTAAATACAGCAAAATAAAAAATCAAGTTATATAAAAAAAAGTAACAAAAGGAAAATGAAACAGAAAGTCCTATACGAGTCGTAAGTCGATTTTCGAGTCGTGTATGGAAATCGAGAGGCCAAGCATTTTTTTGGGATATTCAGGCTAACTGTAGATACATAGATTGATTAAATCCTCTTTCAAAATTATCAAAAACCTTTTTAAACTTTTAATAAAGAACCTGGAAATCAGACATACGTGCCGAAAGCGCCAGCGTAGTCGGGGAAATTCAAATTTTCTTAGGTTTTTCGCAATTTGCAGGTCAGTGTCAGTTGTATATTTCGCGAGCGTAATAAATACTTATTTATAGAATTATAATCATAACAATCATACAAATCCGTATCCAGTGCGGGACCCTAAATACCTACTATAATTTAAGTAATGTCCTAGAACCAAAAATACGAGGACATGGTGACGTCTACCAACCTGCACTGGGCTCGCGTGGTGGGTTACAGCTCTCTCCATCTCCTCACAGAGAGAAAGCCTGTGTCCTAGCAGTGGGAACATTATAGGATGACTATTCTCTGCAGCTCAACTCTGAACTTCAGGAGCTCAACGATTCGACAAACTTACCAAAGAAGTGTTTATAATATGTATTTGATTAACCCTTCGTGTGCGAGTCCGTCTCGCACTTTTCCGGTTTTTCATTTCTTCGCATTTTCCTTCACTAAGGAAAGGAAGCTAACGATCTTCTCAACGACAATTTACCTTGATATTATTTATTCAATATGCTGAATGCGTATAGGGATAAATACATAGGTACTACATATTACCTATATGTTTTTTTTTTTTTTTGAGGATGGTAAATCATCACATGACCCGCTCTGGGTGGAGCGGAATGGAGTGTCAGATTCTTACTGACTAAAACCCACCCGTGTTCCTTCCTTAGCCCTTTATGTTTCGGTAACCCTTTCGGACAGTCCCGCTGACGCGGACATATTACATGCTTGATAGATGATACAGTAAGCAATTAAATCGAACTAGCTTCATACCGCGATTTCGTCCGCGTAAATTTTCTTGTTCCTCCGATCCACCGCGTCGCATCGCATCACCTGACCGCGCTATAACTTCATTTTCGCTTAGCGCTCTTCCTGACTTGTTTCTTTCTGCTCGACTCCTAATAATCATAGCGTGATGGTTAATAGCCTTCCTCAAGAATTGGGCTATCAAATGCAAAAATAATATTTCAAATCCGACTGGGATTCCAGAGCGTTCAAACAAACTCTTCTTTCTCTCTGGGGCTTTGTCTCGCATAGGGTGTTAGCATTATGCTGAGCGATGGCCATTTTACGTGGATGTGACGCATGTTTTCCCGCAACTTGTTTTTTTTTTTTTTTTTTTTTGCGTTTGTGTACTTTTTATGCGTCATGATGTTTTGATAGCTTCCTGTCACTGATAGAAAGTATAGTAAAATTTGTGTGGAAAAATAAAACGTTTTTACAAACAAAAAAAACAACAGTCTTAAAAAAAAACACTACAAAGTGAAAAATAACTTTAATTTCGGAAGTCGGTGTCAAAAAACGAAAATGCGCAACCAATGACACCGACTTCCGAAATTAAAGTTATTTTTCACTTTGTAGTTTTTTTTTGGAAGTCGGTTGTTATTTTTTTTGTACGGAACTCTAAAACAAAAAAAAAAATAATGTTTTGCAAACTGAGCCAGTGCCTCGAGATCCCAAGCGTCATTATTTTGTACACAAATGAAACGTTGAGCTATCTACGTTCAGGGGTCGGCAGAGTTGCTCAATCTGTAAACTAAACTTTAAAGGTAATAAAATTGTTCAATCTATGTATAAAAATAAATTAAATTGAAGTGTCTATTGAGTAATGTCAAAAACAGCCTTTCTACTAAATATATGAAAGTATATACGGTGCTTATAACTAAAAAAACAAAGTTTTAAATGTTTGTCCGTCTGTCTGTTTGTTATGGCTAATCTCCGAAACGGCTGGACCGATTTTGACGGGTCTTTCACTAGCAGATAGCTGATGTTATAAGAACTAAGCATTAAGCCTTAGTACAGTTTTTTACTTGTGCATAACGTTTTAATAAATAAATAAAGTAACTTAGGCTACTTTTATTTTAGAAAAGGAATTATGCCCGCCTTCCACTGCGAGCGGAGCGGGCTCCGTACGGACTCCGTTGCGTTCCTGCACACGATGCCGTCACCGCGCCGTCGCCGCGCCGACGCCGCACCGTTACACTGTTTATACGAGTCGCGCGAAGCCCGCCACCGCGCCGCCGCCGCGCCGCCGCCGCGCCGCCGCCGCGCCGCCACCGCGCGCGTTCCCCTCCCTATCTGTTTGATTCATTCACGGGAAATTACGCGGCGTGCACGTTCGTACGCGGCCGGTAATGGAATGAATGAAACAGTAAAAACGCGCGCGGTGGCGGCGCGGCGACGGCGCGGTGGCGGGCTTCGCGCGACTCGTATAAACAGTGTAACGGTGCGGCGTCGGCGCGGCGACGGCGCGGTGACGGCATCGTGTGCAGGAATCGCAACGGCTTTTTTCATAGAAGTGCTTCCACTGTGAATGAGCGGACTGAGCGGATCAAAAGAATACAAAGAGTTACAAAAGTGGGGCAGTGGAAGGCAAAGTTTGAAACTATTTCTTAGTGGAAGTGTACAACTATTTTTACTCCGGTCCGCTCCGATCATCAGCTCAGTTTCCGCTCATTACCCTTTTTTAGTGGAATAAGGGTTCTGCGCAAAAAATTAAACCCACGATATTTCGCTGAAAACCAGCGCTGGGGCTCTGTCTCGCATAGGGTCTTAGCATTATGCTGAGTGATGGTCATTTTGCGTGGATGTGACCCATGTTTTCCCAAACTTGTTATTTTTTTTTAAACGCTTATTAACGCATTTTCTTTATTTCTTCCAAATCACACACGGGCACAGCTAGTCTGTATTTATAAATAATAAAGCTGAATAGTTTGTGTGAACGCGCTTATCTCTAAAACTACTAAACGGATTTGAAAAAATTGTTTTGCATTTGATAACCCAATTCTTGAGGAAGGAGGCTACTTAACATCACGCTAGAACACTGAGGAGCCGAGTAAAAACAAACAATTCAGTGTCTGACTGTCTGTCTGCTCGAACCAACGACCTGCAACTCCTAAGTTGCGGCTGTCACCACTCGGCCACCTCTGCTCTATAATCAATGCCTGGTTCTGCACAGGTCTAGTTGAATACCAGCGCCAGGCACTAGTTGTCTGGCATTTTTGCTGGGTCTTTTTGGCGCAGCCGTGAGGCACACTTTCTTGATAACTTCTTACATCGAATTTTACACTTTTTATTTGTTTTTATCTGATGTATTGTCTCTGGTGTATTGTGTCTTTCAGTCTGTGCTAAATAAATGTATTTTCTTCCTTCTTCTTTCTATACTTGAAGAAATAATCTCGGTGAAGTTTGAGCACCGCTGGCAGGCGATGCCTAAACCAATATACGGGTGTTACATTAGAGAATAGGGTCCCGCAGTAGGGCTGCCACGCCAGGAGTACTTAGAATTATTTTTACAATACATAAAATAAATATAGTAAACATTATCATCTGCCTAGCCCACCTGTAGATATTATACACTTGTTAAATAGTGGTCGTCAGTCAGTGGCCTAGCCGTTCCCAACTATGCTAAGGCCGGCTTCAGTCTAACGTTCTTCTTTTTACTCGGCTCCTAAGAGCCCTGGCGTGATGTTAAATAGTCTAAAGCCTTCCTCAAGAATTTGCCTATCAATTGCGAAAATAATTTTTCAAATCTAACCGGTAATTCCAGAGATTAACGCGTTCAAACAAACATACAAATAAACAAACTCTTCAGCTTTACTGTTAGTACTAGCTTCTGCCCGCGACTTCGTCCGCGTGCAAATTTCTTGTTCCCCCGACCCACCCCGTCGCAAAGCATCGCCTGCCCGCGCTATTACTTCATTTTTGCTTAACGTTCTTTCTGACTTTTTTCTTTTTGCTCGGCTCCTAAAGGTCATAGCGTGATGTTAAATAGCCTATAGCCTTCCTCATGAATTGGACTATCAATTGCAAAAAGAATTTTTCAAATCCGAATGGTAGTTCGAGAGATTAGCGCGTTCAACCAAACAAACAAACAAACTCTTCAGCTTTAATATTAGTATAGATATAGATTACACATAAACCTTCCGGAATAAATCTTTTATTTATGTTGCGTAGGTATACTCTTAGTCTGAGAGGTATACGAGTATTTTCCCGCCATTCCTGACTGACAGATGACATTAGCTACTTCACTGTTGCTATTGCGAATGAGACAGTATTCATTTCAGTACTCAACAAGATCTACATTGTTCAACTGTATCATTCAAAGAATTAAGTAACTACTTGAGTCTTTAGTCACAGTATAAATTACCGTGCTTTAGTTGTTTCTGTTTTTTTTTTCTGCACGTTTGTTTTTCCAATTCATTTTAGACATTGGCAGAATCTTCAACATCGGCTTTGCTTGCCAAATAATTTCTGAGAATCGGCACTTTTCGTCAAAATTACATAAGACAGCAGGGGCACGCCCGCCCTTCACCTCTTCCAAGTGCTGGGAAGAAGAAGTGGCGCAACAAACTCCCCAGCAGCACAGCTGTTTGTTCAGATAGGAAAACAGAATAAAAATAAAATAGAATAATAGAAACAGTATTCACGAATCTATAGATACACTACAGCTTCAATCTTGGCCCTTGATCTATCAATTAAGACAATAATTGAGGAACCCGCTGAGTTCCCAGTTCAGTGCAGTAGTAGTAACTAAGTATATAGAGTTCCTTTATCTATGGGACATGCCCGCCCCACTAAGAATGAAAGTAAATCATCACATTCATTGAGTAAGAAATAGCAGGATTTTTTGGCGAAAGCGGACAAACAGTAGTGTTATTATATATATATACTTACTACTCTTATACTTTTATTTGAGGACCAAATTAAGTTTACAATGGATGATAACAAGTCTTAGAAAATGTATTTTTAATGAGAAAACATTACTATAATTACCAATAACATTAAAATGTCTGGCTTACTCTGTAAGGCAGACATTTTAATTAATTTTCAATAAATCTGCCTAGCTTTTTCCCAACTATGTAGTATTTTACACGGAGCGACTGCCTATCTGACCTCCACAACCCAGTTACTGGGTAACACGATACACCTTAGTAAGACTGGTTGTCAGACTCCGGCTTCTGACTACCCGCAACGACTGTCAAAGATCTACGAATGACAGCCAGGACCAACGGCTAAACGTGATTTCCGAGGCACGGAGCGGTTTCAGTATGTAAAGATGGTCACCCATCCACGGAACACACTTGGCAAGCGTAATAAGTAGGTAATAAGTACATTACCTTCTTATTTTATTTTTCTATCCCCGAAAATCGGGCCTGAGTTTGTCCCGCGCGGGACATTTAATTCTGAGCTAAAAACCTGGACGCCTGACAATGCTGAATTACTCCCAAAAAATAATGCGACAAATCTGCTGATTGTCCAACACACGTGATACTAATATGCTGACGTTACCTTAAAGGCCATATTCGGCAATAGACTTACCATATTTTATCAAAACCATCACTCAAGTAACAAACAAGGCGGAACGGATACACGTATACCTGTCTCTCTCACTCGTACCTCATCGCCTCCCTCTAACCAGGCTGCCTCAATTTTATACTTATTGATTCAGAGTTGAAACTCTTTGAAAGTACCGTTAGCATGTTAAGTGTTGTTTTTTTTTTTCGGTTTTGGTTTTTTGTATTTTTATTGCAGCTCGTTTTTTTTTTGTTGCAATTTCGTTTTGGTTGTTAAAAATGAGGGGATATGAATGTGTCTGTTTTATTTTGAATTTTAAAGTTGTGATTAATTTGTTATAGCAGACTGGAGATTTTGAATCCTGCGGGATAATTGCGTAACACACTAACAGTAGCAGTGGCTTTCATTTTGACAGTTCAACAACATTCATTGCGTAATTTGCGTTGTTGAGCAAACTAATTTTTCGAACATATAAAGCAATGGATTAGCAATATCCTTCAAAATGATTCAAATTTTGGTTGATAGTGTGTTACGCAATTCGGGTACTGTACAATGCGTGCCACGTAAGAAGAGACTTGACACACCACGTGGTCTGACATGCGCAGAACACGATTTTAGGTATCTTTAGCGGTATGAGGTCTGAGTGCGGGACGAAACCGGACGTCATAGGGGCGGCGGAAAGAGCGGGGGAGGCGGGGTCAAGTCTCTTCTTACGTGGCACGCATTGTACTGGCTTTAACGACAGCCATGTTTAGAAAACGCGTGATTTTTTCATTTCTTTGATCATTATTATTATTTATTACTGTGATTCGCATAAAAACATGAAAGAAACGATGGATGGACTGTGTGAAAGATGATATGGTTAGAAACGGAGTGTCTACTGATGTGACGACTGATAGATAAGTGTGGAAGAAAAAGACACGTCGCGCCGACCCGAAATACATTGGGATGAGGTCTGAAGAATGATGGTATTAGCAGACAGGACAACGCTGATGCATATCGTTTGGAATCCACGCGGGCCCAGTGCGGGTTGGTAGATGTCACATGTCTTCGAATTGTTGGTTCTAGGACATGCCGGTTTCCTCACGATGTTTTCCTTCACCGTTTTTGAGAGCAATGGTGATGAAATAAATTAACACAAAGTAAAGCGCCTGCTTGAGTCCGAACCCACGACCTACAAGTCGTAAGTCGGGTCTGTTACCTCTGGGCCACTGCAGCTCTCATTGGCTCATTTGCCTGGATGCATCCTATAGGTGTGACTCGCTCAGTCCCACTTCAGCCTCCTCGCAGAAGATAGCAAAGAATAATAAATATTTAAGGGGCGTGCAGGACCTAAACGCAAAAAAAGCGCATTTTAAGAAATAATAAAAGTATATGATCGACTACAGTAAACAAAATCAGAAAAATATATGATATTCTTCAGGATATATGCTAGGTTTATAGTGTGTTGAAAACATAATACAACTAATTTGATATGATAGAAAAAAGTCATGAAGATACCTCCAAAAATTCCTTTTTACAATAAAAACCATACTAATATACTTACATACAATTATTCTGAATTTTTTGTCAGATTATTCTACAAGCTGTTGCTTGTAGAATAAACTAAAACACTAGTGTGTAAATTTTTTAGTCCAAACAATAGATTTCTTGTAATTAAATAATTGCTTCATATTTTGCAATAAATTACGAGCGTTGTGTCATCCCGCTTCTCTTTCTTTTCTATGCAGTCCGACGGTGACCGCGCTTTAGGTCATGTAAGCCCCTCAAACAAAAGAAAAGCAGGAGGCCACTTTTTTAAATTACAAATTTTTATGCCAACGGTGCTTTGTCAAACGAATCTCCGTTCGAGGTTATCGTTGTCCACGATTTTACACGCAGTTCTTATACGGTTTTACCTGATTTTGCCTCTAGTACACACAAACGTTCAGCCTAGGCTTTTCCCAACTATGTTGAGGTCGGCTTCCAGTCTAACCGGATGCAGCTGAGTACTAGTATTTTACATGGAGCGACTGCCTATCTGACCCTACACCACCCAGTTACTGGGTAACACGATAACCCTTGGTTAGACTGGTTGTCAGACTTTCGGGCTTCTGACTACCCGTAACGACTGCCCAAAATCTACGAAGGACAGCCAGGATCAACTACTTACCGTACTTTCCGAGGCACGGAGGGTTCTTGGTAAGTAAAGTTGGTCACCCATCCACCAACCGACCGCGGAAGGTTAGCTTAACCATCGATTGACCCGTCCGACTGTTATTATTTAGCCACGAGCTTCTTGTACACACTTCATTATATCTAGATTAACTTAACAACTGAAGAATATTATTTTTTCTAGACAAGTACTGTCAAAACGTTCTCACGATGACACATCAAGCTATTTTCCAGTTTGAGCTGACCTCCCATTGTGTACGCTACAATGAGAAGTCAGCTTATACTGGAAATGTAGAGCTTGATGTGTCATCGTGTGAACGTCTTGACAGTACTTGTCTAGAATTTTTTTATTTAATTTTTATTTTGTCACATAGAAGCTATCATTCAACTATTACTTTAAAAAAAAAGAAATTAAAATAAAACCAAAATTATTTAAAATACAACATAGTAGATCAGATAAATCCATACTGTCTATCTGTACTGTCTGTCTGTATGTTACCTTTTCACGCCTAAACCACTGAACGAATTTCGATAAAATTTGGCAGAGAGATAGATTGCATTCCGGGGAAGGACATAGGATAGTTTTTATCGACATACCTCGCGGGTTAAGCCGCGGGCGGAAGCTAGTCATAAAATATGAATTCAATTACAACATAAAACAGTGTTGGTACAGACGCCAGCACATTAAACTACTACAATCTGTCAAATTTCTTTAATAGATTTTCAACTTTATCGCTAAAAAGCATAATGTTCAAGGTTGATTGGGAAAATTTGACAGTTTCGGGTAGCTTGATGTGCTGGCGTCTCTATAAGAGAACAATCTGTGGTGGCCCACTAGAAACAGCCGCCATTTACGAGTTGTAGGTCTCGTAGGTTTGAACCCTGTTAGGCACTTTCATCATCATCATCAGCATTTCAGCCGAAAGACGTCCACTGCTGGACATAGGCTTCCCGCAAGCACCGCCACATCTTCCGGTTCTGTGTTTTACCAGCACCACCTTGTGGGTGACCTTCTAACGCTACGTCTTCCGGTACACGGTCGCCACGCCGGAACCTTTTCTGGCCCCAACGGTCACCTGACCTGCGAGCAATGGCAGGCCCTTTACTTAGTGTAAATTATTTCATCACCAATGCTCTCAAAACGATGAAAACATCGTGAGGAAACCGGCATGTCCTAGAACCAAAAAGTCGAAGACATGTCACATCTACCAACCCGCACTGGCCGCACTGGGCTCGCGTGGTGGAGTAGATAATACAGCCCCCCCCCCCCTCTCCCAGCAGTGGAAACATTATAAGCTGTTGAAGCTATAAGAAAACCACCAATTATTACGCATCTTGTAAGTACTTGCATAGTTTTTCCCCCATAATAAGGTAAATAACCTTATGAGTTATGACATAATTATAACGAAGTTGTTTCAAACTCCGGTTCGTGATTATGTTGCGACATTTCGCTGAATTTCGGGAAGCACGACAAGTATCAATTGTTCAGAGTTTCGGGAATCAGGTGGGGGAAAAGTATCTGAAGGGAGCGTAAACAAACCCTGTTCAGGTTAAATAATTCAATGTACAGGTTTGACTTCGTTACTATTTTATTTATTAATTATTATGTAAGTCATCTGCCTAGCCTTTTCCCAACTATGTTGGGGTCGGCTTCCAGTCTAACCGGATGCAGCTGAATACCAGTATTTTACATGGAGCGACTGCCTATCTGACCTCCACAACCCAGTTACTGGGTATTACGATACCCTTTGGTAAGACTGGTTTCCAGACTTTCGGGCTTCTGACTACCCGTAACGACTGTCAAAGATTCACGAATGACAGCCGGGACCAACGGCTTAATATAGGTATGTAAAGATGGTCACCCATCCACAGACCAACCGCGGCAACGTAGCTTAACCTGATCGATCGAGCTGTGCAGCTGTTATTATTTAGGTGCGGGCCCCTATTTATTATTATGTAAGTATTAACTATTATAGGGTCAAATAAAAGTAGCTAGTGAAACTCCGGAGACGTGATGGGTAAGGATTGCTGAGGATATCTAAATAAGATAAAACAAAAAAATTATTGATGTTTTATATTGTGTCTTCACTGTATCATTAACCTTGGTAATCTGTGGAAACGTTGTGGATTGTACATTTACTCACTTCTAATGTAATCTTAGATGTAATATAATAATGTACAATTGTTTGTTTTCCCTAACGAAATAAATAAATAAATAAATATTGTGGGGTCATCGTCCGCTGAACACCAACCAAACAGTTCACATGAGGTCTAAGGGATCTAGAAACGCGATGACACAACGGTGGTAATTTATTACAAAATATGAAACAATTAACTATCTATTTACAAAAAATCTATTCAAATTCAAATTCTTTATTTCAGACATGAGTCCATAGTGTTAGTAGCAACAAAATAACTTAATAACTAGTGTTAGTAATAAGGAGAAATACATTAAAATTTTAATTGGTGTGGATCTTCACCCAGTGGCGCAGCAAAGGGGAGTCCCACCGATCTGAGAACACGCTCAGGAGACTATTGGTGGCGGTGCGTAGCCGGCCGGCTATGGAGGCGGTCCTTTTTCTTACGATGTGGCGTAAAAATCGTCTGTGCGCGCCTCCGCAAACATAGTGGACGCACTGCAACGCCACGACAGCCCCAACAGTATCCTAAACGCGTTATTATATTGGACACGCAGATCGCTGTATGTCCTTTGCGTAAAATGGGTCCAAAGACTGCACGTGTAGAATGACTGACAGAAAGCTTTGAAAAGAGTGATTTTAACTTGATTTGTACAACGTGCAAATCTTCGAACCAGCATGTTACATCGAACAGCCAACGACCTGCGCTCCCTCTCGTTGTTGTTGTTTGGACTAAAAAAAACCGGGCAAGAGCGAGTCGGACTCGCGCACCGAGGGTTCCGTACCATCATATGTTTCTAAATTTTCATCGGCGAGGCCTATATTCGTTAGAGAATTTTAGCACTGTGCACTGCGCTGTAAAATATTGCAGTTTTAGGTCAGCGCCATCTCTTGACCGATAGTGGAACTAGTGTAACTATTGTTGATGATTTCTGAAAATAAGCTATTGCTTCTTACCAAATTTCGAGATTCTATGTCAACGGGAAGTGGTCTTTAGGTTTTAATTCCCTTGCGTGTAGTTGCGAGTTTCAAAATATGCGGTATCAATGGTTGTACTTTTGCGTTTTGCGTTTTTGCGTTGACTTAGATTTTTTTTTTTTTTTCACGGGTTAAAGGCAATTAGATCTAAGTATTTGATATGAATTTCAACTTGATAGCTCTACGCGTTCATGAGGAAAAAAGTAATAAGTTTATATTTATTAAAAAATAAATATATATTTTGTAATGTAACTAAAAATTTAAGGTTTTCGGAATTTTTCCTTTATGTGTGCTATAAAACGTTGCTTCATGCCAAATTTCAAGATTCTAGGTCGACTGGAAGTACCCTTTAGGTTTTGATTCCCTTGCGAGTACTTGCGAGTTTCAAAATATGCAGCTTAAATTGCTGTTTCTTTTGATTGCGTTGACATAGAAGTTTGATTTTGTTACAGCTTAAAGGTATTATAGACCTGAGTATTTGGTATGAATTTCAATTTAATACCTCTACGCGTTTATGAGGAAATGGGTAGTAAGTTTAAAATTATTAAAAAAAAATATATTATGTGATGTAACTAAAAATTTATGGTTTTCGTAATTTTTCCTTTATCTATGCTATAAGACGTTGCTTCGTACCAAATTTCAAGATTCTGAGTTCACGGGAAGCACCCTGTAGGTTTTGATTCCCTTGCAAGTGTCGAAAATTTGCGGCATAAACGGCTGTATCTTTTGATTGCGTTGGCTTAGAAGTTTGATTTTTTCTCAGCTTCAAGGGACAGTAGACCTGAGTAATTGATATAAATTTCAGCTTCATACCTCCACGCGTTCCTGAGAAAAAGGGTCTTGACAGACGGACGGACAGACGGACAACAAAGTGATCCTATAAGGGTTCCGTTTTTTCCTTTTGAGGTACGGAACCCTAATTAAAACACTAGTGATTTAGTATAATCTGACAAAAAAATCAGAATGATTGTATGTACATACTACATAAATGTGAGTATGGTTTTTATTGTGAAAAGAGAGTTTTTAGAGGTATCTTCATGATTTTTTTCTATCGTATCAGTTTAATTGTATTATGTTTTCAACACACTATCTACCTAGCATATATCCAGAAGAATATCATATAATATATTATTCTGAATTTGTTTACTGTAGTCGATCATATACTTTTATTGTTTCTAAAACTTGCGTTTTTTGTGTTTAGGTTCTGTAAAACCTCTTAACCCTTTGGGAAATACATACGTGATGATATGTCTGTGTATGTATGTCTCATGATGACTTTGCGGCATTTATTTACATGTTATATAGATCGTGAATTATTACGAAGACAAATGGCGATCATTCTTGCTGATTTCTTGGATGAACGCCAGCATTCGCTATAAAGGTAGCTATAGAAACTAGCGTTGTCATTCTTAGATATTTGACAGTCGTTACGGGTAGTCGGAAGTCCCAAACTCAAACAAAAATCTCAAAGCATGTATTTCAAATAATCAGTTTTAAAAATTGTGTTTATTGTTATAAGTACCGTATATTCTTTCATTGCATTTAGTAAAAAGCTGTTATTTTGAAATTACAAACAGACACTTCCATTTTTAGGGTTCCGTACCTCAAAAGGAAAAAACGGAACCCTTATAGGATCACTTTGTTGTCCGTCTGTCCGTCCGTCCGTCTGTCAAGACCCTTTTTCTCAGGAACGCGTGGAGGTATGAAGCTGAAATTTATATCAATTACTCAGGTCTACTGTCCCTTGAAGCTGTGAAAAAATCAAACTTCTAAGCCAACGCAATCAAAAGATACAGCCGTTTATGCCGCAAATTTTCGACACTTGCAAGGGAATCAAAACCAACAGGGTGCTTTCCGTGAACTCAGAATCTTGAAATTTGGTACGAAGCAACGTCTTATAACATAGATAAAGGAAAAATTACGAAAACCATAAATTTTTAGTTACATCACATAATATATTTTTTTTTAATAATTTTAAACTTACTACCCATTTCCTCATAAACGCGTAGAGGTATTAAATTGAAATTCATACCAAATACTCAGGTCTATAATACCTTTAAGCTGTAACAAAATCAAACTTCTATGTCAACGCAATCAAAAGAAACAGCAATTTAAGCTGCATATTTTGAAACTCGCAAGTACTCGCAAGGGAATCAAAACCTAAAGGGTACTTCCAGTCGACCTAGAATCTTGAAATTTGGCATGAAGCAACGTTTTATAGCACACATAAAGGAAAAATTCCGAAAACCTTAAATTTTTTTTTTTGCAATGTTCAATGTGGTACTATTCATAACTTTTTCAGTCACCATTTACAGGTCTGGTTCAAATTTAATACTTAATTAATATTTTTGAACCAGATTTCTAAATAGTGACTAAAAAACTTAGTAAATAAATAACTTTAATAAAAGAACTTTCGCAAGTCTGCTGCAAGGCTAGTATAAGTGTTTCAGTTATATTATAGATAAATGATATGTGTTAATATAAAATAAAGGATTACTTAAACGATAAAGAGATCTTAGTCTTAAATTTATGCTCCTCCATCTTTCCCCATTGTAATGTTATGAATTTCATTTTGCAATAAAAATACCATAGTTATGACTCGATTGTCGTAATGAACGAACTTTGTAAACCTTGCAGGTTTGTACGGAACCCTCGGTGCGCGAGTCCGACTCGCACTTGTTATTTATTTGTATGTATAGTATACATTTGACGCATCGCCCGCGCATCGCGTTCAACTTCGATTTCGCTTAGCATTGCTTTCTGATTTTTTTTTTCATTGTGGATTACTGATTTACAGCCCACTCCCTCTCACTGAGAGGAGGCCTACACAGACCTCCTCTCAGTGAGAGGGAGTTCCTATAATGTTCCCACTGCTGGGACACCCCAGCAGTGGGAACATGAGGATGTGGGCATGTGTGGATGAGGGATTTTTCTGCTTTTTTCCCTTTGCTCGAGTCCTAAAGATCGTAGCGTGATGTCGAATAGCATTATAGCCTTCCTCAAGAATTTGGCTATCCCATGCAAAAAGAGTTTTTCAAACCCAACTGGTAGTTTCAGAGATTCAGAGATCAAACTTACAAACTCTTCAACTTTATTTAAATAGAAACTGGCACGCGCAAACTGTAATCGTGTGAATTCAGCACATTATTCTACACTTACAGGACAGAGCAATACTCCTACTTTTTTTAAGTCGGTTGAAAAAGTTTTTACAGTACCCGGCGATAAATATTGCACATCGACCTATTCGATACTTTAGTTAATATCACGATATGACCTTTAGGAGCCGAATAAAAAAAACAAAAGTTAGAAAGATCGCTAAGGGAAAACGAATTGACGAGTGATGCGATGCGACGCGATAGGTCGGGCGAAATTACACGCGGACGAAGTTAGTAAGTATAGATGTTTCATCCTCACACAATGGCCAGCCGGTCGATTCTGTAAAAATCTCACCGTGAACTTAGGTGATGTGAGTTTGTTTTTACTAGGAATTGACACTATTGACAACTCACTCCACGCTCACTTCACCCAAGTTTTCACGGTGAGATGGTTACAGAATCGCACCGCTGATTCGGTTTTCAGTACTAGCTTAGATGACTTCGTTCAAAGCAATATGCAGGCATTCATGAAAGCACCGAACTCGATTAGGTGGTATTTCTAACAACGGCGGCTGACAAGCGCTTAAAACCATTTTAGTCTCTCTATCTATAGGTTTAATAAAAGGTTTGCTGTTCGTAAACTCAATTTTGAGGTAAGGTTTTAACTGCAATGTAAATTCAAGGAATAAACATGTTATTTATTTATGAATTCTGCCCGCAACTTTACCCGCGTGTTTCTTGTACCTCCGTGCGTCGCATCGCATCACCTGCCCGCGTTAGCACTTCGTTTTCGCTTATCGACCTTTCTGATTTTTTTATTTTTGCTCGGTTCCTAAAGGTCATAGCGTGATGTTTTATAGCCTATAGCCTTCATCAAGAATTGGACTATCAAAGGCAAAGAGAATTTTTCAAATCCGACTGGTAGTTCCAGAGGTTAGCGCGTTCAAACAAATAAACAAACTCTTCACATTTATTATTAAGTAGTAAGTATAAGTATATAGATTAGGAGGGGCCTGTGGCTAAGTAATAACAGCCGGACGGGTCGACCGATCAGGTTAAGCTACGCTTGCCGCGGTTGGTCCGTGGATGGGTGACCATCTTTAGATACCAAGACCCCTCCGTTCGTCGGAAAGCACGTTAAGCCGTTGGTCCCGGCTGTCATTCGTGGATCTTTGACAGTCGTTACGGGGCATCGGAAGCCCGAAAATCTGACAACCAGTCTTACCAAGGGGTTTGATATTACCCAGTAACTGGGTTGTGGAGGTCAGATAACCAGTCGCTCCATGTAAAATATTGGTATTCAGCTGCATCCGGTTAGACTGGAAGCCGACCCAAACATAGCTGGAAAGAGGCTAGGTAGATGATGACTCAGTTTGGTCGAAGCTCAAGGGGGAGCAACTGCATCCGTTGCCCCCTGTATCCGCGCCTAACTGTGCGCTTCCAATTATAGAAGACCACATCGTTCACTTATTTTACCACTAGGTCACCACACCCACCACTGATCACCTAATCATGCAAATATTTAATAAATGCATGAACTAGCGGTTTTTTTAAGGTTTCGGGGTTGATCCAATACTAAAATGTACATTATTGTTGAATACAATGACCGCTTTTGAGGTTTTACGTTATTTCATCTTATATTTCTGATTTCGAGGATTACAAACTACTATTTATTTCAATTAAACCATTTACAAGCAGTTTTGAATCGTCAACGAGTCGGTCAGTCAGAAAGATGAAGCTAGTTGCTCATTCCAAAGCGTGGTAGGTTCCAATGGAGCAGAACGGGCAAGAAATTCCACGGACACTTATTTAAGTCAATACATTGTTGCATAATATTGGTTACATCATTCATGTTGAAATTATACATACGAGTACATGTGAGAACGATATAGGAAGACTTGGACGTTTACCTGGCCAAAATCTAAATCAAAAGTCATTTATTCACACTAGGCTGAGAATGAGCACTTTTTTGACCGTCTAAATAACATTAGTCCCCCAGCACGCCCGCCCTTCACCACTTCCTCGTGCTTCAGCTGGGAAGAAGTGGCGCTACAAACTGTCCAGCAGACCATGTCTCCAACCACCTTTCTCTTGTTACAGCTGGTGGGCGCCCCCTGCGGTCAGCATGGCCAGTACACCTTCTACAAGGCCCTGCGGCTCACAGGACCCTCAGAGAAGATCATAGCCATCGGGGACTTCTTCTTCGTCAAGGTCTGGCAGGACTCCGAGCTGGTGTCTATAGGTAAGTCTTTGAAACTAGCGCGACTGATTTTAATCGTCGGGAAGATGTATGTTGAGCTCTCCATTGGTTTATCTTTACCCAAACCGTTCGTTCCTCCACCTGGACATGAGTTGCATTGAGTAACCTGGAAGGGAGAGAAAAAGGTGGTCATTTATTTGAACGTGGAAACAGACTCCGTTCTAGAGATCTAACACGGGGTTTGACAACATGCCGGTTTCCTCACGATGTTTTCCTTCAGCCTTGAAAGAAAACATCGTGAGGAAACGGGCATGTCCTAGAACAAAAAATTCGAAGGCATGTGACATCCACCAACCCGCACTGTGCCCACGTCCTCTCACAGAGAGGAGGCCTGTATCCCAGTATGGAGCATTACAGTCTTATTCTGCAGTCTTTCAAAGATCCTCAAAACATCCATCATCAGAGGCCGACTGTTCCTAGTTTTTGTTTCGTGCCTGAAATACTCTGGATTGATGATAAATGACTGGCTTTTGGTTAAATTTAAGTGAATGTTAATATACCAGGCTATTTGGAAACTGAGTGCAAAGTTTTAAGGGCGTGATAGTTGACACCATTTACAGCATTTTGAGCCATACGTCTTGTATTAGACGAAGTATCTTTTTTTTAAACTGCAAACTTAGTAAAAAATAACATACATAAAAAAACATAACGTAAATGTTTGCCGAATGGTGCTGCTTAAAATCATGAATTCATGACACCTATTATGTGTCACACCAATATTATAAAGGTATGTTTGTTACTTCTTCACGCACAAACAGCTGGACCAATTTTCATAAAATTTGGTACGGAGGTAGCTGACACCCCGAATTAACACATAGGCTACTTTTTGTCCCGATATTCCCACGGGATCTAAACTTTTGCGGGTTGAACCGCGGGGCGCTGCTAGTTACCCATATTTGCAAAATAAATGTCGATTCTATTCTCGTGGAAGCTTGTTCTAATGCTAACAAAATTGTGTTGTCAACAGGAGAACTTCAACTGCTATGGACAGACCGGGTGTCAGACCAGACCCTGGTCAGTCTCCGTCTGTACTTTCTGCCAGAAAACACACCAGAAGGGAGAAATCAACATGGAGAGGTGAGTCCTAGACCCTAAGAACCTTTAATCGAGAAGTTATAACCATACGAGACTGTTGTTGGAAACTCTTCAGAAAGGTGTTCACTATTATAATTATGTGTATCGAGTGATTGAAAGTCCCTATCTAATATTTAACTGACAATGGCGCCGATTCTGTTTGTCACAAACTAAACTAAATTTAAGTTCAGTGCATCTTTTTCCTTCTATATCAATAAGAAAAGGACAGACGATCATTTTTAGTTTAGTCGTGTCAAATTAATCAGCGCCTGACGTAAATTGACGTAATTTTAGTAGGCAAGTTTTTAATTACATATGTCTTAGCTTTTAAGGCTCCTGCAAACAGGCGCGACGCGCGACGCGAATCGCACGCGACACAAAGGCACCGCTCGTTGCGCGACTTGCGGTGCCTTTGTGTCGCGTGTCGCGTCGCGCCTGTGTGTACGAGCCTTTATGGAGTAGTGTGAAAGAAAAAGATGCTCAGAACTTAAAATTTAATTTATTTTGTGAACAAGAATCGCACTAATAAGTAATAAGAATAACACAGTATTTGTTAAAAAAAAATCGGCCAGGTGCGAGTCGGACTCACACACGAAGGGATCCGTACCACTTACTGCTTACCTTACCTTTAATTTTTAATTTTATTTATTTTTATTGTTTGTTGTTATAGCGGCAATAGAAATACCTACACACTCTGTGAAAATTTCTACTGTCTACCTATTACGGTTGACGAGATAGAGCCCGCTGATAGACAAACGGACGGACGGACAGCCGCCGGAGGCTTAGCAATAGGGTTCCGTTGGCACCCTTTGGGAGAACCCTAAAAATGACACAATAAACACATTTTCGCGATACGTGCTCACGCATTTTTACACCGCGCACAGAAAAGCGCCCACTACAATTGCTTCTACAAAATGATTTAGGTGTTTCTAAAGTCGTAAAATTGTGTTAAGAAACGAAAAATTTGAATCAAAAAGTAAAACAATTTTAAATTAAAAAGGAAATACATCGCCAATCCCTCAAAATATTGTGTCCTTCTACCCACAGTTCTATCAAACACCCTGTATAAACTCCAGTTAAGACAACCTCAGAAACCATTAAATAATTAATAAAACCGAAACCCAGTCTGTAATTGAAATAGACGATCCAATCGATTCTCCAACTCTGGGCAAAGCAGGCAGAGGCAGATGACCCACTCCTGCTCGCTGGGTCAGATGCATACGTATAGAAATCGATACCTATCGCCCGTCAACGGCCACTGAAAATTTAGTTCACAGAAGGCCCATTAACTAGCCTTATTTGTGATAAATCTATACTATAAATACAGCCGGTCGATTCTGTAAAAAAACTTAGGTGAAGTGAGCGTGGAGTGAGCTGTCAATAGTGTCAATTTCTAGCAAAAACAAACTCACTTCACCTAAGTTTTCACGGTGAGATTTTTACAGAATCGACCGGCAGGTCATGTAAGCCCCTTGATAAAACGAATTATAGTAATTGTGAGCAGTGGTGAGTTGGTGACCCAGTGGTAACAGCCGCGATTTACGAGTAGTAGGTGTAGGTAGTAGGTCGTGGGTTCGAACCCAGACAGGCGCTTTACTTTGTGTAAATTATTTAATCACCACTGCTCTCAAAACGGTGAAGAAAAACATCGTGAGGAAACCACCATGTCCCAGAACCAAAAATTCGAGTGACATCTACCTCACGCACTGGGCCCGCGTGGTGGATTACGACCCACTCCCTCTCACAGGGGAGGCCTGTGTCCCAGCAGTGTTAACATTACCTACAAGTCTGTAAGTCGGACCCGTCACCAGTTCACCACTGGCCCACCTCTGCTCTCAAAAATAACCTAATTATCAACTACGGAACCCTTAACAAAAGCAGCGTCTCACCACTAACCCTAAAAGATTCGTTTAAAATAAGCGAAGCTCAGAAATCGAGAGAGCGCTGCAAACGCGGCTATGTGCTGTCTTCCTCGCTCGCCTACGTTGCCATAGTGCCGTCTCACTCTAATCCCTATTTGGTAACACCAACTATTTCATGGATGAAATTACTGTTCGTGTTTGGTCTTGGGTAAGAGCGGTAGCGGGAGCGATTTTAATTATATTGATTTTTATTACATGTTAGAAAAAGGGGAATATTTAAGATATTTTTAACGTTTTGACGTAGTACTTATAATTATCACACTAATATTATAAAGGCGAATTTGTGTGTTTATAAGTTTTTACTTCTTTACGCTCAAACGGCTGGACTAATTTTGATAAAATTTTGTACGGAGGTAGCTGACACCCTGGATTAACATATAGGCTACTTTTTATCCCGATATTCCCACGGGATCGACATTTACGCTAGTGAAACCGCAGGGCGCAGCTAGTGTGTTATATATAATGTTGGTAATATGTGAGTAGTAACCGTTACAAAAGAAAAAACTGGCTCAAGATGTGAAAATATTGAGCAATTTTCAAACACATTTTTTATAGTGGGTCCACCCACTTCATTCAAAATAGTAGTCATATAGGAAACGCTTACCTCATCTAGTTTTTTAAATATTATTGACGTGTAAGTGTTTTTACAAGCCAACTTACAGAAATAAAATCCTTTATCAGTCAACAAAACGGGAATCGACGTACACGGTTCATTCCTACAAAAAATTGAATCCATCACAAAGAAAAATAAGTGGTTTCATGTTCCTCCATCCATACTAAAATTATAAATTCGAAACTAACTCTGTCTGTTTGTATGTTACCTTTCACGCCTAAACCACTGAGCGGATTTCAATAAAATTTGGCAAAGAGATGGATTGCATCCCGGGGAAGGACATAGGATAGTTTTTATCGACATACTTCGCGGGCGAAGCCGCGGGCGGAAGCTAGTCAAGATATAAAAATAGAAATATCGAAAGATAATTGTAACAAGATTTTTAATATTCTAAACGATGTCTTAGATTTGATACGTGGTTTTACACAGTTACAATCACTGAATTGTTAAACATTTTTCCTCAATCCTACTACACTCACACATAAAAGGCAGTTCTGTGTATTTTTAACCGACTTCAAAAAAAGGAGGAGGTCCTCGTTTCTTAAAAAAAATCGGTTGTCTGTAAAGTCGGTTTACTGACGATAGTTGAACGTGACAACGTCATAAGAAAATACTGATGGAATAGTTGCATTTGTTAATATTCGCTTGCACTTCAAGCCGCCATGGAACGCTACAGAGCGAGGCCGCGAGGTAACGCTACACGACTCATGTTTTTTCGTGAGTGCAACCAGCTTCATCGATTTATTAGACGTTGTCACGTCAAAAAAACTACTGAACGGATTATGATGAAACTTTACAGTAATATAGCTAATCCAACAGACTAAAACACAGGATACATTTTTATTCCGATATTCCCTCGGGAATTGGGATCGACACATGCGGGTAAAACCGCGGGACGCAGCTAGTCCTGGTTATAAACTATCTGAGTGCCAAATTTCATCTAAATCCGTTGAGTAGTTCTTTTGCGTGAAATAGTAACAAATATACATCCTTCTATCCTCACAAACTTTCGCGTTTATAATATTGTTATAGTAGGAAATATAACAAAAATAGTAGCATGATCAAATTATGCTCATAATTTAATTAAAATAATACGATAAGTATAAAATAACAAGATAAAGTGTAATAATTATTATTGTCACATCACCTAAATCCCTACCCTAGATACTGCCAGTTTGGTATTTCCCAAATGAAATCTTTTTCTGTCCTGTATGACAATACAGGGTGAATGTGAGTGGGACACCACTGCTTCCCACTCCCTTTTCCACACAATTCTGTCTTTTGCAAGTGCCAGTCCTTTTGGATTTATATTTTTATATAAGTAATAATAATCTCTGCTGCTCTTTCTGCTGGAAGAAATTTCTTAAGAAATAAGCAGTACCTTTGTACTCAAATTATAATTATGTCATATCATATCCCTATGTATTTTGCTGTGTGTACATAAATTATAAAATAAATAATTAAGTCAACTCTTATCAATCACGCATAACGCGCGTGTTATCAGTACTACCAATAGGTACAATAGATAATTATGATTAAAAAGTCCCGAGGATTTGCCAAAAGATGAAATGAAATGTACAACGCGTGCCACGAAAGATGAGACTTGACACACCACGTGGTTTGACCTATCTGGTATCTTTAGCGGTATGAGGTCTGAGTGCGGGACGGGACCGGACGTCATAGGGGCGGCGGAAAGAGCGGGGGAGGCGGGGTCAAGTCTCATCTTTCGTGGCACGCATTGTAAACTATAGTTTTGGTATAAAATTGGGCCTTTGGTGTCGTTTTGACTATGTTCGGATCCGGCGGGGTATTGCTAATACGAAAACACAGTAGTAATGGCTTTGATTTTAACAGTCCAACAACATTCATTGCGTTATGTACGTTGTAGAGCAGTTTTTTTTTATACAAAACATATGGAGTAACTGGCTTCTGCCCGCGACTTCGTCCGCGTGATATTTCACCCTCTTAAGGGTGGAACTTCGAAAAACCCTTTCTGAGTGTATACCTACTCTTCACAAAGAACACGCCTTCCAAATTTCATGCCTCTAGGACCAGCGGTTTAGGCTGTGCGTTGATATATCAGTCAGTCATGACTTTGAATCCATACTAATATTATAAATTCGAATGTAATTCTGTCTGTCTGTCTGTATGTTACCTTTTCACGCCTAAACCACTGAATGGATTTCGATAAAATTTGACAGAGAGATAGATTACATCCCGGAGAAGGACATAGGATAGTTTTTATCCCGATATTCCCATGGGATCGACACTTAAGGCTCCTACAAACAGCCGCGACACGACACGCAACACAAAGGCATCGCAAGTCGCGCAACGAGCGGTGCCTTTGTGTCGCGTGCGATTATATCGCGTGTCGCGCCTGTTTGTAGAGGCCTTTATTGTGGTCGGCGCAACACGTCTTATTCTCTCAGATTTCTCTATAAGTCGTCATCTCAGTAGTCAGTCACCACCTTTCTAACCATAATATCATCATTCACACAGCCTATCCATCGTTTCAGTCGACATTCTAATTTCTAAATGTCAATCGAAATGATAATAAAAATGATCATCATCAATATATATCCCTAAATGACACGGAACCCATTAAAAAAAATTATAAGTAAATTCGTAGCTGTGAACGTGAATCTTAAAAAAGACAAAGAAAAAATACCTATATATTTGTTTTCGCTTGTACCACAAAGCCATACCTATTGCCGGACATACGCAAGCGATATTCGCTCTTATGTTCAGGCCTTAACCGCGAGATTCCCTTGTATGGTCGTGGAGTAATTTTGTAGTACGTTATGGGGATTTTTGTACTAGGATCAAATAGTTTTGGTCTTGGATGTAATGTTTTGTCTAAATAAAGGCTGTTGCTGTTTAGATTGCCTTTGTGCTGTAATTAATTATATTTTATGAGTGTAATAAAATTCTTTTTAAACGTTGCTTGACATGAACTTATTGTAAATCAGGCTAATGTTGGGGCTGTCTAGAAAATGGTATTTTGAAAAATATTTTGCAGATTTTAACGAAGTTTCAAGAGTTATTAGCTTATGTAGTATTATAAATAAAATAAAAAGGTTTTCAATGTCACTAATAACACAATACAACGAAATATTAACACTAGGTACTTACTTATTCATACTCATTCAAATATATAGTTAAAAATGATTTTTTTAACTATATATTTTAATTTTATTATAAAACTGAAATTTAAGAATTTTCAAACAATATAAAAGGCAAACATTCAACCTTTTCATTAATTCGAAAAGTTTTAATTAGTCTATAAATTAGCAAAAATTTATTAAATAAATAAATTAATTGCAAATAATTAAAACATTCACAAACACGTCAGTCATGTTTATTAAGTGCTAATTGAAATTACAATAGTAATAAATTTACATTGTAAAATCAATACTCTGTAATAAACCAACATTACAAATAACATAATTAATTGTATTTTAATTTACAAGGAAGTAACTATGTAAAAGATAAAACATTTAACAACTGCTATGTATTTTTTATAATAAACGAAAATAGTTTTAATGGTAGGCAGATATATTACTCACCCCTATACTGCCAGTTATGCTACAAGTTCCATTTAATAGACGGCGAGTCTATTACCATCTACCAGACACAAATCTAGATTACTAAGAAATTTCAAATGAAAAGTGGAGTAATAATAATAATAACAGCAAATATCAAGAGTGGTCGGTGCAGTACACAATATACTAGAACTGCGACGCGCCATGTGACGACTTTAGAGCTAGAGACGCAGTGGAGTCGAAATGATATAAAAAATATGTTGCATTTTTTTGAGGTTATTATTTTTTTTGGAAAATAGGTATTAATTATTAGAGAACCATTTTATTTTGCATCTATTTTTTATTATTATCTAATATGTACAAACTTCTAATACTAAACAAATTACAAACTATTAAATACATAATGTTAAAGGTTACAAATATGAGAAAAAACAAGTAAAAAAAAACTACAGAATATTTTGTTTAGTTATTCGTGATTTCATCATCTGCCTAGTCTTTTCCCAAATATGTTGAGGTATAATATCCAGTTTAAACGGATGCACCTGAATACCAGTATTTTTCATGGAGCGACTGCCTATCTGACCTCCACAACCCAGTTACTGGTACCCCTTGGTAAGACTGATTGTCAGACTTTCGGGCTTCTGACTACCCGTAATCCGAGTCTCGTTATGTTAACCTGATCGATCGACCTGTGCAGCTGTAATTATTTAGCCACGGGCTCCTCTAAAGTTCGTTTTTTTATCCCTGAGACTTATCTGACATTTAAGTCTTCTGTGTTTGGGATTTTTTAGTATAGAAGTTTGACATTACACCTGTCAGATTAGTCTCTGGGATTAAAAACCGAACTATAGTTAGTTATTCGTGATGTAAGGAGTACCTAGTTACTTTTATAAATTAGGTGTACAATCGAACTTTTTTATCATTATAAGTCGACGTTGTTTGATGCGATTCAAGATTATTGTGACTACGACAGCTACTTATATTTGCTTTTCATTCATGATAATCGATAATGCAAGGGGACATTATCCTATTAAATATTTTAAATTTATTTTTAATAATTAATAGAATTAAGGTAATTTATAATTTTTGTAAATATCAGTCTCTATTACAACGTAACGTGACGTTAATTTTCTTTTTAATTGACAGAAAGAAAGAATTGGGACACGCACATAAATACAAACCCTAAAAGGAACATTTTTTTATTTAGTTGACAAAACAAAAATAAAAAGACCTGTGCAAAGCCAAAAAGTCTCCAGGCAATTTATGAAGTTCCTTACGTCATAAATTAACATTACCACTGTAATCTGTTAAATTAACCGGTTTTTAAATGTCATAATGTCCAATACGTAAACAAAAATGAAAGTTACAATTTACTATTATGCCCGAATGAAGCTAAGCTAATCCATTGGACGATTATATTATCCGATGTGCAACTCTGTATGTATGGACCTAACTTTTGTTCATGCATGAAAATACACCAAAATTAAAATACCTATCAGAACTGTACTACCATAGGTTTAAAGTATTAAAAATTAAAAATTGAAGTGCTGGATAAGTATGTCAAAATAACAGCTTTTTTTAAATAACAGCTTTTCTAAATGCATATGAAAGTACCGTACCGCAAACCGCGGTAAAAACTTCGTTACAATAAAACACTTATCAATTTTACAGACATTAAGAGTGACAACCCTAAGTAAGTAGTTTGTAAGTATTTCAACAAATAGGCATAGTTTCCATACTGGTCATATCACCATTTCAGCCGAAAGATGTCCGCTGCTGGGCATAGGCCTCCTTCAAGCACCTCCACTTTGACCGGTTCTGTGCTTAAAAATTTGCAAAAATAAGGATTAAAGGCTCCTTCAAACAGGCGCGACACGCGATGAAATCGCGCGCGACACAAAGGCACCGCAACGAGCGGAGCCTTTGTGTCGCGCGCGATTTGCGTCCCGCGTCGCGCCTGTTTGCAGGAGCCTTTAAAAATAATCCAAGAATGTACAGTTTGGTAATAATCTCGAGTTTCGAGTGTCCCTAGGTATAACGTTTATCTTATCTTTGAGTTCATTCGCTGTGTAAATAACTGATAACACTGGTCGTTAGGTACAGACGAGTGGATAAGTGTGAACACATTTCATTCTTTTGTAACTTATTTGTTTTTGGTGCTTTGTGACTACAGGTTCCTTCAAACAGGCGCGACACGCGATAAAATCGAGCGCGACACAAATGCACCGCAACTAGCGCAACAAGCGGTACCTTTGTGGCGCGCGCGATTATATCGCGTGTCGTGCCTGTTTGTAGGAGCCTTAAATGGCTTATTAGTCGAATCGCACGAATTTACTCGCCCTAAACGTGCGAATCGTCACTTAAGTGCCTATACTACCTCAAATGGCTTAGCATGATCCTCCGTTATGTCGAAAATATAGCGGCATTAATTTTTAAATAAATATATGGTTAAGTTGAGGATTAATGTTAAGTACTATGTTAGACGAAAACACGATTCCATAAAATTTTCTCGATAGAACAAAATTCCGAAATTACCTCCAAACCGAACAATAAACCGCTGATATTCAAAAAGTGCTTCAATTTAGATCATGAAACTTTGCATACTAACTGAACTAACTATAAAGCAGGTCGTATGCTTTTTTAATTTTTTTGAATTACCTTTATTTTCACTGTAAAAAGCAAATACCTAAACTATTGGCGCTGCCTTCCGCCCAGCACCACACTGTCTCGCTCTCACACAGTCCGCGAGCAGTATCATGCGAGCGAAATAAAGAGTGAGCTGAGGTAGTATGGACTCTTAAATAAGTAATATAATTTTTTGTGTAGGTGACTCACATGAAATTAATTATCTTTTTCAAAAATGGAACAGTACAGTGAAAAATATCTATGTTTATATTTCATCATAAAAGTACAGTATTAAAATAAAGAAATCAGGAAAATACGTTCAATTGCGGTAAACATGACGCAGAGAAAAAATACAAACACAAAAAAAAAGAACAAGTTGGGAGAAAATATGCGCCACATCCATAAAAAAGGCAATGCCAGAAAAAAAAAATAGATAATCGACAAAACATTCATCTTCATTCGTTTATCACTAGTAGAAATCTCCTCATAACTTCAATTTGATACGATCTAATTTAGATCATAAACATTTTTATCGCATAGCAACTATATTATTCTAGAAATCTGACATACCTATAATATTATTTATCAGCTAAAATTGCTAACACAGACCTTTTACCATTCGGCTGTACGTACGACGATACATCGAGCTATAAATTTCCAGTATAAGCTGACTTCTCACTGTACGAAAAGCCTATACAATGCTTGGTCAGCTAAAACTGGAAAAGTATAGCTTGATATGTCGTCGTGTGTACAAGTAGTAATCCCATTGATATGTGTTATATGTCCTTCAAAACTGAAATAACTTTTTGCGACAAGATAACTAAAGTAACCGATTCTCAAAGTTTCTTTTGTAGGGTCAATTTGAACGTTTGTTTTTTATTAAAGATGACCTATTACTGAGACATTTGTAACGAATAAGTCTCAGCTGTTGTTTTTATACAATTTATAGATTTTTTCCTCAATTATCTAATTTTAGAACGAAGTTCCTTATCGCTCGTTATACTCTGCACACTTGGCGAATGAGAGATAGACCGAAAAAAGTTTCTTCATGACAGTTTTCCAACCATTTTGACAGTGTTGTCACAGCGAATAAAAATTTGTTAAAACCGGGTGTCTTACGACATCTCTCGACTGTTTTTTTTATTTCTAAATGTTCCAGTTCCTTACCTAGTTCAATGGTAAATACTTGATATCGCCGGGTTAATTCAAAAACCAACTAACTGCCCAAATTATGATTTTGTGGTAGGGCGTTTTGAAAGTTTATATCTATAAATTTCATATACTATCATTGATAATGTTATTAGAAGAAACAGCATCTGATTTATAATTAAATCACGTATGCGTTGATTTATACTAGTTCATAGAATAGTAACAGGGTTTTACAGAATATTGCATTTTGTGCCCTAAACTCCTTATTTAGTTGCTTTTACCTCCCTACAAAATAAAGGCTTTATTTTCGAAATTAAGCGCTACTATCGAGTCTCAGAAAGTTGCTGGCCATTAATTCAAGTATATACATCGAACAATAATATATTTTTCTTAATAATCTTGTTAGTTTCGAGAAAAATGCAAAAAAAATAAAATTTTAGTCGCTTTTACTTCCCGATATTTGTTGAAATTTTGTACTAACCTGTGCTGTGTCCCTTAAAAAACCGTTTTCATCATGAAAACTATCTAAGCGTTAAAGACGGATTAATAAATTGGAAATAGTTTGATTAAAAACACACCTAAGTTGAAAAAAAAATACATAATTATGTAAGAAAAACGGAAGCAAAGGCATGGAAAACTTATAAGAACATTATTCTTCATCAGAAGACCCATCAGACACAGTAGCATCCGATACACGATCTAGTTTAGCACTATCAGTTGCTAAATTTTCAAACCACGCATGGTATTCTTCGGAGATTACTCCTTTCTTGCACAATTTCCGCGCTGCCTTTTTTACCATTTATTTCTGACCACGCAAAGCAGTAAGCTTCATTAGGCGGTGCACTTTCGTAAATGGTCAAGTTGTTGACCGTCAACTTGCGGCAATAATCATCATTTCAGCCGAAAGAGGTCCACTGCTGGACATAGGCCTCCCCCAAGCACCTCCACTTCGACCGGTTCTGTGTTTTTTGCATCCAACAGGTTCCTGCGGCCTTCAGAAGGTCGTCCGACCACCTTGTGGGAGGCCTTCCAACGCTACGTCTTCCGGTACGCGGTCGCCACTCCAGAACCTTTCGGCCCCACCGGCCATCTGTTCTGCGAGCAATGTGCCCTGCCCACTAAGCTGCCACTTAAATTTGGCAATTCTTCGGGCTATGTCGGTTACCTTAGTTCTCCTGCGGTTCTCCTAATTCCTGATTCGATCACGCAGGGAAACTCCAAGCATAGCTCTCTCCATTGCCCTTTCAAAGACTTTCGTCTTGAGACACTGCGGTATGTAGGACGACAATATATTGCGTAGCTTCCTGAACGCTGCCCAGCCGAGTCGGATTCGACGATTGACCTCTTTCTCGAAGTTAGACCTACCTAACTAGAAGTTTGTCCTAGGTAAACATACTCGTCCACGACTTCGAGTGTAGCGTCTCCGATTTTTATGATGTAACATGACCTTCGTTTTGTCCATTTTCATTTTACGACCCACTCTTTCAGAGGCTCTACTGAGGTCATCGAGCATTGTACTGAGTTCCTCCATAGTTTCAGCCATGGCTACGATATCGTCGGCAAATCGAAGGTGAGTTATGTACTCGCCATTGATGTTAAATGCCAGCCCCTTTCCAGTCCAGAACCTTGAAGACGTCTTCCAGTGCAGCGGTGAACAGTTTCGGAGAGATAACGTCTCCCCGTCACACACCTCACTGCAGAAGGATAGGTTTGGAGGTCTGATCCTGGAGTCGGACTAACATAGTAGCGTTTTTGTACAGACACTTCAGCACCTCGATGTACCGATAGTCGATCTGGCATCAATGAAAAGACTGCAGCACAGCCCATGTCTCGATCGAATCAAAGGCTTTCTCGTAGTCCACAAACGTTAAGCAGAGAGGCAGGTTATACTCTTCGGTCTTCTGTATAACCTGTCGCAGCGTATGTATGTGGTCTACGGTGCTAAAGCTTTTACGGAATCCGGCTTGTTCGGGAGGCTGGAAGTCGTCAAACCTGCGCGCGAGACGGTTCGTGATGACTCTCGAAAACAGCTTGTAGATATATCACCAGCTTGTAGATAGATGATAACAGCTTGTAGATAGATGATAGGCTCAGAAGTGAGATGGGCCTATAATTCTTAAGAAGGGCAATGTCGCCCTTCTTAAAGAAAAGTATCACCACACTTCTGTTCCATGCTTGTGGTGTTTTACCCTCGAGTATGACGAAACCAAACAGTTTCTAAATGGCCTTATGAACGGGTTTTCCGCCGGCCTTCAGGAGCTCGGCCGTAATTCTGTCATCACCCGGCGCCTTGTTGTTTTTAAGCTGCTTCAGAGTCATCCTAATCTCGTACAGGCTGACGTCCGGGATGTCTTCGGTATAGTGTTCAAAAAGCATCCAATAATAGTTGACCCCCGGTATCGATACGAATAAATGGAGTGAGGTATCAAGTTACAATGGAACGTTGAAAACGATCAAATTCCACTATAGAACTTCGAATAACATGTAAGCCAACACAAATTATCACTGATTACTAGACTTAAGCAGATCGTTTGTCCTAAATTATTGTTTTGTAGCTGAAGTAATTACAGTAAGACGCGTGTTCAAAAAATAATCTGGAAAAATTAATATTTAGCCCAAATTTTGTTACTTCCTCTGAGTTTGAAAGTCTGGAAGAGGAGGATCAGCATCACAAGAATCCATTTTAAAATGGATTCTTGTGATGCTGATCCTCCTCTTCCGTGTTCGTGCACTAAATAGTGCACGAACACCACAAACACCTTCCTATAACTTGGAACTGAATTTTTCGCCGCCACAAAATGAATCGAGATATCGTCGGCGCGAGACCAACAACGACTTTGACGCATGCGCGGTCGGAAACTGTGGAATTTAAACGAACTACCCGCAGTTAATGGGTTTTACTTCTCGATATTTTGTTGGGATCATGATCAATATTATACTAGTAAAACCTACTAAACCTATCTATTAAAAACGACTTCTTGATTTTGTGGCAAGTATTAATAAATAAACAACAGGTAATACATATTATCCTTTAATAACTGCTATTGTCATTGAATATTAACGCTATTTCGTCTTGTTTCTAAGTACTAAAACCATTTAATTGGATGTGATCGTTTTTCTTTCCTAAAATTCCGTATATTTTGCAGGTTTTTTTATTTTGAAAACTGATTAAATTTAAGTATCTTGTTTGACTTCGATACAAATCATATTTTTTTTGATTAACAAGGAATATTTGTTTTTCATATAAACGGTATGGTTAGATAGTTGGTTTCACCATTCAGTATCTCCGAAACAAAGCATCGCACAGCTTAGTATGTTATACCAGTAGAAAGAGAATAAAATTTTGAATCGGTGTGTATATTTAACTCAATATCCCAAAATCACCGAGTTAGTTGGTTTTTGAATTAACCCGGCGATATGTACTTTAAACGTGGTCAAAAGATTACTAAAAAGTGGTGGTTTCTTTAATAAATAAATTTATTATTTATTTTTCTGGGCTCGCAACGACATGTAAACGGTTTCATTATTCTACTGTTGTCATTTTCTTAATTAGTGTATCTAGTTAGTGTGTGTATTAGTGTATAAAGAGTATTCTATTCTTCTATTCTATTCTAGTTAGCTCTTCAGATTACAGAATTGAAAGTACTAAGATTATCATGACTCTCGTTTTATGGCCTGAGCGCCTGACTAAGATAATGTACACTTACCTGCAAATTTGCATGGATATCCTAAGGTCTATTTTCCTGTAAACGTTTGAGTTCAAGTTTTCGAAAATAAACTAGATGGCGTTGGTTTCTTCACAACTGTGACTAATTTACGAAACGTAAGTAAGGAGTTGGGAAGAAACGTATTAAGTAGGATTGAGCAAGGAGTTACACAGCTAATACATTTATCTAATTATTACATTACATTTACCAGCTTACGTAGATTAAATGATAAAAATAAAAACGGATAGGAATAATTAAGTATAACGAGTGGGTATTTTTAATAATTTAATATTCGCGTTGGTAGTTACTTAGCAACAGGAAAAAAGCGCAGATTCATCGCAGGTAAACAGGCTCGCCTTGTGGGCTCGCCAAACAAAAAGTCACTATTAAAAAATTATAGAGGTTTATTTCTTACAGTTTATTATTCAAATTTAACAGTCAGTTTATTAATTATCGTAGGTATAACATTATAATATTAAGTATAACTTCTTATTGAGGCCATAGCTTCAGTATTCGTTTCCAAAATCGGAAAGAGGATTGAAGCTTATGTAACCTCAATAATAACAAACAGGAGACCAGATTATTTCTCACATAGGTCAAACGGATTAAATGGATTAAATTGGTAGGCTAAAAAATACAAAATTGCACAAAAACATATCAAATGGTTAGTAGGTAACATAAAAAACTAAAAACTATGTTGTTTGAACTTTAAGTGTTCATAACTTTTAAGTTAATAAAAATACGTAAGTAATAGGTTATACACACATAACCTGCTCTCCAGTTAATATAAATCGATAAGTACTAAGTAAAATAATGTTGAATAAAGCCACGTGACCACTTGTGTATCGCGTATTATTTCGACGCCACAAACATAAGCGTCCGTGTTCACTGGACTTAAAAAGTTTTTTCATCTATAAAGATGACATTACTCCAATAGAAGTTTATGTGATCCAAAGCGAACTGTAATCTTGCCATTTTATGGTTTTCCGTGAGCAAGGGTTTCACAAGCATGCCTCCGATAATGCAGCCCTTCACTATGAAGAGCACGATGCGATGGACAGTGTCAACACTTGTGTCAAATAAACCAGCACAGTGGTTCGTCGGCAGAAATCTTTTTTCTTTCAAGTTTTTGCCTTGATTACGCATATATGCATATCAATTATTTAAGCTCTTGTAACAAAGTCAATATTACAACTCGCGTACTCATTTTGGTAAAATAAGTAATTCACCTGATCAAAAATAAAAACTGAACAAAAGGCACTCGAACGAGGTGATCGAAATGAACTTAACGAACCATCAATTGAGCATAGTTATAAGTTCATGACTCTTCGATCTAAGTATTATTTATACTACCTACCAATTATTTATAAATCCAAAGTCAACCTACTCTCTCAAGTTTGAAAACTAAAACTTAGAAAGTCAGATACCTACCTACTAATAAATTGATATTCAATTTTAACATAGTAGGTTAATAGTTAGGAATAATTTTCTTTAATAGAAACTATTATTCATAAATTGTTTGAATGTTTGAAGAGACAAAAAGAAACTACAAAAATATTTTATCATATAAAGCAAAGCAACGCCATCTAGTAACAGCATAATTAAATTTAGTTAGTCATTAACTGGTTTTACGCTAGATGGCGTCATTTCTCGCTTCACACGATTTTATTTCTGTATTGTCCATGGATTTTTGCAGCCCACTGTACACTAACAATTTTTTTTAACTGCAAGTTATATCTTTGTGACTGCATGCATGTCGTGTCGGTCTTTCACAAATACTCGGTGTTTAGACAGCCTTATGGAGACTTATTTTGTGTCCGGTTAGCTGCTACAGGGCCTCCTTTATTACATGGTCACCATCATCTGCGTAGACTTTTCTCAACTATGTTCGGGTCGGCTTCCAGCCTAACTAGATGCAGTTGGACTCATTAAGTCATTACATGGTATATAACATTCATTACTGGCGAAATGTACAAATAAACACCTCTGACTACCATTTCTGGAATAAAAACGTTATAATATAATTTAACACAAAATCAAAAGTCATTTATTCAAACAAGGCTTAGAGTCAGCACTTTTTCGAACGTCAAAATTACGTAAGACCCAAAATTCCGATTTCAAGATTCCATTATGATGCGAGAAGTACAGAACCGATCGAAGAGGTGGTGCCTGGGGTAGGCCTATGCGCAGCAGTGGACGTCTTTCTGCTGAAATAATGAATGAATATTATGTTAGACAAACCACGATAATATATTATAATAAAAAATCCTTTGTTACATCCAAATATCTTTAGTCCGCACTCTTCTCCACGGATTCTCAGTTAAGCAATTATTTACCAGTGACGCGGCGCTCGGGCAGGGCTGCCAACCAACAGATTATATTTTTTAATGATGCCAACATTTGAATTTTGAATAAAGTAGTATGTGCACGTAACCCAGGTTCACTTGCTTCTTTGACAGTCTTGTACTTCCCTAAAAATCTTCTCTTGAAGTGACAGGGAACTGTTAATAAAACGAAGTAGGTATAGTTGTTGAGCAGTGGTGGCTTAGACAAGTTGTACGTCGTGGGTACAAATTCGAACCCAGACAGGCACTTTATGTATTTATGCTGTATGTACTTGTGTATTTAATTTCATCACCACTGCTCTCAAAACGGTGAAGGTAAACTTCGTGAGAAAACCGGAATGTCCTAGAACCAAAAATTCGAAGACATGTAACATCTACCAACCAGCATCGGGCCCACGTGGTGGATTCGGGCCCACTCCCTCTCACAGAGAGGAGGCCTATATCCCAGCAGTGGGAACAGGCTAGGCTGATTATAGTTGAACAGGAATCTTTTGGCACGTGATCAAAATCGGAACTGACGACAGCGACGCCATCTTCTTTTTTAGGGTACGGAACCCTAAAAAGAAGATGGCGTCGCTGTCGTCAGTTAAGACTTTAAGAGTAAAAACGAGACCCTATTACTAAGACTCTACTGTCTGTCTGTCCGTCTGTCACCAGGCTGTATCTCATGAACCGTGATAGCTAGACAGTTGAAATTTTCACAGACGATGGATTTCTGTTCCCGCTATAACAACAAATACTAAAAACAGAATAAAATAAATATTTAAGGGGGGCTCCCAAACAACGCTTATTTAATACCTACTCTAATTAATGATGTTCCAACAAAAATCCAATCTGAAATAAAAACAGTTATTACATAAATAAATACAAAGAATTCTTTGATTCTCTTTGAAAATGCTTCATGGTACCTAAATTTAATAAGTGATTAGCATCTTCGTCGTTTTTGTGTATTATGGTGGTTATTTACTAACTACCTCACAATTTTTTATAAACTATGTGTTACGAGCATAATAACTAAGTTATAAGTTAGTTTTTAAGATTGCTTAAAGTGTATCAACCTCCGGACAAACCTATTGAGGTTTTTGTGATGTTTAACGTTTGTATTTTGTTTAGTTCCTTAATTAATAAAAAATATATAATACAATAATGGACAGTTAACTGATGATTTAATCGTATCAAATCCCATTGGTGAAGGATTTTTCAGTTATTTTTTTGTCTGTGCTAAAATACCAATCAATCCAATCCAAATCCAATCCCAATCTCTTTGATTATAATTATGTACCTACATAGTGCAGCGAAAAAAAGAAAAACACGGACTGTCTTCGCCATATTATGATTCATAATGTTATCCTTTTATGATTCTGCAAAAATGGCCCCCCTGAACTCCACAACCCAGTTAATTGGTAATATGATACCCTATGGTAAGACTGGTTGTCAGACTTTCGGGTTCTCGTATACCCGCGGTAACGACTGCCAAAGACCCATGAATGACAGCCGGGACCAACAGCTTAACGTGCACGGAGGGTCTCCGTTTGTAATGGTCACCCATCCACGAACTGACCGCGACAACCGTAACTTAACCTTCGAGCGATTTTTTTTGTAAATAATAAAGGCAAAAGAGAAAGCGTTTCTTTGTTTAAACCGTTTTTACTACAAAGTGCCTGTTTCCGATAACGATGCTGTTACATAGAACTTTCATACGTTACCTTCACGCTTCGCTGGTGGAGGGGTAAGCTGAGTAGTAGCACTAGCTGCATAAATGGTAGGTATCTTATCTAATGAGTGACCAGTTATTGATTAAGGGTTTCAGTTGAGTGAAGTTTTAATTATTCCAAGAATAAAAGCAGATATTACATCAAGCTACTACAATCTGTCTTTATTTAATAGATTTTCAACTTTATCGCTAAAGCATTAGGTTCAAGGTTGATTGGGAAAATTGGACAGTTTCGGGTAGCTTGATGTGCTGGCGTCTGTACTTCGTACCTACTCTGTGTCCTTGAGCTGGTGTTTAGGTACCAAAGTTGACTTTGTATGACATCAAAATCGGTTTTGCGGTTTAGTGTGACATCGTTTATCGTTCATCATCTGGATAATTTTGAAGGATACTCCTAATCCATCACATCACACTAATATTATAAAGGTGAAGGTTTGTGTGTGTGTGTTTGTATCTTTGTTACTTCTTCACCCTCAAAAGGCTGGACCAATTTTGATAAAAATTTTATGGAGATAGCTGACACCCTGGATTAACATAGAGGCTACTTTATGTCCCGATATTCTCACGGAATCGACATTTACGCGGGTGAAACCGCGGGGCGCAGCTAGTTGCTAATTGTGTTCGAAAAATGTGTCAGTTCAACAACGTAAATAACGCAATGTATGTTGTTGAACTGTTAAAATGTTAGCCATTGCTACTGATACCGTGTTAAGGCTCGTACACACAGGCGCGACGCGACACGCGATACAAAGGCACCGCTCGTTGCGCAACGAGCGGTGCCTTTGTGTCGCGTGTCGCGTCGCGCCTGTGTGTACAATGCGTGCCACGGAAGAGACTTGACCCCGCCTCCCCCGCTCTTTCCGCCGCCCCTATGACGTCCGGTCCCGTCCCGCACTCAGACCTCATACCGCTAAAGATACCTAAAATCGTGTTCTGCGCATGTCAGACCACGTGGTGTGTCAAGTCTCTTCTTACGTGGCACGCATTGTACGAGCCTTTAGGCAATTAGGCGTGTTAGGAAAATAGGTCGGTAACCGTATTCAAAGAGGTAACTAAGGATTTTTCCAATAAGATGGGCGGAGGCGTCCTCCTGTCTGCTAACGACATCAACTACCTACATGTAACATACTTCGAAAACCGATCTGTCTGCCAAAATCATTTGGCAGTATTCTTCATTCACTGTCTGTAGTTATATTCCAAACATGTGGCGGCATCTACATCGCCACATGCGAACTACGCGTCACACTGACGTCACGTAAAATCCTGCATCGCGCAAGCAGAGTTTGTCGCGAAACTAGCAACGTCCCGACTTCCGACATCAATCGTCGGGCAGTAGCCCACCCGACACAACCCGTCTGGTAAGAGCAACCTCCCTTTTCAATGGCGAATGCGTGGACTTTACACACTGTTCCACATACCTCTGGTATACACGTACAGTACGTACTGTCCTCTAGCTCTACTATAGTGTTAGCACGAGTTACTCGACAACAAATGCCCATTGCATCAGAACTGCTGAGGGTGACGGAGTCCGCATGTAAGTTGTGCGGGTCAATACCTAGCCAGAGGAGCGTCACAAACAGTACAAGTACCCCAGCACCTCAGCCAAAAGGATAAATTAACACTTATTTATTTAATTTTCAGCTTAGATACAGTAATTTCTCACTGAATTACGTGAATTTGCCGTGTTATAATACTTATAATTATTAACCATGGCATAAAACTGTCAAAGAATGGCTGTGTTGTTTTATGACAATTTAATTTAGTAGTCAAATTAATAACGATGAAATGATGATGGAATGTGGAACATAATATTATTTCGTAGAACATCGCTGGCAAGGACGATACCAAGTTTTTTATTATTTGCCTCCGTGAGCCATCCGAATCGAAGTCAGCTGTATTCGTAGCTGTACTGACGGCAAAAAAGTTTTGATAATAATCTGTTCTTTTTTTAAATAAAAATTATAATTTATTTCAGAACATAATTCTATATAAAATTATTCTTAAAAACTATGTTAGTACCTTAAAACTACTTATCTGACATTAAATAGGACAGCACCAGAACTATGCACTTTATTCCAGTTTTAAATTTAAATTTGATTCAAAAGGCCAGATTTTATTATTTGACGCAAGGGCCCTATTACTTGTACACACGTCGACATATGAAGCTATACATTTCCAGTTTTAGCTGTCCTCGCATTATAGAGGCTTTTCGTACAATGCGAAATCAGCTTCTACTGGAAATATACAGCTTTATATATGTCGTCATGCTCAGTACGTACATACTAGTTCATCTAATAATTTAAAATTATCATTCCCACTACGGCGATTCATGTTATGTTGATTCTTGAAAGATCAATCCAACTGACTAATAATAATTGATTGATTTTCGATTTTATGAAAGTAAATAATTTTTACAAGACAAGACTGCCCATAAAAAAAATAGTTTTAAATGTTTTTCTCATAAGTGATTAAATATTAATCGACCAAATTACTTATGGCATTACCTTTTAATAGGCACCTGCCTCGATTTTTGATTTCTGTCGCATGTTTTTGCTATCGCTACCAACTTCCTCCGCTAGGTACATCAGAATAACTTCGCTGACTCAAACTATACGCTCGAGCACAAAAGTGTTTAGTATAATACATTTGAAATTAACATAAAATCACGCCGAATTCACCGAAAAGGTAGTCAGAGGTGAATAGTCTTACAATGCTTACCACGAAAGATGAGACTTGACCCCGCCTCCCCCGCTCTTTCCGCCGCCCCTATGACGTCCGGTCCCGTCCCGCACTCAGACCTCATACCGCTAAAGCTACCTAAAATCGTGTTCTGCGCAAGTCAAACCACGTGGTGTGTCAAGTCTCATCTTTCGTGGCACGCATTGTACAGTACAGTAGCAATGGCTTTCATTTGGACAATTCAACAACATTCACTGCGTTATTTACGTTGTTGAGCAGACAATTTTTTCGAACATATGAAGCAATGGATTAGCAATATCCTTCAAAATGATTCAGATTGTTATTGATAGCGTGTTACGCAGTTAGGGTGTTGGACGCATTTCGCCAGTTGTTATAATAACTCTTATTAATGTAACAACGCGGCTAAATAATAAAATTCGCAGGGTCGATCGATGGTTAAGCTACCCGAGCGATTCTGTAAAAATCTCACCGTGAAAACTTAGGTGAAGTGAGCTGTCAATAGTGTCAATCCCTATACCATCCAATGTAGCATTAAGTGGAATGACAGCTCACACTTCCCTTACGTTTTCACGGTGAGATTTTTGCAGAATTGATCGGTGTGCCGACAGAAGTGAAAACTTGAAAAAGCATAGTAATTATATAATTATGTTTGAAGGTCATTCTTGCCAAAGAAAATGTACCGCGCGTTGGTGTCTTTATAATGGCCAAAACTTAAAACAGAGGTGTCAGTTCAATGGTTTTTTCCCATCTCAAAAAATGCCGAACGCGCCTAAAGAAAATTTTCACTTCAAAAACAACTTGAGGGAACATGCGTCACCGTCCACGCAAAACGGCCATCGCTCAGCATAATGCGAAACAGAGCCCCAGCGCTGGTTTTCAGCTTTTCATATTCGGTAAAACTCCTAAAAAACCTACCCAAGAAGGCAAGAACGTTGAAGACATACAGACACGCAAACAATAACATACAAATATGTCAATAAGTTCAACTTAGCGCCATGTAATACATAAATACATAATGTATTGATGTCAAGGTGCTGATGCGCTGCCGACTGCGCGGTACTGTCAACTGACTAATGAGAGAGATTTAAAATACTAAAGAAAAAGTTACATTTATTTAGCACATACTAAAAGGCACACAATACACCAGAAAGTCAAATAATAGTCGAACATCAGATAAAAATAAAAAGTGCAAAGTCCGATGTAAGAAATTAGCAGGAAAGTGTGCCTCACGGCTGCGTCAAAAAGGCCCAGTTCAGAAAAAATGTCGGACAATTAGTGCCTGACGCTGGTTTTCAACTGGACCTGATGTGCGTGGTGACGGATGTAAATCAGTTTTATACTGCAACGTGACGTGTGTATGCATAATTAAGTAAATAAATAAAAATAAATTTGTGTCACATAAAAACAGTAACGAATAGGGATTTATTCCGGTCTGATCCCCTGAGTAAACCCCCCCCCCCCCTGAGTATAAATAGTGTGGTGTTGAGTAACATTGCAAAAAAAACTGATAAATAAATAAGGAGATGGCCGCATCATTATAGACCTTCTTATGCAAATAAAGACATTTTTCGAAACGAGTCGGAACAAAAACCTGTTTTAATTTAAACGATGCCTGACTTCCATGCTCCAACACATTAGCATCATCAATCAGTCGCTGCTGGACCCTGTCCTCCGCCTTCTGCATCCAGTTGTCCCAGCCATCTTTTTGAGGTCTTCGGTCCATTTAGCCGGGGGCGTTCCACACTACGCTTGCCGATACGCTGTCTCCACTGCAGGACTCGTCTGCTCCACCGGCCATCGGTCCTTCGACAGACATGGCCAGCCCACTGTCACTTCAGCTTGCTTACTCACTGCAAGCCATGTCGGTAACTCCGGTTCTTTTCCAGATAACTTCGTTTCTGATTTTATCCTTCTTAGAAACTACGAGCATAGCCCGCTCCAGCGCGTTGAGCGACCTTGAATTTTTGGACCAGCCCGACTTCAACGTCCACGATTCTGCACCGTATGTTAACGGGCAGGACGAACTGGTTCAAGACCTTAGTCTTCAAACATTGCGAAATTAGCGATTACTACAGTAAAATCAGCCTATAATGTTCCCATTAACACAGGACACAGGCCTCCTCTCTGTGAGAGGGAGTGGGCCGTAATCCACCACGCGGGCCCAGTGCGGGTTTTTTTATTTATTTATTTTATTAGGTTCACCAACAATTAATTACACTAATACAACCACATAATAAATTTTTAAAAGTAAAAATAACAGTGCATCAATTACGTATAGGTAAACACAACATGCTTAAAACAATGAATCATAGAAATAAGCTAACTTACTTAGTAATAAGCTTTGGTAATAATAAGGGTTGGTAGATGTCACATGTCTTCAAATTTTTGTTTCTAGGACATGCCGGTTTCCTCACTCACGATGTTTTCCTTCACCGTTTTTGAGTGCATTGGTGATGAAATAATTTACACAATGTAAAGCGCCTGACAGGGTTCGATCCTACGACCTACAAACTCGTAATTCGCGGCCGTTACACTGGTCTCCAAAATTTGCTTAACAATGAATATACCTGACTTTATTTACTATGTAAGACATCTACAAGTCTCGCTGTACCCGCGTCCATATACTTCATGGCGATACTGCCGATATGAAGGATGGTAAATTATGATTAGGTCGAAATATCAGCGATAACAACGTTACAAGAAGAACTGTTTAACAAAGACAATAATCACTTATTAATAATAAAATGTACTGAAAATAAACAAAAGGAAAAACGTCCTAAAGATGGTAATTGACTACTTGCGTCAAACTTTGCCTCTGTACACGACTTTCAACCTTAACTTCAAAGCTATAAAGTTCATAATAAATAAAACTGGTGCTACAGTAATGTAAATTCCACTGTATGCTCATAGGGATAAAGTTGAATTTCCAATAAATATGTAATGTTGATTCGGATCATGGTTTGACTGTTTTTATCATTGGCAAGGTGGGGAACCATGAGTTTTATATTTTCGGGAATGTTTTCTTTCGTAAAATAAGTAGAAAATTCTTTATTTTATTGGATTTGTTGGCAAAGAAACAAGCGGCTTACCAGCACGCTAATTGCGTAACACATTTTTAATTACAATCTGAATAATTTTGAAGAATATTGCTAATCCATTGCTTCATATATTATGTTCGAAAAATGTGTGAACGTCACGCAATAACGCAATGAACGTTGTTGAACTGTCAAATTGAAAGTTATTGATCTGCCAACCCTTTTATGCTGGGGTCGGCTTCCAGTCTAACCGGATGCAGCTGAATACCAGTATTTTACATGGAGCGACTGCCTATCTGACCTTCACAACCCAGTTACTGGGTAATACGATACCCTTGGTAAGACTGGTTCTCAGACTTTTGGGCTTCTGACTACCCGTAACGACTGTCAAAGATCTACGAATGACAGCCGGGACCAACTGATTGACGTGCTTTCCGAGGCACGGAGGGGTCTCGATATGTAATGGATGGACACCCATCCACGAACCGACCGCCGTAGGCGTTGCTTAACCTTTAAAATCAACCCGTGCGTCTGTTATTATTTAGCCACGAAGCCCTCCGCTGATATTAATGTTATATTATAATATTTTGTGCACAGAAAGCAAGAAAAATGAGTTTATTGGCATTACAGCAAAAAACATCGTGACCAACGACTTAACTTTCTGAGGCACGGAGGGGTCCCATCCACCTACGAATGATTACCACAGTGAGTAATCAAAGTAAATACATACTAAAATCAGTACATAAGTAAACAGCCTATTACATAGTTAATTCCTATGAGCTTACTAAGCTAAATACGTAATTATGTTGATGTTACAAATTACAATCGGCGCGCCACGCTCATCTGATCCTGTAGGATTTCAACTGATTATGATTTGATATCGAAATTATTAGGAAGTCAATGTCCTCTCAATAACTTTAGTAGGTTGTCTAGATTTTATCAATATTCGTCCTTATTGCAGAACAAAGTCGGGAAGCACGTTAAGCAGTTCGTTGCTGTCATTTGTAGAATTGTAGATGTCTGACACCCGAAACGGGTAGTCAGTGCATAGTTGTTGTAGTTACAGGCACATGAGACATTTCAGCTTTGTCTGTTAGGTCATTTGAAACGTGAGGGATAATCAATCAAGTAGGTCTATAAGTACATTTACAAAACCGGGTAGTCAGAAGCCCGAAACTCTGACAACTATGCTTATTATCGTGTTACTCAGTAATTGAGTTGTGGAGGTCAGAAAGGCAGTCGCTCCATGTAAAAATACTGGTACTCAGCGGCATCCGGTTAGACTGGGAGCCGACCTTAACATAGTTGGGAAAAGGGTAGGCAGATTGGTTGAAGAACAAAGTTGAGATACTTACTTCTGGAGAGTTTGTTACGATACCTCTTTACAAACACTCGGAAGTTTGACGTTGGGGAACTGTCTTTTGTTACTTTTGACCTTCAAAAGTATCATTACCAGTAGTGATTTGTGTCTTCTTGAGTTCTTGATTCAAGGAAGGAACAATAGAAATAATGGCATAGTAACGATTGGTTAGGTACTTGGTCCGCGTTGACCACAAATATAGATAAACCTAGATAACGCAAATATCACTTTTTGAATGTAAACCAAGCGTGCCATTTTTGACTACCTACTATGACGTCACAAGCACTATTTAGTGATGAGAAAACCAAATCGATTCAAATACCCCGGGGCCTAGCGCCAGCGCGAGCGCTTACACAGCCAGGTGCAGTACACAGGACTGAGCGCGAAAGTGGCGGCTTACGATTTTTGTACGTAAGCTGATGCGATTTTTGGCACGCGAAGTAGTTGCTCTTGCGTTATCTATGGTATCTATAGCGTGGGCATAAAACAAAATACTCACACCCCATTTCATCCGTTGGAAATAAGTTTTTACCCATCTGCAAAGAAGGGTTATTTTTATACTGTGTCTTTTCTCAGGGTTAAGACCGTTCCCAGACGTTATTCAAACGGTGGCCTATTTTTTGTAAGACGTATGCGTTTTCATCTGATGATGATTTAATTTGATCTGTCCTGTTTCATTCAGATCCTACAAAAAACTCTACTGATTCAGCTCCTACCGAAAATATACTGTTTCATTTAGCTCCCACAAAACATCGGCCACCAATTGTATGCCGTCTGCGAACGCTCCAATGGTTTACAAGTGAAAACTGACAGACAGACACACTAATTGCAATTACATGTTAATAATATGGATGATTTTTTATCATTGTTATGTAAGTACAACCTACACGACCCGTTTCAAGGCTAAAACTAATCGTATTTTATTTCTATACTTTATTTAGTTGGTACCTACTCTTTGTTGAAGTAAATTAACTGATTTAACAGTTTTATCAATCATCAATAATCATAGCTTCATTAATTACGAAAAATCCTTTAATTTTAGTACCTAGTAACAAATTTCGCCAGCCTTCTGGCCACGTTTTCGAAAGACAGCGATACGGATGAGTACTTCGACGCCTAAGTGTCCTTTTGTTTTTGTATTTACTTGTATAATTAGTCAGTTATTCGAACTTACAATGAATGTAGTGTTATAATCTATCACACTAACATTATAAAGACGAAATTTTGTGAGTGTGTGTGTGTGTATACATGTGTGTGTTTATGTTTGTTAATTCTTTACGCTCAAACGGCTGGACCAATTGTAATAAAAAAAAAATATGGAGGTAGCTGACACCCTGGATTAACATATAGGCTTCTTTTTATTCCGATATTCCCTCGGGATTGATATTTACGCGAGTGAAACCGCGGGGCGTAGCTAATACTAATATAATAAAGCTGAATCTCTGGAACTAACATTCGGATTTGAACAATTTTATTTGCATTTGATAGCCCAATTCTTAAGGAAGATTGGAGGCTATTTTGCATCACGCTACGACCTTTAAGAGCCAAGCAAAACGAAAAAAAGTCAGAAAGGACGCTATGCGACAATGAAATTAGCAGGTGGGCGATGCGATGCGTTGCGACGCAGTGACTGGTATTTGACTATATTGTGTGTATCATACGATTTCCGCGCGAACGAAGTCGCGTTTTTTAGGACAAAGCAATGGTGCTTAACATTGTTTGTACATGAGTTATCAACTTATAACCTACCAAGTACATAATCAATTATGGCATGGCACATTGTACTCGCCAGTTACGTCAATTTCGCCATTATTGTTCTATAGCAAGGTTCTACTTACCTACAAATCACTCAAACTGCCTATTATTAACCTTTTGACCACCACACGTCAAAAAATTAAGAACGTGCCCTCGTCGTCAAAATTTGTCATGTAGTCGAACCGTGACGTGCTGGGCACATTTTGGTTTATCATCTACTAGCTTCTGCCCCCGACTTCGTCCGCGTGAAATTTCTTATTACTCCGACCCACCCCGTCGCATCGCATCGCCTGCTAGGGCTATTACTTCGTTTTTTTTTGCTTAGCGTTCTTTCTGACTTTTTCTTTTTGCTCGGCTCCTAAAGGTCATAGCGTGATGTGTCTACCTACTCTCTTTCCACTTCTCCCTGTTCAAAGCTGCTGAGGACCAGTTCATGTTGAAGGAGTCGAGCTCACCCCGCCATCTCCGTCTGGGCCTGCCGCGATGTCGCTTGCTATTAAGAGGGACCCATTGAGTCGTAAATTTGGCCCATTGGTTGTCTGACATGCTACAGATGTGTCCAGCCCAATTCCATTTTAGCGTGGCAGCATTCCAAGTGACATCAGTTATTTTTGTGATGGAATGGATGGTCGTATTCCTTATCTGCCTAGCCTTTTTCCAACTATGTTCAGGTCGGCTTCCAGTCTAACCGGATGCAGCTGAATACCAATATTTTACATGAACTGACTGCCTATCTGACCTCCACAACCCAGTTACTTGGTATCACAATACCCCTTGGTAAGACATCGGAGTTATGGTTGTCAGAGTTTTGGGCTTGTGACTACCCGTAACGGCTGTCAATGATCTACGAATGACAGCGGATTGACGTGCTTTCCGAGTCATGGAGGGGTCTCGATATGTAATGAATGGTCACCCATCCTCGAACCGACCGCGGCAAGCGTAGCATAACCTCCGATCGACCCGCTCTCTATTTGCCAGCAAAAAAACGTTTTATAATACTCAAATATATTAAATATTATTAAGTTTAAAAAAATAATTCACAATAAACCGAACGTGTGCCGTCCCTACTCGCCGTATCGAAAACATTATGACGTAACAATATCACCATCCACCGCAATATCAACCTTGCAGCTACGGAGTAAGGTTTATAATCGTGTGTACGTTTCGTCGATGTAGTTGTGACCGTAAAATTATCTGGCCATGTGTGTGTATATTAAACATGGAAAGCTGAGCGGAATAGGATTGCAACTCGGTTTGTAATTTGGTAATGGCTTTGTTTATTCCATATTTTATTGTTGTTTATTTGTGTTTATTAGTAAAGAACATAGTACACGTTTCTTTTGGTCGTGCAATAATCCTAAACAATTTTTGACTTAATAACACACTTAATTGCTGTATATGTTACCGGCCAAACCCGATTTTAGGATGAAGTAGTTTCGCCTAGGCCAAACCAGTTCTCCCTTGCTCTTGCATCCTATGTCGACGGAGCCCCGCCTCGCGGGGCTCCTATTTCTGTGTGAAGGGTTTAACAGTGGTTCCTAACCTTTTCAATATTGTTACCCCTGGACCTATTAGGAAAACTGATTTTACCCCGACCTTCAAATGTTATCAATAAACAATTAATTAAATAAAAATAGTTCCTGTGATGTGGTATTGTATTGCATTCAAAAATTTTTTATATGTTAGGTTTAGTTTCGTTTAAAGCGCATCTTAAGTCGTGTTCCACATTGAGATCGTTTCTGGCCTTTGTTCAGTATAACCAAAGTTGAAAAACCACTCTCACATCTATAGGTGGTGGTAAAGGGTATTAGCATTTTTGAAGCTCTGTTAGCTTTAATAGGATAAAACAGATATGGCGAGGCGACCCCGATGACAACTTGAAAGAGATGCCACGTGCAGTTCTTATTGCGCGGTGATTTATCATTTGTTCTTTTTAGCTAAGTATTTTATTAGATTAGGTCTTAATTATTAGGTTCTTTGCTACCCACACAGAATAGCTGATTTACCCCCGCGGGGGTAATTACCCCCAGGTTCGGAACCACTGGTTTAAAGTAACCTATTCAAACCTAACCTCGGGGCGCCCTTCGCCTATCGACCGACCGCAACCATGTAACCCGTGTAGGGAAAACTGGTTTGGCCTAGGCGAAACTAGTTTATCCTAAAATTGGGTTTTGGCCAGTAACATATATGTATGCTTCACTTGTATTGTTTTTCATTCAAAATCGTTTTATGCTAAAGATAAAATTACTTGATACTTAATTGTAGATACTTTGCTGCATAAACCGCAGTGGAGAAGAAAGTGACAAATTAGGAATACAAATAAAATTAATATTCAATTCATTAGACCAAAGAAACGATGGATGGACATGAGATGGCTAGAAAATGGGTTACTACCGAGACGGCTGCTAATTCAGAACCATGGAAGATAAATAAATGTTGCGCCGACCCGAAATGAATTGGGACAAGGGCCGGAGAATGATGATGATAATTTTCATAAATAATTAATAATTATAAATAATTATAAAATTCTTAGTTTCAATAAGTATGAACACATTAGATTATGTAAATACCGCAGGAATTCCACATAATTGTATTACGTAAAAGCATAATGATCTACATTGTGTATATAAATGGCCCTGTGACTCAAAAGGTATATTTATAAACAATAGAAATAAATTAGCTAACTGATTAACATTGTTATTTATGTGATGCGCATATTATTTTATTTAAGGATCTATAAATAGTTATAGTTAGGCTCGCCCAAATGTGGGCGTGTGCTATTAGGTACACGGCTGCCGAACCCTTCGAGAGAAAACTGGCGTGATGTTATGTTGCATAAATACATAGTTATATCATCTTGTCGTTCATCCAAGTAAATTATAGTACAGGCGCCAGCACATCAAGCTACCCGAAACTGTAATATTTTCCTAACTTAAGCGATAAAGTTGAAAATCTTGTAAAGAAATTTGACAGATTGTGGTAGCTTGATGTGCTGTGGCAAGATACTCCACGGTTACTGTCATAGACTAACTAAAAACGTGTCGCTTGGTTGATTATGATTACATTTATGTCATTCAATAAAATACTGCTATCACGAAATATTATGCTTTAATTCATATTTAATAGTTACTCTTTTTCAGCAGTATCTAAACACAACAATACAAAAAACAGTATCTTCGATACTATTATTATTATCTTTCGCTATCAGAGTTACAACGCTTGGTCGCTCAGCCGCATAAATATCAATGTACAATCGAGGTAATTTCTCTACTCTGCTATATGTTCAGACGTAGGGCTCGCCCGCGGTTTAAATATTAAATGGTTTATTTTAATAGTATATGTATTATTTTTGTTTTAATATAAATAGGTTACCTAACTGTGAACTGTTGTTTTAATGAATTCGAGACAAGATTTTTCAATAGTCATACATCATCATCTGCCTAGCCTTTTCCCAATCTAGGGGTCGGCTTCCAGTCTAACAGGATACAGCTGAATACCAGGATTTTACATGGAGCGACTGCCTATCTGACCTCCACAACCCAGTAACTGGGTAAAGGCTCCTTCAAACAGGCGCGACACGCGATAAAATCGCGCGCGTCACAAAGGCGCTGCATCGCGCAACGAGCGATGCTTTTGTGTCGCGCCTTTTTGCAGGAACCTTAATACGATAACCCTTGGTAAGACTGGTTGTCAGACTTTCGGGCTTCCGACTACCCGTAATGATTGTCAAAGATCCAGGAATGACAGCCGGGACCAACGGCTTAACATGCTTTCCGACGCACGGAGGGGTCACGGAGTCACGGTATGTAAAGATGGTCACCCATCCACGGACCAACCGCGGCAAGCGTAGCTTAACCTGATTGATCAACCTGTGCGGCTGTTATTATTTAGCCACCAGTAGTCATACATGAAGTTAATTAACTAATAACTATCTGTGTTTAACTAAAAGGGTTTTATAAACCAATTTACAGAAATTAATATCATAATGTATCAGTAGTTTTTTTTTGAGAAGGGAAATCATCAAATGACCCCCGCTCTGGGTGGAGCGGAAGGGAGTGTCAGACTCTTACTGACTAAAACCCACCCGTGTTCCTTCCTTAGCCCTTTATGTTCCGGGCCAGCGGTAACCCTTTCGGACAATCCCGCTGAAGGCTCGCCCCCCTGACTTGCACCTGGGACTTGAACATGACTGGTGTACTGTAAGGTACACTTCTGCAAACCCCTCGGAGGATAGCGTGATGTTATGTATGTTAATCACGTGCTATTTCTCGTCGAAGCCATTAGTATTTTATCAAGTAAAGGAGGTCGCCTCAGCGAGAGATCCTTTTCTAAATTTAGTCTCTCCCCCTCTTCTCCGCGTTGTCATGGCAACGGCTAACCTACACAGACGAGGCGTTCTACTTACCACTCAGCATTGGTTACATAACATCACGCCTGGAATTCCCAAAGGGTTCGGCAGAAGTGTACGTATATGTAGAGCAATGGTGGTCCAATGGTGTCGAACCCGACATGCGTGGCTTGAGGGGCTCGTGGCTAAGTAATACCAGCCGCACTGGTCGATCGATCAAGTTAAGCTACGCTTGCCGCGGTTGGTCTGTGGATTAGTGTCCATCTTTACATACCAAGACCCTTCCAGAAAGCACGTTAAGCCGTTGGTCCCGGCTGTCATTCGTGGATCTTTGACAGTCGTTACGGGTAGTCAGAAGCCCGAAAGTCTGACAACCAATCTTACCAATGGGTATCGTATCACCCAGTAACTGGCTTGTGGAAGACAGATAGGCAGTCGCTCCATGTAAAATACTGGTATTCTTCTGCATCCGGTTAGACTGAAAGCCGATCTCAATAAAGTTGGGAAAAGGCAGGCAGATTGATCCGAATTGTAGGTCGTGAGTTCGAACCCAGGCAAGGAGTTTACTGCTGCTCTCAAAACGGTGAAGGAAAACATCGTGAGGAAACCGGCATCTCCTAGAACCAACAATGCGAAGGCATGTGACATCTACCAACTCGCACTGGGTCTGTGTGGCGGATCACAGCTCACTCCCTCCCACAGAGAGGACGCCTGTTTCCCAGCTGGGGGAACAGTATCCCATCTTCGTCTTGGCCTGCCGCGATGGCGTCGTGCGTTTAGTGGGACCCACTCGGTGGTCCTCTTAACCCATTTGTCATCCGACATGCGGTAGACAAAGATCATCAAAAGGTTTAGTTGAAATTAATGCATTGAGTTTGAGTTCTCACACAGAGAAGGAACAAGCATTGAATATTTTGAGAATGTCTGAAGGTATTGGCGATTTCAAAGCGGTCAGTAGCTTAAAAATCATATTACCTACATATCTGCTAACCCTCCATCTAAAGTCGTGAACATTTGTATTATGATGATTGAAACAGCTCCTGAGGTACGTTGATATGTTTTATAGTTGGAACAACCATACATGTAGCACACGACTAGCTAAAATATCACAGGAGATATAAACTTCTTTGGAGGTCAGATAGGCAGTCGCTTCGTGTAAAATATTGGTATTCAGCTGCATCCGGTTAGACTGGAAGCCGACCTATAGGGACTTACAACATAACCGTCCAAATGCTGGTTGATATCCCAAATTCCCAACCACTCGAACTCAGCGCTTCTTCTCCACATTTAGCATGCGCATAGCCAAAGTGCGGAACTCTCTGCCAGCGTCTGTGTTCTCCTCCTCATTTAACATGTCAGCCGTCAAAGCAAGAGTGAACAGGCATCTTCTGGGCACGCTCGTTCCATCTTAGACCTCATCCATCGCTTTCCAATAGGCGTGATCGAAGAAAAAAAATGTAGTATTTACAGACGCCAGCACATCAAGCTACTGCAATCTGTCAAAATTCTAGATTTTCAACTTTATCGCTAAATCATAAGGTTCAAGGTTGATTGGGAAAATTTGACAGTTCCGAGTAGTATACATCAGACTGCAAGGCAAATACAGGTGTGATGTTATGACAAAATAAGACTTCTACGAGTACAAGGTCACAGAAACCTTAAACTTTGAACTCGGTAAAGGGCTTATACTTTAAGCCTTTTACCGACAAATTAACAGTTTGTAAACGAAAATCATTATAACTTATGATATTTTGTAATCGTTTTTAGGGTTACGTAGTTACATTAACTATTGTCGAAAAGAATAACAGACAGAATCGAATACGAACTTTAGACTTGTAACTGTGCAACAGTATTAGAATATGAACTTTAGACGTGGATTTTTTTACTGCTGAAAGCGTGTGTAAAGGCATAGAGAATTCAAGGTATCCGAAACGTCAAATATGAAGAAAATCTGAAGGCCTACACAGGATGGAGGGTATCGTTTAAAGGAAGTTGTTTATATAGGATGTTTGGAAGCTGGATGGAGCGGTAGTTGACACCATTTACAGCATTTTGAGCCTTACGTGTCTTAGACGAAGTATGTTTTTTTATTTTTAAAAATTTTCAGTCAAAAATAACTTACCAACTTTAAGTAGGAAATAAAATAAAGCTTTGCACTCAGCTTCCAAACACCCTGTATATACGAACTGCTCCGTTGGTCTTGTAGTCGCCAGCGCGACAGCTGAGCGTGGGGTCTTGGTTCCGATTCCCAGTTTGGATAAAGTGTTTTTGGTTTTTTCCATTAGGAGTTTCTCAATAGCAGCTCGAAGTGTGTGATACCCCCGTGCCTCGGAAAGCACGTGGTCCTGCGTCTCATCTCTCTCCGGTCGTTTGAGATTGACATCCCATCGGAATATGAGAGTGAGGGAAGAGTGAGTGCACCTGTGTCTACGCACACTTGTCACTATAATATCTCCACCGTAGAAGTTAAGTCTGGAGGACTATTATATTATAAGTACATATTTATTATTATATTTTATTCTTCAAAATTTTCTGTTCTGTTGTACCTACTGTTTTGTCTCTGCATCACCCTAAGGTAGACTGGTAGAAAATGCCCAAGGCATTAAGTCCGCCTTTGTACATTATGTGCATAAAGTTTTAATAAATAAATAAAATAAATATATATATCCCAAAGCTATATCACGCTCTCTCTGCACCGCACACCTCTTGTACCACATACGACTCGCTAGCCTCATTGATAAGGTTTTATATTCGAGCGCTGATAACGCGGGGCTCGTACTCATTGTCTTAAACTAACGTGGCTATTGTTGTATGTTTCTTAAGGTTTGCTGGACATTTATCCATGAGCCTAGCAGTGGCGTGCCTAGGGGTCAAAATTAGGGCAAGCCCACAGATTTTCAACGTATAAAAAAAACGCCCAACTGAGGGATTGGCTGATTTTCAGTTATTAATGTTTGTGTTCAAGTTCATTGATTGGTATTTTTTTAATATATTTATTTATTGATAGGTTTAAGTAAGTTTGTTGTTGTGAATTATGATTTTATTAGGGCAAGCCGGGCTTTTCGGCTTCTATGAAGGTACCGCCCCTGGAGCCTAGCCTTTTCCCTACTATGTTGGCGTCGGTTTCCAGTCAGCTTCTCCCCAGCTAAAGCACTAGGAAATGGTGAACGGCGGACATGCCATGCCGGGGGACTGTCTTATGTGTTTTGACGTTCAAACACTGCTGATTCTCACCCTAGTTCGAATAAATGACCTTGATAACTTTGGTGAAGCGAGCTTCAAGTGAGCTTTCATGACACTATTGAGAGCTCGCTTCACCACGCTTTCACGGTAAGAGCGACTGCCTACATGACCTTGACAACACAGTTGCTAGGTAATACAAGACCTGGTGAGATTGGTTGTCAGAGTTTTGGGCTTCTGACTAACCGTAAGGACTGTGTCATAGATCTGTACGAGTGACAGCCGGGACCAAGTGACCAGTGTAACCTGATGCAGATAACCTCAGGCTGGTAGAAGCTGTATAAGAAATCCCGAGGATCTAGTTGAATGCCGCCCGATTGGAGGGGATATGTCCAGCAGCATTATCAGCCTATACTGTTCCCACAGCTGGGACTTCCTCTCGGTGAGACGTAGTGGGCTGTAATCCACCACGCGGGCCCAGTGCGGTTTGGTAGATGTCACATGTCTTCGAAATTTTGGTTTTAGGACATGCCGGTTTCCTCATGATGTTTTCCTTCACCGTTTTTAGAGCAGTGGCGATGCATTAATTTACTCAAAGTAAAGCGCCTGCCTGGGTTCGAAGTTACGACCAAGTCGTGGCCGTTACCAATGCCACCACTTGTCAGAGTCACCAGTCCAGCAGTGGTGTGCTATATTCTGATGAGCAAAACTATTTAGCTCAATGTCCTGCAGTGGTGCGTGCCTCAGAAAGCACGTTAAGCCGTTAATCCTGGCTGTTATTCGTTCAGATCTTTCACAGTCGTTACGGGTAGTCAGAAACCTGAAAGAGTGACAAGCAGTCTCACCAAGGGCCAAGGGGTATTATGTTGCTTAGTTACCGGGTTTTGGAGATCAGATAGGTAGTCGCTCCATATAAAATACTGGTATTCCGCTGCATCCGGTTAGACTGTAAGCCAACCCCAACATAGTTGGAAACGGAATAAGCAGATGATGATGACGAGCCTTTAAAGAAAAACCCTCTCCAGCAAGAACTGCAGTACAACAATGCATATTATATTATGTGCTTCCTTTAAATACTGACTGAATATACAAACATATAACTTTATTTATGATAACAAGCTCGTTGCGATTCTAGCCGCGTGTGTGAGGGTTCATTGCTGTGTCGTTTGGGGGACAAGCAGAGACACAACAGTGACTGTGTTTTGTTTTTAACCGACTTCAAAAAAGGAGGAGGTTTTCAATTCTGATGTTTATTTTTTTTTTTTGTTAAGGCTGTTTTTTTCCAACGCCTGGTTAGTCTAGTGCTCGGAAGCGCTAGACCACGACCACCACCACCACCACCACCACTTTGCACATTGCTGTGTCGTTTAGGGGGCAAGCAGCAGACAGCTGATGACTGAGCTTAGTTTTAACTGATGTAGGGTTCATTTTTCCTACGCATCGTTAGTCTGAGCATGAGGTCTTGGGTACGAATCACAGGTCAGGGGTTTTTCTATCAGGAATTTCTCAGTAAAACTAAAACTAACGAAGCGTGAGTGTGTACTATACAGGTGGACAGGAACGCGCAATGTGTTACCAAGGATTCAGTACCAGGCCGGTACGCGATCTCCTCTCCAGAACCTTTCGGCCCCATCGGCCATCAGTTCTGCGAGTGATGTGCCCTCACCACTGCCATTTCAGTTTGGCAAGTCTTCGGCCTGTCGGTTACCTTGGTTCTTCTACGAATCTCTTCATTTATGATTCGATCACATATGGAAACTCCAAGCATAGCTCTCTCCATTGTCCTTTGGGACCGGCTGATATTCAGCTGGATTCGTTTAGACTGAGGCAGATTGAGGTATTCAATGTACCCAATTAATGAGGTGACTATAGGGACGTTTACGAAACCCTCAATTTTCCAAATAATCGATGACGCGCGCCCACAAAAAGCATCAATTGACATTTATCAAATAATAAAACAAATAAAAATAAAATACTCTACAGTCAGCTACTTACATAAACGCTACTTTAAACCCTTCGCGAGTGTGCGAGCGAGATAGAAGATGTTCCACTGAAGGAGCGGAGACGACGGATGTTTGTTACTTGTTGATTTTATTTTTTGTGAAAGTGATTTTTGTTCATGTTTGAAGCGTCACTCAAATTATTTATTCATAAATCAAACTTGTAAATGCTATGAATTAACGTTATATTTATTATGCAACCGTTAGGTGAATGGCACTTAATAAAACTCTTAAAACGATTTGTCATAATATGAAAGTCACGTAATTACCATTGTATACCTACAATTTATTGAACACAAAAAGGTTTTCTATTGTTTCGTACGTAAAGGTCCCAAACCAGTACGACGGAAGTGACGGAACGTGTTACGTAAACGCCAAAAAAAAAATTTTATTAGTCAATTTTACATGCATACTTTGTGTCACCGTTTATTTTAATTGCCTCAAATAAGCTATTAAATAACCTATAAAAGTAATAATCAATTTCAATTAAATATCTAATCTTCACAAACATTGAACATAAAAATAAAACGGTAAGTACAAAGTTGACTCCATTGGGCGTTTGTTCTAGCAGTGAAAAAATATCGGGCGCATACTTGCTGCGGCTTCAGGGGTGTCACGCGGGAGTTATTATTATTATTACTTTCAATTTTAAGTTTTTTTTTAGTTGATATTTATTTTAGGGGCTTGTGTGGCTAAGTTATAACAGCCGCACGGGCCGATCGATCAGGTTAAGCTACGCTTGCCGCGGTTGGTCCGTGGATGGGTGACCATCTTTACATACCAAGACCCCTCCGTGCCTCAGAAAGCGCGTTAAGCTGTTGACAGTCGTTACGGGGCGTCAGAAACCCGAAAGTCCGACAAACAGTCTTATCAAGGGTTATCGTGTTACCCAGTGACTGGGTTGTGGAGGTCAGATAGGCAGTCGCTCCATGTAAAATACTGGTATTCAGCTGCTTCTGGTTATACTGGAAGCGGACCCCAACATAGGTTAGAAAAGGCTAGGCAGATGATGCTGATGTTTTGTTAGTATTAAATGCTCCTTTTTTACTCTTTGTATTTTCTGTGCGTGTCATAAATAAAATGTTTTTCTTTTTTTCTAAAATCTTAAGTTTAATATTAAATAAAAGAAAACTTAACATGAATTAAAACAATAATAATATGTCATCTGATCTGAATCTGACGTCATCATTAAACGAACAAGTGATTACTGATAAGGTCGTCACATTCTAACGACACGTCATGATAACGGAGATAACAGAAATTATGCTTATTAGTCGTTGAATTACCGTAAATGACACTGTATCATTTTTAGGGTTCTGTGAAAGAAAGAAAGAAAACACGTTTATTTGCGGTAAACATACATGACGCAGAAAAAGGACACAAACACAAACAAACCGGCCAAATACGAGTCGAACTCGCGTACGAAGGGTTCCTGCCGTACCATTATCTATACAATATTAGGTTGTATGGGAGCCCCCCTTAAATATTTATTTGATTCTGTTTTTAGTATTTATTGTTATAGCGGCAACAGAAATACATCATCTGTGAAATTTTCAACTGTCTAGCTATCACGTTTCATGAGATACATCCTGGTGACAGACAGACAGACAGACGGACAGTGGAGTCTTAGTAATAGGGTCCCGTTTTTATCCTCTGGGTACGGAACCCTAAAAATAACAAGTTGGGGAAAAACATGCGTCACATCCACGCAAAACGGCCATCGCTCAGCATAATGCTAAGACCCTATGCGAGACAGAGCCTCAGCGCAGGCTGGGCGCTGTGCTTGGAAGAACCGTATTTAATGAGCTCATTATTCCCAATGCAACCTACAAAAAGAAATCAAAGTCATTTATTCAAACTAGGCTGATAATCAGCACTTTGCAAAGGACAGTTCCCCGGCACTCCCGCCCTTCACCACTTCCTAGTGCTGCCGGTCGATTCTGTAAAAATCTCACCGTGAAAACTTAGGTGAAGTGAGTTTTGTTTTTGCTAGGAATTGACACTATTGACAGCTCACTCTACGCTCACTTCACCTAAGTTTTCACGGTGAGATTTTTACAGAATAGCACTGCGGCACTTTTCGGACGTCAAAATGCAAAAGATAGTCCCGGGCACGCCCGCCCTTCACCACTTCCTAGTGCTGTAGCTACAAACTGGGAGTCTGGATTTGCGCCTAGTTGATGGCAACAGGCTGGACCATGTTACATGGGACTTAAACATAATATCTGGCGAAATGTGGGTGTACTATAGAGACACGTCCTTTTAACCCCTCGGGAATTATAGGCGTGGTGATGTTACATGTAAAAAATAAAAATAGTCGAATGTATAACCTCCTCCTTTTTTTGAAGTCGGTTAAAAATAGATAATATTATTATTATCTTATTCAAGTTCTGCCAGCCCTACGTCCTCAAATGTTCGCCTGCTACTGAGCGCTGTAGCCGCAAAAGTGCGCTAATGCATATTTGTGTTACGTTAATATTTATAGATTTTTGTCACTTTTTTCTTTTTATTGCATTTGAAGTTTTAAGTTAACAAGGGTAATTATGAACATGTTTTTTTAACGTGATTAGTGATTGAATATTTTTATGTTTTTATTTTTTGGTACTGGCGCATTCATGTAGTACACCCGGCTACACATCAAGCTATTCATTCCCAGTTTTAGCTGACCTCGCAGTTTAAGGTTTTTCGTGTAATCAGAAGTTAACTTATACTAGTTAAGTATAACTTGATGTGTACTGTGCGTGCGATGAAGTGTTGAGTCACGGATTCATTCAAATATTCTTTTGTCGATAAATACTTGACAGATTCCGTGACACACCTTTTGTACTATGTTACATGGTTAGAAAAATAGTCATAGTTTGATAATGAGAACTTATGCAAAAAACACTTAAAATTAATTTTATAGTTTTACTAGCGGCCTGCCTCAGCTTCGCACAGGTGCAATTTTTTTTTACGAATTTCCGAAATTTTCTTGTCCTGGCAATACCGAACACAACAAAAAAGAATTACCCAATTTCGTGGAGTTATTCGGAAGTTATGCGCGTACAGACATTTCGGCGACTTTGTTTTTACTATGTAAGGATGGATACCTTCACACAAACTATACATTTACAAACAAAAGTTACTTTTGTGTCTGTCTGTGTGACCGCGTTGTTCTGCTAAACTACGCAACAGATTTTGAAGCGGTTTTCACCGGTTTTGGCGGTTTGCGGTTTTAGAGAATATTTATTCCGGAAGGTATAAAAATATTATTAAATACATAATTAATGTAAAGTCATCCTTAGTAATATTATAAAACACTAAATTAAACAACACTGCAACAGCTTTACACGTATACCATACAGGTTTCATATCATACTTAAACATGAGTGCAATATAAAATAGTTGTACCTAGATATAAATTTTTCCGTTACGTGGTTCCTCACTTCCGCTGCAAACGTTTCGTAAGCTGCGCGACGTCACATTCCGGCGTGTACTGCAAGTGCTCTTGATACTTGCTTTATTTCTACACGAAATTCACTACTATGCACAAAATATTAGAAGAGGTAGTAGAGACATCGACGCGCAAACTGTAACCACGAATTCAGTACATGATTCTATACCTAGTGTAGAAATTGTTTGTCGGTTATCAAAATAAAAATCAGCTGTTCCTTAGTAAAGTGCAATACGCAGTCAAAATGTATGACACAGCAATTTTTTTTTAATATAACCGATGAAAAATTTCAACGCAAAATTCAGCAGGGGTAATTGCGTAAACACACTATCAGTAGCAATGGGTTTAATTTTGACAGTTCAACAACATTCATTGCATTATTTACGTTGTTGAGCAGACACATTTTTCTAACATATGAGGCAATGAATTAGCAATATCCTTCAAAACGATTCAGAATGAGATTGATAGTTTTTCTTCCATTGACGATTGGCAGAAACTACAGAGCGCCACCTGCTATGATCCTGATATAGTCCTTTTGCTTCGTTTAAGTTTATATATCTGCCGGTCGATTCTGTAAAAATCTCACCGTGAAAACTTAGGTGAAGTGAATTTGTTATGCTAGGAATTGACACTATTGACAGCTCACTCCACGCTCACTTCACCTAAGTTTTCACGGTGAGATTTTACAGAATAGCACCGCAGGTCATTGATTTAGTTTTAGTAATTGCAGTTTTTTTGCATAAAATTAATGCCATGTTTTGTCAAACATAGTGAGTGAGTGATTAAAATACTTTTTGCATAATTATGGTGTAAACGAAGTAAGTACTTATCTTATTATATACAAAAATTGTTGTTTTTTTTTTTCTTGTAATTTGCATATTGATATTAAAACCATTGCAGCCTCATTTATCCTTACTTAATTTTTTAATATTAAATAATACTCGTAAATCATAATTTTAGTCTTAAGCTGTATAAAACTTCTATTTACAAACGACACCCTAAAAATTAACTCCCACTCCCTCTCTCCCAGATGAAGCCTCTGTCCCAGCACTGGGAACATTATAGGCGGATTATGATTCTCACCGAATTGATAGAGCACTCTAATTCTAAATCTAGTCATTACTAGCACTACCAAAAATAGTAAAGTCACCAAAATTTAATTATGTACTAACATATTTCTAATATAAATAAGTCTTGATCCCGTGGACATATCAGGACAAGACGTATCCTATGTCCTAATCCAGGTCATGGTCTAAATGTGCCAAATTTCATCCAAATCCGTTCAGCCATTTTAGCGTAACAAAAAAACATACAAAAAATCAAATCTTTTCTCTTTATAATATTAGTTTTAACATGTATAACACAAAACTCAGCATTTTAGTAAGCGCATAAAAATGTGCAGTTACGTCCTTCGCCGCAACCTCGATACGACATTACATCAAGTGTACTGCGACCGCGCGCTCTTGATACTTCGGTTTAAAACTCTTTACTGGTTATATATTACGGAATCGTCTGCGAAGACTATTGTCTCTTTTATCTATACTAGTCTATAATTAGTTAGTATTCTGAAGAGGTAAAATTTGCTTGTTTGTAAGTTTGTAAGTAGAGGGTAATCTCCAGAACTCCTAGACGGATTTAAGAAATTCTTCTTTTCTTGTATTTGATAGCCTAATCCTCGAGGAAGGTTATAAAACATAGGCTATTGTTTAATAGCCTATGTTTTATAACCTTCCTCGAGGATTAGGCTATCAAATACAAGAAAAGAAGAATTTCTTCTTGAATCTTGTTACGACCATTAGGAGAAGAGCAACAAAAAAAAAAACAGAAAAATCTCTAGGCGAAAACAAAGTAATAGATCGAGCGGGCGATGGGATGCGATGCGGTGGGCCGAAGCCCGAAAGTTCACGCGGACGAAGTCGCGGGCAGAAGCTAACCTTACATATAATAAAGAAATCTCAATGTTTTGGCAAATCGCAAATACCATGCGAAGCAAGAGCTGGTCGCTGGTGAGAATATAAAGCGTGCGAAGCAAGAGCTGGTCGCTAGTGAGAATATAAACCATGCGAAGCAAGAGCTGGTCGCTAGTGAGAATATAAACCGTGCGAAGCAAGAGCTGGTCGCTAGTGAGAATATAAAGCGTGCGAAGCAAGAGCTGGTCGCTAGTGAGAATATAATTTAATCCGTTATAAGTATAACGTAATCCGATGCGTATAGTAGTCAAAAATAGCTTTTTGAAGTGAAACAAACAAGAGCCTTCAAAGCAAGAGTGGGCACTGGAAAGGTAGGCATCTTGTGAATGCTTATGTGAATCCCGCACCCCCGGTCATAGGTAGAGGTGGAACACCGCGGTGGTTTTAGCCGATAAGAGTCCGGCATGCCCCTCTGTCACCCCCACGAAGGAGGAAGTCCATGAGGATTTCCACCGAGAACCAAAAAAAAAAGGCTTGTTCGTTCCATCATAGACCTCATCTATCGCATTCCATCGCTTTTTTGCTTTTTCGATCCGAGGTCACTGGTTTATACCTGTTCTAAAGAAAAACCTTGTTTCGTAATAGAAACCTTGTTTCGTCGTTAAAGTTCGCGAATACGACAGTAGCTCAACACCGTCTCCTCAGTCTTAATGAGTTTGTTCTGATTTAACCCACTTACAATAAAATGTCTCTTAGACCATAGTCACGTCATAATTAAAGGAAATTGACCATTTGAGGAGTGTGTGGGACGTGGGCTAGTTTGCTCTTCATGTAATGTAATATGATTGGTTTATATTATAGAGGTATGAGGGTAACAGGGTGTAAAGTTCACTCACCCACCATAGTGCAGGAAGGATCCTCCGACCAGACGGGTGACGTGTCTGGTGGGCTACTGCCCGACGATTGATGTCGGTGGTCGGAGGATCCTCCCTGCACTATGGAACATGAGTGAACTTTACACCCTGATCCTCACACCTCTATAGGACAAAGTACCCGGCGATAAATATTGCATATCGACCTTTTTACACAAAACCATTTTATACAAAGAATAAAAATAATTATCAAAAGAAGCAAATCATAATTGTTTTAACAGCTCCTAATAGATACCGGACTGTTTGTATTTCGTGCGACAGAGATAACGCTAGCTCTACGAAGCCGAAATTAGCCGATTGTCTCTTTCCAAAGGTCGATGTGCAATATTTATCGCCGGGTACTGTACTTATTAAATCAATTACAAGAAGCATGGCGCAAAGGCCTAAATTCAGCAGTAGGTGGAACAAGGCAGCCAATGGTGAATTGGTGACACATAAGCATAATCAGCTTATTACCTATGTGTTCACTGCTGGGTTACAGCCCTCCTCTCTTTTTGACAAGGGCAAGGGCTCATTTTGGCCGTAATCCACCACGCGGGCCCAGAGCGGGTTGGTAGATGTCACATGTCTTCCAATGTTTGGTTCTAGGACAAATAATATATATCTGGTGACATGAAGTAGTTTCTCTAGGATGCAAGTGAAACCGCGGTCAAGACAAATAACTAAAACAATGAAAATAATTAATATTTAACAACGCCTGTGTAACTTTACAGGAAATTACGAAAAGCTGCCATTTTCTTTGAATTTCAACAAAATATTACTTGTTACATTGTCGATCAGTGCAATAATACAGGATGTTCGAAATCGTGTTGTGTCTTTTGTAAAATTAAGGTATTTTATAGGAAATTCGTTTTATTTATTTTTTTCTTTTTATTTTTTTTTTTTAAATTCGTTAATTTATTTTATTTGTATACATTGAAATTTTATTCAGAGGCATTTTATTTAGAGAAATTTTATTCTGTGGCAGTAGGCATTGTGATATTTTAATTTTATGTAATAATGGTCTTGCCTGAATTAAATGAATTTTATTATTTTATTATTAAAGTAATTTTTCACTTTGTAGTGTTTTTTTTTTGACGTCGGTTTTTTTTAAGTTTTTTTAATTACGAGAACTGGCCTTCATTTATGATCCCTCCGTAACCCTATTGTACCCTTCAGCGAGATTGTCCGAAAGGGTTACCTTACCGCTGGCCCGGTACATAAAGGGCGAAGGAAGGAACACGGGTGGGTTTCATGCCCGGTTCCTATAACAAACGACTCGTCATACGTAAAATTTACCATCCGTTTTCTAGTTACCAATAACTAGCCGTAATTGGCGTTCCTATATTTTTTTGCATCATAAACGAGCTACGAGCCGTCATCCGTTTGTTTGTTACCGAAGCCCTCCCCCTGGCGTCGTTCTGCCTTTTGTTAATACAAAGGAGCTTGTTTTTGTTTAACACATTGAAGGACACTGAACGAGACACAATAGAAGTTTTATTGTTATTACGTCGAGCGTAAGTGTCCCGCAAAGTGTTAAAATAAAAAATGATGTATTTTTTTATTATTTGTCGTTTTGTGTTTTGTAGATATTAATAAAATATTAAAATCATTAATATTTTATTATATCTTCATGTTAAATATTCACTTTCACAAAAAAATATCTTTCATTTGCCATTTGTATAGAAAGTAACAAAACGCGTTTTTTATGCAGTCCGATGCGAATGCGAGGAAGTAGTTTTTAAAACAAAAATTAATTTTAACTAACTTTAAAATTTGCCAAGTCATACGTTAGTAAAGTAAGTACTATTTTACTAGCATATTTAATTTGAATTGGTAAGGAATCCTACATACCTGGCTCCTTTCACCCTCAAATGAGGATGTACATATTTCCATAAGTAGCCGTTCTACAGAGGATTTATCCAGTCGAAATCTGATAATAAATTCACTATAATCCAGTGTCGTCATATGGTCAACCCTTGTTTGATACCTGCGACCACTGTATTCTTCATCTGAATCCCAGTCAGCAGTCGCTTAATTCAGAATCACTAGGGTTAGACATTTTTCAAGCAATCACCAATAATTAATAAAACTTAAACTCAAAATAGTTTATTTTTTAAACAGCAACCGACAGAATATTGGCGGTAACAAAACCAGATACGCCTCGTAAATTTGACAGCTCTTTAACGTTTCAAAAAATTTATAGGAACGCCTTGACTGTCCCTAGCCGTACATTATTACTACGACCCGTTACACGTTATCCCTCCAGATGCCTCCCATCGGTAGATGGCGGCCATCGGTAAATGAGCCTACGCCGCGTTTGTTATAGGAACGGTAAATAAATACGCCTCGTAGAAAATGCTACGAACCGTAAGCAAAACGAATCGTTTTTAGGATATAGGAACCGGGCATTAGTCAGTAAGAGTCTGACACTCCCTTCCGCTCCACCCAGAGCGGGAGGAGTCATTTGATGATTTCCCATCCTGAAAAAAAAAAACCCTATTGTACCCACCATTTATGTTAACCTAGTTTACGCCGTGAGATTCATATAAATTATTCATTCCAACACTTACCCATGTCAGACGTAACAGTTAGAATCTAGAGGGTTCTATAATGAAATTATTTTTAACATAGCCAATAATATTGAGATACAAATACATATTGTACACCCCATGGGTATGTTACAGTGGTACAAATCAATCTGCCTGCCTTTTCCCAACTATGTTGGGGTCGGCTTCCAGTCTAACCGGATGCAGCTGAATACCTGTATTTTACATGGAGCGACTGCCTATCTGACCTCCACAACCTAGTTTCTAGGTAATACGATCGCCCTTGGTAAGACTGGTTGTCATAGTTTCGGGCTTCTGACGAGCCGTAACGACTGTCAAAGATCCACTAATGACTGTGTGCTTTCCGAGACACGGAGACACACACACACAATGACACAATAATGCTAATTGTAAGAACTGTCTTTCCACCTTGACAAACAATAAAAAAATGAATATGAATAACGGGAAGTGTATTTATTTTTCTAGTCACACAATTCGCTCGTGGCTAATTAATGACAGCCGTAAAGGTTGATCTTCAAGGTTAAGTAACGCTCGCCGACGCCGGTCCGTGGATGGGTGACCATCCGTTTCATGTCTCGGAAAGCACGTTGGTACCGGCTGTCATACATGGACTCAAAAAAAAACGCCATTTAGTTTCAGCTGCGGGGTAATTGCGTAACACAATAGCAATGGCATTGATTCTGACAGTTCAACAACATTCATTGCGTTATTTACAATGTTGAGCAAACTAATTTTTCGAACATATAAAGCAATGGTTTAGCAATATCCTTCAAAATTATTCACATTGTGATTGATAATGTGTTTCGCAGTTAGGGTACACAAAAGCGAGCCCTTTTTAACATATCATTAAGCCATTATACTCTAAAGGGTAAAGGCAGAGCATCCACATCCTATCACAAAACAGTTACAAAAGCAAAGCGTAAACACACAACCCATCTCTGGGAAATCGGTTAACCAACTGTGCGGTATACAAGTACGTACTGTCACATTTAAACTCTGTATATCGATTGGAGCACTAATAATAGAACTGGTAGACAGGTGGTGCGAGGCAGGAGCGGAAGCGATTTCGTACACACATTTTTTCCAACGAAGTTCTTTAACGGAGCTTGGAGAAATCGTCACGTAACGAAATAGGGTTATGCTCCCTCCAAGTGACGTTTTAGTACATTAGAGAGTGTGAGAGAGAGAGGGACAGTTTTCACGGTTTTCAAGGGTCTATAGCGAGGTCAAAATGAAAATCCAAGATGGCGGCTGCAAAAACTTTAAAATTTTTCGTCATGGGTGTCGTTTTTATGGTTTTCAAGGGTACTGAAGCCGATAGCGAGGTCAAAATTAAAATCCAAGGTGGCGGCTGCTAATATTTCCAAGTTTTCGCAGCGGCCATCGAGGATTTTCTTAATTTTGAACTTCGTTCTATTTTTAACGTTTTAGGTTTTTTTTTTTGACAGAAGTCCTTTTTTATTGTTCCCAAAAATGCGGGCAACAGTGAGAATAAGAATTTCTGTCATTTAGGCTTGACTTTGTTGCGCGTGTTTTGTATTTCATCTTTTTTTTATTGCCAAATGGGCCTGCTCTTGACTTCGATCACGCCTGATGGAGAGCGATGGATGAGGTCTATGAAGGAACGAGCGTGTCCAAAAGATGCCTGTTTTCTCTTGATGCCTGTCATTAAGGCTCCTGCAAACAAGCGCGACGCGAATCGTGTGCGACACAAAGGCACCGCTCGTTGCGCGACTTGCGGTGCCTTTGTGTCGCGTGTCGTGTCGCGCCTGTATGAAGGAGCCTTTATTCTCTTGCCTTAACCCAATATATTTGACGCTCAGCTGTCTTTTCTTCCATACTTCTCAATCAATCGTCATCTTGGTAGTCAACCCTTTTCTAGCCATATCGTCCTTCACACAGTCCATCCGTCGTTTCTTTATCCAGGATGAAAAACTAGTCTCGCGTCCTCCTGCCTCCAGGCACCCTAAAATGACGTAATAAACTTTCAATCTCAGTCTGAATCATTTTGAAGGACAGCTAATCCATTGGTTCGTATGTTCGAAAAATTTGTCTGCCTAACAACGAAAATAACGCAATGAATGTTGTGGCATTGTCAAAATGAATAACATTGCTACTGTTAGTGTGTTACACAATTACTCCGCAGCTAAAACAAAAAATTCCGATAAAAAAGTCCATAGGCAAGGCAAGTTTGTTAGTAACAAGAGTTTAGCTTATAACTAATGTTAGTAATTAAAAAATAAAAATAAAAAAACTAGACACCCCGCCTTCCCCTCTCGCAAGCAACACATGGAAGGGCGTTTTTAAAAACTGTCTTCTTTACTTTCGATTTTTTAAAAATGCCTGATATTCGTCCCAATTTGAAATGATGAATTTTGAATTTGAATACAATTTTTTTTTAATGTCTCCATGTTGGGGAATGGTCTCCCTCTCTCTTTCTCACACAGTACACGTTTGTCCATTGCCATTGCGGACGATTCTTTTCGGTAGAAGTCGAGTTCGTATCTTTTATCTTCGTCTTAGTCTGCCGCGATGTCGTCTGGAAAAAATAAAAACGAATTTATGAATGCATGTCGAACACCGATAAAGACCAACAACAACCGAAAAAAAGGGGTGGAGGGGGGGGGGGCGTTTAGGGGATGCGACCAGAATAAATCATTTTTTCACAAGACTTAGATAACGCGTGGAAGAATCGATTATTTTATCTATTACTGTTAACAACAATCGTAAAGGGTAACATCGTGAGGGACCCTGAAACGAACTCAACTCAAACTCAAAGCATTTACAGTACCCGGCGATAAATATTGCACGTCGACCTTTGGAAAGAGACAATCGGCTAATTTCGGCTTCGTAGAGCGTTATCTCTGTCGCACGAAATACAAACAGTCCGGTATCTATTAGGAGCTGTTAAAACAATTATGATTTGCTTCTTTTGATAATTATTTTTATTCTTTGTATTAAATGGTTTTGTGTAAAAAGGTCGATGTGCAATATTTAACGCCGTGTACAGGCATAGAGCAGTGGTGGCCGAGTGGTAACGGCCCCGACTTACGACTTCTAGGTCGTAGGGTCAGACCCAGACAGGCGCTTTACTTTGTCTAAATTATTTCATCACCACAGCTCTCGAAACGGTGAAGGGAAACGTCGTGAGGAAACCGGCATGTCCTAGAACCAAAAATTCGAAGACATGTGACATCTACCAACCCGCACTGGCCCGCGTGGTGGATTACGGCCCTCTTCCTCTCACACAGAGGAGGCCTGTGTCACTGTGTCACTGCAGTGGGAACATTATAGGGTGATTATGTGTATATGGAGCGACTGCCGACCCCAGCTGAAACCATATTGTTAAGAAATAGAAATCGACAACACACATTGAGCAAGTGAGATCAACGCTCGTGCCTTCTCTGTATAAAAAGAGACCATTGTCCTTCAGAACGACAATCAGGTCATCATCATCTGCCAGTACCAGTAATTTACATGGCGCGACTGCCTATCTGACCTCCACAACCCAGTTACTGGGTAATACGATAGCCCTTGGTATGACTGGTTGTTAGACTTTCGGGCTTCTGACGACCCGTAACAACTGTCAAAGATCCACGAATGACAATCGAGACCAACTTGGTATGTAAAGATGGTCACCCATCCACGGACTAACCGCGGCAAGCGCAGCTTAACCTGATCGATCGAGCCGAGCGGCTGTTATAAGTTATACTTATAACTTAGTTACAAGCCTCTCAAGGACAATAACAGGTACCAAATATTATTCCAAAAACCGGGACATTATTTGCGAACACAAACTACATACTTATAAGAAATCCATTCAAATTTCAGAAAAAAAAACGGGACAAAAAATACGTTTCTCTAATCTATGTAAGCTAGTCCTTATTAATAAGTTAAACAAACAACTTCAGTTATTAAGACCTTCTGTTCTTTATATTAGGGTTCAAAATCAATTGGCAATTAGTGTAATATTCTGTACATACGCCATTTTGAGTGTAGCGATTGAAACTTCGTGAGCAGTTGTTTACTGAGCTCAGGGAGTTTTGATACTTTTATTTTTCTTATGAAAAATGAGGGAAAATATTTGTGTTAGGCATTTGGATGTATTTTTTTGATTCTTTGAGTAAATTACGCGTTTTTTTTAAAGTACATTTTGACTTATTTGGATTTTGAGTATACTAGTACGTAAAAAAATATGTTTTTATTTTGTGAGTCATGGGGAGAATGCCTTTGCCCAGAAGTGGGATGCTGTAGGCTAACAGTAACTTTTGTGAGATGGTAAGACTAATTTATTTATTATGGATTTTAATCATGAAACAAATCAAGTAAGTATCTTTACTTGGCTCGCGAGGTTATCGACATGTGGGATCCATATCCCACATGAGTCCACACTAAGCGATCATTGTGCCGATAGTCGTGACAGCCAATGGGTTAATTAATAGTCAAGAGCCTCGACCAACACCTGAGGAGGTTGGGCAGCTGGATCAAGGGCTTGATTCAGAAATCGGTACTTCTCGACACGGCTCGCATTGTCACGATAGCTTGGACCCTGTTCTCGATACCGGTGGATTACTACTTTTTTATATTTTTTTTAATATTTAAAAATATAATTTTTGTGTTTAATAATAATGAAATTTTATTATTATTTACATAAAAGTTGAAGAAAAGCCTAAACTATGTCTTTAAAATAAAAGCAGGTTTTTAAGACGTTGACTTTTATACACATCCTTGAAAAATCTTTAACACGCAGCATAATATTATTCAAATTAATTATCTTCGCGTGTTTAAGACTGTTAATCATAAATAATGGTTAATTTCTTTATTATCACTGTGCATGAATACGAAGTTATTCTAAGTAGGTTAAATACTGACTACACATTTCAATATTAATTTTATTCGAACCATGAACTGCTTTGAAAAACTATGCCAAAAAATATTAACTTTTTTCTTTCCTTGGCACGCGCTACTACAATGCGTGCCACGAAAGATGAGACTTGACCCCGCCTCCCCCGCTCTTTCCGCCGCCCCTATGACGTCCGGTCCCGTCCCGCACTCAGACCTCATACCGCTAAAGATACCTAAAATCGTGTACTGCGCATGTCAAACCACGTGGTCAAGTCTCATCTTTCGTGGCACGCATTGTACTGAGCATGACAACCCGGGTGTTCCCAGGACGTCATACTCTATAGTACCCTGATTCCCAGGTCGGACAGTGTTACTGGAGTTTTTCATCAGGAATTGCTCACTAGCATCCCGGAGGCTGGATTAGTGCCCGGATGATGACAGTAGGCTCGCCCCCTATTACATGGTACTTAAATATAACTGGCGACATGTGGGTGTACCTAACGTACTATAGGGAGACCCCTGTCTAACCCTTCGAGGAAACAAGGCGTGATATGTATTATGTTTCGTAGAACCATAAAATTATTTTAGGTTTATATTATTATTTTATTCAAACAATGTTAAGGAAACTTCTGACTCGTTTTACCATTTTTTTTTGTCATTATCCATACTAATATTATCAATGCGAAAGTGTGTCTGTCTGTTACCTCTTCACACTTAAACCGCGAACCGATTCAGATGAAATTTGGTATAGAGTAGGGTTGCCAACCTCAAATTTAAAAAACCAGGATTTGAAGTTGGAAAAACCAGGACAATTCAGTTTAAAAACAGGACGCATTAATAGAGTGCAATAGTTAAATAAATATCTAGTGAAAACAGGTGAAATGAAATTCAAGTAATTAAAATAATCACATTTTTTAATAAAAATATTTGAATAAAATTATAAAAGTTGAAAACTAGTTATTAAAATATAAAACAAACACTTTAGTTTGTAACAAATTTTTTAAACTTAGGTTAGTTATAGTATCTAATACATTCTAATATTATAAACTTATTAATTTTTACTATACTTTTCAATCCCATTAATTTCCTTCAATATCTGTGGTTGAGTAAGCAAATAATTATAAAATTGGTCACACTTCATATTATCTATGTTATATATAGTTTTGATTATTGCAGCTACTGTTGTTGGCAGTAATCGATTTCTTTCTTTTGACCACTGTGAATTTATGAGGGAAAAGACCGTGAGGCCGCTCGTAACGTAAAAATTTGAGAAGAGGCGCGCGAATTTTAAAATTTAAAAACCCAGGACGCTGCTTAAAAACTATTCAGGACGTCCCAGGACACTACAAAAACTAGGACATGTCCTGGGAAAACAGGACGGTTGGCAACCCTAGTATAGAGATAGATTGAGTCCCGGGAAAGGACATGGGATAGTTTTTATCCCGATATTCCCACGGGATCGACACTTATGCGGGTGAAACCGCGGGGCGCTGCTAGTATTTTATAAACTAATAAACGAAAACCAACCTTGATAAAATTATATGAAATAATTTATTGTTTATAATAAATTATTTCATACAATTTTATCAAGGTTGGTTTTCGTTAGTGAATTAGTTATGTTATTCATAATTTAGGTAGAAATTACTGTTGCAAAGCCATATATTTAATTTTATCATCCGAATTGTGCGTTCATTTCATGGTTCACTCACTCACTCACTATATCGTGGTTAATCTGAAATGAATCAATTGACTACACTACACATACTAATTATTGAAATAATGCGAAAGTAACTCTGTCTGTCTGTTACATTTTCACGCCTTAACGGCTGAACGGATTTGGATGAAATTTGGCACACGGGTAGACCCTGACCTGCAGGTCTATTCTGTAAATCTCATCTTGAAAACGTAGGTGAAGTGAGCTTTCAATAGTGTCAATACAAAGCATCAAGTGGAATGACAGCTCACATCACCTAAGTTTTCACGGTGAGATTTGTACAGAAGAGTTCAGGACATAGCACATTATGTTTTTATCCCGGTGGTACGTTCCCGTGGTAAAAAATAACGCGGGAAAAAGCTAGTCTATATATATGTATAAATTTCAAAGTCCTGACTGACTGACATATCGACGCACAGCCTAAACCACTGGTCTTACAGACATGAAATTTGGAGGGTGTGTTGATGTGTTCTTTGTGAAGAGTAGGTACCCACTAAGAAAGGGTTTTTCGAAATTCCACCCCTAAGACGTGAATGGGGGGAGCGTGATAATACATGCGGACGAAGTAGCGGGCAGAAGCTAGTACACTATAATTACACAAAAGTTATATTAAACCTACACAAATGAATGCAAACACTCCATGTCAACGTATCATAGAATTGTAATTTCCTTTCGCACGGTGATCGTCACAAATGAAAGAGTTACGTAATAGGCGCAAGTATCAAGACTGTCACGGCGCAGTCTGCGACCCGACTCTCATCTTTCACTGCTTTCCTTCGGGGACGGATTTGGTCGAGCGGATTTTATTGTTTTTTTGTTAGGATTTTAGAATACGTTGCGAAAATTGGAGTTTGGAATTAATTTTGGTATATATGACGTTGATTTTTTAAATTTAGCGAAGCGGTTTTTAGCAAGTGACTAGCTGTGGCCGCGACTTCGTTCGCGTGGATTTCGGAAATCAAGAATGTGTATCTTTACTAATGCTTTTTCTGTTTCTAAAATAAACATAGTAAGTAACTTACTCATAACATCAGTTATCTGCCAGTAAAAGTCCCGTCTAAAGCGGTCCAGCCATTTTGAAGATTAGCCGGAATAAACAGACATACAGACAACATTTTAAAAATTGTTTACTTCTTTTTAGTACCGTATATACATTGTAAAAAGCTGTTGTTTTGACATCATTACAAACAGACACTTCCATTTTATTTATTTCATAGATGTAGTATAGATTTTTTTTTTGAAAACTTAATGCTAGGCGTATACAATAGTTTGTGTGTTAAACAACTGTTGATAAAAGCGAATGACGTACGCAAAATACGCGCATTGACGTGGAGTTGCGGACACCAGCCCGTATTACCTATTACCTAAAAGCGAATGACACCGATGTATTGATCAGACAATTAAAAGATAAAGCTGTCTATAAAATAATGCTTTGTTTGACCTTGAAGAAACCGGTAATAAGTTTATATATAATGTATGAATTTATGACAGACTTCATCTAGAAGATATTGTCAATTAAGAATTTGTTATTAAAATATAAAACTTTATATTTACTACTCTAGAAAACTTCAATGAACAAAAAAAAACTAAGATACTTAAAGTATACTAAAATATTTCAAGGAATCGATTTTAATCAAATCATAACTCATTTATTCAAATTAGGTTGAGAATCAGCACTTTTTAAACGGCAAAATTACATAAAACAGACCCCCACAAAATCTAATTTTATAACAATGCGGGACATTTTAATTAATAACCATATGTATAACGCTTTATATTCAAGGAAAATTCTATTTTTAAACATCCCAGTCAATGCCTAGTACAGACGCCAACTTACATCAAGTTACTACAATCTGTCAAATTTATTTAATAGATTTTCAACTTTATCGCGAAAGTATAAGGTTCAAAGATGATTGGGAAAATTTGACAGTTTCGGGTAGCTTGATGTGCTGCGGTCTGTACATCATTATTGTGTAGCATCAGCTGAATTTAGGTATCGTAATATTTTTCCTTTATACAAACGATAAAAAACCAGTTTTATTTGTGCAATTTCCTCATCTAAATTCTTGTCAATTTTATAAAAAAAGAAACTCAAATAAATTTAAAATTTTAATAGTATGTAAAAAAATAAACTTTAATAAAAATGGCAATTTTACTTACCTATATGGTTTAAGAACTTTATTATTTCTAACAATAATTCACTTACTGAGAAACTAAATTTACACCAAATGTTTACGAGCGTACAATAACATCGTTAAAAGCATATTTACATAATTGAATACGAAGGTAGTGATAAAAAAAAGTAAATATCAAGTAATCACCAACCGAGTAAACACGGATCTAAAGTAAAATTGGATATATTACTAGATGTGGCATTCATGGCAGCGTACTGACAAAATAAAGAACTTTTATTTTTATTTTGTTTGTTTGTATGAACCCGTTACAGTTAGCAATAACGCTAGTATTTTTCATTTTTTTATATGATTATTGTTATTGACACATTATATACGATTTAATTTGATTTTTAAAACAAGACATGCTTTTCACTTCTTTTATTTTCATGGGTATTTTTAACTGACTTCTAAAAAGGAGGAGGTTCTCAATTCGGATGTCTCTTATTTTTTTTTATTATGTATGTTCGGGCATAACTCTGTCGTAAATAGACGGGTTTACAAAATGTTTTTTTTTTTGTTTGAAAGGCCTTTATTCCGAAATGGGATGATTTCGGAATAAAGCCTTTAGATTTCGAAAAGATCTGATGATGAGTTTCGGAGACAGACCACGGAACTCTTCAATAAATGCCAGCAAATCAACCGCGATTGCTGCTATAGCATATGTATGCATTGTTTACGCAATCACACAACATAATATCACGCCTGTACCCTTTAAAGAGTTATGCAGATGTATTTAATAGCTTTCTGTCACTGATATCCACATAGCAAGTAGTGATATATGATTTGTTTGGGGTAGGTAGGTACAACTAAAAAGTGCAAAATAAAAACTGTTTTACAAAAAAAAAAAACAACCGACTTCCAAAAAAAACACTACAAAGTGAAAAATAACTTTAATTTCGAAAGTTGGTGTCAAAAAACTAAAATACAGAATCAACGACACCGACTTCCGAAATTAAAGTTATTTTTCACTTTGTAGTGTTTTTTTTGGAAGTCGGTTGTTTTTATAGTACATGTTAACACCTTCAAATTCAATATTTCGTTTCCCGTAATTAACTGTTCTGGGAGGACGTGAGACTAAGTAATTGGAGTTTCGTGGTTTAATTTTTTGTACTTGAAGTTTTTTTGTGAAATTTAGTGTTGTATGAATCTTTATGTAATATTTTGCGTATTAGTACATATGTATAGTACTTATATGTTTGGGAAATGTTCATTATTTCTGTTTCCTTATATATTTTCTGAGTTGACGTTCTAAAATGGTAATTAAATAATATTTTGATTAATCTATTTTGTGCTGTTTGTAATATTTCTAAATTCGATTTAGCTGCGGTCCCCCAGATTTCTATTAGGTAGTATAATGTGGTTTGACTAAAGAATTATAAATTATGTATCGAACTTTCCGAGGAAGGCATTTGTTTATATTGTGAAGAGCTCCTGTTGTAAGTGACAAGAGTTTACATCTGATTTTCTCTATATGAGGCTTCCAACTCAGGTAGTTATCTAAAATTAAACCTAAATATTTCTCTTTAGTTTTTCTTTGAATTAATTGATAATTTATTTTAAGTTGTTATTATCGCTTATTTTTTATTTTTGGGGGCGATGACAAAATAATTCGTTTTTCATTAAGTAAATTCAAATCGTTTTGGATGTGTGGTATCATAGCTTCGATTGAATGCCCAAAGTAAAAAAGACTTGTATTATCTGCGTAAAGCGAGATATCTCCCTTGAAGCCAATCTGGGATGTTGTTAATATAAATAAGGAACAACAGTGGCCTCAGAATTGATCCTTGAGGTACACCGAAAGTGACAGAATCGGAACTACTTTGATATTAACCTATTTTGACAATTTATTTACGATTTTGCAGGTATGACTCAAAAATCTGGAGTGCTTTTCCGGTGATACCGACGACATGAGATAGTTTTTATAATAACAGATGGAGACTAATTATTGTATCAAAAGCTTTTTTGAGGTCGATGAATACTTCTACAGCTGTTTGCTTGTGACCGATTTTGTAACGAGATCAATAGTTGCCGAGAGAGTACTCGAGTGAGGTCGAAAACCGTATTGTTTTTGATATAAAAGGTTTTTGATTTAAGGAAACTTTCCATACGGTGATAAAGGATTTTCTCGAAAGTCCTTTCTCTTATTTTATTTTTGGATAGATCGTTTATTAGTGCCACATTTTCCGAGGTTTTGTCATATTGTCCTTAAAACTTTTGTAGTAATATAGGTACCTACAACCATAATTCCAACAATGTCTCAGAAAACTACTTAATTAAAAAAATAAATAACTATGACTGAATTTTATATACTTGTACATGTACATTATACATACCTATTTATATTTTAGTGTTAGATTGTATATTGTTTTTAAGATGTCTTAAAAAGCATGTAAATAATAAATATCTTTATAATTTGTGTATAAATAAATAAATGATAGTCAAACAAAATTTTAAAACTCCCGATTTACTAACCTACAACAATGATTTCAAACATATCATAAAAAAAAAACTAATAAAAACATAATATTACAATAGCTTCTTAAATAATAAAACTGGTACGTGCGGAGTGCGTCCCTGTGTGCCCCCGCCCCGCACTCCGCGCCGCCATTTCGTGTTATTGAGAATTTATGTCGCTTAGGACGCTTGCACACTGTCGACGATAAGCCTTAAACATTAATTTGACTAATATAATAATTAGAGAATAACGAATAATATAAAAAATAAAAGACCAGCATCCTAATCACGTAACACACTATCAATCATAATCTGACTCATTTTGAAGGATATTGCTAATCCATTGCTTCATATTTTTTTGTAGTATCTCGTTATTGCCTCAAATAATACTGTTTTCTTAACATACAAATCTTCCGATAAATCGAATTTTCGAATGCGAAAAAAAATGTGGTAAGTGTAAACTTACCACATTTTTTATATGTATATTTAAAGAAAAACTGTTTATTTTTTGTAATATTTCATTAATATTATCTTAAATAATACTGTTTTTTTTACCTATAATATAAATCATCATCGTCTGCCTAGCCTTCTCCCAACTAGATTGGATCGATTTCAATATAAATCTAACTATAAACAATAATATGTATATCACTCACAAGCACAAAAACACAAAAAAATATGTTTTGCATAATTTGCAAAAAAACGTCCGTCGGCGAGTGTGAACGCACCCTAAAGGCCGGGGCGTTGCACCGAATAGATCCGACGAACGCTATCAATTGTACATGTGGTTGTGTGCGTTTGTATGTGTGTGTCACATGTGGTACATACAGCGTGATGCTTTTTTGAAGGAGTTTTAATTAGGTTTCTTTTTTGAGAGATAGAAAAATGTGTGACCTTGTGAATTTGGTTTTATAAAATAGTGTATGATTTTTATATAATAGATAAAAAATATTGTTTGTTAATCGGTTGAAGGACGCTGAACGAGACACGATAGAAGTTTTATTGTTTTTACGTCTGGTGACTTTTAGTGTCCCGCAACGTGTTAAAATTATGTTTGCAATTTTCTTTGTCTAAGGATAGTATGTATTAAGTACTTTTCTAGGGTTCCGTACCCAAAGGGTGAAAACGGGACCCTATTACTAAAACTCCACTGTCCGTCTGTCTGTCTGTCACCAGGCTGTATCTCATGAACCGTGATAGCTAGACAGTTGAAATTTTCACAGATGATGTATTTCTGTTGCCGCTATAACAACAAATAATAAAAATTAAATTGAAATTTAAAGGGGTATAAATGAAAGGTTTTTTTCGGCGTTTTATGCCTTGTGGTATGGAACCCTTCGTGTGCGAGTCCGACTCGCACTTGGCTGGTTTTTTTAATAAACCATGTAATTTAAAATTTGCCTTAGAAGAATCGTGATAAGACTTATGATAGAACATTTTGTAGTGGTATAATGTGATGTTAGTGTATAAAATATTGTGTGATAGATAACTTATTACACACACATATAATTATCTTCTAGAACTAAAATAACCTGCACACGCCCTCCTACAACACATAACTCAAATAAAACAAACGTCCGGAAAAGCAGCACGCTGTATAAGTTCACCTTGTTTCCACACACGCATAATCTTTGTATTATATATTTACGTATCTACGTGTTCATGTATGTACAGTATCGAGTCGTAGTTTAGTCCAAAATATTGGATTTTAGAGTGCAATGTTATTTATTTTTCGTTAACGTTTAGATTTGGAGAACTAAGTTTGGAGTTTGTGTATTTGGAACTGTTGAAATATATTTAGTAGGTATAGTTGTTTTGTCTATAATATTGTGGAATGTATCCCCTAAATAAATTGGGATAGGGGCAGGAGAATTATTGACTTTTTTTCTTTTTGGGGTTCCATACCTCGAAAGGAAAAACGGAATCCTTGTAAGATCACTTCGTTGTTAAGACCCTTTTTCTCAGGAACGCGTTGAGTTATCAAGCTGAAAACCGTAAATTTGCAGTTAAATATGTAGGTACCTACAAATTTGTACGGAACCCTCGGTGCGCTAGTCTGACTCGCTCTTGACCTTGGTTGATTTTGTTAGCCTATATTGTGTCCCACTGCTGGCTGGGAGGAAGCTGCAACAGTATCTTGAGGGTGTTTGCTGAATGGCTGGAAGGGCCTACCACGGGTAGGTTTATCAAGCTTCATGTATTACATGGGGCTCGATGAAACTATCTGTGGTCGTTATATTATCACCTTTTTTTAGGGTTCCGTACTCAAAGGGTAAAAGCGGGGGGACCCTATTACTAAGAACTCCACCGTCCATCTGTCTGTCACCAGGCTGTATCTCATGAACCATGATAGCTAGACAGTTGAAATTTTCACAGATGATGTATTTCTGTTGCCGCTATAACAACAAATAATAAAAATAAAATAAAGTTAAAATTGAAAGGGCTATAAAAGAAACGTTTTTATTGGCGTTTTATGCCTTGTGGTACGGAACCCTTCGTGAAAGAGTCAGATTCGCACTTGACCGGTTCTTTTTTGTTTCTTAAGTATAATACTAACTTAGTTTATAAAATAATTTGAGACACTAACACTATGTGGGCTTATGTGGTCTGTAATTTTTTTTTTTATAAGTACCCAATAGGCTCACGGCATCACCACGTTGTATGGCGATGCTGATTCTTTGGGCTAAAATAGGCCAGCCCTCTGGTCACGTGAAGAGTCAACCAACCGAATGAAAGATAGTTATTAATTTTCCGGTCTTTTTTTTTATTTTTTTTTTTACTAATTTGTATCCGTAACCAAACTGGGTCAGATGAAAAAAAACTGCCTAACCTTTACCCAAATACAGTGTAAACTCTTTATAACGAAACTCAAGGGACTGAGTATTTTTTGTCGTTATAGAGAGTTATCGTTATAAGGAGTGACCAAAAAAACAACCAAATTAACAAGTATCACACAAACTTTTTCGTCAACACTAATCGCTTTCCGTTTACTGGCCATGTTAACAGTTTCAAAGTAGGTTTACGAGCTAGACCGACCTCGGATGTTTCCGAGCTTCAAAGTCTTTTGTTACCTGATAACATAACATAAACAATAATGCCGATAATAAATATTTACTGTCTAAAAATATGAACACATTTCTTCGTAATAGAGAATGGCGTATCGCTATAAAGAGTGTTTCAATATGTAGGTTTTAACGCAAACCAACCAAGTTGGGCTCACTTCAACGTTATAGGGAGTTTATCGTTATAAAGGATAATGTTATAAAGAGTTTACACTGTATTAGACATTTCGGGCTTCTGACTACCCGTAACGACTGTCAAAGATCTACGAATGGCAGCCGGGACCGTACGGAGGGGTCTCGATATGGATGGTCACCCATCCAACCGACTGCGGCAAACTTAGCTTAACATAAGATTGATCCGAACGGCTGTTCGATCACTCGGTTCCCTACAAAATGGATGAGCTGGATGGCGCTGATCCACGCGTCATGTTCGTGAACTGGCGCCGTCGGTTGAGACTGGTCATCTCTTATTTTTAATCTTATACTTTGAATTGCTTCTTCATTTGTATCTTTTTTTTACATTGTTCTCACATATAGAAGCAACAAGAATAATGTACCGAGGATTTTGTAACATCTTGATTTAAAAGAGTGTCCATGGAGTTTCTTGCCCGTTCTTCTCCATAGAGATCTACGTTTTGGAATGGGCATGTTCAACTTTCTGACTAACTGACCAACTGTTTAATTTTGACAATTCAAAAGTGCCTGTACAGACGCCAGCACATCAAGCTACCCGAAACTGTCAAATTTTCCCAATCAACTTTGAACCTTATGCATTAGCGATAAAGTTGAAAATCCATTAAAGAAATTTGACAGATTGTAGTAGCTTGATGTGCTGGCGTCTGTACAATGGTTTAATTGAAATAAATGCTTTGAGTTTGAGTTTGTTATCACTTAGACACGAGCATGGGTCAACGAATTAATGGATAAAAGAAAAATATCTTCATATTATCAAAATTGGCAGACGGATGGGTGATAGCAATGGCTATGTTATTTGTAGATATGAATATTCATGATAAGAGATAACACTGATATCATACATGACATATCAGATATTTCTCTACTGGTTTTTAATCAGTTTTCATCATAATCTGCCTAGCTTATTCCCAACTATGTTGAGGTCGGCTTCCAGTGTAACCAGATACACTGATACAGCTGTATACCAGTATTTTACACGGAGTACTGTCTATCTGAACTCAGTGACGGATTAAGGGGGAAGCGCTAAGGTAGCCCGCGAAATTCAAATTTTCTTACGTTTTTTGCAATTTGCTGGTCAGTATTAAGTTGTACGTTGATTAATATATGAATCGCGGACGTAAGAAATACGTGTTTACAGAATTATAATCATTAAAGTCATCAACACAACTCTCTAAGACCACGTAAGTCCAAAGAATGATGATTTCATGAAACAGTTATTCTTTGGACTTACGTGGTCTTAGAGAGTTGTGTTGATGACTTTAATGATTATAATTCTGTAAACACATATTTTTACGGCCGCGATTCATATATTAATCAACGTACAACTTAATACTGACCAGCAAATTCCAAAGAACCTCAAAAAAATTCAATTTCGCGGGCTACCCTGGCGCTTTCGCCTTAAGCCTCAGTTCATTTCAATGAACCTAATGATGGTGGCTTTTTGTACGTCCAAGCGCGGGGCCTGTAGCATTTGCTACAACTGCTACGTGGCTAATCCGGCACTGTCTGAACTCCAGAACCCACTGGGTAACAAGATATCCTTTGGTAAGACTGGTTGTCAGACTTTCGGAGTTCTTGACTATCCGTAACGACTGTCAAATATCTACGAATGACAGCCGGGAGCGACGGTTCAACTTCCTTTCAGAGGGACGGAAGAGGGTCTGGTTATCTAATGGGTGGTCACCCACCCGCGGACCGACCTTTCGACCCGTGGCTTTCCGAGGGATTTTTGACTACCCGTAACAACTGTCAAACATCTACGAATGACAGCCGGGACCAACGTGCTTTCCGAATCATCCACAACCCAATTACTGGGTATTACTCTGCGGTCAGCTTCTAGTCTTAACAAGTGGTACTGAATACCTTCTTTTTTGTCTTTAAGAATATAAAATTTCAGAAAATATTGTAATATTCGTAACTTATCGAGCAGTGGGCCTTCGATCTATTTTTAGAGTTGTCAACTGTTTACTGAATTTGAACCTTAGTTAAATGGAAAATGATTGTATTTGCATTGAAAGGGGTCGAGTTATGACTTTTATAAGTACATACGTCTTTTTACTTTACGATGGATTTTTTTTTATGGTTGGATAGTTTGTGAGGGGTGATCATCGGTAATGGTATGGTGACAAAATGTTTGTCTTTTGTAGTTTACGTATGGGGTTCGATTTTTCATTTAAGGCGACTACATGACCTTAGGCGCGGTCTTTGTCGGACTGCATGGAAAAGAAAGAGAAGCGCGATGACACAACGCTGGTAATTTATTGCAAAATATAAAGTAATTGTCTATTTACAAAAAATCGATTGTTTTGACTAAAAAATTAAAAGTCTAGTGCTTTAGTATGTTGCTTGTAGAATAATCTGACAAAAAATCAGAATGATTGTATTGTAATATTAGATTAGTATGGTTTTTATTCTAAAAAGAAAGTTTTTAGAGGTATCTTCATAATTTTTTTCAATCATATCAAATTAGTTGTACCTATTACGTTTTCAACACACTAACTACCTAGCATAATTATATCCTGAAGAATATCATATATTTTTCTGATTTTGTTTACCTACTGTAGTCGATCATATACATTCTTTTATTGTTCCTATAATTTGCGTTTTTTGCGTTGAGGTCCTGTAAGCCCCTTAATACTACCTTTTGCCCGTGGCTTCGCCCGCGTGGATAGGGAAACGATCCCGCGGGAACGTTTTAGAAACAATAAAAGTCAAATCTGACAACTAGTGTTACCAAGTGGTATCGTGTTACCCAGTAGCAAGGTTGTAGAGGTCAGATAAGCAGTCACTGGTATTCAGCTGCATCCTGTTAGACTGGAAGCCGACCCCGACATAGTTGGGGAAAGACTAGGCAGATGATAGTTGACCTGCTGTAAGAGTGCATATGGTACGACAGCGCACCTCCCTGACCTCATCATAAAATTTAAAATCTACAAGCAAAGCCGCAGGAAAAATCGTTATTAACTAAATTGCGAATTACTACGAAACATTCTTATGAAGGGGCTAAAATAATTCGCAGCTGTATTCTGGAGGGACGAATGTATTTCACTGATTTAAAATGGCTTGATTCTCGAAAGTTCTATGGGAATTACAATCTAGAAGATCTCATTTGGAGGTCGGAAATTACCCCACGGGTACGAAGTACGGGATAATACGTTTCCTATGTCCTAACTAGGGATGTTATGGATATGAAATTTCGGATACGGATTAATTACGGATATAGGAATGATTATTATACCGGATACGGATACGGATACGGATATGAAATTATTTCGGATTATCCGTTAGTTTCGGATAATTTCGGTTACGGTTATTAATTTTTTTAGGAATTTCAAAAGTACAATACAAATAGTTTTATTTATATGTAACTATTTGGTAGGAATTACAATCAGTCTGAGTTATTACAGCTATTTAAATTAAAAATTATTATAAATAAATGTTGAGTGTTATCTAATCTACCTAAAATGAAAATGTAATAATAAAATTATTACTTATACTTATTTAGTAATTTCGTATTCAAAGAAAATATTAAAATTAGATTTAAATTTAGAATGCACATTGCACATATTTATTTACTATGATTTAAGTTTAACATAACAATCATAGCTATCTTTATCTTGTGTCTCAATTAGGCTCCGCCCCTATCCGATATTATCCGAAACTTTTATTTCGGATTCGGTTACGGTTACGGATAATTTTTTTTATCGGATATCCGATAGTTTCGGTTACGGTTACGGAGCTCCCTAACATCCCTGGTCCTAACCCAGGTCATGCTCTACATATGTGCTAAATCTAATAGATAACTAGTGGATTGTATTAGTTAGTGGACTGTATATATGAAATGATAAAAACACGTACGTATATATTAGCAATATTATAAATTTATTAAAATATTAGGACAATGCTCATAAAAATGGAACCTGACAACCGCTCAGACGTAACCAAGCAACGAACATAAAAAAAATATATTTAAAAAATATGACATTTATCTACAAAAAGGTCGCACCATGGCCAGTCGCCAACACTAATCGACATCCGTTAAAGGTCCCAAACGGACAGACATACAGAGTCACTTTCATTCACAAATGTAATACTTACCTAATTAATTTAAAAAAACATGATTGATTGATAAACTCCTTACCGAACGAGAATAAAAAAAATAGTCAGAGAATTATTAATAATTTTTTTTTAAAAGACCATCTCGTTTCTAATAGTAGTTATTAGAAACTATAAGTAGCTGTAGAATTAAAGAGAAGAAGAAATCCGCATCCTGTTTCAAAACCAGCTAATCATCTGTCTGCCTTTTCCCAACTATGTTGGGGTCGGCTTCCAGTCTAACCGGATGCAGCTGAGTACCAGTATTTTAATTGGAGCGACTGCCTATCTGACCTCCACAACCCGATTGCTGGGTAATACGATACCCCTTGGTAAGATTGGTTGTCAGACCTTCGGGCTTCTGACGACCCGTAACGACTGTCAAAGATCTACGAATGACAGCCGGGAGCAACGGCCTAACGTGCTTTTCGAGGAGTATGTGTGGTCACCCATCCACAGACCAACTGCGGCAAGCGTAGCTTAACCTGATCGATCGACTCGTGCGGCTCTTATCAAAATCAGCTGTCCCATATACAGCGTGATACCGTTTCGGTATAGAAGCGAGATCGCTCACCCCTCTCTAAATATCCGGGGGTCGGTTACTTATTCGAAAGCAATTTTAGTTCAACCCCCACCCACCTTCATTTAGAATGGCGCGGGGACGGATTTGGGAAAGGGTTTTTGTGTTTTGGTAATTGTGTAACATAACACGGGTCGTCAGAAACCCGCGAATCTGACAACCAGTCTTAGCAAGCGGTATCGTGGAGGTCAGATAGGCAGTCGGTGCATGTCAAATACTGATATTCAGCTGCATCCGGTTAGACTGCAAGCCGACCCTAACATAGTTGGGAAAAGGCTAGGCAGTCAGATTCATTATAATATCAATATTTATTTTTAATTTAAAAATAATAATTTATGATATCTATTAGTTACCTAAACTACATAAAAACAAACAAAACCTATTAGCAAAATCCTGCCGGGTCAGCGGGATTGTCCGAAAGGGTTACCGCTGGCCCGGAACATAAAGAGCTAAGGAAGGAACACGGGTGGGTTTTAGTCAGTAAGAGTCTGACACTCCCTTCCGCTCCACCCAGAGCGGGAGGGGTCATTTGATGATTTCCCATCCTGAAAAAAAAAATAACCTATGTATTAGCAAAAGTATATTATCTAGTTAGATTTTTGTGCAAATCAAATCAATGGATCGCATTCTTGGTCACAAAACGACATTCTAAATTTTTGTGATCAGTGTATAATAAAAGTAATCGCAAGATACTCGTATCTCACGTTTATATCCCTTTAAGGGCCTGTTAAAAATCACCAAATCATTATGCTTTAATTATTTTATTTCTATAATAAGTGATTAATATAATTATAATTTCTTTCTTTCCAAATAAATCTCACCCCAACTCCTAAGTACGTTCCCTGGCCACCTCCCCCACCCGCCCGTAACTCGGGGAGCTCCCCCCTCCGATTTATTTGTGCCTGCTTTAATTATGTACACATACTGTGGTAGCGTCAGCATTCTAGTAGCCAAGTAGCGTCAGCAACGTTACTGACTTTATGGAGTAGGCAGATCTTTAGCTCGGCTAGATTGGTTCGCTATAGATGAGTGACCATCCATTACATACGGAGACCTCTCTGTGCCCTGGAAATCACGTGAAGCCGTTGGTCCCGACTGACATATTTGTAGAATCTTTGATAGTCGTTGTTACCTAATTGTAGCCAGAATCCTGAAAGTCTGTCAACCAGTCTTATCAAAGAATCGTGTTACCCAGTAACTATGTTGTGGAGGTCAGGTAGGCAGTCGCTCCATGTAAAATACTGGAATTTAGCTGCATTCTGGATGGACTGTGTGAAAGATGACAGGGCTACCGAGATGATGACTATTAGAGAAGTATGGAAGAGGACATTCTGCGTCGACCACTAAGAAGGAAAGAAAATAAGTTTATTTGACCCAGGTTAAGTAAGGCACTCAATATTCACACCTGAGCAAAAAAACTGGCCAAGTGCGAGTCGGACTCGCACACGAAGGGTTCCGTACCACAGCAAAAACGCCGAAAAAAACACGAAAAAAAAAACGCCGAAAAAAACAAAAATCATCATCTGTGAAAATTTCAACTGTCTAGCTATCACGGTTCATGAGATACAGCCTGGTGACAGACAGACAAACGGACAGTGGAGTCTTAGTAATAGGGTCCCGTTATTACCCTTTGGGTACGGAAACCGAAAAAACGGAAAAAATTAATGTGCCTCACGGGTGCGCCAAATAAACCCAGTTCAGCATAAATGCCCCACAACACACAACACAACAACAATAATTGCCTGAAATTGAGCTAAGAATGGTCACACTGTCCTTCGACCTTCGACATTCAGTTTACTGCACTTAACTATGTATCGCAGGAGACTTCTTTAATTTGACTTTAACCAAAAAAATTACGTACCTAATCCTTTGATTGCTTGTAGTAATTAAGTGATTACAATTCTATTTCGCAAAAGCTTGACCTTCGCTAGCGACCAGTTAGTTTTTTACCTCCTACTAAAAGTTAATCAGTTTCAATAACACAGGATGAAATTAAATAGGTGCGACAAATTAAAATATCTAATTCAACGTGTTTATGAAATAAATTTAGAGCATGCAGCATGAAATGGATGCACAACATGTCGGCGAGCGATTTGGCAACGTCCCGCGCCCATTTTTCGTAGGAACCGTAGTAATGTAAACAACCTATGTAAAAACAGTTCATAATATGTCTATGGTAGAAACCATAGAAATGTAAAAAACAGTTCATAATATGTCTATGGTAGGGAACCTTGAAACGTACAAGGCGCCAAAATTCATTTATTTTAAAATTAATTTGTTATATATTGTTAGTGCCTTAGAATTAGTTGTAATATAGTAAATAGTTGTATATATTTTTTAATTAGTGTTATAATCAATGGGGGGAAGTGGTAAGAAGAGGAAAAAAGCGGAGCCCCCTGATGGTCTAGCAGTACGGGACATCGCGGAGACTTCTTCCGACTCCGACGATTCAGCAGACAACAGCAGGAAGTATCAAGTATTTAAAGTCCCCGGATACTCTAGGAAGTATCCTGAAAATAGCAACAAAACAGAATATTTAGTGTTTTTATCTCATCAGACTGAGCGCCAATTTTCTGATAAAGACAGACTGGCTATTTCGCATGCTATTCGAAAATATTGCGTAACTGGCATATTACATTTAAAGTCTATAAACAAGTACAAAATAGGAATAACATTTGACCTATCCAACAATGCCAATGTATTCTTACAAAATAAAAGACTTCTAGATGAAATGGGCTTAAATGCAACTATACCTGCTGTCGACACCGAAGTGACTGGTGTTCTTACTTCAGTCCCTACGGACTTGTCTAATAAAAGAATATTTGCTTTAATTGGAAGTTCCAGGAATGTTATTCAGGTGAGGCGCTTCATGCGTCGCGTACAGGGTGAGGGTGGCGCGGTCAAGTATGACCCCACTCAAACTGTTGCGGTTACTTTCGCCTCTACCGAGTTACCGGAATATGTTTACCTTGACTCCTGGAGGCACGAGGTAAACTGTTACGTTCCTCCTGTGAAGCAGTGTTTGCGTTGTATGAAGTTTGGACACATTGCAAAGTACTGTAAGAATGAAGTTGTATGCTCCATATGTACGGACAAGCATAGTTTTAAAATTTGTGAAGAAGATCCTAAAAACGCTAAATGTGTCAATTGTGGTGGTAACCATGTTTCCATCTCGAACATCTGTCCACAGAAAAAAATGAAAATAGAAGAGAACAAGGTCAAGTCCAGAGCCGCTAAGTATTCCGATTTATTCAATGAACATTCTTTTCCAAAATTAACACAGAAGAATATTGAAACACAGATTATTAATTTGACTAAATCTGACTTTTTTATGAATACTTTAACAAATGCTATAACTAAAATTATATTAAATCAAAAAGATAATCCCATTAATTCAAACTCCATAAAAGAAATTCTGCAACAAACTTTCCGTACCAGTACTTCCACATATAATAATGGATCTTAATTTAATGCAGTGGAACGCACAAAGTATTTTAAGTAACAAACTTTTATTAACTCAATTTCTTTATGATCATAACATACATGTTGCAATTATATCAGAAACCTGGTTAACACCCATCAAACATTTTAATATTAGAGGATACAAAATAGAAAGACATGATATCGGAAATAAACACAATGGTGTAGCTATTTTAATTTGCAATAATATAAATTACAGAAAAATAATTACATATTCTGATAATTCTCTACAAAATATTTGTGTAAGAATTACTGTAAATAATACAGAAATAAGTATTGTAAGTTTCTATTGTCCAACAAATTGCATTCCATCTTTTGACAAACATAAATTTGAATCTTTAATAAAATCTGTGCCTGAACCAATGATATTTGCTGGTGATTTTAATGCCCATCACACATCATGGGGATGTAATTCTACAAATTCAAGAGGTAGGGATATTTTAGAAATTGTTGATGATAATAATTTGGTGTTAATGAATAGCGGTGAAGTGACAACAGTCGGTTCTTTAACGTGGCGTCCAAATGCCTTAGATTTGTCTATAGTTTCCCCATCATTGGCTCTTTCTTGTGATTGGTCTGTTCATTGTGATCCTCTTGGCAGCTACCACCTTCCTGTAATTATGAAAGTTTTTATCAATAGTAGTAATATTGAAAACACTGGTAATAACACAAATTTGCCCACTTATCCTAACTTTAAAATGGTAGATTGGAAGATGTATGAACAAAATGTAGATTTACAACTATCTACTTTTCAGGATCAACATGTTGCTCCATTGGAAAGTTATAGAGAGTTTTGTCAATTTTTGCATTCTGCAATTAATAAGTCCCTTCCTTATCATAATAAGCCCGCTTCTTCCTCAGCTGATTATTCTATTCGTAACTCTAATAGGCATTTGGTAAAAGCCCCTCCGCTTCCTTGGTGGAATAAAAAATGTTCAGAAGCAGTCCAAAAGTCTAAGTTAGCTTATATAAATTTTAAAAACAATCCGTCAGATGAAACATTTATAGAGTTTAAAAGATTACAAGCCCTCAAAAAACTTACTTTGAAAACAGAAAGATCAAATAGTTGGGTTGAACTTTGCAGCTCCTTTAATCGATGTACGCCTCTGTCCAGAATCTGGAAATATATGCGGAAATTTAATAAAACATATTCTTGCAATAATAATGATGTCAATTGGATTCAGGATTTTCTGGAAAAATTTACCCCAGATTATGTAAATAATAAGACAAATTTCCCCATTGCCAGTGAGTCAAACTCTGATAATATCTTTTTAGTAAAACCATTTTCAATACAAGAATTGAAGTCTGCTGTTAATTCTAGAAAAGATAGTGCTTTTGGACTAGATTGTATTCCATACATTATGATAAAAAAGCTTAGTGATAAGGGTATACACACTTTTCTCAAAATATTGAATAATTTGTGGTTGAATAATGATATACCTCATTCGTGGAAGTCTGATTGTTTGGTACCCATTTTGAAGTTAGATAAGCCTCCGTCTAATCCAGATTCCTATCGTCCTATTGCTCTAACATCCTGTGTTGGTAAAATTTTTGAACAATTAATAAAACAAAGGTTGGAATTTTACATCGAACAAAACAATATTCTACCTGCTAATCAATTTGGTTTTCGTAGGGGAACATCAGCTCGTGAAAGTATTTGTCAGTTACAACTTGATATCCAAAATAGTTTAAATAACAAGGATTGCTTAATGTCAGTATTCTTTGATGTTGCTGGAGCCTTTAACAGTGTAAATATTGATGTCCTTTGTTCTGAATTACTTCTTATTGGAATTCCAAACAAAATAGTCCACTGGGTCCATGAATTCTTAACTGAAAGGAAAGTTTATGTTAGATATAATGATAAATTATATGGGCCAAGATTTGCTTCTGTAGGAGTTTGTCAAGGAGGAATTCTGTCTCCATTAATATTCATTTTGTACATACGTCGTTTAAATTTGATTCTAGGTTCCAAAGTCAAAAATCTTCAATTTGCTGATGATTTAGTTGTGTATTTGTCTGGGAAAAATTTCAAAAATATGACGCTGTACCTTAATAAGGCATTGGAAGGATTGTCCACATACTTTTCTTATTTAAATCTAGATATAAATGCACTTAAATCTAAACTAGTAGTATTTGGTAGAACTGGCAATTTCAGTCCTTCTGTTTATTACAATCAAGTTTCTATACCAATTTTTCATGAAGCTAAGTTTTTAGGTGTCACCTTCACTCATAATTTGTCTTGGAAAAAATATGTTGAATTGATAAGTTCTAGAGCTAACAGAGTTTTTAATGTTTTGAAGACATTGTGTAGAACCTCCTGGGGAGCTGACCCAAAAATATTGTTGTTATTATATAAATCATTGATCCGTAGTCATTTTGAATATGGTTTTCTCTGTTTTGCTGGTGATAAAAGGTTAGTAGATATCCTTGATAAAATACAAAATAAAAGTTTGAGACTCGTTACCGGAGCATTTAAAAGCACTCCCATCAATGCCATGCAAGTTGAATGTCAACTTCCTCCATTAAGTATAAGATTCTCTTACTTGAAGGAAAGGTTCCTAATAAAACTTTATAGTAAAAATAATAATCACTTGTTTTCCAATTTGAAACAATCATGTACATCATCCATTTGTAACTTAACATATATACTTCAGGGCTTTCCTCAATATGTCAATTTTCTTGAAAATCTGCAAATTCATAAGTTATCTATTCTTCCATGTTATCAGGGGGATTTTGACAGCAAATTTCCTGCAATTGACATCATTATTGATCACAATTTATCCACTAAAGAAGATGTTTATAGTAAATTTCATGAGTTTACTGATCATAGATTTATGTATACTGATGGGTCTAAAACTGAGTCAGCAGTGTCATTTGCTATTTTTGATGAGCTATTGAATTCTGGTACTGGTTATAAAATAAACTCAAACACAAGTATATTCACAGCTGAGGCTGTGGCTATACTTGCTGCCCTAAAGCACATTAGGCATACAAATGATGGATGTTGTCAATGGGTAATAGTAAGTGACAGCATGAGTGTTCTTGAAAATCTCAAAAATAATAGGTTGAATGCTAACACAAACTATTTTATATCATTGATAAAAGAATCTTGGTTGTATTTGTCTTTGCTTAACATTAAGGTTTTATTCATGTGGGTCCCTTCGCATGTTGGTGTGATGGGTAACGAAAGGGTTGATTTTCTAGCTAGAGCTATAACTAATTCTGATGATGTCCCAGATTCAAGCAGTTTCCTCAACATTTCTGTTCCTTGTACAGACATAACTTCTCTGTTGAAAAAAAGGTCCATTGATATATGGAAAAGGCACTGGAATCATACAGTTCAAATTGAAAATAAAGGTATGTGGTATGCAGTATACAATATTCCCATAGGAACCATGCCTTGGTTCTGTAAAACCAATACTTACATGAACAGGAAGTTTTACTCCACCATACTCAGGCTTCGTTTTGGTCACTGTCGACTGAATTATCATTTGTCTCGTCTGAAAATTGTTCACAGTCCTCTCTGTGATCATTGTAATTCTCAAGCAGAGCAATCTCTTGCTCACATTTTCTTTGAGTGCTCATCTTTTGGCATCCAGCGCCTTGTGCTGATGGATGAGCTAATTGTAATTTATGGTAGCCCTGATTTGGTACCGCGCTCCATTCAGGCTCTTCTTGTAAATAGCTCGACGTATTTAGCGTTGTTTAATTTTATTATTAATACAGTTGGACAAATATAACTCATGGCGTATCTAGATAAGTGTCATGTGTTGTACTCTGTGCATGTGTTTATATGTTTACAAGTAAATTTATTTTCATTGACTTAGATATAATTTGTATATATTGTTAGGAATTAATTTATAGATGATATCGTACGTTCGTTTTCGTTAGTATTTGCTTCCCGTCAGTTGGGACTAAAAAAAAAAAAAAAAAAACAATAAGGATTCGACATTTGGCCTTATGAATTTGGAATGAAAAATAATTGGACTTGACCCAAGATTTTGTGGAATAACAAATCTTAAACATGGATTTTATTGAAATAAACTGAAGACTTCATACGGATTAACTTTACATGGAAAATAAGATACTGATGAATTTACCTGGATTTGATTACCTAAGGAATTGAACTGGATTTACCCTATTCAAGAAAAATGGAAACTGAAGACTAGGCAGCATGGTCTCAGACCTTAGCCTGTTCCGTTAGGAACTAAAAAAAAAAAAAAAAAAAAAATGTCTATGGTAGGAACCATAGAAATGTAGAAAACAGTTCATAATAAATATCTATGACTATGGTAGGAACGGTCAATATTAGGTAAATACCTCTAGTTCAACGCGTTGAGAACTTGCTTCATGTTGTGAACTCAGCGATGAATGGTTTGCTTATCGGGCGCGCGCGCGCTCAAATTGATACTATAATTTTCTTATCAGTTTACGTAATTTTGAAATAAAAAAAAATTGGATTTTTTTCAAGTATTTGGATTTGGGAAGTGACAATTTGTAATGATTATATAACAGTTCTGCACTTCCTGTACATTTCGGTTCCGTACACATTTGTAGGTATGTATACGGTTTTCTGATGTTTTCCTTTACTTGTGTTACATGACATTGCTTCTTGCCAAATTTCATGATTCTAGGTCAACTGGAAGTACCCTATAAAATTTTGATTCCCTTGAAAGTGTCGAAATGTACGTTTTTTGCGGCATAAAAGGCCGTGTCTTTTTTTTAAGTAAACTTAGAAGTTTGATTTTTTCACAGTTTCACGGAATGTACCTGAGTATATGGTTTTAATTTCAACTCGATACAGACAGACGGACAGCAAAGTGATCATATAAGGGTTCTATTTTTCCTTTTGATGTTCAGAACCCTAAAAATTGGCACGAAATAAACCACCCTTGATAATAAGACACTAGACCACAGAATAAATTGACTAAACACGCGCGGGGGCGCTGATTAATTTAACAAGACTAAACTAAAATGTATCATCTGTCCTTTTCTTAATGAATTAGAAAGAAAAAGAAGCGCTGATCTTAAATTTAGTTAAGTTTGTGAACAACAGGATCGGCACCAGTATCAACAATTTAACACAAACTTTATCGTATTTTTACCAAATTATCACAAATAAAGTTTAATGCTGTTAAATACTAAAAAGAAAAAAAAGGTCCCACGACTAGAAAGTTAATCGTTATTAATAATTTTAATTGTATATGTTTAAAATACGTAATCTATACTAATAATAAACCTAAAGAAGTTTTTTTGTATTTTTGTTTGTTTGTTTGTACGCGCTAATCTCTGGAACTTACCAGTCGAATTTAAAAAAAATACTAGCAACGCCCCGCGGTTTCACTCGCATACGTTTCCCGTGTGAATATCGGGATAAAAACTATCCTATGTTCTTGGACTCAAACTATCTCTATTCCAAATTTCATCTAAATCGCTTCGGCGGTTTAAGCGTGAAGAGGTAACAGACAGACATACATACTTTAGCATTTATAATATTGATATGGATATCGCTCACCTAGTAATATATCGGCACATCTACAAAAAATGTGAAATTGAGTTTTTACCGTATATGTGTTCAAAAGTGCATAATTTATAAAGTGGCATAACGGCACAACGCTAGTTTCCGTATTCATCGAGATAGGGCGTAAGTGTCATTGTAATATTATTATTGTTTCCCCCCGCAACCGCGTATAACAACGACTTATTTGACAGATGTGCCGTTTCAATTATTTTGACGGATACTTATTTGACTGATGGGCCGTTTTAGTTACATTAAATTATGCTTATTGCTACTTATGTCATAAGTTTAATTGATACTAAACTATGTTTATTTGGGTTAAAAGGAAGGCCAGCCCACTCTAAAACGAGATCCAACTAATTATTTATAAAATAATGTTCAAAATGGGTTAAAGACTTGTGTTGGTGGTCTGACCTGCCTTCTAACTAACAACATCTCTTCCTGTCTCTCTGTATCTGTTTCTGTTTATCAACATGTAAGTTGCAATTTTAGATGGTATTTTAGAAAAACAAATAAGACGTCTGATAATACTTATTGAAATAATGGCGACAAATTGTATATAGTGTAAATTTGTGCACTTAAATTTATTATCTTAGTGGCATTAGCCATAGGCATTTTCACGTAACGTGTGACGAAGTTACAAAAACAATGGCAGGTGCAATTATTAAAATTGAGGAATAAATAATATAATTTACTAAACAAAAACCGGGCAAGAACTATTCGATTGGGTGCAAACTTTACAAAGACTCTTTTTTTAGACTACATATTATATTCTTTGATTGCAGTACAATCAGTAAAATCTTCAGAAAATGAAAGAAAATATGACATGTTTTCCTAGCTCGCCTCAACATTTTTTTGTGAAAGATAATAAATGGTGAAGCTCTTGCGCGTGATCTTGGGTGTGTGGGCTTTAATGAAACGAGCAAATAAAGAAAACTCTTCTTCATCTTTACATTACGTACAGTAATTGAAGCAAGACCCTCTGATTCTGGAATTGCGCCGACTGACGAAAGAGGGTAGACACGGTAAACAACCGAATTCAGATCCAGAAGTACTAGAATCAGTTCGCCAGAAAAGTAAAGGAAATAAAGTCCCGAGAATTGAAAGCCACTATTTACGTGCTCATACCTCTCGTGAGTATATTGATGGTGGACTAACCTTGGCAGCCTTACATCGTGACTATGAATGCTAGCGCAGAAGTGCAGATAAACAAGGTGCTACATTGTACATGTAGGTACAGCCAGAATTTCATGTTTCTTACAAAATAAAACGTTTATTTTCCATCGACCAGTTCTTTTATTTCTTGACTTTCACAGAGGGTTTTATAAGCTTCCGGGTGCATAAATTACATTTTTGAAAGCTGTTCAAAGTGACAACGGCACAATTGCATAACTCTTCCACTTCCTTGATCTTTATGAAATATATCCTGAATACCTGAAGTGGAAATTTCCATCCCTGAATTTAAATTGACGTGTATACTAGTAATCAACCTCATAAAATCAGTAAAAAAACGTAAAATAAACCCATAAATCCATTTTTAACATTTATAAAATCTTTGATCCTCGTTTCTGTAAAATGTGAAAAACGTAGATGTGCCAATATATTACTAGGTGAGCGATATGGATTTGCATTTGATAGCTCTTGATGGGCTATTTAACACGCCAAGACGCTTAGGAGCTGAGCAAACAAAAAAAAAGCCAGAAAGAACGCTATACGAAAACGATGTAAAAGCGCGGGCGGGCGATGCGATGCGATGCGGTACAAGATATACGCGGACGAAATCGCGGGCAAAAGCTAAGTTTTAAAATAACTCGCTCACTACCAATTTATTCTGTAAACGTTTGAGAACGGATATTAAACCATTAGCGAGAATAACGGGCTTAGAAATATCTTTTATGATTGTCATCTCCGGAACGATTAAAATGGCTTTACTCAATGTTTTTTATATTGTAAGGGAAGTGGTAGATAGGTAGATTACCTGAACTAAGATAAGAATTTATTGGCTCAAACACGAGTACCATATGCGCGGTATTCCTCGAAACGCACCAAATGAAACGTCTATCGATATCATTTATTACGAATCCTTCATGCTCTTCTCTGTTTCATCGATGATGCAATTCGAGGAATAATTATGTTTATTTCTGTTTCTGTTGCATGTATTATATAGTTATTAAATTGTAAATCCGTAATTGGCTGTAAGACTAGCTTATATGTTTAAGATAAAATTTCAAAGAGCTGTGGATTTTGTGATTAATAAATAAATAAATAAAATATAATATTTTTATTTTGATTAATATTTAATTTTTTGTCCCGGCTATTATTCGTGGATCTTTGACAGTGTTACGGATCGTCAGAAGCCCGAAAGTCTGACAACCAGTCTTACCAAGGGGTATCGTATTACCCGGTAACTGGATTGTGGAGGTCAGATAGGCAGTCGCTCCATGTAAAGTACTGGTATTCGGCTGCATCCGGTTAGACTGGAAGCCGGCCAACATAGTTGGGAAAACGCTAGGCAGATGATGATGCATTTTAATGGTTTTACTAGTATTAATGGTAGTACTTTTTACCTGACTGCAAAGAAGTAAATGATATCTCCAATTGCGGCACTGAGGCACATTCTAAATCATCTTCCTCTCTTTCCAGGACGAAGTACTAGCCATCAACGACAAGGTAGTCCTGCGCGCAGACGACCTGCTCTCCTGGATGTGCGTGGGCACCGAGTGGCGCTGGGGGCTGCGGGCTGTGTGGCGCGGAGCCTGCGCACCTCCTGCCGACGTACCACGCCACGCACCGCTCACGCACACGAAGTTGGACTTCAGTGACGTTGATTCAGAGAAGAGTGCTATTGGTAAGTTTATTAGCTGACCATGTGTGCATGTGAAGTGTACATTTTATTATTATGTAGAATGTTTAAGTTCCGGAATTAAAACAACAATGTTTATGCATGAGCAAGAATACATATATGTTAGAGCAGTGGTGGGCCAGTAGTAACGGCCGCGACGAGTTGTAGATCGTAGTTTCGAACCCAGACAGGCGCTTAACATTGTGTAAATTATTTCATCACCACTGCTGTCAAAACTGCGAAGGAAAACATCGTGAGAAAACCGGCATGTCCTAGAACCTTAAATTTGAAGACATGTGACATCTACCAATTCGCACTGGGGCCGGTTGGTGGATTACAACCCACTCCCTCTCACGGAGAGGCCTTTGTCCCAGGAGTGGTTATGTTACGAATAAAAACCTTTTTTTTCTTACAGTGGTGGACGAAGATGCTCCAGGCGTGGTAGTCTTCTCCTACCCGAGGTACTGCCGCTACCGGGCACTCATAGCCAGGCTTGAAGGCATCCAGGCCTCATGGCTGCGAGACTCCTTGGTGGCAGCTCTGGGAGGGTACGCGGCCCCGACCAGCAACACCCGGATACTGTACTGCAAGGTGAGGAGTTGTATGGGGTCAGCCCTGCTAGTACTTCTGCGCCACATCGTATGGTTGATGGTTGTCTCTTTTGTTGTGTTGCTCGCTATTTTTTATTGTTCTAAGCCAAGTTATTGGTAAATGATAAATGATTTTATTTCTGTAAGTAGATTTGCAAACACTTTTACACGTCAATCATATTTTAAAAACTAGATGAGGTATAATAATAATAATAATAATTTATTTATTTCAGACCATTGATCCATATAATGTTAGTAAAATCTTAGCCTATTGTTAGTACATACAAAAATAAAAAGCTTAAAATTAATTTAGTTGGCGACATCTACGCCAGTACGCACATGTCTCCCTGCCCAGTGCCTAATGAAAGGCCCATCAATTTTATCCGCCAGTGTAGCCAGTATGTTGTTGGGGCTACCCCTGAATCGCCTCAGCATACTCGCACATCGCTTGCGCATAACGGCATAAAAATCGTCTAACCTCGCTTCAGCAAACATGCCAGACGCGCTACAAAACCGAGGTAGCCCCAACAATATCCTCAAAGCATTATTATACTGAACGCGCAGAGCGTATGTATTCTTTTCCTGTTTTATCAATTTTCGGAACTCCAACAGACCGGCCGCGTAGCATCTTCATCTTTGTGAACTTGTGAATTGTACTCATAGGTAGATATACAAATTGGAGTTTATGAAATTGTTTATTCTATAAATAGGATAACGGAATCACTTTAATTACATTTAAGATTAATCAAAAGTAAATACAAACTATTTACACTAGATACTAAATTAAATGACTAACTAACTTACTATACAAATTAATACAAAAACAAAGGACACTTAGGCGTCGAAGTACTCGTCCGCATCGCTGTCATCCGGAAACGTGCCCAGAAGACTGGCAGCATTGCCACGTTGAATGGCAATGGTAATTCTTTGGCCAAAGAACGACCCAGCCCTCTGGTCACGTGAAAAAAAAAGTGTCGACCAGCCGGCGAGAAATTTCCTTAAAAAGGAGACGAGCACTCGGGCCCCATGACCCGAGCGTTTCGACCCCAAACGGCTCAAAGCTGCAGTTGCCCATATTGTACTCATTAGATTTTCAGTAAGATATCCACTATACCTTTGTAAATATTTATCATCATTGATCATCGATTGCCTCCGTTCTCAGGACACATTCGAGTACCCCGAGCTGGAAGGGCACGAGTTCGTGTGCAACCACCTGGCGCCGCGCCTCAAGGGCCGGCCGCGCGGGCGCCGGCGCCGCGCGCACACGCCCGAGCACGCGGCCGCCGACGAGCGCGGCTCCGACCGCTCCGACTCCGACGAGCCGCCGGCCGGCGGGCCCGCCCACAGCAGTGACCCGCCGGTGAGTTACTCAATTGTATTTAAATCGGTTTTATCGCTCGGTCTGTGCCTCGGAAAGCACTTTAAGCCGTTGGTCCCGCCTGTCATTCACTGGTCGTCAGAAACCCAAAAGTCTGACAACCAGTCTTACCAAAGGGTATCGAATAATACACATAATGAACATGTTCTGCATCCCCTCTCCCCAGACCCGGCGCCGCCTGTCCCTCCGCAACGGCGCCCCCGCTCCTAGCGACGACGACGAGGAGGAGTACAAGAGGATAGAACAGACTCCCGAGGACAGAGCCTTCCTCCAGGCACTGAAGATGTTCTACAAGAGCCGGAGCGAGCCCTTCAAGAGTGGACACACTCTGAAGCACTGTGAGTACATAGATCATAGTACAAGCGATCAGAACAGACCTCCGACACAGACACATACACACACGCACCCCCACCCACATACCTCTCACATACCCCCCCACACACACCCACACCCCCACATCTTACCCCCCTCCCTCGACACAAACAGACATACAGAGCCTTGAGGCCAAAGTTGAGCTGCACGATTTCTGACAAATGCGCGCACTGACTGGACAGATCCACTCAATCTGTGTGCTTCTTTCCTCAAAAGACAATTTCAGGCATTAATTTCACGTGATCTGACCAAGATCATGTCTGGACTATAAAAGAGACTGACCCTTTATTTTGTTTCGCCATTTCTTCTCAAGGGAATCGTCTGACGTAAATTGACGTAATTTTAGTAGGCAAGTTTTTAATCACGTCTAAACTTGTATGGAGTAGTGTCAGGCGTTGATTTTATTTGACAGGACTAAACTAAAACCGGTTCCAAATTTTTACAGGATACTGATTTTTTTTCGTAATTTCAGAGTTGGTCCCATATTGAAAGTTGTTCGTAATATTAGTATTTCGTTCCATGCCAGTGTCCCTCCGCGCGCTGTACGTGTCCGTGGCGGCACGCGGTGGCTACGAGGCGGTGTGCCGGCACCGACTGTGGCGGGCGCTGGCCCGCGACCAGCCCGCCAGGACCCGCAGGCACTACGAGAGGTATGTAATGTCGGCCTATACGCGTCATAAATCCAAATACAGAGATCGTATACGGTTGGAAAGGGCTTTTCAAGAGCAATCGAATGGTACCAATAACACACCATATGACCGAGTCAAGCAGTGTCAGGAACGTGAAAGAATGAATGCGGCAGAGCGGATCAACCCCGTTTCGTAAACGTATTCACGAACAACACACGGCCATGTCCATGACGCAGCTACACCCCTTTTTTTTCTTCCATGAGAGGTAGGTATATAACGGGTGTAAAAACACCCTTCACAAAGCTGGGGGTCATTTGTTCTTACCATTGTTTCATTGGTGTCATTTGTTGTTATGATCATTTTATTGTACTGGATCATACCTCCTGGGAACCTTCTGTTTACGGAGATATTGAAGCTTAAAAATTCAACTTCTTTTGATCGTCTTCTCCTTAGTGTGCCGATGGTAATCTAAATGGACTCGCCCACGTGTTTGGCGCCATCACTAGCGTCCATCAGTACCTGTAACGTGCAGCTGACAGGACACTTTTTTTCTTTCGTACTGAGGTAGATAATCCGCATGGATGGGTCTGTTAGACTGTTACTAACTAAAAACCACTCCGGCATTCCCTTCCCACACTCGCGTCGGAGACCGCGGGAACTTATGCGCCTCCCGCGCCCCCGCGGGACACGCCCCCCTCCCCCCCCCCCCTCGCACCTGCTGACGGCGGCTTTTAAGTGCTTCTGCTATTTAAGTCAATAGTTTTTGAGATATTCTGGTCCTTTATTATTCATTAGTTAGGGTATCAATTAAAATTACTAGGACGCCAAAATAAAAATGAAAGTCTTCTTACAAAGAACTCTCTCATGCCAGATTCCTTCTCCCCTTCGAGAACCACGAGCGACGCAACGGCTCCGCGCTCAAACTCAACGGCAAGCTGGACCCGGAGCCGCGCACCATCGCCACCATCGACGTCACCGACTCGCCGCGCCGCCCCGACCCGCGCACTCCCTCGCCCAGCTACGACACGCTCGACAAGCTCAACCAGCTCCACCAGCGAGACACCTTCGACAAGCTCGGCATCGACAGCGAAACGGGCGAGATCACCACCAAAGATGAAATTATAGTCAAAAACGCCGAAGAGCTGAATAGAGAATTCTTGGACTCTCTAGCGATAGAGGAGAAAACGGTTAAGATCTCGGTTAAACCGGTCGAGAGTCTGATCGAACCGGATAAGGTTTTTAAGGGCTTGGATGTGTCCAAGCTGGAGGGACCGAAGGAGGAGGGGAGGGATTTTAGTCAGAACTATTTGAGTGATATGCAGAAATTTAGTATGGGTGAGTTTTGAGCAATATTTATAACACAAATGAAGTACCTGTTGTTTATATTAAAGACTTTTCCAGCAAATATGATCATTATTATTAAGTTCAAGGAACAAATTCGTATCTTATATAGAACTAATACTTAAAATTCAGGAATATTATTGGTCTTAGGGCTGATATCACATAGTCAGATAACTTTTATCTGAAGAATAAATATTGCGGTTTGACAGCTTTTGTACACAGAATATGTTAAAATGTCAGATATATTCTTTATCTAAAGAATCATATGATTTGAATGATTTTGCTCTTCAGCCCTTAATTGAAAAATACGTGTAAATAAATAAGACAGTACAAAAGAACTCTGTCCTCATTGAAAAAATAATCATGCTTGGCAGATATTCGAATTTAGGAATAGTTTCTTCTAAATGTATTTTAAAGTGGTGGTGCAGTGGTAACAGAAGAATATTTCGAAAACATGTCAAGTTCATGACCGCGACTTTCGAGTTGATTCGCGACCGTAACAAATATGTATGTATTTACAGAATTATAATAATTAAAGTCATCAACACAAATTTCTAAGACCAAGTAATCCTACTGAATGACTATTTCATGAAATCTTGACATTTTAGGATTATACTAATTTAACAAGTTGTATTACTGATTCTAATGATTATGATTCTGTAAATACATATTTGTTACGGTCGCGAATTATATTTTAATCAACGTACAACTTAATACTGACCAGCAAATTGCAAAAAACGTAAGAAAATTTGAATATCGCGGGCTACCTTAGCGCTTCCCTCTTAACCGATGGAATTTTTAAATTAATTATATTATTACAATTTCAGGCCCGGAATCCCTATCATCTCGTGCGACGCCTGTCAACGGTCACGCCGCGCCTGCGCCCACTGACCTTGTAAGTTTTAAGCTATTCTATTGTATCACTTCAACATTATATGCCCGCGAAATTGACCTCATCCATCGCTTACCACCACTCGAGGGAGTCAAGAGCTGGCACGTTTCACAATTTTTTTTTTAATTCCTTCGCTTGCCATTAAGAGGGACCCCATTGGGTCGTAAGTTTTGTCCATTGGTCGTCTGACATGCGGCAGATGTGTCCAGCCCAATTTCATTTTAAAGCGTGGCAAAGTGACATTACTTAGCAGCTTTGAACAGAGAGAAGTGGAAGAGAGTAGGGAGGTCTTTGTCCAGCAGTGAAACATCACAGGCTTTTAATAAAAAAAAATCTTTCGTTAAAAAAGAAGCAATGACAGATAAATAAAATAGTACAGACGCGAGACGCCAGCACATCAAGCTACCCAAAACTGTCAAATTTTTCCAATCAACCTTGAACCTTATGCTTTAGCGATAAAGTTGAAAATCTATTAAAGAAATCTGACAGATTGTGGTAGGCTGATGTGCTGGCGTCCGTACATTACGATACGTGTGACTTAAGTAGCACATTATAGCACGCTGTGCATTAATACTATTTTAGTGTCTAAACACACTATGTCGAGGGTATGCGACCGAAGTTCGGCATGATTACGCTTGCAATGCTATTTGAATTACTGACGACACATTATGCCGAAATTACGTTGCTTTAAATAGCATTGCAGGCCGACCTTCGGTCGTGAACTTTCGGTATAGTGTGTTTAGACACTTAGAGCGTTACGACGTACCTACGGTATTTCATACAAACTTTCAAACCCTTGTTTTTCGAAATGAATGAACGGATTTTAATGAAACTTCATACACATAAGCAGGGTACAAAGGTCTAAAAAGTTAGTAAAGAACATTTTCGAAATGTCTTATTAACTGGAAATGTCTGTTTCCATGGAATATTTAAAATCGATCTAATTTAGCTGTTACACTATTTTTCGACAATGTTCTCTACTAACTATTTAGATCTTTGTATCCTGCTTATGCGTATGAAGTGTCATTAAAATCCGTTCATCATTTCGAAATGGAAGTTTTTATGAAATGCCGTACTTCGTAAACGCTTTTAATTCACACGCGTATCGTATACTATTCTATAGCTCGTGTGATTTAAACGCGCATTTGAGTCAAGCTGTTCTGTGTAAAAAGAGACTTCTTAAGTCACAGATAAGCGTGACTCAAGCATATAAAAGTACTCTGTGGACTCAAGTGTGGTTTTAAGGTCACAGAGTGCTCTATACATTATGTTAAAAGATACACGGTGTCCACATATTTATTAATATTGCAATTGAACTATTTCTACGAAAATGACACAGAGGTGCTGATTCCCTTGTTCACAAATTAAACTAAATTTAAGTTCAGTGCATCTTTTTCTTTCTATTTCATTAAGAAAAGGATAGAAAATAAATTTTAGTTTAGTCCTGTCAAATTGATTAGTGCTTGATACGACACCATACAAGTTAAGATAAGATAAACATTTATTCACAAGAAATGTGGTTACATAATGGTGGTAAGGTAATTCTAATCCCGTCACATTCTACCATAACAATGGTGCGTAAATATGTCAAAGGTGTACGAAATCTCTTGATGTTAAAAATAATATAAATTGATTAGTTAATTATATAATGTCAAAATGTATGTCATGAATAATTAATTATTGTATTAATTTAAATAATTGTACGAAGAAACAAAGAACCAAATTTAAAAGTCAAGTGTTGTGTTGCCATGTCAGTGAGATTAAGAAATTTCAACATTAATTAGTTAAGTACATCATTTTCTTTATATGTCATAAAATCCTTCAAAGTATAAAAACATTTTTCTGCAAGCCACGCTGTAAGTTGTTTCCTAAACAGAGTAAGTCTTAATTCTTTGAAATTATCTGGTAGCTTATTGTATATATCTATAATGTTTATAAGTGATTAAAAACTTGCCTACTAAAATTACGTCAATTTACATCAGGCGCTGATTAATTTGACAGGACTAAACTAAAATTTATCTTCTGTCTTTTTCATAATGAAATAGAAAGAAAAAGAAGCACTGAACTTAAAGGACATGTTAGGAAATGGGCTTAAAATAATAATTTTTTTGAACAGCTGTCATGTATGGTTTTTCCTGTAGGGAAACTTATTCAGGATGGCCTGACAAAAACAGAAAAAATATTAAAAGCACCATTATTGAATAAATACATATTTTAAATCCAGATATTTTTGGTGTCATAATATTATTTTTGCACATTGAAACAAAGAAAAAATGGTTAAATATCATTTTTTAAAGCAAATTATACACCTTATTGTTATTTAAAATATTCTAAAATAATATTAGATGGTTTAAAATAAAACCAACTCCATGATTTGTATGTATGGCATTAATTCCTTTGCCTCCTAATGGAATCTATGAAAATATTACCTGTGCCAGTAAGGTTGTCATACTTGTCAGCTGTCAGTACACAGGTCTTCTTCTCTTCGTTTAATGCATGGACTTATTATACAAACAGGACTGAGCACTAGAAAAATCGCGTCATTGAAAAATGAACCATAAAGAGTTAAGTTTTGGGTTTATTTTATATACATTATCGTAGCTGAGGCAAAACGAGCCGAGAGAGATAGCCGGTACCGAGGCCGTTTGTCCCTTTTTCTCAATTGCCAGGAGATAAAAATGTTAAGATTGGTAAAAAAAGAAAAAATAAATAAGTGAGTTTCCTAGCCTTGTAACCAAGAATGAATATTAATAAAGTAATTATTTTCTTGATTGCTACCTTCGCGACTTAGATGTAAACTATTTGATCGGTCGGTCAATAAAAACCTTCTTTATAATGACGGCTTTAGAAGTTTCGTAAAAACTACTATGGTAACCCTGTTATGTGTCATGGCGACTTGTTGACGTTGAATATTGTTTTGTGAAAGCGAGCAGTATATTATACTACGTTATTTTAGCATTTTTTTTGCCAAAATGGTCAAAAAGTGTTGCGTAAAATCGTGTAAAAGTGAATCCTATGGTGGATGTGGCATATCGTTTCACAGGTAAGCGATAATAAAGATTTTGTTTACTCACATGACTAGAGTGACCATGCTGCAGACGTTTTGTTAACTTAAGACCACAATTAATAGCTTTGTTTATTTGTGATTATAATATACTATAATTACTTACTAATATTACGTACATGTTGCAGAAGCAAAGAAGAAGAAGAAAGAAGAAGAAGAAAGAAGAAGGCAGAAGCTCCATAAATCAATTTTGTTTAGCCATGTTTGAATTTATTAAATATATATGTATCTATGTATCTGTGTGTGTGTGTGTGTATGTATGTATGTATCTGTATGTATGTATCTATATATTATGGCTTGGTTTTATTTCCATTTTTTCTCTAATTAAATGCCCTAAAACCTGCTGTTAAGGGTGAACGCTGGAAGGAGAGAACCCTGTATCACCTGCACACACCATAATTGCACTACCTACCGATCCCACCAATCTCTCGGTTGTAACGCAATAAGGTTGCTTGCGCTACTCTTATGATTATGATCTAGGTATTCATAATACGCGTTTTAATACCATGTCGCTGGCTAGAACACTTAGCTAGCGATATGGTATCAAAAAAGCGAATTTTATCCTACACGATTAGCCCTAGCACTGATTAAGGCGGTACGAATGGCATGGTAAATAAGTATCGTTCACGTAACTGAAATATGAATCGATAATATTAGCTGGGCCGGCAGTCTCGACAGAGATAACGACAAAATCGCTAACTTTCTATTGCTAATTACTAACGAATAAATTCGTTTGCAATAATGATGCTTGTGATAATCGCATCTTTGATGTATAGACTTGCATTTTCCGCAAGCATCGTTATTGCAACCGAATTCTTTCGTGAGTAATCAGCGATTGAAAGTTAGCGAATTTGTCGCTATCTCTGTCGAGACTTCCAGCCCTGGAAATATTGTACTTAAACTGAAAACTATTAATATGTCTGTGTGATACAAAGCACGCATATTGCATTAAAATTCCAATGTATTGAATGTCAGTCCTTGAAGTCTCCTGTGTGTAAAAATTGTTTGGTCACCCTGTTAGAAAGAGACAAACAGCCTCGGTGTTTGCCATCTCTGTCGGCACGTTTTTTCGGGACGAGTGCTCAGTCCTGTTTGTATAATAAGTCCATGGTTTAATGTCAAAATTGAATTGAATTTGACACTTGATTGACGTTTACGGTTCACAATGACTATAATGACATCCAACTGAAAGGTGTTGCCAAAATCAATAATTACTGTGGGTTGCAATTTATTTTTTAAATAATGATTATTAAAATGTATAATAATTAAGGAAAGGGTGCTTTAAAAAAAAATAAAAAAAATATACAAAGTCTCCTTAATTTATGTACTTTCATAAAAATATGATCTCTTCCCTGTTCACAGTAGCTTCGAATAAAAGCCCAGCCTCCATACAAAAACCTAACATGTCCTTTAGTTTAGTTTGTGAACAACAGGATCGGCACCAGCATCAGTTCGGCTAATCACAGAATGTAGTACGTACCGTATCCCTGTAAGGTATATGTGTTGTTGCAGAAGGCGCTCCGGCCGCCGCCCGCGCCGGGCCGCAGCTCGCTGCGCGCCGTGCGCGTCAAGCAGCCGCGCGCGCCGCCGCACACGCGTGAGTCTGCCTTGCATTTATATACCTTTTATTATCACAAGTGTTTTCCTCAAGGAATTAGCATACAGCAGATGGATTCTGTATCTGTAACCATCTTACCGTGAAAACTTAGGTAAGGTGAGCGTGGAGTGAGCTGTCAATAGTGTCAATTCCCAGCAAAAACAAACTCACTTCACCTAAGTTTTCACGGTGAGATTTTTACAGAATCGCCCGGCTGGTCTCAAAGAAAAAATGGTTTTCTTCAATCATATGAATTTTGACCCAAGCTTTATGGAGCGCTTAATCGTTGCAAATGGGTCACTCTATCACGTCCAGAAAGGAATATGTAAAATCACATTGAAGTCACGCAAAATCCTGCATCACGCAAGCAAAGTTTACCGCCTGACTAGCATATACTTACATATACAACGTTTCTGGTCAGAGGATCTTTCCTGCATTATAGAGGTTGAATGAACGTTACACCCTGATCCTCATCACACTAATATTATAAAGGCGAAAGCTTGTGAGTGTATGTGTTAATATGTTTGTTACTTCTTCACGCTCAAACAGCTGGACCTATTTTGAAAAAATGACACCCTGGATTAACATATAGGCTACTTTTTATCCCGATATTCCCACGGAATCGAAACTTATGCGAGTAAAACCGTGGGGCACAGCTAGATACTAACTACGACCCACGGTTTTCTATACATATAAGTTTTCACGGTAAGATTTTTACATAACAAAGCAATTGGTATTTAGCTGCATCCGGTTACACTGAAAGCTGACCCCGACATATTTGGAAGAAAACTAAGCTAGGTGCTGGATGGATATTGTAGAATATTGAATTTGCCGTTCCAGCTCCGCACCCGCTGCGGCCGGAGTCGGTCCCGGCGTCGCCGCCGGTCACGAACTTCGGCATCCACCACCCGCCGCCGCACGCGCAGCACGACGACGACATCGTGGAGGTAACCATACATTCGTAACGTCACGCCTGTACTCACCGAAGACTTTCCACAGCTATACCTATAGTAAACCCAGTATATTTAAATCCTATGTAGTAGGGACCGAGCTTATTGCCATCAACCGGGCACTAATCCATACTGAGAAATTCCTGACGGAAAAACCCAGTAATACTTTGCTCGACCTGGAAATCCAGGACCTCATGCTCAGCACTAGCGCTTGCTACCAACGAAAATATGTACTAATTAAAATCTTTCAACCCACAGGTCCCCTATAAACCGAAAACCCCAGAAATTATCGACTTGGACGAGTACCCAGAGAGCCCTCAAGCAGTAAAAAAGAAGAAACTGGACATCCTCAAGGAGCGAGGCCTCGAAGTGACCGCCCTGCCGGCCCCCTGGCAAGGCGTGGGCCCCCAAATCATGGGCCCCCCCATGCTCCTCAACCCAGCAGTACAGCACCAGATCATGACGCAGGCGCAGCTCTTCCAGATGTACAACATCATCCCGCAGAACTATGCCAACGGGATACAGCCTCCGAAAGTCATCCAGGCGTCTTCTATTTTCGGTAACACAGGGCCTGAGAAGACTGTCTATGGCAACCCCAAAGATCCCTTCATGCCACCTCCTCATGTTCTTCACGGAGTGCCAGTAAAGCCTTTGAAGACTGCCCTGCCTCCTACCATTCCTCAGGATATACTAGACCTGACCTGCAAGTCTTCAAGCCCCCCTCCGCAGAAGCCTGCAGTCGAAATAGTAAGGGTACCCCCCTCCCCCTCTCCAACGGCACAGAATTTAACAAAGAATTACACTTTAGTCGACGGGAAAGCAGTCGTCGGGTCGAATTTAGAAATTACTTTAGTCAATAAAGCTATGAGTCCTGGCAAGAATCGGCCTCCGCAGAAGAGGTCAAGCAACGGAAAGTTCATGTCCGCTAAAACTCCTACCCCGCCTAAAGAATCCTACCCTAAGTACACTTCACCAACCACCACCCAGAAAAAACCACCTATTAATATCCCCAACTACCAAATCAGAGAAGATTCCTCTCCTACCCAAAGCCAGGTTCTGCAAAACGCAATGAAAAATCAGAATCTAGCTCAAATAATGGATTTGCAGAAGAATTCAGTTCCTATGACGTCTTTCATGGACCCTTACGTGGCTCTATACAGTAGTTTGGCTGGTCAAATGGACCAGAGACAACTGGCCATGTACCGGGATCTAATGACCAACCAATTTCGCTACCCAGGACTTCTAAACCTTGGCGTAGGGACACCGACAACGAAAAATTAGGTTCTAGTCTTTGGTTATTTGTGATATACAGTTTAATGGTGGCTTTGAGTTCTTGAAAGGTCAAAAAATCACTTTAAATGGGGAAAAATCGTTAAAATTTACGAAAATTCCGTCTTTTTGGGTTTTCTTATGACTTGTGTAATAAATTTTGTATACGACTGTTATATTTTTAAAGTGTGACCTACTCTCTGGCTCTAAGAGACTGTCAAAGGACCAATTAGTAAGTTCAAGACTAATTGGAATTGTAAAAGATACTAAAGCCCACAAACTAAAAGGATCGCCTTTGTCACTAAATAGGCCTATAACCCTAGGAGCCCCTACAAAAGACAAGAATGCCTCTGGAACTGTTCTAGGTTCTAGCAGACCCTTGACAGGTTCTAGGAGGCTTTTGAGCGGTACTAGGAGACTCTTGAATGGTTCTAGGAGAATCTTGAGCTGTTCTAGGTTCTAGCAGACCCTTGAAAGGTTCTAGGAGGCTTTTGAGCGGTACTAGGAGACTCTTGAATGGTTCTAGGAGAATCTTGAGCTGTTCTAGGTTCTAGCAGACCCTTGAAAGGTTCTAGGAGACCTTGAGCGGTACTAGGAGACTTAATGGTTCTAGGAGAATCTTGAACGGGTCTAGGGGAACTAAGCAGTTCAAGGGGACTCTAGATGAATCTAGAGCAGTCTAAAATTGTTCTAGAAGACTAAATGATTCTAGGCGACTTGAAATACCTCTAGTTTTTAAAAAGAACGACAAATGCCACCAAAATGATCTCCAGGGAATGATTTATTATAATTATATTGAAAAAAAATTATGGGAACAATTAAAATATTGTTTCTAAATGAAAAAAGATAAAATTTTGTAAATATTTGTTTGTAAGTAATTATTAATGAATAATTGTCGATAGCTATTATTAATATTGCAAAGTTTTTATTTGAGTGCGTAGTAAGTTTATGTTGTTTCCCTGTTTGTATGTGTTTATCTACGAAACTTCGACTTCGGCTATTACAGGCACTGACATTTAAAACATTCAATGTTGATTTTGTTGATAATTAATGTATTGAAGAAAAACTAATAATTTTATTTGAATTTTTACCAAAATCAGTTTCTGAGATGAACACAACATACGATCTAACATTACTACACACTTGTTACTGTAAAATAATTTGTGTTATAACTATTAGCTGAATTTGTAGTTTTAATACATTCTTCTTGTTAAACGTCTAACTGACCTCAGGATTCAAGGTTTAATACAGATGGGTGTGCAAATCTTTAGTAGTAAAAACCAAAAGGGTTTGAAGATTTTTATATGCAGTCTGGCAATCCTATGTGTCCGCCATTTTGATTTTTTTCAAAATGGCGTCCACGCGTGTATCCTATATAAATAATTATGGATATCACTTGATCAACTTTGAACGTTAATATCTCGGAAACGCGATACTTTACGGCTTTGTTCTTAGTACGTTTTATGTTTGCATTAATGTCAGCTGTCGATTTATATAGACAACACGAACAATCAGCAATCTGTTAGTCAAACACAATCCTGAAGTAATTTAGATGTGGTTGAAACAACTTTTTGATAACAAAACCACTTCAAATCGGTGACATTATAATTAATCTTCCCTTATACAGGGTCACATTAAATTACCTAGCGAAACTTCGCAAATGTGACAGCTATCGTTATCGAATGACGCAAAAACGAAAATAAAAGATTTTCTAAACTCATATTTTCTACTAACTACATTAGCCCTTGACCCCGTAGTCAGCTGTAGGTTTTGATGTGAAACATCTATAGCCGCACGTAAAACAAATTTCTGGCGTGGCGACGCATGCCGTGGCGACGCGTCGCCACGCTATATGATGGTGTATATATACAGTCACAGTCATGTGTACTGTGTGGCGACGCGTCGCCATGCGCAATCGACTGGGGTTCTCTTCCCACTCGATCCGGCGTTAAGCTATCTCTCTCTCGCCACACAGATAATGTCGATGTTTCACATCTGCCAGGCGTCCCGTGACGGCTCACTTTTTGATGTGAAACATCTATAGCCGCACGTAAAACAAATTTCTGGCGTGGCGACGCATGCCGTGGCGACGCGTCGCCACGCTATATGATGGTGTAAAGGTGTATATATACAGTCACAGTCTTGTGTACTGTGTGGCGACGCGTCGCCATGCGCAATGTTTCACATCTGCCAGGCGTCCCGTGACGGCTTACTTTTTTTAAATGAAGAGTTTAGCTTTTTTTTTTGTTTTATATTCATTAGATATGGATGCCCGTCACCTCTGCGGAGTTTAGCTAGCTAATTTAATTTGACCCGGTAGTATTCAATACCAAAGCTTAAATGTATTCTACGACGGGGTAGCCGGGTAGGGTAGGGTATAGTACGGTCAGCGCTCTGCGTTACCTGATCCTGGCAACAAGAACAAGAAGATCATCAGAATCACATTTCACCAGTTATATCCAAGTCCCATGAAATCGGGAGCGAGCCTATGTCAAGCTGGTACTGTGAATGAAAAACCCAATAACATTGCGCCACTCAGGAATCAAACCCGGATAGAGAGGTTTTAATAATCTAAAAGTTGTTTCACAATAAATGGTTCCCGTTAGAATAATAATTGTCTTCGCAATTTGTAAATATATAATAGTATTGCAATGTTTGTGCGAACGTCGTACAAAAGTAAAATTATTAAAATTTTATACTTGAGTATCATTTTTATCCGACTCATTGACACTGAAATCGTTTCCTGTTACCTAGTAACTGGGTTGTGGAGAACAGATAGGCAGTCGCTCCATGTAAAATACTGGTACGGTGTTTTTAATCTCACGAAGCGACGCGCGTTTTATTTGTGGTTACCAAGTGTATAAAGATAGATAGATAAAACGTTTATTCAGTGCAACAAGACACAATACAGGTATTAATAACATCAAAAAAGGTAAAAAAAATAATAACAAAGATTAAAAAGATAAATTGAACCATAGACACCTAGCTCATAAACATCTATAACTTAAAGAAGCTGTGAATGTGTATGTAAGCGCAGGAGCTCTCGGTACCGTCCGAGACAATGGGGAAGTCGGAAGTGTGTGTGTGTTATGTGCTGACGCTACACGTCTACTCGCACACATATTCACAGCGTATTTGTAAACTTGGTTACCACAAGAGACATCAGGCGCAGGATTCCTGCACCTGCATAGCATATATACAGCGTCCGGACATCAATCGTCGGGCAGTAAGTAGCCCACCAGACACGTCACCCGTCTGGTCGGAGGATCCTCCCTGCACTATAGAGGGTGAGTGAACTTTACACCCTGTTCCTCATACTGTCATGGGCTCGCCTCCTAGTACAGACGCCAGCACATCAAGCTACTACAATCTGTCAAATTTCTTTAATAGATTTTCAACTTTATCGCTAAAGAATAAGGTTCAAACTTGATTGGGAAAATTTGACAGTTTCGGGTAGCTTGATGTGCTGGCTTCTGTACATAGGACTCTAAATAAAATCACTGAAATGTTTCCAAATGTCTTTATTCCTTACACTTTATCGTTAAATATAACATCACAGTCTAGGCGAGGTCGGGCGCCCACAGCTTGAACGTCCTGTCGTACGAACACGTCGCTATGAACTTGTTGTCGAACGAAATGTCCGCGCTCATCACCTGGAAATACATAAATATTCATTCGTTTATATATACATCTACTGAAACCTCACATAATCTCTTTCAGAGGGCGCCGACCAAACGCCGACCGCGCACTGGCGCTCTCATCATTTGTTTGGTTATTTCACAAACGATGAGGGCGCCACTAGGCGGCCGGCGTAGCCTTAAATCTATGAATAATAATAAATATAATCGTATGTACAGAAATGTCACTCAACCTAAAAATAATATTGCAATTCCTTTTCTGTTTTACAAATTATTAAGAGAAGTTTTACTAAATCTAGAGTCAAAAATAATGTTGTAGACATGGCCACTTGGCCAAAACCCTCAATCCATACAATAAGGATAGAGGGTCATGTTCAAGTCAGAGATCTTGCGGACGTGATACAATTAATATCAATAATGAGTGAAAACGGACACATTCCTTTCAAACTTTCGATTTTGTTTTGTGATGCATGGTTTCTGGCTCCATCTCATTGGAACCGTGAGTTTTGTTAGGGCAACTAATGCATACTAAGCCTATGAAAATCCCACTGCTGGGACTTACATTGATACAACTAGTATCAATGTACGTCCCAGCAGTGTATATACTTTCATCGATTTACTGATATATGATAATGATTTTCATACATACAGTCATCCAAATATATCGGAAACGTGTCCCTTTAGGGTACCATATTACTTGACATTTTTTGTTTGTACAAGTGTACCCTACCCATGCAACGCATGCCGCTTTTTGTAATTAGCATATGCTAACTACAAAAAACGCGGCATCTTAAAAAAAAAAAACAAAATGGCGGCGGGTGAATTTGTTTCCATAGAAAAATATTCAAAACCCTTTCTGAGATGGCGAAAAATAGAGATGTATGGAAGAAAAAGACTTGGTGCGCCTTCCACTAAGCAATTGGGAGAAGGCAGATGATGATGATAAAAAAGCTGGTCACCTTGTTGTCGTGTCCGGAGAGCGTGCGCAGTGGATGCCAGGCGGGGTTGGACCACAGCTTGGCCGTCTTGTCGTACGATGACGTCAGCAGGAAGTGCCCGTGACTCTTCTGGTAGCGCACGTCTGAAACATTACAGAATCAAAGCATTTATTTAAATGAAATGAAACCATAAACAGCACTTTTAAATTGTCAAAGGAGTCGGTCTGTCAGAAAGATGAGTTTTATTTACACCCATAAACATCATCAGTTGTAATATCATCACCATCATCTGCGAGCCTTTTTCCAACCATGTTGGGGTCGGCTTCCAGTCTAACCGGATGCAGCTGAATACCAGTATTTTACATGAAGCGACTGCCTATCTGACCTTCACAACCCAGTTACTGGGTATATATTGGTTAATATTAAATTTACCATAGACAGGTTGCGTCGACAAGAATAAAAAAAAAGAAAGAAAAGAAAGGAGAATAATGATAAAGGGAGATGAATTTGTTCCAAATAAGATCGGTTTAGACTAAACGAGTGAACGCAAAATCATAAACAATTTTTTCGTGTAATAAACAGTTTATTTCGCTGATCTATCAGAGATGTACCAGACTCCAGCACGTCAAGCTACTACAATCTGTCTAATTTCTATAATAGATTTTTCAACTTTAACGCTAGAGCATGAGGTTCAAAGTTGATTGGGAAAATTTGACAGTTTCGGGTAGCTTGATGTGCTGGCGTCTGTACCTATTATAGTACCACATGTCGCCAGATATGTCTAAGTCCGATATAATAGGGCGCAGATCCAGCCACCGAGTTGCTACTGAGAAATTCCAGATGGAAAAAACCAACAACACTGCCCCCGGAATCAAACCCAGGACGTCATGCTCACCAGTAGCGCTTGCGACCACTGAACCAACGAAGCTGTAGATACCAACCCCCTTACTAATAAACGTTGTATAGCGTCTGTATAGTTACACAACGCTTTGGCTTCTTCTTTCGAAAGTCAAATTATTGACGACTGTACGAGACAAATCGGTGTGTAAATTCATCTGATATTTACAATGCGTGCCACGAAAGATGAGACTTGACCCCGCCTCCCCGCTCTTTCCGCTGCTCCTATGACGTCCGGTCCCGTCCCGCACTCAGACCTCATACCGCTAAAGATACCTAAAATCGTGTACTGCGCATGTCAAACCACGTGGTGTGTCAAGTCTCATCTTTCGTGGCACGCATTGTAAATACGTTTATTAGTAAGGGGGTAAACTAACTAGATAGACTTACCACTTAAAAGATGTGTGTGTGAGGGTATTGTGTAGAGCGCTGATCGTCTTCTTAAGTCCCATATTTTAGTCTGAAAAGAAACAAACAAAAAAAACATTTAATAAATAATCACAGGCGAACATCGTTATTTGTGCAAAAACTAATTCGAACGAAGACTTATGGGGTTAGTAACCTCTTGTACACGTTGTCAGATGTACAGAAATAGACATAGGGTACCTTTCATCCCGAAAAAAAGTGCTGGTCCCGAGGAAAACAACAATAACGTTATTATGATAATAGATGGCGCCACGTGTTTTTCGAATCATGATTCTAATCTATTTTAATATTATAAAGCTGAAGAGTTTGTTTGCAGCTGCCTCAGCTTATTTTCAGTTATTTGATTTTTGGATTGTTGTTTTGTAACTATTACTGCTGTACTCTGGACACTTTTAAAGCGTACGTCTTTTTAACCGACTTCTAAAAAGGAGGAGGTTCTCAATTCTGATGTTTCTATTTTTTTTTTTCACACAATACATACAACGGACACCTTCAGAGTCGCCAGAACAAACTGCGTAACTTTCATGTAAATAAATAAATAAAACTGTAGCCAGAGGCGTGTCCCCAGTCTGTCGTACTCTAAAGTTGCCGAATGCCCTTCTGGCTACCAACCCTGAATGTGATGTGTTTGCGGACGAATGGAGTAAAATAATGCGTTATGTCTGGTGTTCTGTGAGAGAAAGTTTGCAATGTATGAATAGCCTTTATATTTATAGCATAAATATGATCAGCCTATAAGGTTCCCACTGCTGGGAAACTGGACCTCTCTGTGAGTGGGCCGTAATCCACCACGCGGGCCCAATGTCACATGTCTTCTAATTTTTGGTTCTAGGACAAGCCAGTTTCCTCACGATGTTTTCCTTCACCGGTTTAAGAGCAGTAGTGATGAAATAAATGACACAAAGTAAAGCGCCTGGCTGTGTTGGAACCCTCGACCCGACCGAAATACTTGGCAAAAGTTTTAAAGGCCAACATTAATTTCGAGTTTCGATTTTCGATCCCAATATTAATCTAAACTAATTTTCTTTCCGTGTACTTTTCAACAAGTGTTTAAAAAAATAAAAAAAGCAACTATATTTTTCTTCAACCCAATTTTATATTTCCTTAATTAAAATACGAAAAAAAAAAAAACTTTAAACAGTTTCAGAGTTGTCGCTTCGCTCGATAGATGGCGTTGGGATCGAATTAGATCTCGCTATGGTTTCGTTACAAGCGTTTGTATAAGTACTGTCCTAACTTAGTTTCATATTGGGTTATATGGGTGCCGGTATCACCGGTAAACCCTATATTCGGTTAGATATAATTTTTGAAATAGATCTTGGAGTACGCGAGTACTGAGGTCTTAATTCATATAAATATAAAGTAGTATGGAAAAACTGACAAAAATCCAAAATTTGTTCTCGGAATAAGACTTATTCTAGGTATAAAAATTAGCGGTTAGCCTATTTGACCTCCACAATCCAGTTACTGCGATACAATATCCTCTTGGCAAGACTGGTTGTCACATTTTCAGGTTTCTGACTACCGATTCGATCAATTCGTGCATCTGCGTCTGTTATTATTCAATCACGAGCGCCTCCTCACCTCTATGTGCAGTTTAAAAGTTTTCGTATCATACTCTTTTTGTGCTTGTGCTGTGCGTACCTGATGGTCTGCGGCCGCGGTGGCGAGGTGATGTCCCGCGGGCGACCAGTCGGCGCCCAGCACGGGCCCCAGGTGCCCCTCCAGGAACATCACGCAGCGGCCCGTGCGCAGGTCCCACACGCGACCGAACGCGTCCATGCCGCTGGAGAAACAAAAAGAAAATGACGACGATTCGCTATACCAGAGACTTAGGTGGAATTCCACCAATGAAATTGTACATTGCTTAGTTCAGCACATCTAAACCAGCGCTGCAGTATTTATTTTTTAAATATCGACTGACAGCTAGCTCTTGAATGTGGTTCAATGAAAGAAAAATTGTTCATTCGGGACACGCACAGGAAATAAAAAAAGGAGGATTTAAAACTAACAATATACATTAAAAAAAAAAAAAATGGATAACATAATAAGCCTATAACGTTCCCACTGCTGGGACACAGGCGTCCTCTCTGTGAGAGGGAGTGGGCCGTAATCCACCACGCGGGCCCAGTGCGGGTTGGTAGATGTCACGTCTTCGAATTTTTGGTTCTAGGACATGCCGGTTTCCTCACAAAGTTTTCGTACACCGTTTTGAGAGCAATGGTGATGTAGTTATTTCCTTTACTTTTACCAAAAAACCCTATTTTCGTTTTAATTTTTGGTTGAAATAAAAAAAAAAACTCCGGTCGGACTCTCCTGCTTACCCGGTGACGGCGAGCGAGCCGTCTCCCTGGAAGGCGACACTGTACACCGGCTTGGCGTGTCCCTCCTGATGCAACACCTCCGTCGCTGTAACACACCAAATGTATCATCAGAATGAGGGTTTTCGTGAAAATTTACGACACCAGTTGGCACCACTTTGACAAGAGGTCTTCCAATATAAAATATATGATGACGTTCATCATTCGATTCATTCATCATTCAGTCATGACTAAAGAAAATATAGGCTCTTTGACAGATGCCTGGACCTGACGTGTCAGTGCTGCCACCTAGCGAACATCATTTCAGAATACCCTCATTATACAGGGTGAAATAAAGTTTACAGGTAATTTTGTAACCTATCTAGGAGAGCAGTAGGGCACCCACTAACTAGATTAAGAAACTTTATGCTAGTGCTTTATATTATACTAGCAACGCCCTGCGGTTTCACGCGCGTAAGTGTCGATCCCGTGGGAATATCGGGATAAAAACTACCCTATGTCCGTCCCCGGGATGCAATCTATCACTCTGCCAAATTTTATCGAAATCCGTTCAGTGGTTTAGGCGTGAAAAGGTAACATACAGACAGACAGTTACGTTCGAATTTATTATATTAGTATGGATTACCTTACCATGTCATCTAGTCCTAATTGAACAATAAATCATTTTTTATTATTATTAAAATTAGCTAGGGAAACTTCCATGTGTGTGAAGTTTCGTTTATCTACAGATAATAAAAAGAAAATAAATAAATTTGATAATAAGTTTCTGTGAGGCCATCGATCGCAGTTTTTTTATAGTAACATTTACAGACGTGATGAATATCGATACCTAAACACGATAAAACAAAATGAAACATTTACTGAATTGATACTTTAAGTAACAACACTACAAACGGTCGTTGACCCCCCAAAAATACGTCATATATTTTTTGTTTTCAAGATATCGTGTTTAGATATCGAACCATCACGTGTGCAGAGTTTTGCTAGGTAATTTCATTTGACCCTGTATAAGACAAGCATGACCACATACATACATTTAAACAAGGATTGAAAAAAAAAGTCTTTTCGATTTATATAAGGTGCGGTGCTATTTTGTAAAAATCTCACCGTGAAAACTTAGTTGAAGTGAGCGTGGAGTGAGCTGTCAATAATGTCAATTCCTAGCAAAAACAAACTCACTTCACCTAAGTTTTCACGGTGAGATTTTTACAGAATCGGCCGGCTGTTTCTAAATTAACTCAACAAACTTTAAGAGGTGCTTTAGACCCTCGAACTGAACAACTTTCTCTATGGGACCAACTCTGAAATCACGAAAAAAAAATCTGCCGTTTCATACACTTTGGTCAAGTAGGTATTGAACTTTTGTATTAAACAGCAGATTTTTTTTATTCGTGATTTCAGAGTTAGTCCCATAGTTCAGTTCGATGGTCTAAAGCACCTCTTAAAGTTTGTCGGGTTGATTTTGAAACACCTTATAATATTGTACTCTTTCAGTATAATTTTTTTTACATCTCACAATATCACGCCTGCGGGGAATACAGGCGTTGGACAAGGTTTGAGGTGTGATTTGTTATTTTTCCTTCCTTTAAAAAAAGCGCAACGTACCTGTCTGCAGATCCCACAGCCGCCAGGAGTGGTCGAAGACTGTGGTGCCGAGGAAGCGCCCCGACGGGTGGAACTCCACGCGGGCCACGCGCGACGGGCCGTGGCCCTCCAGCGACGCCATAGGTGCCTCGCTACAGACAAAATCGAAACTCATTTATTCACACTAGGCTGGGTACTTGTTGGACGTCAAAATGACATGGGACAGTCCGCGGCAATCAGTGTTGTCAACCAGCGCTTCTTGGCGCCGATAAGCGCTAGCAAATCGGTGCCGGTTATCAGTTTTCTGCATGAATACAACCTCATCTTCCTAGCCTTTTCCCAACTGTATTGGGGTCGGCTTCCAGTCTAACCGGATGCAGCTGAATACCAGTATTTTACATGGAGCGACTGCCTATCTGACCTCCACAACCCAGTTACTGGGTAATACGATACCCCTTCGTAAGACTGGTTGTCAGACTACCCGTAACGACTGTCAAAGATCCACGAATGACAGCCGGGACCAACGGCTTGACGTGCTTTCCGAGGCACGGAGGGGTCTTGGTATGTAAAGATGGACACCCATCCACGAACAGAAACAGACAAACAGGTACATAAAAGCATAGAGACAGGATAACAAGCACAGACATAAACTAACACTCACAATGTAACAATATGTCGTTCATTAAATCTTGCACACTCTATTTTTCACATCAATACCGTTTTTTGTCAAAAAAAAAAACATAATTTTTAGAAAATCTTTCATACTTCTCTATCAGACGTCATCTTAATAGTCACACCCTTTCTAAACATATCTTAGACTAGTTTCTGGCCGCGACTACGTCCGCGTAAAATTTCTTGTTCCCCCGACCCACCCGCATCGCGTCGCCTACCTTACTTTGTTTCTTTTTGCTCGGCTCCTGAGGGTCATAGCGTGATGTTAAATAGCCTATTAGACTTCCTCAAGAATTAGGCTATCAAATGCAAAAAGAAATTTTCAAATCCCACTAGTAGTTGCAGAGATTAGCACGTTCAAACAAACAAACAAACTCTTCAGCTTTATTTATTTACTAGCTTCTGCCCGCGACTTCGTCTGCGTGAAATTTCTTGTTACTCCGACCCACCCCGTCGCATCGCATCGCCTGCCCGCGCTATTACTTCGTTTTAGTTTAGCGTTCTTTCTGACTTTTTTTCTTTTTGCTCGGCTCCTAAAGGTCATAGCGTGATGTTAAATAGCCTATAGCCTTCCTCAAGAATTGGGCTATCAAATGCAAAAAGAGTAGTTCCAGAGGTTAGCGCGCTCAAACAAACAAACAAACTCTTCAGCTTTATTTATTTATATGTTCGTCAAAATATAGGGAACAGCTGATTTTTTTTTCGCGATTTCAGCTTGGGTCCTATAGTAAAAGTTGTTCATAATGATGAGTACAATGACCTCTTAAGAGGTTGTTAATGTTTTACTAATAACCCTGTAAAGTATATAGATTTTCGCACGAACCTGCTGAAGTTCCACAGATGAACAGACCCGTCGTACGCGCACGTAGCCATTGTGACCGCTTCTGAACCTTCTGTGCCTTCTGACGTGTCCATAGGCGCCAGGGCATCCTCGGGATTCGGTTCTTCTTTCTCTTCTTTCAGCTGAAAAAGTACGGCGAGATATATTTGTATGAAGAAGTGCGCAGCATACAGTGCACAGCATAATCAACCTGGCCCCACTGCTGGGACACAGGCCTCCTCTCAGTGTGAGGGAGTAGGCCGCGCTCCACCACGCGGGCCCAGTGCGGGTTGGTAGATGTCATGTCTTCGAATTTTTGGTTCTAGGACATGCCGGTTTCCTCACGATGTTTTCCTTCACCGTTTTGAGTGCAGTGGTGATGAAATCTATACATACAGTATGTTAACTAACAGAGGGCGTTCCCGTCAACCCGCAATAGTATAGCATCCATACATGCTAAAAAAAATATTACCATTCGAAAATAAAATGTTTTTTTTTTTTATATATTAAAATATTCACTAAAAATCGTAAATTGATACGTTAAAGAAACACTCTGTACACGCGTACTTGAAGGACAGCAATGTCGGAATTTATTTAATTAAATAAATTAGAATTAATTAAATAAATAGAGTATCAATTTACGATTTTTAGTGAATATTATAATATAAAAAAAAATAAAAACATTTTATTTTCGAATGGTAATATTTTTTTAGCATGTATGGATGCTATACTATTGCGGGTTCCCGGGAACGCCCTCTGTTAGTTAACATACTGTATATATAAAATTCAAAGTCCTGACTGACTGATATATCAACGCATAGCCTAAACCGCTGCTCCTAGAGACTTGAAATTTGCAAGGTGTGTTCTTTGTGAAGAGTAAGAAAGGGTTTTTCGAAATTCCACCCCTAAGAAGGTGAATGGGGGGAGGGGAAAATGTCACGAGGACGAAGTCCCGGGCAGAAGCTAGTTAAATTAATAAATACACAAAGTGAACCTGTTACGCCAAGTTAGCGCCATTTTGTTTGTTTGGAGCCGACTCAAAAAGAGACGACGCACAGGATCATATATATACTTGTCTCTTTTTCGCTCCCAATTAATGCAATCTCGATCCGAGTAAGGCAAAGCGTGTGAAGCCTGGTGTCGAGATTGGCCATTCGAGATCTCGCCGCGGAACATTTTATCTTGTTCCTCATACCTGTTACTTACCTTCTTGAGGAAGTGGTCAGGCATGGCGGCTTTTGGGTGGAAGGCGGCCCCGCTGACGTTACACTTGTGACCCTTCAGCACCTGCAGCGGCCGGCACTCCGGCACCGACCACACCTTGGACAGACCTGACCTGGAATCGATAAAAGCCAATGAGCAAAATGAAGCACTTGTGCCATTTTAGGGTTGACTTGTTTCATACTAAAGTAGTTAAAATATATAAACCGGCTTGTTTTTTTTTTTTAATAACTGACGAAAAAGGTGTTTGTAGATTTTAGGATGGAGCCTAGTGGCATACCCACCGTCGCGCCATTTTGTTTTTTTTTTCAAAATGGCGGTCACGCAAGGAACTTGTATAAATCGATACCTAACATCAACTTGAACGTTAATATCTCGGAAACGTGACACTTGACGGGGTTTGGTCTTAATAGGTTTTCTGTTTGCATTAATGTAAATGCTAATGATTTAAAAAGGTTTCATGCGAAGCCGCTATTATGAAAAAAAAACTGGCCAAGTGCGAGTCGGACGCGCACACGAAGGGTTCCGTACCACAAGGCAAACACGCCATAAAAAAACACGTTTTTTGTATGTGAGGCCCCCCTTATATATTTATTTTATTCTATTCTTAGTATTTGTTGTTATAGCGGCAACAGAAATATAATCATCTGTGAAAATTTCAACTGGCTAGACAGCTATTACGATTCATGAGATACAGCCTGGTGACAGACGGACAGTGGAGTCTTAGTAATAAGGTTCCGTTTTTGCCATTTGGGTACGGAACCCTAAAAAGATCAAATTGGCGGACCGGTAGGTATGCCACGGATCACCAAAGCCCTCCCAACGCTGGTGGGTCCAGATTGTAGTCGAAGTCTCTTACGCCCTGTATTATCTAAGACAAGGTCATTGAACTCACCAGCTCGCGGTGATCAACATCTTGCTGTCACTGCTAAACCTGCAGAAGCTTATCGGACGTGTGTCACCAATCTGAAATTTAAAAACAAAGGTTTTTTTTTAATATTATTTTAACATTATCTGCGGCCTACCTACCTGCCCGCCATTTTTTCCTTCAAAATGTCTGCCACTCATGAAACCTATATAAATAGACAGCTGCAAACAGAAAACATAATAGGACCAAACCCCGTATATCGTCACGTTTCCGAGAGAATTGACGTTCAAAGTGAATCACGCACGTCACGTGCGTGATTCATATTTTTTGAACTTGCGTATATCTTGTTGCAAAGATGTTTGATTATTTCAAACATCAGGGGGCCTAAAAAGGCCACTTCGGCAGAATCATAAAAGGATAACATTATGAATCATAATGACAGTTAACTGTTAAGTTAATCGTATCAAATCCCATTGGTGAAGGATTTATCAGTTATTTTTTTTTGTCTGTGCTAAAATACCAATCAATCCAATCCCAATCTCTTTGATTATACCTACGTAGTGCAGCGAAAAAAAGTAAAACGCGGATTGTCTTCGCCATATTACGATTCATAATGTTATCCTTTTACGATTCTGCCAGTGGCCTTTTTAGGCCCCCCAGAGCCCTTTCATCAAAATCAAATAATAATGATATTCTTCCGGCATAATTTTGTTCACGGCGCCCGGTCTCACCAGAGACTAGCCAAGTACTTAGGAGATAATGTAAAGCGACACAAGTTTTTTATAACAAGTTTCCAAAGCCGGTTACAGAACTTAGCGATTGAAAGTTCAAAACCCACATCAAACGTGTCCTTATCAAAAAAGCGTGGAGTTTCTTGCCGGCTCTTCTCCATAGGAAACGACCAATTGGAACCGTGCACCTAGCTTCTGACGTTTCATAAGTGCCCATGTAGGTTTATGTGAAATAAAATATTTCGTTTTTTTTTTTTACTTCCACGTTCGCACCTAGGCAAGGGGAAATCTGTAATGCGCCTGATCTATCTCCGGTCGTGTCGGAATGCCGTCTCTAAGTATTATGAGCGGCAAAAAAAAAACTGACCAAGTGCGAGTCGGATTCGCGATGCGATACGAAGGGTTCGGTACCACAAGCCAAAAACGCCGAAAAAAAAACAACACGTTGTTATATGGGAACCCCCTTAAATATTTATTTCATTCTGTATTTAGTATTTGTTGTTATAGCGGCAACAGAAATACATCATCTGTGAAAACGTCAACTGTCTAGCTGTCACGGTTCATGAGATACAGCCTGGTGACAGATAGACAGACGGTGGAGTCTTAGTAATAGGGTCCCATTTTTACCCTTTCGGTACGGAACCCTAAAAAACATGGCATCCAAAGCAAACAGTCATGTCCGTTTTCACTATAACTAGGGGTCACCTGTACATGTAATTTTTCAATATTTCTCGTTGGAATTATTAAAGTCAAAGTCAAAGCATTTATTTCAAATAGGCACATAAAAGGCACTTTTGAACGTCAGAAATTACAACAAATAGAATTGATTCTAGTCGCCCATTCCAAAACGTAGTTTTCGTATGGAGAAGAACGGGCAAGAAACGTGGAGTTTCTTGCCCGTTCTTCCCCATACGAAAACGTTACTCTTTTAAAATGTTTTACAATATTTTGTATACATTAATTATATAATATGTGAAGACGATGCACCTAAAATAAAATTACTATACCACAATAGGTAAAAGAATTAAAAATAAAACAATGACATATAAATTAATTATCTGATAGATACATGGTGCTCACATATTTAAAAACATGGTAAATTATATAAAAGAATGCCTCACCTGACTGCAGTATATTGACATGGCAGAAGCCTTCCTCTGCGACTCTTGCTTGGCAGCAGCGCGGACGCTGCCAGCCAACTTCAAATCCTCCCGCGCCTTGCTCAACCTGCGAGCACAAACAACATAACTGAGGCGACAAGTACAGGGTCAGATTATATTAGCTAGTGAGACTCCGCGGACTTGGCTGTTTAGTTTTTCTAGGTCGCCAAAATGGGAATTACTTGAGGCTCACAAGAAGAGGCACATTTGTTATTATAGTTATTACTATATTATATATTACTATAATAACAAATGTGCCTCTTCTTGTGAGCCTCGAGTAATTCCCATTTTGGCGACCTAACAAATCATCCATTTATTTGTCAGAATATTGTTACAGGGTTGTTACAAAGTTTTAAAAGTTCAAAACATTCTGCCGTTTCTGGCGTACAAATACATTTCAGGGTGTTGGTTAGTTTGTTAGATTTAATTTAAATAAATTAGGATTACATTCAAATTGCAAATTAGTCAAATATTAGCACGCGCACGCGCACGCACACGCACACGCAAATGCACACACAAACTTTCGCCTTTATAATATTGTGATTTAAGTCAACTTTTCATTATATTTTAGAGTGTCCATGAATATATTTAGGAAATCAAAATAGGAATTATTTGGGGTCCTATTAAAAAAATGCCTTAGAAGTTAGAATAAGGTATGCGACGCTTACTTAGCCAAATTAAAGTCAAAATACGGTCTGTGCATCTTGTCCTAAGCCTCGTGTCACCTCATGACCTGAAAAACCTTCTCACAACAGCTTTGGGGTCGGGTTCCAGTCTAACCGGATGCAGCTGAATACATGGAGTAACAGAATACTACTTTACATGGAGCGATTGCCTATCCGGCCTGCACAACCCAGTTACTAGGTAACACAAAAGCCTGGGTAAGCGTCCTCTCACCTGAGCTTCGCTTTCGGTAGCGAGTACCGCGCGATCCAAAGACGTGCTTCCCTCAAGTCCGGAGGTCCTTCGTGATACCACGTACCCTCCCGTCCTCTGTCTCTTTCTATCCTAGCCTCCTCTTCTTCTAGCTTCTTGTGAATCGCATCTTCTCCTAGACTGGAATCAGAATTAGAATTCATTTGTTGAAATAAAGACTTCTTTAGGAGCGTTGGGCATTTTTTGAAATGGGAAAAAACCATTAAACTCGCGCCACTGTTACCGAAAGCGACACCGCGCGTGTTTTGTTTATAAGACGATTAAAAAAATACCCGCTTCGGATGTGTTCGGCGGTCCTCGGGATGTAGAATAGAATAGAATAGAATACTCTTTATTATGTACACCAAATAAATTACAGACATAAATATAGAAACTGTACAAAGGGTGACACAATGGGATGTACTCGGTTTTAATGTATATCCAAAATGTCAGTGGGTGATGGCAAAGTATTCTGTTTGTGTTTTGTTTTCACTTCTGTCGGCACTCCCGGAATGCCACTGTTTTTTTTAGTATGTAGTTTTACATAGTGTAATGTATCCATCGAGTCCTCGAGTTCTGAGTTGAGCCACACGATTACTGACAAATGCTTGTACTGATTGGACTGGTTCACTTAAATCTGTGGTACTTTCTTCAAGACCGTTTCAAACATCAGTCTACATGGTCTTCACATGATCTGACCAAGATTATGTCTGGACTTTAAAAGAGACTGTGACCTCTGAGTTTGTTTCAGTGTTTCTTCCCACAGTCGGATATAAAAGACCGACCTCATCATTTTTCTAAATAATTATATTATTTAGAAAAATATTTTAACTGAAGTGAATGCTATTGTACAGACGCCAACACATCAAGTTATCCGAAACTGTCAAAATTTCCCAATCAACCTTGAACCTTATGCTGTAGCGATAAAGTTGAAAATCTATTAAAGAAATTTGACAGATTGTAGCAGCTTGATGTGCTGGCGTTCTGTACAAACCTACTTACAGAAATAAAATAATTCAATATTTAAATTTTTCAAGATCATGCGAGGTCGTAGGTTCGAACCCAGACAGACGCTTTACTTTGTGGAAATAATTTCATCACCACTGCTCTCAAAACGGTGAAGGAAAACATCGTGAGGAAACCGGCATGTCCTAGAATCAAAAATTCTAACGACATGTGACATCTACCAACCCGCACTGGGCCCGCGTGGTGGATTACGGCCCACACCCTCTCGCAGAGAGGAGGCCTGTGTCCCAGCAGCTGATTATGATGATAATGATTTTCATCAGATATTTTTCGTACGGACGCCAGCACATCAAGCTACCCGAAACTGTCAAAATTTCCCACTCAACCTTGAACCTTATGCTTTAGCGATAAAGTTGAAAATCTATTAAAGAAATTTGACAGATTGTAGTAGCTTGATGTGCTGGCGTCTGTGCAAACCGAGCGGGGGTGACTACCAAGTACCAAGATGACGACTAATAGAGAAGTATGGAAGAAAAAAACGACCCGAAATACATTGGGATAAAGACAGGAGACTGATGTTGATTTTTCGAACAAACCATGTGTATATAATGTACTTATACTCACTAGCTAAGCAGATCTCTGAGTCGCACCCTCCTCTCTGCAGGTCCCTCCCCGAACAGACAGACGGGCTCGCCCAGCTGACGAAGACTCCTGCGCACCTGCGGATGATGTTACACGTCGTTGTAGATGAAGTATTCTCTCATATTGCCACAAATTATTCATAATTATATATTACTAGCTGCGCCCCGCGGTCTCACCCGCATACGTGTCGATCCTGTGGGAATACGGGGATAAGAACTATCCTATGTCCTTTCCCGAGACTCAACCTATCTCTATACAAAATTTCATCTAAATCGGTGCACTTAGCAGAATTTTGGGCCAAAAAAATTTAAACTTTTTGACATCGATTGGTATGTTAAGAAGATTTAGAAAATATAACACCGATACCCTACGTAGATGTAGGTTATATTTTCATTAATTTTTTTATAGCATTTTTTTATAAAAATAAAAACGCATTATTTTTAAAAGTAGCAGAAGTTTCGCAATCACGATCTCGCCAGATTGTCAAGCGAGGTCTCGAATGCAATCTCTCGACCCCAGGCTTAGCAGGCGAGATCTCGAGTTGTCAATCTCGACTCATGATTGCATTTCCTAATAATGGCCAACTTCCAAAACAGTCTTTGTAAGCTACTTCAAATGGAAATAAATAATCACGGTTGCATGGTCACCATACGGTTAAAGGAGTAAGTGGCCCGTGGATCTAGTTTAGAGACAGACGAGGTGCCTAGCTTCCTATTGTATTGTTTATAGGTCTGCTGTCCGTAACTCCACATCCAAGTGCGTATTTTGCATGGGGAAACCCAATGGAACGGTGGGAAAATTGACCATTCAATCCGAGGTGGATTGAATGGTCAATTTTCTCAAGGCCAGCAACACCTTAGTTTTACTGGCAATTTTACGGAGAGTACATGGGTTACTGAAGTTCTTTGTCCTGCGTGTGGAAGTGCTAGAGGGCACTTCCACATTCAGGGCAAAGAGCTACCCACCTTAACTACACCATACCTCATCATCATCCGTGGACACATTCAGCTGCCGAGCCTTCCGTCTCCTCTCGAACTCCTCGAGCAGAGCCTTCTTGTCTCTGGACATTTCTTCTTCGAGTTCCATGTATTCTGCACACAGGGGGGAAAATCTGATTAGTGATAACATAGGAAAGGAAACAAAATAAGAAAGTGAATTATTAAATAAAAACACAGGATATTTTATTTAATACTAGGTGCACGGTTTCATCTGCATAAATCTTGATTCCATAGGATTATCGGGATAAAATATATCCTCTGTTCTAAATTTCTAATCCAGGTCATGGTCTACCCATGTGCCAAATTTCATCAAAATTCGTTCAGCCGTTTGAGCGCGAAAGCGACAAATAGTAACACATAGCTTCAAACAACCATACAAAAATCAAATGTTATCTGTTTAAAATATTAGTTTAGAAAAATGTAAGTATTTAAAACACCTTGAAACTACGAAATGTTGTCAATTCCTGTCCTAATAACTCTAAAACAAAACTAAACTAAGCACAGCAAGGTATAAAACATAATTCTACATGTTGTGTCCTAGTTTAGTTTATTGTTTACACCTAAATCAAGTAAGACTAATTGTTTACAAAAGTTGTAGGAAACGGCGAAACAGTGGCCAAATAGTTAAGGTGTTAGCATCAGGTTAGCCTGTGAAATTCAAATTTTCTCACTTTTTTGCAATTTGCGGGACCATGCCAGGTTGCATTTTGATCTAAATATGATTTGTGGCTATAAATTTTTTTTTATTTATAAGTAGAATAATCATACAATGCATCAATACAACTCTAAGTTTATATTACTCTGTTGAGTCATTCAGTAGGGTAATAAGAATTTAGAGGGTTGTATTACATGACATTTGAGGCAAATTGTAACTTACGGAGTTGTATTGTTGGGTCTTTATAATTCTGTAAAGCCATATTTGGTACAGTCGCAATTCATATTTTAATCAACATACAACCTGACACTGACCATCAAATTGCAAAAAAAAGTAAGTAAATAGAAGTGTGTGCCTTAGGTCTTGGTTAATAAAAATATTTTCTATGAAAACTTTACTGTGAGTATCCTAAAGGATAAGTCACTCAGAGGGACGTCTTGGGGTCCCATCAAATGGAATTTTAATAGCATTGCAAAATTAATTAAAAGAATCCTTACCGCTGGAGATTTGTATGTCTCCCAATTCTTTTCCGCCAAATTCATCGGCGCCTTCCTTGGCAGCAGCGGCCAGGGCCGCCAGCCGGGCCTTCTCCTGCTCTTCCAAAGACCCATAGTGGACATTTTTGGGCTTCTTCACCAGGATAACATCATCATCATCAGACATTTTGAGGTTATGTTTATTTTCTAGTTTGATACCACTTGCCTATTACTTTAAATTAATTTGTTTCGTGAAGATTTAACTTGACTCCCATTATATATATTCAACTCCTCATTTGTGGCATACACGGAGTTTAAATAAACTTCCGTAAACACAATCAATAACCAAAAATTACCAAGGTTTTTGTATAAACTATAAAAGTACTCCACAGAACATTAATACTCAAGAGAAGAATAAGTACTCTCAACTCTGTGAGTCTCTGTGGTTTTTGTTGTCAATTTCTGTTTTTTTTTTTTATTTTTTTTTAAAGGCTAAGGTCTGAGACCATGCTGCCTAGTCATCAGTTACAATTTTTTTTTAGTCTAACATGACATTAGAATATGGGTGTACACATTCTAATGTATTAGGAGTATTTGGCAGCAAATGTATCGAATCAAGTTTCCCGGTAAACTTCGCTGAGGTAGCCAAAACTACAAAAAAATTCTCAGCTCCATTTTACCGGGATCGCGTCTGTTTCAATGATTCCACATATTGTCCAGTTGCGCAGACACTTGAGATACAAAACTACACCAATTTTACATCACAATATCCACTAGGAATCAATTTGCGAATAATTAAAACAGCCAACTAAACTTCGCTCGAAGAAATCCCGCCAAAAACTCTTTTTTTTTTTTTTATTATTTTAATTTTATGGCCTGGTTGCTAAGACCTTTTAGCCCAATTTCTGATTTTCTGACAGCAGTGATCACAGATATATATATTTTTTTTTACTTTTGTTCCTTGTATCCTTGCCAGATTTTATTACTGTACCTATACAAAAACGACACTTGAATTAATTCTGCACAAAATCAAGGAATTATAAATTTTTTACCGAAAAATTTGTATGAAGTTTACATGAAAAATTTAATAATCTCTTAAACACCAAGGAAAATCGTAATATCCTTACAGGTGGTTTTTTTTTTTTTTTTTTTTTTTCCCATTTTTAATATTTGCAATCGGTCGTCAGACCATAAGCGAATTTGTTGCAGTTCATATGGCGTTGTGGTGGAGCAGCCAGTGCTGCCCCTCCCACTTATAGAAGGTGGTTCCTCTTCAGCCTTTTTACCACCGCTGTCGGGTTTAACAGTTCAGTCACTAGTGGATTTGGGTGCATGGTTAGGCGTGCCTTGTGTTGAATTTTGTACCGCTCGATTTCAAAGTTTACGAGCGGCACCTGCAAGTAATCGTGAATTTCGCTATTCCGAGCAAACCAAGGTGCGTTTACTATGGCTCTTAGGATGCCATTTTGAACCCTTTGCAGGCAGAGAATGTTAGATTTGCTGGCAACGCCCCACAATTGGATTCCGTACGTCCATATTGGTTTAAGAACAGAGTTGTAGATGAGTAACTTGTTGTCTACAGAGAGTACCGAGTTTCTTCCCATGAGCCAATACAGGTTACGGAACTTATGGTTTATCTCCTCCCTTTTCTGTTTAATATGATGCTTCCATGTTAGGCGCCTATCTAGATGGAAGCCAAGATATTTAACACAATCTGTGTGTGGTAAGGTATCAGGTCCAAGTCTAACAGGAGGGGTGTTTCCGTGCCTGAGTGTGAAGGTGATATGGTTAGACTTGGATGCACTGGCGCGTATCCGCCACTTACAGAGCCATTTGTGTGTCTCGTCTAACTGATTTTGGAGCTTCTTACTGGCTATTTCAGGGTTGTCATCAACTGATAAGTAGGCTATGTCGTCAGCATATGTTGCAACTGTTATGTCGTCTAATGTGGGTAAATCGGATGTAAATATGTTGTACAACACAGGGCCAAGAACAGAACCCTGTGGCACTCCAGCTTCCACTTCAAACAATCTTGATCGTGCTTCGCCCTGTTTAACTCGGAAGTAGCGTTCGGATAAGTACGACCGGATGAGCAGGAACATTGAGTGTGGAAGTTTATCCTTCACTTTTGCCAGTAATCCTTTGTGCCAGACACGGTCAAAAGCTTGTTGAACATCAAGAAATGCCGCTGAGCAGTACTTTTTGCGTTCAAAGGCCTGTCTTCCTGTTTGATAAACTCGGTGAACCTGTTCTATTGTTGAATGAGATTTCCGAAAGCCAAACTGATGAGGAGGAACGACATCATTGACATCCATGCATGGCTTTAGTCGGTTAAGGAATATCCTCTCCCACAGTTTAGACAGTACAGGTGTCAAGCTTATCGGCCGATACGACGACGGTTCGTGTTCAGGTTTGCCTAATTTGTGGATCATGACAACTTCAGAGATTTTCCAAAGGTCTGGAAAGTGAGATGTTCGAAAGATAGCGTTGAACAGACTAGCTAAGAAGGCAATGCATTTTCTTGGAAGATTTTTAAGTGTTGAAGGTGTGATCAGGTCAAACCCCGGAGCCTTTCTCGAGTCCAACTGTCTGATTTCCTTCGCAATTTCTTTAGGTGTTGTTGGTTTAATGGGTAGACACATCTGCAGATCTTGTTCTAATATTGCATCAATATCACGCTCATCTGCAACGCTCTCGTTGGGTTTGAATACAGAATTCAGATGCATTGCGAACACTTCGGCCTTTTCCAAGTCAGTTCTCGCCCAGGAAGCTTGTGACCTAATTGGAGGATAAGACTGTTGAGGGTTATCTAAGTTTTTAGTTGCTTTCCAGAGCGAGTTTGCACCAACCCCCGTAGATGACATCGTTTGTAGATTTGTTGCCACCGTTGAATTAATGGATTCCTGGACTATAGCCTTTAGCTCTTTAGCTGCCTTGTTAAAGTAGAGTTTATCAAGCGGATGACGGGACTGATGCCAAATTCTTCTAAGTCTGCGTTTTTCTAGCACTTTTTGCATGATATCTGGCGGATGAGAGGGGTTGGTCGAACCTCTGGATCGAGATGGTGTATTGATCCAGGCAGCTACTTGAATGGCATTTGTGAGATATAGGCAGGCCTTTTCTACGTCGTCGTTTTGATCCATTAAAGGTATAGTAGAAGTAAAGTTATTTGTCAGAGACTCGGGCATTTCTCGAGTGAGCTCACAAGTGCTAATAGTGAGGATCGCCGGTGTATGATCTGATGATCCGTCTAGGCTCGATTCAATTGTCGTGTGTAAACTGTCTATGCCCTTATTTACAAAGAAGTCTAGGAGATCCGGAAGTTTTTTTGGGTCGCTAGGCCAGTAGGTGGCTTCACCGGTAGATATAGGTTTTAGATGATTTTCATCAACACAACGTTTCAGATCGCGTCCACGAGTGCTGTTACAGCGGGATCCCCAAAATGTATGTTTGGCATTCCAGTCACCGCCTGCAATGAACCTGTGGCCAAGAGTGTTGAAGTAGGTTTTAAACATCTCTGAAGTTATTTTGTGTCTTGGTGGGCAGTAGATTGAGGAGAGAATAATAGGGCCTGCTCGGTCCTCCAATCTAACAGAAGTTGCTTGTAGATGCACTGTAGAATATGGTTCTATCTGTGAATGTCTCAGGTTTCCTCGAATGGCCAGCGCTGAGCCAGCGTGCGCACTACCGTCGGGATGGGGAGTATGGTAGATGTTGAAGCCCTTAATGCGGAACGAGCTTCGGGACGTGCTATGTGATTCTGAAATTAGTACCACGTCTAGTTTGTTTGCTTTTATTAAAGTCTCCAGTTCTTGGATATTGGGTGCCAATCCATTGATGTTCCAGGTTGCAATTCGTAGAGGAGCCATTTATGATGCTAGTTTTGTAATGACAGTAGTTAAGAGACCCATTAGGGTACTTATTTGTTGAAGGAGTAGGTCGATTTTTTCATTTTGTTTGATCAAAAGTTGTTCCATAACGGATACGTTTTGTTGAGGGTTGTCTATGTGATGACTGTGATGAGATGTGGCGGTGTTGTCTCGTGGACAATCTTTGGTACGTCCAGCGACTGTATCCGAGTAGCTTTGTTCTGGTCTGCGATAGGTGTTTCGTTGGGGTAGGGCGGAGCTTTCTGTGTCAATGCGTGGTATATTACTAGGGAATTTTCCAGTTGGGAAAGTTCTCGGTTTCATTTTTCTTGAGAGTATTTCCTTGTAAACTTGACAACCTTTGTAATTAGCAGGGTGGTCACAGGAGCAGAGGGCACATTTGGCAGGTGTATTTCTGTCTTTTTTGAGGCACTCTGAAGTTTTGTGGCCCTCTGCACATTTGACACATCTGTATGGCCTCATGCAGTTGTTTTTGCAGTGGCCATATTGCTGGCATCTTTGACATTGTACTATAGTCTTTGTTTTGCGTGGGTCTTCGATTTTAATGCGTTGGTGATGGATATACTGGATATTTTTAACCAGTTTATTATTTGGGCTGGGTTCCAAATTTACAAAAAATGTAGAGGTAGGAATTTTCTCTGCTCCGTAGCGGTGGTTGATGATTTCTCCCCTGACCTTGTTACCAGATTTTTCCAACTCTTGTATGATAGCATCGTGAGGAGTAGTATGATGGAGGTCTTTTATTACTATTCTGTAGCATTTCGTATCTTTACGAGAGAAGGTGTGTCCGATTAGTCCTTTTTGTCGTATCAGATCAATGACTTGCTTGTAATCATCGACTGTGCTAACCATCACGCGTAATAGGTTTTTATTTATTATTTTATACCGAAATTCTTCCGGACGAATAACGGACTCGATTAGTTTGGTGAGCTCATTTAGATCCTCAATCCCATACAAAACAATAGGAGGGGGCTTATTTGGCGGTTTAGGCTCTATTTCTGTGTCTTCCGTTAGGTCAACCGGCAGATTGGAAAATCGGTTTATGGACTCTACTGGTGGTGGTGAGTTGTCGGATATTTTCCTTTTCTTAGATGTGGGAACTCGTTGCCATTGAGGAGGTCCTGCTACATCTGTTGAAAGCTTTGCGTCTGGCACTCGTTCTATTACTTCATCCGATTCATTCTCGCAGGGGAGCAGAATGGGATTGTTGGAAGAACCCGATTGCTTGGATGAAATTTCGCTCAGTGAATTAGATCTTTGTCTATTGAAGAGGCTTGGGTGAAAGATTTGTTGAACAAATTTCTTAGGCGAGGTTTTGTTCTTTAGATTTTCATCAGTATCATTGCTTTGACTCTGAGCCTGATTTCCCACTCTAGTCAAATTGGTAACAGTTTTGTAACTCATGGTGGTAATTATTTTCTTACAATGGTAACACTTTCCCAAATGTCAAATGACATTTTGAGTTGACATCTGACGTTCACTAGCACAGAACACTTATATACTCAACTTTTCTAAATAATATGTGGGTGGAAGAAGAAAAGTTGAAATTTTTTGTGTCACTCTTGTAATTTAAACACTGTTTTTGTTATGAATCACTTATTGCTTTTAGCCACTAATAGTTGAACATGGCTATCACTTAGTAAAGTTCACTTTAGTAATGTTTCTAAACACAGACTCGAAGGTTTATGCACTAGATCACTTTAACTCTCAGACAACACGACTATGCGTGTTGACACTTTGACAGATTCGAATAAATATCCCTTACAGGTGGTTATAGTACTATTATGATTATACTTATTTATGATTTTGTCATAATTTATATATCGTTTATCGCTGCTCATTTTTTTTTAAATCATCAAAATATTTTTATTTATTTTTACAATATGAAAAGAACATCGATATGAAGAATGTTATTGAACCAAAGGTACTTGAACATAATTATTTTGTGTTGATAAGGTGCAGCGCAGACAGCACACTTTTTGTGCGATCGAGTCTGCGGCGCACAAAAAGTCTGCATGGCACGCAAAAAGTCGGTCGCGGATTTTTCACAGACTCAACGCACACGACGCACATAAGCACACACACACATTCATTCACATACATTCTTTTAAGTGTCTATCATGATATTCTGCCTTAGAAGTATCATAAATTGCTGGTCTGTTTTGTATTTCTTGAATTAACATCGTTACATCAACCTCTGGCGCCATGATAATAGATAGCGTGCGTCACGTCTACCCCTAGCAAATGCAGATTGCCGACTAAATTGTGCGCCGTCTGCGTTAGCGCGCGTTGAAGCAAACGTTCAATTTTTTTAACACACTTTGTGCGGAGCAGCGCGGCCCGGCGCGGTGCGGTCTGCCCGAATTACACGGATTTTTTGTGCGCCGGACTTTTTGCACGTCGTGTGCGTTACTGCATATTATTATATTTTCACAGACTAAAAAGTGTGTCACGGATAGTCTGTCGTCTGCGCTGCACCTAAATATCTAGCTCAAACATAGTTGTCTAAATATGGGTGTACTATAAACCCTCAGAACAATAACTTATAAACCTCTGCCTACAGCCTACTCATTCGGGGCATGATTCGGGGATATAATAGAATAGCAAATACGAATGATATACTCTGTGTTCTGTGACTCGGTGTCGGTGCTGTATGTTATCTGGTCGTTGTTTACGTCAGTGCTGAATAAAAAGAAAAAAAGGAAATACAACTACAAAGTATTCCAACAAATTCCAACTAAAATGTAAAAATAAGTGACGAATACAATTACAATATTAATCATTTACGTTAGTCTTTAGTTTTCGTGGTAAAACCTATAATTGTGTATACTTTAGTGACATAACCTATAAGTGCGTAAGAATTGCGTGAATTTCTATGGCTTTGCAGTTGTCAAGGCGGGAGGTAGAGGACCTGAGGTCCTCCCTCGACCGTGCGATTTACAGAACTATAGGAAAATCGGATAGTTCTTTGCTGTCCACGGTTTCAGCCTGCCTTTCTAGCGGGTAAGTGAATTGGCATAAAAAATGATGTTTCTGAACGGTTTACAAACATTACAAGACACTATAGTGCCCCGCGGTTTCACCCGCTGTTTAATTTAAAAGAAATCGGATTATTTATAAATTACTTCGTTTTTGCTCGGCTCTTATGGGTCTTAATTTGATGATGACTAGCTTTTAGACTTCCCTAAGAATTGGGCTATCAAATGCCAACAATTTTTCAAAGCGGAGTTCCAGAAATTAGCGCGTTCAAACAAACTCTTCCGTTTTATTATATGAGTATAGATAAATAACACTACTGACCTATGGATCCTAGACTTGTTCTTTGACTAACATTCAAAAGTCAAATTTGAAGGTTTGCCAATGGCAATGAAGCACAGTATTCTAGGCGTCAAATTGGCAGACCGTATTTGCACCACCACACTGCACTCCAAAACGCAACAAAGTTATTGGGTTTGTACATTAGGAATTTCTTAGTAGCAGCAGAGTTTGAAAGTTGGCGATGTAATACCGCAGTGAGCATGATCTCTCTCCAGTTGTGTTGGATTGCTGTGGCATTGTTTGTTCTATGAATGTGAGAGAAGAGGATGTGCACCTGTGTCCTTACACACGCTCCTTCCAGTGGCGGTACCTTCATAGAAGCCGAAAAGCCTGGCTTGCCCTAATAAAATCATAATTCACAACAAAAAACATACTTAACCTATCAATAAAAAATATATGTATTTAAAAAAATATCATTCAAACATTCGCAACACACACATACACAATAAGAAAATCAGTCAATCCCTCAGTTGGCCGTTTTTTTATACGTTGAAAATCTGTGGGCTTTCCCTAATTTTGACCCCTAGGCACGCCACTAGCTCCTTGATCTTATGTAGAGATCAGGGGCTTACTCTCTAAACTAATTTTAATTCCAATGAGATGCCAATATGATTTCAATGTTAATTTTACAGCCACGTGATTCGGTACTCTTGAAACCAATATTGTCAACAATTACCCCACGCCAAGCCCGAACCCAATTCCACTTAGTTCTCCAAAATGGACACCCAATCTAAAAATCATTTGGCGCTAGCATCGAACTCAAGAGTACGAAACGTCACAATTTCAATGTCGATCTATCGGAATTAAATTGAAGAGTAAGCACCCTGGTAACTTTTTGACAGTGCAAGCCATAAGTGGTCTTGTCTTGGCAACATTTTACATGAAAATGTTTTTGGTGGGATTGGACTTTTTTATGAAACAGCAGATTTTTTTTGATAACTGACGAAAAGTTTCTATTCTAGAGGATCTAGAATCATATGCTGAATTCAAGGTAACAGTTTGCGTGTCTGTGCCCCTGCCGCCCTGGATTTGCTCCACTACTCTTATTGTCTATTAATAATATTTATTTACAATGTATTATTGCCTCTATGGTCTAGGGTTCGCAAAACGCTATTTCTAAGCCTGAGTTCCTGGGCTTGATTTATTGGGTTTTCCATCTGGAATATCTCAGTAGCAGCTCGGATTCTGGATTTGTGCCCGGTTGATGGCAATATTCTCAGCCTCTATGACATGGGATTCACATAACTGGTAAAAAGTGGGTGTACTATTATGAGTACCCCTACCTAACCCTTTGCAGATAAGAGGCGATGTAATGCTTCAACCATACTAACATTATAAACTATAAAATTTCCAGCTATGAACGTAGAAAAATTATAGACAAGATTTCGGCACACATTGACTCGAAGAAAGCAAGCAAGCTCGCAGACAAAGTGATAGCGTTGGCTCAGGAATTGATCTCTAGCTCAAAGTCACAGAAACGGAAGCACGAGTCCAGTGACCGTGATAAGGATGTCAAGCGTTCCCGACATGATGAGGTTTGTAATATTTAATTATTGGTTTACCAATTATGTACTTATATATGAAGACACAGACACACAGACTATAAAGATATTAAGAAACCTAAACCGAAAAAAATATTTTTGACTTAAATAGGCTATTGTTTTTTTTAAAAAAATAACCGTACGCATAGTAAGCGCATTGGAGTTGCGTCCGCAACTCCACGTCAATGCGCGTAGTTTGTGTCCACCAGCCCGTATTACCTACGGGCAGAGCCCATAATTATTCTCTATGACACAATGAACGAAACCGCGCGAAATGAACGTGTAGTTGGCGGGAAATATTTTGCGTAACACCTATTTGGAAAAAATAAATAAATACAGGGTCAATCTTTAAATATTGAATAGGCATTGATAAAGCATTAAAAAGAAATGCAAATATAAAAGCAATTTTAATCTGTGAGAAAAAACAATTTTTTTTTGCAATTTCTCAATTTTTGTGCTTTTACCAACCGGCACTGGGCTCGCGTGCTGGATCGCTGCCCACTCCTTCTCACCGAGAGGAGGCCTGTGTCCCAGCAGTGGGAATGTTATAGCCTGACTTATGATATGTGTTATAATGATGAAATTGGAATGCTACCGAAAATTTTTATTTCTGCCGAAAATTGTCTATGACCGAAAACGAAAGTGGTCGGAAAATTCGATCGGACTCTAACACTAACATACTATGGGCTTGAAAGCATGTAATTTAAAAGCTTTTAATATTTTTAATTTATAATAATATTTTTTATTTTAGGTTAAAGAGGAAAAAGAGGGAAAGGAAGATAAAAAAGAAGAGAAACAGAACGGAGTAGACGTGCCAGCAGTCTTGCCGGAGGGGGAGTCGGTTGGATCCAAGATGGCAGTGCTAAGTGCCGACAGGATTAAGGTACTTATATTTTTTTTTAAACTTAATTAAAAGTAGAAAACTAGCCAAGTGCGAGTCGGACTCGCACACGAAGGGTTCCGTACCCCATGGCAAAAACGCCGAAAAAAAACACGTTTGTTGTATGGGAGCCCCCTTAAATATTTATTTGATTCTATTTTTATTATTTGTTGTTAAAGCGACAGCAGATATACATCATCTGTGAAAATTTTAACTGTCTATTTATCACGGTTCATGAGATACAGCCTGGTGACAGACGGACAGCGGAGTCTTAGTAATAGTCCCGTCCGTCCCGTCCCTTTGGGTAAGGAACCCTAAAAAGGTTAAGCAAATTGACTACCAACTACTATTGTCTATACATATATTCAAATCACGTCATTCTTTGACAGCTAAAATGGCTACAACACGGAAAATTTATGTGGGGGTCAATTTGCTTAAAACTTAATTATTCTGACAGTACAGACGAGTGGAAAAAGCGGTAATAACTTTACCCTCTTTATGAAACCCACCGCAGTCGGGTAGCAAAAAAATAGGTTCGAATGTTTTCCTATGAAAGCTGTGCGAGTTCGCGTGACATCGCACAACGTGTCCAGCGGCATCGAAAACGATGATAAGGTCGGGACACAAGATGTCTAGCGACGTTGGTCGACTTCGCACGACATCTCTAGCGACAAATGTCGCGGGTCTGCATTCCCTACGCGGAACTTTTGTCATAGAATACGAAGCTTTATTTTCGGCATTTGTGTCGTTATTGTCACCTGTACTGCGAACGCGATTTAGAGTCCAAATAAGTGTTTTCGGAAAAAAAACTGTAAAACCCGCAAAGTTCAATTTGCGCTACAACTTCAAAACATAGATAGATACACATATTATTATACTTAGAATAGCTAATCATTCTAAAATCAACTCAATTCACACTACCATAAAGTTAGATATTCGTTAACATAAATTGGAAACAAAGATTTGAACAGACTTTAAACTTTCCAGCTTATGATGGCAAACGCTCAAAAAGAGATAGAAGAACGGAAGCGTGCCCTGTTAGCAATGAAGGGCGAGTCCAAGAGTGGTGTCAGTGCAGCCGCCGCGACCGCTCAGCAGCTGAAGATGCAGGTGCAACAGACCAGCTCGATTGCTCCGCCCAGCGTCATAAAACCTGTGTTGTATTCTAAACCTGGTAAGTTACATCAACTCAGGCTATCGCAGTCCATAGGCCTCTCCCAGGCCGCGCCACAATACCCTGTCCTCCACCATCCGCATCCACTCTGTACCAGCCACCTTCTTTAAGATGGCCGTACGTCGTCCCTGGGGTCATCCCACACTACGCTTGCCAATACGCGGTCTCCACTCCAGGACTCGTCTGCTCCACCGGCCATCGGTTCTTCGACAAACATGGCCAGCCCACTGCCACTAAAAAACAAAATGTCAACTGTCTAGCTATCACGGTTCATGAGATACAGCCTCGTGACAGACAGACGGACAGTGGAGTCCTTTGGGTACGGAACCCTAAAAAGATAAGCTATAGTAAGTAAAGCTTTAAAAAAGTCAAGTTATAAGCATTTTAAAATTATCTGCTCCACAGCTGGCGTCAATGCCATGTCCCAGGAAGAGTTGGAGAAGCAGCGCAAGATAGCGGAACTGCAAGCCAGGATCCAGAGGAAACTAGCTGGTAAGTTCCTTGCAACTAAATCTATATGAATATTATAAAGAGGTAACATTTTTGAGCTGGTATGTCGAGGGTAATCTTCGGAATTACTGATCCGATTTCGAAAATTCTTTCACGAATGGGAAACTACTGTATTTAATTACCGGGTGTCATAGGATAAAATTATGTAATGTTAAAACAAGAAATTTCACGCGGACGAAGTCGCGGGCAAAGGCTAAGTCTTCTGTAACTTATCCATCTACAAGGTGTAATTAAAATAACTGAAAACCTCATAAGGTGATATATTGAAAAAAACAGTGGCACCCCAGGAGTGCCGACAGAAGTGAAAAGTTGAAAAGCGTAGTAATTTTATAAATATGTTTAAATGAAATATGGACGTCAGAGTCAGAAGCATTTGAGTCGCGCGACCAAGTCGTGCGATTGTCAGTTAGGACACCTATTCGAATTCAATATGTTTGATCGCGCGTTCGTACGAGTAAAATTCGCGTGAACCTACGATAATCGCGCATTCGCGTTCTATTAGGACGATGCCTTAATCTTTAATCTCCAAATCTACAGGCGGAGCCCTAACAAGTACAGCAGGCAGTGGCCCTGCGCCCCTGATCTTGGATCGAGAAGGTCGCACGGTGGATACGACCGGCAAACGGGTCCAACTGACCCATGTCGCTCCCACCCTTAAGGTAAGGAAATAACATCATCTACCTAGCCTTTTCCCAACTATACTGGGGTCGGCTTCCAGTCTTACCGGATGCAGCTCAATACCAGTTCTTTACATTGACAGACTGTCTCTCTGACTAACACAACCCACTTACTGAGTAACACGATACGCCTTGGTAAGACTGGTTGTCTGTTTTTAACGCTGGAGCTCGCTCCACCCTAGCCTCACGGTTTTGAAAGTTCCCCATACCGGGATGCCGTAAGATCAATAAGATATGGCGTTTATCAGCTACGGTATACCTCAAGGTAGTCGACAGTCGGCAGTAGGTGCGCGTCGATGTCCCTGCTACTCTGTGAATTGGAAATAGTATGGGTCCCAAAACACTTCCTTGAGGTATACCGTAGCTGATTAACTCTTCGTTCCAAAAAACGCACTCAAATTTAACACTGACTACACTTACTGAGGTATTCCTTGTAAATATTTAGGACCGCACCACATATTCTTATATTCTCTATTTTGGCCACAAGTCTGGGAGCAGAAACTGTATCAAAGGCCTTCGTTGAATCTAAAATAGACACATTTGAGGCGATTGTACAGTTTGTCAATCAGTATTGGTGAAATCAGAGACGTTTTACGGCTATGGTATAGAATCAAGTTCTTCTAACTTAACAGACAGCTGTGCTGCTGGAGTTTGTTGCGCTACTTCTTGTTCCCAGTTAAAGCACTAGGAAGTGGTGAAGGTCGGGCGTGCCTGCGGACTGTCTTTTGTCATTTTGATGTTCATAAATGGTTGATTCTCAGCCTAATTTTGACTTTTGATTTTGACTGTTTATTTCCTGCTTTCCAGTACGTCTTGTTTTAATTTCTATAACTTTTTTTCCAGGCCAACATCCGCGCAAAACGCCGCGAGGAATTCCGCCTGCAGCTGTCGGGCACGACGTCTGCGGAGCCGGCGCCCACGCCCTGGCACGACGCGCGCGTGGCGGCGCGCCCCGCCGCGCGCGCGCGCCGCCCGCTGCGCTTCCACGAGCCCGGCAAGTTCACGCAGATGGGAGACCGGCTGAGGATGAAGGTATGGCTCTAGCTCCACTCCCCGCTGTCTTTACCTTCTCCCTATCTCTATGTACAGCTTTCCAAAGAAAGTATGCGCTTCGGAAATCATCGTCTATCTTCGGGAATACGAACCCCGCCGGATACTCTCCCCCCTCCTCATTACAAACAGAAGCTAAATACTCCTCCCCTCCTATTTACTATCTACCACCAAAGGAGCTTCTTCCTGCAGATTGTAACCTTTCGTGGTCTACTTGGTAGTCTCTGAACTGTCTCCGGACCCAAGTGGGAAGCTATAACGTCGAGGTAGCCTCACCTCGACGAAACGGCGACAGTGTAGCGGTATCTACAACGCCACATGCGAACAATGCGTCATACTGACGTCACGTAAAATCCTGCATCTCGCAAGCAGAGTTTACCGCGCAACTAGCACATATACAACGGCCCGACATCAATCATCGGGCAGGCCAATGTATGCCGAATACAGTGAGGGGCCTGTTTTAGCAGCCCACCGTATGGCCTCCGCGGCCGGGGGGCTCACAACGCCGTGGAAGTGGCGAAGTTTTGCGGCAACAAGATCTAAAATACTGGTGCTGGTGACACGAATATTAAACAATTTGCAAAAAAATCAAGTAATTTTAAATATCCCGCGTTGTTTTTTCAATAAAATCCCTCCATTTGTTTTCCAGGCGCAACTCGAAAAGCTACAGAACGAGATATCTCAGATAGCGCGCAAGACTGGCATCTCGTCGGCCACCAAACTAGCGCTGTTAGCTGCAGACACACCGGACTCCGACAGAGTGCCCGATATTGAGTGGTGAGCTTATCATCTCTGCACTTTTTAGAAATACAGGATCAAATTTAATTAGTTAGCGAAACTCAGACGTAATGGGTAAGTCGATAAGTAAACGTCATAAAACAAAAAACAAAAAGATTTGATGATATATATTTTTTTGGAAATGAAACTTATTTGCAAGAATCATAGTACAGACGCCAGCACATCAACCTACCCGAAACTGTCAGATTTCCCCAATCAACTTTGAACCTTATGCTTTAGTGATAAAGGTATCTATTAAAGAAATTTGACAGATTGTAGTAACTTGATGTGCTGGCGTCTGTACATTACAAATGGTCACATTTTTTTTTAGACATTAATATTTTAAAAACTAGATGAGGTCGGTGTAATCTATCAGACTACTTTGATAAGAAATACAGAAATAAAAATCATTTAACAAAATATCAGTAACATTAAAATACATATTGCCATCAATTTCCAGGTGGGACAGCGTAATCCTCATGACGCCCGAGGAGCGTCAGGCCAAGCGACACCCGGAAGCGCGCGTCGCGCCCGTCGCGCCCGACACAAGCACGCACGCGCCCGACGCTCCCGACGCGCGCACGCACGCGCAGCGCGTGGACGCGTGCCACTTGGGCGACGACGACATCGTGGACAACCTGAACGAAGCCGCCATCACCAACCTTGTTGAACATCCGCAGCAGTTGAGGCCGCCAAGTAAGCCATTTATTTATTTATTAAGGTACACCAACAGCTTCTAATAAACAAAATATCAATTATTAGGCACTAGGCCGGGTCCAGTCTAGCCAAACGCGGTCACTAATCAGAAAAAAAAACGTTTGCGGTCGGAGGAACGGCAGGAACGAAGTTCAAATGAAAATCCAAGATGGCGTAAAACTTTTAAAATGACAAAATTTTAAAATTTTCGCAGCCACAGTCTTGGATTATTATTTTTACCTCACTATCGTCTTTAGCACCCTCGAAAACCATGAAAACGACACCCATGACGAGATATTTTAAAAAAATGCAGCCACCATCTTGAATTTACATTTTGACTTCACTATCGGCTTCAGCACCCTTGAAAACCATAAAAACGATACGCATGATGAAAAAATAAAAAAATTACAGCCGCCATCTTGGGTTTCCATTTTGACCTCACTGTCGGCTTTAGCACTTGAAAACCATAAAAACGACACCCATAACAAGAAATTTAAAAAATCCGAATTAAAAAAAAACAGCCGCCATCTTGGATTTTCATTTTGACCTCACTATCGGCTTTAGCACCCTTGAAAACTATGAAAACGACACCTTTGATGAAAAATAAAAAAAATACAGGCGCCATCTTGGATTTTTTGGCAACTATTCTGTCGCCGTGCGCGCACTTTTTAGTTTTACCTACCACACACAAATTCATTTAACAGTACTTGCTAACTAAATATCAGTGACAGGAAGTTATTAAAATATCATCAATATAAATAGGTCGATCGAGCAGGTTAAGCTACGCTTGCCGCGGTTGGTCTATGGATGCGTGACATACCGAGACCCCTCCGTGCCTCAGAAAGTACGTTAAGCCGTTGGCCCCGGCTGTCATTCGTGAATCTTTGACAGTCGTTACGGGTGGACAGAGGCCCGAAAGTCTGACAACCAGTCTTACCAAGGGGTATCGTATTACCCAGTAACTGGGTTGTGGAGTGGAGGTCAGATAGGCAGTCGCTCCATGTAAAATACTGGTATTCAGCTACATCCGGTTAGACTGGAAGCCGACCCCATCATTGTTGGGAAAAGCCTAGGCAGATGACCTTTTTTGTTTCTGTAATTATTTATATTATAGTATTCTTTTAGACGAACAGGCTGTAGGCACTCTCGTACCCAGAAACCTTGTCAAAAATATGGATTAGTGATCGCAGTATGATCTTTGTTATCAACTTTAATTTCTGAAGTGCGCCCACTTATACAAGCGCTTGTAACGAAACCATAGCGAGATCTAATTCGATCCCAACGCCATCTATCGAGCGAAGCGACAACTCGCGGTGATTTTAGTAGTCCATTCTGGTTTTTTTTTTTTGTTGGATTCGTACGTGATTTTGTTTGTTATTTATGGTTGTTTTGTGGTATTTTTTTTTAAAGGATTTTTGTGTTGAAAAATGGCATATTCTGATCATAGAAATAATTCCTTTCATGTACTTTATTTTTCAATGTTTTAGTAAGTTTCTGTGTTATTTTGTTGTTTATTAGTTTTAGAGCTGATTTTTTAATCATCTAATAACTTTATTCGTGGAATAATTTTGAAATTTTGACAGTTATTTCATACAAAAACTGTCAAATGTCAATTTTATTCCTCGAATAAAAGTTATCTGGCGATGGAGAAATCGGCCCTTAATTATATTCATTTTGTATAGGGGATGATTTTTTTTATACCAGTTCCAAATTACAGGGTGTTCTACCCATGAATATGAACAACTTTCACTATGGGACCAACTCTGAAATCACAAAAAAAAATCAGGTGTTTCATACATTCTGGTCTAATAGGTATTGAACTTTTGTTGTAAAAAAAAATCTTGTATAAGTTTTTGACCTACATAAACATGTTGGGCTGCTAATGCTGCTATTAGTCTTACCTATAAGTAACGTTACGTACGTACGTTTTTGTTTATAGGAACCTTAGAAATTAATGGTTTGACTTTGACTTTGAAGAAATAAACACCATTTATCATAAAATGCCGATTTGAAGGACGTTTACGGGAAAATATGAAATATGATAAATAAAATAAAATATGACACAAGCATTATATTAATATAATTATTTATATTAAACGCAATTGCTTAATTAATATCTTACATATTTCCTTAAAACGAAGATAAAACTAATAAAATTATAATTAATTAAAACATATTTGTTCGACAAACAGGAAACCACATATTTTAGTTAATAGTCAAATGATAATATCATTGTTTTATTAAAACATCACCTGTATTCCTGTTTATTATGAGATTTTGTAGTATTGTGCAGCATGTACCTACAGTATTTTTATCTCACGAAGCGACGCGCGCTTTACTTGTGGTATTCAAGTGTACAAACGCGCTGTGAGTATGTGAAGGACGAAGACGAAGCGACGCGCGCTTTACTTGTGGTATTCAAGTGTAAAAACGCGCTGTGAGTATGTGAAGGCGAGTAGCGTCAGCACATAACACACTCACACACACTCCATCTTCGTCTTTGTCGTTGGATTCGCATTTTAGTTGTTTGCCACCGACTTCAGAAATTAAAGTAATTTTTCACTTTAGTGTCTTTTTTGGAAGTCGGTTTTTTTTTTCGCTTTCAAATTGTACTTTCCCCACACACATCATATAACACTACTTGCTATGTAAATATCAGTGACAGGAAGTTATTATAACATCATCAATATAAACTAAATGGCAAAAATATGTATTATTGAAGCTAACTCAAAAACTACCCAAGCAAAGTTAATAAAATTTATATGGTACCCTGAGGTACCATACACTATCCATTAAAAAAAAACAATTTTTGAAATCGATTTACAATTACCGGAGATATCGCGTAACAAATATACAAAAAAAACAAACAACACGGTCGAATTGAGAACCTCCTCCGTTCTGAAGTCGATTAACCCTTTGACCGCTACAGTCGTGTATAGATGACAAAGCAAAATGTGCCCAGCACGCCACGGTTCGACTACATGACAGACTTTGACACCGAGAGCACGTTTTTGATTTTTTGACGTGTGGCGGTCAAAAGGTTAAAAATACCTCTTATTTTCATAAATTTTTAGCAATGATTGTCACTGAGATGAGGTTGCGACTATATTTTAAACGATTTTAAAAACGGCAATCGGCTTTCTGCTACTCCTCATAATCGGCTACACAGAATCTACCAAATCTCCTCATGAACTGGGGGCAAGGGATATTACAAATAACACAGCCTGTTGCTATAATCATTTTCTCAGTCGTAGTCCCCGTCGAATTTAAATTACTAGGAGTAGTAACATAAGTGTTGTTGACAGCAGAATAAGGCACATAAGTGTTGTTGACAGCAGAATAAGGCACAAAAGTGTTGTTGACGGCAGAATAAGGCACAAAAGTGTTGTTGACAGCAGAATAAGGGACAAAAGTGTTGTTGACAGGAGAATAAGGCACAAAAGTGTTGTTGACAGCAGAATAAGGGACAAAAGTGTTGTTGGGTGTGGCAGATCCGTTGTTAAAGTTAGGAGCGTATGGAGATAAATAGTCTTTGTTAAATGGTTTGCTGTTATAATTGTTGTTGGTTACTCCGTTGGTTGGTGCGTAAGGTAAGTTGTGGATTCCTGTGTTGTTGTTGGCAAAAGGAAAATTGTTGTTCGTTGTTGCTAGTACTGGATTTTGAGTGTAGTTAGGAGGATATGGCGCTAGAGGGTTGGTCCAAGGAGCATTGTTGTTGTTACCAGTATTTTTGGGCCTAGGAGCATACGGTACGGGAATGCTGTTATATCCGGGTGCAAAGCTGTTGAATCCGGATGTATTCGCAGTATATCCGACATATCCGGCAAAGTTTCGTCCGTCCGGATTTTGGTAGTTGTAATAGTATGGTGAGTTATTATTGTTGTTTTGATTTCTATATCCGGCTGTAGTGGGTATTCCGTAATTTTCGGTTGCTGTATTGGTTTTTGGTCCATACCCGGGAGGATATCCGTAAGGATACGATCTTATTATTGGTCTGTTATTATTATTAATAATACCGTTGTTTACTCCAGAATTCTTGCTGTTATTTGTCGTTGTGTTAAATAGGAAATTCCAATTCGGATTGAATATATCGTATCGGTTTCCATTCCGAGTTTGACTTCCATTGATTTTATTTTCTTGAGTATTATTTAATCTATATAAATCGTTATTAGTGATTCTATTTTTTTTGTAATAAGCGTAGCGTTTTTTCCTTTTTAAAACGTCAGTTTTTAAATTGTTACGTGTGTTAAAATCTTGTTGTTTTGCAGTATCTTCTATACTTTTACGCACTCTTATAGCGTTTAAAACATCAGTTTTTAAATAATGCTTTACATTATTATTTGTACTGAAGACTTGTGGTTTTGCAGTATCTTCCACACTTCTTCGTACCCTTATGTCAAAGTTGGGATCTTCAATTTTGATTCCATAGTTGTGGTGTTGAGAAAATATGTTGATAAGACCAACTACGAAATAGAGTAGCATTTTTGGTTTATTAAGGTACCCAGCTAGATGGGTCGATAACCTTCAGAAGATGACGATTCAGTAGCGTAGGTCGGTATCCAGCTAATTGGGTCGATAACCTTCAAAAGATGACGATTAGGTAGTGTAGCTCTGTATCCAGCTAATTGGGTCAATGATCTTCACAAAATGACGGTTCGACAGCGTAGCTCGGTATCCAGCTAATTGGGTCGATGGTCTTCAAAAGATGACGGTTCGATAGCGTAGCATTGTATCCAGCTAATTGGGTCGATGATCTTCAAAAGATGACGGTTCGATAGCGTAGCTCGGTATCCAGCTAATTGGACCGATGATCTTCAAAAGATGACGGTTCGATAGCGTAGCTCGGTATCCAGCTAATTGGGTCGATGGTCTTCAAAAGATGACGGTTCGATAGCGTAGCATTGTATCCAGCTAATTGGGTCGATGATCTTCAAAAGATGACGGTTCGATAGCGTAGCTCGGTATCCAGCTAATTGGGTCGATGGTCTTCAAAAGATGACGGTTCGATAGCGTAGCATTGTATCCAGCTAATTGGGTCGATGATCTTCAAAAGATGACGGTTCGATAGCGTAGCTCGGTATCCAGCTAATTGGTTCAATAACCTTCAACAGATGACGAATCGGTAACGAAGCTCGGTATCCAGCTAATTGGGTCGATGGTCTTCAAAAGATGACGGTTCGATAGCGTAGCTCGGTATCCAGCTAATTGGTTCAATAACCTTCAACAGATGACGAATCGGTAACGAAGCTCGGTATCCAGCTAATTGGGTCGATGGTCTTCACAAGATGACGGTTCGACAGCTTAGCTCAGTATCCAGCTAATTGGGTCGAAGATCTTCAAAAGATGACTGCGACTGTGTGGATCAATTAGTTTTTCTTATTTACTGTTTTGTGGTATCTTCTTGTTAATCAACTTATGCTTTCAACAAAAATAGATGGTATATGTTTTGAACGGATTAGTTTTCAAGCAGTGTTGCTGTTCCACAAGTAATGTGGCAGTTAATATCGCGGCCAGCGTGTTGTTGTCTGTTCCTTACAGCAGTTGATGGACGCTGCTGAAGATACCTAGCCCGTAGTCAGATTCTGGGCCGACACTATTTATATTGCCATCGACAGGCTAAGTAGAAGCAGTAATCATATATGGTTATAGTTTATTCTTAACACTTATGTAAAGGGAGTTTTTATTACTATATTCACTGATTCGTTTGATTATTTGTTATGTTTATTCACTGTAATGGTCTTCCTAAGTAATTGTTTTTCTAACTGAATACAGACAGCTGTGCTGCTCGACAGTTTGTTGCGTCACTACTTCTTCCAAGCTAAAGTACTAGGATGTGGTGAAGGTCGGTCGTGCCGGGGGACTGTCTTATGTCATTTCGACGTTCGAAAAGTAGTTTTTCTCTAGTCTAATTTGAATAAATGACTTTTGCACAAAAGCGCTGTAAAAGTCAGTTTTAATGTCCACAGATTTTTATTTGAGCATAAATCGTTTTTTGACACTTTTAAACACTTTTCATAATTTTAAAATTTAGATAAAAGTCACAAAAGTCCACAGTTTTCTTTTTAGGATATAGTTTTTTTTAACACTATTAAATACTATTCATAAGTTTTTAATATTCTTAAATATTTCCTTCACATTAATTCCTTTTGATTAATTCAGTGAATTTCTCAATAGTATTGTAATTCACTTTAAAAAAAATCTTTTTAAATCCCTCTTTATTTATCTTTGCCACTATCCGCACAATAATAAAGTTTTTAACTTCCACAAATGTTTTGATAAAAAATGTCTTTTAAATTCACCTATGACCTCAAAAGGACAATCTTAAGATAACCACTTATTAAAAAATATCTTAAGAGATTATTTTTAAATCACTCTTTAACACTTTTTGTCACTATCGACACAATTGTAAGCAGTTTTTAACTTCCACAAATGTTTTGTTTAAAAATTCACCTTATTATTACCTCAAAAAGACTACTTTTTACTTAGCACTATTTTATTTTAAACTTTGTCCCCCCACACTATGTATTACTCGTTAAACATTGTGTTACAGTCACAAACCTATGCGGTACTACTAATATTTAATATATAACTACAGTATATAATAACAATGATTCGTATTTTAACGAGATGAACAAGAATACCTATATTTATTTAATGTGGTACCCGTCTTATCAGTTAACTGAATATGACGTAAGCTTGGTTAATTAATTCTTAGTATTTGTTAAAATTTTAATTGTTTATTCGTCATTGTGTTCAATGGCATGCTTTATCTATTTATTTATAGCTTCTGTTAGTGTGTAATTTCTTGCTCCCCCGACCCACCCAGTCGCATCGCATCGCATCGCCTGTCCGCGCTATTACTTCGTTTTGACTTAACGTTCTTTATTTATTAACCGACTTCAAAAAAGGAGGTTCTATATTCGACCCGTATGTGTGTTTGTATGTCGGCGATTTTCTCAAAAAATAATGAACCAACTTTGATAATTCTTTATCTAATGGCAATGCTTAGCTCAGGCCAAAGTATTTAAGGAAAATTCGAAATGTCTGGTTGACAATTCCCGTGACCCAAGGGCTCGCTTTAACCTTGGCCAGAGGCTAAGCATACATACAACGTGATAACTTGAATCACTCTATCTATTAAAAAAAACCGCATCAAAATGCGTTGCGTAGTTTTAAAGATCTAAGCATACATTATGTACAGACAGACATCGGGAAGCGACTTTGTTTTATACCATGTAGTGATTCTTCTATACCTACTTTAAATAATAGAATAATTTTAAAAAATATTTTTGATATTTGATAGCCCAATTCTTAAGGAAGGTTATGTAACATCACGCTAGAACTCTTAGGAGCCGAGCAAAAACAAAACAAGTCAGCAAGACCGCTAAGCGAAAAGGAAGTGATGCGAATGATGCGGAGCGACGGGGTGGGACGAGGGAATAAGACATTTTACGCGGACGAAGTCGGGGGCAGAACCTAGTGTATAGATATCAGTGGTGAAAGTTCCATTCAACTCGATTCTTACCGGCTTCACTTTGAAATATGGCACAGTCAGTATTCTATAGACAAATAATATAATCATTAGTGACCGACCGAAAGTTCGGTTTCGGTTTCGGCCAGGGGGTCTACTCCGAAGTGGTAAATTTATCGTATCGGCCGAATGTTCGGTCATTTCCTACTACGAAGTTCATTTTATTTGGTTCGGTCGGTTCCGATCCGACTGAACTTCATTCTGACACTTGTTGTATCGTAAACCCTACTCTGAACGAGAAAAGACAGACCGATAATTTGAGTTTGACAAGAGTTACATCGTGAAATTAATGTCAAAATACACGACAGCAAAATAGCTACCTTTTGAGTATCGTAAACTTATCGAATTTAATGAATTATTACAATTTATTGAGTTATGTATTTGTTTAAAGTGTTAAAGTGAATGTGCTATACTTAAAATGGTAGCAAAATGGCAGTACGTATGCTTTTGGTGGAAGAGGCTCTCAGAGAAGAGCGTTTGGAGCGTAGAAGGAATTGCAGATGACTTCATGACTCCTTCAATACCAATTAGTACCCGATCTTGAGTTTATAGCTAATTACAAACTCAGTCGATCACTTTGCCAGGACATAGTGCCCCTGTTACCCCGAAAGCCTAATAGCCATGCAATTGAGCCTGCTACAAAGTTACAAACGTAGATGTAAGATCTAAGTTTTCCACAGCAGTCCTCTCACTATATAAAAATATTTTGTTTAATTTGATGACGTCTATCTGTTTGTAATTAGTTTATCTAGCTTAGTTAGTAAGTTATTAGTTTTCATATTCTAATCCAATATCACTGTAAGTAAGTTTGTAAAGATTTTTTTGGAATATGTACTTACCATTGGCTAGGAAATGGCCGAAACTCGAGTGTTCATGAATTATCGTGCATCGTTCGGGTAACTTCGCGGCTAGCTCGTGCTTGCTCGACGCATCGCCGGCCCAGTTCGCCGCCGTTCATCGTTAATCCCAAGGAGTTGAGGTTGTGGTTTGCAAATAAATGATTAGGTAAGTATTCAACTGTCTGTATGTATAATATACATTGTATATTCAAATAAATGTGTAAAAAACACACCAGATTTCTGTATACGATAGAAATTTTTTAATATGTTTAAATAAGTTTCGGTTTCGGCCGAAACTAAGAGCAAGGCCGAAAGTTCGGTTTCGGTTTCGGCTGAAAAACCTGTTTCGGTCGGACACTAATAATCATATTAAAGATATCTACTCCGGCTTACCTCTTACAAAAATTGACCCTTCGCTACTGATAGATATAGATAAAAATGGTAGCCAAACAAATAAAAAAAAAATAACGCGTCCTATGTCAGTTATTAAACCACGCAAAGTCGTCAAATAAAACTATACTTATCACATTTAACTGGAACTTGGGTTATCATTATCACAAAGGTGTGAATACAATAATAACTTAAATTCTACAGAATATTATTATTGTTATAAAATGCTTCGAATTAAAATTCGTTGGAATAACACAGTATCACACCTGTATTGTCTGAACGGGAGACAGATGTGTATACTGTATAGTATACCTACAAATTGAATTGTAGTTTATAGGTATACTAGCTGCGCCCCGCGGTTTTACCCGCATAAGTGTCGATCCCGTGGGAATATCGGGATAAAAAGTAGCCCATATGTTAATCCAGGGTGCCAGCTACCTCCATACCAAATTTTATCAAAATTGCTCCAGCCGTTTGAGCGTGAAGAAGTAACAAACATATAAACACAGATACACACACACACACACACTCACAAACTTTCGCCTTTATAATATTAGTGTGAATAGGTATACAGCCGTTCGATTCTGTTAGAATCTCACCGTGAGAAGTTCGGTGAAGTGGGCGTGAAGTGAGCTGTCAATAGTGTCAATTCCTAGCAAAAACAAGCTCACTTCACCTAAGTTTTCACGGCGAGATTTTTACAGAATCGACCGGCTGTACAGGGTGGTACACATCGACGTGCAACGCAACCCGTTACCATGGATTCCCCCGAGTGCCCCGCCCTTGATTCGCACGGGTGCAATCTACTAATGTGGCATCATAACAAAACATACAGATTTCTGTGTTACATCTAACTTAGTGATAAAATCTATTGTACACATAAAACTTCTGGAAACATCATCTGCGTAGCCTTTTCCTATGTTGTGGTCAGCTTCCAGTCTAACCGGATGCAGCTGAATACCAGTATTTTACATGGAGTGACTGTCTATCTGACCTCCACAACCCAGTTACTGGGTAATACGATACTCCTTGGTAAGACTGGTTGTCAGACTATCGGGCTTCTGACTACCCGTAACGACTGTCAAAGATCCGCAAATGACAGCCCGGACCAACGGTTTAACGCGCCTTCTGAGGCACGGAGGGGTCTCGGTATGTGTAGATGGGTCACGCATCCACAGACCAACCGCGGCAAGCGTAGCTTAACCTGATCGATCGACCCGCGTGGCTGTTATGACGTAGCCGCAAACACCTTAGCTACATACACTTTCTGGAATAAAGGGTCTACTAAATTACGGCGAAAGCCGCATCAAAATCCAGTGTGCAGTTAAGAAGATCTAAGCGGTCACAGACAATCACGAAAAGCGAATTTTGTTTTAAAGACCCCAATAGTACAGACGCCAGCACATCAAGCTACTACAATCTGTCAAATTTCTTTAATATATTTTCAACTTTATCGCTAAAGCATAAGGTTCAAAGTTGATTGGGAAAATTTGACCAACATGGAGGTCGAACCCAGGACCCCATGCAATAAGGCAGTCAACAGGGATGAACCTTGGAAAGCATAATCAATAAAACAAAAATATTACTCAAATACACATTTTTTTACAATACATTTTAGTTTTAATAATAACTAGAAATACATAGCTATTCATTTAAGGTTTTAATGAAAAAACTAAAAAAATAATTGAAAGTCATAAAACAAAACAGAATTTTTTGTTTAAAAAAAGTAACCCCTTTAGACATTGATGTACTATTTTATACACCAATGCCTATAGGAGATAGATTTTAAAAAATCCATCCTCCCTTATGCTCACTTTCGCTATAAGGAAGTTTTCTGCAAAATTTCATGCTTCCTGACCCAGCGATTCAAGCTGTGTGGGTTGTGTTTAAGTGAGATTTTCAGGGAGATGCGCTAGGTAGTCCGCGAAATACAAGTTTTCTTTCGTTTTTTTTTTGCAATTTACAAGTCAGTCTCAAGGTTGTAACTTGTAACAACAAACAGTTTTATTCGCGAGCGTACAGTTCGTGCCACGTAAGAAGAGACTTGACCCCGCCTCCCCACCTCTTTCCGCCGCCCCGATGACGCCCGGTCCCCGTCCCGCACCGGGCGTCATCGGGGCGGCCTCGGGCGGCGGAAAGAGGCGGGGGTGGCGGGGTCAAGTCTCTTCTTACGTGGCACGAACTGTAACAAGTATGTATTTACAGAATTGTAATCATTAAAATCATCAATACAACACAAGTTCATATATTTCGTTTTCGTTCTATTAATTGATATTACATGAAATAGTCATTCAATACGATTATATCGTTTTACGCATGAATGTAAACGCATCAAAAGCAGTACGTCAGGATCGTAGCAGCTGGCGTATTGTAGTTTTTGCCTATCCCCATGAGAAGAAGTCTTGAGTGTATGTTTACGAAATTTCCTCGGGTTAGGAAATAAAGTGCGGACGAAGTTGCTGGCAGGCCTATTCGTCATCATAGTCCGAATCTTTGACGCATATACCGAAACTCGACATCTTCATACCCTCTGGACAATTGTTACAAGCGATCATGCAAGCATCCATAGTTCTCTCTTCCTTCGTTATAATAGAATTTGCCGTAGGAAGCTTACATTTACAGTTCTCCAAACTTGCTGTATTGTTAAAACTGTTTCCGGTATTCGGTGCCTGGTACCCAGTATTCGGTGCTGGATACTTTGTATTCGGTGCCTGGTACCCGGTATTCGATGCTGGATACTTTGTATTCGGTGCCGGATAACCCGTGTTAGGTGCTGGATTACTCGTGTTAGATGCTGGATAACCGGCGTTTGGTACTGGGTAATAAGGCCTATTCCCGGGTGTGACAGGGTTGACCGGCTGAATGTTATACCCAGAAGGGTTGCTATTGCTAAAATTATTTTTATTTGCGGGTATTACGTTAATGTTGTTATAGTCAGGGTAAACGGGTCTGGTCACACTAGTATTGTAGTTCTGCCCCGGGTTGTTTGTTGCTGGGTAACCCGTGTTTTGTGCTGGATAACCGGTATTTGGTGCTGGATACCCGGTATTCGGTGCCTGGTACCCGGTATTCGATGATGGATACCAGGTATTTGGTGCTGGATACTTTGTATTTGGTGCCGGATAACCCGTGTTAGGTGCTGGATTACTCGTGTTAGATGCTGGATAACCGGCGTTTGGTACTGGGTAATAAGGCCTATTTCCGGGTGTAACAGGGTTGACCGGCTGAATGTTATACCCAGAAGGGTTGCTATTGCTAAAATTATTTTTATTTGCGGGTATTACGTTAATGTTGTTGTAGTCGGGGTAAACGGGTCTGGTCACACTAGTATTGTAGTTCTGCCCCGGGTTGATGTTCGTTGCTGGGTAACCCGTGTTTTGTGCTGGGTAACCGGTAGTCGGTGCTGGATACCCGGTATTTGGAATTGGGTACCCGGTAGTCGGTGCTGGATTACCGGTAAATTGTGCTGGATAAACGGCATTTGGTGCTGGGTAACCTGGATATCCTGGATAACGAGTATGCCCGAGTGTGGCAGGGTTGACTGGAACGAACCAGATATCCACATACCCAGTAGCGTTAAACGTATTATTACCATTGCTGTTATATCCGGGTCTTACTGTAATGTAGTTAGGGTTAACGGGCCAAGTGGCATTTACATTGTTAGTCTGCGACGGATTGAAGTATTTCCCTGTTGCATCTGTCATATTTCCATATGGTTCGTGTTTGACAAGAGTAAATCCGGTAGTATTTTGTCCTGGATAAATAACTGTTACTTGAGTACTCGGACGAGTTCCGTTATTTAGAACTTTCTGTTCGAAATTTTTGCTGTTATTCAATGGTCCGGTAAATGTCGTATTTCTTGTGACATTCATATTCCCCCATGTGGGTTTGTTTGTTAGGTTTTGAGGTACAAAATACCCCTTGACAAACCTCTTTTCCCGCTGATGTTTTATAATTGCGTCCTTATCTATATTTCGTACTGTTTTATCGAAATGTTGTGCTCGGAACCATACTCCATAGTCACTGTGTGCTGTTGTCATGCCGAGTCCAATTAGAAAATATATTATTAACATTTTGAATTTAGACATTTTTTATGGAAATCTTTTACGAAATATTACAAGACTTGTATTTTTATTTGCTTTTTCTTAACTTAATACTTTTCAAGTTATTGAAGATCTGTTTGTTGGACTTCACAAATTATCACTCCGTATTTTTTGCTTTTTCTTGACGTAATATTTTTGAGGTTATATTGGTAGTATTTTTTGACGATCTTCGTTTATTTTTACCCGACCTTTTTTCACTATTTTCACTTGTAACACTGTTTTATTTTTATTATTAGTGTGTTGACTGCGATTGACGAGTTACTGTGCGATATATAAACACAGCTTATCTCTGAATGTTGTCTTGAGTATTGAATGATATTATTTCTTAGTAGTCATTATTATAAATGTAGATAGGTTTGTCTGTCGGTTGAGCTGAATGGTGCTGATCCATGCGTCATGTTCGTGAACGGGCGCCGTCAGTTGGGGCTGGTCATCTCTTAACTGCCACGGGTTTTTTCACCGGTCATATATCTGACCTCCGCAGTCCACACCCCAGTTACTGGGTATCCGGTATTACGATACCACACGGTAAGCCTGGCTGTCTGGCTGTTTTACACAGGGTGGCAGAAACACAGACACGGAAACTGTAATCATGAAATCAGCACATGATTCTAGACCAGTATAGCATTTTTTCTTAGATTAGCAAAAATAATCTGTTGTTTCATAGAAAAGTGCAATTCTACGCGGTCAAATTGTACTGAACAATGAATGTTTTTTTTGAAGTGAAAACTTCTTTAGCATCGTTGTGATTTGAAATTTTATGAAACGAAAAAGCAACAGTAAAAAGAGACATAAGATTTAATGTGGGAGAAAATGAGATAGGAAGCATTATACAGTGTTTTTGTTTTTATTAGTACAAATGACATCACTTTTTATGGATGTGTGGATGTGGATGGATGGATGGATGGATGGATGTATGTATGTTCTTTAGCATCGTTGTGATTTGAAAGTTTATGAAACGAAAAAGCGACAATAAAAAGAGACATGTAAATTCATAAGATTTAACGTGGGAGAAAATGAGATAGGAAGCATTATACAGTGTTTTTGAAGGTTTCACTTCTACCACGTGTGAATTGCACACATACTGTTTTTCTTTTTAATAACCGTCTTATAATTAATTGTGCTCAATCCATGGTATCAGGTTGTACATCGACGTCCCTGCCACACTGGTTTTGTAAATTATATAAAATTAAAAGTGAGGAGAAGTCGAATGAAAACCTAGTTTGATTCTGACTGAATTTGTGAGTTAAGAGGTTATCAGTATGTGCAGAGCAGAGAGCAGCTGTCTTTCTGAAGTATATTCATAATAATCTAATAATTAATGTATACAAAACCTTGTAAAACATTTTAATAGAGTAACGGTGGAGTTTCTTGCCCATTCTTCTCCATACGAACACTACCTTTTGGAAGGGGCGACTAGAATCAATTCTATTTTATTGTAATTTTTGACGTTCAAAAGTTCCTCTTAAGTGCCTATTTGAAATAAATGATTTGACTTTGACTTTGAATCGGTTAATTAGTCATTACCGTAACATTTTGCCAAATAAGATTTAAGTTTATACAAAAATAAAACTACTTGATTATACTAATAAAGAAAAAAATAATAATAGAAAGGAAATAATACTTTTTATCCCGGTAGTACGTCCCCGTAATTTCCGACCGCTTTTATTTAATTTTTTATTGCTGAATGGGCCTTGACCTCGATCACGCATGATGGAAAGTTATGGATAAGGTCTATGATGTAACGAGCGTGCCCAGAAGATGCCTAAAGCACTGGAACTCTCACGCATCGACGAAGCACAACAGGCTGCTTGACGCCGGATTCCGGTGGTCGTCTACGCGGGCTAGGCCGCGAGCAAAAGCTAGTCAAGTATAAATTAGAACGCTTCCAGCCAGACAAAAATATGACACGACTGGCTGCGGCCCGCGGTTTCACCCGTGGGAATATCGGGATAAAAAGTAGCCTATATGTTAATTCAGGGTGTCAGCTACCTCCATACAAAATGTTATCAAAATTGGTCCAGCCGTTTGAGCGTGAAGAAGTAACAAACATATAAACATTCATAAACTTTCGCCTTATAATATTAGTGTGATTAAAAACATTTTTATTTAGTTGTTTTAAATGTATGTGCGTGGAAAGTTACTCATCCTCCATAGTGCAGGGAGGATCTCCTCTGACCAGACGGGTGACGTGTCTGGTGGGCCACTGCTCGATAATTGTTTTCTAATTTCGCGGTAAACTTTGCTTGCGCGATGTAGAGTTTGTGTGGCGTCAGATGGTATGCGTAGTCTATTTTATAATTTATTTATTTCTGGTCGTAGCGTCATGCTGAGATAGGAGCCTCTTGGCTTCGATCAGGATTTTGTTTTTTATTTAACTTTTTTTTTTTTTTTTTTGTTAAGATTGTTTAGTTTCTGATCTTCCTGTACGAGTCACAATAAATACATTTTCTTCCTCCTCATTTTCTTCTCTTTCTTTTTCATTTTCTTTCCTTTTCTTCCTTTTTTTTAGTTCGTATGTGGCGGTATAGATGGCGCCACAATGCCATAAGGCTGTTCAATTAAAGTTAATCATTGATTATTTTTATGTGACATCTTATAGTGCATGTGTAAGTCTAATTCCTGTGTCCGCAAGTCTAATAGAACCTCTGTTTGTCTTCAGCCGAGCCCCTAAAGCCGACGTACATGCCAGTGTTCCTCACGAAGAAGGAGAGGAAGAAGCTTCGCCGCCAGAGTCGCAGGGAGGCGTGGAAGGAAGAACAGGAGAAGGTTAGGCTCGGGCTGGAAGCGCCGCCAGAACCTAAGCTCAGGTAACGTCTAAAAAGTCCAACTAAAATAAGCGGGCGAAACCTCACAGACTTGATGTGAACTGAGGGGCATGTCTCGTATATCTTAGAACCTCTAAGTTACCTACGTTTTTGACAAGTATTTATCATTAATTAACAGAGATCGGAATTGGGTGTGTGAAAATACCTAAAGTTTGCAGCGAGACATAACATAGAGCTGTTACAACCACTTAAGTTAACCGGTTTTGAATTTTACCGGTTTAGTTTCGGTTTTTTATTTTACATGTTCTTTACCTTAGAAAAACCGAACTATAAACATTAGCAAGCTGTTAATACAGTTGTAATTAATTCTTGTTTTGAACTATTCCGGTTCAAATTCGGTTTTTTAGTTCTACTTGTTCTGTACGTCTGAAACACCGAATTTTACACATCTGCAAGCTGTAATACAGTTTTAGTTTTTTTTTTTTAAACCGAATTTTAACCGGAAAACCGGCGTAACAAAAATTTATTTCTGAAAGTCTGACAACCAGTCTTACCAAGGGGTATCATATTAACTATTACCCAGTAACTAGGTTGTGGAGGTCAGATAGGCAGTCGTTCCATGTAAAATACTGGTATTCAGCTGCGTCCGGCTAGACTGGAAGCCGACTCCAACATAGTTGGGAAAAGGCTCGCAGATGATGACTTTTTGGTTTCTAAGACAGAAAATAACCGAATTACTTTTTTGACCTCACCATAGATCAAACCATGGGTATTATGACAAACTTTTATCTCATAACTACTTTCTTCTTCCCAGGATATCAAACCTGATGCGAGCTCTCGGCACGGAGGCTGTGCAGGACCCCACCGCCATTGAAGCCAAGGTTCGCGAGCAGATCGCCAAGCGACAGAAGACACATCTCGAAGCTAACAAGGCGCGCGCTCTTACCAAGGACCAGAAGAGGGAGAAGGTACGTTTCACCTTTAAAAAATTAGAATTTGACCCGCAATTTTTTACGTTTTTTTAAGTAAAACTTCTTTAGCATCGTTGTGATTTGAAATTTTATGAAACGAAAAAGCGACAGTAAAAAGAGACATATAAGATTTAACGTGGGAGAAAATGAGATAAAGCATTATATAGTGTTTTTGTTTTTTATTATTAAAAATGACATCACATTTAATCCTATGCTACTAATTTGTGGATGTGGATGTGGTTGTGGATGTGGGTGTGGGTGTGGATGTGGGTGTAGGTGTGGGTGTGGATGTGGGTGGATGGATGGATGTTCTTTAGTATCGTTGTGATTTGAAAGTTTATGAAACGAAAAAGCGACAGTAAAAAGAGACATGTAAATTCATAAGATTTAAGATTGAAGGTTTCACTTCTACCACGTGTGAATTGCACACATACTGTTTTTTTTTTTGCAAATTAGAAATATTTATCTTGGTTTAATTTCAGGTAGACAGAAAAATCAGAGAAGATACGACTATGGGTGTTCACGTTGCAGTTTACAGGTAAATTATCCGCCATAAATTCGTCTATATCGATTTAAATCTTTGGTCCTTGTTCAATGAATAGCATACCTAGCTGTCAACCGGTTTCACTGACATCCGAATGATTACAAATATTCGGGTAAAAGTTACTGTCGGCCTGCATTATTCCACAGCTGAGCTAAAAGCCTCTTCCCATTACTTCCAGCTCTCTCGATCCAGGGCTAAAGTGGACCACTGGTCGTTTGTTTTGTCCAGCTCGTCCTGCCATTATCGCCGGGGTCTGCCGCGACGCCTTCTACCAGTGTCAGGGCTCCACGTGGTGGTTATTTTGGCTCACAGCTCATTGTGCATACGGCAAACGTGGCCAGCCCAGTCCCACTTCAGCTTAGCGGCTTTATGAGCAACGTCAGTAATCTGTTTTGGTCGGGTAAAAGTAGCATAAATAGCCTTTAAAAGGTTTGTCAACTTGAGGATGTTTTTGGAAAACACTTTCAAAACTATAATTATTTAATGAGGGTTTTCTGAAATGACGTTCGCTAGGTGGCAGCACTGACACGTCAGGTCCAGGCATCTGTCAAAGAGCCTATATTTTCTTTAGTCATGACTGAATGATGAACGAATGAATGAATCGATTGATGAACGTCATCATATATTTTATATTGGAAGACCTCTTGTCACAGTGGTGCCAACTGGTGTCGTAAATTTTCACGAAAACCCTCATTAAAAGTGATTTCTCAAATACAGTCGTGTTTTGACACTTTAATCGTTATTTTACAGAGTGAAAGACCTGTTCGAGTGCGCCTCAGCCAAGTTCAAGGTCGAAGCGAACGCCCAGCAACTCCACATGACAGGCAGCGTCGTACTGCACAGAGGATGTTGCATCGTCGTCGTGGAGGGCGGGCCTAAGCAACACGCCAAGTACAAGAGGTAAGTCGTCATCATCTGACTAGTAACCCCCTCCCCCCCCCCCTCAACTATGTCGTGGTCGACTTCCAGTCTAACCAGATGTACAGACGCCAGCACATCAAGCTGCTACAATCTGTCAAATTCCTTTAATAGATTTTCAACTTTATCGCTAAAGCATTAAGGTTCAAAGTTGATTGGGAAAATTTTACAGTTTCGGGTAGCTTGATGTGCTGGCGTCTGTACCTGGATACCAGTATATTACGTGGATCTACTGCCTATTCTGACCTCCACAAGCCAGTTACTGTATAACAAGTTTTCTTATATTTTGGTTAAAAAATCGTCACTCACGTAATAAACTAGCTGTGACCCGCGGTTTCACCCGGCTCGCTCGGCTCCTAAGGGTTGTAGCCTGATGTTAAATAACCTATAACCTTCCTCCAAAATTGGGCTATCAAAATGCAAAAAGATTATTTTAAATCCGACTGGTAGTGTTCCAGAGATTAGCACATTCAAACAAACAAACTCTTCAGTTTTGTTAATAGTATTAGAATACTTGGAATAGAATAGAATACAAAGAGTATTCTCTATATTTGTACAGACGCCAGCACATCACGTTATTACAGTCTGTCAAATTTCTTTAATAGATTTTCAACTTTATCGCTAAAGCATAAGGTTCAAAGTTGATTGGGAAAATTTGACAGTTTCAGGTAGCTTGATGTGCTGGCGTCTGAACATCATATAAATTACAGACATAAATATAGAAACTGTACAAAGGGTGACACAATGGGTGGTCTTATCGCTAAGAGCGATCTTTTAAAGACAACCTTTGGAGGGATTAAAAAGGGGAAGGACAGACAAATACTGGTAGTCACAGTAGACAAGTACTATAGGTAGTCCGTGGTGTATCATTTACATAATACAATAAATATATACATAAAGTATATTAAACTAATCCAAATAAATATATGTATACATATAATAATAAACATGAAACAGGAGCAAAGAAAATATAATGATGATGTTTAAGGAGAGAGGAAGTGCTTTTTTATCATAATTTTAAAAGGATGGTATTTAAAAGTACTTCAATTTATTCCCATTTCATTTACCTAATTTTGCCTGTGTTCCACCAAATATACTGAATGTGCACCAAAATATGTTCATTAAAATACGTCATAACGAGCATCTATTTAACAACTGTTGCAAATTTGTAAAAATAGTATTACACCTAATTTTAAAAACAAGCATTTATTTTTTTAGTTTTACTTCAGATAATGCACTGCAAAATGTATTTGAATCAAACACCAATTAATGTCCAATGTAGCTTTATTAATAAAAAATGAACACATTATAAAATGTAATGCTTACTAAAAATGTTTTTTTAATACTAATCAGTACGAACCATAATAATTCAAAATGTTAAACAAAGTCTTTACTCCTACAATGTTCACATTATCAGTCCACTCAATCTCTGCAGTACTTCTTTAAATTATTGCACCAATAAAGCGCACTTTGTCTTTGTAGGACGCCCACATTATGAGTCTCTAATCAATTAATATATACCTTGGTAAAGGTATTTTTGTATTCTCATACGCTCGCTCTTGCATTATATGTCGACGAAGCCCCGCTCCGCGGGGCTCCTATTTCAACATAAAGGGTTTAAAGTAACCTAACAAAACCGAACCTCGGGGTGCCCTTCGCTCGCTCTTGCATCCTATGTTGACCTCCTATCCTTCCTTCCTTCCTTGCTCCTATTTCTGGGTGGTTTAAAAAATAATAACCACGAAGGTTAAGGCGGGAGCGAAGCGGAGCGGAGCTCCCACCCGCCTTAACCATAATGATGTTTTTTATATAATTATATTAAAAGTTAGACCAAATGATTTTCGAATACATAAACGTTATATCAAACAACGTTATACTAATTAAGTTTTAGAATAAATAAATGTTATATGTAAAGAAATTATATCAACAGTTGGTGTATCTCACGTTGATTATATCTTATGAACGATAATAAAATGAAATTAGACCAAATGAGTTTATACGTTATGAGACGCACCCCCATCGCCGCGCCGCCGCCGCCGCGCGCCGTCTCCGTCGCACAACAGAGAGCAAATAGGCAGGCATATGCGCGTCGCAAGCGCGCCAAAACCATTTTCAGTAAAATAAATATAAGTCTTAGAAGTAATGTTTTACGAAATGCATTATTTGTTCTTCAATTATAATTATTTCAGTAACATACACCTTGTACAAAACCGTTTTAAATGGGTATACGGTACTAGGATGCATACTAAATATTTTGTGTAACATTCAGGAATATTTGGTGCACGATCAGTATTTTTCGGGGAAGAATAAAATAGTTATTGTTACAATAGAATATTTGCAGCGCACTACAATAAAAAAGTGTTATATCTTGGTGTTAATTTGGAATTTGTTTGATGTAACATATTTTGTTGGCCGAGTAGTTTAATTATAGTAAAACAATTAAACGGGTTTAAGATCAATATTTTAGAAATGCATACATAGATGTACCTTTAGATTTTTGGTGAACACAAAAATATTATCCATTTTAAAAGTGGACAAAGATATATTATATATATATATAGACATATGTATCAAACTCAAAGCATTTATTTCAATTAAACCTTGTACTGGCACTTTTGAATTGTCAAAATTTAAATAGTCTGTCAGTTAGTCAGAAAGTTGAAGCTAGTCGCCCATTCCAAAACGTTGATCTCTATGGAGAAGAACGGGCAAGAAACTCCATGGACACTCTTTTAAATTAAGATATTACAAAATCCTGGGTACATTATTATTGTTGCTTTTATATGTGAGAACAAAAAAAAAGACACAAATGAAGAAACATTTCAAAATATAAGATTATAAATAAGCCTTGGCAGTTAAGAGATGACCAGTCTCAACCGACGGCGCCCGTTCACGAACATGACGCGTGGATCAGCACCATCTACCTCAATCATTTTGTAGGGAACCGAATGATCCAACACACGCATCACCATCGATAAGACATTTAAGTGATCATTGACATTTAAGTATCTTTTTACAGACTAATGCTGCACCGGATCAAATGGGAAGAAGACATGATCAAAGACACGGACGGCAACGAGGTGCCGAACACCTGCAACCTGGTGTGGGAGGGAACTGTCAAGCAGCGAGCCTTCGGAGAGATCAAGTTCAAGGTAGCGGAGCATCACGTAGCATCACGTAGCATCACTTAGGATCACGTAGCATCACGTAGGATCACGTAGCATCACGTAGCATCACTTAGGATCACGTAGCATCACGTAGGATCACGTAGCATCACGTAGGAACACGTAGCATCACGTAGGATCACGTAGCATCATGTAGGATCACGTAGCATCATGTAGGATCACGTAGCATCACGTAGGATCACGTAGCATCACGTAGGATCACGTAGCATCATGTAGGATCACGTAGCATCATGTAGGATCACGTAGCATCACGTAGGATCACGTAGCATCATGTAGGATCACGTAGCATCATGTAGGATCACTTAGCATCATGTAGGATCACGTAGCATCACGTTGCATCATGTAGCATCACGTAGCATCACGTTGCATCATGTAGCATCACGTAGCATCACGTTGGATCACGTAGCATCACGCTTGTTGGAACGAAGTTCCTTTACGCGGCTTGTGTTGAGTTGACTGGTACAAACCGTCACGTAAGGAAAAGAAAAAGGGTTGTGCCCCCTCCATGTGATTTTCTCTCTCTCTCTCTGCTATATACGAGTATGTGTGCGTGCGAGTATCATCACCAACATCAGTTAAGGGTTAGCGCAGACAGAGAGGAATAATCCCCGCGCGGTCTCGGGCATTTTCTTTACGGATCGCGTATGCTCGAGCTGATTCCCGCATATCTTCGAGGACGCGCGAGCATTCTTTGTCAGGTTCAAGCATTTATGCACTTTATTGTAATAATTTTAAAGTTTATTTTCAAGTGCGTTAATAAAATCCTCACCGATGCGCTCCGTTCCGTCTGCGCTGAGCCTTATTGTATAATAATATTGGTTTCGTGACGGGGTTCCCCCGACTGCACACGTATTTTTTTTTCCATAGGGTAGACAGAAGGGTAGCCATCGCCAACATACTTTCATAAATAACGTCTCAGTGACGTCATTAATCGTTAAATTACGAACGCTATGTGAGCGGTCAGTATCTTCTAGGAATTCGGAGCTTAAGAAACGCGGGTAGTCGTTTCTCCATAGAAACGCTCTCGCCTGTTTTCTTTCTGGTTAATAGATAGATAGATAAACCATTTATTTGGCACACACAAGAAGACAGCACAACACACAAAAGTACAATATTAGATGATAACCAAATTACCCACATGATTATAAAACAAGGTGCCGATAAAGAAACAAAAACCGGCCAAGAGCGTGTCGGGCCACGCTCAGTGTAGGGTTCCGTAGTTTCCCGTCCGTCACAATAAGTGTTCCCACTTATGAGTTTAAAAGTGGGTATCCATTATGTTCGCGCTCCTGCTATTATTTTGTACAAATTTTTGTCTTTTTTGTACAAAAACTGTTGTTTCCATCAAGTTCAAAATGATTTTCCTAGAAAGTCCTTATAAAGTTCTACTTTTCAGATTTTTTTCATATTTTCTAAACTTATGGTTCAAAAGTTAGAGGGGGGGGGACACATTGTTTTTTACTTTTGGAGCGATTATTTCCGAAATTATTGACATTATCAAAAAATGATTTTAGTAAACCCCTATTCATTTTTAAATACCTTTCCAACAATATATCACACGTTAGGGTTGAAATTAAAAAAAAATCACTTCCCACTTTACATATAGGGGGGCTACCCTAATAAAACATTTTTTTCCGATTTTTATTTTACTACTTTGTCGGCGTGATTGATATACATATTGGTACCAAATTTCAGCTTTCTAGTGCTAACGGTCACAGAGATTAAGCGAGGACGGACAGACAGACATGGCGAAACTATAAGGGTTCCTAGTTGACTACGGAACCCTAAAAAGTAAACACATCGAAATTAAAGTGACACTATGACGGTTAATAACCATAAAAAGTAATGATTTTTTACAGAATAATAAATATTAACTACTGTTATGTCCCAATGTTTTCTTTTTTGATGATACATTATTTTTATAAGCACTGGAACCATCAAAAAATGCTTAAAATTGCCAACCTAATCCGCTGTCAACAGAGGCCTAATGTACAAATTTGACATGTATTAATTTAAAAAAAAAAACATAGGGACACAGTATATATCCTTATACTATTAAATCAATTTAAAAATGAAGTGATAGTGCAGTGCTCGTTAATAAAATAAGATTTGGCCTAAAAGTCCAGTTTCCAGGTCATAAAATTAAAAAAAAATGTATATATCCTTCTTATTCAGTTTATGAAATATATATATTGGAGGAGGAAATAGGCGAGAGTCAAACCTCGAATTATGACCTTTTTACTTGGGCTTTTTCATTCCGACCGCATTTCCTCACTTACTGCATACTAAAACATATTTTTTTCTCATCGTCAGGTGATGCCAACTGAGAAGCAAGCTCGGGAACACTTCCAGAAGCACCGCGTAGAACATTACTGGGACCTCGCGTACAGCGGCGCCGTGCTGGCGCCCTCAGACGAGCCCTAGAGCCCTAGGGCTTCACTACCTAATAAATACTATATGTACACAATATATAGGGCGTTTTATTTATGTTAACCTAGCTATTAATTGGTGCTAACATCCACCTGTCTAGCCTTTTCCCAACTATGTTGGGGTCGGCTTCCAGTCTAACCGGATGCAGCTGAATACCTGTATTTCACATGGAGCGACTGCCTATCTGACTGACCTCCACAACCCAGTTACTAGGTAATACAATACCCCTTGCTAAGACTGGTTGTGAGACTTTTAGGCTTGTGACGACTGTCAAAGATCTACGAATGACAGCCGGGACCAACGGATTAACGTGCTTTCCGAGGCACGGAGGTCTTGATATGTAAAGATGGTCACCCATCCACGGACCGACAGCGACAAGCGTAGCTGATCAATCTGCCCGTGCGGCTGTTATTAGTTAGCCACAAGCCTCTCCTACTGGTGTTAACAGTTAACGAAACTTGATAGTGTAGGGGTGGATTTTCAAATGTTACATACAATTTGCTGGAGTGTCCAAGTGTCTATACACGTACAGTACCCGGCGATAAATATTGCACATCGACCTATTCGATCCTATCGATTTTATACAAAGAATAAAAATAATTATCAAAAGAAGCAAATCATAATTGTTTTCACAGCTCCTAATAGATACCAAAGTATTTCGTGCGACAGAGATAACGCTCTACGAAGCCGAAATTAGCCGATTGTCTCTTTCCAAAGGTCGATGTGCAATATTTATCGCCGGGCACTGTACACTTTTGAGGGCCTAATGTCCTGCAGGAGAATACAGCCGATGGATCTGTGGCGCCATCTACACCGCCGTCCGCCACATGCGAACTACGCATCACACTGACGTCACGCAAATCCTGCATCGCGCAAGCAGAGTTATACCTTTTGCCCATCAAATTATCCATACTAATATTATAAATGCGAAAGTGTCTGTCTGTCTGTCTTTTATCTTTTCACGCTTAAACCGCTGAACCGATATAGATGAAATTTGGTATAGAGATAGTTTGAGTCCCGGGAAAGGATTGGATAGTTTTTATCCCGATATTCCCACAGGATCTGTACATCTATGAAGCTAATATTTTTGTAAAATCGAATCCAGGGTACTATAATACTGCATTTAAAAGCTATTATCGAAAATTAAGAGATAAAAAAAGGTTAGAGGTAGAAATACCCTATGGTAAAACGGCACTATTAAATAAAAGTATTTTATGCATGACATCGTTGATTTATAATAAATTGCCTGATGACATAAAACAATTACCTATTATCCAATTTAAAAAAAAACTACAGACATTCTTAATAAATAAATGTTATTATGATGTCAAAGATTACTTAGGTGACAAAAATATTATATTTTAATGACAGCAAAGGTCCGGATAGTAAATATAAATGTAATATATATTATATGTTGGACATAATTAATCATAAATTTGATATAATGTTGCACATAAATAATTTATAATTTATGAATTAGATATAATTTCTGGATTTAATTTTATTTTATTTTATTTTAATTTTTCATTTTTAATTTGTATGACATTATTATTTTTAATTCCTTATTTTGCTGACTGATCTGTAAGTTAAAATTCTTGTTTTATATTTGCACACCTTATATGGTTATTAACAGTGTACCATTTTGACCGTTTATAACATCCACTGAACCTGTTTTATGCAAATAAATGATTTGATTTGATTTGATAGAAACTTATTCGGGTGAAACCGCAGGGCGCTGCTTAGTAGTTTAATAAAAGTCCGTTTTTTAATTTCATTGTTTATTATACTCATAATACTTTCTAAATACAACATTTTCGTGAGATCAGATTCGTAATAGTGATGGCATGTACCTGTTGAATTCACACTCACTGGCACTCATCAAACATAGCAATACTTGTCAATAAATATGTATAATGCGTGCCACGAAAGATGAGACTTGACACACCACGTGGTTTGACTTGCGCAGAACACGACTTTAGGTATCTTTAGCGGTATGAGGTCTGAGTGCGGGACGGGACCGGACGTCATAGGGGCAGCGGAAAGAGCGGGGGAGGCGAGGTCAAGTCTCATTTTTCGTGGCACGCATTGTATGGTGGTGGTATGTGCTTCCGCGGACGTACTGTTTCACAAGGAGCTATTGTTGAAGTTAGTCGCTCTTATCACAGCTTCTAATAAGGAAAAAAAGTAAAATTATTGTAATAACAGTCATAAATAAAAGAGTATTTACCGATTGCCGAAGATGAAGGGACGACGTTTTTTTGGCGATTCACAGTCATCTTTATTGTTTGTCTGTGAGACAGACGAGATGGATATCGATGTCTAAACACAATAAAACAATACAGAAATTAATCTAATGATTTTTTGGGGGTCATTGACCCCCGTTACTGTATTAACTTGTAATAAGTTTTAGTTTTTTTTGTGTGTAAACTTCATAGGCGTGATTGGTATCGATAAAACATATTTTCGCAGCTCATACTTCAAGTAACTACACTACCAGCGGTCGTTGACCCCTAAAAAAAAAACAAATCTTTTTTTTGTGTTTAGATATTGATACCCAGTACGTCTGCAGGGTTTCGGTAGCTAATTTAATTTGAGCTTGTATTGATTTTTTAAAGTGAAAACTTCATTAGGCGCTCTTTGAGCTCTTTCTGAAAAGTGATGAAAACGAATTGGGTATACTCAGCTCCAGTCGTAAGTTTTCACTTTTATCGTGTCACGAGTGGTCTTAAGCACACACCAAATTTTTTTTCTTACGTAATTTTAATACGTAAGATATGCATAGATAAAATAAATAAAATAAATTACCGTCAAAATTAAATATAACCAAATACGGAGCTCTGAAGGATGACTTCCACCAAACGGCTCGCATCGGATCGGAAAGGATACGAACGGATGCGGCGATAACCGATCGCATCCTGTCGGTTGCGACGCATACGATCGGCTCCGTACCGTCGCTTGCGAACGTATCCGTTTCAGCGCCTGGTCAAATAGTTCCATTCCTACCGTGTCGACGTGTTCTAATTACCCGACTGCGCCAGGAGGGTTATGTTTTTTGAAAATGGTTGAAGTTGGCGTAGTATTGTTGGCTATTCCTAGAGTCGAGGCTCCTCCCGGCGAAGAATCTCCGGCCGCCGCTCGCTGCTGATGGGCAGAGGGAGGGGGAACCCGCTAAGCTGGGCCCGACAGCCGGCAAACCCAAGGGGGCCCAAAAGCCCGCGGAAGGACGCGGAAAGCCCGTGGGGGGCACGTCTGCACCCCCGCCGACCGCACCACCAGCGACCGCACCTCCTGCGACCGCACCCTCGGCGACCGCACCCCCGGCGACCGCACCCTCGACGACCGGACCCGGGTCCACCATGGAGACCTGGACGACGGTCGTCAAGAGGGGCCGCCGCAAGAGGAAGAAGAAGACGGCGCCGCCGCCACCGGAACCCGCTAGAGCACCGGCACCGGCATCTAAGAAGGGACCGCCTAGGATCAGAGCCCCACGCTCCGCGGCTGTAGTGATTACGCTGCAGCCCGGAGCCGTCGAAAGGGGCGTCTCATACAAGGCGGTCCTTATGGAGGCCAAAGCCAAGGTCGCGTTCCCCGACCTGGGCATACCGTCCGGCCTCAGAATGAGGCCGGCGATTACGGGGGCGCGACTGCTGGAGGTGTCGGGTGCCTCTAGCGGCGAAAAGGCGGACGTCCTGGCCGCCAAGCTACGGGAGGTCCTGAACCCGGAGGACGTTCGGGTGTCCAGGCCGATGAAGACCGCTGAACTGCGCGTCGACGGCCTGGACGACTCGACGACTCCGGCTGAGGTCGCGGCGGCCGTCGCCAAGGCCGGTGGATGTCCGCCCGGGGACGTGCGGACGGGGGACATTCGCGTCGACGCCTCCGGGCTCGGCGCGATTTGGGTGCGGTGCCCGGTGGCGGCGGCGAACAAAGTCGCCGACGCTGGGCGTCTGTTGGTGGGGTGGGTTGCGGCGAGGGTGAGGCAGCTGCAACCCAGGGCTTTGCGGTGCTACCGTTGCCTTGACATTGGGCATGTCAGGGCACGGTGCACCTCGTGCGTAGACCGCAGCGAGCTGTGCTATCGCTGCGGTCAGGCCGGCCACAAGGCGGCCCAGTGCTCCGCGGCGCCAAACTGCAGCCTCTGTACAGCTGCAGGGAGGCCCGCTGGGCACAGAGCGGGCGGAAAGGCTTGTGGCGGGCCTGCCCAAAAGGGGAAGAGAAGGGGTGCCAAGGCTGCCGGGGGCTCTTTACCCCCCCCTCAGCCTGGCCTCCCTTCGGCCGACTCCCGGCCTAGGAATGGTGCGGAGGGGATGGACTGTGCCTAATGGCGCTGTACCATTTCCTCCAGGGCAACATCAACCACTGTGCCAGAGCTCAGGATCTCTTGCTCCAGAGCATGGCAGAGTGGTCGATTCGCGTGGCTGTGGTCGCCGAACCGTACTTTGTCCCCCCCAGGGATAACTGGGTGGGAGACCTGGACGGTTTGGTGGCCATCATTGGCGGGGCTCTTGCCAACCCGTCCCGAGGTCACGGCTGGGTGGCCGCCCTCGTGGACGGCATTGGCACGGTTGGGGCGTATTTTTCGCCCAACAAGAGTCTCGCCGACTTCGAGAGGTTCCTTGTCGAGTTGGGTGCCGTCGTGGGCCGACTCCACCCTCGCCCGGTGCTGTTGCTGGGGGATCTCAACGCCAAATCTGCGGCGTGGGGGTCTCCGGTGACGGATGCCAGGGGCGAGGTGCTGGAGGAGTGGGCGGTCACGACTGGCTTGACCGTCCTAAATCGGGGCACGGAGTACACGTGCGTGCGGCAGCGGGGCGGTTCAATAGTGGACGTCTCGTTCGCTAGCCCCGCTGTCGCGAGCCGTGTCCGCGACTGGCGTGTCGCCGCGGAGGTGGAGACGTTGTCGGATCATCGGTACATCCGTTTCGACGTCTCCGCCCAGACCGCAGGCGGCCGCGGTTTACCGGCCCCGCGTGCGGACGGTCCGCGCTGGGCGCGTAAGCGCATCGACAGGGAGCTTCTCGAGGAGGCCGCTATTGTCCAGGCCTGGTTCCGGGAGTCGGCGACGAACGGACCCGTTGACGTCGAGCAGGAGGCGCTGTGGTTCCGCGGGGCGATGACGCAAATCAGCGACGCGTCCATGCCCCGGGTCCACGCACAGTCAGCAAGGCGCCAGGTGTACTGGTGGACCGCCGAGATCGCGCAGCTGCGCGTCGCGTGCGTGGCGGTCAGGCGCCAGTACACCCGATACCGGAGGAGACGTCTTCGGGTCCCTGACGAAGAAGCCGCGCTGTATGAGGTGTACCGCGCGGCGAAGAGGACTCTGTGGCTGGCCATCGGCGAGGCGAAGTCGCGAGCCAGGGAGGAGATGTTGGAGACTCTAGACGGGGATCCGTGGGGGCGCCCTTATCGCGCGGTTCGAGGGAAACTTCGAGCCGCGGCGCCCCCGCTTACGGAGAGTCTCCAACCCGAGCTGCTGGAGGAGGTGGTCGCAGCCCTCTTCCCGGCGAGAGCGGAGCACACTCCGCCGCCGATGGCATTGCCCACGGCCGCAGAGTCCACCGAAGAGAACGCCATCAGCGTCCCAGAGGTGACACAGGCAGAGATGGGGGCAGCCGTGATGAGGCTCCGGGCCAAGACGGGATCCACGGCTGCGTGTTAGCCCTCGCTCTGAAGGAGCTTGAGCCCCAACTGAGAGGACTCTACACAGCGTGCCTTGAGCGGGGCCAGTTTCCCACTTTGTGGAAATCTGGTCGTCTGGTCCTGCTCAGGAAGGCGGGGCGCCCTGCGGACTCGCCGTCCGCGTACCGGCCCATAGTGCTGCTAGACGAGGTGGGTAAGCTGTTCGAGCGGATAATCGCTGCCCGCCTCGTCGGCCACTTGTGCGGAGAGGGGCCGGATCTGGACGGCAGCCAGTTCGGCTTTCGGCACGGGCGCTCTACCATTCACGCTGTGTCGCGAGTGAGAGTCCTGGCGGAGGAAGCAGTGGCCCGGGGCGGGGTGATGTTGGCGGTGTCCTTGGACATCTCCAACGCCTTCAACACCCTGCCCTGGAGTTGTATTCGGGAGGCACTGCGGTACCATCGGGTGCCTCCCTACCTCCGCCACGTCGTTGGGGCTTATCTGTCGGAGAGGTGTGTCACCTACGTGGGACATGATGGCGGACACCAGCACCGCATGTCGTGCGGTGTTCCACAGGGCTCGGTCTTGGGCCCGCTCCTGTGGAACATCGGGTACGACTGGGTGTTGAGGGGCGAGCTCCAACCGGGCGTGGACCTTACGTGTTATGCTGACGACACGCTGGTCACTGCCCGGGGGAGCTCGCACAGGGAGGCAGCGTTGCTGGCGACGGCTGCGGTGTCACAGGTGGTGAGCCGCATACGTCGCCTGGGCCTGGAGGTGGCCCTCAACAAGTCGGAGGCCATGGTGTTTCATGGCCCCCGGCGGGCGCCGCCGCCCGGATCACACATGGTGGTCGGGGGGGCTCGGATCGCTGTCGAGTCCACCATGAAGTACCTGGGATTGGTGCTCGACAGCCGGTGGGATTTCGGCCCCCACTTCCGGCGGCTGGCGCCCAAGTTGTTGGGCGCTGCTGGGGCGCTGTCAACGTTGCTTCCCAATCTGGGGGGCCCGAGCGCCGCCTGTAGGCGGCTCTACGTGGGGATCGTGCGATCCATGGCCCTGTATGGGGCCCCGATCTGGGCGACTGACCTGACGGCCGGTAGCATCGCAGTCCTGCGAAAACCGCAGAGAGCTATGGCCGTCAGAGTCGTCCGGGGGTATCGCACGATCTCCTACGAGGCGGCTTGTGTACTGGCCGGATCCCCGCCCTGGGACCTGGAGGCGAAAGTACTCGCGTCACTGTACCGGTGGCGCGAGGAAGCGCGGGCGCGGGGCGAGGGGCTGACGCAGCGCCATATGGAGCTGCGTCGGTCTCAGCTTCGCGAGGTCCTGGTGGCGGAATGGCGGGACAGGCTTTCGCGCCCTACCGCCGGCCTCGGTACCATCGAGGCGGTCCGGCCAGTGCTCGAGCGCTGGCTCGGGAGGAGGCACGGCTCCCTGTCGTTTCGGGTGACGCAGGTGCTCTCGGGGCACGGTTGCTTCGGGAAGTACCTGTGTCGCATAAACAGGGAGCCGGACGCCCGGTGTCACCACTGCGTCGACTGCCGGGAGGACACGGCGTGGCATACGCTGGCAGAGTGTGCCGCTTGGGAGGAGCCGCGCCGTGCCCTCATCTCAGAAGTAGGCAGTGACCTCTCGCTGCCGGCCGTGGTCGAGTCCATGGTCGACAGCGAGGAGTCCTGGGACGCGGTGGTTTCCTTCTGTGAAACAGTCGTCTCGCAGAAGGAGGCTGCGGAAAGGGAGAGGGAGATCTCGTCCACTCACCCTGCCCGCAGCAGGCGCACCGGGCGTCGGCGGAGGGCGGACAACGCCCTCTTCCGGCCCCCCTAAACGGGTCCAGGGGCGACGGACTCGGGGACGTCCGTCGCCCCCCACACATCAGGACCCGAGGTGGCGGCGCGATGTGTTCCACGCGCGCCCCTCTTAGACGTCGCGGGGGGAGTCAAACACCTCACTCCCCCCCCCGACCAGACGGGGCCCGCTGCGGCGGGCCGGCACCAGCCGGGGGTTGCGGAAGGATCGTACGTTCCCGCGACCCCCGGCGTAGGTGTGAGATGGAACACCCGGGGTGGTTTTTAGTCAGTAAGAGTCTGACAGACCCCGCCGCCCGCCCCAGGGCGGCGGACATCCATGAGGATTTTCCACCCCGGATCAAAAAAAAAAAAAAAAAAGTATTGTTGGCTATTGCATTAGAAGAAGAAAATAATCATAAAACACAGATCTGCAGCGCGTGCACTTTCGAGAATGAGTGGTGCCGACTGCCGCCCGGCCACGGCTTTGAGCGCTTGCGTCGACAGCCGAAAGGATTCGATCGGATACGACGACAGGCGAACGGAGCCGATCGGATACGACGACAAGCGAACGGAGCCGATCGGATACGACGACAGGCGAACGGAGCCGATCGGATACGACGACAAGCGAACGGAGCCGATCGGATACGACGACAGGCGAACGGAGCCGATCGCGCGCCGCAGCATACTGTCGGCTACGATCGCGTGTCGCGGAAGACGGGGTGGGGTGGTATGAGATCTACCTCCTAGTGGTCCACCCCGGGCAACGGCACTACAGGCTTGCCTGTGGTACGGCTGAACGATCCTACTTAGCGGTGGTAGGCTCCGCTTGGAGCCGCCTGGCTCGCGACCACCATCCCACCGGAGTCCGGCGCCAAGCAGCTTGCTGTGTTTCGTCGGTGTGTGGGAGTGCCAGTGCCTTTGGGGGAGAAGGAGTTTGTCAGTTGCTCTGCTCAGAACCGGTTTTGGTCCCTGGGCTTAACTTGTCGGGTAACTCATTCTGGAGGGTAGCGGGATCCGAAGCACGGTGCCAGCCGTTGGCCGACCGCAGTCAGTAGGGGGCCCAAGTAGCACGCCAGCCACGTGCCAAAGGCTGCCCCGCCAACTCGCGAAAAATCCCGGTATGCACCACCGTGCCAGTCGGCGACTGGATGGGAGGACCCGGTGGACATATCCGGGGGGGTTCGGGCGTCCCCGCAGTCTCCAAATGAGTTCCCCATAGACTAGGTTAGCTCTAGTGTTCCACTTGGTTCACTGAGCAGCGCCTCGACAAGTCTCCTTTTTTCCCCCACAACTCTACTCAAAATGATCAAAGCAAAGAAGATGAATAAGGTTAAACAACGGCTGCACTTCCTCCCACTAAAAGTGCACCTCACTAATATCAGGGGGTTGCACTCAAATCTCGATCCGGTCCATCACCACCTTGAGACCGAGAAGCCGCACCTGTTTTTCCTGACGGAGACGAAGATAGCAACCCCGTCGGATGTGGCGTACCTCAACTACCCGGGTTACTCTCTTGAACACAAGTTCAAGAAGCAAGCTGGGGTCTGTGTGTACGTCCGCGATGATATTTGTTGTCGTCGTCTCCGTTGCTTTGAGAAATCGGGTTTTTCTACCATATGGCTACTTGTGGACACAGGCGTGGAGAAATCTATCTACATCGGCGTCTACCGATCGCACAGCGGTGACCAGGAGACAACGGCGCTCTTTAATTTCCTCGTGGAATCGACTGACGTAGCCCAGCAACGGTACCCAACAGCGAAGCTCATTTTTCTGGGGGACTTTAACGCCCACCATAAAGAGTGGTTGTTCCCGTTCCAGAGAACTGACCATGCTGGGTTGGAGGCGCGCAAGTTTGCTTTAACGCTAGATCTAACCCAGATGGTGAATGTGGCAACGCGGGTACCGGATGTCGACGGCCATACTCCCAATTGCTTGGACCTTCTGCTGGCAACTGATCCGGACAGTCATTCAGTATCGGTCTCAGCCCCGCTGGGAACGTCTGACCACTGTCTGGTGAAATCCATATCGACCTGCTCTCCTCCAGATGAGAGTCCTAGAGGCACGAGGCGAGTATGGCGATACGAGTCAGCAGACTGGGATGAGATGCGGCACTTTTTTGCGTCTTATCCATGGCGGCAGGTGTGCTTCTCCTCGGGTGACCCTTCGTGCTGTGCTGATGTGGTTGCGGACGTGATTCAGCAGGGGATGGAGTATTTTATTCCATTCTCCGACATTCCGCTTGGTCACAAGTCCCGGCCTTGGTATAATGCGGAATGCGCCCGCGCTGAGGCCCGAAAAGAGTCTGCGTACCAAGCCTGGGTCAAGGCCCGCGACCGCAAAGTTAGAGCGCGTAGGGTTCGCGCGAAGAAAAGGGCCTTTAATTGTGCCGCTAAGTTCTGCAAGCGGGTTTTGCGTAAGGCACGTTTTGACCATGTCGGACGTATTGGGATCAAGCTGGCATCGCATCCTCCGGGTAGTAAACAGTTCTGGTCCCTGTCTAAAGCGGTTGAAACGAATTTCTGTCGTCCCACTTTACCTCCAATGATGAAACCTGATGGGTCGCTTGCTCACTCTGCAGGAGAGAAAGCGAATTTATTTGCATCTCTCTTTGCAAGCAATTCACGTCTGGACGCTGGCTCCAAGCAACCACCCACTGTACCTCATTGTGACTCCTCGATGCCGGAGATCGCAGTTCACAATAAAGAGGTCCGAAGAGTTTTGTGCAGTCTAGACGTGAACAAGGCAAGCGGGCCTGACGGTATTCCAGCGAGAGTGTTGAGGCAGTGTGCGCCTGAACTGTCTCCTGTGTTGACACGCTTGTTTCGCCTCTCTCTTGAAAAAAGAACGGTGCCAAAATCCTGGAAGCTTGCAAATGTACAACCAGTGCCCAAAAAGGGCGACCGTGCTGACCCTGCACATTACCGACCGATCGCCATTACCTCCATTCTCTGCAAAGTTATGGAAAGGGTACTGAACAGTAAGTTGCTGACCTACCTTGAAGACAATGATCTCCTCAGTGACCGTCAATATGGCTTTCGCCGGGGACGGTCAACTGGCGATCTTCTCGTGTATGTCACGCACTGTTGGGGTGAAGCCCTCGAGAAACACGGCGAAGCACTTGCTGTATCGCTCGATATCTCGAAGGCCTTTGACAGGGTCTGGCACGCCGGTCTACTCAGCAAGCTTCCTGCTTATGGCATCCCAGCTGATTTTTGTAGCTGGATATCTGACTTCCTTAGTGAGCGGTCGATCAGAGTAGTCGTTGACGGCTGCTCCTCTGACCTTATGGCTATTGATGCCGGAGTTCCTCAGGGGTCTGTTCTCTCTGCAACTCTTTTCCTGCTGCACATCAATGACCTACTTCAGCCTGGTATTGTTGGGTACGCAGATGACAGTACTGTTTCAGAGAGATACTTGTCCAGCACAAAGGCCAGCGGGGCCGAAGTTCGTTTCTTGAGAGAGGCCATGGTGGAGCGGACAGATTTTACCTTGGGCCTTGTCTCCCAGTGGGGTGATGACAATTTGGTTTCTTTTAACGCCACCAAAACACAGGCGTGTGTTTTTACCGCCAAAAGGAGTCGTTTCGACCAGACTCCTACTTTTCGGGGTACATCTGTTCCTGTAACAGATCGGCTCGAGCTCCTGGGCATGGAGTTGACGTCTAGTCTCAACTTCGGCGCCACCATCGAGTACAAAGCCCAAACTGCGGCCAAGAAGCTGGGCATCCTTAATAGGGTGAAGCGATACTTTACGCCTGGACAGCTTTTAACTCTTTACAAAGCACAAGTCCGATCCTGCATGGAGTATTGCAGCCACCTTTGGGATGGCTCAGCGAAATACCAACTTGCCGCGCTTGACTCGGTGGAACGCAGAGCTAAGAGGCTCATTGGCGACGAAAAACTGGTGGATGCCAAGCTTCACAGCTTGGCTCATCGCCGCAAGGTTGCCTGCTTGTCGGTCTTCTACAGATTGTACTTCGGTGAGTGTGCCCAAGAACTCCACGACCTCATTCCACCGGCCCCCTTCTACCTTCGGACATCCAGACGCACTGCAAGTTACCATCCCTACCTAGTTGCTATTCCACCAATTCGCACTAAGCGTTTTGAAATGTCCTTTATAATGCGCACAGCAAAAGAGTGGAACTCTCTACCTGCGTTTGTGTTTCCGAGTGCATACAACCCGAATCTCTTTAAAGTAAGAGTGAACAGGCTTCTTCTGGGTGAGCTCACTCCATCGTAGACTTTGTCTCTGTCATCTCTGACCTAGACTAGAGTCAAGAGCAAACCCATTTCAAATAAAAAAAAAAAAAAAAAAAAAAAGACGCCCACGGTCAAGCTGCTGTACGCGGCTTAGTAATATAGACTTTAAATACTATGTATACGATTTAATATCGTTTAAAGATTGTAAAATCCGTTCCGATCCGATGCGATGCGAGCCGTTCGGTGGAAATCATCCTTTAATATCGAGCATTAGAAAGAGACGGTCACACAGGTTTAAATGAAAGAGACGAAGCCCTACAAAGTCACAGACAAAGCCGAACTTAATTCCATAGTTACCTTCTCCTAGTTTTAACACATTTGATGGGTAATTGTTGATTTCTGGGTACTCCGTGGATGTTCTGCAGATGTTTCTTCACTGAGGTTGGTCGCTTGTACCTGGAATGATAGACTGAATGTGCAGACGCCAGCAGATCAACCTACTACAATCTGTCAAATTTCTTTATTGGATTTTCAACTTTATCGCTGAAGCATAAGGTTCAAAGTTGATTGGGAAAATTTGACAGTTTCGGGTAGCTTCAGTGCTGGCGTCTGTACCTAACATCTTGTCTGTATTTCACAAAGGGTAAGGCAGACGTGCACTTATAGTACACCACATTTCGCCAATTATGTCCAAGGCCCATGTAATACGGAGCGAGCCATTTGCCATTAACCATATTCATCGGGACTCCGGGCTACTATCAGGAAAGTTATTATGGGATAAACTCTAAAACACTTTGCTCGACCCGAGAATCAAACTCTGGACACCACGCTCAATTATACTTATTACACGATCGCGCGACAGAAAAGACAGGGTTTTGTTATTTATGCGTATCTTTGGATCTATGAATATTAGTACAGTACCCGGCGATAAATATTGCGCATCGACCTTTTTACACAAAACCATTTTATACAAAGAATAAAAATAATTATCAAAAGAAGCAAATCATAATTGTTTTAACAGCTCCTAATAGATACCGGACTGTTTGTATTTTGTGCGACAGAGATAACGCTCTAAGAAGCTGAAATTAGCCGATTGTCTCTTTCCAAAGGTCGATGTGCAATATTTATCGCCAGGTACTGTAAGTGGGATTCTTTATAGTTATTCGTTTTCTTTATAGTTATTAGTCGTTCGTTTTCTTTATAGTTTAGTTGTTAGTCGTTTCGTTGGGCCAGACTGGCACGCGGGCGCGGCGCGGCGAACTCAAACATATGAACTTTCTTTGAGCGTCCACAATGGGCACGCGGGCGCGGTGAGCGCGCGGGTAACTCACGCGAGTTCGTACAAGTAGCCGCAGTGGGTGAGCGGGCGGCCCGCGCGGGGACCGGGGTTCTCAAACTAGTTCGAGCTTCTTCATCCATATTATATTTTGACAAACACTGGACACGACAACACGCAAAACGCAGCCGCTCTGCGGACAGGCAGACCACGCGCGTATCCCGATATTCAAACGAGATCGACACTTATGCGGGTGAAACCGCGAAGCGATGCTAGTATTCTTATAAGCGAATGTCAGCAAGCGTTTCATTCAAATATAAACATTAATGCTATACAAATACTGTTGATGTTCAAATTAGCAAAGTTGAAGTGCGGTCTGTGAATCTTGTCCTAAGGGCTAAAGCTAATTTACAGCAATTTTCTGTAGATAATTATATACTTACGTCTCAGGACATAGGTAACAGAGGTAGGTGTATATAAGGAAATGTACTCTGTTCTGATGGCCAGTGAGCTCCGAACGACTGCGGAACATGGCGGGACAGCGCTCGCACTGAAACAAATTATTTATGAAATTCTGAATCTTAGCATGCAACTTCAAATTCAATGTCACACGTTACAAAGTTCAAATTCATTTGCAATTTAGGATCTTTTCTTGCAAATGGTCACTCAAAAATTAGAGGGGTCCGTGGCTAAATAATATAAGCCGCACAGGTCGATCGATCAGGTTAAGCTACGCTTGCCGCGGTTGGTCTTTGGATGGGTGACCATCTTTACATACCGAGACCCCTCCGTACCTCCGTTGGTCCCGGCTGTCATTCGTGGATCTTTGGCAGTCATTACGGGTAGTCAGAAGCCCGAAAGTCTGAAAACCAGTCTTACCAAGGGGTATCGTATTACCCAGTAACTGGGTTGTGGAGGTCAGATAGGCAGTCGGTCTATGTAAAATACTGGTTTTCAGCAGCATCCGGTTAGGTTAGGTTATAAGAATATATATAATATAAGTCACACCCACACGTATCGTACACTATTTTAGGTTTAGGTCACACAGTGCAAAAAAGATAATAATTATGTAAGTGCGCACCTATTCTGCGTTCGCAATTTGATTTCCAAAAACGTAAACAATTATGTGTATTTGGAAAAATTACTTAAAAACATACACATAAATATCGTTTTTCTTTTTGTTATGTATTTTCTGGTGTACAATAAAGTTTAAATAAATAAGGTTCAGTTTGAGCTACAATTCAACAAAAATGACTTTGGCAATAGTGCTAATCATTGTAAAATCAACTTAATTTACACTCACATAAAGTTGATATTGGGGCCGCTATCCCACTGGCGTTTTACGAGCGTTGACGTCAACGTCACGTCTGCGCAGCATCGACGCCGCGCAGGCGCGACGTTGACGTTGCGTCGTCGCGTGGCAAGCATTAACGTCCGCTGAACGCGACGTTAACGTCGCGCACATGTACCTATTGCCAAAAAACGCGACGTTAACGTTGCGCAGACGCGACGTCGACGTCGCGTTCAGCGGACGTTAATGCTTGTCACGCGACGACGCGACGTCAACGTCGCTTCAGCGCAACGTTGACGCTGCGCAGACGTTCGAGAGACGCCGACGCTCGTAAAACGCCAGTGGGATAGCGGCCAAGTGGAAATAGCATAATTTCGTAACATTGATAAGAATGGACTTTGTGGTGTTTTTATGGATATTTTCTTCTTTAGAGGGTTTTTCCATTATTTGCCTTATTTTCATGTTTTCAGTACCTACGCCATTAACAATAGGTTTTAATCGAATTAATCCGAAACTTTTATTGATAATCTCCGTACATAATCCTATATGATACGACCTTCAAAATACTATTAGGTATAGTTAATAAAATAAAACAATGAACTCATTGTGCATTGTTTCTTAACTACATTAGAATCATTATAGATTGTTACACATTTTAAAATAATTAATTAATGAAGCATAAAAAAATATTTCTGTTTTTAATCGTAAATTGACTTTTAGCTAAAAAATAAATCAATTTGGCGGTTAGGCAAGTTTCTTTTACCATTATACGAAATATTACGTTTTGCTAGCAACACTGAAATACTCAATGTTGCCAGCAACATGTCTCAAAAAAATATGTGGATAAATGAAAATTGCGCGTGGGGTGCGCGCGCGACCCAGTGCCGGATTAAGACTACTCGATGCCCTACGCAATCCACGCCTGTCCACTAGTCGCCTCGTATTTTTCCAAAACATCGACGAGCGATTTGTAAAGATTGGCGCACATCTCTAGAGTGACTTTTGGGTTTTGTAATGTCTTGCTGATAAACAGCCTTGCCATTCATGTGCTAGCAAATACTGTTTCGGTGCTGTTTCTGCCTTATGGTGCCCCCCGAGACGTGATGCCCTAATTATTATTATTATTAGCCCGTGATGTCCCACTGCAGAGCAAAAGCCTCCCTACTCTTTCCACTTCTCTCTGTTCAAAGCTGCTGAGGACCAGTCATGTTGAAGGAGTCCAGCTCACCCGGCCATCTCCGTCTGTGCCTGCCACGATGTCATTACTCATTTGCCATTTAGAGGGACCCATTGGGTCGTAAGTTTGGCCCATTGTTCGTCTGACATGCTACAGATGTATCCAGCCCAGTTCCATTTTAGCGCGGCAGCTTTCAAAGTGACATCAGTTATCTTTGTGTTCGAACGGATGGTCGTATTCCTAACCCGGTCTGTTAGTTTGATACTCAGAATACTCCGTTCCATAGCCCTCTGGCAAACCTCGAGCGTGGACCTCTGCTGATTTGTCAAAGACCAAAGATGCCAACGAAGTCAAAGATGCCTCAAGCAATTGATTAATTTGCTTATGGGCTAATCCGGCACTGGGACGAGCCCTATTTGAAGTACAGACGCCAGCACATCAACTTACTACAATCTGTCAAATTTCTTTAATAGATTTTCAACTTTATCGCTAATTCATAAGGTTCAAAGTTGATTGGGTAAAATTTGACAGTTTCGGGTAGCTTGATGTGCTGGCGTCTGTACCTTCTAGTCGTACGAATGCAGGCTTACAAGCACCCCTTATTCGTCTTACTGGTCAATAAACTAATCTATTTCATTGAAAATATAGACATCTTCGATCTTCCAACTAGTAAATTTAGAGACCTTGTTCGCAGTGGCGTAGCGTGCCATCGCGGCGCCCGGGGCGGGAGACCCATTTTGCCGCCCCCATTCTATAGGTACTTAGTTAAAATTAAATTTCACAGGCAATGAGGTATCTTTTATTGATATACATATTGTAATAAAATCGATTGTACATCGATTAACTTACCTATATGATATGGCAACGTTGGATTGTTTTAATATGAAAATAAGGGAAGTCAGTATTAATTTGATTAAATAATTAATTTCTTATCCCATGATAAAACTGCTTAATATTTTATAATTGACCACAAAAAAACTGAAACAAAATATTGATAAATATTTCATTTGTGTAACGTTAGGCCCAGATTCGCCCGTCTCCTTTACGTCATTGTTATTTTTTGACTTGTCAGACGTTCTGACACATGAAATGAATGAATCATAGATCTCAACCCGTTTCACCGGCGACATTTTGCCGCCCCCTCCGCCCCACCCACGCTACGCCACTGCTTGTTCGTGACACTATTTTGAATGTTGCTTCGTCATATTCTTAACTCTTAGACTGTATTTATAATTTCTTATCTTTTTTAGTTTCAAATAAATTCAATTTTGTTTTATCATGTTTAGAATCGCATCACTTCTGTGGAGTTTCGTTAGCTAATTTAATTTGACCTTGACTGTAGTATTTAATTGTACTGTAAGCCTGTAGTCTGTGTCGTACCTGTAAGTTTCTAACACCGAAATGCTTCCTCATGTGCTGCGCTATGTTAGCCCTCATTCTGAACGTGTCGCCGCATACGTCACACGTGTATGGCCTCTCTCCCGTATGCTCTGCGCGCTCGTGGTTCTACAAACATATAAATTATAATGTTCCTCTGGCAACATTTACACCGGCACCGCCACATGCGATCTACGCATCGTACTGACGTCACGCAAAATCCTGCATCGCGCAAGCAGAGTTTACCGCGCGACTAGCATATACAAGATGTAACAAAATAAACGCAAGTCCTGAAAGTAGTTTGTTCACAATTGACTACTGAATCGATTTTTAGGTAGGTATTTCTTTTTCAAAAATTTCGTGTTTTGCCATATTGATCGGTGATTGAACCAAACAAAATTAAATCTTATTTCAAAGCGATAAGACTCAATTTTTAATGCATAAAGTAACGTTAGGTTCAACACGATTTTCTTAATAATAATAGTGAGCTTTAAAAATAAAATAAGTTTTGGTGATTGTATTATGCTTTTAACTCAACTTTTCATTTGGGGTGTATGAGGTCTTGCGTTAATTATGTTACATATTGTATACAACGTGGCAGTAGCCTACCAGACACGTCACCCATCTGGTCGGAGTATCCTCCCTGCACTATGGAGATTGTGTGAACTTTACACCCTGTTCCTTATTCGTCTACTCTATTCCCAGTGCTGGGACACAGAACTCCTCTCTGTGAGAGTGAGTGGGCTGTAATCCACCCCGCAGGCCCAGTGCGGGTTGGTAGATGTCACATATCTTCCATGTTTTGGTTCTAGGGACATGCCGGTTTCCTCACGATGTTTTCCTTCACCGTTTTGAGAGCAGTGGTGATGAAATTATTTACACAAAGTATAGCGCCTGCCTGGGTTCGAACCCACGACCCGTAACCAAGAACGGCGTTTTTTTGCCGGTTTTTAGTGTTTCGTACCTTAAAAGGAAAAATCGGAACCTTTATAGGATCACTCGTGTGTCCGTCTGTCAGTCACAGCCAATTTGCTCCGAATCTAATGGACCGATAAATCGAAATTTGGTACACATATGAATCTCTGTGATCCAAACACAGACGTGTAATGTAATAAATGAATTTTGAATATGAGGGTCATTTTTGGGGGGCAAATAGAAAATTAAAAAAAAAAAGTATCGCAATGTACCGTGTGACATACGAAGGGCTTACTGTGAGGATCTCAAATAAGTATATGTTTTTCATAATTTTAAAGTAATTGTATTATTTAAGAAAATAGGCAAAAATTTACTATTCCCCCTTATCTCTGAAGCTACTGAGCCTAAAATTTTGAAAAAAATACAGAAAATAGTTCTATACCTATAGATTACAGGAAAACTATAAGAAGTATGTAGTCTTAAAACAACATTCTCTCAATATTGTGCGTACAAACTACAAACCTACATTTTCAGTTGGAATGTATGGGACAACATGTTTTTCAATTACAATGATAAGTTTTTTTTTAGTTACCACAAAGAACTCTGGGTCAGATTTAAAAAAAACATAGTAGACAAAATATTCATCGTACGGAACTCTCTCCACGCGAGGTCAACTCGCACTTGACCGGTTTTATTGTTACCTGTAACTGCAGCGGGTCTACTGCCCTGTAGGAACACTTGCTGCAAGCCAGCCGTTTCCTACGACCATGCACGCGTTGCTGATGATACCGCATATGGCTAGGATTCACAAACTTTTTGCCGCATTCCTGCAACATACGTAAAATAACACCACACATATACTCCAAGATGAGTACGACAGAAGTGTCCCAAACTCAAAGTCAAAATTTAGTATCTAGTGTAAATAGTTTGTAATAAAATAAGTTAATTGTATATTTAACAAACTCAAACTAAGTTTATTTATTTTTTATATATTTATTTAATTAGGGGCCCTTGGCTAAATAATAACAGCCGCACAGGTCGATCGCAGGCTTGCCGCACTTGGTCTGTAGATGGGTGACCATTTTTACATACCAAGACCCCTCCGTGCCGCTGAAAGCACGTAGTTATTGTTCCATTAATAACTTAATTCTCGAAGTACTCGATTATTTAAATTAAAAATTAATTAAATGATAGGGAGACAGCATTTTGACTTGTCCCTGGACGGTGCAGCTATATTGAACATTCAATAATTACGTTTTATCCTTAGAATTGACTATAGATATACTATTGTATTTCATCAAGAGATTGTGGTAGACTATTTTAAAGCATAATTCAAATATTATATCTTTAATTTATTAAACTATAGGAATTTAATTATAGAAATGAAATTGTGAGCAACCTGACATGTCAAGTTTGTTACCGTAATTTTAGTCATTCATGGAAAAAATACGGTAGCAAACTTGACACCGTCCAGGGACAAGTCAAAATGCTGTCTCCCTATCACTTAATTAATTTTTAATTTAAATAATCGAGTACTTCGAGAATTAAGTTATTAATGGAACAATAACTATATATCTATTAAAACTAACGGTAATCGTTTTTTGTTGATACGGGTAATATTAGAAAAGAAAAACGACAATATTTTTAAGAGACAGGACTAAACACACACCTATGCATTTTTGTGAAAATGCCCACCTTCGCCTACCCTAAATGCAGCGCGAAGTATTTATTTACGACTAGCGTCTGCCCCCCGCTTCGCCCGCTAGCCACTGAGGCGCTTACCACTGAGCCCCCACAGCTGACTCTTAGGTATGTAACCTTAAAAAGACTAAGTACTCACTTCACAAGTATTCTGTGGTTCAAAATGTGTCTTAGCGTGGCACTTGAAGTTCTGTATGTTCCTCATCTCCTTGTTACATAACGTGCATCTTACTGGACCTTCGCTGTCATACGGCATCGCTGCTAACGATAACAGCTTGGCATCTTGTTCCTGAAAAATTCATACTAATATTATAAATGTGGAGTGTGTCTGTTACCTCTTCACGCTTAAACCGCTGAACCGATTTAGATGAAATTCGGTATAGAGATAGATTGAGTCCCGGGAAAGGACATAGGATAGTTTTTATCCCGATATTCCCACGAGATCAAAACTTATGCGGGTGAAACCGCGGAGCGCTGCTAGTATATTATAAACGTAACCTAGCCTGCCTTTTCCAAACTATGTTGGGGTCGGCTTCCAGTCTAACCGAATGCAGCTGAGGGCCAGTATTCTACATGGAACAATTGCATATCTGACCTCCATAACCCAGTTACCGTGTAATAATATGCCTTGGTAAGGGTAAGACTGGTTGTCAGACTTTAGGGCTTCTGGCGACCCGTAACGAATGACAGCCGGGACCAACGGCTTAACGTGCTTTCCAAGGCACGGAGGGATCTTGGTATGTAAAGATGGTCACCCATCATCGCAATTTGAAAACATTGTAAAAGTCAATTATTTTCAAAAGAGTAACCGTGGAGTTTCTAGCAGGCTCTTCTCCATAGGAAACGACCAATAGGAACCGTGCACCTAGCTTCTGAAGTTTCATAAGTGAAAATTACTGCATTTCATAAGTAGAATATTTTGATTTGAATTGACATCCATGGACAAACCGCGGCAAGATGAGCCCTGATCGATCGACCGTAGGGCTATTGTTATTTAGTGACAAGCCCCAATAAATAAATAATGTAAATAGTGTAAGTATAACTAGCCAATAATGTTCCCACTGGGACACAGGCCTTTTTTTTTTTCAGGATGGTAAATCATCAAATGACCCCTCCCGCTCTGGGTGGAGCGGAAGGGAGTGTCAGACTCTTACTGACTAAAACCCACCCGTGTTCCTTCTTTAGCCCTTTATGTTCCGGGCCAGCGGTAACCCTTTCGGACAATCCCGCTGACCTGGCATGGGACACAGGCCTCTTCTTGGAGTTACCGATATTATCATCATAATCAGCCTTTATAAAATGTTCCCACTACTGGGACACAGGCCTCCTCTCATGGCCTCACCACGTGGGCCCAGTACGGATTGGTAGATGTCACATGCCTTCGAATTTTTGTTTCTAGGACATGCAGGTTTCCTCATGATGTTTTCCTACACCGTTTTGAGAGCAGTGGTGCAGTTACCAATATAATCATAATAATGTAAAAAAGCTACCTTAGACAGAAGTTTCCTCCTCTCTCTCTCCAATAACTCCTTCTCTTTCAAATCCCAGTTAATTTGATTAAAATCTTTAGATTCATTTTTAATCATACTCTTAAAATCCTGGTCCAGACTGTCGCTAGATTCCAAGTCCTCAATACAAATATTTGTATCATTATCACTTGTAATAGAATCTATATCATTAATTAAGAAGTTATTCATGAAATCAGAATCATTACTTGATTCATAATCTTCAATTCTGACTGAGAATTCATTTTTGATTTCGTTACTATCTTTTTTGATGTCAAAACCCTTTTTTTTATGAACTTTTTTTGGTTTATGCTTGAACTTTTTACTTTTTCTTAGTTCTCTATTTAAATTCTGTGTTTCTTTTTTATTGTTCTGTTTGTTAATATCATTTTGAGTAGTTGTAATGTCTGATAGATTCAATATTTGACTATCAATGTGGTCAGTTTCGATTTTTATTGATTTAAATGATTTTTTGAGTATTTCTTCTGATTTTGAACTTGATTCTCTTAGTTTTAGAGCTCCGTTGACTAGATGTAGACATGACTCGCAAATTAGCTGTGTGAGGCCATCACCTGCCTCGATCTAAAAAAATAAACTTATTGATAATATAATGTATCATCACACCTGTAATCTCCAAAGGGTTAAGCAGAAATGTATCTAAAAGTACACCCACACTTCACCAGTTTTTAAGTCCCATACATATTATAGGGGTGAGCCTATTGACGTCAACCGGCACAAATCTGGACTCCAGGCTGCTACCGAGATATCCCAGATGGAAAAACCAAGCTCTTTGCTCGAGCTGGGAATCTAACCCAGGACTTCATGCTTAATAGTGGCGCTTGCGACCGCTAAACCAACGAGGCACTACTTTATTTGAAACTAGCTGCGCCCCGTAGTTTCTCTCGCATAAGTCTGAATCCCGGGGGAATATCGGGATAAAAGTATTCTACGTCCTAATCCTGGTCATGGTTTACCCATATAACAAACAAACAAAAAAAATTAATCTTTTCTTTTTAAGTAGGTAGGTACTTAAAATATTTTATTAGTTTAATAATTAATTATTTAAAAAATACATGGACAAGTAAATTTACTTTATACTACGACCTTCCCATTAGCGTTTTCTTTCTCCATTTCCTCGTAGATAAAATCGATAATTTCAAATGTTTTTTTTTATCACTGCAAAAACAAATGAGTGTTTACCTTGATTCCACAGACCAAATAAAGCTGTTTGCTGCGAAAATTTACAAGATTCTTATCTGGAAATATTTGTTTTAGATCGTTTTTAGATAAACACGTTCTACACATTGTCATCTTTGTTCAATTTTAATGTACAATAACGAATAATAACGATAAAATCTACAAATAGGGAATTCGTACAATCGTACCATCGTCGTAAATATATTATCGTTTAAAAGATCGCTGTCAGTTTATTACCCTAATATCAGAGAGTTGTTAATTAAAATTATCTGTAGCCAACTTGTTGAGATTTTATCTTCGCATTTAATTTAGTTTAGAAATTATGTTATCTCAATATTTGATCGTGGATAATTCGCTTGTATAATTGTATTCTCAAAAATTTTGCTGTTCAAAGGGATTCTTAAAGCTATCTTTGTGAATGAAACTACATTTTTATTTTGACGTTTAAGGGTTGCTAACAGGGTAAAAAACAGTACCTCACAGGGAAAAAATAAGAAGGGATCCCAGTAACAATTTTGAAAACTTCATTATGAATCGTCGTCGCTTCGAAAATAGTTATATATATATAATGATATAGATTATAGATCGAGTATACAATTAATTGATAGCAATATAAATTGTTTAAAACCATCTTATCATTACAATATTCAAGTTTCAAATTGGTGAGTCTTTTACATATTTTCCTTTGGAGAGAGGGAGAATTTTTTGAAGGACTTTCAACACTGAGTAATTTCACTAGTGTTGTGAGTCGTATTCGACTTTAATCTAGTCAAATATTTTTATTTTTTTATTTTATTTATTTTAGGAAAACTTACAGCTAAACAAATACAGTAGGTAAAATAATGTATACAAAATAAAGCCAATTACAAGTTTCCACGTGTAGTTTATAAATCATGTGAAACAGAAAATATAAGATGAAAGATGAACGAGCAAGACTTATTAAAAAAATATGTTTATTTAATTAACCAGCCAGGGGACGCTTAATCCTAGGTTACAAAGTCTTATATACTAACAGAGGGTTTACATGTGTGTATCAGAATTCAGAAGGTTTCACATGTATTATGTCTATGGTGTTCCTTATCAACAGGAATGCAGCTCGTATGACGAATCATATTCCTAATGTGTTTGGTGGTCATTACTTTATGATTTATTAATGTTATGTATTACTTCCAGGAACTTCATAGGTGGTTCATTGTGAATGAGCCTTTCATGGAAATGTTTAGTTAGGCATAACTTACTACAGTCCGTGATAAGGGTTGGCTATGCGTAACTATGTATCTATAAAACAATAATTCTCTCAATCTGTTCACAAATAAAGACTATAGATTGATTGATTGAAAACAAGTAAACAATATAAAATATACTGCAACACTATAATATTATATTATAATGAAGCACTCCGCGCCCAATAGGTACCTATAACAAACCATGATTGTCATTTTATTTCTCTGATCTAGTATAATACAATCGCACAATAAAATTAATTTAATCTAAATTCCTATATTAAAATTTCTGACTTAGCTTAATATAAAATATCAAATTGTCGTAAAGATTTATTTTATTGCATCAGTAACTGTTCAATGAAACTTTATTATTGCTCGTAAAACGCGATAAGGCGTCGATCCTATAAATGCAAATATTTCTACTACAAACATTACATGCAATTTTTCAACCTGGCCTATTCTATCACTGGTATCCCCCAAGTCTCTCTAATTTTTTTTATTTCGTGCTGCTTTTTAATATAAAATAAATTCGATCTCCGTTAAATAAAATAACCTTTTCAATTTATTCATAATCTATCGATTGTAAATTCCACGAATACTTTTGCACATCAATTCTGTCAGACAGATTTCCCATCCCTAGACTGAAATGTCATTGACACCATAGTCCAGGGGTGGCGAACCTTTATGGATCAACGTGCCATTTTTTGTAAAAAAATGTTTGAAGAGGTCATAGATGTGCCATTTTTTTTGTGATTACAGGGAAAATTATAAAACAATACTATCGATTCCGCGCTTCCCGCCTGCTGCTCCTTACACCGCGCCTACTCACTCCGTAAAGTAGGCTCAAACGCGTTCGTTTGTTAAATTTCAGTGTATTACGTAGGTACTTTTTCGATCGAAGGCGTGCGCAAAATAATTTGTCGCGTGCCATCAATGGCACGCGTGCCACTGGTTCGCCATCCCTGCCATAGTCGGACTCGAACTCGATTGCGATTGCGGCGGCCGCTCGCCGTGCAATAAAAAGCTTGCGTACGCGGCGCAAGCGATAATTACAGTTCATCCTTCAGAACATTTGGTCGCCACATGTTTTAGCTACAATATCATCATTAAAACGCGTCACAGATCAATTAAAAACGCCGCTGTACGATAAAAATCGTCGATCAAATCTCTTTTCGTGATTAATACATGCTTGTTAAACATAAATATATCGTGTTTTATACTGTTGTGTGAAGTTCTACTTCCGTGGTGTCTCGCGTGTACATTATCGAGTGTATTGTTGGATCAGGAAGATGGTTATTGAGAAGATTTGCTGTTTGGGAGCTGGTTATGTTGGAGGGCCTACATGTAGTGTTATAGCCCTGAAGTGCCCTAACATACAGGTAACAGTCTGCGACAAAAGTGAGGATAGAATAAACCAGTGGAATTCTGATAAATTACCCATTTATGAGCCAGGTTTAGACGATGTAGTGCAGCAATGTCGCGGTAGAAACCTGTTTTTCTCAACCGATATCGCGAAAAGTATTCGGGAAGCTGATCTAATATTTATATCTGTGAATACGCCCACCAAGACGTTTGGTAACGGTAAGGGAAGGGCTGCGGACTTGAAGTATGTGGAGAGTGCAGCCCGCATGATCGCAGATTTAGCAACAAGCAATAAGATTGTGGTTGAAAAGAGTACTGTGCCTGTTAAAGCTGCAGAGATTATCATGAAAATATTAAGGGCAAACACTAAGCCTGGTGTCGAGTATCAGATTCTGTCTAACCCTGAGTTTTTGGCTGAAGGGACAGCTATTGTTGACTTAGTTGAGGCCGAGAGGGTGTTAATCGGTGGTGAGGACACGCCTGAAGGTCAGAAAGCAATTCAAGACCTGTGCTGGGTGTACGAGCACTGGATACCAGCGAAAAACATCCTTACAACAAACACATGGAGTTCTGAACTGTCTAAATTGGCAGCAAATGCATTCCTCGCTCAACGTATCTCAAGTATAAACTCCCTCTCAGCGGTATGTGAAGCTACCGGTGCTGATGTTTCAGAAGTAGCGAGAGCTGTGGGCAGAGACTCTCGAATTGGACCTAAGTTCCTTGAAGCGTCAATAGGGTTTGGTGGCAGCTGCTTCCAAAAAGACATCCTCAACCTTATTTACTTGTGTGAATGCCTAAATTTGCCCGAAGTGGCAGCGTACTGGCAGCAAGTACTGAACTTAAATGACTATCAAAAAACTAGATTCACGAGAAAAGTCATAGAAGCGTTATTCAACACTGTCTCGGACAAGAAAATAGCTATACTAGGATTTTCGTTTAAAAAGAATACAGGAGATACTCGTGAATCACCTGCTATTCATGTATGTAAAACGCTGCTTGACGAAGGAGCGAAACTTCACATATATGACCCAAAAGTTGAGCAGGACCAGATCTTCTACGAGCTAACAAATCCGTACTTAACATCAGAGCCAGAAATTGTCAAGAGTAATGTGGAAATCCACGACACAGCGGTGTCAGCGTGTACGGGGTCCCATGCCTTAGTTCTATGTACTGAATGGGACGAGTTCAAGTCTCTAGACTTTAAGAAAATCTACGAAGTGATGATGAAACCGGCATACATATTTGATGGGAGGAAGATCTTGAATCACGAGGCGCTACAAAACATTGGGTTCCATGTCCAGACTATTGGCAAGCGGTTAAGCAGAGTTGGCAGTATAAGAGCTCAAGGAAGTCAAACAATGCCTTAATGTGAGTATTTTTAATTACTTTACTATAATTTTTGGCTAAAACCTCAGGACCAATTTCCATATTTTTAAGATCATTTACATTCTAACTTGTCAAAAGCACCTCTAGTTCACCAACATAAATTATTATGTGATTTTTTTTGTCATTTTTGTCGAGATGACATTGCAAATACATTTGAAAGGTTTTTAAATACGGGAATTGGTCTTCAGTTTCAAGTAAATAATACAAGGCTTTAAGATTTTTGCGAAAAAAAAATTAGTCAACTTTAAAAATTTAAAACATTGTGAGGAAATCTGGACTTATAGTTAACTAGCTGCGCCCCGCGGTTTCATCCGCAAAAGTGTCGATCCCGTGGGAATATCGGAATAAAAACCGGTTAAGCGTTTTAAGCGTGAAGAGGTAACAGACAGGCACACTTAGTAATTATAGCTTACTAGCTTCCGCCCGTGGCTTCGCCCGCGAGGTATGTCGATAAAAACTATGCTATGCCCTTCCCCGGGATGCAATCTATCTCTGCCAAATTTTATCGAAATCCGTTCAGTGGTTTAGGGTAACATACAGACAGAGTTACTTTCGAATTTATAATATTAGTATGGATTTATACATTAGAATACAACATAGGATACTTTTTATCCCGATATTCCCACGGGATCTACATTTATGCGGGTGAAACTGTTGGGCGCAGCTAGTTCTATATAATTTAAGCGAAAATTTCATAGAATACTTCAATACCTATGCATTAGCCGGGCACAAATCTAGACTGCTACTGAGAAATTCCGGATGGATAAACCTAACATCATTGCCCGATCCGGGAATGGAACCCAGGGCCTCAACCTCTGCAGCAGCGCACGCGACCACTAGACTAGAGGCAGAAGTAAAATTTCTAATTAACGATTCATAGAGAGATCAGTCTGAAATACACAGAAGACGATGCGCCAGATCATCTGACCGGATGCGTGTGCGCATAATAATAATATCCTCTCAACCGTATTGCGGTCAAGGCAGCCAATCTCAACGGAGATTAGCAGTTAGGTACGCAGAAGATATCATAGTGCACAATTGCGTGCACACAGATGCACCCTCTGTGACACGACTCATAATGCGAAGCATTACAGAGTGTTTTACGATCGAAATTTTTTTTGCCTCCTTTTTGCAACTGAAGGAAAAAGAAAAAAAGAAAATACGTTTATTTGCGGCAAACATGACGCAATAGAAATTAAGTAGGTTCTGTGTACTAGCCTAGTACCTGTGTTCTAGGCTAGTACACAGAACCTACTTAATTTCTAGATTTAATAGATTAAGTAGGTTCTGTAACCTACTTAATCTGTATACCATTGTATAGATAATTTAATAGAGATTAATTCTGTACTTCAAAAATTGATTTAATGCAGAAGAACATAAAAAAAATATCAAATAATTTAAAAAAAGAATCCGTCAATCAAGTGTGAAAACTGAAAACATTGTAATTTGCGAAAAAATCAATTAATTGAGTCAATTTTTTTTTAATAGTTTCGTTTCACCCATATGAGGAATCCTATTCAAAATGGCTGTTTTAATTGATAAAAAACTAACTAATTTATTATCGTTATCTATGTTTTTTTATACGATCAAATGAGCGTTATGAGTCGAGCTTTTAGCTGAAGGATATTACTCAACCATTGCTTCATAATAATGATGTTGGAAAAGATGTGTCTACTCAACTACGGAAATAACGTAATGAATGTTGTTGAACTGTAAAATTGAAAGCCATTACTACTTATAGTGTGTTACGCAATGAGGGTTTTCGTGAAAATTTACGACACCAGTTGGCGCCACTGTGACAAGAGGTCTTCCAATATAAAATATATGATGACGTTCATCATTCGATTCATTCATTCGTTCATCATTCCGTCATGACTAAAGTAATATAGGCTCTTTGACAGATGCCTGGACCTGACGTGCCAGTGCTGCCACCTAGCGAACGTCATTTCAGAAAACCCTCATTACCCCGCTGAATGTGAAATGCATGGTAACCGACCTCGGGAAGCATAGCTTAACCTGGATCGATCGAACCAAGCGGCTGTAAGCGCTTTATTGTATGTCTAAACCAGTGGTGCCGGATTAAGACCACTTGATGCCCTAAGCAATCCACGCTTGTGTGCCGCCCTATCTACTAGTAAACTGGTCTTTAAAGATTTTTTAACGTGACAACGTCTAATAAATCGATGAAGCTGGCTGCACTCACAAAAAACATGACTCATGTAGCGTTACCTCGCGGCCTCGCTCTGTAGCGTGGAGGCGTTCCATGGCGGCTTGAAGTGCAAGCGAATATTAACAAATGCAATGCAACTATTCCATCAGGATTTTCTTATGACGTTGTCACGTTCAACTATCGTCAGTAAACCGACTTTTTTACAACGAGAACGGATTTCACACACCCTTGCCTTTCATGTGCTAGCAAATATTATTTAGGTGCCGTTTATGGCACCCCTGAGACGTGATGCCCTAAGCAATTGCTTAATTTGCTTATGGGTTAATCCGAAACTGGGCTTACCCCAGGCACTCCAAATACCAAATTAGTCTAACCGTAACGAACCGTAACACATACTTATCAATAAAATTCTGATAAGAATTTTCACAAAATGAATTTTCTTAATAATATTATCATTGACCTCATTCCATGATTCATTTACATACAAATAAATAAAAGAATCGGCCAAGTGCGAGTAGGACTTGTTCACGAAGGGTTCCGTGCCATGCCAATGTACAATATTTAACACTATAGGCCGACCGCTTAACTGAGACGTTGCCTGAGGCAGCTGCGCGGTGCGAGAGGGGTGATAGTTGTCACAAGTTGACGAATCACTGAGCTCCCTCTCTCTCTCTCGCATCACGTCACCACATCCCTCCCGCACCACGCTGCTACCTCTGGCAACGTCTCAGTTAAGCGGTCGGCCTATAATTCTGTTTTTTTTTAATACTTTTGTAAAAAATAAAACGTTTCTTGTTGAGCTTAAATTTTTAACTTATAATTTTATTATTATTACTTATTAGTTTTTGTAGCGGACGTAGTAGTAAACTGTGACTTGAATGTGCCCTGGCAGCTGATAGTATGTCATGTTCACACAAATGTCTCGCTGACGGTGGCGTGTGTGTTAGATCATTTAGCTCCCTTAAAAATGGTTGAGCTGAATGGTGCTGATCTATGCGTCATGTTCGTGAACGGGCGCCGTCACTTGGCGTGGTTATCACTTAGCTGCCTCGGCTTATTTTTAATTATTTTATTATTATCTTATTTATTTTTTTATTAATCTTTTTTACATCGTTCTCACATATAATTATAAATTTAACATTAATGATGTAACTAATATTTTTGTAAAAGTATAATTTAAAAGAGTGTCCATGGAGTTTCTTGACCGTTCTTCTCCATAGGTACCTACGCTTTGGAATGGGCAACTAGCTTCATATTTTTGACTGACCGACTTCTTGACAATTCAAAAGTGCCTGTAAATGGTTTAATTGAAATAAATGCTTTGAGTTTGAAAATTTCAATTGTCTACCTATTACGGTTCAAAAGATACAGCGTTGTGACTTTGTGACAGACGGACGGACAGCGGAGCTAAGTAATAGCACCTTTTGGTTACGGAACCCTAAAAAAGTCGGTATCTCTGTGTTGTTGTTTACAAGACAATAATTTAACAATGTTAGGTCATGTTGTCTTTGTTGTTATTAGTCTCTCTAAAGATAAATAATGTTAGGTCATCTTTTCTTTATTGTTAATCTATAGATAATCAAAACATAATAATTAATAACACAAAAACAAACAATATTGCTTTTAGGTTAATAGACCAAAGTAGATTACATATTGATTTTATTACTTGGCGGTAAACGGGCGATTTACCTGAATACCGTATCAAAAAAGCGTTTTAACAAAAAAATTAAACCGCCGAAAAAACTGAAAAGCATAAAATAATAAACCTTTTTTATTTAACCTTAATAACTAAGTTCTTAAACTGATTTAACCATCCATTACATTTAAAGACCCCTCCGTGCCTCGCTTGCTCCTGACTATCATTTGTAGATCTTTAAGTTCCGTTACGGGTACTCAGAAGCCCGAAAGTCTGACACCCAGTCTTACCAAGAGGTATCGTGTTACCCAGTAACGGGGTTGTGGAGGTCAGATAGGCAGTCGCCCCATGTAAAGTACTGGTTTGCATCCGGTTAGACAGGAAACCGACCCCAACTGAGTTGGGTAAAGCCTAAGCAGTTGATGATGATGATATTAAAGATGGTGAGTCATAGCTCAGGACTCCAGTCTCCGTATGATAAGTGAAGAGTGAAGAGTGGCGAGTCATTGCTTGGCATAGCAGTTACAGTACCCGGCGATAAATATTGCACATCGACCTTTACCTTTTTTTTGTATTTCTATTTTATACAAAGAATAAAAATAATTATCAAAAGAAGCAAATCATAATTGTTTTAACAGCTCCTAATAGATACCGGACTGTTTGTATTTCGTGCGACAGAGATAACGCTCTACGTAGCCGAAATTAGCCGATTGTCTCTTTCCAAAGGTCGATGTGCAATATTTATCGTCGGGTACTGTAAGTTTCCATGTTGCTACCGAGAAATTCCTAAACGGAAAACCCAATGACTCTTAACTGATTTCCAGAATAAAAAAGAAATAAATCTTGTCGTATACAGGGTCAAATTAAATTAGCTAGCAAAACTCTTAAAACTTTTAAAAACTCTTAAAACTAAAAAATATTAAAACATTTTTTGTGGGGTCATCGACCGCACTCAATGTAGTCACTTGAAAAAATCTGTTTTTTTTTTTAAAGTAAAATCTTCATTAGGCGCGCTGCGCATAATTTGAGATGGGAAAAAACCATTGAACTCGCGCCACTGTTACCGTAAGCGACACCGCGCGTGTTTTGTTTATAAGACGATTAAAAAAATATCCGCTTCGGATGTGTTCGGCTGTCCTCGGGATGTACTCGGTTTTAATGTATATCCGATATGTCAGTGAGTGACGGCAAAGTATTCTGTTTGTGTTTTGTTTTCACTTCTGTCGGCACTCCCGGAGTGCCACTGTTTTTTTTTGTAAACTTCAGACGGTTTCGAACTTTCGATATCTAAATACGATAAAACAAAACAAAACAGATTTTCTCAACTCAAACTTCAAACAAGAACAAGCGAACAACTAACTACAAGCGGTTGTTGACCCCAAAAAAACGTCAAACCTTTTCTTATTTATCGTGTTCAGATATCCGTCACCTCACACACCAGGTCCAGTTGAAAACCAGCGTCAGGCACCAGTTGTCAGGCATTTTTGCTGAACTGGGCCTTTTTGGCGCAGCCGTGAGGCACACTTTCCGGCTAATTTCTTACATCGGACTTTGCACTTTTTATTTTTATCTTATTTTTTATCTGATGTACGACTAATATCTAACTATCTGGTCATGGTGTATTGTGTGTCTCTTAGTCTGTGCTAAATAAATGTATTTTCTTTCTTTCTTTCTTTTCTTTATCCAGCACGTCTGCAGAGTTTCGCTAGGTAATTTAACTCGACCCTGAATACAAAAAGAAGGTTATTTGTCCAGATGCTCACATATTATAATAATGACGGTAGTCAGTGATTAAGTTTCCAAGAAACGTGCGCTTAGTACAGGCAGACGCACGATTTTGGCATAACTTTTGAGTTCGGTAACCGACAGGAAAGGAACTGGTTACGTGTTTACATCTGTAAGGGGCCGTCCATTAATCACGTGATGTTTTTTTGGTATTTTTAACCCCCCCCCCCTCCCCCTTGGTGATATATGGTGAGGTTTAAGACTTACCCCCCCCCCTCATATCACGTGTATCTTTAGTACCTACAAAGAATCGGACCTTTTTTTTATGTTTATAAAATACAGGTATAATCATCTAATTTTATTAGAAAGCTTGCAGGATGTTTTTAAAAAAATAAATACACGTGATAATTATATTACTACACCCCCCCTCCCCCCTTGTGATATTTTGTGATTTTTTATGGACCCCCTCCCCCCCCTTTCGAGCCTCACGTGATTAATGGACAGCCCCTGAGGGGGTGTTCATGGACAGTCATGGCAAAATAGCGGTCGAATGCATCCATTTTATATATCAAAATCTCCCTTACAATTGGCATTACAGGTGTATACCTAACTAGCGGTCCCGTTCGAAAGACACGTGGCGTGGCGCCATCTGTTATCATAATAACGTTATTGTTGTTTTCCTCGGGAACAGCACTTTTTTTCGGGATGAAAGCTACCATAATGTCCGTTTCTGTACACCTGACAACGTATATATGCAAATTTCAGGATGATCGGTTCAGTGGTTTAGGCGTGAAAAGGTAACAAACGTACTTACTTTCGCATAACATTTATAATTTTAGTTAGGATGCGATAGCGTGGTCTTAAAATTTACTTGTGTACTTACAATTTAAAACTATGAAAAAACGTAAAAAAAATTGTAGTACTTATAATAACATCTAAAAATAATATTCACTTCTAGTCATTATTTTAAGAGCACTATCTATAAGTGTAAAGCGCCTGGTGTGGTTCGCCACTGTTCTAAAAACGGTGAAGGAAAACATCGTGAGGAAACCGGCATGTCCTAGAACCGAACATTCGAAGACGTGTGACATCTACCAACCCGCACCGGGCCCACTCCTCTCGCAAAGAGGAGGCCTGTGTCACAGCAGTGGGAACGTTAGAGGCCGATTATGCTTTCGATACGAGGCTAGAGTAAGCCTGAAAAACTGTTCTCGTGTTATATTATACCCGGGCATAACGGGTTAGTAAGTTACTCTGGGAACGAAGTCGCGACAATAGGTAGTGATATTAAACAATGTCATAAGATAATTACATCATTGGCTGCCGAGCCAAAATCTCGTTTTATTTTAGACTACCTGTTCGTCGAATTGCATTAGTAAATAATCTAGATCAAATCTAGAACATTTATTAACTAACTAGCTGCGCCCCGCGGTTTCATCCGCGTAAATGTCGATCCCGTGGCAATGTCGGGATAAAAAGTATCCTATGTGTCAATCCAAGGTGTCAGCTACCTCCATACAAAATTTTATCAAAATTGGTCCAGCCGTTTGAGCGTGAAGAAGTAACAAACATATAAACACACACACACTCACAAACACACGCGCACTCAGACGTGTTACTCGAAATTTACAAATTGCAAAGAAAGAAAAACGATTCACTGAATTTTACGCGCGGAACGAGTTTTACGCTTACGTTGAAACTCGTAATTTTGGCCTGATGCAGTTTTGCTATTAATTTTAGTAATGCAGACATGAGGTATGTTTAACATTAGTTCAGTTAAATAATATAAATATTTATATGCCGTAGAAACGGAGCCGTGTATTAACATCAGTTCACATCGCGCGGCCTAATGCAGATAGTATACATAACATACTATGAATACATACATCACAACTATACTCAGGCAGGGGCAGGGTAAGCAGAGCTGTACGGTCAGCAACAAAAATCGATTAACACTCCAGTTTTTTTAATCTCGGTAATTGAGAAAAATATTTGTTCAAAATTGCAGCAGAAGTACAATGCAATTTTGAACAAATAATATTTTGCTCAATAACTGGGATTAAAAAAACTGAAGTGTTAATATTTTGCTCAATAACTGGGATTAAAAAAACTGAAGTGTTAATCGACTTTTGTTGCTGACTGTGCCTATAGTACCCCCAGGCCCGTCTTAACCATATTGGGCGCCGGGGTGCGAAAATCAGCCTGCGCCCCAATTTTTGTATTTTATTTTTTTACTAATTATTAAATAGTTACTCTGCAATAAAATTAGGTACATTTTCAAACATCAAATTTAATTTTTCCGGCTTTAATATCGACAATTTTTTTATGATATCGTCTGTTTTGTAATGAGCTTTCAATTCGATAGGTATACTATAGCCAAATTTGTCAATCTATCTTAACTTGAGTCATAATTAATCGTAAGTAGTTTTTTATTAATTTTAATTTCGAGAAGGTTTACGCATGGTACGTGTAGGTTTAAGGATTGGCTTGAGCCCCCTGAGACCATGCGCCCGGGTGCCACGCACCCCTTGCACCCCCGGGTAAAGATGGCCCTGAGTCTGTACACCCACATTTCGCCAGTAAAGTTCCATGTAATGGGGGCGATTCTATTGACATTAACCTGGCACAGATCCAGCCCCCAACAATTTTGTTTTCCGTTTAAATTTTTCGGAAATCCTTAGTAGTAAGTGCAGAAACTCGAACAAAACTCCCTCTCACAGAGAGGAGGCCTGTGTGATGTGTCCCAGCACTGGGAACGTTATAAGCTGATTATACGTGCAGAAACTAATGAGAAATTCCTATTGAAAATACTGAATAACACTGCCCTGGGAATCGAACCTAGGAACCGGAAAAAGTATCCATGTTTTAATTAGTTATAGTCGCATCTTGATTTTTAGACTCCTCCGTGCCTCAGAAAGCACGTTAAATGCAATTGGTCCCGGCTGTCATTCGTAGATCGTTGGCAGTCATTACGGATAGTCAGAGGACCGAAAGTCTGACAACCAGTCTTGCAAGGAATATCGTGTTACCAATCAACTGGGTTCTGTAGCTCAGATAGGGCACACCTTTAAGAATACAATAGGGCCATAAACGGACGTTACGTCCGCGTAGTTGACGTAATGCGAATCCGACACGACCGAAGACGGAGACAGATCAGGCGCAAGACCAACGGCTTTCAGTTACACATGCTAGTTACCAGCATGCTTTTTAGTATGCTCATTGGCATACTAGTTTCGAGCATGCTCTGCACTTGTCTACATTTGCTAGATATAAGCATGCTAGTTTTAAGTTTGCTCTTGAAAGAGCATGCTCAAAGCAAACACTCCGGTACACATGCCATTTTATAGCGTGCTCTCTGTCAGTTCAAACAAAACCATGGACAATCAAACAGCCATTTGTATGGAGTTGAATAGAATTATTCTTTTGGTGGCGTTGCAATGCGTCCAAAAATTTTTTTTGGCGATTTTTCATCGTCCCAGCGAGACATTTTTAGCGCGAAATTGTGCACGCGCACCTGCTGCTAACGACTGATCGATACTAGCATGCTCAATAAGCAAACCTGTTCACACACGCTATAAGCACGCCCCCTTCCACCCGCGCTGCAGGTAGCATGCCCAAAAATCGCACGACCGTCGATTTTTGAGCAAACTCGAAACTAGCATGCTCAATGCTCATTATTAAGGTACAGTTACACATGCTAGTTAGTAGCACGAAAGCATGCTACTATTGAGCAATTGCTACTTAGTGGTACGTGTGTCGAAACATTGCTAATAATGAGCATGCTAGTTTCGAGTATGCTCAAAAATCGACGGTCGTGCGATTTTTGGGCATGCTACCTGCAGCGCGGGTGGAAGGGGGCGTGCTTATAGCGTGTGTGAACAGGTTTGCTTATTGAGCATGCTAGTATCGATCAGTCGTTAGCAGCAGGTGCGGACCCAAATCTTCCTAGGTATTCCTTGTTTTATTCTTTCTATCTGAGATAAGTTTTTGGACGCATTGCAACGCCGCCAAAAGAATAATTCTATTCAACTCTATACGAATGGCTGTTTGATTGTCCATGGTTTTTTTTGAACTGACAGAGAGCACGCTATAAAATGGCATGTGTACCGGAGTGTTTGCTTTGAGCATGCTCTTTCAGGAGCAAACTTAAAACTAGCATGCTTATATCTAGCAAATGTAGACAAGTGCAGAGCATGCTCGAAACTAGTATGCTAATGAGCATACTAAAAAGCATGCTGGTAACTAGCATGTGTAATTGTACCTTTAGCAATGTTTCGACACACGTACCACTAAGTAGCAATTGCTCAATAGTAGCATGCTTTCGTGCTACTAACTAGCATGTGTAACTGTACCTTTACGTGTTTTCCGAGGCATGAGGGTATTAAACCGCCAACTTCGAAATTCCGGACTGTTACTAAGAAATTCCTAATGGACAACTCAATAAAACTTTGTCCGACCGGGATCGAACCCATGACGCCTTGCCCAGCAGTTGCGAGACCAACGAGGCGGCTCTTCAGCTTTCTTATTAGTATATAGTTCATCTGTCTGCCTTTTCCCAACTATGCTGGAGTCAGCTTCCAGTCTAACCGGATTCAGCTGAATACCAGTATTTTACATGGAGCAACTGCCTATCTGACCTCCACAACCCAGTTACTGGGTAATATGATACCCCTTGGTAAGACTGGTTGTCAGACTTTCGTGCTTCTGACTAACGTAACGACTGTCAAAGATCCACGAATGACACCCGAGACCAACGGCTTAACGTGCTTTCCGAGGCACGGAGAGATCTCAGTATGTTAAGTTGGTCACCCATCCACAGGGCAACTGCGGCAAGCGTTGCTTAACCTGATGGATCGATCTGTGCGGCTGTTATTTATTCTAGACAAAAAATTTATCATATTCATGAGTATCACTCCAAATATTTTACAGCACTGTTGTTAGAAGTAAGTATTCCGTACTTACTTAGCGCAAGAGTGGGATACTTATTACCATGAAATCAGTGTTGTAGTGACTACTCGAGTGTCACACCGGTTCCTTTCGGCCTATGGTAACGTAAGCTATATGTATAGAGTTGCGTCCACGCTGATGTCATTTCAAACAGTAATACCACACTAAGTACAAAAATCTTTTTTACAAAAAAAAAGCAACAGGCTTCCAAAAAAGACACTACAAAGTAAAAAATAACTTTAATTGAAATTTAATTTTGGATTACTGTGTCGTCGTTGGGTTCGCGTTCTCGTTGTTTGCCACCGATTTCCGAAATTACAGCTATTTTTCACTATGTAGGTAGTGTCTTTTTTGGAAGTCGGTGGTTTTTTTTTTTTTTTGTAAACAGTTTTTATTTTTCACTTTTTAGTTATACTTACCCCACACAAACTCATATAACACTACTTGCTATGTAAATATCAGTGACAGGAAGTCATTATAACATCATCAATATAAACTCATATCCATAAATACGTATTATTGAAGCTAACTCAAAAACTACACAAGCAAAGTTTATATGAGACCACCCCTGTAGCATACTCTATCCATTAAAAAACAATTGTCGAAATCGATACACAATTGCCGGAGATATCGCATAACATACATTTACAAAAATAAAACAGTAGATTTGAGAACCTCCACCTTTTTGAAGTCTAAAGTAAAAAATGGAACTCACTGCTGAAACATTTTTTTCCATACAAAGAGTGGGTCAGTCCTGGCGGTAAGCACATATGAGTCAGTTGTTTTATTGCTCATTCTCAATTTCGGGAGCTCAACGACCCGACGACGCCTGTTAGACATTGTATTTAATTAGTGAATGCCCTCATTAGTCCAGTAGTCGTAAGCGCGAGCTGAGCTGAGGGTCCTGCGTTCGAACCTTGGGTCAGGCAGTTTTATTGGGTTTTGCCAATAGGAAATTCAGGACATGGACATTACCAACCTGTACTGGGCCCGCGTGGTAGATTACGGCCCACTCCCTCTCACAGAGAGGAGGCCTGTGTCCCAGCAGTGGGAAATTTTAGGCTGATTATGCTGATACGATGATGATGATGACCCGGAACTCATTAATTCGTACAAAACCCTGGTCGGCTTAAAATTTCATTCACGACTAGCCTTGCCAATTAACCAAGGCTAATTCGTGATCAATTATGGCTCCAACAATTAATTAATTCGCTCTGCACATATAATATGTACTTTGATGTGTGTAGACAAATAAAATATTCAGGTCATGGGTCATGCGTTTTACTGGCTACGCGTTTCCTCTTCGAAAGGAAAGAGGTGAAATATATAAGCCATTTTCAGGGTTCCGTAACCAAAGGGTATACTAAAAACAGAATAAAATAAACAAATACATAAATACGTTTGTTGTATGGGAGCCCTTCCCATACAACAAACGTATTTGTGTACCTAGTTTTTATAGATATTTTTTCATCCAATCTCTTCACCACCCTTGGTTAACTGGTAGAGAATGCCTAAGGCATTAAGTCCGCCTTTGTACCTTTTTGTGCGAAAAGTTTAAATAAATAAACGTGTTTTTTTCGCCGTTTTTGCTTTGTGGTACGGAACCCTTCGTGTGCGAGTCGACCCGTACTTGTCAGTTTTATATCTTCCTTTAAAATTAGTAGCACAGAAACAATAGTAGGTATATGGATATCTTTAGTTTAACTGCGTCGCATCGCATTGCCCGCCCGCGCTATTGCTTTGTCTTCCTCAAGAATTGGGCTATCAAATGCAGTAAAAAATTTTAGACCGGTAGTTCCAGAGATAAGCGCGTTCAAACAAATTATCAGCCTTATTATAAAACTAGCTTCCGCCCTCGGCTTCGCCCGCGAGGTACGTCGATAAAAACTATTCTATGTCCTTCCCCGGGATGCAATCCATCTCTGCCAAATTTTATCGAAATCGGCCGTCACCGCATCGCCTGCCCGCGCTATTACTTCGTTTTTGCTCGGCGCCAAAGGGCCGTAGCGTGATGCTAAATAGCCTATAGACTTATTCCTCAAGAATTTGGCTATCAAATGCAAAAAGATTTTTTCAAATCTGAGTGGTAGTTCTAGAGCTAATCTCTAGAACTACCACTCAGATTTGAAAAAATCTTAAACTAAAAAACTCTTCAGCTTTGTTAGAAAATCGTTTGCGTCACGTGTTGTCTATACCATAAACTATTACCATCAGGAGCTACTAAAGGTGCCAAGCTCGTAGCTAAATTCTGGGCTGACTTTATATGTATAGATTGCCATTGATACGCTAAAAAGAAGATTACCATCTTTCCCATAGACTCATTAACATAACCATATCCTCTATGGTCTGCAAGGAGAATAGTTGGGAAAACGCTAGGCAGAGGGATTTTTTTTTCTTGCGGATGGGAAATCATCAAATGACAACTCCCTCTCTGAGCGGAAGGGAGTGTCAGACTCTTACTGACTGAAACTCACCCGTGTTCCTTCCTTAGCACTTTATGTTCCGGGCCAGCGGTAACCCTTTCGGACAATCCCGCTGACCCGGCAGGCTTCGGCCCTAACGGGCTCCTTCGATTGTGTCTGTGTTTGTACAGACGCCAGCACATCAAGCTACCCGAAACTGTCAAATTTTCCCAATCAACCTTGAACCTTATGCTTTAGCGATAAAGTTGAACAGCTATTAAAGAAATTTGGCAGATTGTAGTAGCTTGATGTGCTGGCGTCTCGCGTCTGTACATACTTGCACTTCCGCGAATCGTCTGTATGTATGTAGGTCAATAGTTTTTGAAACTGTTGTTACAACACACATCCGTGAGAGTGTTTATTTGTATTACGTTTGAGCTATTATTTTCTAAGTATAAACTGAAGTAAGAATACCTGCTATTGCGTAAGAAACCTGGGAAAAGACGTACTTTGCGAAAAGCATCGCTCAAAATGTGTCGAAAAAATTAATTTTGAATTTCTGTCGACAAATTTTGTGAATAAAAAAAAAAGATTTTTGGTCCTTATCCGTGCTTCTCCCCCACATTTATTATGCGCACAGCCAAAGTGTGGAACTCTCTGCCGGCATCTATGTTCCATACCACATTTAATCCGTCTGCCGTCAAAGCAAGAGTGAACAGGCATCTTCTGGGCACGCTCGTTCCATCATAGACCTCATCCATCGCTTTCTACCAGGCTAGATCGAGGTCAAGAGCTGGACAATCTTGCAATAATAAAAAAAAATATTAAGTATCATTAACTTAGTGCACACAAAATAAATAAGTAGCACAACACACAAAATTACAATTAATTGATAACAAATTACATGAATAAGTAGAAGATAATACAAGATACAATATTAAAAAAAAACAGTGGCACTCCGGGAGCGCCAACAGAAGTGAAAACAAAACAAAAACAGAATACTTTGCCATCACTCACTGACATATCGGATATACATTATAAACGAGTACATCCCGAGGACAGCCGAACACGTACGAAGCGGGTATTTTTTAATCGTCTTATGAACAAAACACGCGCGGTGTCGCTTACGGTAACAGTGGCGCGAGTTCAATGGTTTTTTGTTAGCTTAAAAAATGTCTAATGCGTTTAAAGAAGTTTTCACTTCAAAAATAGTGACTACGATGACAGTGGCAGCGGTGGTGGTGTGTGGTTGTGGCGGTGGCTGGCCCATCTGTTGAAAAACCAATCGGAAATCATTTATTGTGTACAGACGCCAGCACATCAAGCTACCCGAAACTGTCAAATTTTCCCGATCAACTTTAAACCTTATGCTTTAGCGATAAAGTTGAAAATCTATTAAAGAAATTGTCAGATTGTAGTAGCTTGATGTACTGGCGTCTGTACAATGTATTATTGACATAATTTTGTATTTATAAATAATCAGCCGATACTTTCCTCACACTGCTGTCGATTCCCAATGCTGGGAAACAAACCTCCTCTCTTTGAGAGTGGACTTGGACACTAATCAACCATACTGGTCCAGTGCAGGTTGGTAGATGTCACATGTCTTCGAATTTTTGGTTCTAGGACATGCCGGTTTCCTCACAATGTTTTCCTTCAACGTTTTGAGAGCAGTGGTGATGTAATATGTTGCACAAAGTAAAGTGCATGCCAGGTTTCGAACTGACGACCTACAATTTGTAAGTCGGGGCCGTCGCCGCGCGGCCGCGGCGCGCCCGTACTTAAATGTAGTTCAAATCATTTTATCTTGTAACTTATACATTATTTAGTAATATCCTGTAATTGATAGATAACACAATGTTCTACGTTAAAATAGATTGTTTATCGATGAACTATTTTTTATGTGTAATAAATGTTGGTATTGTATTGGTGGTAGTTAATCTGCTAAATCTTATTTAAAAGGAGAGTGGGGGGTTTGTTGTACCACTTCTTCTTTCCATCGAAAGCACTAGGAGGTGGTGAAGGGCGGGCGTGCCGTGGGACAGTTTCATGTAATTTTGACGTTCGGAAAGTGCTGATTTGATTCTCAGCCTAATTTTAATAAATGGCTTTTGATTCTGAAAACTAGCTGTGCCTGCGACTTCGTTCGCTTGAAACAAATACACACAGTGAAACAAATTGGATTTCATGGGTTTTATTTTTTGTGGGGAACCCTAATTCTTTTCCTAAAATAAACAAAATAATAAACATTTTTTTGTGCGGAATCCTAATTATTTTTCTAAAATAAAGTTCAAGTAGTTGCTCCTTATAACATCAGCCATCTGCCAGTGAAAGTCTCGTCAAAATCGGTCCAGCCGTTTCGGAGATTAGCCGGAACAGAGTCAAAATTTTTAAAAACTGTTTTTTTTTTGTAAGTACCGTATAATGCTTTCATGCATATATTAAATAAAAATCTGTTATTTTGACATTACAAACAGACATTTCAGGTTTATTTATTTGTATAGATGTGCTTAAAGATAGAACTGTGAAACCATAAAAAAATAATTGTAGAGTAGGTTCTGTTTTCGACCCAAAAGTCCGCGATTTCGTCTAGCCTTTTCCCAAACATCGGGGTCGGCTTCCAGTGTAGCCTAATGCAGCTGAATATTTATTTTTTAAATGTCGTAGCATCATGCTGAGATAGGAGCCTTTTGGCCTCGTATAGGACTTTCTGTTTCATTTTCCTTTTGTTACTTTTTTATTTTTATTTTGCTGTATTTAGTTTAGTTTGTGATCTTCCTGTAAGAGTCGCAATAAATACTTTTTCTTTCTTTTCTTTCTATCTGACCTTCACAACCCAGTAACTGGGTATCACGATACCCCTTGGTAAGACTTCGGTATAATCGCGTAACACACGAACAGTAGCAACGGCTTCCATTTTGACAGTTCAACAACATTCATTGCGTTATTTACGTTGATGAACAGACAAATGTTTTGAACTGAAGAAGCAATGGGTTAGCAATATCCTTCAAAATGATTCAGATTATAATTGAAACTGTGTTACTGAATCAGGGTTAAATATTGCTGGTCAAACTTTGATAACGTGACGACGATTTTCCCAAAACCTACAGAACCAATTTTGATGTTTTTTTTTCATCAAATATCCTAATTTGTTTTCTCTTTTATATTTACAGGTACTGAATCGAAGTTCCTCGGAGCGCGGTAGAGGCGAACCAAGATCTAATGCTATGGAATTTATTAATTATATCTCATTTTAAGATAGATAATGTTAGGCTTAGCAGATGGAGCAACTGTTGCAACAACTGTTGCAGCAACTGTTGCAACAACTGTTGCAGCAACTGTTGCAGCAACTGTTGCAGCAACTGTTGCAACAACTGTTGCAGCAACTGGCAACTATATTCGGACTTTTAATTATCTGCAGTGAAATGACAGCTTATGACATAAGCCTTATGTGTTACTTAAATGACTGAAATTGGCCTCTTTTTGTTTTTTCGCGACCATCAATCAAATCTTGTTTTTCTAGTACAGAATAGTGCACAGAGTACATTAATATATATAGGTATAGAGTATTCAGCCGACCTCTACGTCATGCGCCATCTGGTGGCTAACGACAAAACAACTTGCAATGTGCGTTTATACACTTTCACACCACACACACACACGTGTACTCTTTAAGAAATAGTTCCTTTTTGTTTTTTCACTTTTATTGTTATATTTGGTTAAAAAGAAACACAAAATTAAATGTCACAAAGTTTTATTAAGTTTCTAGAAACAATACAGACGATATTATTTGTATTAAGTACTTAATTTGTGTATTTTCCTTCTCTTGCTATGATATAATTATTAAAGCCTGATTCTGTATTTCGTCAGCCGAATCAACATCTTTATCTGTGCTGGTACCAAAAAACAAAACAAACACAAAAAAACAAAAACAAAACAAAAAAAAAACTGAAAAAAAAACAAAACACCAAGAATAACTGTCTGAAACAACAATGCCGGAATGGCTGACAATGTCGTTCCTTTACATGACACTTTTTAAAGTGCCAATATTTCATTTGAATTGTAATTTGCAAACTATTTAATACATATACGGTAAACCTGCGATTGAAAAACTAATGTTATTTAAAGCTCAGTTTTTTTGTTCGAGGGAAATAAACTAAAATAATTACAATGTTACTTTCCTTAGCGTTGCCTTTAATTCATGAAATGAAACGTTATTCTTTTGGGTATGGCTCAGTGTTGCTATAGAAATATTTTATTGAATTTTGTTATCATTTTATTTAATTTTCTTTCTACTAAGTTTATAAATAGTTTAAATTTATAAATCTTCAGACAATATTTCATAATATTTTAAAATTTTATTATACATGAAAATGGTACAGATAAGCCATCTGTTGAGTAACGACGGAACTATAGCTCAAGCCTTTTTGTCAATACAAAATAAAAATGTACTAAGTGAAAAGACCCTGGAATAGTGTAACAAACGAAACTTATTTGACATGCATATCTCTAAACTCAGTCCGAAATGAGTTATTGTGAAGTGTCATTTTACTGCAGCTGATTAAAAGTCTGATTATAGCTGTTTGCATACATCTCGGGCAATTTAGTTGGGCTTATTCCGTTTATCCACCCGAAAACAGCCACCCTAAAGTGGATACGCGGAAACGCATGTCCGAGAATCCACCCTAAGCCTGTAAATTTCATTTATTCAACTAGGCCTGGAGTGGATTTTTGGACATGCGTTTCCGCGTATCCACTTTAGGGTGGCTGTTTTAGGGTGGATAAACGGAACATGCCTTTGGTTGTAGAAAATTTTAAAGGAAAATTTCAAAAAGTTGATAGTTCCGTTAACTAAAGTTGCTCCATTTGCAAAGCGCCTTACGATTGATATATTAAGTGGGTGTACTACTCACCTTTGCCTAACCCCTCGGGGTTTATAAGCGTGATTATGTTATAATTTATACAGTGCTGCCGAGAACCTCTTGCGAGATTAATTTATTTTGGATGAAACATATTAATTTTCTATTACAGTATTTTTATTTCACGAAGCGACGCGCGCTTTACTTGTGGTTAACAAGTGTACAAACACGCTGTATGAGCGTAGGAACTCTCGGTACCATCCGAAACAAAAAGTAAAGCGCGCTTCGCTTCGTGAGATGAAAATTTTGTACTCTTAAAAATGCCTCTTGTCTTTTCAACATTGTTTTAAAAGCATTTTAATTATAAAATGTTAGGTTTAGTAAAGTACATAACTTTTTTATAGAAATAGATATGTATGAATATCTTTTTCACATTGAACAAGTGACTGAAAATCTTGAAAATTAATCAATTGTTTTGAGTTCTCGGCATCACATATACGCTGATTATTTGTGGAACTATACTTTTGAAGGAACCCAGTGACACATCTCAAAAAAAATACCAATGTATCAGTGCCAATTAGTATGGTTTTCGCTCTGTTATTTGATAAAACTTCATTATTTTGCTATCGCGGCTATTTACCTAATTAAAATTAGTTCCTATAAATTATATTTGAGCGTAAATTATATAGATTAGGCACTGTATTGTGTATTTAAATTATATAAATTAAAATGCCTCAAATGGCCACCTCGTTGTAGAGATGAATTTGATACAGAACTGAACGCACTTTGAACTGTTACGCAGTTTGGTGGGTGCATAAATTGTGAAAAATGTTTGGTCCTAAATAAATGATTTATTATTATTATTACATCAATCATCTGCTAGCCCTACTCCAACTATGTCGGGGTCGGCTTCCAGTCTAACCGGATGCAGCTGAATATCAGTATTTTAAATGGAGCGACTGCCTTTAAGACCTCCACAACCCAGTTACTGGGTATCACGATACCCCTTGGTAAGACTGGTTGTCAGACTTTCGGGCGTCGTACTCTCCGTAACAACGGTCAAAATTGTCTTTTAGTCATTCACTAGTTCCTCAAATAATCAGAGATATTTGTAATACTTTTAAGTGGTTAAAGTATAATTGAAATACAATTAATAGCATTAACTTATAAAAGGACATTCTTTCGAAAATAACATAGACAAAAGAATCAGACAAGAAGAGTATGCTGTAAGATGGTTTGGTCATAGAGGATGAATGAAAGGAGACTAACAAAAGGTATTTTATTTTACCTACAAGGCAGATGTGAATGGAAATTCCGGGAAATGTGAAAGCTTAGACGAAGTGAGCTGTCAATAGTGTCAATTCCTAGCATCGAGTGCAATGACACCTCACTTCACCCAAGTTTTCACGATGAGATTTTTACAGAAACGATCGGTTGGCTTGTTTGTTAGATTTTGAGGGTACACAAACATTTATATCTACTTTCGAGTTGCTCCATAATCGGCCTATAATATTCCCACTGATGGGACTCGGGCAGTTCTCTGTGGGCCATAATCCACAACGCGGGCCCAGTGCGGCGGGTTGGTGCAAATAACGCCCGAAATATCAAACGACACTTAACTGTAACGCCCATATTTATAAACGTTGCGTAAAGTTTAGTAATGATTAGCGTTGCTAAACCAGACATTTTTTACTTTTAAGGGCGTATTTCACCAAACTTTTATACCTAGAATAAGTCTTATCCCGAAAATAAATTTTGAATTTTTGACAGTTTTTCCATATTAGAACTGTGAGATGTCAATTTTATTCCACGGATAAAATATATCTTATTTGACTTTGGTAAAATCAGCCCTAAACGTATTTTAACTTGAAGCAACGTTTATAAATGAGGGGGTTCGACGTAAAGTTGACTTAAAATTAAGTCACGTCAATGTAAAACCGTTTTATACATAGTACATTGTTAGCAGTTATTCCATTCTTAATTTGTAACCATTTTGTAGTTTCTAAGCTGTATTACTTACTGCCATTAAAAAAAATAGTCTATTTGAGGCTATAAAGGTAAGACTAAAACAAATGCCAGAAAATTCAAAATTTTTGTCAAAAAAACCTGTTATTTTTTTTAATATTTTTTTTTACCTAACGAGCTGTTTATAAAGTCTAACGTCACTATATAATCGTGGACGTTCACGTCCATCATAACCATGGAATTAAGTGCACGTTAAAATTGTCGTGGGAGGAAATACAATCTATACTAAAAAATCCGACTGGTAGTTCCAGAGATTACCCCCTACATACAAACTTACAAACTTTACCTCTTTATAATATTAGTATAGATTGTCGCTTGTCGCCCCCACCTTGTCTAAAAATGATGAACAGAAATGTTAATATTCGCTAATGGAGGCATCAAATTCTCACTACATAGTCCTTAGTTTTTGTTTAAACTTGTGTAGACTAACAATATTAACATCTTATTATTATTTCTTAAGGTGAGTACTGACCGGTGTTACGGGTCGTAATGTACCATTCGCAGCGAGCAAGTTACATTACGCCGTGTTCTAAAATCCGTGTAACATGCTCGTTTCGAACTTTTTGCTCACCCGTGCTCCACATTCGTTGCCAATCGTAGTCAAGATGTCGGACGACGAAGTTGTGTTGGGATCTTTGATTTTACTCAATAATTACTTAATCCAAATGAAGAAGAAAAAAAAGAGCAACAAGCTGCTCGTTGCGAGCGCCTTGTTTCCCCGTAGGTATGACTGCACGAACGCTCGCTGTGTAACACGTTACATTACGCCCCGTAACGCTGGTCAGTACCCTCCTTTAGTTTACAATTCTTGACCGGTTTTTCATAATAACTGTTTGGTAAAAAATGTAATATCCTTATAATGTGCCCACTGCTGGGACACCGGCCTCCTCTCTGTGAGAGGGAGTGGGCTGTAATCTACCACGCGGGCTCAATGCTGGTTGCTGGTTGTCAGCATGTGTTCGAATCTTTTGATTCTAGGATATGCCGGTTTCCTCACGATGTTTTCCTTCACCATTTTGAGAGCAGTGGTGATGAAATTAAATACACAAAGTACCTTCCTGGGCTCGAACTTCCGACCAAACGCTCGTAAGGACACTTTGCTCTCTTTCTGAACAGTGAACTACACTGAACCGTCAGGCTCGGGTCGGTGACGATGAATCGGGTACACTCGGCTCCAGTCGTAAGTTTTAAATTCTAACATCTGGTCATAAGCACACTCCCGCTTTTTTTTTCCTTATCGAACAGCCTCTGAGTTAGAAAAGACACACTATGGGTATATTCGGCTACCGAAGATACAAAAAGAAACCCTTTTTATACCGCCTTTTAGAGTTCAATGTTCGAAGTTACATATAGCTGTTGCTTATCGCAAAAGAATTAAAGTGCATATAAAATATCTAACAACATAACTTTATGTGTACAACATCGTAAAAAAACACTTCATAGTCAATTTTATCGCGAAAATATATTTTTAAATAAGACTATTAAATTACAAATTGGGCAATAAAATTAAATTGCATCATTTGTTTTCATCAACATTAACAAAAAACTTATGCAATATGATAATGACAGAAGATGCATCTGGTCAGCCATTTTGCATATTTCGTAATGTCACACGGGCAGAGTGAAATGTCAAAATAATAAATTTAAGCAATATGTCATATATCTATAATTCTATATTAATAATAAAGCTGAAAGGTTTGGTGATTAATGTACGGCCCGGGTGTTTAATGAGCAGTCGCATTTCAAAAATTCTTTTTGCATTTGATAGCCCAATTCTTGAGGAAGCCTATGGGCTATTTAACATCACTCTAAGGCCCTTAAAGAGCCGAGCCAAATTAAATACGATAGCGAAGTGATAGCGCGGGCAGGTGATGCGATGCGATGCGACGGGGTGGGTCGGGAGAACAAGAAATTTCACGCGGACGAAGTCGCGGGCTAGTAATTAAATTAACAAGGAATGTAAAATTCAACAGTTGTTATCAAAAACTGGTCGACCTTTTACTAGCTATATTTTTAATAATACTTAAAAGAATTTATTTTATCATTTTAATTAGCATTTATTTTTATTTTCGTATTAATATTTCGAATTGCAATCTAGATTAAGTTCAAATCCTTTTTTATGAGTATTACAACTACCTAATTTAAATCATTTAGTTTTATTGTTTTATGCTAAGGACTTGGCGGCTGCACTGCTGTGGCGCTTATAATTATTTTCCTAAAATGTATTATTCCCTATTATTTTTAATAAACAAATAAATATTTTATTTTAGTATTTTTGGTTTTATTTTCTCCCTCACTGCAGACTGAAAACAAATAATCCTGAAAACAAAATCAATTTGCCTAGACTTTACTAACTTTGTTGAGGTCTGCTTCCAGTCTAACCGGATGCAACTGAATCCGAGAATATTTTACTGTATTTTTACGACGTCCACAAACACGTCAGCAGTTACTGGTATTGGTATAGAGGTATGAGGAACACGGTGTAAACTTCACTCAATCTCCATAGTGCAGGGAGAATCCCCCGACCAGACGGGGGTCGTGTCTGGTGAGCGCTCGATGAACAATGTCGGGACGTTGTATACATAAGGTGGGTGGACCATGGAAGGCCATGCTCCTTCGAAGGCCAATTATTAAAATTTCGTAGTTATTGCCATGTGATGACAAATTCCTTCTATTTACACAAACGCCCATCGAACTGGAAATCACAGACGCGGCGGCGAATCGCTCGCGCTACTATTTTGGCCACAGAGTACACTATAAAATTTTGGCAGTACGGTCCCTCGCTTCTTCGATATCGGGATTCGTCGACGTTTAAATAAGGTGGGTGTACCATGGAAGGCCACTCTAACAAATAAACAGTTATTATTCGTTTATTTACTGGATAAATAAAACTAACAAATATTTAAGTAATAATTTGTTTTATTACGTAACATATAAACCACTTCTTTTTATTGTACACCCATATGCTAGTTGCGCGCGGTTAACTCTGTTTGCGAGATGCAGGATTTTGCGTGACGTCAGCATAACGCGTACCACTTGGCAAGACTAATTTTCAGACTTGGGCTTCTGACAATAACAATAGTCACAAGAGTCAGACCTCTCAATTTACAGAGAATTACCTATGATATAGAAGCGCGATAGACAAAAATAAGATTCGATATAGTTATGGCATGCATTAGAAGGTAAGTTTACAAATATACAAGATTAAAAAAAAAGTAATAATAATAAAAGAGTATATTTTTTTTTTTATTAAATTCTTTTTAGAGTCTGTTGGATAAGTGTGACTGAGATGTGTGTGTGGTACAAATACTATAATATTATGCTTTTAAACTCAATACCTTTTAGACTGCCTCCATTGGTCTAGTGGTCGCAAGCGCTATGCTAAAAACGAGCTCCTGGGTTCAATTCCCGAGTCGGGCAAAGTGTTTTTGGTTTTTTCCATCTGGAATTTCTCAGTAGCAGCTCGGAGGCTGGATTTGTACCTAGTTGATGGCAATTTCAATATTACATGGGACTTAAACGTATCTGGCGAATTTTGTGTGTACCCCTGCTTAACCCTTCGTGAAATACAGGCGTTGTGTTATGTTAATTACTTACTTTTTTTTACTACGACATTAATTATTTACTAACTCAAGAACCCAACTTTTTACAAAAAACAAAGCTGGTAACTGGAAAAAGCTACGTCGCCATGGCAACGTAACAAACAACAAAAGACTGTTTATAAACAAGCGTGACGTTTTAGAAAAACATCTTTTAACTTACATAATTGCCTTTAGAAATAATTAATAGAAAAATGTCTGGTCTGAGTGGATACGATGGGGAAGCCGTCGGTTTCGACTCCGTTAAGATGAATAAGAGTGAAGGAACCGAATCCTCAACTCAGACAACCGAATTCCGTGAAACTGGGATGTCATCCCAAACCAATGTTCTCAAAGAAACAGGATCTTTGGCTACTGCAGAAGACTTGAACGCTCAGGAGGACATTTTAAAAGAATATCCACCTCCAGGACTAAACGAATTCCTGAAAAGAGTTGTACCTTCGATGATGGAACAGCTCGATCATAGCGACAGAGAGCTGCTGTACAACTCTTCAGATTCCGATGAAGAGGAGATATTAGAAGCAAAACTGTTCCAAGAAATTAAGCTGACTGACATGCCAGGCATGGGGGCTGGCGACGATTCGCGTTGTGTTCTCGACATATCTTGGAGTAACGCTGGGAACTCTCTAGCTGTCGCTTTAGGCAAGAATCAGCACAAAACTTGGTGCGTAGACGATGGATTGATCAGGATTTTTACCCTCAAACGAACTGCAGGCGATACTTTTGTAAGAAGCCTGGATTTGGCGGAGAAAAGCTGCGTTACAAAAGTGAAGTACCATCCTGCTGTGTCAGCCCTTTTAGCTTATGGCACGGCCTCAGGAGAAGTGGTTGTATGCAACCTACGGAACCTAGATGCTATTCTGCTGACCTCTCCAGCTGGAGCGCACGGATCCAGGCGTGTCAGTAACTTGCAATGGGCGGACGCAGCGCTTGCTAACACATTCTTAACCATGCAAATAATGAACACAGGCAAAAGACGCGGCGCCGCAGATCACATACTTATCTCATCTGGCTTCGACGGCACTTTGAACGTATGGCGCGTCAACGCCAACCAAAAAATATTTGAGAACGTGATCTGCTACTCGATCAACGGCTCCAGAAATTTGAATACTGTCATCATCTCTTGTTTTGACTTTATAAAGTCTTATCCTCTTCGTCCGAGCGACCAGAAGGTCCCGGACGATATATTTGTCGTTGGTTCACGTACGGGGCCTATATATCTCTGTAAGACGAAGACTTTTAAGCCTATCGTAAATAGCAAGAAGGTGGACCCCGTGTATGAAGTGTTACAGGGACATATTGGGTATATCCTGGATATTGCGTTCAGTTTCCAGAAGCCTGGAATCTTTGTGTCAGCATCTCTTGATTCTGAGATGAGGGTCTATGATATTAATCAGCCTGGTCCTTTGAAGGTATGTTGTGTTGATATTTAAATATTCCATTTTATTGTATTTTGTGGTGGAAAATACTCAACTACACCCGGTCACACTGGAAGCCGACCCCGACATACAGTGGCTTCCGAAAGTTAGTTGACATTCTTCCACTTCAGCTGTGACACATCACACTATGATTTACCTCACTTGAAAGTCTCAAACGCCCACGAGGTGGCGTTTTTGCCCACGCTGAAAACCTATGATCTACTAAACACATGCATTGCAACAACATTTTGGTAATGCAGACGTGTCGTGTTTTGTTTTTTATTAGGTAATAAGCCCAGACGTATCAATATCCTGCATGGCGTGGCTGCCAAACAACCCGTGCGTCGCAATCTTGGGGCTGTTGAAGCCCGAGGGACAGCTGGCGCAGGTCTTCAACGTGAACAGCGGCCGTCGGGTCCCCGTGCAGGGGCTCACTGGAGTCGGGGGCTGTGTTACTTGCATCACGGTTAACCATAGCGGGTTGGTGTTGGCAAATAATATAAATACATATTGTAATATTTGTGAAGAACCGGAGTTACCGACATAGCTTGCAGAGTAAGCAAACGAAGTAGCATTGGGCTGGCCATGTTTTAATTTCGAAGGATAGATGGCCTGTGGAGCAGACGACACCTGGAGTGGAGACCGCGTATCGGTAAGCGTAGCGTGGGACGCCCCCCAACTAGATGGACCCACGACCTAAATAAGGTGGCTGGGAGAGACTGGATGCGGAAGGCGGAAGATAGAGTGTTGTGGCGCAGCCTGGGAGAGGCATGTCCAGCAGTGGACTGCGATAGTCTGAGTTGATTGAATATTTGTGAAGGAGCTCATCGAGGGAAGAAATAACACCACCCTATCATGACTACCACTGTGGCGACATCTATAACGCCACATACGACCTACAACTGATGTTATCAGGGTTATCCACGCGATTTAACCTTCCAATATACAGGGGATATCATATCTTCCTCAAACTGTAACCAATAATTCAGCACATGATGCTAGACCTCTAGCGTTGAAATCGTTCTTCGGTTATTGAAAAAAAAACAGCTGTTTCACATACTAAAATGCAGTACCGACATGGTCAAAATATTATGTTTAACCACTTTTTGGCTACTGAACCCTATCAATACTAATATTATAAATTCGAAAGTAACTCTAGTCTGTCTCTATGTTACCTTTTCACGCCTAAACCACTGAACGGATTTCGATATAATTTGGCAGAGAGATAGATTGCATCCCTCGGAAGGACATAGGATAGTTTTTATCCCGATATTCCCACGGGATCAACACTTATGCTAGTGAATAATTACAAAATATTACACGCAGACGGTGAGGTGGACTAGTGGTAGCGGCAGCGATTTACGAGTTGTAGGTCGTAGATTCGAAGCCAGACAGACGCTTTACTTTGTGTAAATAATTTCATCACCGCTGCTCTCAAAACGGTGAAGGAAAACAACGTGGGGAAATCGGCATGTCCTAGAACCAAATTCGAAGACATGTGACATCTACCAGCACGCACTGGGCCCGTGTGGTAGATTATAGCCCACTTACTCTCGAAGAGAGGACGCCTGTGCCCCAGCAGTGGGAATATTATATCTAATCTATCTGATTATGATGACAGGCAGCTGGTATCATATACAGGGCCGTCTTAACCATATTGGTCGCCGGGGTGCGAAAATCAGCTTGCGCCCCCCTTGCCAACAAAAAGAAATTAAACTTAATTTTTGTGTTCCATTTTTAAGATGATTTCTACCAAATTTTTCAAGGGATTTTTTGAGGCGGTGACGTATAGTTACAGCGCTGCAGCGTTGCGGTTATAATGAGTGATTAGTAATGACCTGATCGGCTTGCGCCCCCTAAGTCCTTGCGCCTGGGTGCCGCGCACCCCTTGCACCCCCGGGTAAAGACGGCTCTGATTATATAAACTAAGGATTCTGTACTAAAACTTCTCCTATTTCGTTTGTAGCGTATGCCGCATCGCAGCTGGTGATGCTGACAGCAATCTTCACATTTGGGAGCTTCCGACGCGTCGCCTCAAGCTCACTCAGGAAGAACTAGACTTCTAGAAAGCTGTTAATAGCACTAACCTTGAATTCCGAATCGCAGATAATTTATCTACATTAATAGCCACTAACTCAGCATTATGTTGTGGACTGATTTTTCAATTGACAGATAATTTTTATTCGTGGATTAAAACTGACGTCTGACAGATTTTGTATGGAAGAAGAACTGTCAAAAATTCAAAATTATTCCTCGGATAAAAATATCAAGGTAACTTCTCTTCTTAGGGCTGATTTTTCCATCGCCGAATAACTTTTATTCGAGGAATAAAATTGACATCTAACAGTTTTTGTATGAAATAAGTGTCAAAATTATTCCTCGAATATAGAACTATCAGATGATTGAAAAATCAGCTCCAAGTTGATTTTTGATTGGCTAAAGTAAAGAAAAAGAATTGGTTGCAGTGGAATTTGAACTTTGTCTTTTATGACATCGAGTTTCCAAAACTTGATAATTATTTAAGACTAGTCGTGGGCCGGATGGGATTTTCCATCGGCAAAAATGACGAACTTTCGTACAAACTTTCATCCCCTATTTATTTTGTCAGGGGATAAATTTTCAAAAATCCTTCCATAATGTTTACTTTCCTTACGAAAGAAACTCTTGTGCAAAATTTCATGTTTCTGGAACCACCGGTTTAGACTGTGCGCTGTCTGTCAGTGAATTTAAAGATTTTTATTAAGTAGATTTGCATACATTGCCACTTAACTATCTACTTTAGCGTTATGTAGTCTAAGTTGATTTTTGACTGATTAATAAAGAGATTCTGAAAAAATATTAGTTGAACTTTGTCGTGTTATGTCATTTTGTTTAGAAAACTCGATATTTATCAAAGTTTTTGAATCTCTTTTGCATAGTTTAGGTGTATCTGTGTATGTATGAGTAACAGTATGCCTCGATGGTCTAATGGTTGCAAGCACTACCGCTGAGCGAGATCCTGGGTTCGATTCCCAGATCAGCAAAAGTGTGTTATTGGGTTTTCATTAAGAATTTATTAGCAATATGCTCGCTCCTGAGTCTGCCTAACTTTTCGGAAATTACAGGCGTGATGTTATATGGTTATGTAAAAATATATTTCGATCCGTAGTCAAACGGACTTTTATTTATTATGTGTTTTCTAGTAATTATGTTTGTTTTATTATTAATTATTATTTGAAGTGTGAACGAGCGTGTTATAAGCCATTGAATTATTATTGTTTTAAATGAAATATCCATATATTTTGACCAAATATTGGATGAAGATACATATTTTAGTTAGTATATTATGATTTACATTTAGTTGTTTTTTTTTTAATAATAAATAAAACCTTGATTTTAACCTGTTTTTTATTTTATTAAAAACTAGCGTCCTGCCCCTGCTTTACATGGGTGGTAAAGTAGATGATGCCGCGACATGGCTTATTGTTGAGTTTTCCGAGTTATTATTATGTTGTTTATTACTAGCTGCGCCCCGCGGTTTTACCCGCATTAGTTTAGATCCCGTGGGAATATTGGGATAAAAAAATATCCTATGGCCACTTTCACACGGCGACCATTCGATTAGATTTTTTCACGTATACGGTTTTACCGTAGCAGATGCAATCGTTCACATGGTCCTCCATATTTGACAACCGACTGATGCAACCAAAGAGAAGTAACTATAGAGGAAGATGCAACACACAAGTGCAACTGCAGACGCGCGCGAGTGCGTACGATTCTCGAATGGGCGAGTCGTGTGAACGAGACAACATGAAAATAAGCGCCATTGCGTATCGTCTTCGATAAAATCGTAGCGCGGCATTCTCTGTGGCAACTTCGTACGGTATACGGTAAAAAATGTATCTCGAACACGACGTTTTCCCTTATCCGGACTCGCATGTGAAGACCTATAACTAAAACATAAAAAAAAACTGGCCAGGTGCGAGTCGGACTCACACACGAAGGGTTCCGTACCACAAGGCAAAAACGCCGAAACTTTAACGTTTGTTGTATGGGAGCCCCCCTTAAATATTTATTTTATTGTTTTTAGTATTTGTTGTTATAGCGGCAACAGAAATACATCATCTGTGAAAATTTCAACTGTCTAGCTATCACGGTTCATGAGATACAGCCTGGTGACAGAGGGATATTGGAGTCTTAGTAATAGGGTCCCGTTTTTACCCTTTGGGTATGGAACCCTAAAAATTCCGGTCATGGATAGAGGGTAGAAGTCAGTAGATAAATAAAACGAAATCAATAGACTTAATTTTTTATGTCATTTCTTTTAAAAATTACAATATCTAAGGAATCATTTTGACTAACTCAAAATATACATTGTATAGTTTCTCTTCTTCTCTTGTTATTTTATTATTGCATGCTTTGAGTTCTTCTTGTTTTGGTTAACGGCTTCTGGAAAAGAAAAGAAATATAATTAACCTTTAGTCATGTATAGATGACAAACCAAAATGTCCCCAGGTCCCCAGCACGCCACGGTTCGACTACATGACAGACTGACGCCGAGAGCACGTTTTTTATTTTTTGACGTGTAGCGGTCAAAAGGTTAAAGAAAAAAAAACAGGCAGTGGGGGGGGGGACTGCCGACAAAATTGAAAACTTAAAGCTATGAAATAACAGTTTATATTTATTTTCTAAATTAATGGTAAGTACAGTATGTTTATCCGACACACTTGAATAAACTTTGTTAACACAAGTACAGTACGATTCACGAAAGATGACCACAAATGGCGGCCGTCTGCGCACGTAAACTCATGAAGAAAAGAAAAATAATATTTAAATGATAGTTAAATAATTTGTGTAATGTTGTAAATGCTGGTTATGCAAATAAATCAAACGTAAGTAATTTAAAATGCATCTTGTAACCGTTTTTATGCCTTCTGCGCCGTGGTCATCTTTCGTGAATCGTACTGTAAAGCGCATGTCACTTTGTGATATAAACTGCGACCAAAATACAGTCACTTTTCGTGTATTTCTATGAAACGGGCACGAGAAACTACTTCGATAATACGTATGGGTACCTGTCACTGCTTCGCTCTCCGCGAGGGCTCAGTCGCTGTGGGGGGCGGAGGAGGTCCCTTCTTCTCCAATTCCTCGAGGTAGCTGGTCAGGATCTGCTGTCTCTCTTCTGGGATGTGGTCCAGTGCTGCATACCTGAAATTATTGAAAACATTATGTTTGAGACAACATTAGAGATCTATGAATATCTATAATAATAATAAGAGATTGATTGTTAGTTTGAAGGCGTTAATCTCTGGAACTACCGTGCTTTAGTCCTCTATACCCCTTCGGGGATGAACCGGTTAAAAGCCGTCATTACATAAACAATTAAAAGCCATCGTGTCTAGCGTGGATCCACGTTCGAAGCGTGTGATGTAATGTGTCATCGTATGCAAGTGACCTGGCGTCGTGCTTGAGCGTGTCGAGCACGTGCTGCAGCGCGGCGGGATGCGCCTGCACGGCGGCGAGGCTCTTGTGCGTGATGCTGCGCGTCTCCTGCAGCAGCTGCCGCATCGCTGTCTTGGCGCACGACTGCTTGTCGCGCTGGTAGTCGCGGAATTCACGTTCCATCTGGAAGGAAGAAAGCAAACTCAAACTCAAAGCATTTATTTCAATTAAACCATTTACAGGCACTTTTGAATTGTCAAAAAGTCGGTCAGTCAGAAAATATGAAGCTAGTTGCCCATTCCAAAGCGTAGGTACCTATGGAGAAGAACGGGCAAGAAACTCCATGGACACTCTTTTAAATTATATTTTTACAAAAATATTAGTTACATCATTAATGTGAATGTTAAAATGTTACTATCACCGAACAATACATCTCATAAAAAGACTCCAGTCATCATCGTCCAGCTCAAACCTTTGGACCTAGAGCTTACAATTCGCTCCGATGCGCCGTCCACGATATAGCTCGATCGTTTAGTAGTGCGACTAATCGCAACGACTAGCTCTATCCACGTCATAGTGTAGACAGCCTCTATTTCTTATATTGCGACTAATCGCATCTAAAAGTCGTGACTTATCAAAACCACTAATTGCAGCGAAAAGCCATACCGAAGTAGAGGACCGCACTAAACAACTTGCGACTAATCGCAACGACTAATCGCATCTTCCTTACCTGTGAAGCACTATTATACACAGGCGCAGTAGGTTCCTCTGCCAGAATCGCGCGCACCTCCCTCCAATGCGCCGTACACGATATGCCTCGTTCGTTAAGCAGCGCGCGCAGTTTGTCGCGGCGTTTTGTCGCAAGTGCACTCGTGTGTTGCATGAATAACCGCTCCTGAAAAACAATAATAGTGTGTTATCAAATTTTCCCAATCAACCTTGAACCTTATGCTTTAGCGATAAAGTTGAAAATCTATTAAATAAATTTGTCAGATTGCAGTAGCTTGATGTGCTGGCGTCTGTACAAATACAAGATTTGTGGTACCCATTGCGTTTAGTGGAGTATCGGTACCCGTCGGGAACCGCTAGTTTATTGTTTATTACCTTATCATCCTTGGTCAGTAACTCAGCTAAGCTGTATCTATGGTCTTTTTTGAGCTGTTTTTTCGCGTCTCGCCACGACAGGTCAGGATTTCTCACCAAATCTGCTAGTAATGCGTTGAAATGCTGCAAAAAACATGTAATTTTCGTTTAAGGTTGATTTTTCAATCGAATAAAAGTAGCAGGTTGATAGTTTTTGTATTTGAATTTTGCCAAATCGCAATATATATTGTTATATTATATCGAAGGGTTGACGGTTCATTATTTACCGAGTCCCTTCCGTACCTCGGGCCTCGGAAAGCACGTTAAGCCGTTGGTCCCAGCTGTCGTTATTAGATCTTTGATAGTCGTTACTGGTAGTCAAAAGCCCGAAAGTCTGACAAACAGTCTTACCAAGGGGTATCGTATTACCCAATAACTGGATTGTCGAGGTCCGAGAGGCAGTCGCTCCATATAAAATACTGGTATTCAGCTGCATCCGGTTAGACTGGAAGCCGACCCCAACATAGTTGGAAAAGTCTAGGCAGATTGACTGATTGCTCACCTGAACAGCCTCGTCCCTCTTATGATACTCCCGCTCCTTGTCCCTGTCTCTAAGACTGGTCGCCAGTGCCCTCTGTACCTCCCGCTCCCTCTCCTTGATGGAAGCCTGTGCCCTCGCCTCCTTCTCCCTGGCAGCTGTCTCCCCGTCGCTGGCCGCTTCTGGCTCCTCTTGTTCCACTTCTTCTGTCTCTTCTGGTGGCGGTTCCTGGTGGGAAGGGTGGCGGGGTTTGAGATATGTGGTGGGAGAATGGATTGTTGTTGCAAATCGCTATACGTTATTGTACTGGACTTGAAAAATTTAAACTTTACAGTTAAAACTGCGACAATGGATACTTCTTTTTACTGGTATCAATTGTTCTTTCAATCCATTCACTGTAACGTAAAGACAGGATAAATATACATAGATTTATCAGTCTGTCATTGATCTGTTAATACATTGACACCAATACATGGCTAGGCCCATTGTGTTATCAGTGACCTGCTACGCTATTCACAACTATCCGACGGGCTATCGTATCGAAAATGACACATTTCGATTACCTATCTGATTTCCATTGCCCCCGGAAACAAACACAGCTGTCGGAAGATATCTGATGTAAGTGTAAACCCAATTCAAATTAAATTCTTATGTAATCAGTAATCACCCACTAACCGAGCAATTAACACATCTGCACCAAGAACTACACTACACGAAAATTGAAGTTAGAAAATTAGAAATTCGGATATTCTACTCAATTTGTAAACGGCAATACAAATTAAGTGAAGCTAAAACAATACTTTTTATAAAGATTCAAAGTAAAAAAGGCTTTCAATTGGTAGAATGCCTAGGACTGGTTTTTTGATCCGTAGTTAACTCAACCAATTAAGATATCACTAGTCGATATTTTTTCCATACAAATTTCGGGAGATTATTATTCCACTGTTTGACAGTGAGCATCCAAAGTTAAACATGATATCGTTTTAACTTATTAATTTTGTCTGTACGGAAACAGAATAGTAAAATAAAAAGCCATTAAAAAGATGAGTTAACAGAGGTTCGTTTTTCTTGCTGTTTTTAATGTAACTGGGTGTACAAAAGTAATAAAAAAACTAAAATCTGCAAAATTAAGTCCGTATCGACAAAGCTGAGTTATCGTTGAGTTCGATAAACTTTATTTGTAATTGATTTATGCAGTGGTTTTTTCATAAAACTTGATTTTCCGCCTATCTGTTCGGAACGGGCGGTGTTTCTGTGCGAGAGAACTAGACGTTGTTCAAGTAGACTAGCGTCTACCTGCTCATCTCTGGTACTATCTCTGTCGGATACTAAGTCAGATGAGACAGAGTGCTTTTTGGCCATAACCACCAAGAAGTTCGAGCTCGCGACTAGTTTACTCTTAAAAATCAAATTTAAAAATAGTAAGTAATGGTTATTCAATTCTTTGTCTTTGAATTATCAAATAATTAACTATTAGTTGACCCAGTTGACCATTAGTTACTATTTTTTAACAATTGGTCGAGTTAACCACGGATCAAACAACCGGCCCTAAGTGCTTGGCCACTGACAGCGCGGGGCGGGAGCGACGCGGGTGCGGGAATGCGCTTGATCTGCCTGTCCACAGTCGAGCGCGGCTTCGTTCAGTGTTGTCGTGTCCAGTGTTTGTCAAAATATAATATGGATGAAGAAGACTTATTTTTACTAGAAAAAAGTTCGAACTAGTTTGAGAACCCCGGTCACTGCGACCACTTTATGAACGAGTTATGGCGTGAGTTGCCCGCGCGCTCCCCGCGCCGGGCAGTAAAAAAATTGAGTCGTTACGGGTAATCAGAAGCCCGAAAGTCTGACAACCAGTCTTACCAAGAAGTATTGTGTTACCCAGTACAGTACCCGGCGATAAATATTGCACATCGATCTTTACCTTTTTTGTATCTTATACAAAGAATAAAAATAATTACCAAAAGAAGCAAATCATAATTGTTTTAACAGCTCCTAATAGATACCGGACTGTTTGTATTTCGTGCGACAGAGATAACGCTCTACGAAGCCGAAATTAGCCGATTGTCTCTTTCCAAAGGTCGATGTGCAATATTTATCGCCGGGTACTGTAACTGGGTTATGGAGGTCAGATAAGCAGTCGCTCCATGTAAAATATAGATATTCAGCTGCAACTGGTTAGACTGGAAGCCGACCCCAATATAGTTGGGAAAAGGCTAGGCAGATTGTTTGAAATTTATTACCCAATAGCCCAAAAGTCAGGTAATCTATGTCATGAAAAGAGGGTACTTTAAAAAAAATCTACTACCGTTTGCGGGGTATCTAAAAATAAAATGAACAACATACACAATTATGAATTTATTCACAATCATTAATTTCTAAACTTTCAATCATAATTAGTAATTATAAACCCTATGTACAAGTTACATAATAATAAAACGGAGACGGTACATGTGTACTTATCATAAAAAAATGCTCTTTAGACAAAAAGTCGGGTAGTCGAAAGTGAAAATTAAGTAATGTTCTTCCTACAGCACGGCCGTCGAGTGAATGCGTTCCTGACACAATTCTAGTAGCTATTAAAGATCAAAGTCGCAAAACACGTAGAACCTCTACGTGTTTACCGTATTTATCATTAAGTAACGTTTATAAATAAAGGCAGTTATTCTTTTGTGTGTAACTAACAAATGTCAAGAACGCATTCTCTCATCGCCGCACTGCAATCTCTTGAGACTAAAATGACATTTGGAATCGACCAATTGGAGCTTCTGACGTTTCATAAGTGTCCATGTGGTTTATATGAAATAAAATATTATGAATTTGATTTATGTTTTGGTAAAATTTCATATTTTGATCTTAATACAACTAATATTATAAATGGGTGTGATTTCTACAGTTTCACGTTAAAACCACTAAACCACTAAATTTTGACAAAATTTCAGGGGCAAGGAGATAGATGGCAACCTGGACACATGGGCTACTTTTTGTCCCGATAACACATTCCTGTGGGATAATTTCGGACATCCACGCGGGCGAAACTAGTTCAGTAATAATTTCAGAAGACAATGTACAGACGCAAGCACATCAAGCTACCCGAAACTGTCAAATTTTCTCAATCAAAATTGAACCTTACGCTTTAAGGATAAAGCTGAAAATCTATTAGAGAAATTTGACAGATTGTATAGTTGTAGCTTGATGTGCTGGCGTCTGTACCTAATATTTTGATGAACCTTTATAAAACTAAATATTAGTCTCAATTGCACCTGCCTTATTAGTCTCCGAGATTCAACAGATCATTAAAAGAGGGGAAATTTTTTTTTTTTTTCGTTAAGTCTGGTCAGAGTCAAATAATAACACAACATGAACGACCCACAACGAAAAAATAATAGTGTATTTCACAGACATTTTACCTCTGACAGTAGCAACTTAACCTTATTGTAATCAGAATAAAGATCAATTTGATTTTGAAAGACTTGTCAGTGGCAGCAAACCAACTGCAACCTTATTTTAACGAGAATAAAGATCACTTTGATTTGACAGTGATGCAAAATCAGAGGTAAAATAACTAGGTGACACGAACGTATTCTCAATTAAAGTTGCCAAATGATTAATAAGCAATAGTGTTGCCAAATGTAAAAATGTATTAAGAATTCTCATGATAATAATTAGGTTGGGTGTTATATTGGTGAAATAAATCAGTATTTTATATTTCGTAAGTTATAAGAGTTGCCATATACATTAAAGGTATAAAAATATGGGAAAAAAAAGTCACAATGTCACAGTAGTTGGATAAAAGTCATTACAGTACTTGGGTGTAAATATGTCACATCGAGCTGTAGAAAGAGACTAACACACAGGTGTGAGTCGCAGAGGCGACGCTCTACAAGGACGAAGTTTTTTTTAACTCGATTTGTCAGATTTACGACTGGGTTCTGTATGTCAAAGTTTCGTCAGTCAGAAGCCAAACTGTGGAATTGAAATATGTAAATTTGCAACTTCTGCCTAAAATCGTTTTTAAATATAGTATTTTTATCTCACGAAGCGACGCGCGCTTTACTAGTGGTTATCAAGTGTATGTGTGTGTGTGTGTGGGGGTGTGTGTTTTTGCAAATAAATGAATGTGAATAAAACACGCTGTGAAAAAAGTGTGTGTAAGCGCGGGATCACCCGGTACCGTCCGAGACAATGACGACGTCGTAAGTATGTGCTGACGCCACTCGTCTTCACGCACACACTAGCCTGTTTATACACTTGGTTACCACAAGTAAAGCACGTGTCGCCACGTGAGATAATAATACTGTAACTATTGTAATTATAATCAGCTAATAATATAATCGTTGACAAAAGCACTAGGAAGTAGTGATATGCGGGAGTTTTGGGGGGAAGTCTTATGTACCTAATTATGAAAAACGTATTGATTCTCTATCTATTAAAATTACTTTATATTTTAAAGAGAATCGATAATCCCATTCAACATTTATTAGGGGTCACTTTTTTGGAAAATATTTATAGTACCTACTTTTTGGGACTGTTCTATTTTTTTTTAATTTCACAGAAACAATGAAAATCACATTTAGGCTACTTGCGCACAGACAGCGCTATTTATGATACTTTCTTAGCGCCTGGAGCCTAGTGAGTTATCATCCCTCATACACGCTAGGCGACTAGCGAAGGCGGCAAGCGCGCAGTGCGGCCGGTCGCCAAAATTCTAGAGCGTTCATTTCACTTCGGTACTCGCTAGGCTCTAGACGCTAAGCAAAGCCAACTACTGCGTACGTAGCCTTCAAAACATCTGTCTAGCATCAACAACTTGTAGGATAGTCAGAACAGTCAGTTACGTCAAAAGACTCAGAAGTCACAGTCAATTCATAAACGGAGCTTCTAATTGGGACATTCACGGGTAGCTTAATTCTACAAACATTTGTGGTTTAAACATATTAAACAGTATAGGCGCAGTACACACTGAATTAAAATTTGTATCATTATATAAACATCTATATTTAAAGAGATATATTAATATTAACATGTCATAAAAAATTAACACACAGAGACATCCAATTTCGGGTACAAATATTGCTACAAGTATTTGTACCGACGCGGGAATCGAACCCGGACACAGGGGCTTGGAAGCCCGACAATACTACTAGAGAAACAAACCAGCTCCAAAAATGTATAAGTCAATACAAAATTTGTATTGATTTTCAGTGTGTATTACGACTTATACAAAAATTGGTACAATCCACCAGTTAATATAACACATCGAGTATTAGAAAGAGACGGTATGAGGGATACACAGCCGAACACAACATTCCCGAGGTGTATCTACAGGATAGCGGGGCATTAACGCGCATCTTGTTACCTTGGATTAAGTACAGACGCCAGCACATCAAGCTACTACAATCTGTCAAATTTCTTTAAAGGTTTTCAACTTTATCGACCGATCGATTTTCTGACCTATGGATCCCAGACTTGAGCCTTGACAAATATTCAAAAGACCAAACTCAAGGTTTGCCAACATGACATTTATCGTCGAGTAAAAAAAAATCGGTTGTCTGTAAAGTCGGTTTACTGACGATAGTTGAACGTAACAACGTCATAAGAAAATACTGATGGAATAGTTGCATTGCATTTGTTAATATTCGCTTGCACTTCAAGCCGCCATGGAACGCTACAGAGCGAGGCCGCGAGGTAACGCTACATGAGTCATGTTTTTTCGTGAGTGCAGCTAGCTTCATCGATTTATTAGACGTTGTCACGTCAAAAAATGCTATTCCATAAGTTTTGACTGCGCAGGTCCTGTATTGTATTGTTTTATGAAACAGCATTTTTTTAAAAGTGAAAACTTCTTTGTCACATTTGGAGATGGAAAAAAAAAACATTGAACACGCGGCACTGTTACCGACACCGCGCTACATTCGGATGTGTTCGGCTGTCCTCGAGATGTATTCGGTTTTAAATCTGATATGTCGTTAGTGAGTGATGGCAAAGTATTCGGTTTGAGTTTTGTTATCACTTCTTTCAGCACTCCCGGAGTGCCACTGGTTTTTTTTTTTATAAACGACGAAAAACGTCTACGCTACGGGGTCTAGAAGCATGTTCTGAATTCATGGTTACCCATTATAGTACACCTAGACTTCACCAGTTATGTTTAAGTCCCATGTAATGTACTTTTTCTTTCTTTCTTTATGTAATAGGGGACGAGCCTATTGCCATCAATCGGGTACAAATCCAGACCCCGGGTTGCTACTGAGAAATTCCAGATGGAAAACCCAATAACACTGCGCGAACTAGAATGGAACCCCGGATTTCATGCTCAGCAGCTGTAGCGCTTGCGACCACTACACCAACAAGGTAGTCAAAACCAACATTTTATAAGATTCGATGTGTTATATTTACAAACGGATACTGTAGTTAATACATTGATCTTGCTTCACTTACAGTGGCAAGGCTATATAAAACATTTAATAACTTAAATACTTATTATAAAATATGTACAATTGCATTTTTGATGCTAGTCTTACAGAATGAATTGTTGAACGACGAACATATTTAAAGATCGTATTTTTATTTAAACTTTCGTGTTATCGACACTTTAGAAACTTAAGTAACCACAACATTATACGTCTTCGTATAAAGATAACGGCGCTTGGGACATTAAGAAAATTTTCGCTAGTATAATTTTTCTATTTTTAATATAAGCAAAGACTCCTATTGAAACAAAAAAATAAGGGTTTTAGGGCAATAGTAAAAATACGCACAGAACATTTGTTCATGTATTTTAATGTTATAAACGTTATAATTAGATATTGTCTTATAATAAAGACGTGGCGTGGAGTGCACGGAAACGATTGTCTTCTATAGAAGACCGTGGCGCTCCTATAAGTAAAAAAAAATAATTCAGATTTACATAAAACACTTTTTTATGTTACATAACATAACGCCTGCATTCCCCGCGGGGTTAGGCAGATATGTAACATTAGTACACCGACATTTCACCAGAGTAATAGGATGCAAGCCTGTTGCATTAACGGGGCACAAATCCAAACGCTGTCAAAATAAATGATCATTTCCTTTAGTACGTCCGTCGTTCAATCCGTCATACTGTACATTTTTTGTATCAATATAAAACGCTGTAGCACCGATACAAAATGCTTTACTCCTTGTAAAGACGCCAGCACATCAAGCTACTACAATCTGTCAAATTTCTTTAATAGATTTTAAACTTAATCACTAAAGCATAAGGTTCAAAGTTGATTGGGAAAATTTGACAGTGTCGGGTAGCTTGATGTGCTGGCGTCTGTACTTAAATACAAACAATATTATTGTCATTGTATCGGGACAAATTATGTATTCGGGAGCCAAAAGCCTGCGAAATTCAAATATTTTTTGCAATGTGCTGCCCAGTATAAAGTTGATTATAGAAACGAACATTTATTTACAGAAGAACAATCATTAAAATCACTGTATTATTTTTTAAGTATTACCTAATAACTGGGTTGTGGAGGTCGGATAGGCAGTCGCTGTATGTAAAATACTGGTATTCAGCTGCTTCCGGTTAGACTGGAAGCTGACCCAACAAAAAAGACTAGGCAGCTGATAACTAAGCTACAAATTGCAGACAATGTCAGACATTTTGAATTTCGCGGTTTAGCGCACCCCACTTAACAGTATTTTCACAATTCATTGTGTTTCCTTAGCGTCTTCAACTTAGTTATCCAATCTTTGCATTACTACAAAAACTCTTGCATCTGAGTGCGGTTCTAAAACTTCATTATGATGTCCTAGGGTATAAAAAATACCCTGAGCCTTGCTAACCCAAACCTATAAAACCAACTGGCGATTTTAACGCCATCTGTTGACTACAATCACAAATATTATGATTCATTGAATGTAATTTTTTTCTGACATTGTATCTTCAACGAGTATGCTAGAGTACCCGAGCGTTAATATGACGCATCGAGCTTTAGAAAGAGACAGTCACTCCGGTTTGAGTGACAGAGACTACGCTCTAAAAAGTCGAACTTTAAAAAAAAAAAAGAGTCGATTTTCCATATTAACGACCGCGTACTGTGTTTCAAATCTGTAAGAATGACATGCAGCATACTATCATGTCATTTTATGACAATCCGTGTTGAAATATCGATATTATATTTGATTTATCGATAGTTTTATCGATAATTTAGTCATTTAGCTTCGTTATGACTATTGTACTGTATACAGAGTGATTCCAATCGCATGTATGCTGTATAATGCCATTTGAATCACCTTCGTTAAAACTACTTAAAATCATAAATTAAATCTAGACCTATGAGATAATTAAAAATTTACATGTTTTTTTTTTTCAATATTTACAACGTCCAAAAGGTTTAATTTTAAACATAAAATAGGAATAGCAGACTGACGAACGTTGAAACTATTTTTGCATATTATTAAAAGTTAGTATTAAATTTCTTTTATCCGGCTGCAAAGAAGCGCTGTTATAGGGTGTTTGTATGTGTGTGTATTCTTTATTCCCTAGTAGCTCTATCAGAAAAATTACGATAGTGTTTTATTGACCTTCTAAACGGTAAAAAACCTTGAAAAATATCGAATGAATTAACTATATACAATCTGGAGACAGCTGATGCTATTCTGAAACGATCAAATAAATCCTAACTTTTATGTGTGATTATTTTTCTTTTTTTTATTATGCTCACTTGTTTTTCAAATAAGCTTTAGATATTGGCAGTATAGTCGACATCGGCTTTGTTTACCGTTTAATAAAAAATAGAATAGAACACTTTTGTCGTAAAATATTGCACGTAATCGTAATATTTTGACGTATTCACGAATTAGGGCCGGTTGTTTCAAACGGTCGGTTAACGTAACATACGTACGTAAAATAATAACGAGTACATAATCGTAATTATTTCACGTAAATCAAGGCCATACTTTTGTAGCTGTAATTTGAAACAAAACTTTTTTTTTTGTTTTGACGATAGTTAACGCAATATTTGACGAATACGCGTGCGTCAAGTGGACGTGAAACAACCCGCCCTTACAACGGTTTCAAAAAACTAGAATCTAAATATTAGTAAGCACGTTATAATTAATAGCCAATCAGTCTGCTACTCCATACAATACAGACAATATTAGTTGCTATTGTAATAATCACACTGAAAAAGTCTATGTTTTGATGTGTGGGTAGTCCTACAAAAATAACCCTGCTGTCTGTCAGTCGCATATTTTTGTCGATCAAACGGTATTGTTACACAGTGTTAAAAAATTAACCCGACAAACTTTAAGAGGTGCTTTAGACCATCGAACTGAACAACTTTCACTATGGGACCAACTCTGAAAGCACGAAAAAAAAAAATCTGCCGTTTCATACAATTTTGGTCAGGTAGGTATTGAACATTTGTTCTAAACAGCTGTTTTTTTTTTCGTGATTTCACAGTTGGTCCCACAGTGAAAGTTAGTCTAAAGCACCTCTTAGTATGTCAGGTTAATTTTTTAACACCTCCTATAACCATCAATATGATCTTGATATGAATTTTACTTGTATTCAGGCAAGTTTCAATACTTTTGAGCCAGTTAGTTGGTAGGCAGAAACAAAACTTTAATCATTACTGTTAGACATAAGCCGTCTTATTTCAAAAAGAGTTCTAACTTTAGACCTAACCTAAATCTTCGTGCCAGTTACTGTATTTTGAACCTTATTCCGACAAAACCTTGTTTTGTAAATAAGGCCGAAGATGTTTACATTATATGTCTAAAAGTTAATGGCCAATTCATATAATTTGCGGACCGTTATTGGTTAAAATTAAGACTCTTGGATCTTTACCAATAATTAAGGAAAGACCTCATAGCATTCCCTAGTAGACACTCCCGCTCAACGGTTGAAAAATCAAAATTCGATTTTGGCGAAAGCGCCAGGGTAGCCCGCGAAATTAATTTTTGCAATTAGCTGGTCAGTATTAGTACGTTAATTAATATATGATTCGCGACTGTAACATAATACATATTTGTTACGGTCGCGAATCACTTAATACTGACCAACAAATTGCAAAAAACGTAAGAAAATTTGAATTTCGCGGGGTACCTTATCGCTTCCCCCTTAACAATAGAAGTTCAATTCTATCTCATTAGCTACAGTTGAGCTACTACGGAAGTAGCTATCACAGTTAAAATTAGCTTACAAAACTATTTATATGCCGTTTGGCAATAACAAAGCTTCCATTGGTAAGAGAAACGATTCCTTTTGTTTATAGAAACCGAGCATAAGTGATTTTTTTGTTTATCATGTGTGCATAAATAACTCTACGGTTTTCCATTTTTATAGCTTTTATTTTTTTTTAATATAAAATTAAATGGCGAAACACTGCTATAATTGTTTTGACTTAGAATCTTTCAAGGATAGTAATTTTCATATAAGAAGTGGCGATCTCAATACGACATTAAATGAAATCATGGTTATGATATAATAATTTTAGACCACACAAACCATAGACAAATTTCAATTACAAACTCAATCAGCCACGGCCAGACACTTTCCACGAAAAAAAAAATAAACGCACAAAATATCAAACTACCCACACATCAGGGGAGGCATGAACCAAAGTCCAGCACTAGGTGCGCAAAGCACGGTGCCCGCCGAAAAAGACGTACATCAAACACTATTCCTTCTCCGACTTCTTTCGCTTCCTCTTCTCTGTCTTCTCCACCTTTTTCTTCTCAACTTTCTTTGGAACTCCCTCTACTTCTGGCTGGATCTCCTCCTGTTTCCGCTTTTTGGGAGGTGGCTTTATGGGTGACTTTTCATTTTTTTCCGGCGTTTGTGCTACTTCTTTTTTCGAAGATCGGAGCTGCTTCGGTGAGGGCTGGTCTTCTTCTGATGTGGATTTGGATTTGTCTGGGTTTCGGCGTGTGCCTTTGGCCGGTTTCTTAGGGTCATCCTCTCCTGGGATACCCAGGATCTCTGCCCATTGGTCGGGGGGAGGAGTCGGCTGTTTTCGCTCCTCTTCGGTTTCAGTCGGTTTCTGGGGGACAAACGGAGAAAGTGAGGTTGTTGCTAATGTCGTGATGTTTATATCCACAATATGTTGGTACTGTTTTAACGAGAAGTATTTATTTGATCACAGACTTTTAGTATTTTTGTATTCAAGGACACACATGATACGTAGAAGTACGTAGAAGTTTAAAACATGAGAATCGTTATCTAAAAATTATTGATATTACAAAAAAAACAATGATGTTTGATTATACATGGAATCAAATAAACACCCTATCTTTCAGAACACTGTTTATCATAACGGCTTGTTAAAATGACATACATGTTGAAATTGAAAACATGCGACAAACCAAACCGAAATGGGAGATTGCACAACAACAACGATTGCACAACTTGCGATTGAACAACTTTTACTAAGAGACAAAAGCTGCAATCGCAAAAAAAAATCAGCTGTTACCTACATTTTGAAGAGTTATGCAAACATAAATGTAGAAAACAGCTGATTTTGTTTTCGCGATTTCTAGTTTGGTCACAAAGTAAAAGTTGTTCATGATGAGTATAATCTCCCATTTCGATATGTCGCATGTTTTCAATTTCACCCTCTATAACTAGCCATTTATGAAAAACTGCGTTAAATCTCCGCTCAGCACAATATGATGGTACAGTTCGCGTCAAATTACTTTCCCAGCAAACATTTTTGTCATATAATCAAACATTTATATGACCTTGAGTCTTATTAAAGTTATTTTACAGTAATTTTTTTAACTTTTCGTCATGTACTGGTGCATTATGTGTCCGAATAGTCATATACATTTTATGTCGTATAATAACGTCATAGTATAGACGTTATTTCGATTTTTTTATACAATCGTCCTATAATAGCGTCTACGACGACATCTATAAAACTTACATATACAACTTTTCATCGTGTAAACGTTTTCGTAGTATAAACGTCATAATACTGTCAATTTTGTCGTATAATTACCTTTTAAACATTTGCTAAACGGATATTAATTGTATAAACGTAGTATTTGTAACCATTATATATAATTCGAATATAAGTCTTACGAACGACCTCTATACATCCTAAAGTATCACAAACATGATAATACGACCGCTATTTAATTAATACTCATATTAAAGGTTTATAATAACCTTGTATACCACTTCCACCATTTCTAACTTTCATGGCGTACACATTTAATACATGAACTCGCAGTTTATAGGTCGGGAAGTTATATAGTTGTCTTATAACGCATTCACATAACAAATTATTAATAAAAATATGTGAAAACATTAAAATTTTAAAAGCGCATTAAAAATTTGTTACAAACCTACCGCACATTAATCAGTAAACTTGATTGCACAATGGCTTACAACTGATGAAATGGTTTTATCACCTCAAATAACAGATAAAATGCAATATTAACTCAGCTGTCAAAAACACTGCTAAATGTCATTAATATTTTATAATAATTTTCAATATCGTCATTAAATGACAATAACACAACGATTAAATCATATAAAAGTCATATTGTGTGACACAAAGTCGAATACACGCCGCAACAGCTATCATTACGTGACATGTAGTCAAATCGCCGACGTGTATATGACAATTATGCGACTAATTAGGTATTTATATGACTGTTACACGAAACTCTTAGCGCCTTAAGTTGAATAAAATGGGCCCTAATGCCGTCGAGTAAACGTCCTTATGACATTTATACGATTATACTAAATAACATTAAGTTGCCACCAACACGTCTACTCAACGTTGTAAATGTTTATTGGGTTGCTGCTCTGAAGTCAAACAAATCACTGCGCAGTAGTTAATCCTATGAATAAAACAGCAGCGCGCATGCGCGGCTAGCGAAAAGCCTGGCTTCAGAGCGGCAAAGTTATTTGACGCGAACTGTACAGATACACGATTCAACAAAATATTGTGGATATAACTCATCAGAATAAACATTTAGAAGCGACTCTGCATCGGACATCAAGTTACTGACTGACACGGCCTTAGAATAAAATAAATTAACTCAAAATGAAAAAAAAAAAAACTTATTTTAAATACAGATTAATGTAGAATTTTTTAATTAAATTAATATTCTCGTAGACGAGGATAATCTGCAGCTCTGCATTAGTCCAAAAAAAGAAAAGAAAAAGACAAATGAACAACGCATAGCAGAACAGACAACCATAAGTCACACTGCAGACATTATTTCGAAACCTGCAGAGTTTTTTCAAGACTGCAGAGATTAGCGTTATTATGTTATTTTTCACTTGACATTTTTGTAGAAGCAAGTCGACGTTCGAAGCCACATTGCAGAGTTGCAGATCAGGTGTCCCTAAGGCCGTGTGTCATAAACTGCGGGCGTTTACTACCGAAAGCTACTGAGCGTGTAAGGTCACATTTTAGTTAAAAATAAAAAAAAATATATGGAAATTATTCTAAACTGCAGAGTTGAGACTGCGGTGTTTTTTGTGGATTATTGTTTTCTTCAAAATTATGTTTCAAAACCGATATTTTTTGTTTGGACGGTTGATATTCCAGAAGTAGATTAGCACAGTAAAGACAATAGCATGGTTGGGCATGCGCACAAAATCTGCTTTGCTACGTTTGGATTAGCCCACGATGTTGTACGGGTAAAACGCATAGTTCGGTCTGTTTGTGCGAGTTATTGGAGCTGAGAATGTTACATCTTCTTACGACTATCGAAATATTCTCATCATCTTTTTTCTAGCCTTCTCTCAAGCATCACTTTATAAAAATATCAAAAATTGTAGAACCCCTTAAAAGTTTGTCATTTATAAATTATATTGTTATTCTTAAGAGCCTGTTGTGGCAAAGGTTTTCCCCTTCCGTCTTTTCATTTTCCATTTTTCTCTCTCTTTTGCAATTAGAGCCCAATCCTTTATAAAGATTCATAAAGTATTTACCATTTATAAATACTGTATTTTCTTGACATTTTCACGTTAGAAAACACAGGATGGCCAGTTCGGTTATGGACATTTTTTTATAACGATTGGATTGCCCTACTTCTAAGTATAGGCAATCTCCGCACTCTTTAAATTTTATAGTGCCCAGGTTTTTAAATATTTCTTCCCTATGTGCCAGAACCAATATTTCAAAAACCCTTTTTCAAACTGATCTTTGAGTAAACCAAAGATTATTCATGGATTTTCACGCCGGTGTGACAATGATGAGATGTTTTATCCACCTACTACACTAAACCATCCCCATTTAGTTAAAAATAGCAAAATTTTACGAAAAAGACAACCATCCACAAAAAAATAAAGACACCGTCACACGAACCAAACTCAGCATCGACAGAGATATTGGAAATCTAAGCCGCTGCAGAGTAGGATCGTATGTGACGTTCTTAATAAATAAAATGTGACCCTAGAAATAAAATATTGGATACGCCCCTGTGACTGAGAATGCACTGTAGGTGGTGTAGCTATAAATTATATATTTTTTTTAGTTAATGGAAAACATCGACACTCCCTAAGTACGGTATGTGTTAAATTTTACATATTTAAAATCTCAATTTAAATAATCCTACACATTTATCTTTAATTCTATAAAAAATTACTTGTATTTTTTTTAAACCGAAAGACAAAGGAACAAAAAAAGAATTGTGAACCTCCTCCGCTCTTAACTCGGTTAAAAATATGATTCTTTTTTGCACGAGTGTTTGCCTGGCTGTTTTATAAGTCATCAATATTTTCAAGAAATTATTAAGAGATAGGTTCATATGTAAAAAGGGAGTATCGAAGTATGTACAATTTCTTTTAAAATGACCAAGCGCTACATCGTAACCTACAGTGCACCCTCAGCCTGTCCGATGCAAATCGCCGCAACCACCGCACCTCGCTCCGTCTGTCCGCACCATTCTCAAAAACTATGCAATTCTGCAACCAACACTTAACTGTATTAAGTCACTGCACTTGTATAGAACCTCCTTCGTATTGGATAGCTAATCGCCACCCGCAGGTTATGACAGTCGGCATAAAAAACACAATACTCCGAAAAATTGCCTTTTCAGAGTAGGCGCGTTGAAATTGTCAGAAGAAAAACCGCTTTTTTTTAAACCCGAATTTTTGGTAGTCAACGGACCAAACTTGACGACACATTGGTATTTAACATACACGAATGGCGTTCGACCACTCTTCAACCTTATTTATTACTACTGCTGCGCATGAGTTCCTGCACGCGTGGCATGACCATCATAGAAACGGGTTTTGTTGACGGAACAATAGACAAAATGACAGACTGTAGACAGATTTGAAAAGAAATCTGATTTGAAAAAAAAAAACGGGTTTTGTCGACGGCGGAATAGACAAAATGATTGTCTATTCCGCCGTCGACAAAACCCGTTTCTATGGTTGTGCTCCGCGTGCTGGGTTCGTTTCTTGCTTGGGTCGAGCAAAGTGATATTGTGTTTTTCCATCAGGAATTTCTCAGTAGTAGCCCAGTCTAGATCTGTGCCAGGTTGATGACAATATCTTTCCCCTCTATTACATGAGACTTCAACATTACTGGCCATAATATTAGGTCCCCACCTATGAAATCAGCGTTTTGTATGGAGAATTTTAAAGAAGTTGCATTTCTCATACTAACATTTTCTTAATTTATTTAACAACCATGTACACTAACGTTTTAAAACTTTTATGCACTAATGTTTAAAAACTAAGATAACGTATGCCACTTAGATTAAGCGACAAAAATAAGTTTTGGCTAAGTTAAAACAAATACATAGTGGTCATTTCTACTAACAAAAAAGGAGTCATTTTTAAGGTATTTTTTATGTTTAGAAAACTATTTGTACTAAGGTTTTTTTTTACTATTGGTAGTTGTCTATGATGCTCATAATCCGATAGAATATCAAGCAATTGATGAATATTTTAAATAATAGAAGTGACAAGGTTCTTTATTTGTGAGAAAAAAAACGCCAATTTCATAGGTGGGGACCCAATATTATACCTGTGTTTCTAGAAGGGTGACTTAGGGCGATAATAACAGCCGCACAAATCGATCGATCAGGTTAAGCTACGCTTGCCACGGTTGGTCTGTGGATGGCTGACCATCTTTATATACCGTGACCCCTCTGTGCCTCGGAAAGCACGTTACGCCGTTGGTCCCGGCTGTCATTCGTGGATCTTTGACAGTCGTTACGGGTAGTCGGGAGCCCAAGTGACAACCAGTTTTACCAACGGGTATCGTATTACCCAGTAACTGGGTTGTAGAAGTCAGATAGGCAGTTGCTCCATGCAAAAAACTGGTATTCAGCTGCATCCGGTTAGACTGAAAGCCGACCCCAACATAGTTGGGAAAAGGCTAGACAGATGACTTAGGCCAAAAGGCCCTTCCTACACGGCACGGTTTCTTTAAGGTACGGCGTATAAACCGCGCCGTAGAAAAAACGCGTCTGTCAACAAGCTTTTATACTTCCGACAATTAAACAGTAGTTTTTCACGGCAAGAAAAACGTGTATATACAAAGGTACAGTGCGTGCCACGTAAGAAGAGACTTGACACACCACGTGGTCTGACATGCGCAGTACACGATTTTAGGTATCTTTAGCAGTATGAGGTCTGAGTGCGGGACGGGACCGGACGTCATAGGGGCGGCGGAAAGAGGCGGGGGAGGCGGGGTCAAGTCTCTTCTTACGTGGCACGAACTGTAGTAAGGGTGAATTGTGGCCAAAGTTTTCAACAAACGGGCACTTGACGAGCTTAACTTTTACATACCAATTAAGATTATCGGGCGTCAAGTTAGGTCGTCAGTAATTTCCATTAGTTTATGCGAGACCCAGAAAAGCCGGGTAAATTTCAATTAAAGTTAAATAACGGGCATCGATCGCAAAATATTGACGTTCAAAATCATTTTAAAAATAATATATTACAGTTGTATCACGTTCAAAGACATGAGGAGGGTGTTTCATAGGAAAATAAGCTGTAAAAGCAAATGAGGTACTTAAAGTTAATATAATTCTGATTAAAAACTATGTACGTACCCGAGTAACTTTGAAGACGACGACTTTATAAAAAAATATTCCTTATTATAATAGAGGTGGGGATAATAAAACAAGTTTCTTTAAAATTTTATTAAAACCCTAGAATAAAGTACACAATAAAATTATTTATTTTACAGATATCGTACTTTTATTATCTTTTGCAAACCAGTTTTGACGGACGCTGCAATAATAACAAAAACTACAGTTTTGAAACAGAGTCATTGAAGCAAATATCTATAAAATAAATAAATAATAACACGTCGAAAAAATTACGAATTAAAAATTGTAAAAAGCAAAATTTTTCCTAAAACCAAATTGACCGTCAAGTGAATTCCAAAGTAATATTTTAAAATGTCCGATGCAGTTTCGCTTTAATAAAGTTCTATCCACACATATCAGGGCCGCGGGACGTGCTCTGTCAGGGGCTAAAAAACTGGCCAAGTGCGAGTCGGACTAGCACACGAAGGGTTCCGTACCACAAGACAAAAAACGCCGAAAAACAAAACACGTTTGTTGTATGGGAGCCCCCCTTAAATATTAATTTTATTCTGTATCTATTGTTATAGCGGCAACGGAAATACATCATCTGTGAAAATTTCAACTGTCTAGCTATCACGGTTCATAAGATCCAGCCTGGTGACAGATAGACACATAGACGGACAGTGGAGTCTTAGTAATAGGGTCTCGTTTTTACCCTTTGGGTACGGAACCCTACAAAATAATAGTGTTTACATTTTATATGAACTCTTTCACACACATCTGTGTCCGCAAGCGTACTCCCAAAGACCGTCAACGAAGAAAGTGCCCCGTCCGTAAGTAGTTCGAAACTTCGAAGTGACCCTACAACCGATTAATAATCTTTTTCGGACGGATAAAAACGCATCGGGAGTAGAGACAACTATCAAATCATGGTGCCATTCATTTTTAGTTTCGGCCTCCAAACTAATCTTATATCTGTTGATGATACGGAGTAAGAATCGCCCGTAACTTTGTGCACCTCCTTGGCCGGCGACGGAGCTTAGCCGAACACAGCGCTGATAAGTGTGGATAAGGCTTAGAATGCTAAAAACTATCGCACTGCAGTCTGTCAAATAATGACATTTATCTTTTATTTTATACTCACGACGCCCCTGTCGTTATATTTGCGACAAAATGTCGGAATGATATTATAGCGTAATCCTAGAAAAATAAAACTTTACATTAGAATTACCCATGATTGAACAGTCCACAAGAGTTTTAAGAACTACTGGGAAGCCTTTGCCATAATCTCTTATTACATTTTAGAGACCGAAAATCTAGAACAAATTTTGTTTCCCTTTGAGCTAAGTTTTTTCCTTCTAAAATCGCTGAACATACAAGGTGGAGTCGACAATACGAGAATAAATTAAACTGCAGATTATATCTAATAATAATTATATTCAATCAAATATATTCAATAGTTTAGTCACTAAGCTATTCAAAGATTAACAAAACGCATAGTCTGTCCATCACTACTATTTAGTGTGTTTGAAAAAATAAATTTAATTTCGATGTTAAGATAATATCACACTAATATTATAAATGCGAAAGTTTGTGAATATGTTTGTTACTTCTTCACGCTCAAACGGCTGGACCAATTTTGATAAAATTTTGTATGGAGGTAGCCGACATCCTAGATTAACATATAGGCTACCTTTTTATCCCGATATTCCCACGGGAACGACATTTACGAGGGTGAAACCGCGGGAAGCAGCTTGTATTTTCATATATTGTCGTATTATTATCTCCACATTGTATGTGGGGAGTATTTGGAAAACCCTTGGAGAAAGGCTTCTAAAAAAAATGTTTTGGCCCTCTAAACGGGCCACCCTGTATAAAATCGTTATGGTTCTAATATGAGAAAGAGATGTGGTACGCTATTCCTTTTCTCAGCCGAATTCGACAGGCGTTGGCGTCGTGAGCAAATTGTAGGACAAAATAAATCTAGTTACAGTTTCAACAGTGCACAATTCAAATGAAATTGAAAACGCAGGAAGAACCGTTGTTTAATACTGTAAGCCATTAAGAGCCAATTTTGAAAATAGTAGTGTTATACACATGTACAGGTAAACCAAAAAAAGTTTGCGCTTCGGAAATTTTCGTGTTTCCGAATTAGTACTAATGTTGCGCAACAAAGTGACCGCCCATAGAGACAAAGCTTCTAAGCGTCTACGTTTTCTTCTAAGCTTTGTACTGCCGCACTTTGTAGTAGCGCACCTATCATTGCGCGTTTGTATGAAGCTTTCTCTCTGTTGGGTTACCTACTCTGGATGCACCTTGTTATATGCCACTCAAAAGTTTTTTTAAAGTTTTATGGAATGGTATTTTTGTTCCCGGTTTTTTTTTCGATCGTAAAGCACTCTCTAATGCTTCGCATTATGAGTGGAGCAATGCATACAAAAATTTTATAATCATGGTAATACTAAAGTAAGTACTTCCATGGTTGTACCAGCTCTATATTAGATATCAAACTCAAAGCATTTATTTCAATTAAACCAATTACAGGCACTTTTGAATTGTCAAGGGGTCGGTCAGTCAGAAAAATGAAGCTAGTTGTCCATTCCAAAGCGTAGATACCTATGGAGAAGAACGGGCAAGAAACTGCATGGACACTCTTTTAATTCAAAATAATATAGTTACAAGTCTTGTTTACATCATTCATGTTAAAAATTATGCATGTGAGAACGATCTGCACGTTCATTACGGACGCTTCGAACGTTCTGCACGTTCGAAGCGTCCGTAATGAATGGACGAAAAAAAAAACAACTCAAATATTAAATTAAAATAAGCCATAGCAGCAAAGAGATGATCAGTCCCTACTGACGGTATGTATTATCATATTCGCGCGTTCGTAATACCGAAGACAGACGATGATATCCGAAGCGCAAACTTTTGCTGAAACATCTGGATCTCACTCTTGACGCTATCAAACTACACAATGTTAACAGGTTCAGTAAATTCTGAAAGAAAAAAAAACTGTGCACCGTTCAACCATAAAGAGTAAACAAGTACTTACATCTCCCTTCTCCTTCTTCTTGTCTTTCTTCACTTCTTTCTCTCCTTTCTCCTTTTCCTTGTCTCGCTCCTTCTCTCGCTTCTCCTTCTTACCGCTGGTGCGTTCACGCTCTGTAATTATATAGAGTTGTGTGATACTCTTCAGTGAAAACGATATTAGGCCGACGATTGAGAGAAAATAAATTATCTGTATTTGTAAACTTAAAAATGAGAATATTATGTTATAATCATAATACATACACTAAATTTTTACTATCACACTAACATTATAAAGGCGAAAGTTTGTGAGTGTGTGAGAGTGTGTGTGTTTATTACTTCTTCAAGCTCAAACGGCTGGACCAATTTTGATACATTTTTGTATGGAGGTGGCTGACACCCGAACAAATTACTTTCATAATGTGCATTCAACCAGTTTCACATTGTATACATATTTTCTTAAGTACAAAATATATGCAATCTAACAATGTAAAAGCGGCCTTATGGCCGAAATGCAACTCAATTTTAAGTCACAATTATTAAGTCAGTTATTTGACTTACGAACGTCTAAAAGTTAAGTCATGTAAAAATATTTGTTTAGCTTTCAATCCTTCCGTCCGCTGAACAAGACAAGTTGAAAAAAAAAAATGTGTCAATTAAAATAGTTATTTTTTTTAATATCTTCCTACATGAAATCACGAAAAAAAATCAGCTGTTCCCTACATTTATGTTCGTATAACTAGTCAAAATGTAGGGGACAACTGATTTTTTTTCGCGATTTCGGGTTTGCTCCCAGAGTAAGAGTTGTTCATAATGACGAGTACAATGACCTCTTAAGAGGTTGTTAATGTTTTACCAATAACCCTGTATATTATAAAATAAATATTAGAGTTTTAATACTTTAGATTTATATGTGTAACAAAGTTAATGACTCGTCCCCCCTAGTCAAACGATCATCACATTGAGTTGACCCTTCCCTCCTCCTTAATTTGTGAAGAAATTTATAGATGTCTTAGGGGGCGTCCATAAATTAAGTGATGTTTTTTTTTAATTTTCTGTCCCTCCCTCCCCCCGTGGTGAGATGTCGTGTGATTTTATTCAACCCCCTCCGCCATCCCCCAATCTCACGTGAGATTTTTCAAAATGTGGGTTTCTTACGTAAACGCGTTGGATTGTTATTATAAAAAAAAAATTCTTCGTGCTTTTATTTACACAAATATGGTGGTTTGACAGTCAGTAGATGTATAACGTCGAAGTATGAATGAAATTATTTTCTTTTGAACGAATTATTGAATGATCTTAATCGTATTACGATATACGCTGATTAAATCTTAAGCATGTATAATCTGGATTAAATGGACCAAAATAATATAATTTGTTTTTGTTTCAATCAGAAAAAAAATTGCGTGATATTTGCCGAGACCGCCCCTCTCTCCAACGTAGGATTAGATGAGAGTTGACTCGACCCCCTCCCCCCCTTAAACATCTCACGTAATTTATGGACGCCCCCTTATCAATAAATAAAAAAACAACTCACTCTTCTCCTTCCCATCTTTTTCCTTCTTCCGTTCTTCTTTCACAATCTTACAATATTCCTTGAAGTAATCTTCCCTGAGGTTACTGCTCTCCACAGCCTTGTACCTTGCGTCCGTGTCAATCTTCTTCTTGGCGTCGATCCAGCGGGCATGCCTGTCCACCCCCTTCTCTTTAAGCAGCGCTATGAACTCGGTTTTCACCTATAATGAGATATTTGACCGTTATTTGAGGAGATGGTTTTTTCGATTTTTAAAAGTGGGTTTTTCACGATTGGTTTTTAGGAATTGTTGGGTTTTTAAATTTGGTGAGGGCTGTGGTTGGCGAATAAAAAGAAATTACATGACGTCAAGCCAGTATGCTACGCTGAGATGAAAGGTCGTATGATATAAGCTTTTAAAATAAATATATGCCTAACAAGAAATGTAAAAAAAAAATTGGTCTTTCTATTTAGACATGACAGTCAAAGTCAAACCATTTATTTGAAATAGGCACATTAAAGGAACTTTTGAATGTCAAAAATTACAGTAAAATTGTATCGATTCTAGTTGCGCAATGTTTGGCAAAAACTTTTATAAATCCATTAGCGAAAAGTTATCTAAAATGGCACCCCATAATAATTACTTTAAATGCGAGTTTGTGCGAGAGGCATTCAAAGATTATTTCTTTGATAAGTATTTTTAAAGCCATTGAATATTTTTGCCACGATTTTTAATAGGCCAAAAATCAAGGACTTTATAGTGTGTCAGGGGAATGGAATTTCGACCTTACAAATTCAATTTTACAAGAACAAAAATAGCCGAACATCAGCCCGAAAAATTACAAAAAAAAAACAATTCGCTGAGCAAACTCCTGAAAACCAGTCGTATATCTACCCAGCACGCACAGAGCTCGCCGACAAAAAGCTGAAAAAAATCGTTTTAAGATTAGAAGCTGAAAAGTTCAAAAGCTTTCATTAGAAACCTGTGGAGTGAAAAAATTATTAAGTTCTGAAAGAGAAGTTTTATTAGTATAATTTGGTTTTTTTTTTTGGTAGACGGAAGTATGTTTTTTTTTTTTTAATTAAACATGTTTTTTTTTAATATTCGTAGTATATAATTTCATTGCATTAAATTTGAAAATCGTATCTAAAATCTTTCAGTAATTTCCCTCCAAAACTTTTTGAATACATAGTCTAATCAGCCTATACTATTCCCACTGCTGGGACACAGGCCTCCTCTCTGTGAGAGGGAGTGGGCCATAATCCACCACGCGGGCCCAGTGCAGGTTATAATTCCATGTTTGCCATGATTTTAAATTACGCAAGTACTTTAAAATTACACTTCAGAGTAAAACTATGGAAATATATTAAAATACAAAATTATTATTGCACATTATTAAAACTAGAACCATTTTGAAATTACAATTAAAACATTGTTAGAGAGTTAAATTGCCTAGCACAGGCAATTTTAATTAGCATATTAGGGTTCACATGTACGCCTTCATTTTATAAAGAAAAGTACAAGAGTGTATGTTTTTTACACCATTTATAAAATCACCAGTATTCAATTCAGTCTCATTTCCTACAAGACAAGTATATTGCCATTTATGAGAAAAACTCATCATTTTGCTTGACTTGGGAGTCAAACCCAGGATATCATACGCTTGTAATTGGCTCATAGACTACATTCACAGGATGCTATTGTGTAGGTACTGCTGAACAACAAAATCAAATAACTTTTTTCGCGAGCTAGGTATCGAACCTAAACAATCACGAAGACCATATTGGTTTAAAAAATAATTTACAAATAGGAAAACGCATAAAAATGTATAATAGGCACGGGAATTGAACCCAGTCCTTTGCGCTTTCCACAGTGACAGTTGAAAACAGCTTATAACTGAGTATTTACAAATATAAAAATAGAACACACTGCAACTCCCGGGTTTCGAACCCAGATAATCTGCATAGTGTAAATGCAAACATTTTATTCTAACCATTTTTTCTATGGTATAGTGTATAAATGTATTTGTTTTAAGGATAATGTATGCCATTTAACCACACTGCAATCACCAACCCGTCTGCTAAAAATGGTGTTTTTATCACTATCACTACATAGTATAAAACAAAGTCGCTTTATCTGTCCCTATGTCCCTTTGTATGCTTAAATCTTTGAAACTACGCAACGGATTTTGATGCGGTTTTTTTTAATAGATAGAGTGATTCAAGAGGAAGGTTTATATGTATAATAATAATGTTTCCGTGCGAAGCCGGGGCGGGTCGCTAGTTCATTATAATTGATTAAAATTTTTAATCGTCATTTCTGGCAGGCATAATTATAGCGAATCGCAATTATTTTAAAGGATTCGCGATCACTAATCCCTTTTTTTGATAAAACTGATCTATTGTTATTTTATTATCTGTCACCATTTTTCTACTTAGATATTTTTTTCTTTGAACGCACAGAGTTTCTATTACAAAGAAAAAGTTAATAAATTTTTTTCTTTTGTTTTTTACTCGACGCAGGAGTCGAACCCGCGTTTGTGAGGTTTTTTGTAAATAGAGCAAGCCTAGCCGCGCTTCAGACATTGCGTTACAAGTAAATAACTTCCGTTTACCAAAAATGTATAGTATTCCTAACTCTGATCTTTACTATATTCAGTCTCATTTTGAAAGTGAACCAATGTTACGGGTGCAAGTCGCAGACTAACTTTTCTACTGCTTTTTATTACCAAAATATACCATATAACACTGAGCGGCCTAGGAATTGAACCCAGGACTCTACGTTTATCAGTGGCGCTAGCAACCACTAGACCAAGGTCGATTGTGCCGGTTTTTTGCGATAAGATTTTTCATTACAAAAAAAACAAAAAATTTAAACCAAGAAATTGACTTAGAAATTTAAGTAAAAAAAAATTACTCAAAATTTAAGTAAAAAAAAAACTTTGGCTATGTAAAATAACATACAAATAAAAAAAAAACTATGTATTATTTGAACAATAAAAAGGGTTTAAATAATATTAGGGCCAGCATCTGAACTCCTATGGACAAACAAAATAGCATTACCGGAAATGGGGATCGAACCCACGCTCACGCACAGCTGTCGCACTGGTTATTAACTGTCTTCGACATCGGACATTCGGTCACCCATTTGACCGCGTTATAAATTTGGCCAGTTGACTTTTAACTTGTGCGAGTTCCATCACCCATAAAATTGATTCAATTTCATTCCTTCAAAATTTTCTATTAATTATTATTCATTACAATTATAGTTTATTTAAAACAATCAACTTTCTAGTCGTTACAACAGATAAATATTTACTTCAACTCTTTGATAATTTAATACTAAAATGTATTATAGAAATTATCATCCTTAAAGAAGGAAAATAAACTAAAAACGATTCAGTTATAAGAAAAAAAAAATCTTCAAGATGGACGCCCAGAGTAAAAATAAAACAGAAAAAATGCTGAAAAGAAGCGATTAGTATTCCTATAATTTTTTTGCTTATTTCCATTATTTATTTACATATAGTGACGTTTCTTGAACCCATCACCAATACTTAAGGCTGGCAGCACAGTTAGACGTCTGTGTTGCCAGCGCACTACATTATTTTCGTCCACTTTAAGCGTGGCAACACTGCCTGTATTTAGCATCGCATGCATGAAATCTGGAAGCTCGTTGTGGGGGAGATATTTTTCTCTATATAATAATAAAAGAAGATATTTAACACAATGCTGGGAAAAGTGACAGTTTAAAAAAACCAAAAAATCAATTTCCTAAAAAGCAACCCCCTTTAATATTTTAAATATACAGAATGTGAACTTTTCAAAGTTTTAAAACTTTTCTTCATCAATCATTTTTTTTTTTAATTTCTATTTAGTTAATATTTCTCAATCTTTCAACCGCCAATTTTTCCAACATTGAAGGCAGTGTTTCCAAACATAGTTTGATATCTATTTGATTGTTAATTGTACTGTAATCATGACTGATTGATTGAGCTGCTTAAAATATGTCTAACCTTTAAAGTTTTCGGTCGACGCGGCGTGGCCGATTGACGATTGTATTTTAATTTCTATACTTTCACAAAATAATTTACCCAAAATCAGCCTATAACGTTCCCACTGTTGGGACACAGGCCTCCTCTCTGTGAGAGGGAGTGGGCCATAATCCACCACGCGGGCCCAGTGCGGGTTGGTAAAATTATTCATGGTCACGGTATTTTGAAGACCCGATAATAGGAACATTTCAATGAATCCTGTAATTTAAATAAACAATACCTACATGATTTAAAATAAAATAACTATTTAAAGAAAATTGTCATTGCATTAAATTTACTTGATCATTTCAATTGTTGACACTTTTAAAACATTTATCAAGAACACTTTCTTAAGTGAAAAGAAATTTGCTCAACCCACCGTCCAGTTTTAAGTTTTATTGCCCCTTAAAAACGACATTTCTTTACGAATATCCTTCAGAGTGAGCAGTTTCTTAGCCAAAATGTCTCATTTCCAAGTGATGCTGTGAGATAAATCATCAAAGGCCCATGTTTTAGCCAAAAAGTCTCATTTTAAAATGTATTTTATGGCACAAATCGTCAATAGGCCACGACCGCGGCCGCCGTGCGAAGTCCGCTCCGCTCGCTCGCTCCACTCCGCACCCGCCGCTCCGCTACCCACAAACAACGGTGCTACTATTTGCCTTTTAAAGCTAAAGGGGGAGGCCGCGGTCGTGTTGTCGTGAGGAGCCTTTTGTTTTGATAATATTTGTAATATAAACTATTATTTTTTTCAATGATTTAAGTTTCAAAATTTTAAAAAAAGTTTAAATTTTTTGAAAAATGAGCTTTCTTATTTTTTCTTAATTTTTAACAGACAAAAATAGTTTAGAATTATAATATATTATCACATTTGAAGGCTTACGTCAAGAAACACAACCGTCATTAAGAAAAAAATGTTTTTAAAGATAATAAAGTCATCAATCATCATCATATTATCAAATTATTATAAAATATTTTTCAAAAATATAGATTTCTTCAATATGCTTTATCAAAAATACACACGTCTTTGATATTGTTTCATAAATATAAAAGAATAGTTAAGATACATTTATTTATAAGCGTTTCAAGTTTTATGTCCCTGATCAGAAAAAAAAAATGTTAATTATTGGTTTGATCCATAAAATACTTAAACAGATTTAAATTAAGTGTATAAAATACTTAAACAGAGTTAAATATTGTTTTTCTGCGCAGGTAAATAAAAAAAACGTTATTTTAATAAGCAAAACAATATCATAGACCGATTAAAATTCAAAGAAAAAAGCTAAAAATTCACTTCAATTCAAAATCAATTTAAATTGTTTATAAAATTCGCACAGCAGATTTTTAGTTTTAAAATATCATTATTACTATCGTGGGAATCGAACCCAGATTCTGAATACTAAAAAAACACATTAATCTTAACCAGGACTCGAACCTGACATAATCTCGAAGATAAAAGCTAAAAATAAAAAAAATATATGAAAAAATCGCCAAAAAAAACACCTGGAACCATTCGGGAATCGAACCCAAATACTTTATGATTATATCTGTAAAATTAAAAAAAAATCTGCTAATACGATTCTGAATGTCATATTATTAAATTTAAAAAAATCTGTACACATATTATAACATTAAAATTGAAATACACATAAAAATATTAAATTAGAAATCATCTTGGTTTGAAATAAGCAATCTTGGAAAGTACTGATTTTATGAAACCTATGAAAAAATAGCCACGCAATTTTACTTAATATATTTTAAAAAATCTATCAATTTGTATGCCCACAGTATATCCCAGTGCTGGACAAAGGCATCCTTTTTAAAACACGTTTATTTACTAGTAGCCTTCTAAATAAATAAATAAATCTAAAATCATAGAAGAGGTGAATGAGTTTGTCTAAATAGGGTAATCTTTGGAACTACTGATCCGATTCCGAAAATTCTGTCACTAATGGCAGGCTTCAGTATTGCCAGGTGTCGTAGGATATATTTTATTAAGTTATTTTTCAAATAAAAAAAAAAATTAAAAATAAAGTTGAAAATTCTTGCGTTTAGAAGCAAGAGAAAGTGTTGCCAACTCTAGTTTGATGGTATTTACAGAAACTAAAACACAACATTGCGCCTGAATTCCTCGAAGGGTTAGGCAGGGGTGTAAACTACACCCACATTTTGACAGTTATATTGAACTCCATGTAATAAGTCGCACAAAACTTGAAAAAATAAAGTTGAAAATTCTTGCGTTTAGAAGCAAGAGAAAGTGTTGCCAACTCTAGTTTGATGGCATTTACAGAAACGAAAACACAACATAACGCCTGAATTCCTCGAAGGGTTAGGCAGGGGTGTAAAGTACACCCACAATTTTACAAGTAATATAGAACTCCCTTGTAATGGGTCCGTTGCCATAAATTGGGCAGTATTTCAAAAACAGGTCAGCGACTGAGAAAATCCTTATTAACAGTACTCAATCTGGGAATGGGGCTAGAGGGCTTTCACCTGCAGTCGTACTAATAAGGCTGGTTGCGGGAAGCTTACTAAGCCGTTGGTACCAGCTGCCCCGTAGTTGCGAAAAGACAAGGCGGATGAGGTCAATATTTGACAAAAAGTCGATTTTGAAATATATGTGATGCAGTTATTACCGTCAACTTGACCTGTCTTGTATTATGGTGAGGATCTGGTCTTTGTGGCTATGTCCAGAGTAGGTACACTAGAGCCACGGCACCGACAGTTACCCACTTAGTTTTTCGAGTCGTCGCCAAGAGGTTGGTTCTTCATATGAGGGCTGGCCTATTTTTGACCAAAGAATCAGTGCAATGCTGCCAGGGGTACTTTTTCTGTTGACAGCGATGCGGACGAATTTTTTTATACCCTTTGATTATTTGCCCGCCTTTTTATATGCTTGTACATATTATTATTATTATTTTAAGACTGTTAGCTTTTTAAATTATGTAAATATAAATTACTAGAGTCTGGAGGAAATTGTATTTAGAGGAAATGAATTCTAAGTGAAAATAGTTTGTTTTTATTTATTTTTAAAACTATGCTTGTAGAAAAGGTTGGAAACATACTGAAATCGCCAACATAGAGCAAGCGTGGTGATCAAATCATCTCATATTCATCACTTAGACGACTATTCCAGTCTCTTACATATTGACTTTGACTGACAAATTTTTATTAAAACGCATGTCATTTACAAAAAAGCGCCAGCTCGCAGAGAGCAAGCGTAGTGATCAATCCATCTCCTTTTCGTCACTAAGGTTACCTAATCTATACAAATGTTATAAAGAGAAAAGACTTAATTTCTTGAATGTTTGTTGTTACGGTTTCACGCTAAAACTGCTGAACGGATTCGGGTGAAATTTGGCAATTGGATAGACCATGACCTTGATTAGGACAGAATACTTTTATCCCGTTATTCCTACGGGATCGGGAGTTATACGGGTGAAACCGCGGGGCGCAGCTAGTAATATATAAATTTACTAAAATGGCCAACTCGCAATGAGCAAGCTGGTGATAAAACCTTAATTTTCTTCACTATAAGTTTATCTAATTTTCAATAACCACGATTTTAAGCTTTCCAGTGTTCTCTTTTACTTATTGATATTAATTTATGTCAGAAACTCTTAGTATTGCGCATGTAATTTACTAAAATCGCCAACACGCCTAGAGCAAGCGTGACCAATACTCCTCCCACCCTATAAAACCTTACTAAGCCAACAAAATGTAGCCGTCTCCCTCGCACCTCGCAGGACTCACCTGTTCTCTGGCCTTGTCTTTCTCTTCCTTCTCCTTCTTCCGCAACTCCGCCAGGTACTCGTTGAAGAACGTCTCTCTCTCGCGAGCCTTGTCTATACCTTTGTAGCGATCGTCGCGGCCGTGTTTCGAGGTGAAGTCGTTGAATGACGACCTGTGGGAGAGATTGAGAAAATTACTTCACGCCTTGACCCCGCAATTCACGTAGTTTAAGAAAAAAAAAAGAGAGAAAAAAAAAGAATTTTAAGAACGTTCAGTCTGACCTCGGTCTCAATCTATCAAAAAAACCTCTAATTTCCGTTCATTTTTGACATTAATCGTCGCTGAGGGGCTGTTCCAGTATTACGTAAGCAAATTTCTTGCAACCATTAAAAACACTACAAAGTAAAATTAGCTTTAATTTCGAAAGTCGGGGTCAAAAAACGAAAATACAGAACCAACGACACCGACTTTCGAAATTAAAGTTATTTTTCACGTCGCGTTGTAGTGATTTTTAGAATCACAGTTTTGTATCTCGGAACTCAATGATCGGCTTCACGGAGCCCGAAAGCCCGTTCGCCAGCCGGCCCATCTCTACCTCGAACTTTTAGTTCCAGGAAAGAAAATTTAAAACTCATATTAAAAAGAAAGAAAATTTAAAAATCATATTAAAAGTACACTATGTAAACAAGGATATTACAAATTAGAGGATTATATCCAAGATAAGAATGCTTGGAAACATGCTGGTCCTGCTCCATAGGACAATCTGGAGTCTAGACAAAATCAAACTGGTTGCTAATTTAATTTAAAAAAAATTTAAATATATTTTACTTTTTTTATGACATCGATTTTTACAATCTATGACTACAGTAACTCACACACTTGTTAAAATTCTAGAAAAATCATCTACTTTTCCAATATTTGTAAATAATTTGTAAATATGTATGTGAGCATCTATCTAGCAGTATCTATCACATAATTGATTTACCTGTAATTGCTTCATTTTTAATTCTTTTTATTTTTTTGGGGTAGACTTCTTTTATTCTAGGTGCATCGTCTTTTTTTTTTTCACATATAATTATATTATGTATACAAAACCTTGTAAAACATTTCAAAAGAGTAACGGTGGAGTTTCTTGCCCATTCTTCTCCATACGAAAACTACCTTTTGCAAGGGGCGACTAGAATCAATTCAATTTTACTGTAAGTGTTGACGTTCAAAAGTGCCTTTAATGTGCCTATTTGAAATAAATGATTTGACTTTGACAGGACATGTCCTCACGATTATTGCTGTATATCTACTAATCTAGGTACTTACTTAGAGTGCAGCTTAGCCTCTTCCATGAGGGCTCTGAAGGCTACCTTCTTCTGCTGCAGTCTGTTCTTCTTCTCCTTGCGTTCTTCCTCGGCGCGGTCTCTCACGTATTGGTCGAATACCTGTAGAATAAAATTAAGGTGTTAGCATATTGGATTGTGTTTATTTTAAGAGAGGTCATAGTAGATGTGAAAGTTGGTTGGTTAATGTAGTTGATAAATATTTTGACGAACTACTTAATGTCGCTTTCAATGTAGTAATGCCGTGTAAAAAGCGTGAAATGTAAAAATGATAAATTATTTGTAACTAGCGACCCGCCTCGGCTTCGCACGGGGTGCAATGTCATTTGTCTTCTATTCTCTACTATAATATGCATGTAAACATACATATAAACTTTCCTCTTGAATCACTCTATCAATTGCTCAAAAATGCATTAACCCGTCAAGCACGGCGCGTATCCTATGTAATACGATACAAAAGAAAATCAATTGTGTCTCATTAGCGGAGCTTGAGAGGTCCGTTACGTAGTTTAAAAAATTAAGGGAACCGACCATAAATGGCGAAGATTCACAGTCGTTCCTGCAGAGATTCGTACCTGTCTGCGCTCCTTGGAGTTGAGCATCAGGTATCTGGGATCGAAGACGATCTTGTGCAGCTCCTTCTCCCAGGTGGAGAAGGCGGACACGTCCTTCTCCTGCAGCATGTGCAGGAAGGCGGCGAGGCGCTGCGGGTGCGGCAGCGTGCCGCGCTCGCGGGCGGCGCGCACCTCGGCCTCCGCGGCCGCCGCCGCGCCCGCCAGGATGGTGCCGCCGCCCGACAGGCTGGACTGCTGGACGGGGGTGCTTTTCTTCTCTGTTGGCGACATAATACCATCATTTCAGCTGAAAGACGTCCACTACTGGACACAGGCCTCCCCCAAGCACCTCACTTTTTTTTTTTATTTGAAATGGGTTTGCTCTTGACTCTAGTCTAGGTCAGAGATGACAGAGACAAAGTCTACGATGGAGTGAGCTCACCCAGAAGAAGCCTGTTCACTCTTACTATGCTCGCCACGAAAGATGAGACTTGACCCCGCCTCCCCCGCTCTTTCCGCCGCCCCTATGACGTCCGGTCCCGTCCCGCACTCAGACCTCATACCGCTAAAGATACCTAAAATCGTGTACTGAGCATGTCAGACCACGTGGTGTGTCAAGTCTCATCTTTCGTGGCACGCATTGTACTCTGAAGAGATTCGGTTTGTATGCACTCGGAAACACAAACACAGATAGAGAGTTCCACTCTTTTGCTGTGCGCATTTAAAAGGACATTTGGAAACGCTTAGTGCGAATTGGTGGAATAGCAACTAGGCAGGGATGGTAACTTGCAGTGCGTCTGGATGTCCGAAGGTAGAAGGGGGCCGGTGGAATGAGGTCGTGGAGTTCTTGGGCACACTCACCGAAGTACAATCTGTAGAAGACCGACAAGCAGGCAACCTTGCGGCGATGAACCAAGATATGAAGCTTGGCATCCACCAGTTTTACATCACCAAGGATCGCCACTTCGACCGGTTCTGTGCTCCTCGCATTTTCCCAACTATGTTGGGGTCGGCTTCCAGTCTAAACGGATGCAGCTGAGCACCAGTATTATACATGGAGCGACTGCCTATCTGAACTCCACAACCCAGTTACTGGGTAATACGAAACCCCTTTGTCAGACAGACATGAGTTACTTTTGAATTTATAATAATAGTATGGATAATAAGAAACCAAAACCAACCTTCTTCCACCTTCGTCTTCTTGGCAGCTTCCACGCCCACGTCATCAGTGCTGGAGTCAGCGGCTCTCTTCAGCTCCCCGTTAGCTGATTTGCTGCTTGAAGCGATCGCTGCGTCCTTACGCTACGACAAAATATTGTCCATTACAACTTAATTCTTTGAAGATGTTATTTACATACACATTTCGCTATGAGCGCTGGTGCTTCGCTGGTGTAGTGGTCGCAAGAGCTACTGCTGAACATGAGATCCTGGGTTCGATTCTCATGTCGTCAGTGTTATTGGGTCTTTTCCATTAGAAAGAATGATGGGCGTTTTGGCCGATACGTCCAAATAAAAACCACATATACATCAAATTAAAGTTTATATCATAAGCATCAAGTTTCATTATGAGCAGAAGACTGCGAAATAAAGAGAGAGAGATATAAAGACATATCAGACCGTACCATGTAAACGTATTAGTTTATGACGCTAATGTTCACTGCAGTTCTCAATAATATTAGTTATTGACTCATAATATTGAGGGGGCTTGTGGTTAAGTAATAACAGCCGCACGGGTCGATTGATCAGGTTAAGCTTCACTTACCACGGTTGGTCCCAGGATGGGTGATCATTTTTACATACCAAGACTTGTAAAACGAAGTAATCGCCGGTTAGAAGCAATAAGTTGACATGTATTAGAACTCTATTGGTCATCAGGCTAGGCTCCATACAAAAATGTCCATCATTCTTTTCTCAGAAATAATGGTCTATCCTACAGAATTCATAGGAGAACCAAGGTAACCGACATAGCCCGAAGAATTGCCAAACTTAAGTGGCGGTGGGCAGGGCACATTGCTCGCAGAACAGATGGCCGATGGGGCCGAAAGGTTCTGCAGTGGCGACCGCGTACCGGAAGACGTAGCGTTGGAAGGCCTTCCACAAGGTGGACCGACGACCTTGTGAAGGTCGCAGGAACCCGTTGGATGGGAGAAGCACAGAACTGGTCGAAGTGGAGGTGCTTGGGGGAGGCCTATGTCCAGCAGTGGACGTCTTTCGGCTGAAATGATGATGATGATGACTGAGAAATTCCTGATGAAATAACCCAAAATAAAACTGCTCGACCTGCAGATCGAACCCAAAATCCCAGCAGGAGTTTGATCCTAACGCTTATATCATTAGTACATTATTAATGATAATATAATTGTTGGCAGTATGTGCAGTCGACCGGACGTCAGGGGGTAGCAGAATCAGTTTAAGCTGGCTTCATATTGTATTGAAGCTTGTTAGAGCTCACACATACGAGCGACACGCTTCGTCGACAGAGGCAGCTGCAAACTCAAAGCATTTATTTCAATTAAACCATTTACAGACACTTTTGAATTGTCAAGAAGTCGGTCAGTCAGAATATGAAGCTAGTTGCCCATTCCAAAGCGTAGGTACCTATGGAGAAGAACGGGCAAGAAACTCCATGGACACTCTTTTTAAATGATATTTTACAAAAATATTAGTTACATCATTACTTTTGATTTTAAAAATATATAATGTGAGAACGATGTAAAAAATTAAGAAAACGTACGTAAAAAGACGCACGCTTTAAAAGCGTTCAGAGTACAACAAATAGTACTTAACAAACTACAATCAAAAATATCAATAAAATAGGACTATTTTTCATAATTAATTAGTCCGTAATGATCAGTAACGCTATTCCTCGAAATGGTTTTTCAATTACAACATTTAAAAAAATATGAACAATGCCCATTGAAATAAATGCTTTGAGTTTGATTAAATTAGCCGTTTAATTAACCGCCTGGCCTTTGAAAGTAGTGCTCACATCGCTTCGCTCTCTCGGCTCGCACGCGGTTAAGCACAGTTCTAACCTAACTCATTTGGTCGGGGTGCCCTGGCTTACTTACTGCGACCAAATTCGACTCGCGCGTGATTGGTTACAGTTTCAACCTAAACAATAATTAAATATCAATCAGGCCGTTAGTTGAACGGCCGCCGTTTAATTAAAAGACTAGACGATTAACTAAACGGCTAATTAAAGCAGTTGGCTGCGTCATTTCCATAACATGTATGTGCGTCTGTTTTCGCTTGAAAAGCCCGGAATACCCATGCCTGTAACTTGTACAAATGTATGCAAGTAGCTTGCATGCCATTATGGTTAATAGCATGCAAGCTACTTGCATACTTTTGTGCAAGTTACAGGCATGTGTATACCAGGCTTTATATGGGTCCAACGAACAGAGGGTCAATTCTCGTAATATTAAGAATGTTCACAATCTGATCTGTCTCAACCTGTCAAAAATACCTCTAATTTCCCTACATTTTTGACAAGTTTTTGACATTGATTGTCGCTGAGATGAGATTGCAACTAGATTTTTGATTGACTAGATTTTTTTGTTTTTTTTTTAATTACGGTAACTGGCCTTCTGTACTATTCTGTGCCAGAGGCTTCGCAGACGCGTTGCCACCCCAAGGAGTCTCGTAACTTTTGGACATCCATGCATATACAGGTTACCTGAGAGGCAGGTACCAGGGTTGTACGTGGAGAGCAGAGCCCAGCATCAGATGGATTGGAGAGGACCACCAGGCGTCCCTCAGAGTCCCAAGTGCTGAGAGTAACTCTCGCTCGGTGAGGGAAATCATTCTAGACGTGCAATAGACAAGATGTTTTTAAATGACGTCACTAACTACTGGTTTAAACCGGTTCCTATATACAAAAACGTGTCATCTTGTTTGCCAGTGACAGTATTTTTTACTGTTTTCAAATGTCAATTGGTCCCTAGGATTTTTTATTCGAATAGTCTGATTTTGAGCAGTTTTTCGAGTTAAAATTTTGATAAACTGTGCTTGGTTGATATAGGAACCAGTAAATATAAATATGATTAGCTTAATTTTGAAAAAATAAATGAATATAATAAATAATAATAATAAATAAATAATAGTTCGTCGTATTTTAGACATAATTATAAAAAAACCGGTCTGGAAATAAACATAATAAAAAATATTTAAATTAATACTTAATATTTATCTATATTTTGTAATGAAAAGTAAAGTTGCTCTAAATATTAAATCGCGAAATCATAATTGTTAAGAGTATAACAATTTTCTTTTTATCTATCACCTTACTTGTGAAAACTTAGACGTGTCATGTCATATCTCATGTTAGTTCCCGTGATTGGTTGACTGAATTGACAACAACCGACCATATAGTAGTTGACATGAGATTCGACGTCACATTAAAATTTATTTGAAGAACCTGGTGGCTTACCTTAATATTTTGGACGAGTCGCGTTACGTCCGCTACGCGTAGCGTCCGTTTATGGCCCTAATTGTATTCTTGAAGGTGATTTTTTTTCTCGGATCAGTTGCGGACGTAACGCGACTCACTCGTGTTTTGTGTGTCTGGCATGTCATGCCAGGTTGGCGGGCATATCTATGTCGTAGTGACAAATAAAGGTTATATTTAGTGGTCTTAAAAACATTGTAAGCTGAATCTGAGCAATTAATTGCCTATTTTATTTTGTTGCTACATTCATAGCAAATAAAGCAGGCAGAGTGCATTTTCGACCTCGCTTCGCTTTCCTTAATTTTGAAACTTTTATGCACCCTAACTAATATTATAAATGCGAAAGTAAGTTTGTTACCTTTTCACGCCTAAACCACTGAACCGATCATCGTGAAATTTTGCATATACGTTGTCAGGTGTACAGAAACGGACATAGGGTACCTTTCATCCCGAAAAAAAGTGCTGTTCCCGAGGAAAACAAAATAGCTGGAATTCCGCTTATAGAAAAAGTACTTATTACTATGAAAAGAATAACGCCGATAATTCAAATAAACCCCGTAAACGTCCACTGCTGAAACTGATCCGCTACAATCTCCAGTAGTTGAAGAACACTGACAAAACATTAAAAAATAAAGCCTAAAGGTAGCAACAAATCTGCCGAAAGTACGCGACGAAAAATTGGCGTGACCACGGCAAATTTTCGTCGCGTGCAATGCTTTTAAAATTACATAATTTGCCGTATGAGGCCGAAATTACGTCGCATAATTTTCATAGAAAATAAATAGAAGTTGCGTAATTTCAGTCGCGTAATTTTCGGCAGGTGTATCGCTACGCTAAATAAAATAAAGAGAAACATGCTACAACAAAGATAGATCGCAATGCATAAAAAAACAAAATTATCGCTTTCTGCTCGCTCAGCTTATCATAAGTACCATTTCAACGAAAGCTCTATTCACCCCCGTTAAAGTTAAAATATCGAAAAAAATTACCCGAGGGTCAATTACCGTCATTAAAAACGTCCAAAATCCAAATCTCATCTCAGCGACGTTCAATGTTAAAAACTTGGCAAAAAATGTACAGACGCCAGCACATCACAACCTACCCGAAACTGTCAAATTTTCCCAATCAACTTTGAACCTAATGCTTTAGCGAAAAAGTTGAAAATCTATTAAAGAAATTTGACAGATTGTAGTAAGTTGATGTGCTGGCGTCTGTACGAAAAATAAGAGATATTTTTGACAGATTGAGACTTTAGAATCAGAACGTACTTAAAAATAAGGGAATTGTCCGTCTTGTCTGTCATCTATTTTATCGTACTTAATTTAAAAGTTGTTCATATACACCACCACCCCTAAAAATATTAACGTAACAGTATTAGTTCATCTGCCTAGTCTTTTCCCAACTATGTTATGGTCGGCTTCCAGTCTAACCGGATGCAGCTGAATACCAGTTTTTTGCATGGAGCGACTGCCTTTTTTTCAGGATGGGAAATCATGAAATGACGCCTCCCGCTCCGGATGGAGCAGAAGGGAGTGTGAGACTCTTACTGACTAAAACCCACCCGTGTTCCTTCCTTAGCCCTTTATGTTCCGGGCCAGCGGTAACCCTTTCGGACAATCCCGCTGACCCGGCAGGCTTCGGCCCTGACGGGCCCCTTCGGTTGATGCTGACATCTCTTTGATGCGCGCGTGGAACACGTACGCGCCGTCCGGCACGGGCCTGGTCCTGATCAGACGGTGAACTACCCATTACTCTCCGCCCGCAGGCCCGCGCCTACGGTGGCCGGGAGTCGTCGCGCGGCTCCCGACGCCCGGAGCGTCTCACGCGGCAGCTGGGACGGGTGGCTCTCTCCCTCAGCCGTCCCGCCGCCTCCTTCGCTAGCATGACTGCTTCGCAGAAGGAGGCGACTGCCCCCCACTCCCTCTCGCCCCGGACCATGGCTTGAACCAGGCCCGGACGCAAGAGGTCGCCGCCGCTGCCGATCGCCTCTACGAGGACACGGCGGTGCTCCGCCCGAGCGGGGCAGACCTCTACCGTATGCTCCACCGTGTCCTCTGGGCGATCCTGGAAATGGTGACACTCGGGCTTTTCCTCCCGCCTGATGATTTGCCGTTTGCGATTTGCAGTCGTTACGGGTCGTCAGAAGCCCGAAAGTCTGACGACCAGTCTTACCAAGGGGTATCGGGGGGGGGGGAGGGTACCCTTTTTTTTTTTCTGTCGGGGGGAAACCTTCAAAAGGCACCCGACCTCCGTATGTTTTAAAACACTTTTATTAATTGTTAGTAACTGAACAAGCATATGCTGTTAATAAGACCACTCTTAAGTCAGTTAGCATTTAGCGATGGTGTTATTATTATATTAATAATTTGTAACAATATGGCAAGCCCCCAGTTCCTTTCCAACTAAACTAAAACTACTAGTATATACAAACGTTTATGGTAGCCGCGGTCATGAAAAGTGGAAGCGAGACGACACGAGACTCCGTCCTACTCGCACGAATTATGACCGTGACTGCCAGTATACGTTAACATTTGTTGAAACCGCGGTCATGAGAAGTGGGAGCGTGACGGCACGAGTATCCGTTAAGAGTCCCGTCCTACTCGCACGTATTATGATCGTGACTGCCAGTATACGCTAACGTTTGTTGAAGCCGCGGTCATGAGAATTGGGAGCGAGACGGCACGAGTCTCCGTTAAGAGTGCCGTCCTACTCGCACGTATTATGACCGCGCCTGCAAAATTTTTTGACGTTTAGTAAAGCCAGTATTGATTAGTCGCAATTTTTGTATTAGTTACGAATGAAAAGTAATATTATCGAACACTTATTAATTATTATCGAATCTATAGCCAAATTTCTGTAAATCTAACCTAATTTAACTTTTATTTTCGCTATGAATAGGCGCATACATATAAAATATCTACAATGCGATCAAAAAAATAACAGCATTTTGAAAATTTCGACTGTTTATACTGTTTAAATAACTACAGTTACTTCGCGCAGATGGTATAGTGCAGGAAATTTATCTGGCCCGCTGCCTTCATTGAAACTAACGAAATTACGATAACACGTAATAAGGGTTGAAACTTCTTAAAAATAAAGAATAAGAGAGATTTAGTGTGAGAGACAGAGACATATCTTTCTTCTCTCTCATGTATCGAAATGTGCTTAAACGTGACGCGTCCTTGAAATGTCACTCTCAATTCTCGTTCAATTATTAAATCGCCGCCTTAGAAGTTTCACTCCAAAAATTGCGAGTATCGGTGATAAGTGATTTTAAGTTCACCGATAGCGCCGCCTCACCGGGCCAGATTGCTTAACTCCAGGGGGCCTAAAATTGCCACTTTGGCAGAATCATACAAGGATAACATTATGAATCATAATATGGCGAAGACAGTTCGTGTTTTGCTTTTTTTCGCTGCACTACGTAGGTGTAATCAAAGAGATTGGATTTGGATTAGATTGAATGGTATTTTAACAGACAAAAAAATAACTTAAAAAAATACTGATGGAATAGTTGCATTGCATTTGTTAATATTCGCTTGCATTTCAAGCCGCCATGGAACGCCTCAACGCTACAGAGCGAGGCCGCGAGGTAACGCTACATGAGTCATGTTTTTTCGTGATTGCAGCCAGCTTCATCGATTTATTAGACGTTGCCACGTCAAAAATCCTTCACCAATGGGATTTGATACGATTAACTTAACAGTTAACTGTCCATTATGATTCATAATGTTATCCTTTTATGATTCTGCCAAATTGGCCTTTTTAGGCCCCCAGGTTTCCTGCAAACATTCTGCGGCAGTAACGTCCGCTGGGGATGTATTTGATCATGCTTTATTTTCTAGTAGTTCGACGGCTCATCGCTGAGCAATAAGTTTAATAATATAAAAGTTACTATTCTAATTTTGATCGCATAGTAATAACCCATATAACAATTTAGTAATTTAATTTTTTTAGTGATCTAACAAATGATTGGGGCTAAACCGTGTTTAAGTGTAAAAATGACAGAATGAGATGGAGCTATGCGACAGCAAAGCGTTAGAAAGAGCAAACGTTACCGACACGGTTAAAAATGCAAAATACTTTGTAAGACCACTAAAAAGTGCTATTTAATATTAACGCATGTAAAGTACTTATAGACTTGATTCAAAAGTTGTTATTTATTAGATTTTCAACTTAATCTAAAAAGCATAAGGTTCAACGTTGATTGGGAAAATTTTACAGTTTCGGGTAGCTTGATGTGCTGGCGTCTGTACATTTCATTTTAATCTATACAAATAAATAAAATTGATGTGTCTGTTTGTAATGTCAAAATAATAGCTTTTTACTAAGTGCATATGAAAAAAATGTGTAGTATGTACTTCTAACAAAAAACCAATTTAAAAAATGTTTGTCTGTCTGTTTGTTCCGGCTAATCTCCGAAACGGCTGTACCGATTTTGATGAAATTGGGTATGGGGTTGCTTTGAACCCTTTATCCACCACTGCGAAAGCTAGTTCTGGATAAAATTAGACTGAGTATCAGTACTTTTTGAATGTTAAAAGTTACAAAAGACAGCCCTCAAAACTCACACCTTCATCCCATGGCGGTAAGCAGAAACTACAGAACGCCACCTGCTAGAATTTATTTATTTATTTATTAATAACCAACTTATACTAACAGTTTACACCCAAAGAGAATGAAACCACTTGAGAGCTGATAGACCGATTTCGTCTAGGCACACGACTCACCACTGCGGGTCGGGGGACGAAGAAAAAACAGAGGTTGTGATTGGGCGATGAAACAATGTCAGAACGAATGTTCCAAACATAGTGATGCACAAGTCAGTTTTGCAACAATACCTAATATCGATAAAATCGAACATAACGATGTCTAATAATAGTTTTTTTTTTAACTATTCTGATTGGTCGTTAACTGGGTACAAATAAAACACTTACGTAACACTGTAAATTTTACTTTATTCAAATCAATGGTAAACTTAAATCAAGGTTAAATAATTGTAAAAAAATCAAAAGAAAATTTTAATTTTGCGCCTAGGTTGGACGATCCTCCTCAACAAGACAATTATTGGTTTTTAAAATGAATCAATTTAGTATAAGTTTTCCGGATAAACCAATTTTCCCTGTTAACAGCCACACACACACCACATCCACATCCACTTTTCCTTCACTTCTGGAATATTTGGAAATCTAAAATACTTTTTTACAGTTAGGGAACATCGTAATTTTTATCGTCGATATTATTTATAACTTGTTTCGAAGTTGTCACAGTACTACGGCAATACGTCTGTCCCTTTCTATCTATACCTACAGATGGAAAGGGACAGTCTTATTGACAATACCTAGTGAGAGAAAGGGACTTTTCAAAAAGACATCAACGCGGTGTACATTTTGTGTGCCTTAAACGTAAACAACCAGTTTAGCTTGAGCCCCGCAATTATTCATAATATTCTTAAATTATAAATATATTTTACTTACCGATGAAAAGTTATGCCATCTTTTTATAGCTGGATGTTCTAGACGATTTCCCACACCATTTAATTGAACAAGAACTCATAATTAATTTGATATAAGCAGAAATGTTTAAAAAAGTTATCAAAATAATCGCGTGTGGAGAGATCCAATAACTGGTCAAAACTAAAATGGTCACTCATAGTTTCATCTAACATAAGTGCAATTTCATTTATGTGTCGTGAGCCTGAGTCGCCCGTATGAGCAGTCAAGAGGTTTTATTGTCATTGTTTACACCACACATACAAGTTATTAGTCAATATTTGTAACTACAGAATCCCTACATCCGACTTTTTTTGCCTCGTTAACGTTCACACATCCTGGTCATACACGCACGCCGGTTGCGAGTACTACGCACGTGAGCTTTCAACAACAAGGTATCGGTGAAAAAGTTCAGTAAAATCTAAAATATTTGTGATCAAGTCTATAATCACTATTAAAACGAGATGAGACCAAACAAATATTATACAGTACGTTTAATTTAGAAATAAATTTCGCGGTAGGCCGACTATTTACGTGTTGAATCTTTAACAACAGCACCCGGACGTAAATATCACCCATCGAGTTTAGGAAGGAGACTGTCTCAGGTATATAGAGGCATACCTCTCCCCTCCTCATAAGGAACAGAGTGCGAAGGTCACTCACCCTCCATAGTGCAGGGAGGACCCTCCGACCAGACGGGTGACGTGTCTGGTGGGCTACTGCCCGATTAGTTGTATACAGAGTTATTGGTAAAACACTAACAACCTTCTGACGGCACGGTTGGCGCAGTGGTTAAGCGATTGACTGCTGCGCTGCGTGTCGCGGGTTCGATTCCCGCACGGAACAAATATTTGTATGACCTACAAGTAGTTGTTCCGGGTCTGGCTGTTTGTGTATGTGAGTTTAAATTTTTGTAAGCGCACCCACAATACAGGAGAAATTTCTAGTGGGGCAACATTTAAAAAAAAATTCTTCTAGGACTGTATTTCTAACATCATAAACAATATATTTTGTTCTATGATTTTTTACACAACATAATACATTTACCAAAAACAAAGCTTCAGAGATTTCGTTGTTCAATCTAACCCCCGCCCCCCTCCGCTGAATTTTGTATTAGACACGGCAGTTTGTGTATCTAACTAGCGCTTTCTTTTGGTTAGCGTTAATTTCGTAACATTCAGAGTGTTGGATTAAAATATTTTTATTTTTGTATGAAAGTCTGATGAATAGTTAAAAGTCATAAAACATAAGTTGTTGTTTTTTTTTTTATGTTAGTAATATAGTCCTGTGTGATTGTTAGTGTTTACCAATAATCCTGTATTTATGCGCGGTAAACTCTGCTTGCGCGATGCAGGATTTTGCGTGACGTTAGTACGATGCGTAGTTCGCGTTTGGCGATGTAGATGTCGCCACAGGTATGAGTGACAGAGGCGACGCTCTACAATTACGAATTTCTGAGAAAACTCGTTGTGTCATATTTACGGCTGGGTCCTGTAATTCACTATACACTACAGTCTAGGACAAAAATATATTTACTCTAAAAAAAACAATTTTTTCGGAGTTCCGGCTCAATTATTTAAGGGTTAAAAAAAATTTAAAAGCATGTGTACGAAGATACTTTGCATTTCATACACTCTATTAATCCTTTAGAACAAAATCGTTATGAAAATTCACCAATTGTATGTATATTTTTGCCCATAACTGTATAAGGGTGAAGTCTCCTTATAAACTTCATCGTTATTGTGTTACCTAGTAACTATGTTGTGAGGTCGATAGGCAGTCGCTCCATAAAAAAACTAATATTCAGTTACGTTCGGTTAGACTGGAAGCCGAACTCAACATAGTTAGAAGGCTAGACGATGATGCTTGCTATAAAACTAGTTCAAAAAGCCACCGATAAAGTTTTATAGAAGACCCGGTCCTTACATTTAGGTGTACAGGAGACATAGCGAGCTCATTAGTCTGAAAATCATCAAAAAAGGCCAATTCCCGAATTTTTAAGAACATTCACATTCTAATCGGAGTCTCAATCTGTCAAAAATATCTCTAAATTTACCTACATAATATCTTGACTTTCGACTGTTTCGTTAATAAACATGTCCTATCCAAGAGAGACGGGTGATCTGTAACGACCCTTCTACCTCAGACAGTTGTTGAAATAAACTTAAAAGATTTATGCTTTCTGACATAGAGTGTCGCTCAGATGAGACTGCGACTAGGTTTGAATCGGGCAGACAGTGTACGAGCACGCACCTGCAGCTCCAGCAGCGCGGCGGGCGGCTGGCTGACGGCGCGGTCCACGTCCGCGCGCGCCAGCAGCGCGGCGGGACGCTCCCACACCGACGAGTGCGCCGCCGAGTTGTAGAAGAACACTGAGCCGTCGCCCGTCCACACTACGCACCTGCGGAGAGGGGTACGTACATTGTAACTGCGGTGCTATTCTGTAAAAATCTCACCGTGAAAACTTGGGTGAAGTGAGCTGTCTATAGTATCACTTCACCCAAGTTTTCACAGTGAGATTTTTACAGAATCGACCAGCCGGTGGTATAACATTATTTAGAGGGCAATAAATGGAATATGACGCCGTTTGGCAAACTCAGCAATTTATTTTTCTTCTGTTGTCCTTCTTAAATAGATGATCTGGCAGTTTCTTTGGTATTGTTCGTCGAATCGTTGAGCTGCTCAAGTTCTCTGTTGAGCTACACGATTTTTGACAAATGCGTGCACTGACTGGACAGGTCCGCTCAATCTGTGTGGTGCTTTCCTCAAAAGACCATTTCAGGCACCAATCTACATGGTCTTCACATAATCTGAACAAGACTTTAAAAGAGACTGTGACCTCTGAGTTTATTTATTTCTTCTCAGAATAGTCAGATAAGAAACTCCGTACTCATTCTAGTTAAAAAAATATGATAGACATGTAAAAATGTTTGTACAAACCTACTTACAGAAAATAAATCATTTATCAATCGAATCCATAACATTGCCTCGATAAAACGCTACATAGTATGTAGGAAATATCGACTCAATGAATTAACTATGTGGCAATATTTTAACAAATAACCTGTTCTCTTGGTAATATTAACTACCTGGCAACATTTCCGTCTAAGCAATATTAGCCACCTGCAAACATTATCCTCTAGGTGATATTAACCGACCTGACAATGTTAGCCACGTGGCTTATGACCAATGTTGGCAATATTACCCAACCAAGAAAAATTATCCTCTAGGCAATATTAGCCAAATGGCGCTATTAGCTACCTGGCAATATTAGTCACCTAAGTCTGAGTTTGTTTCGGCCTTTCTTCTCAGACTAGTCACATAGGAACCGCCGACCTCATCTAGTTTTTAAAATGATTGTCGTGTAAAAGTGTTTGTGCAAACCTACTCACTGAAACAAACTCATTTATCATTTACCTGGCAATATGACTCGTTATAGCAATATTACCCGACTCGGCAATATTAGCCTAGATGGCAATATTACCCACCTGGCCATAATACCTTCATGGACTAGAATCAATTATATTTAGTTGTAATTTTTGACGTTCAAAAGTGCCTTTTATGTGCCTATTTGAAATAAATGCTTTGGCTTTGACTTTGGAAAAAAATCTTACCATGGCGTTCCCAAAATCGGCGTGCTAGATATAGGCCGACTCCTATCCTGTTTGGCCTTATCTTTCTCCTTCTCTTTGTCTCCCTTGTCCTTCTCTGCTTTCTCTCGCTCGGCCGCCTGGCGCTCCTGGTCGGCTTGCAACTCTAGTTTCTCTCTCTCTTCGGCGGCGCGTCTTTCGGCTTGCAGGAGTTTTTCGGCTTCGGCTGCGGCCTTCGCTTCGGCGTGGGCTTCTACGTCGATTACTGTATGTGAAAAATGTTAGGTTAGAATGTGGGTTTACCTGCATTTATTGTTTATTGTCGATCGTTTAACATAATCAGCCTATATTATTCCCACTGCTGGGACACAAGCCTCCTCTCTGTGAGAGGGAGTGGGCTGTAATCCACCACGCAGGACCAGTGCGGGTTGGTAGATGTCACATGTCTTCGAATTTTTGGTTCTAGGACATGCCGGTTTCCTCACGATGTTTTCCTTCACCGTGTTGAGAGTAGTGGTGATGAAATGATTTACACAAAGTAAAACGCCTGTCTGGGTTCGAACCTACGACCTATAACTCGGCTGTTACCACTGGAACACACTGCTCATATGTCCCTTGATGTACAGTACCCGGCGATAAATATTGCACATCGACCTTTGGAAAGAGACAACCGGCTAATTTCGGCTTCGTAGAGCGTTATCTCTGTCGCACGAAATACAAACAGTCCGGTATCTATTAGGAGCTGTTAAAACAATTATGATTTGCTTCTTTTGATAATTATTTTTATTCTTTGTATAAAATACAAAAATAGGTAAAGGTCGATGTGCAATATTTATCGCCGGGTACTGTATACAATATCATTCACTGACTAGAGACTACTACGACTAGACTGGTGCTGATCCATACGTCAGGTTCGTGAACGGGCGCCGTCAGTAGGAACTGGTCATCTCTTAGCTCCCATGGCTTATTTTAATTTCTGAATTGTTTTTATATTTTTCATAACGGACGCTTTTAACCTGGAAGCCTTTCTACGTCGTTCTTACTGTTAATTGTAACATGAATGATGTAACAAATATTTTGTACCAATTATAAGATTTAAAAGTGTCCTTGGGAGTTTTTTGCCTGTTCTTCTCCATATGTACCTACTACGATTTATCTATACTAATATTATAAATTCGAAAGTAACTCTGTCTATCTGTCTGTATGTTACCTTTTCAGGCCTAAACCACTGAACGGATTGCGATAAAATTTGGCAGAAAGATAGATTTCATCCCGGGGAATGGATAGGATAGTTGTTATCGACATACCTCGCGGGCGTGGCCGCGGGCGGAAGTTAGTTTGAAATAAGTCCTTGAGTTTGATTTCACGTGCCATAATAAAAACTCACCTTCAATCTTACCATCGTCAACATCCATTTTCTTGTCATTTTTCTTGTCGACCGGTTCGCCTTTCTCTAAAGCGAGCTTCGCTCTCAAATCTGTATGGGACAAAAAAATTATATTCCATTTTTTTTATATAACATCAGTTAAATACAGGTCTAGTTATATAACGTGTATCAGAAAGGTATGGGCAAAGGGCTATGAAGGTCCGTAGCATCCTATAGCCCGGCGGCATTGTATTAAAATTTTTCAAAATGGCGGTATATAAATCAACAGCTGACATCAATGCAAACAGAAAACGTAATAAAACCAAACCCCGTAAAGCGTCACGTTTCCGAGATATTAACGTTTAAAGTTGACCGCGTGACATTCATATTTTTTGAACTTCCTTATATATGTTGCACAGAAGTTTGAAATAAGAACTCTGAATGTTTAAATTTCGAAACATCTATGCACACAGGCAAGTCCAGTTAAGCAGCCGACAACCTCCTTTTTTTTTGTTGTTTCTGCGTGAAAAATCCTCATGGATGTTCGTCGCCCTGGGGCGGGCGGAGTTGTGTCAGACTTGTACTGACTAAAAACCACTCCGGTGTTCCATCTCACACCCACGCCGAGGGTGACGGGAACGTACGATCCTACCGCAAGCCCCGACTGGTGCCCTCGGCTCCCTGGCGGACACTACGCGGCGCCACGTCGCGGCCTGATGTGTAGGCCGCGAGATGCCATCCCCAACACAAGAGAATCAGGTCATACCTTCGAGCTCCTTCAGAGGCTTAGGTTTCTCCCACACGCTCTCCTGCTTGGATGCGTTGTAGTAGTAGGGGCGTCCGTCTGGCGCGCGGTGCGTGGTCCACTCGCCAGCCGCCGCTATCAGCTCCGGGGATATCACCTGGCGGACAGATTGCGGCAATGGAATAGCCTCCACGGGTGCTTATACTGGGCATATTCACCAGTCAGCGAAGCTGGTAATACGCCCAAGGACATCTAATATAATAATCTTAATATATGTATATAAATTACGTGTCACGATGTTTGTCCGCGATGGACTCCTAAACTACTTAACCGATTTTAATCAAATTTGTACACCGTGTGCAGTTTGATCCAACTTGAAAGATGGGATAGCTCACATCTCCATTTATAATCGCAATATTATTTTATTGCAAATTATTTGTCTACCACAGCAACGCGTGGCCGGATCAGCTAGTATAATATAATAAAAATTTTATTGCTCAAAAGATTACAGAGATTTTACATTGATCACAAACCAGGCGAGCCTGTATCTTGGGCACCAACATGAAGGGTCTGCCATTTAAACGTTTATTTTAAAAACATGTTTGGTAATAATTTTCATAAATATTTTTTGACGTGACAACGTCTAATAAATCGATGAAGCTGGCTGCACACACGAAAAAACATGACTCATGTAGCGTTACCTCGCGGCCTCGCTCTGTAGCGTGGAGGCGTTCCATGGCGTGAAGTGCAAGCGAATATTAACAAATGCAATGCAACTATTCCATCAGCATTTTCTTATGACGTTGTCACGTTCAACTATCGTCAGTAAACCGACTTTACAGACAACCGATTTTTTTTTAAAGTATTTTTACTTTTTAGGCTGCGTTTCCACCAGAGATGAGCGAGGATGCGTAGCGAGGGATGTGTGTGAAACCAACCAATAACATCGCTTCATTTTTGAAGTGAAAACTTCTTTAGCCACTGTTACCATAAGCGACATCGCGCGTGTTTTGTTTATAAGACGATTCAAAAAATACCCGCTTCGGATGTGTGCGGCTGACCTCGGGATGTAGGTACTTAGTTTTAATGTATATATCCGATATGTCAGTGATTAATGGCCAAGTATTTTGTTCGAGTTTCGTTGTCACTTCTTTCGGCACTCCCGGAGTGCCAATGTTTTTTTTTTCAGCCTGTGTCATTCGAGTTGGTTACTTCATACTACCAAGTTATAAAACGTTTCTTTGCGTTCTTAAATAATGAATGACAACAATTTTATCTGGTTTTATTAAACTAACCATAGAAAACACGGAAATGATGTAAATTAAAGCAAATTAAATAAAATAACGACTTTAATCTGCGACCTTTTATTCAGCGTGAGGCTGTTGGGCCTGATTATCTTAGTCTTAGAAAAAAAAAACTTTATGCACTAGGACATAAAAAGCAATTTTATATCGCCTGTGCACAACATAAAGACGAACTTGAGAAGCATGAGAAGTGAAAACATTATTTATACTCACGATCTCGTCCTTAGCGGGCCTGTCAGCCGGCGTGGGCGAGTCACATATGATGGTCGGCTCTGCGGCCGGGCTGGCCCCGCTGGCCCCGCTGGCCCCGCCGGCCCCGCTGGCCCCGCCGGCCCCGCGCGCGCCCGCTCCCGCTCCTCCCGCGCCACCCAACGCCACTGCCGCACCCACTGGAGGGGGGGAAACCAGGTTAAGGCACAGGATACATACAGGTACTGATTTATCCAACGACAGATAATTTTATCGGAGGAATAATTTTGAAGTTTTGACAGTTCTTCCATACAAAAACTGTCAAACGTCAATTTTATTCCGTGAATAAAAATTATCTGTCCATTCAAAAATCAGCCCTTATTACCTAAACAAATGGAGTATAGTAGAAGATAGAGAACTAAGTAAATACTCACTGGAGTCAGGCACGGCCGCGTTGGCCATGTTGGGCGGCGGCTGCGCCACTAGAGGCGGCGGCCAGCTGGACCAGGCGGGCCAGCCGCCGCCGCCGCCGCCGCCCGGGCCCGGGAACGAGCCGCCGAAGCCGTAGCCGGCGCCTGCGTTACCGGGGAACATGTTACCTGCGGGAGAGGAACTTACGTGAAATAACAGAAAAATTGTGTACAGTACCCGGCGATAAATATTACACATCGACCTATTCGATCCTATCGATTTTATACAAAGAATAAAAATAATTATCAAAAGAAGCAAATCATAATTGTTTTAACAGCTCCTAATAGATACCGGACTGTTTGTATTTCGTGCGGCAGAGATAACGCTCTACGAAGCCGAAATTAGCCGATTGTCTCTTTCCAAAGGTCGATGTGCAATATTTATCGCCGGGTACTGTACCACGAAAGGGGAGGTAGAGGCGCTATGGTAACTTCCACATTTCGAAAGTTATGTGCGAGACTATTGCATGAACCTGACACAAATCCAGACTGAGCTGCTACTGAGAAATTTCCAATAGAAAAATTTTGGAATCAAATCTTGGAAAAACCCAATAATTTTTTCCCGACCTGGAAGCCAAACTCAGGACCTCATGATCAGCAGTCGCGCTTGCCACCAGTAGACCAACAAGGCAGTCTAACCAAATGCAGCTGAATACTAATATTTTACATAGAACAATACAACCCAGTTACTGAGTAACACATTGAGCTCCTTAATTTTTGAGTTGAGCTGCACGATTTCTGACAAATGCGTGCACTGACTGGACAGGTCCTCTCAATCTGTGTGGTTCTTTCCTCAAAAGACCTATAGAGGTATGAGGAACAGAGTGTAAAGTTCACTCATACTCTATAGAAAAGGGAGGATCCTCCGACCAGACGGGTGTTGTGTCTGGCGGGCAACTGCCCGTTGATTCATGTCGGGCCGTTGTCTTTATGCTAGTTGCGCGGTAAACTCTGCTTGCGCGATGCAGGATTTGCGTGACGTCAGTATGACGCGTTGTTTGCATGTGGCGTTGTAGATACCGCTACAGACCATCTCAGACCAATCTACATGGTCTTCATATAACCTGACCAAGATTATGTCTGGACTTTAAAATAGACTGTGACCTCTGAGTTTGTTTCGCCCTTTCTTCTCAGAATAGTCAGATAGGAAACGCCGACCTCATCTAGTTTAAAAAAAATATGATTGACGTGTAAAAGTGTTTGTGCAAACCTACTGACAAAAATAAAATCATTTATCATATCTCCTGGTCTCCTATTGAATTATTTATAACATAATCTTACCATTGGCTGGTTGTGCGATCGGCGCCGCGTTCTCTCCGGGCGGCACGTCATCATTATCCGTGGGGCTATCTCCCTCTTTATTATCCTTTGAACCTGTCAAAACAATAATTAATTAGAGACAATAAGTATTACAAACCTTTCATTTTTAGTGTAGTCGAGTCCATATCGCCGGTGGTAACTCTTTGATCTTGGACTAGCCTAGGATATTAGTTTCGATAAGATACGTCGCCAGATTTTGGGCCAAAGCACACACGCTACTTTTAGCATCGGCGATCTGCGATATAGCCGCTTTTTAGAAGCTAAATGCAGCGACCAAACATTCCACACCTTTGTTTGTTGGCTTGACTGTTTCGTTACTTCAGAAACTAAATATTCGCATCACCTCCACGACGACGGTAGAGAAACGGCGAAGCCATAAATTTTTACTGATATGTAGAATTTGTGAAATTAGGGTCGGTAGAGTTAGGCCGTGTAGATTCAGAAGCTTGGCTCTACATGAGATCTGATATCTTTTTCAGAGGGCAAACCTTATGTGGTCGTCTTATCAACATTTTACATGAAATGTTTCTGGTGCGTGTTGTTCTAAGATTGATTATTGATTCTGAGATACGATCTCAGTTGTGCCGATGTAAAAAAAGTGTTCTTTCGTTATTCGTTTCAGATTATCCAGTGTGGATTTCCTTTTAAATAAAACACATAACAAAAAATATATAAAAAAATAGTATCGACGCCTTAGAGTGAAAATCTCGTAAGTGTGTGTGCGCGTGTGTGTGTGTGTGTAACTTTTCAGGAGGAAGAAAGAACTGCGTGCTGTAAAATTTTTGTTCGGCGTCTTTTATGTTTTCTTTGCCGACTTCAAAAAAAGAGGTTCTGTATTCTTATTAATTAATATGGAAATTCAACTCGCTTTTATAGCCAGAAGTGTTCGATACTATAACATTGTCCGAAATGCATAAAATGCTACTTACATTCCCGAGGTTTTCACTCTAAGGCGACGGTATGAAAAGTATCATTCGATAAGTTGTTAGAGAATTAGTTAACAGATTGTGCGTATATGATAATGATATGTTACTGTTACTAGTAGGTACTAAAGAGCGTAAGTTATTTACCTCCTTCCTTCACCCATGGCGGTGGTTGCGTCATGAACGGCGGAACACTGCCAGTGGGGGGCGCGTTGTGGACACCGGGGGGCATCACGTTGGACATGACGCCGTTGGGCATCATGCCCATAGGCCCGGACATCGGCCCGCCCATGGGTCCGTTCATAGGCACTGTCTGGGGCATTGGTCCACCTGTAATAAAACACACATTTAAGATCACGTTTGTATGACCTAGAAAGGGTGGACAGAGGTATTTTGGTAACCTCACGTTCTGTTACCATAGGTGTGACTAGCTGACATAATATAATTTACATCTATTCAAAAAGCGCTAGTGTATTCTTCGTAAAAAGGGACTAAAATAGCTCTTTAACCCCTAGGGACTAAAAGTGATTTGAATTTGGAATGTGGATATTGTTAAAAAAAGTTTCAATCACTAAAGAGATCAATCACGAACATTGTATGAACAAGTAACAGGCTTTATGATAAAATAAAACGCGTACGAGCCAATTAAAAAAAAGAAGATAATTTATTTTCTCATACATTTGTTCTTATTGATTCTGAGGCGGTACGAATTTTGCCGGGTTAGGTAGTTTCATGTAAACACAGGATCACGCCTTTTCCCCCAAGGGTGAGGCAGAGTTATCTGATTTTGCTGGCCTAAAACTTCGCCATTTCCATTGCGTTGTCGGTAGTAGCACAGCAGTACTTTGACTGCAAGTTTTGTTTTGAGAGCAGGATTGGAGGTGGAGCGTAGTTTGCTACATAGCTCCACATCCAAAACCTGCTGCCGATAGCTGCCTGAAGATTTGTAAGAAAAATAGTCGTACCTGACGTAACCATGGCTTCCATATCGGACTGTGATATGACCTTGCAGGTGGGCGACTCCTGGGGCCTGGTCCAGGTGGTCTCCCTGGTCCTGGAGTGGTAGTAGTACGGCTTGCCTTCGTCAGACTTGGTCTCCACCCAGAGTTCGGGTGCCGGCTGTTAAAGGAAAAGAAAGATCAAAGAATTTTAAAGAGATTTTTCTTGAGAAATGTAATGAACTTGTTAATTCTGTAACATTTGAATCAATTTACAAGAAAGGCATTTATCTTATTATGTAAAATACTGCTTTACTGCATCCGGTTGGACTGGAAGCAGACCCAGACATAGTTGGAGAAAGACTAGATTAGGACTTATAACACGCAAAAATTGCTGATTTTCAGCCTAAGTTGAATTAATGAAAGTGCAAGTTTAAATTATTGTGTAGGTTACGGTGCAAATTTTCTTATGTTTTTTGCAATTTTCAGGTCACTGTTAATCAAAATATAATTTGCGACCGTAACAAATATGTATTTACAGCATTATAACCATAAAAATCATCAATGTAAGTAACTGTTTATTTGATACTTTCAAAATCCTAGAAAAACAACACTCAGAAAAAGGCACTTACCATATTAGGCGGCGGCATTCCAGGTGGACCACCAAACGGCGGAGGCTGTCCCATCATATTTGGCGGAGGGCCCATTGGTCCACCCGGAGGCATCATGCCAGGCGGAGGCCCAAACGGTGGAGGACCACCCATCATACCAGGTGGAGGCCCGCCCATCATCCCCGGGGGCGGAGGACCCATAGGTCCCCAGTTATTGTCAAAGTTCGGACCGTTGTTAGGCCCAAAGCCGCGTGGACCGCCGCGCCCACGGAAGAAGCCTCGACCTCTCATCGGGGGACCGCCTGGACCGTAGCCGCGACCTCTGAACCTCATAGGAGGCCCATTCATCCAGCCCGGCGGGGGCCCGCGGCCTCTACTTCTGTTCGGAATTTCATTCGTGTTAGACTTATTGAGAGCTCAGCACTAAATTACAAAAATGTTGATAACAATTATAGTTTTTAATAAACTATAATTTTTATCATAATTTTTTGTGATTTTAAACAATCAAAGATATACAATTATTCTATTTAAATAGTTATAAGCTTGGCATTTCATGTAAATAATATAAATTATGAAGTTTATAATGACATGCATAATTAGGCTGACATTTAAAGCTTACTGAAGCCCCCACGAGTATTTACTACTAAACCATAAGGGCTTCAGTGATAAAAATAAAATACTAGTCTTGTCTATGTGCAAACATTACAAATATTTATCGAAATAAGCTGCTAATTAAGCTGCTGTGAACTAATAAAAGCTAACATAAGATTTGAAGGCAAATTAACTGATTAGACTTTCAGGCTTTCAAAATGGAGGAGTCACAGGCTACCTAGCCTTTTCAAAACTATGTTAATCTAACCAAGAGCCCGGCCGACATTCGTAGATGTTTGACAGTCGTTACGGGTACTCAGAAAGCCGAAAGGCTAACAAACTGTCTTACCAAGGGGTATCTTGTTACACATTAACTGGGTTGTGGAGGTCATGATAGGCAACAAACGCTCCATGTAACATACTGGTATTCAGCTGCTTCCGGGTAGACTGCCGACCTCAACACAGTTGGGAAAAGGCAGATTGATTCAATGTTTAACATCACAGGCACTTGTCGTCAATGAAATATTGCACTGAGTTACAATAAAGTTAAATTGCACATTATTGAGCTGACCAATTGAGTGACAATGAATCTATATTTAAATATTTATTCCAATATTATTTACTTAGCTTTGTATGGGCATGTCATGAGGAGGGAGGAAATGCATGTGACTAAAAGAGTTATAAACATAAATGTTGATGGATAGAGAGGGAGAAGAAGGCCAAAGGAAAGATGGAAGGATTGTGTGAGGAATGAAATGAAAGAAAAGGGAGTGAATGATAGCGTGACAGTTGATAGGGGAGAATGGAAGAAGAAATGTCATAGAACACATATCAAACCGGAAAGGGATTGGTTTATTCACATTCTAACTTAGCAAATGTAAGACTGTTCACAAATTAATCCACAATTTAAATGACTAAGAATAGGGTAAATTCAAGTGGTTACAAAAAATAGTATTCACAAAAGTACTCACTTCAAAAATTATGCAAGTTACACCACATGTCAAGTCCACACATTATGTTTGTTAACACTTCAGGAAATACCACACAAAAGATTATGTTGTTTAAGAATTAAAATAATTAAATCAGTCCATAAAATTCACAAGTGGCTTTTATTTTGTTTTGACTAGTATATATTTAGCAGTTCTCAATTCTAGAGTAAAGTCAGACTACGCACAGCCTAAACCAGTAAAGAAATGAACAAGATATGGTCATTAGCAGTTAGCATATCGGCATATCTATTAACGACCATAACTGCTAATCTTCGACCTTCCTTCCTGTCCGACAGGCTTTCGTATCGATGATTAGCAGTCATCTATTTGATTTAAGCTTACAAAATTTTCGGGTTTTCGACTTGTGAAGTGTTTAGAGGCCTCCTATGATAACATTGATTGATATTCGATATGGTATGGAAATCTATCAAGTGAGATCAAACAGGAGGTTACGATGAATGTTAATAATGTTGCAGGCAAACATGCGGTCACACATAAGCTGAAGCAGTGCACAGATAATATAGCTTAAAGAGTTAGCAGCAGTAAAGAAGGTCAGCATGATTATCTAAACTAATATCATAAAGAGAAAAGAGTTGATTTTTTGTATTTTTGTTTCTTAAACTTCCACGCTAAAACGGCTGAACGGATCTGGATGAAATTTGGCACATGGGTAGACCTCGACCTGGATGTGGGACTATGATCTGGATGGAGGATACTTTTTATCCCGATATTCCCACGGGATTACGACTTATGAGGGTGAAACCGCGTGGCACAGCTAGTAGGCCAGTTCCTTCTCTGCATGAGAAGGGGCCTTTGCTCTGAAGTGGCACAGTTATTGTTGCAAAAACACTGCTGTTGTGCAACAAATCAATCCTTATTACACTTGACGGACAGTGGGTCTTCTTAGGGTGCCAGTTAACTTCAATTTTATAGGTAACTAGCTTTTGCCAGTGCCTTCACCCGCGTGGCAGCTGAAATTTATTCCACAGGAACATACTACCAGGATAAAAAGTATTAAAAAACGTGTTAATCCAGGTTATGAACTATCTGTGCGGCAAATTTCATCCTAATCCATTCAGTAGTTTTTGTGTGAAAAAGTAACAAAGTATGTGAGGATCAAACTCACATCTTTTTACTCACCAATAGGTATATTATAATTCAGATATTGTTCTAATTTATAAAAATTAGTCTTTATTATCTTTGGTAATCGTGCTATTTGCAAAAGCTTTCAATAATAAGTCTAGATAATTTTAAATCACAACAACAATGCAAGCAGATAAGCAATCACACAAAACATACAACTCGGAAATAATTGCAGGAAAATCAAAATCATTCCATTTCCGTTGCCAGTTACAGGATCAAATATACATGTAACAGTAATGACATGCAAGTGCTGGGCGGCAATGCGTAGTTTTATTAACACTAGGGGACATAGACGCTAAATTGTTAACATTCTTGGATTTCGAAGACTATGGCAGTAAAAAATCAATGTGAAGAGGTTATAATAAAGAAGATTTTACTATATTGATTCAAATGACCCCGCTAGGGTCGCTACGCAAAAATTAACGCAATTTACGCCAGCAGACTAGCTTACATCTACAGATTTTAAATGTAAGCACACCCAAGGGATAATTGTATAAAACAGACGAATTTACACATACAGAATGCTCTACAACTTTATGGAAACGTTGCGAATGGCCGCAAATCACCGCAAATGGTAATATAGATCACAAATTTCAATAAGATACTCGGGAAATGCAGCAAATTACAAAATTATTGATAAGGAACATGGTTTTTTTTTTTTGTGAAGCATAGATATGGTTACCTGAAGTTCCCGCGGCCCCGACCTCCTCGGAAGCTGTTTCCACCTTCGTCGTCTTCGTAATTCTCGTCGAACCCTACAGGCACTACATCGCTGAAATCTTTGGTATTGTCCACCAAATTTTCACTCACTTCACTATTAGGACGATTAATCACTTCAGTTACAGCTGAGTCCTGAGAGTCAATGTATTCCTCTTCCATTTTATGTATTATCACTACTAAATAAAAAAAAAACTTAAGTCCTCATGCTAAATCAGTTTAATTTGTTGAAATGGAGGCACATTTCATTTCATATCGAAATCAACCAAATCAACAATGTCGACCTAAGATGGCGGCCGGCGGCTTGCCTACTAGTGCTTGACACAACTGTAGTTATGTATTGTTGAGTCGATATTATCGATCATGTTCGAAGCTAGCGATATTTTTAGAATTCATGCAATGCGTTGGACTATGGGATTGTAGAATTATTGAAATCTTTTGTTGCAGATCTATGAACAAAAATGCTCTAAACGATTTTAATTAAACTTAGGTATACCTACGAAATAAGTCAAATAAGCACTCAGAACCACAGATTAGATATTAGTTGCTCAGAACTATTTGCGGTACCCACAGACTACAATATTCCTATGGTTTTGACTTTGACTATACGCCATTTAAACATCAATGCGATACGCTTCGAGATTTTTTTGGCCCCGTGTTAAGTTGTGGACTATCTATCTAAAAGTTATTTTTGCATTCATTTGTGTGCACGTGCGTTATTTCATAGGGTTGCGAACTGCTGCACGGGCAAACACGTGGCTATCTAAGCCATCTACTTTTGGCGCCAATTTATTAGTCAAGGCGTGCTATAATTTTATAAATTAACTAGCTGCGCCCCGCGGTTTCACCCGCGTAATTCCTGAATTTTCTTTGCTATAAACCTCACGGAGCCCGAGACCTTTCCAACGAATGCAAAACCGTGGAAATCGGTTCGTGCGTTCTGGAGTTATAGCGTCAGGAAGGAAAACCCGACTTATTAAACGGTTTTATTTAGCTCACCCCGTTTGTTTTATTCTTTATTCTTGTGTCATATTTAGTAATTCAAATTTCACCCTCTTCCTGTCAACCGATTAATCTGAAATTTTTTATATAGTAGATTGTCGACTTGGCTCAAATTAAAATTGTGAATACTTAAAGTGGCTATTAAGTACCAATTGGCTATTTTTTTCCACAGAAGCATTTTATTCAAAAACGTTAGTTATAGACCATAGCAGACTTACTATTTTTAACCGACTTCAAAAAAGGAGGAGGTTCTCAATTCAGTTTTTTTTCGGGCCAACTCCCTCATATACCTATAGACGAATTTACAAATTTTTTTTTGTTCGAAAGAGGTTTTTTCCGAAATGGTCCCATTTAAATTTCGTAAAGATCTGATGATGAGTTTCGGAGACAGACAACGGAACTCTTCAATAAATTCCAGCAAATCAACCACGATTGCTGCTATAGCATATGTATGCATTGTTTACGCAAGCACACAACATAACATCACGCCTGTACCCTTTAAAGGGGTAGGCAGATGTGTTCAATAGCTTTCTGTCACTGATATTCACATAGCAAGTAGTGTTATATGAATTTGTTTAGGGTAGGTTAGGTAGATACAACTAAAAAGTGAAAAATAAAAACTTTTTACAGTGTTTTTTTTGGGAAGTCGTTGTTTTTTTTAACATCGACATTCGGCAATTTTAACGCGGTTTTATCAATTTCTGTTGATATTGCATTGGTTGTCTAGAGGTAAGCTAATCGGTCGCTATATTCGAGCTTTCGAAACTCGGTGAAAAGAGAAAATCGCTTATCGACAATTCTAAAAGTAGTATGTCTGCAAAAGTCTTATGGCCAAAAACATACACGATACGACGTCGAATCGTGGCTGGTTGCGACGTCGTTTCACGATGCAATGTCGTGTCGTGCATATATACAATGCAACACGTAGATTTCCACTACGAGGTGCATTCATTGTAATAATTCATGACACGACTGTTAGCACTTCGTCGTGTCGTGAAAACTGACGAAACAATCCTATGCCGGGGTCGCATTTAATATTCAATACTCAAAGATGACGCACGACCATAGTCCATAGCACAGGACGCTGTTCCATTAAGGATAATTTTTGATCTACATCAATGTCATGCCTACACGATGGGACGTCATGTCGTGAATTATTACGATGCACATCGTCGATTTCCACGACACGACATCACATCGTAACACGACATCGCCACGTGCCACAATGCGACGTCATATCGTGTGTGTGTTTAGGCCTTTACTTATTATGTTAAAAAATACTCCCGTTGAGTGAGACATTCGCGGCAGCAACGATAGATAAGCAGAAAAATAAGTAAGAATATAAAGAAATAAGAAAAATCTACTCATTACCTCAACCAACATTTTATTTACGCCAATGTTAAGAGAAAGACCTGTTCAAAATACATCATTTAAACAACTTTGTCCAAAAAAAGAAGCGTGCAGGGTCCTAATTGCTTAACACACTTTCAATATCAATCTGAATGATTTGAAGGATCAATTGCTTCTTAAGTTCGAAAAATAGTTTTCTCAACAACGTAAATAACGCAATGAATGTTGTTGAACTGTCAAAATGAAAGCCATTGCTACTGTACAATGCGTGCCACGAAAGTTGAGACACCACGTGGTTTGACATGCGCAGTACACGATTTTAGGTATCTTTAGCGGTATGAGGTCTGAGTGCGGGACGGGACCGGACGTCATAGGGGCGGCGGAAAGAGCGGGGGAGGCGGGGTCAAGTCTCATCTTTCGTGGCACGCATTGTACGAACGCCAGCACATCAACCTACCCGAAACTGTCAAATTTTCGCAATCAACTTTGAACCTTATACTTTAGTGATAAAGTTGAAAATCTATTAATGAAATCTGACAGATTGTAGTAACTTGATGTGCTGGCGTCTGTACCACCAAACTTTTATACAAAGAATAAGTCTTAAACTGAGAATAAATTTAGAAATTTTTAACGGTTCTTCATACTAGAACTGCCAGATGTCAATTTTATTCCACATATAAAAGTTATATCTGACTTTGGTAAAAACAGCCCTTAAGGGGAAGCGCTAAGGTAGCCCGCGAAATTCAATTTTTTTTTGGTTTTTTGCAATTTGCTGGTCAGTATTAAGTTGTACGTTGATTAATATGTGATTCGCGGCCGTAAAAATATGTATTTACAGAATTATAATCATTAAAGTCAGCAACACAACTCTCTAAGACCACATAAGTCCAAAGAATAAGTTGTGTTTCATGAAATCATCATTCTTTGGACTTACGTGGTCTTAGAGAGTTTTGTTGATGACGTTAATGATTATAATTCTGTAAATACTATTTGTTACGGCTGCGAATCATATTTTGATCGACGTACAACTTAATACTGACCAGCAAATTGCAAAAAACCTAAAAAAAATTGAATTTAGCAAAAGTTGCATTAAAGCGTTGCAGTAACATATTATTGTTGCTCGAATCATGTTGCATCAACTCGGTCTATCGCAGTCCACTGTTGCACATAAGCCTCTGCCAGGGTGCGCCACAACACCGTCCGCGGCTTTCCGGATCCAGTGTGCTTACTCTTTAATTTAATGAGGGTTTTCGTGAAAATTTACGACACCAGTTGGCACCACTGTGACAAGAGGTCTCCCAATACAAAATATATGATGACGTTCATCATTCGATTCATTCATTCGTTCATCATTCCGTCATGACTAAAAAAAATATAGGCTCTTTGACAGATGCCTGGACCTGACGTGCCAGTGCTGCCACCTAGCGAACGTCATTTCAGAAAACCCTCATTCCGATAGATCGACATTGGAATTGTGACGTTTCGTACTCTTGAGTTCGATGCTAGCGCCAAATGATTTTTAGATTGGGTGTCCATTTTGGAGAACTAAGTGGAATTGGGTTCGAGCTTGGCGTGGGGTAATTGTTGACAATATTGTATTCAAGAGTACCGAATCACGTGACTGTAAAATTAACATTGGAATCATATTGGCATCTCATTGGAATTAAAATTAGTTTGGAGAGTAAGCCCCCAGTTTGTCCCAGTCACCTTTTTTAGGTTGTCGGTTAATAAAATCTAGCGTCCCTTCACTACGCTTGCACTGGACTGGAGACCACGGTATTGCGTGATCTCCACTCTTGCGGTGCTATTCTGTAAAAATCTCACCGTGAAAACTTAGGTGAAATGAGCGTGGAGTGAGCTGGGGACTTACTCTCCAAACTAATTTTAATTCCAATGAGATGCCAATATGATTCCAATGTTAATTTTACAGTCACGTGATTCGGTACTCTTGAAAACAATATTGTCAACAATTACCCCACGCCAAGCCCGAACCCAATTCCACTTAGTTCTCCAAAATGGACACCCAATCTGAAAATCATTTGGCGCTAGCATCGAACTCAAGAGTACGAAACGTCACAATTCCAATGTCGATCTATCGGAATTAAATTGAAGAGTAAGCACCCTGTCAATAGTGTCAATTCCTAGCAATACAAACTCACTTCACCCAAGTTTTCACGGTGAGATTTTTACAGAATCGACCGGCAGGACATGTTGGCTATGTTGCACGTCTCACTGCCAATACATGTCATGTTTCCAGCAACAACCATGTTGCTGCAACAACGCTGCGCAACTTTCCTTTGCCAGGAATATACTTGTCTTTTTCGATTATTGCAGATTTTATGCGGGGAAGGAAATCATGGGCTTAAACCCATCACGTTAACAGTCGTTCCCTGTATGCGGATCACACACCTTAGATCACCAACACGAGTAGTAACAACTAATGAAAAACAACCCTGTAATATTTTAACGAGCGTCCTCTTCGACACGCCGTGATCAAAAATCAATCACGGGGTCCAATTCAATAGAAAATTGGCATGCAATGATAAACTGTCTTCGCTAACAATAACAACAAAAGTTTATGTACAAAACAGAAGATGTACCTTTTTTATAAGTGGTCGCGCGTTGTCTGCTGAAATGCGGAGACTTGATCAGAATATTATTGTATTTTTATATGATTAGCACTGGCGCTTGTCGTCGAGAGGATTCAGGTATGGTATACCTACACAGATGACCTTATGCACTACCTATGCAGGGCGCGGCGCGCAGGCGCGTAGATGTTATGAGCTATTTCACTTGCACTTCGCAGTATACAATTGAGAGGGTCATATTTGGTTAGGTACCTACTTATTTCGTATCTAGATTGATCGTATCGGACCCTCTGTTCAATGATGCGCCACCACCGTGTGGCGTGGCAACAAGTCTTAAAGACGGTAATGTTTTTTACAATCGGAATTTTATTGGATTTCACGTTTTTGTCGTGTGGTTCTCAAGTCGACGATAATAAAACCGAAGAGCTTGTTTGTTTGTCTGAACGCACTAATCTCTGGAGCTCTCAGTCGGATTTCAACAATTCTTTTTGCCAAATTGCCATTGATAGCCTAATTCTTGAGGAATAGCTATTAAAATATATACGACCTTAGAAGCCAAGCAACCGGAAAAAATAGTCGGTAAGAACGCTAAGCGAAAACGAAGCAGTAGCGCGAGTAGGCGATGCGATGCGACGGGATAGGGCGGGGGAAAAAGATATTTCACGCACACGAAGTCGCGGGCAGAAGCTAGTTAATATTTGATACAGACGTCCGAATAAAATACGTCAACATAGCTAAAACATAACCCTTCTTTTGAGCCTAACCGCAATCGGGTAAAAAAGGTTCACTTTGAAGCTGGCTGACAACTCAAGAGGCCTCATCCATTGTTCCGAGACAGTTGCTTCGATGTGTACCTACCTACCTGACAGGGCTAGCCGAGCCTTCATCTGCCGACAGTATTGAGAGAGGCTAACGGAGCCGAAGATCTGAACCATCATCATCATGTCAGCCGAAAGACGCTGCGCTGTTGGGGTTCTGGAGCTGGTCTTAGAGCACCTGGAGCCTTCATGTGACAACAACCAGGTTACGAAGTATGTAACACACTCCAGTAGCCAAGCGGGGTGCTGTCTGAAGGTTGCAAAATAAAAGAATAGGTGTACGATTACAGTAGTGCAAATAACCCTCTTTCTGGCGCAGTCGGGTAAAAATAATAGGGTCACCACTGGTCTACAACATATTGTAGAGCAGTGGTGGCCCAGTGGTAACGGCCGCGTTTAGATTGCAGGTTCGAACCCCAAACAGGCGCTTTACTTTGTATAAATTATTTCATCACCACTGCTCTCAAAACGGTGAAGAGGAAAACATGATGAGGAAACAACCGGTATGTTCTAGAACTAAACATTCGATGACACGTGACATCTTCCAACCCGCACTGAGGTAGCTTGGTGGATTACGGCCCACTCCCTCTCACCGTGAGGAGGCCGCCGTCCCAGCGGTCGGAACATATAGGTTATGTACGCTGTGTTGTGTTGTGTTGAACTTGGCAGAGGGCCAGAGTCTAGCGTATTAAGGCTGCGTTCAGATGGCGCACTGTGTGCCGTCACAGGAGTCTTTATAGACCAGCCTGACTATCAGTGTCCACGTTTTGTCACCGTATGTTACAACGGGCACTTGAAGATTTTGAACTGTGCGTACGCTCGGCGTAGCCTTCTGTGCATACACACGAGTTGACGAGTGTCGACGACAGAGGCAGCTGCAACCGACGACACGTGTCGGCGGCAGCCGTCGCAGTGTAGCTCTTGTATTTGAGTACGATGCTCAAATACACAAGCGACACGCTGAAGAAGTGCGAAGGTGAATTATAGTGTATGTGTATGTGAGAGGGGGGGGAGAGAGAGTGTGTGTGTGTGTGTGTGCGTGTGAACAAAACTACGAAAATGAAAAATCAAATGGGGTTTTGTAATGTTACGATTTTTATTACATTTTTAACAATAATTTTTATAACAATTAAAGAATCACAAGTCCGTGCTTTCGAAAGCACGTTAGGCTGTTTGTCGTTTCGGGTCGTCAGAAGCCCAATCTGAAAACCAGTCTTACCCAGGGGTATTAGGTTACCCAGTACCGGGGTCGTGGAGGTCAGATAGACAATGGCTCCATGTGAAATACTGGTATTCAGTTTCATCCGGTTGCCGACCCCGACGACACAGTTTGGTAGAAGCGACAGATTGAATTTATCAAGCGACAGATTGAATTTATCAAGCGACAGATTGAATTTATCAAGCGACAGATTGAATTTATCACAAGTTGAAAGTTAAAAAAAAACAAGCTTCGGGTCAGAAATTTTGTAGCACTAATGATTGTCACAATGGATTGGCCATAGCCTACTTATTCCGCCATCAGGACTAGTCGGAGCCTTGAAATCATTGAACTTGGACGCGCACCGCGGATGAGCGTTCAAGTGGGTGAAGCAATTGGGAAACCTTGGAATTTCTCTTTCTACGTCAGTCAGAACGTACCTTGGCTTGTGACAAGTCGGTATGGATCTCGGCTTGTCATAAATCGGAAAGGACTCATCGTAAGTAGCGCAGACGTTCTGAGTTTTGAGGTCCTGGAATGACCTTTTCGGTTGCGTGCTGCCACTCTCAACGGCTTTGTTTGCTCGTATGCTTGTAATGGCGGTCAACGTTGACTGGTAACAAGTGAGTATGGTGTTGACCAGGGGCTTCGGTCGATCCGTTAACTGCTTCGACTCATTGTAACCTGGGTGTTTGTGGAACACCGTCAGGTTGCTCCCTGGCCGGTTAAGAGGTTGCACAGTGTTAACGGCCTTCTTAGGCGGTACCGGAACCAATGTTTCTTCTTCTTCAGAGCTTGCAGTAGTGCTGGTGCAAGTGGGGCAGGCACAAAGCTCTTCGACGTCAACTTTGTCAGTGGCCAAAGCAATACAGCATTGGGTAAAAGGGACGGGGCCCGAGGGTGACCCGAGGGTTTTCTCATTGACAGGGATAGGACGCGCACATTTGCAATTAACGCATGGGCCTGACCACTGTCCGGTGGTGCTTGGCGCGGGGGGCGGTGGGCACCACTGTCCGGTGGTGCTCGGCGCGGGGGGCGGTGGGCTGATGGGTTCACACAGTCCAGTAGAGCTTGGGCATGGGCATGGGTATGGGTATGGCGCGACTCCACAGCATGCACCACAGCCGAAGGGAAGGCACGCGCCACAACCGCAGGGCCCGCAACCACATGCACCGCAGCCACAAGGGCCGGTAAGAGGGCCGCAAGGCCCGCAACAAGGGCCACAAGGGCCGCAGCCGCATCCACAAGGGCCGCATGGGCCACAGGGGCCGCATGGGCCACATGGGCCACAAAAAGGCCCACAAGGGCCACAATTACCACAAAAAGGCCCGCATGGGCCGCAGGGGCAAACACGCATACCGCCGCAACAACCAGTACAGCAGCACCCCGGGCCTACGCAACATTGACTGGAAGGACTGCAGGGACCGAACCCGCCGACACCACAACCAACACCGGGAAAGCAAGGACCACACGGTCCAAACGGGCCTTGAGGGCCACATGGACCACACGGCCCTTTACCACCGCAAAAAGGGGCACACGGACCACAGCCGCCACAACATGGGCCGCAACACGGGCCACATACGCCACACGGACCACACGGCCCACCTGGCAAAGGATTGATAGAACGTCCTCCCCCCTTAGCTGATGCATGAAGAGGGAGACAGTTCATAGGCAAAGATCTCATATTAAATGGTAACTTAATTTTAGTCACATCCAACATATTCATGGCTTGCTCACTAGGCATAAGGTTGATCGTACTACGGTGATTACCAGAAGTTGGCATTATTGCAAGACTGTTAAGCACTCCGCAGACACATCCCGGGTTACAGGGACCACATGGACCGCCAGGGTTAGGAGCACAAGGGCCGCAGGGGCCGCCTGGGGCCACGGGACCACCGGGGACGCAGGTACCTGTCACATGGTATGGTCCGCAGAACCAGAAGCCGTAAGGGTAGTAGTAATAACCTGTCATGTATTGGATGCACCGCGGGGGCGTGTTGCAGGGCGCGGGGAGGGCGCTGCAGCAGGACCCGCACCGCGCGGGGCAGGGACAACAAGGAGCGCAGACGTTGCTAATGTGTTGCATCATCGCCGATGTACTCTTGTCTGAAGACATCAACGGCTCATTCCGGTAGTATGGCCGACAGTTTTTAGAAACCGTTTGCGGTGTTTTTAAGCAGAGCGGGTGACGATAGTGGTCTTGATGTATGATAGCTGACTGAGTCTTCGGCAGGTATAGGCACGGAATTGGAAGAACCTGTCGGGGCCCACTTGCTCCGAAGCACGGACAGGACGCGCACCGGTGCAGAGGCCAGGCGGTCTTCGGCTTCTCAGGGGCCGCTTGCCTCTGCATTCCATGCATTCCGGCCACCGGAATATCCCGACACACATATAGTTGCTCCATCGCATTCTTCATCGACGTGAGATTCGCTGAAAGGACGATTGTTTTACTGTAATCACAATCCTATCTAATAAAATGTATACAAGGGGTGTAGTGCAAAATTAAACGGCAATTTATCAAGAGATGTTTATTGAAATTCTTGTTCGTTACAAATTGGTGTTATTTCAATAGATTTTAGTGGGAATCATCAGCTTTTGTTCCAAGAACGTCTTTTCGACCTTGTCTAGTTATGCTTCTGTCTCGTATTCCTTGTATTCGGTGACTTTTATGGGCTGAGGGGGGTACGGCTTTCGATAATTCGGGATGTTGGTGTACTGGAACGCCCCAGGAAATGTGGCTGGTCTATCGCGTTGCTCCCTAGTCATTAAGCCTCTGGGACTTTCTAAAACGGGGCCTAGTTCGCAATTAATTTTTTTGGACCGCTTATGGTGTATGGGGCTCCTGTGTTCTGAACGCTTTTCGTACATATTAGAGAAGGGATGGCGCAGCCGTGAACTGAAACTGGGCTTGATGTAGGGTGTGCAGTAAACTGCGTGCTGCTGTTCATGGAAGGCGCCGAGACGCTGGGGACTAGTCTGGGGCTTGGTGCTGTAGGGGCATACATTCACAGACGAGTGAGGCATGTGATGACGCGGGGGCACTAACCCAGGGACGGCGTTAAAGGGGAAGAACTTGGCTATGCCTCCTTTGACGCGGGGTTGTGGAGTTCTTTCAGGTTTGGCGGCTTCTTTAGTTGGTAGTGGATAATTGATAGCTTGCTGATGGGGTTTTGCTGGGGGTGGGTGATTGGTCGGCACACTCTGGCAACGAGGTTCTGGGTCACCACCTACCACGGCCGAGGCGACTGGGTTCATACAGGCACAGCATTTCGGACAAAGACAGCATTTCGGGCAAGGGCAGCATTTCGGGCAAGGGCATGAGGGTGGTGGGCAAGGTGGTGGGCAAGGGGGGCAGGGGTTCGCAGCACAACAGGGGCCACAGGGAGTGCATGTGCCTGAGACATGGTACGGCCCGCAGAACCAAAAGCCATAGGGATAGTAGTAGTAGCCAGTCATGTACTGGATGCATTTTGGAGGCGTGTTACACGGTGGGGGTAAGCTACTGCAGCATCCCGCGCAGCATGCTGGACATGGACCGCAACAGCATGGAGGTGGGGGACAGGATTTCTTGCCAGCAGAATACGAAGTATGAAAATTACTGCAGGGCACCAAGTTAGGCATCGAGCCTGTCCGGTGCGTCAATAGCGAGTCGAGAGATTGAAGCATGGAGCGCGTAGGACCGCATTTTATTGGTGAATCGCTGTCTGTCGTTCGAGAGAGAGGCACGATGTATGGGCAAGACGCGCAGAATCGCAAACGTGAGGTCTCGCTCCCACCGCGACACTCCGTGGCCGATGGCAGCGGCTTCGTCTTTTCAGGCTTCACGGTCCCCACGCGCAGCGGTCGGGCCTTAATCTTGAAGTTTCTGTGGTTTGGGACCGCCGTCGCTGCAAGGGAATTTTATGCTATTCACCTTCATTAAAAGATCCGAGACTATCATCGGTGGAAGTTCAAATATTCAAACGGGTCAAGTTGCTCGCAAAGATTACTCATTAGATAACTTCGCTTCAATAGTGTTGGGTAATCTGTGCGGGCTGTCAAATGAAACTATCAAATTATATGGAGGATTTATTTGTAAACGTTTAAATGTCATAAAGTACAAAATATTTTCAAAGTTATTTATAAATCGAATGTTTTATTCCAGAAGTATTTCATCAGGAAAGTTATCACGTCGCCTGCTTGTTATAACTTCCGGCCATTCTAGCTGGAATCTTTTTATCCTCTTTCTTGGTGTCATCCATTGTGCATGGTGGTGCCTTCGCTAAGCATTGCGGGCATATAGGGCTTGCTACGCACTTTTTCGGACATGGTTTAGGGCAAGGTGGGCAACATGGGCCACATGGACCACAGGGGCATGGGCAGCAAGGTCCACAAGGCCCGCACGGGCCACAAGGACCGCAAGGGCCACAAGGGCCGCAAGGGCCACATGGGCCGCAGGGGCCACATGGGCCGCAAGGGCATGGGCAGCGACAGGGACCGCAAGGGCCACATGGACCGCAGGGCCCGCAGGGCCCACATGGTCCGCACGGGCCGCACGGACCGCACGGGCCGCACGGGCCGCAGGGTCCACATGGGCCGCAGGGACACGGTCCGCACGGGCCGCAAGAGGCGCAGGCAGGGGCGCAAGGAGGGCACGCCCCGCAGGTGCAGCAAGGTACACAGGGTCCACACGGGGGTGCACATGGGCCGCATGACCCGCAGCCGCAGTAGGGGCAGCCGCATGCTGGACAAGCCTTTTTCTCGTCCTTTTTGTCGGTAGCATAACTTCTCGTCAAGCCGCGCTGATCTCCACAACACAGAAGCTTCGTTCGCCCATAGAACCGGCGCTCGAAGAACGCCACATTGTAGTCGCGAACCGCTGGAAAGGACATCCAAGCATATAATACTAGGCGAGAAAGCCGCTGGTTGGAAGCTCATGCTATTCGGAAGAACGAAGGGCTCACGCGCACTCGCCGAGTATTATAAGCATGGAGGTCCTGTGACGGTGGCCACCGTTCTCCAAAATAACAGAACCGCACCAGCGGCAGGTACACCGAAAGGACAATGTTACACCAAGCAATTTAGTTGTCTGGTCAATTCAATGCATTAAGGTGCCACTAGTCGATATTTTTTTCCATACAAATTTCGGGAGTATTACTTAATTGACATTTTGCATCAAAAGAAACATGATATTGTTTTCTGTACGGAAACTAAAATAGTAAAATAAAAAATCATAGTGTAAATAAGTAATAAAATCTTCAAAACAAACTCCGTATCGACAAAGCTCAGTTATCGAAGAGCTCAAACTTTTATTTGTAATTGATTTATGCAGTGGTTTTTCGTTTTTCCAATGCACTTCGAATTTTTTCACGCGACTTTTAGTTCGGAACGTTGTTTATGCGTAGAACGTAGACGTGCATGCACACTAGCGTCTAACTGCTCATCACCGATACTATCTCTTGTCGGACAATGAGACAGCGTGCTTTTTGTCCATGTCCACCAGTGAGTTGGACCTCGCGACTAGTTCCACCTTAAACCTTAAACTTTTGTTTTAACTTATTCGTGTGCGTTCATTAGACAATTAAATTGCTTCGTGTATTCGAGTTCAGAAAGCAGCCGTAAATGTCAAGTGACAAATGTCAAACTGACAGCTTTTGCGCGATTGTCTTTCTTTATTTTAAAATATTTTTAGCCAAGTTTCAATGCTTATTATTGCTATTATTTTTACTTAAATACTACATACATACGCTATGCTACCACTTACCTGTCCGTTAGAACCAAGATGAACACAAAGATGATACCTATCTACTAACAATGATACCCTGAATTTAAATTACTAGAATATTCCACCCGATTTAGCCCACACTAGTGATGTGATCCGTTTTCCTTAGTCGAGATCTATGCTACGTTAGCTTACACAAAAAACTATTGGATTTAGTTACAATGGCATTCAATCAATAGATTATACTCACATAATACTCCGTTATTCCTTTTATTAGCCGCAGTGGCTAATGGTCGCCCTTTGAAGTACTTAAGCAACGACACGTTTTTGGGCAAAATCGCCTTCCTGAATACTAGGGACATGTTTCGCGATTTGCTTGTCCTTTTTATTTTAATATGTACTAAGAATTTTGTTGCCTGATTGTTACTTGATAATTTAACGAGATAAGTGTATATATTTTACTTGAAAATTTAGGCCATGGTAGGAGCGTGACCTTAGAGCTTGTCTCTTTAGAACAAAAGCTGCGTGACTGAATTTTGGACGTTCGATTTTTTTCAATATTCTTTTTCAAATTCTTTTTCTGGCTGTCATTTCTTTCTTTTTGTTTCTTGGTATATTTTGCATAAAATACTGTTTGTTCGTTTGGATTAAAGACTTTTTTTTACCGAAAGTCATAACATCGTGATACTCAAAATGGTTCAAACATGACCCTGGTCGAAAGTCTACGGCGCGCGGTGTCGGGGACAAGGCAATTTGCCGAAGTGGAGTTAGGCAGGACATAGCCCTCTATATCCAGGCATTTACTTTGTGTAAATAGTTTCATCACCACTGCTCTCAAAACGATGAAGGAAAACATTGAGGAGACCGGCATGTCCTAGAACCAAAACTTCAAAGACATGTGACATCTACCAACCCGCACTGGGCCCGCGAGGTGGTTTACAGCCCAATTGTATCATTCGGTAGGCCTGTGGTCTGTGTCCCGCAGTGGGAAGATTTTAGGCTGATTATGATGATGTTTTAGTAACGATGACGGGTAACGAAATAAACGAACAGTTACAAATCCAAACCACGGGTGGAACCATAGGCTGCCATAGACGCTCAATCTGACTGACAGCATTTGATTGATCTTTGGTCACGAAATGAGCAAGCCTGAAGCGATGCCTTTTTTTATCGTGTGTAAATCCTCGTGGACGTCCACCACCCTGGGGTGGGTGGAAGGGTTTGTTGGACTATTACTGACTAAAACCACACGGTGTCCCGCTGCTACCTTTAGCCGGAGTGCTTGCGCATTTCGTCACGCTACCCCGGCCAGGTGTTGGACCGCATGAATCCATACGGCCGCATACGGCCACCATTCCTCTAGAAAGAGGCGGGCGAGACGATCAGTCACGAACATCTTCAGTCAGAGTCCAAAATCCGGCTGAAGAACATGGATATTAATAAAGTTAAAGCATGCGTTGCTTGTATCCTTATATCTTTAAAGAAACGTGGTCAAGAAAATGCTGGATGAAATCGTGGTTGCAAAAAAAAAGAGTAGAACGCGTTTATCTTCTTCCTGACGTCATCTACGGTTGCACCTGGCATAATTTTTTGGTATACTTTTTGTAATTTTAAATATAGCTTCTAGCCGTTTATACTTATTTGTGTACTTAAACATTATTTCTGGGGTTCCTAAAGCGGGATACGTTTCCAACGTAAATGAAAATTCCTTTTCGACTCCTAAATAAATAATTATTCAACGGCAATGCAGCTGACTCGTGACCATAGAGTATAGTAAGTATAAAGGCTCGTGACCACGCCCGGCGTCTCATGCGTGATTGAGCCTTTAAAAATTGCTGTTCCATATACAGGGTTAGTTTTCAATGGTACCTACAGAGGCTACAGACTATCAAACTGAACAATTTTGTCCACGGAACCAACACCGTAACCGCGAATAAAAATTCAGCCGTCCCATACGTTTAGGTCGAATAGGTATTGAAGTTTTCTATGGGACAGTTGATAAATTTTACGCGATCACGATATTCATCCCATGGAGAAAGTTGTTCAGTTTGATGGTCTGTACCAACACCCTTAAATTTGGCTGTTCTTTGAAAACTAACCCAGTTTAAAGAACAACAATTTTTCATTAAACCTACAAGAAATTTCAACCTTGGTGGTCCAGAACCATGTACTGATCATAATAATAATAATAAGGTAAGGTACTTACTTCTATAAGGTACTTCCCTTTACTGCCCCGCTGAAAGTTTCCACCCTGTATACTAATCTCGTTTACTTACATGGAACCTACAATATTTTGTACAAACGCCAGCACATCAAGCTACTACAATGTCAAAGGACATGTCCAGAAATGGTTTTTTATTATTTAATAATTCCAACCAGAGTAAGTTAAATATATTTGGATAGACATCCTTAAAACTAGTCGTTCTAGTTATATCATACATTTTTAAAGACCTCCAATTTTGAGAAAAATCGTTTTTTGTTTTCGTGAGAATTTACATCTAAAACGAACAAACCTTCTAATTATCTAGAATAATAAAATGAACACACCTAAAAAAAAAGTAAACTTGTCAAAATTGACACAGGAGAACTGTCATTACTGGCAGTGAGCGTCAACGTCAATCAATTTTTGATGTAGGAGCATGACGTCCACTGACGTAATGACGTCGGACGAATGACGCATGGAGCCGGTAGGGATGGCGATCTGACCTCAATTAATCGTTTTATCGGGCGAAAACAATCGATTTTTTAAATCAATTTTTAGCATAGAAAATCAACATTTGTGTTTTCTATTGAGACTATAAGATATATTATTTATTTTCTAAACTTTTTAATGTAAAATCATTAAGAAAATAAATGTCTTGTTTTATACCGAATACTCTTTATATGGTACTTAATTTGTTATTAACGAATTCCCTGAACTAAAAAAATCCCTGATTTTACTGATGAGAAATCGTTTTCATAAAATGGACTAAACATATTTACATCTAATCTTCTAAGGATCTTTTTCGGCAAGAATCGATAACACTTTGAGCTGGTGACACCAGCTATGTATGGCTAACTCGATTATTCGAGTTGCGCTCAGATTGAGATGCCGCGATCGAGTTGAATTAGATTGCCACGGTAAATGAAGAAGCGAGTACGTGATTGACGTCTCTGGTTTGGCATGTATTTGAACCTTATTTTATATTTAAATTCTACTGAAATTGTATTTTAAATAATTAAAATAGTCTCAATATACGTTTCCTTGCGAATCTATAAAAAAAATCGTCACGAAACAGAGGTGAAAAAACAATAGTTCGTTCAATTTCATCCATTTACCAGAGTTCCGTAACTCGAGTTCAACTCGAGTCACATGAATTTCAATCCGAGTAACCTTATCCTGAGTTGGCACATCTCTAACGCCAGTGACAGCTGAAAAATCATGTCTGAATGGGCTCAATCGGGAATTTATAATAAAAGTAGTGGACTGTATTAAAATAGGTGTAATACCATAATTAACATAGAATCAAAAAACAATGAAATGCCCGTGGTCGAGCGCGTCTGTGAGCTGAGTGGCGTGGAGGGCCCGCAGCGGACGTCGAGTACCGTGTTCGGTACCCCGACACCCCGCGCCGTCCCCTCGGTTGATCACGCGCATATGTGATGCGCCGACATATTCCCCGGGTTGAAGGGAAGTCTTCAATCTTCGACTGGAAGGGGGCAGATGCAGTTGAAGGCACGACGAATGGTGCCCCGCTTCGTCTTCAGTTCGGCCACTCTCGTGACCCCGTCGACGCCGGGATAGGTCTTTGTGACCCGGCCCAGGGACCAGAGCAGAGGTGGCGTTGTTTTGTCCTTTATCAGGACTAAGGACCCCGGCTTCACTTCACCTCTGGAATGAAACCACTTGGATTTTGCCTGCAGCAGAGAAGTGTACTCATTATGAAACCGTCGCCAGAAATGCTGCCTGATGTGCTGGATTCTCTTCCAGCGATCCAATCGCGTGATGTTGGCTTCAGTCACCTGAGGATGTGGTACTGATAAGAATGGCCGTCCAATTAGGAAGTGGAAGGGAGTGAGTGCCGAAAATTCGTTAGGGTCTGAAGAAAGAGGAGTAAGAGGACGTGAATTAAGAACCGCCTCTATGTGAGAGAGACAGGTAGCCATCTCTTCGAAGGTGAAATGAGTAAGATGCAGTAGCAGTTTTAAATGATGCTTACATGATTTTACAGCAGCTTCAGCCAATGAATTAAAATGAGGGCTGTATGCAGGCGTGAAAATAAATTCAATACCCTGCTGTGCCATTTCAGATGCAACATCTGATGATTGCAAGAACCTATACATCTCGTTTGATGCGCCAACAAAGTTAGTCCCGTTATCGGACGTGATGCTTCGAGGCTTGCCTCGACGCGCCACGAAACGATTTAGAGCGGCCATGTAGGCCTCAGTGGTGAGGTCGGTGACGAGCTCCAAATGTACGGCTTTCACTGCCGAGCAAACAAAGATGCACATATAGGACTTTGTAAGTTTGCATCCTCGACCTTTACGATTGGCCACCAATACTGGCCCAGCATAGTCAACATAACTATTTAGAAAAGGAAACTCAAGATTTGTTCTTGAGCTAGGAAGTTGACCCATTATAGGCTGTACGTTCTGAGCCTTATGTCGTAAACATTTAAGACACCTATTCACGACAAATCTAGATAAGTTTCTGCCACCTAGAGGCCAGTAAGTTTGTCGTATATGTGACAATAATAACTGTGGACCAGCATGTACAAGCTTTAAATGTTGCATTTGAAATATAAGTTTTGTAAGTACCTATGTGCTTACTGCATAAAACAATAGGATGTTTTACACTAAAATCGTAGGGGGAGTTATCGAGCCTCCCGCCCACGCGAATGAGGTTATGATTGTCAATGAACGGTGTCAGAGGAAGCAATCTACTTTTGCGTGGTAATTTTTGTCCAGACTTTAACAAATTATACTCTTCTGGAAACATTTCAAGTTGTGAATAATGTATAATTATATTTAATGAATTTTCTAGTTCTGTTGTAGAAAAATTACCATGCAATTTGTTTTTATTTTTTACATTGTAAATAAAGCGTTGTACATATGTAAATATATTTTGAATTTTTGTTAAGCTAGAATACTTTACTAATAACTCATGAATGATTGATGAATTAATGGTTACGTCTGAATGATAATTACTTAATGAATGATTGTCACTATCACTACTAATGAAATGAGTCACTACTTCCGGCAGATTATCTTTCCCGCTGTTTGGCATGCTGGGCCACTCATTTTCACTATGCTGTAAAAATGAGGGTCCAGACCACCACAGAGGTGTGTCTATGATAACGTCGGCCCTGAGACCACGGGAAACAAGATCCGCCGGGTTGTCCTTCGACGGTACGTAGCTCCAGGTATGACCACAAGTACTTTCTTGAATCTCATTGACTCTGTTTCTAACAAAAGGTTTTAGTTGGTTAGAAGGAGTAGAGAGCCAACCCAGGACTATGGTTGAGTCGCACCAGAATCTACATCTATGAATGGGCATGGTAAGCGATTCCTGAACCTTAGTACACAGCCTTGCACCCAACAAAGCTCCACAAAGTTCAAGCCTCGGTATCGTCGTTGGTTTGATGGGCGCTACACGATTTCTAGAGACTAGAAGTTGTACGCCCATGGATCCACTGCCATTACAAGACCGAATGTACACACAAGCGCCATACGCCCTCTCGGACGCATCGGTGAAGACGTGTACTTCATGTGTAATAGAGCCTTCACGCAAAACCCAACGAGGAATTTTTAAGCTGTTTAATGCTGTTATTGTGCCTTCAAATGTAGACCAAAGGTTTCTGACTTCGTGCGATACTTCGTCATCCCAGTCATACTTATCTAGCCATAGACGCTGCATGATTATCTTTGCTTCGACGACGCACGGGCCTACGAGGCCTAGTGGGTCAAAGATTTGACTGATAACAGAAAGAACATGACGTTTGGTGACTTTAGCAATGGAGGTGATATTTATAGTATAAGTAAGTGTATCGGAGTCACAAACCCAGTTAAGACCTAAAGTCTTAGATTGAGATAAGTTTGGACCGTGTTCAGAAAAATGTAAAGTATTATGTAACTCGTTACTATGTGTAATTTCTTTAAGAATTTGAGTATTATTTGACCGCCATTTACGTAAATTGAATTTTGCAGATGATAGAACCGAGTGTACCTTTTTTGAAATGTCAACAGCTGCAGCTATGGTATCCCCTCCACTAAGAAAGTCATCGACGTAGAAGTCACGTCGTATGGCACGTTGGACACGACTATCCTCAATGTTATCAGCCAAACTTACTAGACACTTAGTGGCTAAATAGGGTGCAGAAGTTGTACCATAGGTATTTAAAGTATAGGTCCTAAGGGGTTCTGAAGGTTCAAACCTGAAAATTATTTTTTGAAGAGGTCGTTGGACTGGATTTAACTCTATGGCCCTGTACATTTTTTCCACGTCACCTGAGACCACGTACCTATGCTGACGAAAACGACCGGCTCGACCGATCCGGCTCGAAGGACCACTGAATGGGCTCAATCGGGAATTTATAATAAAAGTAGTGGACTGTATTAAAATAGGTGTAATACCATAATTAACATAGAATCAAAAAACAATGAAATGCCCGTGGTCGAGCGCGTCTGTGAGCTGAGTGGCGTGGAGGGCCCGCAGCGGACGTCGAGTACCGTGTTCGGTACCCCGACACCCCGCGCCGTCCCCTCGGTTGATCACGCGCATATGTGATGCGCCGACATGTCAAATATGACATTGTCACAGAGTGACGGAGTATTTATTAGGGTTGCCAACTACAAATAACATCAATTATTATTTTATGATTTTTCGCTTAAATGGAGGGGTTTAAAAATATTATTTCAGTAGTTCTGAGTTCCATATTTTTGTCGTATTTATTTGAACCGAGTTTGATGCTGGTTAGATTTTTCTTGGAATAAAAAACCAACGTCCATACAAAAAGCGGACATCTCCTTTCTCTAGTTGATTTTTAACGTTATCGCTCAAGCATAAGGTCCAAACCTGATTGGAAAAATTTGGCAGTTTCGGGAAGCTTGATGCGCTGGCGTCTGTACTTTTTTGAGAGAAAATCGTCGAGAGTCGCCTACTCGCTGTCGGTGGAACGGGGTACCAAAACCAGGTTAGAAAAAAAAATACACCAAAAGTTATATTAACTTCTTTATTTATAATAATCAAGTAAAACAAAAACATATTTACATACATTAAAATGATTTTTTGAATAAATTAAAAACATTTGTTTAAACCTAAATTCTTTAATGTACTAAAAATCATACTCGTAAATATTGTTTGGATTATGAGCAATGGCGAGGTATATCTACTGATTTTGTAGCGGTGCGCACTTTCGAACAAATAGAAAGAATTTTACTAGGCACCTACACTGGCGACGTAGGTACCCGCCCCTGCCTCGCACAGTTTTACGCATTGACAAAACATTGAGATTTCTTTATTATAAGTTTAATATCAAGGGCAGGGGCGGATCTACTTAAAGGCTTTTTGGGCTGCAGCCCAGGGCCCCGTGGATACAGAGGGCCCCCAACCGAACTGAAAACAATAGACGATATTGTCGTTAATAAAAATTATCTAGAATTAAAAAAAAAACCGATCATACTCAAATAGCAATTGGTTGAGTAATTAGGTAGAGCCCCTAAGCAGTATTAGCCCAGGGCCCCACAAATTCAAGATCCGCCCCTGATCAAGGGGCTTACAGGACCTAAACACAAAAAACGCAAGTTTTGGAAACAATAAAAGTATATGATCGACTATAATAAACAAAATCAGAAACATATATGATATTCTTCAGGATATATGCTAGGTTGATAGTGTGTTGATAACTTATTACAACTAATTTGATACGATAGAAAAAAACATGAAGATACCTCTAAAAACTTTCTTTTTACAATAAAAAAACCATACTAATTCTGATTTTTTGTCAGATTAGTCTACAAGCAACATACTAAAATACTAGTGTTTTAATTTTTAGTCCAAAGAATAGATTTTTTGTAATTAAATAATTGCTTCATATTTTGCAATATTTTACCAGCGTTGTGTCATCGCGCTTCACTTTCTTTTCTATGCAGTCCGACAGTGACCGCGCTTTAGGTCATGTTAGCCCCTTAACGTATTATACACAAAAACCTTCCGGAATAAATTCTCTAAAACTGGTGGAAACGGCATCAAAATCCGTTGCGTAGTTTAGAAGATCAACGCGGTCATACCTACAGACAGGCGCTAAAAGCGACTTTAAGGCGAAAGCGCCATAGTAGCCCGCGAAATTCAATTTTTTTTAGGTTTTTTGCAATTTGCTGGTCAGTATTAAGTTGTACGTTGATTAATATATGATTCGCGGCCGTAACAAATATGTATTTACAGAATTATAATCATTAAAGTCATCTCAAACTCCAAAGAATGGTGATTTCATGAAACAGTTATTCTTTGGACTTACGTGGTCTTAGAGAGTTGTGTTGATGACTTTAATGATTATAATTCTGTAAATACATATTTGTTACGGCCGCGAATCATACTATATTAATCAACGTACAACTTAATACTGACCAGCAAATTGCAAAAAACCAAAAAAAAATTGAATTTCGCGGGCTACCCTGGCGCTTTCGCCTTAATGTATAATATTTGTATTGTTATAGAATGTGTAATTGATATAACTGAAGACTTGCGCGGTAATTGCGTAACACATTATCAGTAGCAATGGCTTTCATTCTGACAGTTCAACAACATTCATTGCGTTATTTACGTTGTCGAGCAGACCAATTTTTCGGACACAAGAAGCAATGGATTAGCAATATCCTTCAAAATGATTCAGATTGTAATTGTTAGTGTTACGCAATGAGGGTTTTCTGAAATGACGTTCGCTAGGTGGCAGCACTGGCACGTCAGGTCCAGGCATCTGTCAAAGAGCCTATATTTTCTTTAGTCATGACGGAATGATGAACGAATGAATGAATCGAATGATGAACGTCATCATATATTTTTTATTGGGAGACCTCTTGTCACAGTGGTGCCAACTGGTGTCGTAAATTTTCACGAAAACCCTCATTAGGGTGCCGGTTTAAGTGGGGGTGCTTGGGGGAGGCCTATCTCCAGCAGTGGACATCTTTGGGCTGCAATGATGATGACGACATACATATTATATAAATTATTACATAGTTTATTATAGAAATGCTTCACAGAATCAGTAGATACACTTCTGGTGGCAAATATGGATATACATAGCAGTTGGTACATAGGATATTATTTAATTCTACGAATTTTGGAAAAACAAAACATAGCACCCTCTTTGCCGGTGCGCAATCGGGTAATAAAAAAAAGTTGAAAAATGTTTTTTTTTTTGGCAAATCATCTGACGTCTGTATTCTGTTTGAAGGGTGACTTTGCATTATTCTTTAGATGCCGTATTATTTAACAGATTGAATGCCGTGATAACAGAAACAATTAAAAATCCATTGTGTGTTGCGTGGATCCACGTTCGCAGTAACGCGAATCCACGCGAGACACAATGGTTAACAAAGTACGACTAGGCATTATCTACAACATAATTTTAAATATGGAATACGATTTTTATAAATAAATTATTTTCTACATTTAAAGTAGTCGGGTAATTTGCTAAAATAAAAAAAAATCGTTTTTCCAAAACGCGTAAAGGAAAAATTTCTTCGTTACATTAACTATTACTAGCTGTGACCAAAGATATTTTTTTTATTATTGGATGGATAACACCCTATGTCCTCTAGATATCAAGCTACATTTTGGCTAATATCATCAAAATCGGTTCAGTAGGACTACGACCGTATTCTCAAACGCTACGCTTAATTATTGTAAGTATATCCTTGCGTGTATGTGAGATTTTACCCTTAAGGCGTTTGTCCACCGCAGCTTGACGTGACCGATACAGACACGAGAGTATTCGAATCGAGCGTTACGGCATAGAAAAAACAAATACAAAAGCCAACTCGAGCCCCGAGCGAGCGATAATAGAAAGAAAGAAATTACATTTATTTAGCACAGACTAAGAGACACACAATACATAGTTAGATAATAGTCGTACATCAGATAAAAAGTGCAAAGTCCGATGTAAGAAATTAGTAGGAAAGTGTGCCTCACGGCTGCGCCAAAAAGGCCCAATTCAGCAAAAATGCCAGACAACTGGTGCCTGACGCTGGTTTTCAACTGGACCTGATGTGTGAGGTTACGGATGTAAATCAGTTTTATACTGCATCGTACACATTACACACATCAGTGTGTACCTAATGTGTACGATACATACATCAGTGTGTAATTTGTATGCATAATTAAATAAATAAATAAAAATAAATTAGTGTCACATAAAAACAGTAACGAATAGGTATGTATAAATAGCGTGATATTGAGTAACATTGCAAAAATAAACAAAAAAATAAATAAATAAATACTGATAAATAAATAAGTGAGATGGCCGCATGATAGACCTTCTTATGCAAATAAATTCTCCGCAATGAGTCAGAACAAAAACATGTTTTAATTTAAACGATGCCTGACTTCCATGCTCCAACACATTGTCATAATAATTTATTAATCCGTGCACTGTAATGTCATCGCACAATACGCTGCAAGCAGCCGAGCGCGGCGGACTATTTTCGGACAGTTTGCATCTTGTGTGTGCTTTGAACTTGTCTTAGCTGTTGTTTGCATTTGGATTAACCAAATACGAAGGATATAATAGCCTAAACACGTAGGGCTGTCACATATAGTTTATACAAACGTCAAAATGCAAAGTCAATCTCTTTACAAAACAATTTTCCCCTGTAGGGCTTACCCTACAGGGGAAAATTGTTTTGTAAAAAAAAACATTGTATTAAAGATCCCTGATGCTTACATCAGGGATCTTTAATACAATGTTTTTTTTTTTAATTATTTTTTATACACAGATCTGGAGCTGACTGGGAGCTGGCTATTTTTCTCCCGGTTTATTAAAATTGGTATCTAGTCAACGAAATCTGGAGCAGAACTATTTCCTAAACACTAGATAGGTAAACAAATAACACAAAATTATGTACGTACCTATGTATGATTTAGTAGGTAGATTTGATACTTACCGTTCTTGTTCGCTAGGTAATGTGAAGAAAGACAATTATGGATTTGAAAAACTGCTATTGAGACATCCATAAACACTGCAATATTTTCTATAGCTACTCGAATTTGTAGCCATATTCACGCATTTGTAGTTAAAGGAGGTAGGTAGGTACACGTACAAATTATTACGAGCAGCAGGGCAGCGGCGGAGCATGCGTGGGCGCGGCCGGTATTACGTACGGGCGTAGCCACGACTGGCGCACCTTTAGCAGCGATAAATTTTCACAGTGTGTTGCGTGCGACGACGCATACGTACGAGCGCGCTCACGTACAAACCGTGTTCGGTGCGTACGTATGAAGATATCCTACTCATTTGTATTTACTCTGGTTACAGCGATCGTGTATCTACCGCGGTCTGCGACGGCATAATACATAAAATAAAAACCGAACGACCGGCGCGTTGCGATGCCAGTGAGTGGAAACGATAAAATGTGTCTTGTATTGCCGTCACATCGGCCCGAGTCCTTGCGGTCGTGCCGAACTACTCGAAACTTCTGCGACCGGCGGTGTAACTGCGTACAATGCGTGCCACGAAAGATGAGACTTGACCCCGCCTCCCCCGCTCTTTCCGCCGCCCCTATGACGTCCGGTCCCGTCCCGCACTCAAACCTCATACCGCTAAAGATACCTAAAGGCGCGATTAAACGACGCGGGCTAGCCCGATCCTACGCGAGCCGAGCCGTCCGTGGAGATGCGGCTCGGCTAAATACGGACGCAAGCCTGCTCGTTTAAACGACGCGGGGTAGCACGATCCTACGCCAGCCGAGCCGTCCGTGGCGGCTACACATCGCGCTGTTGAACCTCTGAACGCTCTGTGACATCTGTTTAGACGGCGCGTATTAACACAAGCCGAGCCGCAGATGGCGCGCGCGCCTTTGATCTGTGTCGAGAAACCGACAAGTGATGGATCGTGCGAACTTTGCCGAGCCGCGCCGAGCGCAGTTGTTTACACAGCGCGTGGCGCGGCGAACCACGAGCGGAGCCAGGCTCGGCTCGCATGTTTGCGCGCCGTTTAAACGCCGCTTTTAATCGTGTACTGCGCATGTCAAACCACGTGGTGTGTCAAGTCTCATCTTTCGTGGCACGCATTGTAATACACTAACAGTGGGGAAGGAATTTCATTTTGACAATTCCACAACATATTCATTGCGTCATTTACGTTGTTGAGCAGACAAGTTTTTTGAACATAGGAAGCAACTAGCTTCTAGCCGCGACTTCGTCCGCATGAAATTTCACCCTCTCCCCATTCACCTTCATAGGGGTGGAATTTCGAAAAACCCATTCTTAGTGGACCTACTCTTCACAAAGAACACACCTTCCAAATTTCATGTCTCTAGGACCAGCGGTTTAGACTGTGCGTTGATATATCAGTCAGTCAGGACTTTGAATTTTATATAAATAGATAGATTAGAATTATCCTTCAAAATGATTCAGATTGTGTTTGATAATGTCTACAAGGAAATGCCTCTTGCCTCTGCCCATCCCTACATGTAGTCGATCATATCAAATACTTAGGAGTATATATAGACAAAAATCTTAAATTTAAAACTCAAATTAACCAACTTACCAGTAGAGTCCGTAAGTTAATTTATATATTTAAAACCCTGCGAAGTATTGCGAATCCAAATATTATACGTGTAGTTTATTTTTCCCTGTGCTTATCTATTGTTACATATTGTATCACATGCTGGGGTGGTGTCGGGAAAACTATACTAAAACCACTCGAGATCGCACACAGAGCGATACTGAAAGTGGCTACTTCGAGACCTATCATGTTCCCTACTGATTTATTGTATAGTAGTTGTAATGTTCTTAACGTTCGGCAACACTTCATTCTGCAAACAGTTCTTCTACAGCACCGTAAAACCCCCTATAAAATAGTAACAAGGCGTAGGAAGGACTTAGTTTGCACTGTTCCACAAGTACGCACATCATTTGCGAGTAGATTTTGTAATTACTTAGGCCCGACTCTGTACAATAAATTTAATAAAAGCTGCTTGATCTACGGATTATCTAAATTTAAGTGTAAAAAGATTCTACGTTCATTTCTTCAAAATAAAAGCTATGATGAAACAGAAAATTATCTCAGTAAGTGACAGTGAATGATCAAATATTACCTCACACGACTTTAGTCAAAATAAACACACACTCTCTTTCACTCTCTCTCACACACACACACACCCTCACACACACACACCTACACATATACAATCACTCACACACACACGAGCATGTATTCAATTAAAACATTGTAGTAGTATCAATAAAAAAAAATGTACCTATATTAATTAATTGTACTAGTTTATTGTAACTCATTGTAAGGGACAGGGACTGTTATTCCTTAACACAGGTTATTCTATAACCTAGCTAGGAAAGCAGAACTTCACCCACCAGATTGTGTTGACATGGTACAAACTTATGTATGTATAACTTTATTTATGCCTCATGTACTACAATCTCCCCTTTTTATGAAATAAATATTATTATTATTATATTATTATTATTATTATAATGTGTTACGCACCGCACGCAAAATACACGCATTGACGTGGAGTTGCGGACACCAGCCCGTATTACCTATTAGTGTGTTACGCAATAGGGAATATGCATGAATTTTTTTCATGGCATTTATTAACAAAATATGAAAATACCGTAGTAGAGATGACAAAAAGTGAAATTAAAATTAAAATCGGCCAAGAAACACGGCCGATATGACCATTTAAAACTATTGATTACACACCAATTAGACAGAGAGATCCGACATAGACTGTGACGTCACATGTCACTACGGCCATATAAACTCCGTGTTAAATTTCGTTTTGCGAGAAAGAGATAGAAACAAATCTTCATAGTTCATAGACGATGATGTTCTTCGATGGCTCATATCTTTTTTAATTTCATAGTTATCCGAAAAACAGTTTTACTAAACTGTTTATTACATGAATGAGGATTAAATTTTTAAATAAAAAAAAATCATGCATATTCCCTATTAGGGAGCGGGATGATGACGCTCGGGTGACGGACGTGCGGTTGACACGCAGCCGTAGTAAATGTATGTATCACTACTTCAGCTCCGCCATGTCTTTCTCGGTGACGCGAACGTCTCAGTTACGGCGGTAGTGGACAAACGCTCTTACAGTTTATTTTAGCGGCAGAAAGACGTCTAAAAGTTAAATGTCGTTTGAGAATTCGACTCTTTCGCATTTTTAATGATACTAATAAAAATGCACGTTTATTTCTTCAATCTATCAACGGGAATCAAAAGATTAAATACCTTTTTTAAATTGGTCAATTTTTGTGAAAAAGCATAAACAATGTCAATCACGGGATCCCGTTTCTATTATATCCGGGATCAGCCAGCAATTACCCAATACTCCTGGATCAGTGACCAAAAATCCCGGGTAAGTTTGTAACATCCCGGAATTTTTATTGTGAAAAAACATAAATCCCGTAACCAGAAAAAACCTTTATCCCGGGATCGTACAGTTAAATCCCGTTATAGACTAAGAAAAATCCCGAGATCATGTCGGAAAACACGGAAAACCTTGGGATTCTTATTTAAAAATGCAACATTCCCGGGGTATATATAAAATAATAATAATAATCTTCATATCTGGTGCCTAGCCACTACTTTACCCGAAACTGTCAAATTTTGGGAAATTCTATTTCAATAAAAGTACTTTAAATTCTGGTACTTAATAAAAATTATATCACTATTTTATTGTAATGATCATTGAGGAAGCCTACATCTAGCAGAGGATTTTGACAGGTTAATATTTACAGGGCCTTTATTTTCATAGCATTATGGGCGATTTTCGTATTTCAAATGTCACTGTTGACGTTCAGTGGACTGTACATAGGACAACTAATTTGTATAATATCAAAATTATACATATTGCACTAAGATGTCGAAAGCATATTTTAACAGCCTGTTTTGCCACCTCCAGATAAGTACCGGTTAACTTATCTGGTAGATATCTTCATTAAAATGTTTTATTTCTGAATTTATCTGATGGATTGGACTTTGTAACAGGCTGTAGTTATTTTATTAAAATTAATATATTTTTCACTAACGACAACCCTGAGAATGTCGACAGTTTAAATTCAGAGTTGCCACATACATAAAAAAATCTGAGGGGCAATTCCCGGATTTTTAAGAACGTTCACATTCTAATGTCGATATGTCAGAAATACATCTAATTTCCATTTTTAACATTCGCTGAGATGAGGTTGCGACTAGATTTGGAACGGGAATTGCTGCCCCCCTGCTAATCAAATAAAGTTTTATATCAGATTGCAACACTGTAATAATTATATATTAACATAGCGTGGTGATGCGCAACTTAAACCCTTACAGTTACTTTATCTCACAAAGCGACGCGCGCTTTACTTGTGGTAACCAAGTGTAAAAAATACGCTGTGAATGTGTGCGTGAAGACGTGTAGCGTCAGCACATAACACACACTTCCGATTTCGCCATTGTCTCGGACGGTACCGACAGCTCCTGCGCTTACACACACATCCACAGAGTGCAGCGAGTGTACACTTGGCAACCACAAGTAAAGCACGCGTCGCTTTGTGAGATCAAAGTACTATACGATGAACGTATGGTTAACAATCGCAACGGTCCACCAGCTGCTAAGTGGTCCCCGCTGTCCATACCATAGGCTTCGCAGACGCGTTGCCGTCACAGAATCTTAACAGAACCTAGCTGTTAATATGACAACATCGAGCTTTAGAAAAGGACGATCACATACCTGTGTGACAGAGACGACGCTCTACAAAGCTGAATATAACATTTGTTAGGGTTAGGCAGTTATACACCCACATTTCTGGACAGGTGACCATCTTTACATACCGAGACCCCTCCGTGCCTCGGAAAGCACGCCAAGCCGTTGGTCCCGGCTGTCATTCGTGGATCTTTGACAGTCGTTACGGGTCCTCAAAAGCCCGAAAATCTGACAACCAGTCTTACCAAGGGGTATCGTATTACCCAGTAACTGGGTTGTGGAGGTCAGAGAGGCAGTCGTTCCATGTGAAATACTGGTATTCAACTGCAATCGGTTAGACTGGGAGCCAACCCCAATATAGTTGGGAAAAGGCTGGACTTTTTCTAAAACCCGATGTGCTATATCAAAGGCGGAGGTCTGCGGATCCATTCGTACGGTCAGCAACAAAAGTCGAATAACACTTCAGATTTTTTAATCTCAGTTATTGAGCAAAATATTTGTTCAAAATTGCAGCAGAAGTACAATGGAATTTTGAACAAATATTTTGCTCAATAACTGAGATGAAAAAAACTGAAGTGTTAATATTTTGCTCAATAACTGAGAATATAAAAAATAAAAAACTGAAGTGTTAATCAACTTTTGTTGCTGACTGTACTAGAGGACTTATCGGGGGTAAAAAATTATTATATTATATAAAGTCTAGCAATAATAGATTAAAATATTCTAAGGGCATATTACGCACAAATATAAACCACTTTTAATAGAACACTTACTCTGAAATCGCAAAAAAAAAAACAGCTGTTTTTAATTTCATACATTTGGGTGCAATTTTTGTATGAAAAAGTTTTTTTTTGTATGTACGATTTGTTCCGTTTATATTCGTGAGTATTATGACTTTAAAATATTTGTCCTTATTATTGTTATAGGCTCCAGAAAAAAGGCCAGTTTGCAAGTCAGTTCAGTGAAGCCATTTAATACAGATCTGTCTTCAAATCACACTAATAATATAAAGGCGAACGTTTGTGTGTGTGTGTGTGTGTTTATATGTTTGTTACTTCTTAACGCTCAAACGGCTGGACCAATTTTGATAAAATTTTGTATGGAGGTAGCTGACGCCCTGGATTAACATATATGCATTTTTTATCCCGATATTCCCACGGGATCGACATTTACGCGTGTGAAACCGCGGGGCACAGCTAGTGTTTCCATGAAAATGACAATGTGTCAATGGTCAAAAATCGAGACATACCCAAACATGTCTGAACGTTCTTTCTAGATCATTCTCACATGAATTCTACATGATGTAACCAATGAGGGTTTTCTGAAATGACTTTCGCTAGGTGGCAGCACTGACACGTCAGGTCCAGGCATCTGTCAAAGAGCCTATATTTTCTTTAGTCATGACTGAATGATGAACGAATGAATGAATCGAATGATGAACGTCATCATATATTTTATATTGGAAGATCTCTTGTCACAGTGGTGCCAACTGGTGTCGTAAATTTTCACGAAAACCCTCATTTTCTGATTTATAAAAGAGTGTCCGTGGAGTTTCTTGCTCGTTCTTCTCCATAGGTACCTACTACGCTTTGGAATGGGCAACTGGCTTCATCTTTCTGACTGACCGACTCCTTGACAATTCAAAAGTGCCTGTAATTGATTTGAAATAAATGCTTTGACGTTAACCCTCCTCGCAAACCGGCCTCATATCCAGAGTCCTGAGAACATTATATACTAAAAAAATGTTTTGATATAACAAAAGGACATACAAACAGATACTAATCACGTAATTACTATCGGTGATACTTCTGTAGCTTCTCGCAGCTGGGCGTGCGCAGTTTTTGCGCGTCGGCGTACTGTCGCGAGTCCCCGAAGTTGCGCGCCTTCCAGACCATGCTGTCGCGGTAGTTGCGCTCGCGCTGGCAAGCGTGGCGGAGGCCAACTGTGGGACAAATGGGGAGATTAGTGGGCAATATTTATTAGAAAAAGTGTGACTCGCACAGGAAGATCACAAATTAAACTAGACACACTCAAAAATCAAGCCTTTTCCCAAGTATGTTGGGGTCGGCTTCCAGTCTAACCAGATGCAGCTAATACCAGTATTTTATGTGGAGCGACTGCCTATCTGACTTCCACAACCCAGTTAGGTACTGGGTAATACGATACCCCTTAGTAAGACTGGTTGTCAGACTTTCGGGCTTCTGACTATCCGTAACGACTGTAAAAAAAAAATCAATAACTGGAAAACAAAAGATATATCAATGGCTGGCTACTGGTCAGCGGGATTGTCCGAAAGGGTTACCGCTGGCCCGGAACATAAAGGGCTAAGGAAGGAACACGGGTGGGTTTTAGTCAGTAAGAGTCTGACACTCCCTTCCACTCCACCCAGAGCGGGAGGGGTCATGTGATGATATACCATCCTGAAAAAAAAAAAACAGAAATGGCTAGCTACTGTAGGATAGTATAAGGTATGTTCAGACATACCTATATATTCCTCCTCTATAGCCATTTCGAGGCGTCGCAGCGATCCTTGGTAGTCAGTGTGGAAGTTCTCTTTTACGTAGTACGGCACCTGAAGTTAAAAAAGCATAATATTTTAGGGCAATGTACAAAATTCAAAATCTAAAAGAGATTGTTCCGTCCGTCCGTCACACATACACAGTCCGCCCGTCATACACACACACACACACACACAAACTTACACATAGTGCACATTGTAGCCAAAATAATCCTCTTTTTTGGAAAGAATTTCTTTAACGGAGCTAGCGGTAGGCGTAAACTTGGAGAAATTGTCACCTAATGAAAAAGCGTTGTGCCGCTCCATGCGACTTTTTATTAAATATAATAGAGAGTCAGAGAGAGAGAGCGCGAGAGATAGTTCTCATGGTTTTCGAGGGTGTTGAAGCCGATAGTGATGTCAAAATGAAAATACAAAATGGCGGTTGCAAAAGTTTTAAAATTTTTCGTCTTGGGTATCGTTTTCATGGTTTTCGAGGGTACTGAAACCGAGTGAGAGCAAAATGAAAATCTAAGATGGCGGCTGCGAATATATTAGGCATTAAGTCCGCCTTTGTACAGACGCCAGCATATCAACCTACTACAATCTGTCAGATTTCTTTAATAGATTTTCAACTTTATCTCTAGTGCATAAGGTTCAAAGTTGATTGGGATAATTTGACAGTTTCGGGTAGGTTGATGTGCTGGCGTCTGTACCTTTTTGTGCGAGAAGTTTAAATAAATAAATATATTCAAATTTTTGCAGCCGCCATCTTGGATTTTTATTTTGAACTTCGTTCCTGTCGGAGGCCGACCCCACACATTTTTTTTAAACTGTTTTAATTTCAGTTTTAAGCCTAGACAACGTTTTACCTTCAAATTGACCGTCTCCCTCGGCACAGGATACTTGGAGTTCGGCGCGAGGCTGTAGACCGGCTCGCTGATGAAGTAGCCGGACATCATGGACAGCAGTACGAGGACCAGGACGGGCAGGAGCTGCACCAGGCCGGCGTGGGCGTCGCGCTGTTCGGGCTCGCGAGCACGTCGCCGGGTGTAGACTGTTGGGCCACCGCCGGGGAAGGCTGCTAGATGGACATATTTTGTATGATAAATAAACATAAATACAATTAATCAGAACATGTTGAACACTTCCTCAACCGTGTGATCCGACTAGAATCATCTGGAGTAGTGCTGATGATGTTTTGTTGGTCCATGTGTCTATGTGTCGTCCGAGAGGCATGTGTCTATGTGTCTATGTGTCTGGGGCACGTGTCTCTTACCGGTAGGTCCTAAGAACTTTTTGAACAGTTACTCAGCCGTAAGATCCGACTCGAATCCTCTGATGAACTAATGATGTTGTTTTTGGGACATGTGTCTTGTGTGTCTGAGGCGCGTGTCTCTTACCGGTAGCTCCGAAGAACATGTTGAACAGTTCCTCAGCGGTGAGATCCGACTCGAATCCTCTGGAGTAGTACTGATGCTGTGTCGCTGGGGCGTGTGAAGTTTCTTCGCCTCGCAAGTCATACTGTTTGCGTTTCTCGGCGTCCGTTAAAATGGCTGCCGCGTTGCCTATCGCCTGTAATGATAAGAAATCTGTTTTAGAATAATGCATACACAATCAGCCTATAATGCTCCCACTGCTGTGACACAGGCCTCCTCTCTGTGAGAGGCAGTGGGCCGTAATCCACCACGCGGGTACAGTGCCGGTTGGTAGATGTCACATGTCTTCGAAATGTTGGTTCGGGACCCTTAGCGGGACGACGCTGCTCAGGTGAGGCGATACTGATCTTGTGCTTCTACACCTTAAGTTATATACCTTGAAAGCTTCCCCAGCTCCTGGCGCGTGGTTCTTATCAGGATGCAGCTGTAGAGCGAGTTTCTTGTAAGCCTTCTTTATGTCGGAGTCTGTCGCCTCCTTCGATACACCTGGAAAGTATCATCCACACTAATATTATAAATGCGAAAGTGTGTCTGTCTGTCTGTTACCTCTTCACGCTTAAACCGCTGAACCGATTTTGACGAAATTTGGTATAGAGATAGTTTGAGTCCCGGGAATGGACATAGGATAGTTTTTATCCCGATATTCCCACAGGATCGACGCGGACGGCGTCGGGACGCGTGTCTACGAAAAAGGTAACTGCAACCAACGACACGTTGACGGCCGCCGACAATATGCCGCTCGTGTATGTGAGCACCAAGCGGCATATTGTCGGCGGTTGCACGTTGCAGTTGCCTCTCTCGTCTCGTCGTCTCGTGTGTATGCACATTTAGTGCTTGGCCAGACTGGCAGCGCAGGGCGGGAGCGGCGCAGGTGCAGGAACGCGCGCGGGCTGCATGTCCGCACTGGAACGCGGCTGCGTTCTGCGTGTTGTCGTGTCCAATGTTTGTCAGAATATAGAATGGATGAAGAAGACTTATTTTTACTAGAAAAAAGCTCGAACTAGTTTGAGAACCCCGCGCCCGCACCCGCGCCGCGCACCCACTGCGGCCACTTGTATAAACGAGCAATGGCGTGAGATGCCCCCGGGCTCCCCGCGCCGAGCAGCCCGCGCCGCTCACCGCGCCAGCGTGCCCACTATGGACACTCAAAGAAAGTTTATAATTGTTCGAGTTTGCCACGCCTCGCCCGCCCCGCGCCCGCGCCCCAGGCTGGCCAAACACTTAGGAAAAGTCAAGCCAGGTGATGATAGTGTCTACGTCGCAAGCATACGTCAGACATGACTTTTTAGCCAATTTGCGCCACGTCACGTTAGAACGGGTCAATTGAATATTAATTACTTAAACTTGTTTCATACATATCCTTATATGACGCTTGAAGACAGGGAAAATTGTACAGTCGCCTGCAGAGAAAACGGACCCCCCCCCCCGCCTTTAAGCAGTGAGCGTTGAGGGGTTCGTTTTATCTGCAGGCGACTGTACAAGGTGACTGTAATCTATGTTGTTTAAGACCTTCCTTAAAAAAATAAATACACCGAATGAGCCAATTTCGTTTTTGTTCTTTTTTAACCCCCGACAAAAACAGACGGGTGTTATAAGTTTGACGTGTGTATCTGTGTGTCTGTCTGTGCCAGACCCCCAAACGGCTGAACCGATTTTGATTAAGTATTACAAAGCTAGTTTAATCGATGTAAAAAAATAATTTCGCGGGCTGTTTAGCGCAGCCCTCATAACTTTGATGATAGTACTCTACTACTCTCTGGAATCTTTGGCACTAAAATAAAATAAAACAAGAGCGTGTCGGGCCACGCTCAGTGTAGGGTTCCGTAGTTTCCCGTCCGTCACAATAAGTGTTCCCACTTATGAGTTTAAAAGTGGGTATCCATTATGTTCGGGCTCCAGCAGCGCTCCGCGCTCCTGCAACTGCTCCCGGTAGTGGGTACGTGCGCGAACACGGAGTGTGCAACATTGCACGCTCCGCGGCAGGCGCTCCGACTCCGAAATTATTTTGTACAACTTTTTGTCTTTTTTGTACAAAAACTGTTGTTTCCATCAAGTTCAAAATGATTTTCCTAGAAAGTCCTTATAAAGTTCTACTTTTCAGATTTTTTTCATATTTTCTAAACTTGTGGGACACATTGTTTTTTACTTTTGGAGCGATTATTTCCGAAATTATTGACATTATCAAAAAATGATTTTAGTAAACCCCTATTAATTTTTAAATACCTTACCAACAATATATCACACGTTAGGGTTGAAATGAAAAAAAATCACTTCTCACTTTACATAATAGGGGGGCTACCCTAATAAAACATTTTTTTTCCAATTTTTATTTTACCACTTTGTCGGCGTGATTGATATTATACATATTGGTACCAAATTTCAGCTTTCTAGTGCTAACGGTCACAGAGATTAAGCGAGGACGTACAGACGGACAGACAGACATGGCGAAACTATAAGGGTTCCTAGTTGACAACGGAACCCTAAAAACGTTCCAAATCTACTCAGCAATTTCATCTCAGCGACAATCAATGTCAGAAACTTGTCAAAAATGTAGGGGATTAGAGGTATTTTTGACAGATTGAGACAGATCAGACTGAACGTTCAATTGCCCCCTCACATATGCGATGGGGCCGGAACGTCGAGTGGCGACCGTGTACCGGAAGACGTAGCATTATTTAAAAAAGGTTTTAAATAACATAATAATCAACATTTTCTTTATGTTACTGCTACAAATCTTGTTAGTAGCAAGACTAAACCTTGATGAGCAGAAATTCAAGGAAATTCATTGTTTCCTTTGCTTTACAGTTTTTTACTGGACGATATGCACTACCTATTTAATATTATTATCATTTTAACTAACAATTTTGCTCTAATTGTTTGACAAATATTTTCGTATTTTATCTCTTCATAACTTAGCCACGAGCCCCTCCCTCGTGGCTAAATAATAACAGCCGCACGAGTCGATCACTGGTCAAGTTATGCTTGCCGGAGTCGGTTCGTGGATGGGTGAGTACCTATCACATATCGAGACCCCTCCGTGCCTCGGAAAGCTCGTTCAGCCGTTGTTGGTACCGGCTGTCATTCGTAGATCTTTGACTGTCAAAGGCCTAAAAGTCTGACAACCAGGTCTTACCAAGGGTTATCGTATTACCCGGTAACTGTGTGGTGGGCAGATAATCAGCCGCTCCATGTATAATACTAGTTTTCAGCTGCATCCGGTTAGACTGGAAGCTGACCCCAACATAGTTGGGAAAAGCGAAACCCTTGATCACAGTAGCGAATATGCACATGAAATTCTCTCATATAAGGTTCATTTTCGTACGAAATACTGTACTTAGCTTAAGGAAAGTCAACATTTAAGGCTCCTTCAAACAGGCGCGAAACGCGATAATATGCGCGCGACACAAAGGCACCGCAAGTCGCGCAACGAGCGGTGCCTTTGTGTCGCGCGCGATTATATCGCGTGTCGCGCCTGTTTGTAGGAGCCTTTACTCTATAGAATTCAGCCTTGATTTTTTCAAATTTAAATTGTATCTTTTTGCAATTCCCCATGAATTCCCCTCAAAATACCCTCCTTCTTGACTAATAATAAGGTTAATGTGGATCATTATATTTATAATTTCTAATGTTATCATAACTACAAGGAAGAAAACAGTTCTAGTGAACCTGAAATCAACTTTGTGTCCTGGTTAGTAAAGTTCACATTCCAATAAGCATGAATAATTGCTTACCTAAGCAACACAAGATGGTCGAACACTGATATTAAATATTTAAGTAAAAGAATCAATAGTAAGCTGAAGGTTGTATTGATTTTTATTTTCATATGGTAAATCCATACTATGAATGAGTATGAAGGTCGACGGCTATAAGAGTAGGGGAAGACCGAAGACATGGTGGACGATGACAATTAACCTTTTGACTGCCACACTTCAAAAAACCAAAAACGTGCCCTCGGCGTCAAAGTCTGTCATGTAGTCGAACCGTGGTGTGCTGGGCACATTTTGGTTTGTCATCTATACATGACTGTGGCGGTCAAAAGGTTAATAGAGAAGCATGGAAAAAAATACACCGCGCCGACCACTGATAAATTGTGATAAGAGCTGGAGAATTATGATGATGAATGATGGTTCTATGTTACGTGTTTGATTTCCACACATAGTCCTTCAAGTGGACCATTGTGTGTAGGCCATGGCGGCCATTGGTGGTTATTCCAACAAGCCCACCTCCCTCCAGAAGTTGATTAAGCCTCCAGGTCTGTTGAGAACATCTGTGTTCGATCTGCGGGTTCCGAGGGTATCTGACCTAATTTGTGTGACGCCTGTGCACTCAAAGAGCACATGCGCAACGCTTTCATCAGCCTCCATGCAAGCCGTTATGCCTATTGAATGAGGATAGTAAATCCATACTAAAATTATAAATATATGTAGCAAGCGACCCTGGGCCAGAAACACACTATGCTTTGTATTTAGAAGCACTTTTGGATAGCCTAGATGTCAGTTTGCAGTAGGAAAGTTAGTTATGTAAGCTTAAAACAACTGACCAAGATTATGTCTGGACTTTAAAAGAGATTGTGACCTCTCGAGTTTGTTACAGCCTTTCTTTTCAGAGTAGTCAGATAAGGAAATACCCACCTCATCTAGTTTTAAAAATATGATTGACGTGTAAAAGTGTTTATACAAATCATTTAATATTTAACAGTAATTATGTTATTGTGAAAGAGAAAGTAATAGCATAAACAATAGAATACAAGGACTGCAGGTACTTTCAAATATGTTCAATACAGTCTTGACTATAAACTTCCTATCACAGACAATAATAATTGTATTGATAACAGTATGGCAATGACCTACTACTTCCACTAGATATTTTGAAGCCTTTTATGGAATAAAAATGAAGTAAACGCACCTTTGAACCCGAATTCATCAAGACTGAATGACTAATCAATTAATTGGATCACTTACCCAATATTTCATAGAAATCCTTGCATTTATTGACGCGGCGGACCGCCTCCTGTTGATCTGGAGTATATTCCCTCTGTGGGACATGATGTGCTGTAGGCTTTCGCCTCCTCACTTCCTCAGCACTCGGACTTGAAGGAGGACTCCGTTTAGGGGCTGCTGTCGATGGCCCCGCGGCCCTAACCCGTGTCAAGAGCTCCTTAGCAAGCGTAGTAGGGTACAGGCGTTCAGCTTTAAGCAGAAACTTCTCAGCTTTTTCCATATTCCCTCCTGTAAAAGCATTTTGCGCTATTGCTATACATTTTTCTGCTTCGTCCTTGTTCCCTTCGAGCGTCATTTTTCGGTGTTTGGACGCCTGTTGCAGGTGTAAATTGTTTTTGATACGTTAAGGACACGTCACAGAATGATTTGGAGATCGCAACGCGCAAATTTAATTAGCGCAAATAGAATATAATTACGACTAATTCACTACATTTAAAAATGCATAATGGATGTAGGTATTGCGTCAATCAAAATACTGCAGGGCTGCCAACATAATAAATTGATGTATGGTTTCCTTGTTTCCGCATTCGGGCAAAAGTATTATGGAATTAAATTCAGTAGAATGGTAGAATTTATTTGTGTTTTTTTTTAAATAGCCATTTTTGTCCCATAATCAGCCTATAATGTTCCCACTGCTGGGACACAGGCCTCCTCTCAGTGAGAGGGAGTGGGCCGTAATCCACCACGCGGGCCCAGTGCGGGTTGGTGGATGTCACATGTCTTCGAATTTTTGATTCTAGGACATGCCGGTTTCCTCACGATGTTTTCCTTCACCGTTTTGAGAGCAGTGGTGATGAAATAATTTACACAAAGTAAAGCACCTGTCTGGGTTTGAACTTACGACCTACAACTCGTAGGTCGTAAGTTCAAACCCAGACAGGCATTTTTGTCCCACTGATGGGCAAAGGCCTCCCTACTCTCCTTCGACCTCTCTCTTTCCTGAGCTGCCAAGGACCGGATGTGCTGCCGAATAATACTAGGCAGAGGTATGCAGTGATTATTTTTTATTTTGGTAGTGTTTTTTTTGGAAGTCGGTTTTTGTAAAAAAGTTTTATGAAGGCCATAGCCAAAGGCCAAAGGGCCAAAACTATGAAAATGAAATTCGAACTTCGAACACGTTTGAGTTTTGACGTTTTCTTTAAATGCGTTTCATCTGCTGAAAACATCTGATTACCAGCTTTTATTTGACGCTATCTCACTTAGTCTCGAAAAATTTACGCTTCCCGTCTCGCTCGCACAGCAGAACCAATACACATCACGCCAAGGATTAATCATCCACTGTCATATGACGTATGACGCATTAAAAGAATTGATTCAATTGAATCGTGTAATATTATTGCGCTAGGCGTATCCGGCGCTTAGTATTTAAGTGTAAATCGTCAAAAAACGTTGTGTAGGCTTTTTAAAATCAGTTTTTGAACTAACCGCTGCGAAAAACATCCAAGAAAAAATGTCTGCTCCGCCAATCTACAACCCTGTAAGTCTTTTTACATTCCTCGATGTTGTTACGAAAGATGCCATCTTATGCGGCATTTTACTTGTTTTCAAGGGCATTTAGAACAATTTGGTACGATTAGTTACATTACGCCGTTTGTAAATACTGTGTTCTGTTAGAACGAAGTTATCGTGATCCTTTTACGGTAATAGGAATTAATAATAATATTCGTCTTGCTTTACGGAGACGGTAATTCACGGTGTCCGCGTAAATTAACGGTTTTTCCTCTATTCAATGCACATTCTTGGAAATGTTTGTTTTTGCAGTAAAATATTAATTTGCTCGATACTCATGTACCTATTATAAGTTTCTACAAATTAGATTTGAATTTAAATAATTGTCTTATAATTTGCACATTTATATTCCTGACCTGTCAGTGTCTACTATAAAAGCATACCAAAATCCAATTGAAAATAGGATTCCAATGCTCAAAATGTTGGCAATACTTAGTACCAAAATAGACATGCAGCTATCACTAAAATACTATATCTGCTTAGGTACCTACACAGATTAATACTATATCTACAGGTCAGAGACCTCATTAAACTGGACACAATAATGCCTACTTTGCATCGTTTAAGGAAAATGTCTGGGATTTTGCAAGTCCAGATTCTTCACATAAGTACTATTTTGTGTTATTGTTGTTGTGATATGACACATAGAAACTAATTGTTAAGTTTGGGTTTCTTATGACAGCGGTTCTGACATATTATAACAGCCTTCAGGATAATCTCATTTTCACCAATATTTGACATTATTTATAAATGTTGCATAGTTAAGTATTGATTAGCAACTGATTACCATACAGTTTTGACATTTGAATGTCACTTAACTTTTTAAATAAATCCCAGGGTGTTGAAAAACAGACAGCTGTTATTTCTTTTTATTGCTCTTGACCTCAAATCTCACCTGATGGAAAGTGATGGAGGAGGTATGTGGTGGAATGAGCATGCCTAATCTGCATTCGCAACTAATTTGCCTAAAATGTAAACAAATATTAGTTTATGGAAAAGTGACTTTAATTCCTACATAATAAAGTGCAGTTTATGCTACAACTTCAAACATTTTTTTACTTTTTCAATATTGCTAGTCACTCTGAAATCAACTTAATTATAAATTAAAATAACGCTGATATTTGTTTAACTCTCATGGCCACTATTTTATGCCAGTTTCAAATCGACCGTACACTAACGTACTACACTATGTAACTTGAAATGATATTAGTTTAGAACGAAGAATAGACTTTAAGACTGTATTGTGACTGTTGTCTGCTTTCTTAGGAAACCGTAGATTTAGGTACAAATTTTTAATTATACTCAAAAATAGGCCTTACAAAATATCATCAACAATCGGCTAAATACCTGTAAAACTCAAACTCAAAGAATCTTTTTCAGTTAAACCAATTATAAGCACTTTTGAATTGTTAAGGGCTCGGTCAGTTAGAAAGTTGAAGCTAGTTACTCATTCGAAAGCATAGTAGGTACCTATGGAGAAGAACAGGCAAGAAACTCTATGGACATTCTCTTAACTCTTCACACGTCGAGTGTACACCATTTGTACCAATAACAATAATTTCATCCGACATCCAGCGCGTGGTTTGCTTCAGTTCAGACAATAAATCGCTCAACTGCACCATTCAATCCCCATGCTATAATTTTTAGCAATAGAATTCTGTTCTTCAACTGCATCCGGATAGACAGAAAGCTGACCCCAACATGTTGGAAAAAGGCTATTATGACTAGACAGATTAAATTCGAATGACGCATGCGGCTGATGTCATCAAATTCGGCGCAGGCGAAGCATGATGTCATTCTGATGACGTGACTAACATTTTTTTTATGACGAAATTCGCATTAGGTGTATTCAGTAAATAAAGCCATAGATATCATTCACACTTAGTTGATATCCCGATCAGTCGTAGGTACTCAGCACTTCTTCTCCACATTTATTATGTGCACAAATAAAGTGTGCAACTCTCTGCCAGCGTCTGTTTCCTTCCACATTTAAGCCGTCTGCCCTCAAAGCAAAAGTGAACAGGCATCTTCTGGGCATGCTCGTTCCATCATAGACCTCATCCATCGCTTTACATCAGGCGTGATCGCGGCAAAGAGCAGCAATAAAAAACAGGAGTGTCAATCAACAAAGATAAGGTGCATAAAATAGCTCCCACTAAACTTGATTTTGGAATCTCAGATAATAATGTCATGTTTTGGAACTACAAACTTGGTGCCTCGGAAAGCACGTTAAGCCGTTGGTGAGCTGTCATTCGTAGATCTTTGACAGTCATAGTCATACGGGTAGTCAACGGCCCAAAAGTTTGACAATCAGTCTTACCGAGGGGTATCGTATTAAACAGTACCTACAATGCGTGCCACGAAAGATGAGACTTGACCCCGCCTCCCCCGCTCCTTTCGCCGCCCCTATGACGTCCGGTCCCGTCCCGCACTCAGACCTCATACCGCTAAAGATACCTAAAATCGTGTTCTGCGCAAGTCAAACCACGTGGTGTGTCAAGTCTCATCTTTCGTGGCACGCATTGTAACTCGGTTGTAGAGTTCACATAGACAGTCGCTCCATGTAAAATACTGGTGTTCAGCTGCATTCGGTTAGACTGGAAGCCGACCCCGACATAGTTGGGAAAGGATGGGCAGATGATGATGATTTTTGGAACAGACGGTACAGATTACGGTGACTTATTGTCGCATTCGCAGTGTACACAAGCCTTTATTGACGTCTAGACTACACATAGTACAGTACCCGGCGATAAATATTGCACATCGACCTATTCGATCCTATCGATTTTATACAAAGAATAAAAATAATTATCAAAAGAAGCAAATCGTAATTGTTTTAACAGCTAATAGATACCGGACTGTTTGTATTTCGTGCGACAGAGATAACGCTCTACGAAGCCGAAATTAGCCGAGTGTGTCTTTCCAAAGGTCGATGTGCAATAATTATCGCCGGGTACTGTATTTAAATAATTATGTAGGCAATACGACACATTCATTGTACAGACGCCAGCACATCAAGCTACTACACTCTGTCAAATTTCTTAATAGATTTTCAACTTTATCGCTAAAGCATAAGGTTCAAAATTGATTGGGAAAATTTGACAGCTTCGGGTAGCTTGATGTACTGGCGTCTGTACAGTGCGTAATAAACGAGAAAATGAATGGAACATCCAAAATATATCATAATCAGCCTATAACATTCCCACTGCTGGGACACAGTTCTCTCTTTGAGAGGCAGTGGGCTATAATCCATCACGCAGGCCCAGTGCGGGTTGGTAGATGTCACGTCTTCGAATTTTTGGTTCTAGGACATGCCGTTTTTCCTCACGATGTTTTCCTTCACCGTTTTGAGAGCAGTGGTGATAAAATAATTTACACAAAGCAAAGCGCCTGCCTGGGTTCGAACCCACGACCTGCAGCTCGTAAGTCAGGACCGTTACCATTGGATCGCCACTGCTCCTTAAAACCGTAACCCCAGTCCTCATCCGTATGACCTAACCTTGGACTCGTCTCATTAATGATCGACCTATGGCCTTGCGCCAGCGTAGTTCGCTATAACGTCGGTAGTATTATTGATTGTATCTTCCTGTTATCCGACATCGGGGCTTCACAGACTCGTATTAGGTATCTCAGTTAACATCGAAAGTATTTTATTTCACATAAACCTACACGGGCACTTATGAAACTTCAGAAGCTAGGTGCACGGTTCCAAATGGCCGTTTTCTTTGGAGAAAAGCTGGCAAGAAACTCCACTTACGTTACCATCTTGTCTCGGTCGGTATGTAGGTGGGTGACCATCTTTACATGCCGAAACCCCTCCGTGGTTCGGAAAGAACATTAAGCCGTTGGTCGCGGCTGTCATTCGTGGATCTACGGATCGTCAGAATCTCGACAGTCTGACACCAGTATTACCAAAGGAGAACGTGTAACCCAGTGGGTTATGTGGGAGTGCAGATAGGCAGTCGCTCCATGTTAAGTACTGGTATTCAGCTGCATCCGGTTAGACTGGAAGCCGTCTCCAACATAGTTCAGAAAAGGCTAGGGAGGCGAAGACATCTCTATTAGATTAACCGTTATCTCAGTGCTGACTTCCGCCCTTCATCTTTCACTGACGTGTGCGTAGCTTGGTGCTGTGTCATAGGTTTTTTTTACAACTAGGTTGTGCTAACGAATTCACATGCATGTCGGAAAAGAAAATGGATTTCAAGGGTTTTTTTGCACGGACCCTATCTATTTTGGATTTCAAGGGTTTTTTTGTGCTCGGAGCCCAATTATTTTTTTCTAAAATAAGCCTACGTTATACTTTATAACATCAGCTATCTGCCAATTAAAGTTCCGTCAAAATCGGTCCAGCTGTTTCGAAGATTACCCGGTAGGAATGCGCAAAAAAATAAAAAATTAAAAAATCTTGCTTTTCAATAGAGGAGTGGTACCTACACATTCTCTTAGCGACCTAGATTATTGATACCCAACAGCCACGCGATCGAAGAAGTCGCGGGCACACAGTTAATTATATAATTATACTAGCTGACCCCGCAAACGTTGATTTACAAAAAAAAAGTACCCTACTACGACCTACTCTCAGACCTACCAAATATACTCTTAATTAAAACTACAATTAAAATCGGTCAAACCGTTTCGGAGGAATTCGATAACAAACACTGTGACACAAGATTTTTATATATGTATTAGAGATTATACATAAATAAAATTGAACTGTGTCCGGTAAACAATTTATCGTGTAGGACTTCCCAAATTGGTGGGGAAAAGTATATATGAACGCAATTAGGAATGTACTTGTACGTAGGTACGTCCAACATTCCTGTTTTTCCGTTCGTCGTCATATAAAATTTCCGAATGGCTATAAGAGTAGGGGAAGACCAATCAAGTCAAAATTACGTAAGACAGTCCCCCAAAACGCCCGCCCTTCACCACCTCCTAGTGCTTTCGCTGGGGAGAAGTGGCGCAACAAACTCCTCAGCAGCACAGCTGTCTGTTCAGTTAGAAACAACTTAATTCTATACAATAGCAGGTATGCAAAAAAACATTACGAGACACAAAATATTAAATTAAATAGTTTGCCCCATGTCAACTAGCCACGCCAATATACCAACAAATACTATGAAAACTATACTCAAGCAAAAAATCATAACTAAAAATTCAATAAAAATGTAAACATGTGCTTCGTGCACCCAGCGGATTCCTGCGGCCTTCACCGGGTCATCGGTCCATCTTGTGGGAGGCCTTCCAACGCTACGTCTTCCGGTATGCGTTCGCCACTTCAGTACCTTCCGGCCCCATCGGCCATCCGTTCTGTGAGCAATGTGCCCTGCCCACTGCCACTTAAGTTTGTCAATTCTTCGGGCTATGTCGGTTACCTTGATTCTTCTACGGATGTCTTCGTCCTATAATTTACGCGAATCATTTTAATTAACATTCAACATGACACTGACCTGTATTGTTACAAAAAACGCAAGATATTTTTTTGCAATTTGCAGGGTTACCTTGGCGCTACCACCTATTTTAGAAGAACGTACATAAATCAATGTTTTCTATTTTTTCAGGTAATACCATGTGTACACCCGATCCCCGCTGGCATGTACCCTGGTCGCATGATCAGGGTGCAGGGTAGCTGCCCCCCTGGCGCTCAGAGGTAAGTCTTCATCACCACTCTTGCTCAAAACGGATTGGCGATATCAGATTGTATATTAATTTTAAGTCACGGTTTTCTCACGATGTACATATTCCTTCACCGATTTCACTAATTTCCAAGATATATCACAGAAAGTAGATATAAAATGAAAAAAGTCACATTGATACTTACCCGGATTTGAACCTACAACCTCGGGCATGAAAGGCCTGTCAGCGCTTCACATATTTGTGTGATCGAAAGGAAAAAAGTTCCGATTGAGCCCAATTGGTCTTTCGAGCCGGATCATTGGATCCGGCTCGAAAGACCATTGATTGGGCTCAATTTATTTTTATTTTTATTGCTGAATGGGCCGCTCTTGAATTCGATCGCGCCTGATGGAAACCGATGGATAAGGTCTATGATGGACCGAGCGTGCCCAGATGATGCCTAGGGCACTGGAACTCCCACGCATCGACGAAACATAGCAGGCTGCTTGACGCCGGACTCCGGTGGGAGGGTTTTCGCAAACCAGGCGGGCGTTAGCTCTACCACCGCAAGGGAAGAATTGGCCAGTCAAATAAGGTGTTGGGTGTGACTGTCCAGGATGCGCCGAGCGCGAGCGTTCAGTTGAGAAACTGGCGGAATAAAGTGCGCTACACGAGGAAACTTTATTTTTAATTTTTATTCCACCCTAAGTCTATAAATTTTGTTTAACTAGGGTGGATTCTCGGACATGTTTCCGCGTATCCATCTTAGGGTAGATTTTATGGAGTGGATAGACGGAATAACCCCGTGCAGCGGCCGTCTCGTACCGAGTTTGGCACTCCGACGCCTTATGGGATGCGCCTACAGGTCTTAGAACTCGGCCATGACGAAATACAAATCGTCAGAGAAATACAGGACTAATATTTGCATCTTCTTCCCTAGATTCGCCATCAACCTGCAATGCGGTCCCAACACGGATCCTCGCGACGACATCGCCTTACATTTGAACTTCCGCTTCCCAGAGATGTGCGTCGTACGGAACCACCTGACAGCTATGAACTGGGGGGTTGAGGAGACCAACGGTGGCATGCCTCTGAACAGGGGGGACCAGTTCGAGGCCCTGGTTCTGTGTGAGCCTCATGCTTTGAAGGTCAGCAAAATTGTTTTAGATCCTTATTTTAGAAATGTGATAATATAAGGGTTATTGGAAAAACACCAACAACCTCTTAAGAGGTCATTGTACTCGTCATTATGAAAAACTTTTACTATGGGAACAAACCTGAAATCGCGAAAAAAAAAACAGCTGTTCCCTACATTTATGTTCGTACTAGCTGCGCCCCGCGGTTTCACCCGCATAAGTGTCGATCCCGTGGGTATATCGGAATAAAAAGATTATCGACATTGGTCCAGCCGTTTGAGCGTGAAAAAGTAACAAACATAATATATAAACACACACACACACAAACTTTCGCCTTAATAATATTAGTGTGTGTGTGTGTGTGTGTGTGATTAGTGTTATAAACGTATTTCTTTCTTTCTTTCTTTCTATAACTCGTCAAAATATGGGGAACAGCAGATTTTTTTTCGCGATTTCAGGTTTGGTCCCATAGTAAAAGTTGTTCATAATGATGAGTACAATGACCTCTTAAGAGGTTGTTTGTATTTTTCCAATAACCCTCTATAATACCTCAAATCGCATCCTCAAATAGTTCGGTCATCTCTCGAGGCGTGATGGTGACTGTAGAGCCTTGTTGTGCAGGGTAGAGTGGGGGGCACTAGACCACGCAGACGCTCACCCATGAGATGGACAGACCGAATAAAATCCGCAGTGGGCGTTCCCTTGTATGAGTGCACCTCTATCTAACCCTCTGAATACAGACGTGATATTGTGTAAATAAAGCTTGATTATTTCTAACTACCAGGTAGCACTAAACGGCGCCCACTTCTGCGAGTTCCCTCACCGGATCCCGTTCCAAAGGATCTCGCACCTGACCGTGGATGGTGACGTCATGATACAGCTCATCAGCTTCGAGGGGGCCCAACCTCCGCCGCAGCAGATGTATATGGTGCGTAGATCGTTATAATCTGCATAGCCTTTGCGCATTTGGACATTTGACTGGGTTTTTTAGAAAAAAAAAAAAGCCACAAAAAAATAAAAGTATAATTATATTAAAAAAAAAGGCGCCATTTTTATTTAATGCTTGTGGCGGCATCTAAATCGCCACATGCGAACTACGGGTCACATGTAACTAGGTAACGAAAAAATCCTGCATCGCGCAAACAGAGTTTACCGCGCGAACACTCTACGACATAATCGTCGGGCAGTTGCCCGCCAGACACGTCACCCGTCTGGTCGGAGGATCCTCCTGCACTATGGAGCATGAGTGAGTTGTACACCCCGTTCTTCATACCTCCATGACGTCGGCGTTTCTCGTCTGGCTACTCTGAGAAGAAATATCGTAAGAAACTCGAATTAGTGATAAAAGTTTGTATGCGAGTTCGTCATTTTTTCCGATGGAAAATCCAATCGGGTACACAGCTTTTATCTTTATAGTAATTTTATTCTAGGTACAGACGCCAGCACATCAAGCTACTACAATCTGTCAAATTTCTTTAATAGATTTTCAACTTTATTGCTAAGGCATAAGGTTCAAAGTTGATTGGGAAAATTTGACAGTTTCGGGTAGGTTGATGTGCTGGCGTCTGTACATCGTCATCACATATAATTAATTAATGTGTAAAAAATATTAAAAAAGAGTAACTGGAGTTTCTTGCCCATTCTTCTCCATATGAAACTACCTATTGGAATGGGCGACTAGAATACATTAATTTTCTTTTAATTTTGACGTTCAAAAGTGCCTTTTATGTGCCTATTTGAAATAAATTATTTGACTTTTTTTTTTTCTTTTGTTAATCTGTACTGTCCCAGCTGGGCAAAGGTCTGTCCCAAATCCTTCAATCACGTCATCTCTTTCTAGGCCGGCCTCGACTTTGACTTATAAAAATAAGATGATAATATCAAAAACTATTCTATTCCAGTCGGAACCCCCCGCATATGGCGCTTACGGACAAGGGCCTCCGCCCCCGGCCTACGGAGCACCCGGTGGTTACGGTCAACAAGGTAGGAACACTTTGTTATGTACACCTTGGGTGATGATGGGTTAATATGGAAACTAATGGGTTAATATGGGAACTTGTGTGTTAATATGGGAACTTATGTGGTACCGACAACCAAATAGTACTAGACGCACTCATCTGCCTAGCCTTTTACCAACTAAGTTGTGGTCGGCTTCCAGTCTAACCGGATGCAGCTGAATACCAGAAGGGCAGTTCCCGTAATTAAAAACGTACAAAATCTAGCCGCAATCTCATCTCAGCGTCAATCAATGTCAAAAACGGAAAATTAGAGATACAGACGCCACGCACTAAACTGTCAATTTTTCCCAGTCAACTTTGAACCTTATTCTATACCAATAAAGTTGAAAATCTATTAAAGAAATTTGACAGACTGTAGTAGCTTGATGTGCTGGCGTCTGTACATATTTTTGACTGCTTGAGAATGAGATTAGACTGCGAAAAATAATGGAATTGTCCCTCAGTATTTTACATGGATCGATTGTCTATCTGACCTCGACAATCTAATTACTGGGTAACACGATAACCCGCGGTAAAGACTGGTTGTCAGACTTTCGGTTTTGTCGGCTACCGGTAACGACTGTCAAAGATCTACGAATGACAGCCGGGACCAACTGGGGCTTACTAGACGCACTGTAGTATGAAAATAAAAACTCTAGCCACACTGAGGTGAATCCTACGCAGGATGCGGGACGCGGCTGCGCGCGTCGATTGTTTTTAAGGGCCACACGTTTTTCTTGCCGTGAAAAAGTACGGTTTATTCGCCGTGTGTAGGCACGGTCGTCAGAGTTGCATGGATCACTACGGACGCTTGTTTACAGACACGTTTTTTTCCATGTTGCGGCTTATTCGCCGTACTGTAACAAAACCGTACCGTGTACAAACGGCCTAAGAAGTTGCGTTCCGTCCCGTATCTCGCGCGGAATGAGGGTTTTCGTGAAAATTTACGACACCAGTTGGCATCACTGTGACAAGAGGTCTTCCAATATAAAATATATGATGATTTTCATCATTCTATTCATTTATTCGTTGATCATTCAGTCATGACTAAAGAAAATATAGGCTCTTTGACAGATGCCTGACGTGTCAGTGCTGCCACCTAGCGAACGTAATTTCAGAAAACCCTCATTGCCTCAGTTTGGGCAGAGTTTAAATAGTTGTTGTGGGAAAAAACTTTCATCCAAAAAAATTGCGTTAAAATTAGGTAGGTAGTTGTATTTTTTTGTTCATCTGCATGTAATTAGGTAAAAAATATAGGAGATAATTAATTAAAGTAGTACATTACGATACGTGTGAAAGCGTCTGACAGGCCCCTGCGAGTGCGCTTCGGCTCCTCATACGTCAACCAAAGGAGTTGGCGAAAGCCACAAAAAAAAAAAAAACCGAATATCAAAAGTACTGTAGTAATATTTGGTTGTTTTTTCAGTTTTAGTAGATTTCGATTACAGGACGATTCAAACTTTATGGTGCCTCTGATGTGCGCTCTGAGGTACTCACTGCGCAGTACCTCGCCCCTCACCCCCGCTGACACGTGAATATGTTACTGCGCAGCGACTCGCCTCCTGTTCCGAGCCGCTATAAAGTTTGAATCGGGCTGTACTATGAGTTAATGTAGGAAATGGTATACGGGATCAAATTATATTAGTTAGCGAAACTCCACAGACGTGGTGGGTATCTGTATCTGGGTCAATCTCCAAAACGGGCGCACTCGTGTGATCGCTCTGGTCCCATCCAGATATTGATATTTAATGGTAATTATGTATCTTGTCCAAAAATAATGATATTCAAACTATTTGAATATCATTTCTTCAATGAGATACATAATTACCATTAAATATCAATATCTGGACGGGACCAGAGCGATCACACGAGTGCGCATGTATCTCATTAAAAATAATGATATTCAAGCTATTTGAATATCATTTCTTCAATGAGATACATAATTACCATTAAATATCAATATCTGGATGGGACCAGAGCGATCACACGAGTGCGCCCGTTTTGGAGATTGACCCATCTAAACATGATACAACAAAAATAAATGATTTGATGATATCATTTCTTGGGGTCAACGACCGTAGGTTGTGTAGGCTCTAATTGAAATATCAGTTTGAAAAATCTTTTTATGTGTAAACTTCACAGACCTGACCCATTTGAACACGATAAAAAAAAACTGTTCTTCAGAACTCATACTTCTAATACGTAAATATACTACCAGCGATCGCTGACCCCAAAAAATAATACCATCAAATCGTCTTTTTTATTTTGTTTAATCATGTTTAGAGATCGAATCACGTCTGCGGAGTTTCAATAGCTAATTTAAATTGACCCTGTATTTGGGAAGTTCCTTCTTATGCTGGTTTGAATAAAGGCTAATATATAATAAATACTAACATTTTCATTAAAATAAGGTTTCTAGTCTACTTCAAGATGTAGTGAAGCGAATCATGACCTATGTAGCACTTAATATAAATAAAACTTCACACGCTTATTTTCGTCGAAGGGGTTGGCAAGGATTTATGAATGTTTCGCCAGGTATGTTACAACTTGTTGTATATTCATACTTTTTTTAGGTGTATACCTGTGTACAAAAAGTTATGGTTTGTACTCTTTACTCTATGGTTGTCACCTTGTTATGTTTTCTATTCAAAAGCTTTTCGGTTCAAATAAATAAAATTCAATACTAACGACTATAATTCTGTAAATACATATCTATTATAGTCGCGAATCATATTTTGATCAAGGTACAGACGCCAGCACATCAAGCTACTACAATCTGTCAGATTTCTTTAATAGATTTTGAACTTTATCACTAAAGCATAAGGTTCAAAGTTGATTGCGAAAATTTGACAGTTTCGGGTAGCTTGATGTGCTGGCGACTGTACAAACTGGCACTGACGTGCAAATTGCAAAAAACGTAAGAAGATTTGAATTTCGCGGTCTACCACTGTAAGCTCGCTCCCATATTACGTAGGACTTAGGTAGGGCGCCCGCAAGCAACTTTTGTTTAGGCAACAAATTTGTCTCTGACATCAAGCCTTCGGGTTTGCATGTACAGTGCGTGCCACGTAAGAAGAGACTTGACACACCACGTGGTCTGACATGCGCAGAACACGATTTTAGGTATCTTTAGCGGTATGAGGTCTGAGTGCGGGACGGGACCGGACGTCATAGGGGCGGCGGAAAGAGCGGGGGAGGCGGGGTCAAGTCTCATCTTACGTGGCACGCACTGTAAGTGCGCGCATGTAGCGACGCAACAAAGACAGCATTTTGATACTTCTGATCATCATCTGCCGAGCCTATTCCCAACTATGTTGGGGTCGGCTTCCAGTCTAACCGGATGCAGCTGAATACCAGTATTTTCTATGGAGCGACTGCCTATCTGACCTCCACAACCCAGTTACTGGGTAACACGATACCCCTTGGTAAGACTGGTTGTCAGACTTTCGGCTTCTGACTACCCGTAATGACTGTCAAAGATCCACGAATAACAGCCGGGACCAACGGCTTAACGTGACTTTGATACTTTTGATGTGAGAGACAAATTTAGTTGCTGAGACAAAAGTTGCTCGTAAACTTAAAGTTTAAACACAACTGGCGAGATCTGGGTGTACAGACGCCAGCACTTCAAGCTACCCGAAACTGTCAAACTTTCCCAATCAACTTTGAACCTTACGCTTTAGCGATAAAGTTGAAAATCTATTAAAGAAATTTGACAGATTGGTAGTAGCTTGATGTGCTGGCGTCTGTACTTTAGGTACACCTTTGCCCAACCCTTCGAGAAATAGAGACGTGAATATATTATAGTACTAGCTGCGCCCCGCGGTTTCACCCGCGTAAATGTCGATCCCGTGGGAATATCGGGATAAAAAGTAGCCTGTGCGTTAATCCTGGTTATAAACTATCTGTGTGTTAAATTTCATCCAAATCCATTCAGCCGTTTGTGCGTGAAGAAGTAACAAACATATAAACACACACACTCACAAACTTTCTCCTTTATAATATTAGTGTGATTCGCTTCGCTACTGCCAATGGAACCCTATCCTTATGTTTTAAGCATGCTTTTTCTGCATGATTTTATATTATATTATTAAATGTAGCTGTACCTATTAGCTTATAAGCTTTATTATGTAATATATTATACTATATAAAGCTCGATTATTAATATATAAAACTGCATATTATAGGATTTATAAATAATATAAAATTAAAAGCTAGTTCTTCAAGTTAAAAACTAAAGTATGAACTTTTTTGATAATTAATATTAATAATGCTTTGACCGGTTATTAAAAAATGTAGATTTTTTTATATTAAAATATTTATATATACAGTATGTTAACTAACAGAGGGCGTTCCCGTTAACCCGCAATAGTATAGCATCCATACATGCTAAAAAAAATATTACCATTCGAAAATAAAATGTTTTTATTTTTTTTTATATTAAAATATTCACTAAAAATCGTAAATTGATACGTTAAAGAAACACTCTGTACACGCTTACTTGAAGGACAGCAATGTCGGAATTTATTTAATTAAATAAATTAGAATTAATTAAATAAATAGAGTATCAATTTACGATTTTTAGTGAATATTTTAATATTAAAAAAAAATAAAAACATTTTATTTTCGAATGGTAATATTTTTTTTAGCATGTATGGATGCTATACTATTGCGGGTTAACGGGAACGCCCTCTGTTAGTTAACATACTGTATATTGTAATAATTTCCTTTTTCTCTTATATTCCTAATAAAACTATAAAATTAATTTTCTTTTTGTAATATACTTAAGTTTTGATGGAAGTTTAATCATTAATCAACTCCAGCCGGTTTTTTATATTAAACTATTTAATATAAATTAAGTAAGTATATATTTTTTAATAATTTCTCTTTTTTATTATCATAGTAAATCTTGAAAAATAAATTTTTATTTCATATATGTACTTAAGTTTTGATGGAAGTTTAATCATTTATCAACTCCGCCCGGTCAAAGTGAATTTTGGTTAGTATACAATTTTTATTATATAACATTGCCCGTTTAAAAAAAAAACGCGAGTGTTTTTGTACAATATACTAAAAAGGTAAGTGTGCCTTTTTGTAAATAATGAATATATTTTATTATTATTATTATATCGTGATGTCTTTGAATGAACGTGTTTGCCCTGTGTATCGAATGTGGGTGGGGATTGCTTTGTTCGTGTGGAAAGTCAGGGAAATTAATTGTTAAACAAATTGACTACCAACTTGACACTGAGGGGAACACTTAACGCCTACAGACGTAGTATCAATGAAACTTCTATTTTGTCTCGTTCAGTGTCTTTCAACCGATTTACTTAGCCATACCTATATTCACATCACAAGTGTCATTATTTGACAGCTGTATATAAATGACTCGTCATCATCTGCCTAGACTTTTCCCAACCATGTTGGGGCGGCTTCCAGTAAAAATGGAAAAAAATAAAAAAAAATTAAATAAAAACTGGATGCACCTGAATACCAGTATTAGCCGTATGAAATGACTATAATACGGCAATTTGACGTAGGGTGTCAATTTGCTTAATAAATAATTTCCCAGACTGTACAAATACTGGTTTTTACCGCGTTAAAAGACCGTATTTTATGCATGGTTCTAAACTGTCTCGCTTCTAATGGGTCGCAGTTTCTGTATATTAACTAATGATTATATATTTTCTATTCTGACAACATCATTAAATAACAACACTAACACTTAAATTCTTAATCGGATTTATTCCTAAATACAGCGTTAGATTAACCCCACAAGCGTCAAGTGTACACCAAGTGTACATAAGAGAAAGTGCTCGAAATGTCAACGGTACACCAAGTGTACACAACAGTGTCATTGTTAAAACAATGACTTCATTGCGCCCATTCAACTACTCCGACACGTGGGGTGTTTCGACAACTAGGCGGGCAAACGTATGAGGGCTTAAACGACAGAGATACATACTTTATGGGAGTGTTGAACTCATGAAAATGAGACCAGACGGACAATTGTCGTAATTTTAAGAACTTTCAGTCTGATCTCAGTCCCAAACTGTCAAAAATACCTCTAATTTCTCTACATTTTTGACATTGATTGTCGCTAAGATGAGATTTTGAATGTTTTTATTTACGGGAATTGACCTTAGGTGTAATTAAAATAATTAAAAACCTCTTAAGGCGCATGCGCCAAGAGTAGCCCGCAAAATGCATTAATCCTATTGATTTATATTTCTTGAAATAGTGATTCTTTCAATAGGATTATATGAACTTAGAGGGTTGCGTTGATGCTTTTAAACTTTTAATGATTATATTTCTGTAAATACATACTTGTTACGGTCGCGAATCACATTTTAATCAACGTACAACTTAATACTGACCAGCCTTCGCTTTAAGGTGATTTCTATGAAGTAACCCGCGAAATTGAAAATTTAACAACATAATAATTCAATTAGCAACTAGTTTGACTCTAGATTGTCCTATGGAGCAGGACCAGCATGTTTCCAAGCATTCTTATCTTGGATATAATCCTCTAACTCAAACTCAATTTTTTTTTTTTAAACTATTGTATACTATGTTTCACAAATAAACTTTATAATTATGACAGAACCCATGGAATTACCTTTCGCACATTTTGAAAGACACTCCACTATCAAATGTTTTTATTTTTTATTTCACTGTAAACCACAATCGACATTTTTTCAAAATTATTTCAAAACACAAGTTTATGCAAAATTATTAAATATATCTCGTTGCTGTAATATGCTTTTAGTACGAATTTAGAATCGGTGTTCTTGTCAAAATAATGATTTTTTTTTGTTGCCAATGCTAAATTTTATTTATTTTTTGTATTATTTCCTTTTCACCAGGCTACTACTGACATGCTTTCGATAGCGGAGAGAAAAAATACAGGTATTGTAATCATTTTATTTAGTGGTTTTTTACAATGAGGGTATTCTGAAATGACGTTCGCTAGGTGGCAGCACTGACGCGTCAGGTCCAGGCATCTGTCAAAGAGCCTCTATTATTTTCTTTATTCATGACTGAATGATGAACGAATGAATGAATCGAATGATGAACGTCATCATATATTTTATATTGGAAGACCTCTTGTCAAAGTGGTGCCAACTGGTGTCGTAAATTTTCACAAAAACCCTCATTTAATGATGGTCCATATTTTAAAACGATATGTAAGCATAAATTTTGCATCAAATCTGTCAGAATTCATCAAATCTATCTACCGAGCCTTTTCCAACTATGTTGATGTGGGCTTTCAGTCTAACCGGATCCAGCCGAATACCAGTATTTTACATGGAGCGACTGCTTATCTCACCTCCATAAACCAGTTACTGGGTAACACTATATCCCTTGGTAAGACTGTACTTGGACATACTTTCAGGCTTCTGACTACTCTTAACTGTCAAAGATTTACAAATGACAGCCGGGACCAAAGGCTTAACGTGCTTTCCGAGGCACGGAGGGGTCTCGAAATATAATGGATGATCAGTCATCCACGGACTGACGACACGATACGCCTTGGTAAGACCGGTTGTCAGACTTGGGCATCTGATCCGTAACCACACTTAAGTCTGATTTAATCTAGTTAAATTTAATTTATGTTAGATCTGTTTAGAATATGGACTATACATGCACAGTCAACTGCATATAAGTGGAAATACTTGCACTACGAAAATCGCCCTTACTGCTATGACATATAGGCGCTGTCATTGTCAAATTGTTAGCGCTAGTTTGCGGTTGACTGTACAACATAATTTTGAATTAACTTTTAAAACAGTGTATACCATCACAGTAATAATTTAGTATAACAATTCTTTAGTAATACTGCAATTAGATTTTGTGGTAAGCTTCTTTAGGCTGAGGCTACATTAGGCCGCGACGCGACCTGCGACACATGAGCGATTAAAACATGTAAATGAATGCTCACGTATATGGCTACACCGCACATCAAATATTACTAGCGATCTTTGATTTCTTTGTGCGATAGGAACAACATTACTGAAATCACGGCATCGGCTACATCAATGAGCGAAATTGAAGCGAATTTATTAGAAAATTGCTTTTTTTTTCGCTTGTAATGTAGCCATACCATGTTTTTCTCGTTTCGCTCTTCCAGTCGCATCGCAAATCGCTGCCTACTGTAGCCTCAGCCTTAGAGTTAAAGCCATTCCTCACCCCGGGACGCCATGGCGTCGTCGCCAGGTCGCTTTGCCAACTAAATGTGTACAACTATACAAAAAAAAAAAAAAAAAAAAAATTAAAAAAATAAAAAAAAAAAAAATTAAATTGGCTAGCGAAACTTCGCAGACAAACATATCAGTGTTTTGGATCATGTCTTTGCAAATGTTCAAATCACAAATGTTCCAATCGCAAATTTTCCAATCGCAAAAATGGTACACTTTGCCCACCTCTACCCGGAAGGTGACTCGCTGGCTCTAGGCGCTAAGCAAGCCACCTGTCAGTGTGTACGTAGCCTAACTTTATCTAAAAATATTGTATTGAACAATGTTTTCTTTTTTTATTTCAGGTGCCTTGTAAAATAAGAAGAAACTGATGGAAAACTTACTATTCAAATTATAACAAAAAACTTCAAGATGGCACTAAACCTAAGGGTTTAAAAATCACAATTTATTTATGATTTTTTAAAATTATGAACCGAGTTTAAAGGAAATGTTTTATTGTGACACGAATCTCCTACATGTGTTTGTGTATTTCTTATCTTCTGCGTGTATCAGAAAGCTGTGGTCATATTTAAGAGGGGACGGGGCCTGCGAGGAATTTGATAAATAGGTTTTTGAAGAAACTATTGCCGTCGCCTTACCTCAAGTCTGCTCCCGTAGTGTGTGATAGGGACAGCTGCAGCTCAGACCGAAATTCTCACAAAAATTTTGACGAGATCGACGTTTCGTATTCCCCTTTTTTCTCCTCGAAAACTGAGCAGATTCAATTGTTTTTTACGTTAACATTTTAAGAAAGAGTATGTTTAGGTTCCTAACATTATTTTTTATGTTAAAAACTTTTCTAATTTGTCTGGTAGTCCTCTAATCACGGCGGTAAAAATAGGGCATTTTTTTGTAATTTTTAGAGGGTCATATTTTCTTTACTAGTTAGTTGCTGAAAAAGGAAAATGACAGGGACGTGTTTACAGCAGACCTTAAAAATTTTTTAGATAAGATAGATAGATAGATAAAACGTTTATTTAGTGCAACAAAAGACACAATACAGGTATTAAAAACATTAAAAAAGGTGAGAAAAAAAAAATTAAAAATAACAAAGATTAAAAAGATAAAATGAACCATAGACACCTAGCTCATAAACATCAATAACGTCGATCACTACTGGGCGGTGTGTGTCTTATGATTGCACCAAATGGGAGTCCAGCTCAGCATATGCCAGGTACAATACCTGACGCTGGTATTCTGCTGCATCCCGTTAGTGACACACGCTTTTTGCTCTAGAGGTGTTATTAAGGAAGAAAAAGGGAATGCATTTGTATGGAGAATCGCACGCCCTGTACCCTCTTAACGGTGTGGTACAGACCGTCAAACTGAACAACTATCTCCATGAGACCTAGTCGCGACAAAATAGTCCCATACATTTGGGTCGAGTAGGTGTTGAAGTTTGGTCATCATCATCTGTCTGCCTTTTCCCAACTATGTTGGGGTCGGCTTCGGATGCAGTTGAATACCAGTATTTTACATGGAGCGAAGCTATCTGACCTCCACAACCCAGTTTCCAGTTCAGGTCCAGTTGAAAACCAGCGTCAGGCACCAGTTGTCTGGCATTTTTGCTGAATTGGGCCTTTTTGGCGCAGCCGTGAGGCACACTTTCCTGCTAATTTCTTACATTTTATTTGATGTATGACTATTATCTATCTGGTGTATTGTGTGTCTCTTAGTCTGTGCTAAATAAATGTATTTTCTTTCTTTCAGTTACTGGGTAATATGATACCCCTTGGTAAGACTGGTTGGCAGATTTTCGGGTTTCTGACTACCCGTAACGGCTGTCAAAGATCCACGAATGACAGCCGGGACCGACGGCTTAACGTGCTTTCCGAGGCACGGAGGGGTCTCGGTATGTAAAGATGGTCACCAATCCACAGATTAGCCGCGGAAAGCACGTTATCCCGGCTGTCATTGGTGGATCTCATTTGAACTTTATTGGTCATCAGGCCAGGATCCATACAAAAATGTCCATCATTCTTCGACCACATCTTTCTAATACATGCTCTAAAGTTATTACCAACTTTGCCTGTGTTGTCAACATTGCTCGGGCAATGTGAATAACGATACAAAAAACACTTACTTTGTACAGAATTATTGTGAAAGTGTTTTTATCTAATAATCATTTTTATTTTAGCATTTTTTTTTTAAATATTTTCCTTTAAAATCGGTTTTTTTCTCAAATTCTTATTATATAGCTTGTCGTGTTGTAATGTTTTAATTTAACAATCTTTTACAATCACTGTTTTTTTTTTGTAATTATAAAAAAAAATGTAATCAGGAAACGGTATTTTAAATACTTTTTTTTAGTTGTTTTTGAAAATTAGTAGCTATTCTTTGCTGTCTGTCTGTCTGTGCACAATTGTATATTTCAATTAAAACCATAGTTACGCCTAATGCGATGCGATGCAATGCGGTAAAATTAGGATGATTCAAACTAGAAAATGAAAGAAATACACAGTATTATTGTGCTCGTATGTATTTTTTCTTTTAATTGTTTTGTTTGTAAGTAAATAAATTACTACTTGCGTTTTGAAGCAACCACCTAAAATTGGAAAAGTACGGTTTCCATAATTTGTGTTTAGATATCGATCACATCTGTGGGGTTTTGTTAGCTAATTTAATTTGCCCTTAGGGACCGTTCAAGTATTACGTAAGCAGATTTTTTGCAATTATTAGCCCCCCCTCCCCCTCGTCAGCACAAGTAAGCAAAGCTCTTAGGGGCCCCATGCTTACGTAAACATTGTACATGCATGCAATCAATAAAGAAACCAGAACACATTGAAAACAATGTGTTCTGGTTTCTTTATTTATTCATGAACAGCAATTATATGCGTTTCGTTTTCAAGCATAGACAAGTAGGGTTGCCATATGTGTTCAAACCAAAATCGACTAAATTTTGTAGAAAATCCGAAAAATAAAAAATAAATACTGATGACGTAATCACCATCCAGACCCCCCCATCCCCCATGTCATCAAAAATAAGCAAAGCAAAGACCCCCCCGCCCCCCTGTATTGCTTACGTAATACTTGAATGGCCCCTTATTGCATTGTGTCGCTTTAGGCTGTCGTTTTTTTTTTAATAATTTATTAGATTTTTCATATACATATTTTAACCTTTTAATAATTTTTAAAAATAAATCTATAATAATATTAAAAGTACCTCAAGCTAGATGGTACAGCACAGGCAGCATTTCGTTAAAAATCATACTTACTAGTATTAAGTCAAAATGTCCACTGAAGCCAAAAATTTCTTTATCTTGGAGGTGTTTTATTGGTTTTTGTAAAGATAATCTCAAATATTTAAACAATAATAATATGTACAGACGCTAGCACATCAAGCTACCCGAAACCGTCAAATTTTCCCAATCAACTTTGCACCTTACCCTTTAGCGATAAAGTTGAAAATCTATTAAAGAAATTTGACAGATTGTAGTAGCTTGATGTCCTGGCGTCTGTACATGTATTTAAATAAAGAAAGGTAAATAATTATGGGGCATCAATGAAATTCATCCGCATCGCTGTCAACAGGAAAATTGCCCAAAATGCTGGCAGCATTCTTTGGTCTAAAAAAGGGCCAGTGATGAGGCCCTTCATGGATGACAGTATATCTAAGATAAACTCGGATAAATACTTTCATAATAATTAAAAGAAAGAAAGAATATTTTAGTTGGGACACGCACAGGAAATAAAAAAGGACGTTAAGGACTGATTTTTCCATTGCCAGGTAAATTTTATTCGAGGAATAAAATTGACGTTTGACAGTTCTTCCATACAAAACCTATAAGACGTCAATATTATTCCACGACTAAAAATTATCTGTCGATTGAAAAAATCGGCCCTAAGTCATGATAAAAATAAAACGAAAAACGTTAGATCAATGAAACACCTCTTCTCCTTTTTGGATTTTAGGATATTATGTTTTTTTATTCTGATAATCTATAATTTTATTGTTATTATTATTTCGTACATAAATTGTGTAACAAAAATAATTACAAGTAGAAAAATAAAAATTTAATGTTAGTTGTAACGTGTATTCCTGTTGAAAACGCATTTATTATGCTTCGCATTTAATAATAAACAATAATTGGCATTTTTTTTCTAAATTAACTTTTTTTTGACTGATTATCTTGATTTTGGACTGAAAATTATTAAAACAATAGGGTGTTCGACAATTTTTTTAGAATTAAAAAAAGCCTATTTTTAGTTAAAATATTATGCAGCACTACTAGTATGCTGTCTGTAGTCGCCGCTCGACCGCAGCAGCACGCTGACCTGTCGCCTTTTTCATAGTTGCATAGAGACCAGTAGTGACGCTGTGGCTTGTCATTACGGTAGGCTTTGTCGTTGCGGTCTGTAGTCGGTATTGTACAGACGCCAGCACATCAAGCTACTACAATCTGTCAAATTTCTTTAATAGATTTTCAACTTTATCGCTGAAGCATAAGGTTCAATGTTGATTGGGAACATTTTACAGTTTCGGGTGGCTTGATGTGCTGGCGTCTGTACCTTTAGCCCAGGTTAGCACAGGCGATTTTATATCGCGCAATGGATTTTCAACTTCCGTAGTTGAGCCGAGTATTGAAAATCCAACAGAGTGCATTCGAGCACGTCAAAAAATTCACAGTTGGATTTTCAACTCTGCCCTAAGCTGTGCGTTAAAAATCCAAAAGTGCAATACAGCGCGTCAAAAATGCACAGTTGGATTTTCAACTCTGCCCTAAGCTGTGCGTTAAAAATCCAAAAGTGCAATACAGCGCGTCAAAAAATGCACAGTTGGATTTTCAACTCTGCCCTAAGCTGTGCGTTAAAAATCCAAAAGTGCAATACAGCGCGTCAAAAAATTCACAGTTGGATTTTCAACTCTGCCCTAAGCTGTGCGTTAAAAATCCAAAAGTGCAATACAGCGCGTCAAAAAAGATACACTGTTGGATTTTTAACTCTCGGCGCTAAGTAGTGTGCAACAAGAGAGTGCAATTCAACGCTTCAAAAAAATTAGTTGGATTTTCAACTCTTGACGTTAAGCAGAGTTAAAAATCCAGTGCGCGATTATAATCGCTGCGTTATGCGTTAAGTAACTTTGGCTGTATGTACAATTTTAAAGTCGAACTACCCTTAATAAAATAATATTTTTAATTACAAGTTTATGTACGAGGTCACGTAGTCTCACAATGTTTGTAGTTGCATTTAAAATGTAATAATGAAACTGTTGTATTACTTTTTGTATGTATTTTTGCATTATTTAATATTTTAAAGTTAATAAAAAATATTAAATTAATTTTTTGTTGTGTTTTTTTTTGTCAATGCGGGTAAAATGTAGTGATTACTAGCGTGAAATAATATTAAAATAAGTATTTATTTATTTAAAGTGTTGACATAATTTAAAAAGCTAACAGTCTTAAATAATAATAATACATAATTATGTACAAGTATATATAAAAAGGAGGGGAAATAATCAAAGGGCATCAAAAAATTCGTCAGCGTCGCTGTCAACAGAAAAAGTGCCCAAAAAGCTGGCAGCAATGCCATAAAAAATATAGGCCAGCCCTCTGGTAAATAAGATTAGATTAATAATATTATTATTCTTATTATTCTTATTTTTATTCTTATCTATTATTCTTATTCGGTCGATCGCAGCTGTTATTTTGGTTGTGATTCTCTGAAGAGCTCTACTCACTGCGCAGTACCTCGCCCCCTTACCCCCGCTGACACGTGAATTTGTTACTCCGCAGCGACTCGCCTCCTGTTCCGAGCCGCCATAAAGTTAGAATCGGGCTGTAACATGAATAAAGGTCCCCGTGATTTTGACAGACTTGTCAGTGGCAGCAAGCCAATAGCAACCATATTGTAACAAGAATAAGGATCACTATGGTTTTGACAGAGTTGTCAGTGGCAGCAACCTTTTGTATCGAAAATAAGCATCACTGTGGTTTTGACAGCCTTGTCAGTGGCAGCAAGCCAATAGCAACCATATTGTAACAAGAATAAGGATCACTGTGGTTTTGACAGCCTTGTCAGTGGCAGCAAGCCAACAGCAACCATATTGTAACAAGAATAAGGATCACTGTGGTTTTGACAGCCTTGTCAGTGGCAGCAAGCCAACAGCAACCATATTGTAACAAGAATAAGGATCACTGTGGTTTTGACAGACTTGTCAGTGGCAGCAAGCCAACAGCAACCATATTGTAACAAGAATAAGGATCACTGTGGTTTTGACAGACTTGTCAGTGGCAGCAAGCCAATAGCAACCATATTGTAACAAGAATAAGGATCACTGTGGTTTTGACAGCCTTGTCAGTGGCAGCAAGCCAACAGCAACCATATTGTAACAAGAATAAGGATCACTGTGGTTTTGACAGCCTTGTCAGTGGCAGCAAGCCAACAGCAACCATATTGTAACAAGAATAAGGATCACTGTGGTTTTGACAGCCTTGTCAGTGGCAGCAAGCCAACAGCAACCATATTGTAACAAGAATAAGGATCACTGTGGTTTTGACAGACTTGTCAGTGGCAGCAAGCCAACAGCAACCATATTGTAACAAGAATAAGGATCACTGTGGTTTTGACAGACTTGTCAGTGGCAGCAAGCCAACAGCAACCATATTGTAACAAGAATAAGGATCACTGTGGTTTTGACAGACTTGTCAGTGGCAGCAAGCCAACAGCAACCATATTGTAACAAGAATAAGGATCACTGTGGTTTTGACAGACTTGTCAGTGGCAGCAAGCCAACAGCAACCATATTGTAACAAGAATAAGGATCACTGTGGTTTTGACAGCCTTGTCAGTGGCAGCAAGCCAACAGCAACCATATTGTAACAAGAATAAGGATCACTGTGGTTTTGACAGACTTGTCAGTGGCAGCAAGCCAACAGCAACCATATTGTAACAAGAATAAGGATCACTGTGGTTTTGACAGACTTGTCAGTGGCAGCAAGCCAACAGCAACCATATTGTAACAAGAATAAGGATCACTGTGGTTTTGACAGACTTGTCAGTGGCAGCAAGCCAACAGCAACCATATTGTAACAAGAATAAGGATCACTGTGGTTTTGACAGACTTGTCAGTGGCAGCAAGCCAACAGCAACCATATTGTAACAAGAATAAGGATCACTGTGGTTTTGACAGACTTGTCAGTGGCAGCAAGCCAATAGCAACCATATTGTAACAAGAATAAGGATCACTATGGTTTTGACAGACTTGTCAGTGGCAGCAACCTTTTGTATCGAAAATAAGCATCACTGTGGTTTTGACAGACTTGTCAGTGGCAGCAAGCCAACAGCAACATTATTCGAATAGAAAATAAGGATCACTGAGATTTTGACAGACTTGTCTTTGGCAGCGAGTAGCGACGCAACAGCAACCTTGTCGTAACAAGAATAAAGATCACTGTGATTTTGACAGACTTGTCAGTGGCAAGTTGGCAACACTGGCAACCCAACAGCAACATTATTATATCGAAAATAAGGGTCACTGTGATTTTGACAGACTTGTCAAACTTCTGTCTGTCATCAACTTTTCTTTTTGCCAATAAAACTTTTTGTTTAATACATTTAAAAACTGCCAATTTACGATGCGAGGCAAAATATAGAATACAATAACAGCGGTGCTATTCTGTAAAAATCTCACCGTGAAAACTTAGGTGAAGTGAGCATGGAGTGAGCTGTCAATAGTGTCAATTCCTAGCAAAAACAAACTCACTTCACCTAAGTTTTCACGGTGAGATTTTTACAGAATCGACCGGCAGTACAGCTGTAGGGTCTATGCGCGTGGCCAACATTGGAACTAATACTGCCATCTGGTTTTTTTAAATAATAAAATAACACTAAGAAAGCCTTATATTTCTTACTATAAAAGTTACAAAACTACAATTACAGAAAGTAAAAAAAAAACTACCTATCTGAGGCTGATTTTTCCAACGCCAGATAATTTTATCAGAAGAAAAACTTAGAATTTTTGACAGTCCTTCCATACAAAAACTGTCGACGTCAATTTAATTCCATGAACAAAAAAAAAATCTGTACATTGAAAAATCAGCCCTAAGTTAACAAATTTTTTAAATTCTATAAATTTAAGCAGTTCCAGTCTAACCGGATGTAGCTGAACACCAGTATTTTACATAGAGCGGCTGCCTATCAGACTTCCACAACCCAGTTACTGGATAATACGATACCATTTGGTCAGACTGGTTGTCAGACTTTCGGGCTTCTATAGCAAGTAACGACTGTCAAAGACCCACGATTGCCAGCCAGGACCATCGGCTTAACGTGCTTTCCGAGGCACGGAGGGGTCTCAGTATTTATGTCCACATCAACAGACCCATCCACAGACCAACCGCGGCAAGCCTAGTTTAACCTGATCGATCGACCTGTGCGGCTGTTATTATTTAGCCATGGGCCCCGTGTGTACTACTGAATAAATGAATGTTTTTCTTAAGATAAGCATGCATGGAGTTTTTTTATTTTATTTAGTAGTGATTTTATCAAAATTTCAAAAACAGCGTTGGAGCACGATTTGGAAAGGTAGATTTTTCACTGTTTTATAATTATTGTTGTTTAAAATAAGTATTTATAGCTTTACAAACACTATAATAAAATAGTACGTTAAAGAAAATTGGGTAAATAGTACATTACTATACGTGTCACCTAAGTCCACTATTGCACGGCAAAATTTGCTACTTATGTCACACGTACGTATCGTATACTATTTTATTTATAGCTCTTGTCACCTAAACCCGTAATTAACGTGATTTCCGAGCAAAATTAAGGGTGTGGTACAGACCATCAAACTGAACAACTAATATAGTATATGGTCGTCGCGCGGTAAACTTTACTTGCGCGATGCAGAATTTATGCTGCCACATGTAATTTTGTTGTACTGATCAAGTTCAGTTTCATTGGTGAAACCACCCTAAGTGTATTACGCGTGGTGGATTATGACCCTCTCGCAGAGTGGAGGTCTGTGTCTCAGCAGTTCTCCGTTATAGGCTGATTATGTTATGCTATGTGTTACGCAATGAGGTTTTTCTGAAATGACGTTCGCTAGGTGGCAGCACTGGCACGGCAGGTCCAGGCATCTGTCAAAGAGCCTATATTTTCTTTAGTCATGACGGAATGATGAACAAATGAATGAATCGAATGATGAACGTCATCATATATTTTATATTGGAAGACTTCTTGTCACAGTGGTGCCAACTGGTGTCGTAAATTTTCACGAAAACCCTCATTACTCCGCTGGTTTTCAGTCATTTCAGTTATAATGTGTGTGTTTAAATATATTGTTACACATTTATTTTATTGTTACAGTACAGCGTGTACAACCACCGGGTTACGGTGGACCCCCACAAGGCTATGTGCCACAACAACCAGTAAGTTCCTTCATATTTTGTATCTGGTCTTTATTTTACAATCAGAGGTGTACCCATAGATAGCCGTGGGTGACACTGAAAGTTCTTAGAAAATCAAAAACTGAACAAACTATCAAGTTATTAGTTTTATTATATCTTTTCGAAATAGTGTCCATTTACATCAATACATCGCTGCATCTGATGGAACCACTGAGAAAAGCACTTTGCCCACTCGTCCTTAGGGGTCTCTTCGACGGCATTTTGAAACGCGGCCACTGCATCCTCGGCTTCCCCGGACGGAGCCCCGCTTAGCGGGGCTCCGACCGGGGATAACGGGGGCTCGTTCGCTCGCTCCGCCCGCTCACTTGAGCCCCCGTCATCCCCTTCGAACCTAACCTGTCCGAGTCGGGATACCTCAATTCCCGAGCTCGCTTCGCTCGCTCTTGCATCCTAAGTTCTCATTGCCTATTTACTAAAAAAAGATACTTCGAAATTTGCATATTTACAAGCGATTGCTAAAAATATACACCTAAAATAAAAATACATAGTTAAGTTACATTATGTTATGTACCTATAATAAATCATTAACGTGCAAATCCAAAATAAATACGTAAAAATAACTCAAATTTGTTTCCGTAATTTCTATTAATTGTATGCCTAAATATTATTATGCTAATAATCATTAGGCCTAGTAACGTTATGCGAATTAAATTTATGCCAAAACAAATTAGCCTTCAAGATAATTATGCCAGCATAAACTGTATGCAAAAAAAATGGCAAAGTATTATTATGGCAAAACAAATTATGCCAAAATCGTTATGCCAAAGTATATTAGGAAAAAGAATATTACCTATGCGAAAAGAAGGGATCCCCTTAAAAAGGCCCTAGGAACTATAGCCAATAGAGCCGAAAAATTCTGGACTGGCTGTTAGGTCTCGAAAATATGGGTGCTCCGTGCTTCAATAAAACTCTATAACACTTCTTCTTCCCAGCTAAAGCACTAGGAAGTGGAAGGACGGGCGTTTTGGGGGACCGTCTTACGTAATTTTGACGTGAAAAAACCTTTCCTCTCTCCTTAAACATCATCATTAGGTATATGGGGTGCTTAATTGTTGCAAATGGATCACACTATCATGTCCTAAAAGGGATACGTCACTTTCAAATCACCCTGTATTGTTCTTAGCTTTTGTTTCACGATTATTATTGTATATACAGGTTGAAATGTCTAGAATGGCCAGTGACGTGACGTGCGGTTGTTCACCGGAGACGTCACCTGCGTCACCGGTACGTCACCTAGAACGAGATTGCGGCGCCGAAGTAGCGATACTTACATTTACTATGGCTGCGTGTCCACCGCACATCTGTCACCCGAGCGCCGTCATCCCGGCCGCCGAGGTTTCAAGTAGTTCGGCGCGACCGCTAGAACTCCACTCGAAATTATGACGGTCGATGTGCCGGCAGTACAAAACACGCTTGATCTTTGCCGTAGCACCGGCACCGATCACCCGGCTTTTATTTTGTCTATCAAATATACTGAACTGCCGAGTTTGGTCGCGGTGGACAAACGAACGACGTCACCGAGACGTCACGTTCGGTTCGAATAATCTCGTTTCTCGGTGACGTCCCGCACCCTTAATACGTAACACACTCAATCAGAATCATTTTGAAGGATATTGCAGATCCATTGCTTCGAAAAATTTGTCCGGTCAGCAATGTAAATAAGGCAATGAATTTTGTTTGAACTTTCAAAATGAAAGCCATTCCTACTGTTAGTGTGTTACGCAATTACCCCGGTGACGGCTGCGGTGGACAAACGCCCTAATGGTAGGTACCTTGACCATTGTAGCTACAGGAAAACGGTCTTAGGAGACTGTCTCTAACTTTGGAGAAATTTTGATCAGCAGTCACAGATTTTGTAAAAATTTAACAGTCAGCAAGAAAGGGAGAGCTTTTTTCACAAAAAAAAAAAAAGAAATTAAAAATTATGAATGCCAATCCACCCTGTTTCTTATCTTATCTTGAGGATCAAAAAACTATTGGACCGGCTGAGGTTTGAGTACTAGAAAACCCACTCTTTTTACCTACATTTCGTTGGAAATTACCTATTACCAAATTTCGTTACAGTTTTCTGTTTACATTGATTTTTTTTTTTCTTTTGTAATGGCATCTCGTAGTTGACCTTGAGAGGTCGTGACTACTTAACCGGACAATAGTTTGCATTGATGTCAGCTGTCGATTTATATAGGTCTCATGCGTGGCCGCCATTTTCAAAATGGTGCGACAATAGACCGACTGTATGCCACGGATTTTCAAAGCCTTTTGAATTTTATCCTATTTTGATTCTTAGACTAATTTGAATAAATGATTATTTTTGGTTATATTTTTTCAGCAATACGGTCAACAACCTCAGATGGTGCAAGGGCAGATGCAGCAGGGTCAGCAGCGCCAAGGCATGGGTGCGGGCGCCGCATTGGGCGCCGGCGCGGCCGGCATGGCTGCTGGCGGGCTCGCCGGCTACGCGTTGGGGGGCGGCTTCAACCGAGACAGCCCATCTGGGGTAAGACAGATCGATCGAATGATACTCGCGATCGAATGATACTCGTAAATACTAATAATGATAAGCTCGTTCCTGATCGTTACCGATACCTAAATATTTTTTGTATTTTTACTAGTTTTGACGTGACAACGTCTAATAAATCGATGAAGCTGGCTGCACACTCGAAAAAACATGACTCATGTAGCGTTACCTCGCGGCCTTGCTCTGCTGTAGCGTTGTACGCCATGGCGGCTTGAAGTGCAAGCGAGAGCGCGGAACGAGCGATGAGTAGGAGAGAGACAGATGATGTCGAACGCTGCCAAATCGGCCTCCGCGTTCGGCAATTTCATTAATGTTTTGTTATGACGTTGTCACGTTAAACTATCGTCCGTAAACCGACTTTACAGACAACCAATTTTTTTTTGTATGTTTTTACCTGACATAACATAACACGCCTGTTACCCTCTGCTCATATTCGCACAGCAGTAAAAATATCGCGGCGAGTTTATATCGCGCACTGGATTTTCAGCTCTCGGTGTTGAGCCGAGCATTGAGAATTCAACTTGGGATGCACTCTCCCAACTTGGGATGCACTCTCCCAACTTGGGATGCACTCTCCCAACTTAGGATGCACTCTCCCAATGGGTCATGTATGAAAATATTAAATTGTCTCGATTTTTTTTCTGCACTTATGAATAAGCTAATACTATCTACAAAAAAAGTATCAGATTTATCTGATTAGTATTTCCAGAGAAATAAATTAAATTCTGTTAGAGGCGGCCATCGACAGTAACCCACGGATTTTTATTCAATTTCCTTAGCCTACTCAATTAAAAAGTAAAAACTGTAGATAATCTGTACCGTCTGACATCCATCCATAATAACTTGTCAATTTGTCATAACATAACCTCACTTTTCACCTCTTGCTTTGTGTTTGTTTGCGATTTTATGGATATATCTTTACGACGACTCTCACGCTTTGAATACTGGATTAGATTTCGACTGCCTTCGCGACGACCCCCACGCTTTGGACACTGGATTAGATTTTGAGAGACCTTTGTTATGATGGATGGATGTCAGACGGTACAGATTATCTACAGTTTTTACTTTTTAATTGAGTAGGCTAAGGAAATTGAATAAAAATCCGTGGGTTACTGTCGATGGCCGCCTCTAACAGATTTTAATTTATTTCTCTGGAAATACTAATCAGATAAATCTGATACTTTTTTTGTAGATATAGTATTAGCTTATTCATAAGTGCAGAAAAAAAATCGAGACAATTTAATATTTTCATACATGACCCATTGGAATGAACTCTCCCAACGCGTCAAAAAATACACTAAACGTAATTTTTTTTCGTGCACTGGATTATCAACACTCGGCGCTAAGTAGTGAGTGTTAAACCCAGTGCGTGATAAAAAATCGCCGCGTTAAAAATAAAAAATCTCCTGTAGGCACAAGGGCTAAGGGTAAGGTAGAGTTGTACCCATATTACACCAACACTACGCCAGTGATTTTTAAAAATAAATATTTAATATGTACTTAATGAGGAAGAAAATAAAAGAATAATACTAATTTATTTCCATTTTCCAAAGCAAAGGAATTCATTTTGTTAGTATAAGGAACTTTTATCTAATGTTAGTACTTAATACAAACAAAATACCTAAATAAAATTAAGGCACCAATGAAACTGTCCGTTTTATAGATGAAGAAAAAAGGAACTCTGAGCACACGTACGCTTGGGCGTAAAAATATCGCGGCGCGATTTTATTACGCACTGCATTTTCAACTTTCGGCATTTCCGAGCATTAAAAATCCAACAGAGCGCATACCAGCGCGTCAAAAAAAGATTATCAACTCTCGGCGCTAAGCAATGCGTTGACAATCCAGTGCCCGAAAAAAATCGCCGCGAGAAAGAAATCGCCGATGGGAACTCAAGAAACTGCTCTTCTCTGAAACTCCTCCTAGCAGGCCTAAGAGGAGTTATACAAACTCTTAAGACTCAAGCATTACTTAAAACTAGTTTCAAAGCTGTACGTTCTGAAAGTTGGTAACGTCGCAAATTCGCTCTGAAGAGCAAGTGCGGTCGGAGAGACTTTTGTAAATGCCTAAATATAAAGTCTATTTTTCTCGAATTCGAGGTTTGGCTCACGCCTATTTCCTCCTCCAATATTGGACCAATTTAAAAGATATTTCATAAACTGTTTAAGGGCTAATTTTACCAAAGTCAGATAAATTTTATACGTGGAACAAAATTGACGTCTGACAGTTTTAGTATGGAAAAACTGTCAAAAATTCAAAATTTATTCTCAGGATAAGAGTTATTCTAAGTATAAAAGTTTGGTGGAATGCGCCCTAAGAAGGATATACTCGTATACTGTGTCTCTATGTTTTTATTTTTTCATGAATAGTTGTCAAATTTGTACACTAGGCCTCTGTTGACAGCGGTTTAAATTTAGCTGCAATTTTGAGTACTTATTAAAAAAAAATTGCCGATTATTATTGATTTTTTGATGATACATCAAAAAGGACAAAAGGGACATAAAGTAGTTAATATTTATTATTCTATAAAAAAATCATTGCGTCAATTAAGTTATTAACCAGAAAGAAAACAGGCGAGAGCGTATCTATGGAAAAAAGACCACCTGCGTTTGCCATCCACAGACCAACCGCGGCAAACGTAGCTTAACCTGATCAATCGGCCTGTGCGGCTGTTATTATTTAGCCATGGTCCCCTCTGTGCATAGCATTCATGTTTACTAATACCTAACCCTACTTCTTTTTAACTATCCAATAAAGGAGGAACCAGATGAGGTACGTCAGATTTATACGTTACTCTAGCACTAGCCAGCCACTTCATCTGTGTGTATTTTGGGTCCATTAAAATAGATGGACAAATTTTAACACAGCGTTCAGTACGTCTAACTAAAGATATCAAAGCAAAAAAAACACTGATTAAAGTGATTTTATTTTGACCTAAAATAATAAATTGCTGGTACAGACGCCAGCACATCAGGCTACCCGAAACTATCAAATTTTATCAATCAACTTTGAACCTTATGCTTTAGCGATAAAGTTGAAAATATATTAAAGAAATTTGACAGATTGTAGAAGCTTGATGTGCTGGCGTCTGTACATAGTGTATTTTCGTTAGCTGATTATTTTTATTGTAAGTATCTATGCGTTTTTCTTACATATTTTTTTTACCATCCTTATTTTGGTAGTCTGAATGATTTCTAAAAGTTTGTCCATCTATTTTAATAGGACCTTATATAAGTCATCATCGTCTGCCTAGCCTTTTCCCAACTATGTTTGGGTTGGCTACCAGTCTAACCGCCACCTTCATTGATTATCTACATTCACTATTAATCTCAACCTAAATTATTTTGGAAGTAAGTATATTGCAAATCCTTTGCTTCATATGTTCGAAAAATTTGTCTGCTCTACATCGTAAATAATGCAATGAATGTTGTTGAACTGTCAAAATAAAAAAAACATTATTGGTACTGATAGTCTGCGGTGCTATTCTGTAAAAATCTCACCGTGAAAACTTAGGTGAAGTGAGCGTGGAGTGAGCTGTCAATAGTGTCAATTCCTAGCAAAAACAAACTCACTTCACCTAAGTTTTCACGGTGAGATTTTTACAGAATCGACCGGCTGTTACGTAATTATCCCGCTCTGGTCGAGATCTCGAACGAGATTGCAACGGGATAAAATCTTGAAAAATGGCTCGAGATCTCGTGAGCCGCCACGGCCCTATAAGTATCACAAAACTTTACAATTTCAATTTACAAGTTACAAAATATGTAAAGGGGATTGATAAATTGACCTACTGTCGCGCCATTGTGTTGTAGTTGTAGGTTTTTAATGTTAGGTTCAAACCCAGACAGGCGCTTTCCTTTGTCTAAATGAGGGTTTTCTGAAATGTGGTTCGCTAGGTGGCAGCACTGGCACGTCAGGTCCAGGCATCTGTCAAAGAGCCTATATTTTCTTTAGTCATGATGGAATGATGAACGAATGAATGAATCGAATGATGAACGTCATCATATATTTTGTATTGGGAGACCTCTTGTCACAGTGGTGCCAACTGGTGTCGTAAATTTTCACGAAAACCCTCATTATTTCATCACCACTACTTACAAAACGGTGAAGGTAAACATCGTGAGCAAACCAGCATGAACTAGAACCAAACATTCGAAGACATGTGACATCTACCAACCCGCACTGGACCTGCGTGGTGGATTACGGCCCACTCCCTCTCACAGAGAGGAGGCCTGTGTCCCAGTAGTGGGAACATGGCGTGGGCTGTTTATGTGGACTTGTAAAGTTTTGTGGTATAGGCGCCATTGCATCCCCAACTAGCGACCAACGCGGAAATAAACTTTTCAGCAGGGAGGACAGTCTCCGGGTGAAATGCCTCCACAAGAAGTAGGCGTCCCGCCTTCCTCGGTTGAACCCCCGCCCACGTTTCAACCCGAGCCACCCCCGCCCATGTATGAGGCCCCGCCCCCGCCGCCGCCGCCCCCGCCCGCAAATTACGATTTCGACGACGACTTTGATTTTGGGATAGTTTAGGAGTTTGGGTGCGTTTCAACTGAGGTGGACGCGAGCGGAGCGGAGAAGTGCTGGATTTTTTGGTTTTTAGGATCTCATAAGGAAAAGAGAACCTTTATAGGATCACTTTGTTGTCAGTCCGTCTGTCTGTCGGACTGTCAAGACCCTTTTTCTCAGGAACGCGTGGAGGTACAGTCAGCAACAAAAATAGATTAACACTTCAGTTTTTTTTAAATCTCAGTTATTGAGCATAATATTTGTTCAAAATTGCATTGTATTGTTGACCATTTCCTATTTTGGTTCACGTGTTTGTTAACTACCTACTTGGTGCTTGTTGACAGGCCTACACTGTCCTATCATACCTGTTTAGATAGATAGATAAAACGTTTATTCAGTGCAACAAAAGACAATACAGGTTAACACTGTAAATGCCAATTCTTTTAAGAGGGCGCCGACCAAACGCCGACCGCGCAGTGGCGCCCTCATCGTGTGTTTGGTTATTTCTTTTATTTTAGAATGAAGATGCAGAAAATAAGCACGTTAAGTTGTGCTCCACAAGATTGTGAAGTGAAGAAGAGAGTTGTGCTTCGTTAATATTATTATAAACGGTAGTTGGTACATTGTTTAGTTTTATTATAATCGCTAAAACGGATATAATAGTGGCCACTATTATCCGTTTTAGTGATTATAATAAAATAAATCTGCGCCCTCTTAGTCTTGTGGAGCACGACGTAACCTGCTTATTTTCTGCATTTTCATTCTAAAATAAAAGAAATAAGCAAACAAACGATGAGGGCGCCACTAGGCGGTCGGCGTAGCCTTAAAAGAGTAACCGTGGAGTTTCTTGCCGGCTCTTCTCCCTAAGGAAACGACCAATTGGAACCGAGCACCTAGCTTCTGACGTATGGTTTTTAAGGAATTAGTATTTTGTTTTTTTTTTATCGACAAATCTCTTTGGATGTAATCCACTTCGCGTCTCTCATCTTGTCTGTGATTGGCCAATTCCTGCACCTCTCCGCTTCGCTTGACTCCGCTTCAGTGAAAATGCTCCGTGTCGGTTTAGTGTAGGTAGTTGAAGAAAAGTAAAAAAATATTTAGTTTTCGATCCACGCTTGAATGTAGAATGCAGCAGTTGCCCTCTTAATACACAGGACAAAAATTTCGAATTTACTGGGTGCATTGACGCATTGTTTATTAAGGGTAGGATGGCAGTAAATTCGAAATTTTGTCCACACCAGTCGACGGCGATGCGGAGGAATTTTTGATGCAATATTTTAGTTTTTCTAAGGTTTAGTTAGGATATTTTATTGGTAATTATTTTATTTAGTGTGTATAGTTGGTTAGTTAACTAAGGGCTGATTTTTTAATAGTTAGATAACTTTTATCTGAAGAATAAATTTGACAGATTGACATAATTTCTATACAAAAGCTGTTAAACGGCAATATTTTCTGTTCAGTCAATAGATATCTGACAATTGAAAAATCAGTCCTAAAGTGTAACTTGTTATTTACTGAATTACAATGCGTGCCACGAAAGATGAGACTTGACACACCATGTGGTTTGACATGCGCAGTACACGATTTTAGGTATCTTTAGCGGTATGAGGTCTGAGTGCGGGACGGGACCGGACGTCATAGGGGCGGCGGGGTTAAGTCTCATCTTTCGTGGCGCGCATTGTAACTAATGTCTGTTCGAAAAGTATCTAATGAAAGTTCAAACCCTGCTCAGCACCCATCTCAACCTGAATAATTTTGAAGGATATTATTAATCCGTGCGTTACACGATTACCCCGCTGATTAAATTCTTAGGTAATCATTGACTATAGTAATAAAAGTGTCAGTGACTGAACCCAACATGTTACCTTGGAATCAGTAAATGACTAGCTGCGCCCCGCGGTTTCGCCCGCATAAGTGTCGATTCCGTTACGTGGTCTTAGAGAGTTGTGTTGATGACTTTAATGATTATAATTCTGTAAATACATATTTGTTACGGCCTCGAATCATATTTTGATCGACGTACAACTTATTACTGACTAGCAAATTGCAAAAACGTAAGAAAAATTTTAATTTCCCGGGCTACCTTAGCGCTTCCCCCTTAAGTATTAAACAATATCAAATCAAACCACTCAATTTGTAGGTGACATCTACAGATTCTGACGTTTTCTGATCCATTTGTTTATATTTTCTTCAGAGACTTTTTGAACAGACCATATTGTTTTTAAAATTTCGAGTTTAGAATTCAATTTAAAGTCAAATTTCGGTTTTCAGGCACCAGCATCGTTCTCCGAGTCCGTCGACTTCGGTGGGGATGACTGGATGGAATGAAGGCAGTTTACTCTCAACCTGGCATTCACTGGTGCCACCATAGTGCTGGTCATCAAACTGGCACAAATTATCTTCGGCCATATCTTTTATTATACGACTGTGTGACTTGTAACATCGTGCATCGTTGAAAACTCAGCCGAGATTGATAAACGTCCCACGTTCGCAGACGTAGAAATATCGAAGCGGGGTTTTATCGCGCACTGTATTTTTAAATCTCCGGGTTGAGAATCGAACAGAGTGCATCCCAGCGCGTCAAAAAAAACACAGTGCGTTAAAAATACATTGCGCGAAAAAAAATCGTCGCGGGTAAAACGTGATACAGCCCGATTCAAGCTTTATAGCGGCTCTGAAGTACGCTACTCACTGCGTAGTACCTCGCCCCTCACCCCCGCTAACAACAACGTAAATAACGCAATGAACGTGGGTGAACTGTCAAGATTGACAGGAGTTGCGATCGATTGCCATTTTATGTGTGTCACCCCGCAGATTTAAACGTTGCGATTTCATTGCCTGTGGCATACCATAAGGCTCAAATCACACCGAGATGGCAGCGAAACGGCGAGCAGTTTCAGTGTCATATAATTTTAAACTTTATCTTCTATACTATAATACATAGTATCGCTTGAGAAACTTCAAAGGTCGCGCGGCCGCCCACGGCGCCGCGAGCACTCCGACAACACAAGTTTCTCAAGCGATACTATGTATTATAGTAATGAAAATAAAATTTAAAATTATATGACACTGAAACAGCTCGCCGCTTCGCATCCATATCGGTGTGATTTGAGCCTTAGTTGAAACAATTAAAGTAGAAAGTCATTTGATGCTTTAATTTTATTGCATGCCACAGATAAGAAACCTACGTGGTAATTGTGTAACACACTTAGCAATTGGTTTAATTTTGACAGTTCAACAAAATTCATTGCGTTATATACATTGTTGAGCAGACACTTTTTTACAACATAAGAAGCAATGCACATTATTCAGATTGTGAGTGATAGTGTCGCATGCTTAATGGAATACTGACTTAAAAATACGATTTTTGGGAAATCGCTAAAGAAGATCTTGCTATGACGACTTATCCTACTTGTTGACGCATAAAATTAAAACTGATGCAATTTGATTATTAATTAATCATGATGCTTGTATTTTGAACGTATGATTATCTATTGATGATATCTGAGTAAAAAAAAATTAAAATTCTGACCGATCTACTAATGGGACAATTTTCCATTAAGCATGCGGTGTGTCACGTAATTATTATACTGCACCGGCTTAACCCAGTTTGGCATCTGCCATACTTGGCCAACATTCAAGCAAAAAAATAAAAATCTCTAAAAATTATATTGATTACAACGAATTTATTATTTGACTAAATTATTAAAACATCAGTATTATTAGTCAGTATATTGATTGTAATTGTAAACAACTATTGTCCAAAATTAAAATGTAAAATCAGGGAAACTAATTGACGACCAACTTAAAAATGTAATTCTTTGACAGTTGTATAAATTGGCTTTAATGCCGCAAATTTACGTAAAGTATTAATTTTCATAACAGTTAATTTCCCTGGCTTCACCTATATTAGACTGTGGATATAATTAACTGTCAAAAACTAGATGACAGTTTTGACAGATGTCATTAAATAAGCTGTCAGAAACGCCAAGAGTTTTAAATGGCGATTCAAAGTAATCCACGCTTTATTTATAGTTTATAATATTAATAACTAACAATAAAACTATTGATTTAGATAATTCTTAAAGGGTGTATAACTATATTTATAAAATAATTTAAAAGCATATATCTCTCAGACGTATCATACCAATTAATCTGCCTAACCTTTTTCCAACTATGTTGGGATTGGTTTCCCGTCTAACGGGAAGCAATTGAATATCAGTATTTTACATGGAGCGACTGCCTATCTGACCTCCACAATCCAGTTACTGGGTAACACGATAGCCCTCGGTAAGATTGGTCGCTAGGACTTTTTGACTACCCGTAACGGCTGTCAAAGATATCGTACGAGAGATGCCAAGATGCATCGGTAGATAACCTGAGGGGTAATTCTTGTAATTTAAAGAATGTTCACAGTCTTGATTTAGTCTCAATCTGACAAAAAAATACCTGTTAATTTCCCCACATTTTTGACAAGTGTTAGACAGTTGTTTGTCGCCGAGAGGAGACTCCGAAACTAGATTTTGAACGTTCTAAATTACGAGCACTGGCCTTCTGACATATCATGTAATAAAACGTATTATTTATGTTATTATGTTAAAGTAAATTAAAATATAAATTTTATGAAGCACTCCTAGCTGAAAGATCTTTAATAAGTGAAGTCGGGTTAAAAGGGTTAGTCTTCTTTTTAGCGTTTGGATGGCAAAAATAACAAGAAAAACTGTGTGGCACTCCGGGAGTGCCGACAGAAGTGAAAACTTGAACAATTACGTGTGTATTTTGTGAATCGTCTTTTAAACAAAACGCGCGGTACCGGCCACGGCCATCCGTCTTACGAATTTTCGATCAGGTCACGTGTCCTGACGCGAATTTAACATTTTTTACCCATTACAAAAAAAGTGTACAAAGCCGCTAAAGAAGTTTCCCTTCAAAAAATTTATGTATTTTTTTATTCGTTTTGCCCAAATTCAGCAACGCGAATACACTTCTAAACATCGTATCCAAGGAGGCCGCAGCAAGGACAGTCTCCACTTTTGGGGGCTCATGGACGGCTCAGACCTCCGGTGTGTATGCGGCGTCTCTCCACAGACAATGGCTCACCTCCTATCTTGCATGCTCTCTGTCACCTGCAGACGTGAGGTCCTAATTGGCTGCGCCAGCGAACGGTATTCGCGTTGCTGGATTTTGGGCAAAGAGTTTGTTAAAAACTAGAAAATATGCTGATGCCAGTTTGTGTAGCCCACGGAGCACGGACACGCCTCGGCTGCCGCTGTCAGAGAAAAATTTAAAACATTTTAACCAAGTGCCTTTTTTTCAAAATCGATACTTGATCTATTTCTCGTGGCGCCGGCCATCGTTCGATCACTCTCCATACTTATTATCGATAAGATATTATTGAAAAGAGACCTTAGTTCGGAGTGGTCCCTCGAAGCACGGAGACAAAATAGGTGTACCGCAGGGCTCAATATTGGGGCCGTTCCTATTTTTAGTATATATAAATAATTTACCTCATTTACTGAAAACCCGACTGTTATTTGCTGATGATGACACATCACTGATTTTTAAAGTAAGCAGACGTGCACAGGAGCTTGACGACGTAAATAACGCTATGCTTATGGTCCATAATTGGTTAACTATAAATAATTTGGTATTAAATGAGAAAAAAAACTAAATGCATTAGATTCGCTTTACCGAATGTTAGAAGTAGTGAATGTCACGTTTTATTGAATAAGGAGATACTTGAATTCGTCGAAAATACGTTTTTCTAGGGATCACGCTTGATTCAAAGCTACAGTGGGGTACTCATTTAATATCACTTGCAGCGCGGCTAAGTTTAGTCGCTTACGCTGTTTGAAAAACCCGTCAATGAACAGACGTGGATACCGCGAGACTGGTCTATTTTAGTTTCATAGCATTATGTCTTACGGATTTTGTTGTGGAGACGGGCTGCAGATATTGATTCTAACTTCATTCTGCAAAAGAGGGCTGTCAGAGCTATCTACAAGCTCAGCAGACGTGAATATCTAACGGAACTGTTTAAAAAAAACAGTGGCACTCCGGGAGTGCCGACAGAAGTGAAAACTTGAACAATAACGTGTATTTTGTGAATCGTCTTATAAACAAAACACGCGCGGTACCGGCTACGGCCATCCGTCTTACGAATTTTCGATCAGGTCACGTGTCCTGACGTGAGTTTAGCATTTTTTACCCATTACAAAAAAAGTGTACAGCGCCGCTAAAGAAGTTTTCACTTCAAAAATTAACATCATAACGGTTCCTTGTCAATATATTATAATTATATGAGAACATTATATTGAAAAAATTTACATCTTTTTAGTAAGGTAAGCAGACAGGCATAATTTTAACACTAGAAATATGAACAAATTAATAATAAGATCAACTGCGTTTCTGATTGTCTAAAGTACCTAAACACTTCTTTCATGGGTTACTGTGTATTTTATAATAAAACACCCCTCGATATTCTACAACTAAATGAGAAGAAATTTAAAACATGCATTAAACGCATACTATGTAGACAAATATATTACAAGTTGGATGATTATATCGTAGATAAAAATGCTTGGCTTAATGCTGGTCCTGCTTCACAGGTACTAGGGCTTAAAATTTCAATATTTGGAAGAGATGCTTCCCTTTTTTTTGCATTTCTGACATTACGAATTTAATGTTTATTTTTATTTTATTGCAAGTTTCGGATTCTCGGACATGCGTTTCCGCGTATTCACCTTATGGTGAATTTTTTGGCGCTGCCGACACGGTGAGTCCGTGCTCTGTGGGATGCACCTTTAGAATATTACCTAAATACTCGTAATACAACTAAACTATTTAGTTGAACTGACTGTTCATACAGATTATTCTGACGTCAACAACGGGCTCGAAAACTCTTAACTCGATTTCATACTAAATGTTGCCTTAAGTAGACCTAGGTTAATATCACTCGCTGTACAAAATAAGATACATTAGGACAATATTTTAGCTAAATTAAACGTTTTCAAGTTATGCTAAATTTAGTGCGTCTTTTAATACTGTTGTAGCTACGTACAGACGCCAGCACATCAAGCTACATACTACAATCTGTCTTTCTTTAATAGATTTTCAACTTCGCTAAAGCATACGATTCAAGGTTGATTGGGAAAGTTTGACAGTTTCGGGTAGCTTGATGTGCTGGTGTCTGTACTACCGAAATTTCGAATTTCATTATCATAATTCTCCGGCCCTTGTCCCAATTTATTTGGGGTCGGCGCAACATATGTTTTTCTTCCATACTTCTCTATTAGTGTTCATATACATGAGGAGCTCGTTGCCAACTGCGGAGACAACTACACCTATCGACTCTAGGCGGTAGGCGGTGTGGTGTCAGCAGCCAGTAGACGGGTCGACGGCTGACGTTGACAAGGCACTTGCAGCCGTCGAAAAATGCCACTCGTTTATTTGAGTAAGTAGGGTGTTCAAATTCACGAGCGGCACGTTGTCGACGGCTGCAGGCCATCGTGTGCCCCTTGTGTGTATGAACACATCGTCATCTTGGGTGTCACCCGCCCAGCCATATCATTTATCACACAGTCCATTCTTCGTTTCAACTAAATTTCGAGTTTAGCACTCAAATTTTGACTTAGTGCACTACATTTAGTACTACGTCAAGCTCAATCTTTAGTTGTCAATTCTTGAAAGCATTATTTATTATTATTATACGTAGTAATTAACAAAAAGATGCAAAATATAATTATATTAAATACCTATATATTAATTTAAAGTATAATTATGATAAAATTATATTTGGTGTATAAGATGTATATTTAGATTAACAGGCTTAAACTGTGTAGGTATGTTTCATATCTATTTGACGATTTAACTATGCTATAATATAATTATATTAGCCAACCCACATAAGCCCAATTGCACCACAAATCGCTAAATGTATTTAGCGCTTAACGTACAGTGGCCTCCAAAAGTTAGTTGACATTTTTCCACTTTAGCTGTGACCCACCACATTATGATTAATATTCTAGTGATCCAAATGTTTGAAGTAGGTACTATAACGTTTTCTTAAACGACTTATCATAATAAATAATCAAGTAATTCCTAAGGAGTACCTGATTTTTTCTTTTATTTTAAATCATATCATCATGTGGTATCACAGCTAAAGTGGAAAAATGTCAACTAACTTTTGAAGGCGACTGTATTTAGAACATCATTCGGTGTCTGCATCTTCAAACGATTGACAGAAGTTGAAAGATGTTATAAATTCGTTTAGCGTTAAATACATTTAGTGATATGAGTGTTTCGTAGAAAGAAATCGTTTTCGTCGCTAGTCGTCTAGCGTGTATGAAAGACGCTGTCACTAGGCTCTAGGCGCTAAGCAAGTCATCTGTTAGTGCGTACGTAGCCTAAACTAAGCTAAATTAAAAGAACAAGTTTTATTTGAGTCATAAAAAAATCAGCGATAAAAAACCCTAATTTAGTCCAAGAGCGCAGGAGCTCTCGGTACCGTCGCGAGACATGTGCGTGTGTGTTATGTGCTGACGCTACTCGTCTTCACGCCCACATTCACAGCGTGTTTTTACAGACGCCAGCACATCAAGCTACCCGAAACTCAAATTTTCCCAATCAACCTTGAACCGTATGCTGTAGCGATAAAGTTTAAAATCTATTAAAGAAATTTGACAGATTGTCGTAACTTAATGTGCTGGCGTCTGTACACTTGGATAACACAAGCGCGCGTTATTTCGTGAGATAAAAATACCGTAGTAGGTAGTATAAAACTACGGAAACCATTTCTGTTTTGGAATAATTATAAATCTAGGTACTTGAAAAAATTCCACCAATTTTAGTACCTAGTTAGTTTGAAAACAACAAAAATCTCATTTTATAAGGCTTCAATTTTATTGTTTCTTAATTATCTAAATGTAAATTAAATTACTTATTTCTTTATTTTAAATAATAGTCTGTAATAAATGTATCAGAATTAAGTAATAAATCATATTTTAGGTATCTGATTATAACGATTTTTAAAGACCCGGGTTTTTTTAAAGCAGCCGCACTGAGACAAATTCCGCGCAGGATGCGGGACGCGATTAGGAAGTCACAAGTTGGCTCAATCGGGCGCTAGCGAATTTAATTCCGACTCACGCGCGGGATTTGCTTCAGTCTGTTTTAGAAAAACTTCCGCTTTGTCTCACGTCGTCTCTGTCACTCACACCTGTGTAGCTGTCTCTTTCTTAAGCTCGGTGTGACATCCCCCGGATACTGTATATCATTATAATGTAAGAGTTTATGTAAAGAGTGGAGCACTTGTGTGGCTTAAACACTATAATATGTATAGATTTGTTATATGTACAATAAATGATGTGTAAATATGGCAGTGTTTTATTGTTTTACTCTGTAATAGCCGACCTAAAACCTGCACTGCACTACTCGCGAAGTTGCTTCGACGAAGTACTGGTCGAAATTCGTGCTAAGAACTACGGGACGCTTCGAGACCTTTGACTGCGCAAATAAACCGTCAACGATCGAAAATCGCCTTCGGCGAGCCGAGATTGCTCGAAGCAAACCGAAGTGCCCGCGTATCTTTGATCAACTTTTCGAGTAGTGCAGGCTTAAAGCATCACAGCACGGAGACGCCTTGGCGGCCGCTGCTGGAGGCGGCATTGTCATCATCATACCAAACGGTGACACCGTTCACTACGACACGACACTAAATCATAGGAACTGACCGGCTTTGGAGGCGATGCGTGACAAGTAATGCGCTCAACGCGCATTTTCCGGTCGCGGTGACTCCGTGCTCTGTGATCACAATCATTCAAAATCGTTTCATATCGACAGTACATACTCGTACATACGTCTATGAAAGAAAGGAAGAGATGTCACTGGCTCCTAAATATATGTATGGACTGTCAGATTTTTTTTTAGTTATCCTGTTCATGCCTATAAAGATTTTTTTAAATTTGTTAGCTGATACTCTGCCACTGCTGGGCAAAGGAAAACTTATTAAAGAATTGATTTTATTTATTATAAATTATTTTTATTATAATGCTTGAGCCCAGTTGGTGTTTGCAATGCGGTGCGGCCTGCCCTGCGCCAGCTTGTAGAATGCAGGTAAGGAGGCTGGTCGTCAATTAGCATCAGCACAAAACTTGACTGAATGCGGTATCGTATGCTTATGTGTGCGGTAACGGTGGCGAGACAACTGTCGCGCTGACTTGAACGATTGAGGACATTGCTCACACTGAAACAAGAAAACCGCTTGGTTATTTATCATTATCATGATCATCTTTTCAGCCGATAGACGTCCACTGCTGGACATAGGTCTCCCCCAAGCGTCGTCACATCGACCGCTCTTGTACTACTCGCATCCAGCGGATTTTTGCGGCCTTCACAAGATCATTGGTCCACCTTTTGGGAGGCCTTCCAAGAGACGAGATTATTTATCATGTAGTGGTAATTAACCCATATTACTTCGTGTATTTTATTTCATTGTAGCAATCGCCACTACTCACAACGGCGAAGGAAAACTTCGTGAGGAAACCGACTCCTAGAACCAAAAATTCGACGACAGGAAATCTACTAACCCGCACTGGGGCGGGCGTGGTGATTACAGCCCATTCCCTCTCGATGACCCCTCATCGAGAGGGAATGTCTGTGTCCCAGTAGTGGGATCATTATAGGCTGATGAGATATGATCTAAGATAAAATTCTGGGCAAATAACACAGGTCGACAAAATTTGACGAACACTCTTTCCCAGAAACCAGACTATACTTTTCCGAAGAATTTTTTAAAGAGGATTAGGACTTTTCGAAGGATTTTTTGAGTAAACTCAACGTCATTTTAAAGAGGAAGACTAGTCCTTTGAGATGCTATTAATAATTTTTGTAAGAAAATAGGATCGGCCGTGCTACATAACCTCAAAAATGAGAAAACCGGTATTTTTTGCACTTTTAGGTTAGGATATCTCGAAACCCTGACGTGATAGAGCAATTTTGAGCCAGATTTGAATTCAGCGCGTCAAAATCCTTCGAAAAAGTATAGTCTGGTTTCTGGGTAAAAATGTTGTTGTAATTTTTTATCTTAGTGGCGATGAAGTCGTTACCTGCACACAAGCAACAGTGCGATGACTTTCAATATGCTGAACTAAACATCGACGACTGTGGTACGACGCGCCGCACTCGTCACAGCCAAACGGGCGCTCGAACGTATGCATGCGGCGCTCGTGGAGCTGAAAGAGAAGCTGATAGGTTTAGAAGGAGGCGTTAGATAGTTGACATATTCGTTTGTTTCGTGCAAAGTTTCCCAGTAGGTAGGTTCCGTGTTTCTGGCAAATTACCTACTTTGACTTTCCTTGAAATTTAACCTCTGAATGTGAAACCTAGGGCTAAGGACGGCTGAAAATCGAACTTGAAGCCTTTATCTCAATGAGAAAAACTTAAAACGAGACAGCTGGACTTTGAAAGGCACTCTAAAAATGGCGCTACGCCTGGCATCTGTTGAGCTAAGGGGCCTGGGGCGCGCCCCTCCTGAGAGGAGTAGAATGACTCCTCTTCGGTGAAGGAGGGGAGCGGCGGCTTTAAAAATATAGCTATAGTTATTTGTGCAACAAGAGAGCAAAGCAGTTTTTTGCTGCGAGTGAAGATTTTGAATCCCGAGCAAGCGAAGGATTCAACGATTGAATCACGAGCGTAGCGAGTGATTCTAAAGTTGAATCCTGAGTGTGGCGAGGGATTCAAAGGCACGAGATGCAAAAAAACTTTGCTCTCGTGTAACACACATAACTTTTCACTTCAGCAGCGAGAACACTTTAGGAGATAAAATATTAAACAGGAATAGATTGAAATAACTATTTATTGTGAATCAAAATAATTAACATTGTAGGTAGATACCAATTCTATAAAATCTAAAAAATAAGATAGCAACACCTTCTGCGAAAAACTGCTTACGCCCTTTGTAAGTCTCCATTCATTAAAGACATGGTATGCTTTCAGATATTTCTCACGAGACTTCTCAGGTAGGAAACTTAATTCTGCATTAATAACTTGTTATTTTAATTCTTCCGGTGTTAAAATACTGTTCTCGTCGCTAGTTTCACCCATATTTTACGATTATTTTAATATTTTTTAACTTATTCAACTCTGTACGCCAGTCACGAAATTTTATTCCCGCTCTGTTATTTAAATTAAGGCGTGTTCGGAAATAGCACCCATGATATTTTATTATTCAAAATATATTACGAACCTAACATTTACTGAAACTAGAAATAAATATTTACAAGTTAAATATCAGTTTTATTTGCAGTAAATACTTATTTTCGTTTAAATACAACAATAAGTTAAAAATTCAATAAATTACATTAAAAGACATAATTTTCTTTTTGCAAAATTTCTTTAGTATTAGTACGAAATTCCGAACGTGTTTGTCTTTGAGGTCGAATGCAAAATCCGAACTTCGAAAGGGCTGGTCTTTGTCTCTCTCTCTTTCTAATGGCGGGAAAGAGATAGAGTGTGAATGTTTCGAATTGTATGATTAACCCAAAGCTGAATAACATTTTCGCGGCTTTCTGAAAAAAAAAATTAAAAAGTTACTTTGTCTCTATCAGTGAGCAAAATCGCATTTTGCTCACTGATTTCACGCAGCAAAACCTACATGTTTGAGCTACTGAAGTGAAAAGGTAGTTTTTATAACTACTCTAACTAATTGTAACTAAAGTTCTAACTAAAATGCTTAAAAGTGTTCTTAATCACGAAAATTGTGCAGAAAACAACAATATTTTATATGCAAATCATAATAAAATTGTAGCTTTATCATCAATTTATTACATTTTATGTTCTCGTATTACAAACGGGTTTTATGTTCGGGAAAAAGCCGCTCGGCTTATATCGAATTGTGCCGAGCCAACCCGAACATGATTCAGTGAGGGTAGATGCCGAACATAAATAGTTTGACGATTAGCACAAGTCGAATGAAAGCCAAATCGGTGTGGTAATTGCTTCAGCTCGACTTTGATAGTCAACAAATACTACCGAATCGAAAGTGCTGACCCCCTTAATTTTGTGTTAAAATTCGATAAGTTTGAAAATACATTGGTCTCTTTCTCTCACCTTGAGTTGAGCGTTGTCCAGAGCGAGATAGCTGCAGTGTTGACATCGTAGTTCTCTACTCATGCCGTGGTAGGATCTGCAGTGACGCTTCAGTTGTGTGGTAGAAATGAAACTTTTGCCGCAGAACTAAAACATTACAAACTTGTGTAGTTTGTTTTAATGATTTGTAAAGTTACTACGTGACTATTCTTGATTTCGATATTTTGACGTCTGTGCGAACATGGACTGAGAAAGAAAGTTTGTGTATTTTCCTAAAGAGCATTTTGTGACACCGCAAAGTCAAACCATTATTATTATATATTATCATTATTTTTCAAGACGGCCCGTCAATGCGGCCGTTATGTGGCGGCCAGCGCTCTTCTAGTAAACCGAGAGTTGGATACTTACTCCTTTATTTCTTAAAGTTATGCAGTGATTAGCGATGTTTAAACGTCACTTAACTTTAATCATCGTTTATAAATAAACCCCTTAGTAACTAACACTTACTTCACATACAAAATTGAATCCCAAATGCAATTTCGCATGACTAATAAAACATTTCCAACTGCTGACAGACTTTTGACATATTTTACATTTCACTGGGCCTGCGGGATCGAATTCGCCATCCACCATGTCCAAATACTGCTGTCGTTTTTCCTTTCTCGATAATTTTTTTACAGTTTCATTTGGCGGCCATTTTGTTTCGCCGCCATCTTGGTCTAACCTGTCCAATTCTATTTCTACTTTCAGTTCGGGAAATCCATCGTTATTTTCAAAATCATCATCGATTTCATTGCTTGTATTATGGTTTTCAGTTATCTGATTTATTATTTCATCAGTTTTGTCAATATTTTCGTCAAAATCAACTGTATTTTCGCAGTTTCTTTGGTAGCCAAGTTCTATTAATTTTTGTTCACTTGCATGGCTCCTGACCGGGTTTGTGATGCCGGTCGTATTTTTATTGTAGGTTCTGCTAATTCAATCGGCGAAGGCGAAGGTAATTTAATTTAATAAAACACATTGGTTTTGGTTGACATGTTTTTTGTAATGTCGTCACGGCAGCCTTCTTTATTTTTAAAAGTGTTGCCATACCATAATGGCGGATAAAGGTGAAGACATACTTTCTGAACATCCTCCACCACCAGAAAAATAATAATAATCAGACCTCAAAACTTATATGTACCTGAAACATGTAAGTGCTTAACACAAACTCAAATTTACATTTTAATCCAAAATATAAATGAACTTAAAATAATACACTAATATTGCAAACAATACCGTTTGTGCTAATTACTTGAGTAAATAGTTATCCATGAGCATGAAAATATTACAAGGTAATCTACCTTGTTATACAATTGCTAATCAAATTAAATTTGCATCTAACATGTAACATTTTATCCAATATACATCACCTAAAAACTATTATTTGAGATCAGTATTAATAAAATCTTTAATTAAACAATTGTTGTTTCATTAAACATTAAGTCTTGTATATCTCAACAATCTATATAATAAGAGTGACTATAACATAAAAGTAACAATAATTATTATGTTTTTTTTTTTTGACATACATACTTAGACAGTGTAACTTAACACATTGATCAGAGTATGAATATTACACATGTTAATTTTTTATACTCTTTTACATTAGCTAAAATTATACAACTGTATTATTATAATATATTTAAGAATTTACAAAATTAGTATTATTAAATTTGGATGAATTATTGTTTTAGTTTGACAGAAAATGAAATCAAGGTTACTAACTAATGTAGTCAGTAATATATGCAGTTTACTGAGAAATTATATTTATATATTATATTTACTGGGAATTTTGATAACTCTACCAGTACGGGTTACTTTTTCAGTCATTATGTCTGTCATTGGTGTCTCGATGACCTTATCTGTAGGAGAGTTGGTCTTTATGGCTTCCGGAGAGTTGCTAATAATATGGAATTTCTTACTAGTAGGACTGGAGCTGTTTTCTTCATTATGCTGTCCCTCCACCTCGGAAGAAGAAATCTCTAGCCTGTAGAGACGTTGAACTGGTCGAGTTTTATATCCAGCTGATGTTTTCACCTTTGCTGCTCTACAAATATCATCTTTACCTGTAAATGTCTCGACTACCAGTCCAAGTGGCCATTTTATTCTCTTGTCTTCTCCTTCTATTAAAACTATGTCACCTACCTTTAGATTACCCCACTTGTCCTTGTGTCTTTGTATCAGTGTAGTGAGATACTCGTTCCTGAATCGTTGACGAAAATCTTCTCGGAGCTTTTGCAAATACTTCAACCGCTTGTTCAGACTGGTTGTGTCTATCTGATCGAGATCAGTTGTATCTGATGAACCTAAGGTTTGTAAAAAACTTGATGGACTTAACGGCTCTAACGCGCTGGCGCTGTCATCTTCGACGTACGTGAGTGGTCGATCGTTCATGACTGTTTCGCAGTCGCACAGCAATGTCTGCATTTCTTCGTAGGATAGAGAGTTCTTACCTAGGACTCGTCTGAGTAAGTTTTTCATAAGGCCTATTAGTCTCTCGTAAAAACCTCCCCACCACGGCGCTGCGGGAGCATTTAGTTTCCATCTTATCCGTTGTATCGTAGATTGGCGCTGTACTTCGTCCCAATCTACATTTTGTAATAAATGTTTTGTACCTGTGAAATTTGTTCCGTGGTCCGATATCATAGTGGTTGCTCGTCCACGACGCGCTATGAATCGCCGGAATGTTTGTAGGAACGCCTCTGTTGACAGCGACTTAGTCAACTCCAAGTGTACCGCTCGGTAGACTGCGCATGTGTAGAGCACGACCCAACATTTCTCACCGTCTCGTAGGTATAAAGGCCCCGCCAGGTCGACTCCTGTGACCTCGAACGGTGCGGTCAGCTGCACTCGTTCTATAGGTAGTGGCGCTGTTGGCGCTTGTGACGGCTGCGAGGTATGTCTCTTGCAAACAATGCATTTGTTTATTACAGATTTAACTAGAAGTCTTATACCAATAATCCAGAATCGCTTTCGCAGGTCGGTAATCATCGTGTTTGTACCTGCGTGTAGAAGTTGTACATGCCGCTGCTCTACCATTCTTCGGATGACGTCATTCTTCGCGGGAACTACTACAGGCGATTTGGTGCATTCAGGTAAGTCGGTAAGTAATAATCTTGTCTTTACTTTGAGTAATTTATCTGTGTCATAGTATACCTGTGTTGATTTTCCACACTGCTTTTCGATATACTCCTTGCTTTCTGTCTGTATTACAAAAATAATTTTATTTTCAGCTTCAACACATTCATCATATGTCAATTCTCCACTCTTCTTACCTTTCTTGTGACGAGCATTGAAGATGAATCGCAGCATCCATGCTGTCATCCTTACTATTCTTGTGTATTTGTGGAAGTAATAAGATAGACTTTCGACCATACCTTTATCTATGCAAGTGTTTGTATTACACAATGCTTTCTTTTTCATTTCCAGGTTGGCTATCTTCTCGTCTACTACCAGCGCTGACCGCGGCCATAGTTCTGGCCGCTGCAGCAACCAGCGTGGACCTTCCCACCAGCGTACTTCCAGCAGCTGGCGCGCGTCGCACCCTCTGGACGCTAGATCTGCCCAATTTTCTGCTCCTGGAATGTGATGCCAGTTGTTTACATTAGTGTTTTGTCTTATTTCCTTTACACGATTTCCTACGTATGTGTTCCAAGGTAGCTCTCTCTTTATCCAGCACAATGCCACTCCGGAATCACACCAACAGAATTCATCGTAGTTCAATTCTAGGTTTTTCCGTACATCAACCAGTAGCCTGGAACCTATTAGTGCTGCTAGTAACTCTAGTCGTGGTATTGTTACTTTTTCAGGTGGAGATACCCTTGATTTGGCAGATAGTAAACGAACTGTCACATTACCCTTATTTACTGTTCTCAGAAAGACGCATGCAGCATAGGCATCTTTGCTTGCATCACAGAACATGTGGAGACTTGTGGTGCAATCTTGCAATCTTTCAGCTGATACTCTACGAGGTAACTTACATTCTTTTAAAAATTCAATATTTTCATACCACATTTTGAATTGTGATAGCATTTCGCCTGTAATTTCCTCATCCCAAGTAGTTTTCTGGTTCCAGAGTTTTTGTAAAATTAACTTAGGGATTAAACTTACAGGACATGTGAATCCAATTGGATCAAAGATTTTCTGTGCTAAAGACAATATATTTCTTTTTGTAATTTTCTCTATGTCTTTATATGTGGGAAAAACATTCAGGTTGCAGTAAAGCTCATCTGAGACAGTGTCCCACTGAAGCCCTAACACCGATATCACATTATTATTACTTTCATTTATCTTTAAGGGTGATGTGACCCACTGTCTCAGGTGAAACTTTCCTTCATGCATTATATTTTTGGCTTCTTGCATAAATTGAAGCGTTTGTTCGGTGGACTCCATACTGGTAACTAAATTATCTACATAGAATGACTTAGCTAGGATATCTGCTGTGTTTTTGCAGTCTGTGACTTGATTAAGATGGTGCGAGATGGTTGCAGACAACAAAAATGGACTTGCTGTCAGTCCAAAAACTATTCTACAGTGCCTATACACCTTAATTTCTTCACACGATTCATCCTTCCACCAAACAAACCTAAGATAGTCTCTATCTTGTGGTGTCACTGATATCTGTAAGAATGCCTTGGCAATATCTGCGGTCACACCAATGCACCCTTTGCGGAACCCTGTCAGTAATTTGGGTATTTTATCTAAAAAATTAATTCCCTTATCGAGGCATGAATTTAATGATTTACCTTTTTTGTCTTTTGCAGATGCGTCGTAGACGGGTCGCAGCTTAGTGGTAAGGCTGGCCTCTTTGGTCACAGCCCTGTGAGGTAAGTAGTGGGTTCCATGTATGTTTCTTTCTGTTTCTGGTACTTCTTCAATGATCCCTGCTTGCTCCCATTCACCTAGAATCTTGTTATAATCATGAAACTTACCACATGTTACTAATTTCTTTGTTGTTGATTCCAGGCGGCGAATGGAGAGTTCCTGGTTGCTCAGCAAGTCATCATGCCCCACCTTCCACGGAAGGCAGACTTCGTACCTGCCTTGTTCATTGACATGGATATTCTCTTCAAAGTTTGCAATCACTTCCTCTTCTCTCTGCTGCTTGGACTGCACCTGTGTTGGGTCATTAATGCCTAACAGTTCTAGATCCCAGTAATTATTTATATTTTGGGCACAAAAGAGTGATAACACAACATTAGTATTTGCTACTGTCATCTTTCCTTGAACTGTCCAACCTAGGTTTGTTTTTACAGCAGTTAAGCCGTTCTCGAGCTGGACAAAGGAATTTGTAAGTAACAATCCTAAATAATCTGCTCCTATTAATAAGCCTACTTCAGTTGTCTCAATTTCTGTCAACCTAATATTATATTTGTTTAACAACCTTGACATCTTAGAATCATCCACTTTGGGTACATGTTTACATATGCAAGATTGCCCTAATGCTGACATTTCTAATTTGAAATTAGAGTCAAGACTTTCTATTATGAAGTTATATGTTTTATATTGTTTAGAGGATACGGTGACTCCCCCAAACAGTGAATGGCTCAGCTCCTCTTCGCCTGCTTCTGGTATGCCCAGTTTCTCTGCTACCTCCTCCTTGATGTAGGACCTCTGTGACCCGCTGTCGAATAAGGCTCGTACTTTTTCTTTCTTCCCGTTGCAGGTCACTTCCACCGCTACTGTCTGTAGAAAGGTTGCCCCCTTCGTCTTTTTCTCGGAGTTGGAGAGATTTTGAAGAGCTGGCTCACTGTCTTTTTTCTCATGCTTGGTTACTGGCTTCGTTTCAGGTTGATGCGTCCCAGGACAGAGTACAGGTGAGTGTCTTTGCCCACAAAGATAACATTTGATGTATGCTTTGCATATCTTAGCATGGTGTCCTACCTTTAGGCAAAGAACACAAGCTCTCTTTTTCTTCAGATGTTCTTGTCTCTCTTCAATAGAAAGTTTCCCCAGTTTGTAGCATTCAACATTGGAATGACCAGTTTTATCGCACCAGACACACTTATTTTCTCTTCTTTTTTCTCCTCTTTCTTTGCTGTGTACAGTAAAACATGCTGCTGTGGCTTCCTTCACTGGTGTGTCTTTTTGTTCTTGTGAGAAAGCTGTTGTAGCTAATTGAATTCTCTGCTCGCTTTCAACTTCTTTCTTCAGAAACTCAAGCAATGACTGGAGTTCATTCCTCATTGCAGCTGGTCTCGCTCGTTCCCAAGCCTTCAGTGTTTCTAAAGGAATAGCGGATTCAACCATCGGCAGAATAAATGATGAGTATCCCTCTTGCGTTACACCGAGTATTTCCAATGCTCTGAGCTGGGTACTGATTTGGTCATACAGTCCAGTCAAACTGTTGCTGTTGCTGTCTTTGTGCAATATCATGGTGAGTAGCTCTCGAACATATACTTGTATGAGAAGATCACTGCGTGCATATCTTTCTTTGAGATCTGCTATTGCCTGCTGATAGCTTTTACTGGTGGCTGGGTAGCTGTCGATGAATCTACTAACTTCTGTGCCAGGTGTCATGGACTGTCTTAGATACTGCATCTTGTCATTTTCGTTCATCGTTTGATCCAAGTGAATCTTCTCAAATTGAGCCCAAAATGGCAGCCAGCTTTTCAAATTACCATCGAACTTAATTTGTTCCAGCCTTGGCAACTTATAATTTCTTTCCTCTTGTTTATAAGCTCCCACCTGCGGCTTTTTCTTAGCGTTCTGTATTGTAAGCCACCGTAATTTGTATGTAGCTACATCATCCAACTCTTTTTCCAATTCGGCGTCGTCGCCATCTTTGTCGAGAAGGAATTTTTCAATTTCGCTGTCTAATACAGTCAACTTTGTAGCGAGTTCTTCCAGGAGAATATATTGTGCCTCACCTTCGGGGGTGAACGCGTCGCTTGCCTCCAGCAAATTGGCGATTCTAGTGAACTGCGCCCTCGTAGCTCGCCGGCTCTTCTTTGACAAATCCATTTTTGGAATATAGCCAAAAAAAACCATCCGCCCTCTCGATTTATACTGTCACGGTCGCCAGATGACCGGGTTTGTGATGCCGGTCGTATTTTTATTGTAGGTTCTGCTAATTCAATCGGCGAAGGCGAAGGTAATTTAATTTAATAAAACACATTGGTTTTGGTTGACATGTTTTTTGTAATGTCGTCACGGCAGCCTTCTTTATTTTTAAAAGTGTTGCCATACCATAATGGCGGATAAAGGTGAAGACATACTTTCTGAACAGCTCCTATTTCGGAGATGTAAAGCAGAATGGACGTCGTCTTTGCATTTCACGCAAATGCTTTGAGGAAAACCATCGTTTGGTTCAATCTATGAAAAGTAAAAGAAAGACATTATGATGTAGACTTAATACATTTCCTCGCCCATCCACTGCTGTTCATAGGCCTCTCCAATTACGCGCCAATTTAACTTGAACCTCGACTACTCATCTGGGGACCTAAAAAGGCCACTTTGCCAGAATCATACAAGGATAACATTATGAATTTTAATATGGCGAAGACAGTCCGTGTTTTTCTCTTTTTCGCTGCACTACGTAGGTATAATCAAAGAGATTGGTATTGGATTCGATTTATTGAATTAGCATAGCCAAAAAAAATAACTGAAAAATCCTTCACCAACGAGATTCGATACGATTAACTTAACAGTTAACTTGTCCATTATGATTCATAATGTTATCCTTTTATGATTCTACCAAAGTGGCCTTTTTAGGCCCCCTGGTCCCTCTAGGTTACCGGTTGGGAGGCACTACCAGACCAAAAAGTGGAACTTAACGTGTCCACCGCGTGTGTAACGCGTGTGTGTGTTAGGCGACAATTTGAATGACTAATGTGCAATGTTATTGGATTGCAATCAGTTAGTACTCTCCCTGACAGTAATGACACAATGCGTTGTTTTAATGCCAACCCTTAACAAGGCTCAAATGACTTTATGGATTATACAGGGTATAAAAAGACCCATCATAAAGCCGTACCGCAACTACGCATTTTTCATTCTACGAATAATTTTGAACTTTGGACAGTTCTTCCATATAAAATCTGTCAGACGTCAATTTTATTCCACGTAAGTATAAAACTCATCTGTCGATGGAAAAATCAGCTCTAAATTTAATTAAAACCTTAAAATCTAGAAATCTAGGTGAATATATAGGTTTCAGTAATTAAACAAAAAATAACATGCGAGGTATACTAAATTGTTATTCATTTGCATCTTTAGACAACGAATAATGAAAAAGTCAATGAACTTTCAAACTTACTTTCAAACCAGTAATTAGATACAAAACATGGCCAAAGTTAACATTTTCTTCTATATTTGTGAATAATGCCTCCAAATTCGCCTTAGTTAAACACAATCTACACAGTTCGTTACACATTTTAAGAAGGATAACTTGTTTTGGTTAATTTCGTCAGTCGAGTATAGCCGGTTTTTGACAGCTGCGGGTGACCAGACGTGAATTAAAATCACCCTTGTATTGTAGGCAATGGGTTGTTAGAGCAAATAAATTATTTTTTGTGGGAAAATACGACACTTTATGTAAAGGCGAATTAAAACTTGAGTAATATCTAAAATAATGAAATATTATCACATACAGCGGGGTAATAGCGTAACAAACACACTATCAGAGTAGCAATAGCATAGCATTTTGACAGTTCAACAACACTCATTGCGTTATTTACGTTGTTGAGCAGACACATTTTTCAAACTTATGAAGCAATTGATAGTGTGTTAGCAATCAGGGTAACGGTTGTCAAATAAAACGAAGAAAGTAATTTAAAAAGGTTTTATTTAAAAATAGTGACTGAATTTAAACATTAAGCGCACACAGTGCAACACTTTGAAAAGATAACAATATTAAAATTATGGTATTTTTAACTAGTTATCTTTAATCGTGGTGGATGGAATTAATGATAAAATTACCATGAAAAATTAAATACTAACATTACAGTAATGGTGGCGTTAATAGTATTAATATGCATTGCCTACTTAGGCAAATGTTTAAAGAAGGGGTGAGGGTAGCTTTCAAAATAGTTTACAGGTTGTGCTAATCTTTACAATAGGAATATAATTACTCATTTATTTTATTTACAGTGCGGTCGTCGAGAGAACGTGTTCTTGACACCAGCCTGTCGGTGCCACAATAATTCTAGTAACTAATAAAGATCAAATTCGCAAAACACGTATAAGTTTGTATGACATTGACACGTGTCAAAACGCATTGTTTCCGACCAGGGTTGCCAACCGTACGAGGTTCCTCGTACAAATACGAGATTTGTGGTCTTCCGTACGAGGTACGAGGACACTATCAACCTCGTACAATTATGTACGAGATTTTGATAATATGGCCATACGAACATTTTGTCAGTTTTGAACCCACAAAAGAAATGTATAGCCTCATGAAAACAGCTATAGGTAATATACTGCAGAAAAAACGATGACAGTGAAGATGTTTCTGACATAATATTTGGAGAGATGTAAACTAAGTTACCTTGCAAAGTTAAGTAATAATATAGACACATTTAATTTTTTTTTATTTAACTTGAGTATTAATAAATATTTTTTTTAATACAACACAAAATTATGTTTTATTCAGTAGGAAACTTGCAATAGTTTATTTAATTGAGTAAAAAGTCCTAAATCCAGCAGTTATATATGCCTTAATATTGGTTTTAGCTCGTTTTCTAAATAAAATGTACGAGGTTTGAAAGTCAAAATACGAGATTTTTAGCTGCATATGTACGAGGGATTTTCTTTTACGGTTGGCAACCCTGTTTCCGACGCTGATGGCCTGACTGCTTGCAGTGAATTCTAAAGCGGTTTTTACAATTTCTAAGGTTCCAACATAAAATGAAAACCTGAAAAATAGGTGCTTACTGGCCTTCTGACTCAAGTAAATTAATTAAAATGGTTAATTAGCTAAATCGTATAGGACCATTAGGTGTATGTCATGTGAGTGCAAGTCAGGTGAGTGCAAGAGACAAGTGAATAAAAAGAAATTACGTATTACCTACATTTGCTACTTACTAACATAGTTTTTAAGTGTGTATTACTAACATCACAAACGGATCAAGGTCTGAAGTAAACTATTTTTATTTAATTTTATTTGTAAGTATTTATTTTTATAACTAGCTGTTGCACGCAACTTCGTTCGCGTGATACTAAAACCTTTTCATTTTCTATACTTTTCTAAAATAATGTAGCCTTAGTTACTTTAGGTCCAGCCGTATCGGAGATTAACCGGAACAGACAGAGAGACATAATATAATTTTTTTTCGTTATAAGTACTTTCATTTATGCATTTAGTAAAAAAGTGTTATTTTGACATTACAAACAGGCATTTCCATTTTATTTATGTATAGTTTAGGAAAGCTAGCAGAGGTTTATTAATTACGCGCAATAAAATAATTATAATAAGCCAGCGACCACTGCACAGACTGCTCAGTGTATATTGGTTCGGAATCTTAATCTTGTGTGAGCTCACTCTTGACCGTTTTTTTATTTAATTTTATCATTGTAATCACACAGTGCTTAAAATGTAATAGTGTTTCTACTTAAATAATTAATCTGGAATGTGTATCTTCAATATTCGTCATGGAATGGGTAGTCTGGGTGGTCGGTACTGAAAATAAAAACGAAGAAATTTAAAAAGTATAATTATTATTACAAAATATCACGCCTGTATTTTCCAAAGGGGTGATCAGAGGTGTGTCAGTACCTCCTTTTTAGTCACATGCGTTGGACCCACTATAGGTAGTCAATTTTTTTTTAATGCTCATTTTATGGTAAATGATCAGCACGGGCGTTGGACATTTGTGATACCAGAGGCACCGAAGATGTGTTACTATCCCAGAGTTTTAAAATTAAAGAGCTTGTCAACCAACTTGATATACTAAATTACTTTAATAAATTGTTCTTTTCGTATCGACAGAACTTTTTTGATTTGGCTTCTTTATATTGTTTGAGCCCAGTAGCCACGTCGTGCAGCATCAGTGGCATTCTTTAGGTCGGCAAAGGTGCCAGTGAGGGGGCACTTAGGACACTCCAACAAGTGAGGCATGATCTGATCAGGAGCACCGCACTCGCACTGGGTGTTAAATGGCTAAGTGATCCCCCACTTCATCAAATTGTGTTTCAATAAATTAATTGGCAACACTTACTCTCCCAGTTTGCAGACTCGGCCATTGCAGTCCAGACCAGCGATGGCCTTGATATCATCCAAGGTCAGTTGGAAGTCGAAAACGTTGAAGTTCTGAATAATGCGGGACTTATTTACGGACTTGGGGATCACGACGATGCCGCGGTCGATCGCGTATCTGAGGGAGAAAAAAGTTATATGTATGAGCATTATGCATAATCCGATCAGCCCATGGTTCCATTGCTGGTACACAGGCCTGCTCTCTGTGAGAGGGAGAGGCTGTAATCCACCACGCGGGCCCAATGCAGGTTGGCAGATGTCACATGTCTTCGAATTTTTGGTTCTAGGACATGCCGGTTTCCTCACGATGTTTTCTTTCACCGTTTTGAGAGCAGTGGTGATGAAATTAAATACACAAAGTAATGTGTCTGACTGGGTTCGTGCTCATGACCTAAAGTAGGGGCCGTTAATAAAGGGCCACCACTGCTAACTAAACCAGAACTCAGCAGAAATATAGTATGATATGTAGAAGGACCTTTTTCCTTCAACGAGTTCCTTCTAAAAAAGTTCTACCATCACCAAAGAGATATGCCTTGATTTTGATACTGACCTGATCAACACCTGACCTGTGCTCTTCTTGTACTTCTCAGCCACAGCCTTGATCCTAGGATCTTCCAGCAGCAGAGGGTCATCAGGCTTGGCCCAGGGTCTGTCAGGGGAACCGAGCGGGGAGTAGGCGGTGACTGCGATGTCATGCTGCTTGCAGAAGTCGATCAGTGGCTGCTGGTTCAAGTATGGGTGAACCTCGATCTGGTGGGAAGTAAAGAGTCTGGTTCAAGTACAAATTAAAGTAAAATAGCAACGCATAAACTAAGATAGTTTTAAAATTAGGTGGCGTTTGGGTATATGTCACAATTTGCTACTAATTTTAAATCCCTTGGTGTACCCGCGTTTTACATAACCGTTGTATGAAATTAAACGTTTTTTTTTAATTAGATATGGCATATTTCATCATCATCTGCCCAGCCTTTTCCCAAATATGTTGGGGTCGGCTTCCAGTCTAACCGGATGTAGCTGAATACCAGTATTTTACATGGAGCGACAGCCAATCTGACCTCCACAACCCAGTTACTGGGTAATACGATACCCCTTGGTAAGACTGGTTGTCAGACTTTTGTGCTCCTGACTACCCGTAACGACTTTTAAAAATCCACGAGTGCCAGCCGGGACCAACGGCATAACACGTGCTTTCATCCTGGATAGTCCTCCAGACGGTATTTCAGCCATGGTGGCCAATCTCAACGTAGACCAGCCTTTGGTGCAGAAGATATTATAGTTCAGGCGTGTGCGCGCAGACACAGGTGCACTCCTTCTTCCCTCACTCTCATAGTCCTCAGGGACGGCAATCCGACACGACCGGAGAGAGCAGACGCAGGACCAACGGCTTTACGTGCTTTCCGAGGCACGGGCGTATCACACCGCCAACTTCCAAACTCTTGACTGTCACTAAGTAATTTTTAATGGAAAACTTAAGACCACTATGCTCGACTTGGCATACCCAGGACCTCAGCTCAGCAGTTGCGCTTGCGATCACGAGACCAACGGGGCAGTTAACAGTTTTTTTAAAGCATTACAAACCTGCAACATAACAGGCTTAATCTTGGCAGCTCTCAAGACCCTCTCAATCTGCCTCTTATTGAAGTTCGAGAGGCCGATGCTCTTCGTCAGGCCCTTTTCCACAAGCTTCTCCATCTCCTTGTACGTGTCCAGAAAGTCTACTGGAGAGGCGATGAGTTTACCACTCTCGGAGTCCCTTGGGAAGATCTCTCCACCTTCCTAAAACAAATGAACAAGGTAAAATATTTGAGGGCAAATTGCCGTATTTTTATCCGCCAGATCACACGTACCACACCACAACCCAACGACAAGATGTGACCAAGCAGTAGTTACATGTGAAGGGTGTAGGTAAATTTTATATAGTATACAGCCGGTCGATTCTGTAAAAATCTCACCGTGAAAACTTAGGTCATGTGAGTTTGTTTTTGCTAGGAATTGACACTATTGACAGCACACTCCACGCTCACTTCACCTAAGTTTTCACGGTGAGATGGTTACAGAATCGCACTGATGTCAAGATTCACAGATCGCACTTTAATTATATTACTTTACGTAAAAGTAGGCGTTCCATACGAATATGACCCTTGTCATTATAAATATGATGACCAGATAAATACAGACCAGCAAACCTAATTGCGTAACACACTATAAAACTCAATCCGAATCATTTTGAAGGATATGGCTAATCCATTGCTTCATATGCTCGAAAAATGTGTTTGCTCAACAACGTAAATAACGCAATGAATGTTGTTGAACTGTCAAAATTAAAGCCATTGGATCATTAAATTTGTAATCTGACATAATAACAAAAATCGGTTGTCTGTAAAGTCGGTTTACTGACGATAGTTGAACGTGACAACGTCATAAGAAAATACTGATGGAATAGTTCGGCTGCCCCATTTCAAAACCTAGTAGTAGTAAGGACTTTAAATGAAATTTTACAGGAGAGCGCATAAACGTAATATTGGAAAAATGCTAATGGTTGTAAAAGATACTAAGGTTTTGAATTGGTTTTTAAGTGACTTACTAGGTTTTAAAGTCACTAGGGAGTGAATGGTGCACTTACTTGGTATCGATGCTTAATTTATACAGGGTGTTTGGTAGAAAGACCGACATAATTTTCTTAGGGATAGGAAATATCATAATATCCTAGTTTTCACCCATAACACCCGTCTTTAGGGTTACGGACTTACGGTAGGTAATTGAGATAATAATATATTTCTTTTTAATTACTCTAAATATCGTCACAACTATTTTGTTTGTGTTTATTTACATTTATGTACAATTGGTTCTAGAAAATTACTTGGGTGCTTCCAAAGTCGTAAATATGTGTTAAGAAACGAAAAAAATAAATTAAAAAATTCACAATTATAAATAAAAAATAAAACAATTATGTGCTAGCAAATGACATCCCCAATCCCTCAAAAAATTGTGTCGGTCCTTCTACCAAACACCCTGTATATCTGCTTTTATGCAAGTTTAAAACGCTGGTTTTTTTTTTGTATTTGGTAGAGACCTTCTAGGTTAGCAAGATTATGCAATAAAACGGTTTTTGTAAAAAGTGTCCCTTACTAGGTTTTGAAATGGGACAGCCGAGTTGCATTGCATTTGTTAATATTCGCTTGCATTTCAAGCCGCCATAATATGGAACGCTACAGAGCGAGGCCGCGAGGTAACGCTACATGAGTCATGTTTTTTCGTGAGTGCAACCAGCTTCATCGATTTATTAGACGTTGTCACGTCAAAAAAATAATTGCTACTGTTAGTGTGTTACGCAATTACCCTGCAGGTACATACGCCAGCACATCAAACTACCCGAAACTGTCAAAGTTTCCCAATCAACTTTGAACAAACCTTACGCTTTAGCGATTTTGCTTTGCAAATCTAATAAAGATTGACAGATTGCAGCTTGATGTGCTAGCGTCCGTACGTCATGTATTATTATCCGTCGCGGTACAATACGTCCGGCATATCTTTCGATCATAGCGTGTGTAGCCTAGATTTATATAGATAATTTTAGTATATCAGACAAAGTCCTACTCGGATATCTATACATACTACATAGTACACATATCCTTGAAATCCATAGATATCCGTGTTGAAACCTATATATAGTCCAATACGTTACGAAGTGACGAACGATGAAGAATTTCAACTCTGTTATTATGAATGAATAGTTCTGTTGTAATAATGATAATTATTAAAAACAGTGTATGTGTATTTTTAGAATTATAACTATTTTAGTTATTATTCTGTAAATACACATTTCATATTTAAATTCGAATCATACATATTTTGATCAATAACCTGCAAATTGCAAAAAACGTAAAAAAAAGTTGAAATTTGAAGTTCGCGGGCTTCCCAGGCGTTTTCGCCTTTATGGCTTACCTTATAGGCTTGAGGCCAATGCATCAGGTACAGATCCAGGTATTCCAGTCCAAGTTTCTCGAGTGAGGTCTTGATAGCTCCCTCAACGAGATCGGGCCGATGGAAGGTACACCATAGCTTCGAAGTTATGAAGATGTCCTCCCTAAAAACATCGAGTTTGTTTGATACGAGAGGCAAAGCCGAAATAAGTAGCAATATAATTAACGGGTGATCGTTCGCAAAGCGTTATGAATTTTTTATACAACTTACAAATATCTACTAAGCATTATGATGTTAAAATTTTATGCTTGCACCGCCCGCCACCACCTTGACCGTGCCTCGACTCTAGTATATGAGCGCACTGCCATTTATTCCTAAAGCAAACGTAGATGCGGTGGCGCGCCGCCGCTTGTGCGCCTACCGCCTCGGCTCTAGCTCGTGTGATCGATCCGCCAAAGAGTCTTTGGTTTTCAACAACCGTAGGAACATGAAACGACGACAATTTATAAGCCATTTTATAAGCCAATTTATAAGCCATCGCACTTGGCGATAAATGGGACTATGTGAATCTACTAAAGGTACACTTTGGTGAATTCAGGCGTGATGTTATGTTATGATGAAGAGGAGCTAAGGGTACCTCTTGATAACTCCCTCGTCGATCTTGGCCTTCAGAGCAGCCCCAACTTCCCTCTCGTTCTCATAGATGTGGGCGCAGTCGATATGTCGGTACCCGGCGTCGATGGCATCTTTCACAGCTTCCGTCACTTGACCAGGCTGGGACTGTGGGCAACCAAAGGGTTTACTAACTATAAGCAAAGTATGAAATACAAACATTAAAATAGGACTATTGAAAACTAATAACCATTATGGAAAAAGTACCAGTGCGTGACCAAAAAGTTCTTAAAAAAACAAATGCACTTTTGCGCGACTTCACACGGGTACGTACTATGGAGGTATGAGGAACAGGGTGTAAAGTAGAAAGATCACTCATAGTCCATAGAAAAGAAAGGATCCTCAGACCAGGCGGGTGTACTGCCTGGAAATTGATGTCGGGATCTTGTATTAATGCTAGTCATGCGGTAAACTTTGCTTGCGCGATGCAGGAATTTACGTGACATCAGTGTGATGACGTCACGTAAAATCGATGGCGATGTAGATGTCGCCACAGTAATACCGGGATAAAAAGTAGATATTATTATTCTATTCTGAATCCTGTGTCCTAGTGTGCCAAACATCGAAATCCGTTCCGTAATAGATAGATTAATATTTATAAAGAACTGGCAGCGCCCCGCGGTTTCACCCGCATAAGTGTCGATCCCGAGGGAATATCGGGATAAAAACTATCCTATGTCCTTTCTCGGAACTCAAACTATCTCTATACCAAATTTCATCTAAATCGGTGAAGAGGTAACAGACAGACAGACACACTTTCGCATTTATAATATTAGTATGGATCATCAGGAACTCTGAGACCTGGAAAGACGGGACCCCACGTCCCGTCTTTCCAGGTCTAGCAGTAGCTTTAGGTTCTTACAACAGAAATTTCTTAGGAAGTTGGGTAACTCAGTACTCAGTGTACACACAAAGTACACACGTAGCCGGTGTACATTCTGGGGCCGAAGTACATTCTGGGCCGTGCCCATTTAAATTGCCATCGCCCAGTATTAGCACAGAGCCTGGATTTTTGAGCATTAAATGATAGGTGGAAACATGAGGGTTTATGATTATGCTATTATTATTATTTATTTATCCTCACACGGGAACGCCATTCAGCAATCACACCAACAGAGCAAAAAAATACATCATGTGTTGCTTTCCATCCGTCCTGTGCGCCCGCGGTGACCATCGAACGGGCGGCCATGGATTACGCACACTCACGCATCGTGAGTGATATGAGTGAGTCAATCGCTATGTGCCTTTGCCTACGCCTAGCTTCGAGGTAGCATGATGTTATAATATGTTGTACCTAAATTCATGATGACTTTGCAAATCAAGTGATTAAGTTTATCGCTGCAGGGTATTGCATAATATTATTTAATAGCGACCCATTCCTTGCTTCGTACCGTTTTTACTATTATTTATTATTATTATTTATTTATCCTCACACGGGAACGCCATTCCGCAATTACACCAACAGAGCAAAAAATACTTCATGTGTTGCTTTCCATCCGTCCTGTGCGCCCGCGGTAAACATCGAACGGGCGGCCATGGATTACGCACACTCACGCATCGTGAGTGATATGAGTGAGTCAATCGCTATGTGCCTTTGCCTATGCCTAGCTTCGAGGTAGCATGATGTTATAATATGTTGTACCTAAATTCATGATGACTTTGCAAATCAAGTGATTAAGTTTATCGCTGGGTATTGCATAATATTATGTAATAGCGACCCATTCCTTGCTTCGTACCGTTTTTACCTACTATTATTTATTATTATTATTTATTTATCCTCACACGGGAACGCCATTCCGCAGAGCAAAAAAATACTTCATGTGTTGCTTTCCATCCATCCTGTGCGCCCGCGGTGAACATCGAACGGGCGGCCAATGCCGGCCATGGATTACGCACACTCACGCATCGTGAGTGATATGAGCCTACGCCTAGCTTCGAGGTAGCATGATTTTTTATGTTGTAAGTACCTAAATTCATGATGACTTTGCAAATCAAGTGATTAAGTTTATCGCTGGGTACTTATTGCATAATATTATGTTGGTTGACAACATTATCTCCAAAGGACTTTTGACCCACGAACGTTTCCCCAACAGAATTACGTCAGTGAATGTTTTGACCATTAACTTTCACCCAAAGAACAAGGCCAACAGACACCGGGAAAGGTGAAAGTAAATAAAAGCTTGTAAAAATAATAATAAAATATGATAATTTTTAAATACTATTGCTCCGCTCCGTGGCGTGGCTGGGGAAGATCACGTAGCGGGTCTAAGTTGTTTACAAGCAAGAATAACAAGACGTAGTCGACGGGGCCCCGCAAAGCGGGGCCCCTATTTCTGTGAAAAGGGTTTAAAGTAACCTAACCAAACTTAACCTCGGGGTGCCCTTCGCTCGCTTTGCTCGCTCACTTGAGCCGCCATCATCCTCTTCGAACCTAACCTGTCCGAGTCAGGGTGCCCCAAGTCCCGAGCTCGCTTCGCTCGCTCTTGCATCTTAAGTTCTATTTGACATGGGTCAATTGTTCTTTGGGTGAAAAGTTATTTGTCAACTTTCGTGGGTGAAAAGTCCCTTGGATGAAAAGTTAATGGTTTAAAGATAATGTTGACCAATGGTTCATGGGCTAACAGACTGTTGGTAAACCGTTTCAGTTCCTTTTGGAAAAAATCTAACTTAAAGAGTTAATGATACTAATGCTGTAAACATATATATCTATTATAAGTAGTCGCGTATCATATTTTGATCAAAATACAACCCGACACGGCAAATTGGAAAAAAACGTAAGAAAATGGAATTTCGCGGTCTACTAGTGCGCATTCACCATAAAGATAAAAAACTCGAGTTAACCTTGCGACTTGATTATAATGATCAAACTGATATAAAAAGTAGGTAAACATTTTTTCAACACACTTGCTCCTAAAGTGAACCGCTTTTAGGTCCATAATGCAGTGTATTAAAAACGCGTGCTTTTTTTTATTTGAATTGGGTTTGCACTTGACTCTATGTTGTATCTTGATTAAAATATGATTCACGACTATAACAGGAACGTATTTACAGAATTATAATCATCAGAATTATCCCATCCATCATCTTTCTAAGTTAGATTTATTCCATAAGAACAAATCTCATGGAAAAGTTCTTAGGGAACAAATCTATCTTTAATATATATTAACGTTTCTTATGACTATAATTCTGTAAATACATATATATTATAGTCGCGAATCATATTATAATCAAGATACAACCTGATACTGACCTACAAATTGCAAAAAACCTAAGTTGAATTTCGCAGTTTTTCACATTCACCTTAAGGTAATACCGTTCCCCCCCTTATCTCCGAAGTTCGCATAGAGAAAAATCTGAAATAGTTCTATGTGATAGAAATGTATGTAAAGATTACAGGAAAAATAAAACGAAGTCTCTAAATAGCACAGTTTTTCAGAAATCATCAACAAAAGTTACATTAGTTGTATAGTACGTTTTAGAATGGGCAACTAGCTTCAACTTTCTGACTAACTGACAGACTATTTAATTTTGACAATTCAAATTAATTGAAATAAATAATAAATAATAATTGCTATCCAACGTGGCAATGCTGCCAGCCTTCTGGGCACTTTTCCTGTTGACAGCGATGTGGACGAATTTTTCGACGCCCTGTAACCCTTTTTGATACTTGTAAATATGTTTAATTTTTATTTCTATTATAGAGTTAGTGTGTAAATAATTATTAAGTTTATAAAATAAAATTAATTTTTTCCATTGAAATAAACGCTTTGAGTTTGAGTTTGAGTTGGTGGATGTCACATGGCTCCTTCACCGTTCTGAAAGCAGTCCGGCTGTCCCATTTCAAAACCTAAGTAGTAATAATTAAGGGACACTTTTTACAAAAATCGTTTTATTGCATAATCTTGCTAACCTAGAAGGTCTCTACCAAATACAAAAACACCAGCGTTTTAAACTTACATAAAAGGAGATATATACTATTTAAATATCAATACCTAGTAAGTGCACCTTTCACTCCCTAGTGACCATTTAAAACCTAGTAAGTCACATTAACCAATTCAAAAAAATACATTCCATAGGCTGACCAATATTACGTTTATGCGCTCTCCTGTAAAATTTCATTTTAAGTCCTTACTAGGTTTTGAAATGGGGCAGCCGAGTCGTGATAACGAACACAAAGTAAAGCGCCTGTCTGGGTTCGAACCTACGACAGCTCGTAGCCTTTACCACTCAGCCACCAGTGCCACCACTGCTCCTACTTTGCTGTAAACACGGGGCAAATATAGAAATCTCATGCAGTTAATTAAACAACTACATATACGCGAGGAAGTACAACTAGGTAATATTTGTTTTATACTGGAATCAAACCTGTGAATTTTAACGCGTCTCAAGGTCAATTAGTTTCAATTTGTCAAAAGCATTCCACTTTGTTTCACACAGAAAACTGCTGAATATGGCTAACCGTAGGTTGGAATTTAAAATATACGAGTATTTTAATTATATTAGTAAGTATGCGTGAAATATTGTTGTAAGTAGAACTTTTGTTGTAAGTTTTCTGTTTCAAAACGGCTTTGGTGTCCTACAAGGTACTGTTTTTGGTCCACATATTTTCATGCTTCATCTTAACATTACATCACGTCTGTATTACCCCGAAGAATACGACAGCGGAGTACCTAATATACTTAGTAACAATATACCTAATGTGGAATTATTTTTTTTTAGTAGAAGGGAACGTACACAGACTTGCGAGTGAAAGGGAGAGAGTGAGGAAAAAGCAATATGGCGTGGATTGCAAGTGGAGTGTGTTGTGTGACAACAATCGTCAATGAAATAACCCTTGAAGTTTATTAGAATAATATATTAGTTATAAACTTAATTTAGCTCTATTTTATATTTCAAAGCACTAACATTTACATTGTTATCAGTCTGGTGACATTGATTAATTACGGGCTACCGGCGAAAACACCTAGAATTTATTTTTGCTCGGCTTTGAAAAGTCGTAGCGTAATGGGGTTTTAGGGGTTCCCTCTATCTGGCAGAATTTTTGACGTGACAACGTAAATCGATGAAGCTAGCTGCACACACGAAAAAACATGACTCATGTAGCGTTACCTCGCGGCCTTGCTCTGTAGCGTTGCTGCCGCGCACGCTGCCGAATCGGCCTCCGCGTTCGGCAATTTCATTAATGTTTTGTTATGACGTTGTCACTTTAAACTATCGTCCGTAAACCGACTTTACAGACAACCGATTTTTTTTTTGGCAGATTTTTATTTGGCATAACCCACTTGGCATAACATATCTTCTTTAAACTAATATTTTTAAGGCATAAAAATGATTTAACATAATTATTGTTTGGCCGAATGTTTATGTGTCCGAATTTACAATGGCATATTTTTAAGATGGCAGAATTTTATTTGGCATAATTTCACTTGGCAAACTATAAAGTTAGGTATCAGTAGAATTATTTTTAACGAATATTGTGTATTTTTCCATGGCATTTGAATGAACAATAAATGGTTTCTGTAGGCAATCTCGGGACTTGGGGCACCCCGACTTGGGTTAGGTTAGGTTCCTTTAAACCCTCCCCCGGTGGGTTCCCGCATTGTCGAGGCGGGGGGGCTCAGTAGCCGTGGCTTGGACACCCACGGTGAAGCGAAGAGGAACCCGAAGAGGGGCCGCTCGTCAGGGCTTTTGCTGACAAGCCAACGACGTAGCGGCCAAAAGTAGGTTGCGGTGTCGCTTGGGCGACATCGCAACTGAGGCGGACCGCGATGTCGTACCGGAGGCATCGCGGCTGAGGGTTGGAGGCCGCGGCGAGAGAGGAGTGCCAGTATTACGGTGCGCCGCTCTCCCTACCTTCCGCGGCCTTGACGGGGTCGCCACCGTTCGATGGCGGACGCGGTGGGGCTGCAGGGGAAGAGGAGTGTCGGTATTACGTTGGCCGCTCTCCCTATCCTCTGCAGCCGAAAATTGGCAGGCGGCGGGGCCAATGTCCTGACCCGTCGCAGGGGGGACCAAGGGTGCCCAGACACGGGGTCGTCTGGCGCCCATGTGCTGGTTTGGTCCCTGGGGTGGTCACGGCGTGCTATGTGTTCTGGTGCGCCGGTGATGGGGAGTACTCCCCAGAGGGGGGTCCGGTAACGGACGGCCGCGGCGGGTTCACGGATGAGTGCTAACGCGTGCCCGTGTTCCCGCCGTAAGCGGCAGAGGAGGACACCGTGGAGTTTTAGTGGGTTAGAGTCCCACATAACTGCACTATCTCCCCGTGGTAGTGCAGTATGCATGAGCATTTCTCCACGATAAAAAAAAAAAAAAAAAGGTTCCTTTAAACCCTGTAGACAGAAATAGGGGCCCCGCGAAGCGATTTGTTATTGCTTGTAAATCAACTAAGACCCTAACCAATATTAAAAAAAAATGGTTATAAGGTTAGGTTAAAACTGTGACCCCTACGCACGAGCTCACGTATGCCTAAAGACGATTCTGACTTACAAAATTATGAGTTTTGAATGTATGATAAATGAGTCTATGCTAAACGATTTTCTGCGAAATGAAGTTTATGCTATACGCTGTTATGCAAAATAATATTATGACATAAAAAGTTCTGCTATAAAGGGTGGACCCAGTCTTTAGCCTTCCTCAAACAAACTTTTCAGCTTAATTTATTAATATAGATTAGAATTGTAGAGCTCGTACATGTAAATACTGATTTATTAACTTTCAAAGTTTGTTTTAATAGACTTTAATGAACGCCTTCTTTCATTTCTATTTATTTAGCTACCTACGCGTATCCATACATCTATCCATCCATACAAATAAATGCAAAAGTAACTCTCTCTGTATATTTGTTACCCTTTCTCGCCTGAACGGCTGGATAGATTTCGATGAAATTTGGCATTCGGATAAAACGTAACCTGAGTTAGGACATATATATTATAGGATACTTTTTATCCCGGTAGTACGTTGCCAGGGTATAATTTATAAAGGAAATAACTTACCTTCCACGTCCCAAGCCCTAAAACAGGGCAAGTGCGTCCATTGTTCAAAATAATAGGAACGTTAGTAGACATCTTGTAAACACGTATGCACTCAACGAATTGAAGTTCGATACTGAAGCCTGAAGCGAGAGACAAGCTTATATTTTGTTACTGGTTCACTAGTAGACAAATAAAGGTGCGGTTCTATTAGTGCGACTATGCGCCGTAATAGACGTAGAGGTAATTAATTAGATTTTGCGTGTAAGTGCTTGTGTATATATTGTCAACAGTTCATCACGTTAAAGGGCTTACAAGACCTCAACGCAAAAAACGCAAGTTTTAGAAGCAATATAAGTAGGTATATGATCGACTACAGTAAACAAAATCAGAAAAATAAATGATACCTATTCTTCAGTATATATATGCTAGGTAGGTAGATAGTGTGTTGAAAACATAATACAACTAAATTGATACGATAGAAAAAAATCATGAAGATACCTCTAAAAACTTTCTTAAATTACAATAAAAATACATACAATCCTTCTGATGAGAAAATTTTTTTGATAAATGTGCAAACTGCGCTCTTTCATATTATATTATATCCCACATGCCCCAGTAGCCCCACTTCAAATTTTTCAGACCCCTTTTCAGTCCCTGTTGCAAAAAATATTAGTTACATGATGCATTTTTATTTCTTTCTTATTTGAAAATATGTAGTTGGGTAAACGTCATCTAAAACTATTCCAAATTTCAAGTTGATAGCATTAGTAGTTCTTGAGATATCCAGCTGTGACAGACAGACAGACTGAGTCTCACCATAACGGTTCCGTTTACCATTATGGTACGAAAACCTAAAAAGTCAGTTAATAAATTCTGCGCGGACGCATCAAAGAAACTCCACCTTAAAATTCATTACTTATCAGCACATGAATTGTTCATTTTGCCCATGGAAAATGGAAAATTAGATTCTCCTTGAGATAAAAGTATTAACGACTTTATCGGGGTGTGAGAGAGATGTGATGATATGCCATTTGCAAAATATGGTGTAAACAAAGTGTAACAGGTTACATAATATGGTGTAACCATGGTGTAACAGGTTTTTTTTTTCAGGATGGGGAATCATCAAATGGCCCCTCCCGCTCTGGGTGGAGCGGAAGGGAGTGTCAGACTCTTACTGACTAAAACCCACCCGTGTTCTTTCCTTAGCCCTCTATGTTCCGGGCCAGCGGTAACCCTTTCTGACAATCCCGCTGACCCGGCAGGCTTCGGCCCTAACGGGTCCCTTCGATTGTGTCTGTCCCATCACGACACGTAATGACGTCACGAAAGAAAGAAAGAAAGAAAGAAAATACATTTATTTAGCACAGACTAAGAGACACACAATACACCAGATTGTTAGATAATTATAGTCGTACATCACGACATGTAATTCGTCACCCATCCACGAATCGCCCGCGGTAGCGTAGCTGAACCTTCGATAGACCCGTAGGACTGTTATTATTTAGCCACGAGCCCCACTGAACCGTATCTGATGTTGAGAACCGAATAAGTTAAGTCCGACCTTAAGTCTTGAGTTGAGCAGCATGATTTCTGAAAAATGCGTGCACTGACTGGACAGGTCCTCTCAATCTGTGTGGTTCTTTCCTCAAAAGACCATCTCAGACATCGACCTACATGGTCTTCATATAACCTGACCAAGATTATGTCTGGACTTTAAAAGAGACTGACCTCTGAGTTTGTTTCGGCCTTTCTTCTCAGAGTAGTCAGATAGGAAACGCCGACCTCATCAGATAATTTAATAAAAAAACCGTTTAAAAAAAATATGATTGACGTGTAAAAGTGTTTTGTGTAAACCTACTTACAAAATAAAATCATTTATCATTTTATGAATGGTATGAAAATACGCAAGTTATTACATAATCAGCTAAATCAGCCTACAGCGTTCCCACTGTTGGGACTAGAGATGTTACGGATGTCGTTTTATCGGAACCGGAACCGGAATCGGAGGTTTTAAATTTGATTCATCGGAATCGGAACCGGATTCGGAACCGGAAACGGAGCCGGAACCGGGGTGGAAGTAGAAGAAAGATGTGTTAAGGGATCTTTCTTCTACTTTCTTCTAACATCCACAAACAAAACAATAAACTGAGACTTCGAGCGCGAGCGTGTATAAAATAAATAAACATTACCCTGGCGACACGTGAAAACTTGTTTGTAGGCTCTAGTCACGTGTATCGCTGCGTTTCGAACTCCGGTCTAACTCCGATTCAAAATTATCGGAACCGAAATCGGAATCGGAGGTGTAAAATTAATCGGAAGTTCCGACTTTTCGAAATCGGAACCGAAGCTCCGAAACATCCCTAGTTGGGACACAGGCCTCCTCTCTGTGAGAGGGAGTGGGCAGGCCGTAATTCACCACGCGAGCCCAGTGCGGGTTGGTTTTAATACGGTGTATTATAAATTTTATAAATCCTCTTTTGTAAGTCTGTCAGTGATTCATAAGATTCCTGCGTAAAATTCCCTGAAAAAATAAAAAAACCGGTCAAATGCGAGTTGGACTCGCGCACCGAGAGTTCCGTACATGTACATTTGTTGGGTATGTAACTACAAAACGGTTTTCGGGTTTTTTCCTATAATTGTGCTACATGACATTGCTTCTTGCCAAATCTCATGATTCTAAGTCAACGGGAAGTACCCTAGGTTTTGATTCCCTTACAAGTGTCAAAACATGCGGCATAAACGGAACATAAACACGTATCTTTTGATTGCGTTGACTTAGTCAGCCCTGAGTATTTGATATTAATTTCACTTGCTAACTCCACGTGTTCCGCAGAAAAATGATCTTGACAGACAGACAGACAACGAAGTGATCTTATAAGGGTTCCGTACCTCAAAAGAAAAAACGGAACCCTAAAACTGACAGGTTCAATCAAAATATGGTGTGACTTGGGTGTGACAGTGTGGTCCAGTGCCACGCACTGACAAGTAACCAAAAAATTCAAGCAAAAATATTTCGGTTTCAAAAATGGACAATACGAAAATGTTGAACATATTCAAAATATTAGTTTTATTAACACAGATTCACAATATCTTGTAACGATACAACATGGAAAACGCAGTGAGTGACATTCACTTTAATTTTACATTTTTATTTCATCTGCAGACATGGTAGGTATGCTTAGACTGTTTGATTATGTTGAGAGGATTAATGAAAAACGATTTGAAAACGAGGAGGGCTAATCCCTGAGCACGAATTCCGTAGTTTTAGCCAAAGCTACAGAACCACATTTAAACCGTCTGCCTTCAAAGCAGGCATCTTCTGGCCACACTCGTTCCATCATAGACCTCATCCATCGCTTTCCATCAGGCGTGATCGAGGTCAAGAGAGGGCCCATTTAGCAATAACAAAAAATAAAGCTACGGGAGTTTCCTACTGCGTGTTACTTACCGACATACTAGTAATATATAAGTTAATGCCGACATAAGATTAGTATGGCTCCCGAACTAAAAATGGATGACAACGGTTCGGCAGATGCAAGTTACTCTCGACCATTGGCGGAGCTAGAGATTTTGTCTAGCGGAGGCAGTCGTCCAGCTGAACTAACCACAGTCATCATAAATGGATCCTTGTAATAAATAATCCCACCAAAAAAAGTCACGTAAAGCAGTTTGTCAAGATTTATAACGCTTTCACTGTTAAAAAGTTCGTCTAATGTAGAGCCGAGCCCCTAACTCTACCAGGGTGCATACTCTTCAATTTAATTCCGATAGATCGACATTGGAATTGTGACGTTTCGTACTCTTGAGTTCGATGCTAGCGCTAAATGATTTCTAGATTGGGTGTCCATTTTGGATAACTAAGTGGAATTGGGTTCGGGCTTGGCGTGGGGTAATTGTTGACAATTTTGTTTTCAAGAGTACCGAATCACGTGACTGTAAAATTAACATTGGAATCATATTGGCATCTCATTGGAATTAAAATGAGTTTGGAGAGTAAGCCCCCAGGTCTACAGAACTTAAATTTTGGTCAAAATCTACGGCTCTAAAAAAAGGTACTAAACAGTAAGGAATTCTTCAATACTAACGATTTTCCTAAAGTGGACATGGAAGTTTCTAGCATTTCCCAGCTACGCCCATGTTCTCTCTCGACGTGTTCTTGCCCATCCGAAAAAGCTAATTAATCGGGAGTAGGTTGAACTCCGAAGTTTCGATCCACTTACGGACGGATCCGTATCTACGTTGACGGCGAGAGTGGGCCATTAGATGTGAGTGGAAATGCCAGGACAGGGACGGCCTAGAAGGAACCACTGACCCTATTAGAATAGAATACTCTTTATTATAATGTACTCCATATAAATTACAGACATAAATATAGAAACTGTACAAAGGGTGACACAATGGGCGGTCTTATCTCTAAGAGCGATCTTAAAGACAACCTTAGGATGGAGCCTATTGGAGCTGTTCTTCAGAAAGATCAGTATAGCTATCCACAACCACTCGATACGCTTCCGTACCGTATCGAACATCAATCAATGTTATCATAGGAGTCTTCTACACGCTGTTTACAAGTCCAAAACCCGAAAAGGAACAGGGTGTAAAGTTCACTCATACTCTATAGAAAAGGGAGGATCCTCCGACCAGACGGGTGTTGTGTCTGGCGGGCAACTGCCAGATGATTCATGTCGGGCCGTTGTATCTATGCTAGTTGCGCGGTAAACTCTGCCATGCTTGCGCGATGCAGGATTATATGCGTGACGTCAGTATGACGCGTTGTTCGCATGTGGCGTTGTAGATACCGCTACAACATCAAATAGACGACCGTTATTCAGGTTATCGAAATGTGTAATTTTCGATTCAATAGCCTAACACATGGTTGTGAATAGCAATGCAGGTGCGTAGTAGTAGAGTGTCGGTATCACAAAGTATTACATTTTTGTTTTGTTATTGCTAAAATGGGCCCGCTCTTGACCTCGATCACGCCTGATGGGAAGCGATGGATGAGGTCTATGATGGAACAAGCGTGCCCAGAAGATGCCTAAGGCACTGGAACTCCCACGCATCGACGAAACACAGCAGGCTGCTTGACGCCGGACTCCGGTGGGAGGGTGGTCGCTAACCAGGCGGGCGTTAGCCCTACCACCGCAAGGGAAGAATTGGCCAGTCAAATAAGGTGTTGGGTGTGACTGTCCAAGATGCTCCGAGCGCGAGCGTGCGAGGCTTCTTCATGCATCCCAAAAACCCCGTCGTATCGCATCGTTTACCCGCGCTACAACCTCGTTTTCTCTTAGCGATGTTTCTGCTTTTTTTTTCTTTTTGTAAAAATTGGGCTGATAAATACAAACTGAATTTTTCAAATCCGACTGGTCCATAATTCCAGAGATTAGCGCGTTCAAACAAACTATACAGATTTATTATTAGTATTGAAATAGATATAGATTGTAATTCACTATTACAGATGATGGTATATCGTAAGCACTAAAGCCGATGCTCGCCCAGGATCCTATGATGCAAGAATGCTGCATTCTAAAAGGATTGTTTCAATCCATATGCCCCTGCTGCTGTCATGATGACTTCGATGACTAAAACGAGGACTCTGGGGGATCCATCATCACTCATCATTTACTGCAACTGCAAGTCCTTAATTATCTTCTTTAGCTTTCCGTACTTAGAAGGCTCTTAGGTAAATAATAACAGCCGCACAGGTTGATCGATCAGGTTAAGGGGCTTACAGGACCTAAACACAAATAACGTATAGAGGTATGAAGGAGCAGGGTGTAAAGTTCACTCAACCTCCATAGAAAAGGGAGGATCCTCCGACCAGACGGGTGTTGTGTCTGGCGGACAACTGCCCGATGATTCATGTCGGGCCGTTGTATTTATGCTAGTTGCGCGGTAAATTCTGCTTGCGAGATGCAGGATTTGCGTGATGTCAGTATGACGCGTCGTTCGCATGTGGCGTTGTAGATACCGCTACAAACTCAAGTCTTAGAAACAATAAAAGTATATGATCGACTACTGAAAACAAAATCAGAAAAATATATGATATATTCTCCAGGATATATATGCTAGGTAGCTATAGTGTGTTGAAAACATAATACTTACAGCTAATTTGATGCAATAGAAAAAAATCATGAAGATACCTCTAAAAACCTTCTTTTTACAATAAAAACTATACTAATTTATATACAATCATTCTGATTTTTTTGTCAGATTATTCTACAAGCAACATACTAAAACACTAGTGTTTTAATTTTTTAGTCCAAACAATATATTTTTTTTAAATAGATAAAATTGCTTCATATTTTGCAATTAATTACCAGCGTTGTGTCATCGCGCTTCTCTTTCTTTTCTATGCAGTCCGACAGTGACCGCGCTTTAGGTCATGTAAGCCCCATACCACGAAAAGCAAAAAAATATTGATCACAAAAATAATCATTAAAACGGATAATAGTGGCCACTATTTTCCGTTTTAGTGATTATAATAAAACTCAACAATGTAAAACTACCGTTCCTAATAATATTAACGTATAATCTTGTGGAGCACAACTTAACGTGCTTATTTTCTGCATTTTCATTCTAAAATAAAAGAAATAACCAAACGCGGCGGTCGGGCGGTATCTATTCCCACCATGTCTTCTGCACAATGCGCGCCACGAAAGATGAGACTTGACCCCGCCTCCCCCGCTCTTTCCGCCGCCCCTATGACGTCCGGTCCCGTCCCGCACTCTGACCTCATACCGCCAAAGATACCTAAAATCGTGTACTTACTGCGCAAGTCAAACCTACGTGGTGTGTCAAGTCTCATCTTTCATGGCACGCATTGTACTCGCCGTCGTCTTTCGCTACCTAATTTAATTTGACCCAGTATATGCTGAGTGTCTTCAATTCATCCATTTATACCCAAAATATCAACCTTCACCTTCACCTAGGGAGATCTAAAGCACCATAGGACGGTGTCCAGCCAGGATACTATGATGCATGAATGCTATGTGATGGGCTTCCTTCGATCTTTGTGCTCAAGCTGCTGCTGCTGCCCTGATGATTTTGATGACTAAAACGAAGGCAACCATCTCATACCCAACAACTGGATAAGAGATGTAAGTCCTTATATTATCTTCTCGGAATTACTGTCTGTCTGTCTATATGTTTTCACGCTTAAACCGCTGAACCGATTTTGATGAAATTAGGTATAGAGATAGTTTGAATCCTGGGGAAGGACATAGGATTGTTTTTATCCCGATATTCCCATGAGATCGGGACTTATGCGGGTGAAACCGCGGGAGCTGCTAGTACAGAATAATGGTCAGCTTCGAGCCGTCACACGTCGCGACGACCACGCACTTCCAGCGAGCAGCCTGATCCTCGGCGAGGAAACGCCGGCAAGCCGCCGCTGTCCGCGCGTGGTCATTCAAGCAGGTGGATTTTTCCGAGGCGGTGCCGGGCCGTTACGGCATTACTGCACTGGAGCGGTGCGGTATAATGATTGATGACCTTCGTCCCGGATGACATTTGTGCCTCATTGACAGGCGTCAAAAGCTCGATGGCTTAACAACCTGTCTTAGCAAGGGTTATCGTGTTACCCAGTAACTGGGTTGTGGAGGTCAGATAATCAGTCGTCAGAGCATTCTACAACTGCTATAAGTCAGGGCCAGATAAAAAAAACTGGCCAAGTGAGAGTCGGACTCGCACACGAAGGGTTCCGTACCACAAGGCAAAAACGCCGAAAAAAACACTGTTGTTGTATGGGAGCCCCCTTAAATATTTATTTTATTCTGTTTGTTTTTGTCTGTTACTTATTTTTTTTATGGCGGCAACAGAAATACATCATCTGTGAAAATTTCAACTGTCTAGCTATCACGGTTCATGAGATACAGCCTGTGACAGACAGACAGATGGATAAAAGAGTCTTAGAACCCTAAAAACACATTTAAATTTCAATTCTGTCAAAACACTACTTACAGCTTTGTAAATGCAAAGTGAACTGTAATTTGAGGTATTCTTTCCAGGGCGTGATAGTGTGATCCATTTGCAACAGTGTGTGTTTTAAGTACGCGACAAGTCTACCGTGACCAGCGTACAGACCGTAAGTCATGAAATTAATTTTGTTCCGTTGCCACTAATGTTATCGTATAACGTTCCAAAATTAGTAACGATACTAAACCCTAAAAATATCAATAACGTTACAAAAAGAAAACGTTAAAGAATATAATTTTCATAGTAACAATATTATAACTTGTAACGTTTTATGTATCAGTAACATTAAGCTTATCCGCTTGCAATAACGTTACAGATTCATTTGTAACGACATTTTTTTTTATTAAGCAAATTCTAAGGTTGTCGACTGTTTCATGTACAGACAGCACATCAAGCTACCCGAAACTGTCAAATGTTCCCAATCAACATTGAACCTTAAGCTTTAGCGATAAAGTTGAAAATCTATTAAAGAAAGACAGCTTGATGTGCTGGCGTCTGTACATCTCTAAATACTTTTCTAGCTTTTCTACCTTTTTAGATGGCTGATTAAATGAAGATGTCTTTCCCGTAATGTGTACCTACGTCCGAATCGCATGCATTTACGCCTAGGCTGTATGGGGTGCTTACTTGATGCAAATGGGTCACACTATCACGTCCTGGAGGGAATACCTACATCAAATTACTGGTTAGACTTCCTATCTCTGATGCTATCTTTTCTCGTCTTAGCGATCATCATCATCTTTATGCTAGTTTTATTTATATGTGGCTGGCGCAGCATTATCTTCTTTGTTTATACGTCTCTATCAGCTGTCTTTTCATTATTGAGCCTTTATTTAATGCTTGACGTGGTTTACTTAACGCTAACCGGAGTAATTCCCCTGTAGATACTAATTATTTTAACCTAATGCACCCTGCCGCAGTCCATTTATTCTCAAATTATAGCAACACCAAGCGTGTATCCTTTGGTTCTTATTTCAGGGAACACCAGGAAAATCACGGGAATTTCCCATTTTTTTTTAATTGGCAACCCTAAACTTAGGGTGACCTTTCTTCTGTAATTTCGCCAATACTTTTATCTTTTACTAATGAATAATGATGTTTTTGTATAAAATTATCCTATGTCAATCATGTTAAAATTATTTATAAATTGTTATAAAATCGTATTGTGAACTTATTATTAACACATTGCTCAGCCATAGTTTTACAAATGCCCTTTCCTTCGCGCTGGATGTCTGCAAGTCTAGAACAAGGATTTACATTTAATTTAAAAAAATTATCATAACTTAAGTGTTGAGAAAGAGACGTTTTCTGTATAACCATCTCTGAGAATACACGCCTGAACCCAGAAGAGCTCCTTTTGAAGGTATTATAATTAAATAGAAAAGGGCTTGTGTTCATCCACTGTGCGATTTGTAATTTTCCAAACCAACAACTTAGCAGTATGTAAGTTTTTTAAAAATGTACCTAAGTAAGCTTCCGTGAAAAAAACATGTTAGAAATATGTAGATAATGTTGTTTTATTTTATATGGACGTTTACCCGTGTTTCCTCTGTGCTCGATGCAAAATAGATGTGCCAATTAATTTCCTGGTGAACGCTAAAACGGTGTTTACAGGTGTAACGTTATTTCATTTTTCTATTTACAGAAGACTAACTGACTCACAGACGTTGTCCAATAATAGTTCATACAAAAATCCCATAGAAAAAACATTCAGTTTTTCCCGAATCTTTCAATTTTTCGAGCTACTTTTCTATTTTTTTCTTTCTATAAAAACCTAATGTGAAATATTACGAACATTTTAGAACCAAAAATATCAAAGTCAGTCCAGCCGTTCTCAAGTGATGCGCTTAACAAAACGTACATACAATTTTTATCTAAAGATTATTTTTGTCTTTATTTTTAAGCTTCTATTCTTGCACTGGCAACACTGCAAGTAACTGTCAAAAGTAAAATGCTGTAATGCTGTCATTAATGCCATTTAAATGTGACATTTAAATTCACGTGTTTACCTCGCTGAAATGCAGCTAAATACCGAAAATAAAATAAACTAAATAAGATTTAACCATGTTGTTATTAGAAGACAAGGAGATTGACGTATTCGTCGCCAGTAGGATAGGTTCTTTCAAGCGTAAGTACAGTTTATCCATCAATATTTATGTCGATTTGTTGTGGTTCACAAAAATGATTGTTTATTGAAAGGTTCTGTTATAGAAGAGCTTTCTATTTGTTTTGTATATTTTTTTCCTAATTTTGTATATATAATATTCAGCCCATTAACGGCCTCCGACTAGTACATTCTTAGGAAAGAGGTTATTAATATGTAAACATCACTCCTTGTTACTTGGAAACTGTGTCAACCTCAGTAAACAAACTGATTCCTGCTGGTGACAAATTCCCGTAGGCCTGTGTGGAACAGTTTTATTTTATTTACTAATTTATTGCACCATGTACTCAAAGTTCCAGACTAACACTTAGCTTACTTATTTCATGAGTAGGTACAGACGCCAGCACATCAAGCTATTACAATTTGTCAAATTTCTTTGACAGATTTTCAACTTTATGACTAAAGCATAAGGTTCAAAGTTGATTGAGAAAATTTGACAGTTTCGGGTAGCTTGATGTGCTGGCATGACCCTGTTAGACCGCACCGGCACGGCGGCGCAACAAGTAACTTCGTCGTTGCGCGTGCAAAAGTCGCTATGTGTTATTTAGTTATTTTCGGTTCTTTATGCAGTTTTAATCGTTATTTCAATACACACATACTGTAAAAACAGCTATGTGATAAGTGCAATATTTAAAGAATTACGGAATGTAGCTATGCAATATTTTTTAGTTTAACCAACGAATAAAAGGAGAAGGTTCTCAAGTCGACACATACAATTTTTGTGTTAAATGTTTTCAGACATAAAGTACCACACTGACACTACGAAGAACAGTAAAAAGAATATAGAGAACCTTGTGGACATAAAGACATTGGAAAAGGATGAGGGTATCACGAGGCTGGAGTGGGGAAATGAGGAGCAGACAGAGATACTGATTGGGAGGAAGAATCAACAGGTAACACTTGTTAATATTGAATGATTTCACATTCATTGAAAAAAAAACTGGTAAAATACTGGTATGCAGCTGCTGACTGGAAGCCGACCCCAACATAGTTGGGAAAAGGCTAGGCAGATGATGATGATTATTCAAAAAGAGCTAGTTTATTCTTCATAAACAGGGACTAAAATAGCTCTTTAATCCCTAGGGAGTAGGGACTAAAAGTGATTTGAATTTGGAATGTGGATATTGAAAGTTTCAATCACGTGTGTATCTTTGTACAAGCCTGCTTACAGAAATAAATTCATTTATCATTCACAGATACAAATTTACAACACACTCAGTGGCTTCACAAAGTCGTACACCGCAGATTTCGCCCCCGGTGAGGTGGTGGGTCTCGGGCGCTGCAAGCGGAAACTCCTGGCTGCCGTGTCCAGTGGCGTGGTGAAGATATGGAGCAAAAAGACCGAGGAGATTGTGAACGTTGGCAAGGTGGACCGGATGAGGGTCTGCGCTGATGATAACACAGTTTTTGGTACAGGTATGTGTTGAGTTCAGGGACTTGAAAACGAAATGAAATATATACTTAAACTAGATATGTACTGGATAGATAGGTAATTGGGTTCCACCGTAAGGCTGCCTGTTCACCGGAGCGGAGAAACGGAGATATATTAACGAATAGGAAAATTGGACAGAAGAGGAGTGGAGATTTTGTGCAATCCTATTCGTTAATATTTCTCCGTGTCTCCTCTCCCCTGCCTCGCTCCACTCCGGTGGACAGGCAGTCAAAGACACCATAGCGTTGTTTGCAGGGGTACAAGTCTACTATTTGATAAACTATAATGGTTACTTCATTGTGAGTTTTTGACAGTTACCAAACAAAATCTGTAAAAATCTCTCCCTCTCCTTCTCTCCCTCTTTCTCTCTCTATTCTCTCCCTCCCTCCCCCTCTCTTTCTCTCTCTCAGCGGTCGCCGAGGCGGTTCCGTGCTCTGTGGGGCAAACCTATTGTCATCATTTGACAGCACCGTTGGTCTCGTGGTCGCAAGCGCTACTGCAGAGCATCAGGGGGCCTAAAAAGGCCACTTTGATGAATCACAAAAGGATAACATTATGAATCGTAATGGACAGTTAACTGTTAAGTTAATCGAATCAAATCCCATTGATGAAGGATTGTTCAGTTATTTTTTTTTGTTTCTGTGCTAAAATACTAATCAGTCCAATCCAAATCCAATCCATATCTCTTTGATTATACTTACATAGTGCAGCGAAAAAGAGAAAAACACGGACTGTCTTCGCCATATTTTGATTCATAACGTTATCCTTTTATCAGTCACCAAAGTGGCCTTTTTGGCCCCCCCAGGTTCGACACGTCGGGCAAACTGTTATTGTGTTTTTTTCCATCAGCAAAACGAAGGCGACATGTGGGTGTACAGACGCCAGCACATCAAGCTACTACAATCTGTCAAATTTCTTTAATAGATTTTCAACTTTATCGCCAAGGCATAAGGTTCTGTTAGAAAGTCATTTGCATAGGTGTATCGTGGCAACACCAAATAAACTATGGTTTGATGGTCGTCTACATAAAGTATTGTGTGTTGTCTATGTTCGATGTAAGTTCCAGAATAAAGGCTTGTCTGTCATTAGCGTTCACAGTGTTCACTTCGTTTTATTTAAAAAGTATTCCCGTTCTAATAGGTTATGGGCCCAGAAATCCCGTATAGAAAGTATAAGTACTAGTAAAATACGTTGTTTTAGCTAGAATAGGTGTGTGTGCGTGAAAATAACGAAAATGTCGAACGCATTCTTGACCAACGTGCCTAAGCTGTTGGGTCGTGAAAATTATCACGAATGGGCGTTTGCAGCGGAGAACATGCTAGTCTTAGAGGGCGTGTCTGACTGCATCAAGCAAGAAGGATCAGCAGACAAGGGTACAGAAGACAGAAAGGCGATGGCGAAGCTAATTTTAACAATAGACCCGTCACTATACGTTCACATTAAGGAAGCTAAAAGCACAAAAGATTTGTGGCAGAAAGTGAAGACCATGTTTGACGATTCTGGATTTTCACGACGAATAACATTGTTGAAGAATCTGATTTCGATTCGCCTTGATAACTGTGAGTCAATGACGAGTTACGTTACACAGATCATCGAGACGGCTCAAAAATTGTCAGGAACAGGTTTTTCCGTGAACGACGAGTGGATTGGCTGTTTAATGTTAGCTGGTTTGCCTGAAAAATACTTCCCTATGTTGATGGCAATAGAACATTCCGGAATCGCCATTACAGCCGACGTAGTGAAAACAAAGCTAATAGATTTGACAGGTAACGATTGCGAGGCGGGAAACGCATTCTTGAGTAGAGGGCACAGTCGTCAAAATTCGAAAGTTGGCAGTACTGGAAAGAGTGACAATTCCAGCCAACGTCATAGCGGTGGAAAGTCTATGTCCGGCTCATTAAATGTCAAATCTGACAATGACAAGTCTGACAAGTCGAATGTGAAATGTTATCGTTGTAAGCAGTTTGGACATTATAAATCGCAATGTAAACAAAGTAATCAGCCTCAGATAAAGAAGACAAACGCTTTTTCGGCAGTTTTCTTGAGCGGAAATTACAGTAAACAAGACTTTTACTTGGATAGCGGCGCGAGTGCACATATGATTACAGACGTAAACATGATACAGAATGCATCTTTTAATACGAGTATCAAGGAGATTATTGCAGCTAATCAGAGCGCAATGCCAGTATTGTGCTCGGGTGATGTTGATATCATGACCGTTACTCCAGATTGTCTGTATGAAGTTACTTTGAAAGACGTTTTGTGTGTGCCTAATCTTACCACAAACTTAATATCAATCAGGAATGGCAATAAAGTCGAGTTCAAAGAGAATTGTTGTTATGTTTACAACAGACAAAACAGTTTAGTGGCTGTAGCAACACAAATTGATGGTGTTTACAAGATGGTCCTGGAACAGAAACAGTGTTTGTTTACATCAACTTCTTCAGCAGCTAGCAGTGAAGTTTGGCACCGGAGACTTGGCCATTTGAATATCAATGACCAGAATAAGATGAAAGATGGAGCAGTCACAGGAATATCATACAGTGATAAGTCAGTGATCAGCAAGAAAACATGCACCGTGTGTTGTGAGGGAAAGCAGTCACGCTTGCCATTTGGTCATGCAGGAACGAGGAGCAGCGAGCAATTGGATGTTGTCCATGCTGACGTCTGCGGCCCCATGGAGGTTACCTCATTAGGCGGAGCAAGGTATTTTCTTATCTTTGTTGATGACTTTACTCGTATGGTGTTTGTTTATTTTCTCAGAGAGAAAAGTGAAGTTTTCAAGTACTTCAAGGAGTTTAAATCAATGGTGGAGAACCAGCAAAGTAGAAAGATTAAAATATTTAGAACTGACAATGGCTTAGAGTTTTGTAGTAATTTGTTTGAGAATTTTCTAAAGGATAGTGGCATTATACATCAAAAGACTAATACCTACACTCCTGAGCAAAATGGTTTGAGTGAACGAGTTAATCGAACCATTGTTGAAAGAGCTCGATGCTTATTATTTGATGCGGGTTTAGATAAGAAGTTTTGGGCAGAGGCGACAAACACCGCTGTCTATCTTAAGAATAGATCTGTTGCATCAGGATTAAATAATAAAACTCCGTATGAGCTCTGGACAAATAAAAAACCAGATTTAAGTCATGTTCGAATATTTGGCAGTCCGGTGATGGTACATGTACCCAAAGAGAAAAGACTAAAGTGGGACAGTAAATCGAAAAAGCATATACTAGTTGGTTTTTCCGAGAATGTGAAGGGATACAGAGTTTATGACACAATAAAAAAATGTATCACAACTAGTAGAGATGTTGTCATTCATGAGGATACAGAAGGAAACTGTACATCAGATTCAAATGTATCAGTTTCAGTTGGGGATATTGCAGATGATGAAAAATTGAAAGCCATTGAGAGTCCTGTAAATCTTGCAGAAAGTAATGAAAAGTCTCATGATGAATCTGTAATAAGTCTTAGCACTTCTTCAGAATCAGAGTATACTGACGGTTTAACTGATCCAGATTTAACCTTGCAGCAAGAATCTGAAGAAGAGGAGGAACCAGTGTTGCCAGAACCAGTAATTTCCAAACGTGTGAGGAAGCAGCCGCAGTGGTATGGGTATACAAACCTTTGCACAACGTCCAGTTCAGAGCTATCCAGTGATCCTGTTAGTGTCCGAGAGGCACTGGAGTGTACAGATCGAGACAAATGGATTGAGGCAATGAAGGACGAGTTGCAAGCATTTGAAGAGAATGATGCGTGGGTTCCAGTTGAAGAGTTACCTTCTAACAAAACTTTAGTGCAGTGTAAGTGGGTGTTTAAAAAGAAAGCAAATAGTGATAAAAGTGTCCGATACAGAGCGCGTTTAGTGGCGAAAGGCTTCACGCAAAGGCCAGGTATCGATTATGATGAGACTTTTTCGCCTGTTGTCAGGCATTCTACTATTAAATTGTTATTTGCACTGTCTGTACAGCTAAATTTTGAAATTACTCATTTAGATGTAAAAACAGCTTTCTTGAATGGTTATCTCAAAGAAGATATTTATATGGTTCAACCAGATATTAATTTTGATAATAAGAGAAAGGTTATTGTAAAATTGAATAAAGCAATTTACGGTTTGAAGCAGTCCTCTCGCTCATGGTATGAGAGAGTAGAGCAATGTCTTTGTGAACTAGGTTTCAAAAGGAGTAAACTAGAGCCTTGTGTTTTCTCAAAGATGTATAATGATGTTAAAATAATTATTGCCTTGTATGTAGATGATTTTTTTGTTTATTCAAATTGTAAAGTAGAGACGGAAAAATTAATCTCTGTGTTGAGTTCTAATTTTAAGATAAAAAATTTAGGACAGGTTCAACAATGTTTAGGTGTAAGAGTTAAAATTGATAAAAAATTGAATGTTATTACTCTGGATCAGGAACAATACATAGAGCAGTTGCTAGATAAATTTAATATGTTAAATTGCAAAGTAGCTAGTACTCCAATGGAATGTAAATTAGATATTGATAAGTGTGAGACTTGCGATCACGAAATTCCTTATCAACAATTGATTGGTAGTATAATGTATCTGTCGGTCCTTACCAGACCTGATATTTCTTTTTGTGTCAGCTTTCTCAGTCAGTTTAATAAATGTCATACTGATGTACATTGGAATTATGCAAAAAGAATACTAAGATATTTAAAGAAAACAAAGAATTATTGTTTAAAATATGTAAAAGAAAAAGCTGAGCTTGTTGGATTTGTTGATGCCGACTGGGCTAGTAACACTGTAGACCGCAGGTCATATACTGGTTATTGTTTTACTATGTCAGGGTCAGCTGTTTCTTGGGAAAGCAAAAAGCAGAGAACTGTGGCTTTGTCTAGCATGGAAGCGGAATATATGGCCATATCAGAAGCCAGTAAAGAGGCTATATATTTAAGATCCTTGCTATATGAATTGACTGGTAATTTAGGTACATTGCTAATATATAATGATAGTCAAAGTGCACAGAAGTTAGTGGCAAATGATGTGTATCATAGAAAAAGTAAACACATTGATATTAGATATCATTTTGTAAAGGATGCTGTTAATAATAAAATTATTAGATTGGAATATTTGCCAACAACTGCTATGCCAGCTGATGTTCTTACTAAAGCTTTAAGTCCTGTGACACATTATAAATGTATTGAAGGTTTGGGGATTAGTCAGATAGAGTCATAGTGTTAATAATAGTAAGTGTAACTATTATTGTTTTATAGAAATGTTTGTTTATTTGCTGTAGTTGGGGTGTTAGAAAGTCATTTGCATAGGTGTATCGTGGCAACACCAAATAAACTATGGTTTGATGGTCGTCTACATAAAGTATTGTGTGTTGTCTATGTTCGATGTAAGTTCCAGAATAAAGGCTTGTCTGTCATTAGCGTTCACAGTGTTCACTTCGTTTTATTTAAAAAGTATTCCCGTTCTAATAGGTTCAAAGTTGATTGGGAAAATTTGACAGTTTCGGGTAGCTTGATGTGCTGGCGTCTGTACTATAGGTACAGCTCTACCTTTCCCTTTAGGGAAACATAGCATGATATAAAATTCACAATAATTTTACAGGAGGCGAAGAAAATGACCTAAAAATATGGCGCATTGGTGAACCAGCTCCAACATTTGTAGCCAAGAACTTGGCACACGACTGGCTCCAACTGAGGAGGCCCGTGTGGGTGTCAGACCTGGTGTTCTTGAACGGAGAAGGTGGCAGGCTGGCTGCTGTGTGCTCCAGGCATGGATATGTTAGGTATGAAGACTGTCCATCATCATTTTCTTTTGGCATTATACTATATTTAATTAGTTACTGAATTGCCCTTAATTTAAAAACTCAGCACATTAACAATGGATTTTCGTACGCTTTTTCGACCCGCAAAGGACATCATTCAATTGTCGAACAATTTAAGGTCATACTCATAGCACACGTATCAAGCCGGAAAGGGATCGGCACCGTATCAACTCGAGCCGTTCAGTATTCTTTGTATGAAACTCCCTACTGCTCGCCAGCACATCAAGCTACCCGAAACTGTAAAATTTTCCCAATCAACTTTGAACCTTATGTTTTAGCGATAAAGTTGAAAATCTATTAAAGAAATTTGACAGATTGTAGTAGCTTGATGTGCTGGCGTCTGTACATTAAAAAAAAATCCCGGGATAAACTATTTACATACCTACAAAGTATGGAACCCTCAGTGAGCGAGTCCGGCTCGCACTTTACCGTTTTTTTTATAATGTATAAACTGTGGTATCACCCTTGTTTTAAACATATTTATTGTTCGTAGGTTATACGACAGCCGCGCTCAAAGGAGGCCGGTGATATCCGTCGACTTCGAGAACATGGCGGCCACCTGTATCTCCAACAGCTTTGACGAACGGTAAGCGCAGCCACATGCCAAATATTATGTTCGACAACTTAAGTGAAAGAAAGAAAGAAAAAGTATTTATTGCGACTCATACAGGAATATCACAAACTAAACTAAACACAGCAAAATAAAAATCCAAGTTTTATAAAAAAAAAGTAACAAAAGGAAAATGAAACAGAAAGTCCTATACGAGGCCAAAAGGCTCCTATCTCAGCATGATGCTGCGACATTTAAAAAATAAATGTTGCAGCGCTGGTATTCTGATAGAGCCCGCTGTGATGTCACGAGCAGTTACAGAAATAAATAAATAATATGTAAAATAATAGCAAATAATAAAATAAAAATAAATATTTTTTCAATCTGCGCCAGACGTAACCTCATTACTTGTCTCTTGCGTTTGTCCATCGCACGTCCGTCACCCGAGTGCCGTCCTCCCGGCCGCCGAAGTTTCGAGTAGTTCCGCGCGACCGGTAGAACTCGTCCCGAGATTGTGACGGGCCGATGTGTCCACAAGGCAATTGCCTGCTTTTCATAATTCCATTGCCAACTTTGAGCAGACTAACTGTTATCCACCTTTTATTCTCTATTCCTTTTCAGACAAGTCCTGGTAGGTTTCGGTAGAGGTCAACTACACCAAGTAGACCTTCGGAAGGGTAAGCCAGACAAAGGCTACAAAGGCTGTACTGGCGCAGTGACGGATATAGCCGTCGTGAGGGACTCACGGCTGATCGTCAGTGCCAGTCTGGACAGGCAGCTCCGAGTGCATGAGTATGGTAGCAAGGATTTGGTTTATAAGGTGAGTGCTCTTCGGTTAGGCGTGATTTTGTGTGCTATAATAATAATATAATAATAATCATTTTATTATCAGGCAACTAAGGCCCATAGAAAAAATACACAAATAATCTTATACAATAATAAACTAATACATATTAAAGAAACTTAAAACTATGATTATAATACACGTAACGTTGTCAGCGTCGTGTTTCGCTGCGTGGTGTCGCGTAACCGTCCTCGGAAACGTCGATATACGACACCTTTCGGCCAAAAGTCCTCTTTCAGACAGGTCTGTAGATGTTGGGTTGGAACACGTACCACGAATGACTTAAAGTTGATGTTGTGGCGCGATTCCAACCTTTCGACCCTCAGAGTCCAGTTGGTCTTCACCTTCAAATACTGCACGACTTCCTCAGTTGTCGTGGAGTGATGCAGACGCGAAAGGTACAGCTGCGTCGTAGGCACAGCAGGGCGCAGCAGCATGTTGGGTCCAGTCGGTGCGGTACCACACAGGTTACGAGAATAGGGCTTCTTCTTCTTCCTTTCTACTTTCGTGAAACCCTCCTCATCAACTTGGCTGGCTCTTGGCAAAGAGCAACGGACCGCAGTCAGGGCAGGTTGAGCACCCTTTACCAGTTTATCCCCTTTTCTGGTGTGTCGCTTAGGCTGCGACGCATCTGATTTGCCGCTGGTGACAATAGCAGCGTAGGCACGTTTAGGGGTCGACGTACTCGTACCTACGCGTGACGTTTCCGCAGCCGGTGTTGTGGCGCGAGCGACGGCAGCGGCGGGCGGCGCTTGCTCAGCGTTATTGGCAGCTGGTGACGCACCTATACAAGGTCAAATTAAATTAGCTAGTTAAACTCCGCAGACGGTATAGGAAAGAAAGAAAATACTTTTATTTGCGGTAAATATGACGCAATAAAGAACATAAACACAAAAAAAATATGTATAAGAAAGGGAAGATAACTAAACACGATAAAACAAAGAAAGAATTATTTTGATAATATTTTGTGGGGTCACCGACCTCAGTGAGTGTTGTCACTTGAAATATCAGTTTAAAAATCAGCTTTTTAGTATGTAAACTTCACAGACGTAATGAGTACGATATCTCTACACGATTAAACAACATGAAACGATGTACTCAGTTAATACTTCGAGTAATAGCCGTTGTTGACCCCAAAAAAATATCATCAAATTTTTTGTTTGTTTGTTGTGTTTATAATCATATCGATACACACCCGTCAGCGGAGTATCCCTAGCTGGTGTAAGTAAAATTGAGAAAAATATTGCTGGGAAACGACTCACTTCTGCCAGTTGATTCTGTAAAAATCTCACCGTGAAAACTTAGGTGAAGTGAGTTTGTTTTTACTAGGAATTGACACTATTGACAGCCCACTCCACGCTCACTTCACCTAAGTGTTTACGGTGAGATGGTTACAGAATCGCAGTGCTCGTGTTGTGAAGCAGCGTGCAATGTAACGCACGCAAGAAAAACATTGCATTTTTGCAACTTTTTTGATATTCAATATCTCCGTAACCAGAAGGTTTCTGACTTGCTGACATGAATTTCAATGTGTTTTAAGTGCGAGAATTAGCCTTCTGGTATCCGACCTCTCTTAGTTAGCATTCAGCCTGATACCATTATAGCAGGGGTGGCCAACCGGTCGATCGCGACTATTAGACTAGTCGATCGTGGTAAGGAAAAAAATATAAATACGTCGAACAGACTGCACAACGTACCTAATCACTAACTGCTGCACGCATCATCTTGTATCATTTTTCTATCGCCGTTCCGTCACGTTATTTATCCTCTCTTCTATGCAGTATGTGTGCGATAATAATAAGCGGGAAGCGTGTTGGACGCGGGAGTGGGGCGCGGGCGGTTGTCATTAAGTTTACGACAGACTTAAGGCTCCTACAAACGGCGCGAAACGCGCTAAAATCGCTCGCGATTATATCGCGTGTCGCACCTGTATGAAGGAGCCTTAACGGAGTTACGAGTTATATTTTCCCTCTTAATAAAATAAAATATACTACATAATTGTGTACTGAACTATGCTGTTTCATTTAGGATTTCAAGAAGTATGTAACTGGTAGATCGCACAGGATGTCGTTAGTGAACAGTAGATCTTGGGTCAAGCCAAGTTGGCCACCCCTGCCATATAGTAAGTTAGTATCCGCCGGATACTGGATACTAACTCAATAAATTAACAGGCTCTGCTGTTACTGTTACCCTGCATCATCCAACTGCTGTGTAAAGGCGTCTCTCCATGACTTCCAGCTCTTTAAACCCAGGGCTAAAGTGGACCATTGGTCGTTTGTTTTGTCCAGCTCGTCCTGCCATCTTCTAAAATTCTCTAATATTTTGTGTTTGTATTGTTACAGCAATACCTAACATCGAAGCTGTCTTGCTTACTGGTGCAGACTGAGAGTTCCACTCCCCTCACCCGAGTGGACAGCGAGATCAAGGAAGAGGTGGAAGATACTGTCAAATTGGAGGAAGAAGAAGAAGATGCTGATGACCTGGATAATCTGTTTGAGAAGATGGAGACTGTTGGGTGAGAAAAAGTTTTCGATTTTAGGGTTTCTTAACCAAAGGGTAAAAACGGGACTCTATTTCTAAGACTCCACTGTCCGTCTGACTGTCTGTCTGTCACCAGGCTGTATCTCAAGAACCTTGATAGTTAGACAGTTGAAATTTTCACGGATGATCTATTTCTGTTGCCGCTATAACAACAAATACCAAAAACAGAATAAAAAAATTTTAAGGGTGGCTGCCATACAACAAACGTTTTTTTCGGCGGTTTTGCTTTGTGGTACGGAACCCTTCGTGTGCGAGTCTGACTCGCACTTGGCCAATTTTTTTGTAATGCCAAGTTTCGAAACTTTTGTCCTTTGTTCCGGTTTACTATCTGTCAGACATGTAGGTATTTTAAACTGTCTATTACGCACGGTACGCAGGATAATGAATGAATGAGGTATTATAGTGCACAAGTGTGTGCGTAAACACAGGTACAGTGCGTGCCACGTAAGAAGAGACTTGACACACCACGTGGTCTGACATGCGCAGAACACGATTTTAGGTATCTTTAGCGGTATGAGGTCTGGAGGACCGGACGTCATAGGGGCGGCGGAAAGAGGCGGCGGAGGCGGGGTCAAGTCTCTTCTTACGTGGCACGCACTGTACACTCTCTGTTCCTTTACTCTCATAGTCCTCAGGGACGGCAATCCGACACGACCGGAGAGAGCAGACGCAGGACCAACGACTTTACATGCTTTCTGAGGCACGGGGGTATCACACCGCCAACTTCCAAACTCCAGGCTGTTACTAAGAAATTCCTAATGGGAAGCCCAATGACACTTTGACCGACCTGGGTTTGTCTCATTTGGCAATCGAACCCAAGACCCCCACGCTCAGCAGCCGCGCTTGCAACCATGAGACCAACGAGGCAGAACCATGTGATGGTACTGCATCCTTGGTTACAGGTCCCTGCCATCCTGTATATTGCAAAACGTTTTTAAAATATTAAAATCATAAGAGTGATGCAACGGAAGTGTCTTAGCGGAACCAGAAACGGAAACAGATGTCAAAAGTAAATTTTAGCAGAAACGGAAACGGATGCAGAAACGAAAGTGTAAATAATATGAAAAAAAAAACAAATTTACAAATATAAATTCTTTAATAAGTATCAAATACACCAAATCTAGATTAGAAATAGATATTATATTAGAAATCTATTATAGAAAACAATATTGCAACTTTGCAACTGAACATTTTGTTAATATTCAAAATTTAGTAGTAGTAAGGCGAAAACAGAAACAGAAACGGATGTTGGAAATCGCGCGGAACTTACGCACAAGTGCGGAAACAGAAACAGGTCCGTTGCATCACTAAATTCATAACTGTATTTTTTTTTTTTAATTACAGTGACAAACCCAAAAAGACGAAATTAAAACCAGAACCAGCAGAGTTGCCAGCTAAGAAAATCAAGCCCTCATCAGAAGGGTCGACCTCCTTACAGGAAATTGACCAAGAAGATTCAGAAGATAATACAGAAGATGCGATCAAGAAGCTTCTGCGAAGCACAGAGAAGCTAAAGAAGAAACGCGATCAGAAGAAGAGGGAGAAGAAAGCAAAGAGCGTGTTCCATAATGCTTGAAATTAAATATTTTAAAATTGTTATTTTGGATTTTATTTTATAACGACCAGCAGATAGGCAGTTGCTCCATGTATAATACTGGTACTCAGCTGCATCCGGTTAGACTGGAAGCTGTCCCCAATATATTTGAGAAAAGGCAGACAGAGTAAACGACTAGTACCCAATAACCCAACACTCTCACTCACAATCCGAAGGATTTTGGAGGCAGTAATTGCTAAACCATTGCTTCATTTGTTTGAAAAATTCGTTTGCTCGTCAATGTAAATAACGCAATGAATTTTGTTGAACTGTCAAAATGTAAGAAATTGTAAAAGGAATAACGCCGCAGAAAGAAAGAAAACAGAATAGATGCAAGAAAGATACATACACAGGTAGAACGTGTGTATTTTTACGTATTCAAAGTATTGGATGAAAGTTATTATAGCAAGTTATAACACGACTAGGAAAGGCTTATCTAGCCGAAGATTGTAATAAGCCGCCATCAGGATATCGGTCTACCTACTACAATCTTCGTTTAGAAAATTGATCCTCACCATTACCGCAAAGCATTGCGTCTGTCTGACTGTTCTCAGATAAAGAATGTTCTCAAATCAGAAAATCACAAGTTTACAGGCCTAAACCAAGCTAGGCTTTTTTTTTCTTTTGTTCCTTGTGGAACAGGCTAAGGTCAGTGACCATGCTGCCTAGTTATCAGAATCTAAGCTTGGCTATAACCAAGTAGCACGTCACTACGGTGACTCGGTGAGGTGTCACTGCTGTCAAACCAACCAACCGCCAATCCAACTGCCAATCTAATCTATCCATCTATAGGATTTTGCTATTGTCTTGGTGAGATTAAGCACGCGTTTCTTAACCTCATTCTTTTTTGATATCAAAATCTGTTTGAAATCTGTTTATAGTGTTGTGATTGTTCTGTGTGGTTTGGTGTGGGTATAAGGTTGGTATTTTAAGCCTTTTGGCACTCATTTCCTAAGGAAATGAGTGCCGAGGAACCCCCTGATGGGGGTGGAGGGATTCCTCCAGATATTATGGAGGTGGTGGAGTGTTCCCAAAACTCTGATTGCATGAGACCCGACGTTAGAAAGCGCCCCAGAAGTCCTGAGTTTTCTGCTGTTGACGCGAAAAGAAATAAGCCGCCGTCTGATTCAATTCAGTCCGTGTTTATTAAGCCAGGTTTCGAGAACGATTCCAAAATGCTCTATAATGAGAGTGACAGAGCTCCCTTCACGGTATTTGTCTCTAGGGTGGAAACAGATCCTAAACAAGGCCTAACCTTAAACTCTCTTAAGTTTGCCCAATTTATATTTAAGAAAGGTTTTAAAGGTGTTGTTCAAGGCAGTGTCAGGTCTTTGGGCCGTAACAGGATGTCTGTTGATTTTACAACATTAAGTGATGCCAACAACTTTGTTAGCAATCCCATCTTAGCTGAATATAATTACTCTGCATCTATCCCTCGCTTCCTTGTGAGTCGCATGGGAGTTGTTAGGGATATTCCTACGGACTGGACACTAGAGGAGCTAGTCCTCGGTATAGAAACCCCTCGAAATTGTGGAGAAGTTGTTAGGGCTAGAAGGCTTAATTTTAAAAACAAAAAAGAGGATTCCGCTACTTGGTCCCCTTCATCGACTGTGGTGCTTACTTTCTCTGGCCAAATTCTCCCAGAGAAAGTCTTCTGTTATAATGTTTCTCTTCCTGTCTCAATCTATGAACTCCCCACTATCCAATGCCGCAACTGTTTACGATTTGGCCATATAAGCAATCAGTGCAGATCTAAATCGCGCTGTTACCGTTGCGCTCAACCTCATCCTGGAGATAGCTGTAATGTTCCCGACTCACAGGTCTCATGTCTTTTGTGTGACGGTGGAAGCCATAAGGCCACTGATTTTAAATGCCCTGAACACTCAAGACAGAAGTCAATTAAAATGGTAATGTCTCAAGAAAATCTAAGCTACCGTGAGGCATCAGCAAGATTTCCCCGTACCCGTAAATTGCCATACTCCAATGTTACAGCAAGTCCCTCCCAATCCAAACTTCCTCAAGGTTACCCTTCTGAACCCGTTTTCTTCTCACCCCTTCTTAACACTCCTACTTCTTCTCCATATGCATCCCCTGTTAAAACATCCTACACCAAGACGGTTTTTCGTTCCCCAAGACCTAGGCCAGAATTGGGCAAGTCATATGATACTCGAGCCCATAAATCGATAGTCAATACACCTAATTCTTCTCAGCCTAATGGCTGTGCTCTGAATTCCCCTTACATTGAAACCACTCCCCTTCCCACTCCAAATGACAACTTGATAGAGCTCCTAACTTGCTCACTTATTAACATTTTGTCTAAATTTAGTGATGCAATACCGAACAATGTCATCATATTAGTTCAACAACTCCTCGAAACCTGGATTCACCAAAATGGACAAAATCCTTCAGTGGAATTGTAGATCCATTCGCAGAAAGAAACACGACATAATCTATCTTATAAATAGATATAAACCCATTGTCTTTGCTGTGTCGGAGACGTGGCTCAAGCCTGGATCTCTCTTTAGGGTTCCTGGTTATTCATGTCTTCGGGACGATAGAGATGACGGATGGGCGGGTTGCGCCCTATTGGTTAGCAGATCTATCACTTTTTCCCAGATTCCTCTTCCCCATCATGACCCTGGTCTACATATTGTGGCCATTAGAGCCATGGATATATCCTATGTATCTGCCTATATTCCCCATCCCAATGCTAATATATTGTCTGAATTTAACTCTATCCTTTCTTTTATTCCTGGCCCTTTGATTGTGTTAGGTGATTTTAATTGCCGTCATACCCTTTGGGGCTCTCACTGTAATGACCCCTCCTCCAGCTTTTTGCTAGACCTTTTAGATGATCGCAACCTTTGTGTTCTTAATGATGGATCTGCTACCCGTCGGGTTTCTCCTAACCAAAATATTAGTGTTCCTGACCTTACTTTTTCTTCCCCATCCTTAGTATCAACTCTTTCCTGGTCTGTTCTCCCTAATTCATATGGGAGTGATCATTTTCCTATCCTAATTTCTTTTCCAAGTACTCATCCGCGTTCTCCTCCCATCCAACCCCTACAAAAATATCGCCTACCCCAAGCTGACTGGTCTAAGTTCTTGTCCAATCTGGATGCAGAACTTCAAAATTTTCCCCAAATAAATTCATCCAACTCCTTAATTCTATACAGTGATTTTGTTGAGTGCCTGTTGAGAGCGGCCAATTCTTCAATCCCATTAAAAAACTCTGCCCGTCACCTGATACCTTCTCCACCTTGGTGGGATGCTGAATGCACTGATGGCGTCCGTAAACGTAAAGAAGCCGAAAACTCCTTTTCCTCTAGTATAAATATGCCCGACTATTTAAATTTTAAAAAGACTTCTGCAACTACTTGTAGGTTATTGGCAAGAAAGAAAAGATGTGGCTGGCTCAAGTTTTGCGAAAAACTTGAGCCTTCACACACTTCACAGAACTTAAAATCTTCCGCAGAGCTTGTGACAGCCACTCACCCGATGTTTCTACCAATGACCGCAGTACCTGGTTGGAAGACTTTATATCCAAATTAGCCCCCCCCTTTGTTCCTAGCTTCGAGTGCCTTCCCATTATAGATCCTCCTCCTCCTACTACATCTGATAGATTTGATGACCTTTTCTCTTATCCAGAACTTATTTGTGCCTTAGATCATCTCCGGGATTCTGCTCCGGGGGTCGATGGAATACCCTACTCCTTTATTTCCAAATCTTCTTCTGACTGTAAACTAATCTTTCTGAACCTAATCAATTCCTTTTTCGTTACTGGCCAAGTTCCAGAGTCTTGGAAATCCCAAATAATCATCCCAATTTTGAAACCTGGGAAAGACCCAAAAGATTCTACTTCCTATCGTCCTATCGCCCTCTCTTCTGTCTTGGCTAAAATTATGGAGAATCTCATCAAGAATCGACTTGAATGGATCTTAGAATCCAAAGGCTTCTTATCCAGTTCTCAGTTCGGTTTTCGAAGAGGCCTGGGAACTCTGGACAGCCTAAGTGTCTTCATGTCTGATGTCCGCATCGCCTTTTCCAATAATGAAAGTGTTCTCGGTGTTTTCTTAGACATAGCTTCAGCCTATGATAATGTCCAACTTCCAATACTCAGGCAAAAGATGCTACAGCTGAGTATCCCTGTGAGGATGGTCAACATCATTTGTAGTCTCTTCATGTCCCGCTCTATCTCTGTCCGTCATCAAAACTATCTCTCCCCATCACATATAGTGTGGAAGGGTTTACCCCAGGGGTCGGTCTTAAGCCCCATCCTTTATAATATATACACACATGATTTGGAGTCTTCAGTGAGTTGTTTCTGCAAAATCCTACAATATGCCGACGACATTGCTCTCTACTTTAATTCAGCTGCCCTTTCAGATGCCTCATCTCGCTTAAATTCTGCCCTTTTCTACTTAAACCAGTGGCTGACCGATCACGGCTTAAGTTTGTCAGTCTCCAAATGCAATGCGGTTGTCTTTTCTCGCAAGCGTAATATTCCCCTTATTAACCTGTATGTTGAAAATGAACCCATTTTGATCCGTGACAAAGTTAAATTTCTTGGCCTCATTCTTGACTCAAAATTATCTGGTCTCTACCATCTAAATTACATCTTAAAAAAATGTGAAAGAGGCGTTAATGTCTTACGTGCCCTTTCTGGAGTTCGCTGGGGAGCTCATCCAACCTCTCAGAAAATCCTATATAACGCCATAGTTCGTAGTCACTTTGACTATGGAATCTTTCTGCTGGAACCATGCAACAAAATAGCCCTAGCCAAACTGGACAGGATTCAATCCAAATGCTTGCGTATTATCACGGGTGCTATGAAATGCTCCCCTATTAATGCCCTTCAGGTAGAATGTTTAGAACCGCCCCTTCACTTACGTAGACAATATCTCTGTGATAGATTTTTTTATAAAGTCATCCAGAATAAATGTCATCCTCATTCCCTCTTCTTCGTACACTTTCTCAGTTAATCTTAACATCTCGCTATTGGTCTCATAAAAATCCCCCACTTCTCGTTAACAGCTTCAGTAAATTTAATAATTTGAACATTTCCTTAGTCCAGTTAGATAAAAACCCCTTATTTGAAGTAAATTTTGATTCCTTGCTCTTCCAACCAAAAATTATTTTTAATTTTGGTATATCCAAGCATGACCCTGCTGCTAATGTCAAATTCAATAGAATACTGGCAGAAGACTGGCACAATTGGTTGACGTTATTTACAGATGCTTCTAAGTTGTCCGATAATAGTAATGTGGGATCAGCTGTATGGATCCCAAAATACAAAATTATTCTTAATTTTCGTAGTTCTGCTCTTGGCTCTATATACACAGGGGAAGCAATAGCTCTTTTAGAAGCAATCTCCTACATTGAATCACATGGACTCAACAAAAGCCTTATTCTCTCGGATTCTCTTAGCTGTCTACAGGATTTAATAAAATCGCCTTTTCGCTCTCGTAACAATTCTCCCCTTATCTTAAAGATAAAACAACTCCTGTATAGATGCCACTGTTTAGGCATAGAGATTGCTCTGGCTTGGATCCCCAGCCACTCTGGAATTGCTGATAATGAGAATGCGGATTCGATAGCCAAGCTAGCTACTCGCAATGGGATCGAATCTCATCCGTCTTGCTATCCTCGAGATCTGCGCTGTCTTGTTAAACCCGAAATGATGAAGGATTGGAATGATCATTGGCAAAAAACGCGGTTATTGAAGGGTAGATTTTATGGCTCTATCCAACCATCCATTCCATCTAATTGTTGGTTCAGCAAACTAAAATTTTCTAGTAAAATAGCCACCTCTGTTATAATTAGGCTCCGACTTGGTTTTGTTTGCACTCCTGTTTTTTTGGCCAAAATCCGCGTGAGGGACTCTTCTTTGTGTGAATGCGGTCTGGATGAGGGTACTCTGGAGCACTTGTTTTTTTCCTGTCCTCGTTTAACCACTCCGCTTTACGACATACTCCCTTCTGATTTTCCCCGCCCAATTAACATTCCTTTCCTATTATCTCTAGCCCATACCCCTGCAGTTAAAATCCTTTATAAATTCATTAGCATTAATAAAATCCAGTTATAGTTGATATTCCTATTTACTTATTATATATTTACTGAATGTTCTAACATTTATTTTGTGACGTTTTACATCTAATATAAAAAAAAAATGTTTTGTCCTTTTTTAGCATGGGGTTCATGGATGCCACCGCTACAAACACTGATCAATAGTTGTGTAAAAGTTTACGATCATTATCTTCTCATACCTTGACATTGGCAAAATCATCGAATGTAACCGATGGAGCCAGAACCTCAAAAATAGAATAGAATAGAATATCCATCCATATCTGTCAATGTCAAATAATGTCAATGTCCTGTAATTGTGTTGTGTTTGCAGACTTTGCAGAATTACGAGATAAAAATACGTGAATTTCCTATAAAACTCTAGTATTTCTTCAATAAAATAACAAACATGGAATATTAGCTCATACATCCATACTTGCTATTGTTATTTATGGATTTTTAATACAGAAAACATGGATTTTTCTGCAACTTGTCGAACTTGCATCAAGACCTGTAACAATATTAGTTTAAACCCAATTTTCTTGTCTGAAGATACTCATGAGAGGTTTTCCAGTGCTTTCTTCTTATGTACAGGGGTTCAGGTAATTGAAAAGCACCTTACAACATTAAATAAAATAATGCCTAACAAAATATATCATACTTTAGTAAGTAAACAAAAATAAAATTGGTATAGAGGCAGACTAGTCAAAACTTTGATAGATTGGTCTATTTATTTAAAAATTTGCAATAGTAATCTACACTAATATTATAAAAAGGTAAAATTTGTTACTGTGTAAGTTTGTATGTAGGGGAAAATCTGTGGAAATGCCTGTTGAATTTGAAATATTTTTTTGGATTTGTTAGCCATTCTTTTTGGATTTGATAGGCTATTTAATATCACTCTGTGACCTGAAAAGCCAAGCCAAAAGAAAGTCAGTAAGAAAGCTAAGTAAAAGCAAAGTCGTAGTGAGGGCATGGGGTGGGTCGTTTTATGTTAAAACAAGAAATTTCACACGGGCGAAGTCACGGGCAGAAGTTAGTTTAATATAAATATGTAGTAGAGACTAGAATATCGACTAACTTTTTGAAGAAGAAAGAGCAGACCTTTTCTTAGCCATGGGACACCATCTACACAAGCAAAAATTTCTTATACATGTAGCTAATATTATAAAAAAAATATTTACAGGTAAAATTCAATGATGGCTTACCCCAATATATGTGCACAGCATGTATGAACCAATTCAACAACACGCTGAAATTCAGAAAACAATGCAAACATGCTGAAACACAATTATTGAAGATAAAAACAGAGCTGGAATCTGAAAACTTTACCATTGCTACAAATGATCAACTTTCTATACAATTCATTGAAGAATGTCCAGTAAAAAAACAACTGACAACGGTGAATAAATCTGATCTAGAAACTTGCTCAAATGACACAAGACTTAATTCGGAATATAAGAGTATTAATATTAAGAATGAACATGTAGACATTGATGTTGACGAAGATCAACCTTTGAAATTTTTGGTTAACAAAAATATAGATAGGGTTACATTGCTGAAAATTGATGATGAAATTGAAGAAGATACTACTGATACGGAGTATTTTAATGAAGAAACAATGTTATATAAAGGTGAGAATAGTTTTAAAACGGACAAAACTCTTCCGCAAAACAATGAAGATATCAAATGCGAAATAAATTCACGAAGACCCCAAAAAAACAACCAAAATACAACAGAACCCACACTAAGCGAGAATGAATCACACATTCCACAAGAATTATCTGACTCAAAAATCACAGAAGAAAAAACTATAGAAATTCCATATATTATCACAGATACCAATACCAAAAGAACAACGAGGGTAGTCTGTAAGTTATGTCAGAAGGAGCTGTCAATCCGGAGCATAGATTCCCATATGATGCGCAGGCATCCCGGGGCTGACGAGAGGAAGGTCAAGTGTGAGTTGTGTGATAAATATGTGCTGCGGGAGAAGCTGAACCGGCATCGAGTTATGATGCATGGAAGCATTGGTGTTAAATGCGGGGTAAGTTAGTTTTATGCCAACACGCACTGGGCCCGCGTGGTAGATTATGGCCCACTCCCTCTCACAGAGAGGTCTGATTCCCAGCAGTGGGAACGTTTTAGGCTGATTATGAAGTTAGTTTTAAAGAGTGACCACACTTTTAGTCGCGAGCTCGGACTCACTGGTGGTCATGGCCAAAAAGCACGCTGTCTCACCTGGCTTCGTGTCCGACAGAGCTAGTATCAGTGATGAGCAGTTAGACGCCAGTCTACACGAACAACGTCTAGTTCTCACGCACAGAAACAACGTTCCGAACTAATAGGCGCGTAAAAAAAATCGAAGTGCTTCGGAAAATCGAGATTTATGAAAAAACCACTGCATAAATCAATTACAAATAAAGTTTATTGAACTCTTCGGTAACTGGGCTTTGTCGGTACGGACTTGGTTTTGTAGATTTTACAGTTCTTTTATAACTTATATACACACGGGTTTTAGGCAGTAAGAGTCTGACACTCCGGTGGGCGTTAGCCCTACCACCACAAAGGAAGAATTGGCCAGTCAAATAAGGTGTTGGGTGTGACTGTCCAGGATGCGTCGAGCGCGAGCGTTTAGTTGAGTAACTGGCGGAACAAACTGCGCTACACGAGGGGCTTCTTCACGCATCCCAAAAAATTGGGATTGGTCTATATTGGCTCAGGATCGAATTGATTGGAAAAGGAAAGCGAGCCATTTCCCCTGCAGTGGTACAAAATAGACTGATTTATGATTTTACGGCTTGTTTTATTTATTTATCCATTTATTTCAGGCATCAAGGCCCATATAAAACACATGAAATACAATATTAATATAACTTCAAAATACTATAAATACATACAACATTATAATTACAATAAAAAACTAACGAACACGAAGTGTCTGCGTCGTGTTTCGCTGACTGGTGTCATGTATTCGGCCACGAACCGGCGGTACACAACACCCTTCGGCCAGGACTCTTCCTTTTTTTGCCTTGTGCATACAGGATTCCTATTTTAACAAGTTTTCCTGAAACCTTGTATAACTTATTTTAACCAGATTTCTTTTTTCTTTCAGTACTGTAAATCCGAGTTCAACAGTAAAGAGGCGCTAGTTGATCACGTAACTACTTGTACTGCTAAAAACAGGAAGAGGAAAGTCAATGATTCTGTGAGTACTCAATCCTATTAGACAATTTCTGCAATGGTTTTGATTCCCGCACGCTTTGCTGCAGAGCAGTGGTGCAGCCGTAGCGGCCGTGAAACGCCGTACAGACAGAAGATTTTTATATGGAGCCTGCCATTTTGATATATTTTTTTCAAAATGGCGGCCTTACAGGTTTCTTAAATAAATCTTTAGTTGACATCAATACAAACAGAAAATATGGTAAGACCCTGTAAAGTGTCACGTTTCCGAGATATTAACGTTCAAAGTTGATCACGTCGCGTCGGTTTTATTATGTTTTCTGTTTGCATTTATGTCAGCTATCAATTTATGTAGGTTCCATGATACAGGACTGCTTTGTTGAGGAAAAGTGTTTTTGGTATGGCACCGACTATCTTTAACCACATTCCTAATTCCATAAAAAAGGAAACAGTAACAACTTTCAAAAAAAGATTAACTTTACTTCTTTTAGATAAATGCTACTACTCCGTATCCGCTTTCCTAGATGATAAATTTTAGTTGTAAATATATCAATGTTTGATACTTACTTTGATGTTTGAACTGCATCAATATTTGCATGCCAAAGTGGTAGAATGTACAAGGATTCCTTAAATCACATAATGTAATAACCTTATTGTTAATACCTACATTCTGAGCAAATAAAATAATATTCTATTCTATTCCATGCGTGGCCGCCATTTTGAACAAATTCAAAATGGCGGACAGGTGGATATGCCACGGATCTTCAAAGCCCATTCCCTGCATTTTTAACACATTTTATGTCGCTGAGACGATATTGCGACTAGATTTTAAGAGGGCGCCGACCAAACGCCAACCGCGCAGTGATGCCCTCATCGTTTGTTTTGTTATTTCTTTTATTTTGGAATGAAAATGCAGAAAGTAAGCACTAAAACGGAAAATAGTGGCCACTTTTATCCGTTTTAGTGATTATAATAAAACTAAACAATGTAAAACTACCGTTTATAATAATATTAACGTATAATCTTGTGGAGCACAACTTAACGTGCTTATTTTCTGCATTTTCATTCTGAAATAAAAGAAATAACCAAACATACGATGAGAGCGCCACTAGGCGGTCGGCGTAGTTTTAAGCGTTTTTAGTCACGGGAAGTAGCTAGCCTTCTCGTCACAATTTTGTAAAAAAATCCGTGCTCTCCTACAGGGTCGAGCCTTAGCTGAATGTGATATCTGCAAGATGACGATGCAGAGGGCAAGTCTTAATAAGCATAAAGCTGTCAAACATGCTGGACTCAGGCCTGTGTGCGAGGTGAGTCCTAATATCGTGCGCTATTTATTTAGGACCGTAATAACCTGAGCGTACTAGCGCTATCATAAAATCACCATATATCGTCTTCACATTTATAACTAATTAATTTTTCTTTTATGCGTCATGTTTGCCGCAAATAGATGTATTTTCTTTCTTTCTTAACTAGCCGCGCCACGCGGTTTCACCCGCCTGAATGTCGATCCTGTGGGTATATCAGGATTAAAAGCCTATATGTTAATCCAAGGTGTCGGCTACCTCCATACAAAATTTTACCAAAATTGGTCCAGCCACTTAATCGTGAAGAAGTAACAAACATATAATTATAAACACACACTCACAAACTTTCGCCTTTATAATATTAGTGTGACTACCATTGCCCGCGACTTCGTCCGCGTAAAATTTCTTCTTCCCCTGACCCACCGCGTCGCATCGCATCGCCAGCCCGCGCTATTACTTTGTTTGTGCTTAGCGTTTTTTCTTAATTTTTTTTGCTTTTTGCTCGACTCCTAAGAGTGCTAGCGTGATATTTTAATAGCCCATAGCCCTCCTCAAGAAGTGGGCTATCAAACGCAAAAATAAGTTTTTAAATCCGACTTTCAGAGATTAGCGCTTTCAAACAAACTTCAGCTTTGTTATAAATATAGGAACAAAACAAAAGAAAACATATTTTCTCAAGTCATACTTTCAATAAATAGGTAAACTACCAGCGGTCGTTGACCCCAAACAAAAAATCAACAACATATTTATTTGTTTGTAAACATGTGTAACATTATATGTACTTACATAAAAATGCAAATGTGGGTGTAAAAGTGAAAATCTGTGAGTTTCAGCATGTTTTGCCACCATTGGCGTACAAAATAAATAATAGCCTCTTGAAATATAACAATTAAGAAAGAAAAAAAAGCATAACAAAATTAAAATTTAACACAAGCCAGCTAATTTCATTTGACCCTGTAAAAGATTTTTTTCTGTTTTCACAGCACTGCGGCAAAAGTTTCGGTAACAAGTTCCGTCTCAACGAGCACTACAGAGCGAAGCACGGTTACGAGAAGTTCCAGTGTCGCTACTGTGACTTTAAAAGCGCTGGGATCATGGCTATGAGGGTACTTATATTATAATACCAATCCATTAGTTCCATTCCATACCGTTGAGCTGCACGATTTCTGACAAATGCGTGCACTGACTGGACAGGTCCTCTCAATCTGTGTGGTTCTTTCCTCAAAAGACCATCTCAGACATCGACCTACATGGTCTTCATATAACCTGACCAAGATTATGTCTGGACTTTAAAAGAGACTGCGACCTCTGAGTTTGTTTCGGCCTTTCTTCTCAGAGTAGTCAGATAGGAAACGCCGACCACATCTAGTTTAAAAAATATATGATTGATGTGTAACAAACGGGTTTGTGCAATGCAAACCTACTTACAAAAATAAAATCATTTATCATTACTGCCACTCAAAAAAATCTAAATAAAAGTCATTTATACAAATTAGGCTGAGAATGATGAAGGGAATTGTCGCTAAGTAATAAGAGCCGCACGGTCCGATCGATCAGGTTAAGCTACGATTGCCGCGGTTGGTCCGTGGATGGGTGAACATGTTTGCATAACAGACCCCTCCGTGCCTCGGAAAGCACGTTAAGCTGTTGGTCCCGGCTGTCATTCGTGGATCTTTGACAGTCGTTACGGGTCGTCAGAAGCCCGAAAGTCTGACAACCAGTCTTATCAAGGGGTATCGTATTACCCAGTAACTGGGTTTTGGAGGTCAGATAGGCAGTCGCTCCATGTAAAATACTGGTATTCAGCTGCATCCGGTTATACTGGAAGCCGACCCCAACATAGTTGGGAAAAGGCTAGGCAGATGATGATGAAGCTGAGAATCACTTTTCGAACGAACATTACGTACAGAGGCCAGCACATCAAGCTACTACAATCTGTCAAATTTCTTTAAAAGATTTTCAACTTTATCGCTAAAGCAAGGTTCAAAGTTGATTGGGAAAATTTGACAGTTTCGGGTAGCTTGATGTGCTGGTGTCTGTACATAATTATACAATTACACACTACATTTGGGAGCTTGGTTGCTATACCGCCACACGACCACATATAATCTGTTCCAAAAGTTTCAGGTGAAAATGTAAACAAATAAATCAGAAAACGTACTTGTGGATGCCAATATATGTATAGTGCCATTTACAAAGTGATTTGATTATGCTCTGCCCAACCCTTTGAGAAATGCAAGCATGTGTGCGTGTGTGTGATCCCGGTGACGGTCCGGTGACGTGATGGTACTTTTACAGAATCACGAGCGTCGTCACCGCGGAGAGAAGCCCTACGTCTGCGAGACGTGCGGCGCCAAGTTCCACGCGGCGTACTTACTGATGCAGCACAAGCACTCGCACAACACTGAGAAACTTGTTAAGGTAACCCTTACAATCGGTACAGTTAAACCAAAAAAGGTATGCGCTTCGGTAATCTTCGTGTTTCCGAATTAGTACGAACTTCGCGCCACAGGTTAACCCCCCACTGAGGTCAAGCTTCTAAGTTTTGTAGTGCCGCGCTTTGTAGTAGTGCATCTATCATTGCGCGTTGATATGAAGTGTTATCTCTGTCATATTAGCTACTCCTGTTGCAGATCGTCATCTGTTACTCAAAAGTTTTAAGAATTGCATAGAGTTGTTAATCTATCATTTGCAAAATAGGCAAGTACTTCCTTGGTTGTAACAACTCTATATTAGATCTCGTCATCGCGCGTTCATATTTCCGAAGAATGACCATGACTCCCGAAGCGCATACTTTTCTTAGGATATCTGTACAATACATGGACGTTAATATAACACATGCAGTTTAAAAGAAGCTTTGTAGAGCGTCACTCACTCTCATACCTGTGTGACTGTCTCTTTCTAAAGCTCGATGTGGCAATAATGCCCGGGCACTATACTTATGATGTGGTGAATATAAATTATAGTCTGTTCTAAAAGTATCTGATGAAAGTGTAAACAAACCCTGTCCAAGTTAAATTCTTACGCAATCACTCACTAAAGAGAATTATTAACACACATTTATCTGTATTTAGAAGGTGAGGTTATAAAATTAACATCAATTGTCAAATTAAAAGAAAAAACATGACCTAAAAGTAGAGTTTCGGGGTTACCTATTCAAAAAATCTAATCAAACCACTCAATTTGTGAAAGTGGCACCACATATTGACACCCACAGGTACGTTTTTAGATCTGTGTTTACATTTTCATCTGATACTTTTCGAACAGACTGTACGGTAGAATATTTTTCTCTACTAACCCATAATATCTTTCCACAGTGCGACCTCTGCCCCGCCAGCTTTAAGGCCAACAATAACCTCCACATGCACAAATTGACGTGTCACAGTAAATCGTACTACAGTTGTACGTTGTGTGCGAGATCGTACAAGTGTCGCTACTACGCCGTCAAGCATGTGCGCCTAGCGCACAGCGTTAGCGAGGCGCCCGAGGTTATTAAATTGATAACACCATAGCATTATGTTTACTTAATTAAAACACTAACATAAGATATCTAAACGACTTTTTATTTTATTGCTGGTTTTTAGAGGCTTTTACCCCAGCCTATTATTTTGACCTCGGTTTGTAACGTTTACCCAAGTTTGCAACAGTTAGCCCAGTTTGCAACATTTACTCCAGTTTGCAACACTTACCCCAGTTTGCAAAACTTACCCGTTTTCAACACTTACCCCAGTTTGTAACACTTACCCCAGTTTGCAACATTTACCCCCTGCCTGTAAACTTTACCCCAATCTGATCCACTTACCCCTACATGATCTATTTCCTCATCCTCTTGCGATATTTGCGAAAACCTCGAAAATAGGTTTCCAAGTTATCCATGATATAGTAGGTAGTTGCAGTTTATAGTATTTTTATCGCACGAAGCAACGCGCGCTTTATTTGTGGTAACCAAGTGTACAAAAACACGCTGTGAATGTGTGCGTGAAGACGTGTAGCGTCAGCACATAACACACACACACACTTCCGACTTCGCCATTGTCTCGGATGGTACCGAGAGCTCACATTCCCAGCTCGTTTGTAATGAAAGCGAAGATGATGAAATTCATTATTTTTGACCTAAGTCCAATTTTTTGAGATAAATGTGAAAAACTTAAAAAGGGGATTTCAAGTTAGCCATACTAATATTATAAATGCGAAGGTGTGTCTGTCTGTTACCTCTTCACGCTTAAACCGCTGAACCGATTTTGATTAAATTTGGTATAGACATAGTTTGAGTCCCGAGACCTTTCCCGGGACTCCTCCATGCTCCATGTAAAATACTGGTATTCAGCTGCATCCGGTTAGACTGGATGCCGACCCCAACATAGTTAGGAAAAGGCTAGACAGATGATGATAAGATCCATAAAGCTAAATACAATAATTTAGTTAATAAAACAGCAAATCACTTACAAAATGCTATTTGTTTATTGAAAATTACACGGTATAAACATCAAATAGCGCCTCCGTAATAATAATATCAAAAAATAATCATTGCTATAATATAATAATATACACAAAATAATAATATTAATAGAACGCATAACAGGTAAAACAGGCTGCCTGTATCACAATTCAAAAATAACGGCATATGATACCCTAGACGATTTTTTTCCGCGCCTGGATTTTCAACTGACGGCGTTGAGCACAGCGTTGAAGATCGTGTGCGCGAAAAAATGGCCGCGATAAAATTGCCAGTGCGTACCTAGGCTTAAAATAACACATCGAGCTTTAGAAAGAGACACACAGGTGTGAGTGACAGAGTCGACGCTCTACTGAGACGAACTCTTGAAGTGAAAACATCTTTAGGTGACGCTGCATCGCGTATACTCGGCTTCAGTCGGTCAGTAACGATACTCGGCTCGATCGAGTATATTCGGCTCGAATCGAGTATACTCGGCTCGAATCGAGTATATTCGGCTCGAATCGAGTATACTCGGCTCGAATCGAGTATACTCGGCTCGAATCGAGTATATTCGGCTCGAATCTCGTATACTCGGCTCGAATCGAGTATACACGGCTCCAGTTTCACCCTCGTTTGCAAAACTCGATGTGCTATTTATGGCGGGTACTACAGTTTCTAAGCAGCTAACAGATCGACTCTGGGCAAAAACACTACTTAGATAATTATATTTAAGTAGAAAAGTATTAAACATTGACATTCAATGAAAGACAAAGGTATTATTAATGTAGCTGCATAATTCCATTCTAGCCAACGAAATGGCATGTCTTACAACAGGTTTCTGACAGATTAATAAACAGACTACGCGCTTTTATAACTTTTAACGCGACGATATTGTCGTGAACGTCTACGTCACGGCATCACGAAAACATAGGGGAGTTATAACATTTGAAAATAATGAAGACGATCTAAAATTTTCGTCCACAATACAGTTCTAACGTGAAGTATGTCCAGACATTCATGGGCGTGAATCGGGACGACAATATCGTGACGTGAAAAATTATAAAGAAAAAAAAACGCACAGTCATAATAATTTTTCTTGACTGACTGACTGAAATGACAATGTCTTGGTTAATTTTGGTGTTAAATAGCCTGTCAGAAACGAACGTTATTGTAACAAATTCTGGATTATTTTCATAATGTTCTTTTATTTTGTTTCATTGGTAAATAACAGTATCAATCTGTTGCTAACTAAACTTATGTTCACCGCACAAATACACCTATATTGACAATAAACAGTCGTTAGGGGTAGTTAAAAGCCCGAAAGGTTGACAACCCGTCATACCAAGGGGTATCGTATTACCCAGTAACTGGGTTATGGAGTTCTGATAGGCAGTCGCTCCATGAAAAATACTGGTATTCAGCTGCATCTGTTTAGACTGCAAGTCGACCCCAAAATAGTTGGGAAAAAGGCTACGATTGATTTATTGATTGTATGCTGTTGTATCCTGTATTATCAATATAGATATTATTTACAAAATAAATGCTTCAATTCTTTTGAGTATTTTTATACAGTTTATTCAAGCTTGAGAGCTAGAAATAGTTTAAATAAAATGTTGTCCGTGATGGCACTTGTCAAAATTATAAAATATTTTTTTTTTCTTAAAAATTAAAGTAAAAACCTGTTTACACGTCTCCGGTCTTTAGTCAAGTGTTTAGTTTAGTTATTAAGTCACTCGCATCATATATTTACATGATGCGAGTGACTTAATAAGACAAGTGTGTGTGGAGATGTGTGTGTAGTGTATTAATAACTATTTATTCCCAATTCTAGTGACTATTTTAGTCACTGGAATTGGGAATAAATAGTTACTACTAATACTACTACTACTACTAGTTAATAGGTACTTTGTGTAAATAATTTCAACACCACTTCTCTCGAAATGGTGAAGGAACACATCGTGAGGAAACCGGCATGTCCTAGAACCAAAAATTCGAAGACATGTGACATCTACCAACCCGCACTGGGGCCGGGTGGTGGATTACAGCCTACTCCCTCTCACAGAGAGGCGGCCTGTGTCCCAGCAGAGGTAACAATAGAGGCTGATTATGTTAGTTATTAATTCTTTTTTTTTTATTCGACATGGGTTTGCTCTTGACTCTAATCTAGGTCAGAAATGACACAGATAAAGTCTACGATGGAGTGAGCTTACCCAGAAGAAGCCTGTTCACTCTTACTTTGAAGAGATTCGGGTTGTATTCACTCGGAAACACAAACGCAGGTAGAGAGTTCCACTCTTTTGCTGTGCGCATTATAAAGGACATTTGAAAACGCTAGTAATTTAGTAATTATATGACTAAAGACTGGAGTCGTGTAAATGAGTAAAAAAGGGCGCTGTAACCGTTTAGTTTTGTGACTAAATTGTAAGTTTATTTACAGCAAAGCAGTTTATAGTCAAATATTTTTTGAGGGTTTTAACAAAATCACATTTAATGCGTGGCTGATACTGTAAATAATTAAATGTATAGGATGTCTCAGTAAGAGTGCACTTTTTAAATTTACAATAATTTTTTTTTTTCGTTCAAGTGGCAACTCTGAAATTCGACAGCCGTCACCTATGTTTATTCCGATTATTAAAAATGTAGCGCTTTTCGAAAGAACAACGCGTTATAATTGTGAAAACTCTTTACAAAAATGGGAAAGTTACGCTGAAACCGCTAGAAAACTCTTTTTAGCCTAGAAAGTGCACCTAATGTGTCAACCAGATCGTGCGATTTAACGCCTTGCGATTTTTATTCTTCTCGGGTTTATACGAAATAACCAGAAACAATTCCTGAGCTCAAATCAGAGATCCAACGCGTCATCGGTGAGATACAACCACAACTCTGTGTAAAAGTCATGGATAATTCTCATGAAAAGAGATGGCCTGTCATCAGAGCCATGGGGGCTATTTGCTGGATATTTTATTCCATACTTAATCGGAACATGTCTTCTTTACAATCCAATAAAAATATCACAACTCTCTCATAAAATGCATGCTTTTATTTTAATATGAAAAAGTGCACTCTTATTGAGACACCCTATATTATTACACTAGTCCTGCGGCTTCACCCGCATAAGTCTAGATCCCGTGGGAATATCGGGATAAAAATTGTCCTGTCCTAATCCAGGTCATGGTCTAACGCGTGTGTCTAATTTCATCCACATCCGTTCAGCAGTTTTAGAGCGAAAGCGTAACAAACAAACATACAAAAAATTAAATCTTTTCTCATTGTAATATTAGTGTTACGAGCTTGGGGTTCGTGACAATAAAAACTACCGATTTAATAACCAAAAAACTGACACTTTACTCACCAACACTAATTACAGCTCAAACACACAAATAAAGAAACACAATGTCACTTACTTATCACTTCTAGTCGCACTCGAATATCGCTTTCGATGTTCTCGCTCGTATCGCTTAATCGAAACTATGTGTCTCGCGGCTCGCGCCCGCCTTATATAGTCCCACAGAGCTACTTTAGAAACATCTAGTATGTTCGAGTACATAGCAGTCCCGACTGACTCGACGTCGATAGTTCTCGGAACTACTAGTACCTACAGGAAGGGTCAATGTCCTAGTACCAAGGCCAAGGTACTAGTTCTGCTACCCGATACAAGATGGCGCTAGTGGTAACTAATGGCGATACATGGCGATGTATCAAGCATTATTTTTGGCGCGCAACACTGCCCCCTCCTAAGACATGCTCGTCCCGAGCATTATTGGCCCCATAATAACGCGCCAGTCGATCCACATGGACGATCTTAGGAGTACCTCTTGCACCTTTCTGTATCCGGTAGGTTACATCATTGATCTTTGTCACAATCCGGTACGGTCCGTCCCATTTAGCTTGAAGCTTAGGAGATTTCCCTTTGCTGCGGACTGGATTGTGCAACCACACGAGTGAACCTTCGTCGAACTCTTTATTGTTCATTTTCCGATCATAACGGGTTTTCATCTTTTCAGACATTTGCTGGCCCGATTGTCGGACGTGCTCATAAATGTCATTCATCTTGTTCCGCAAGTCATTCGCATAATCAGTTACACTGCGTGGGGCATCAGGTGGTATTCCGGTGATCAGGTCAGCAGGCAGCCGTAATTCTCTTCCAAAGTTTGCGAGAGCTGGCGTCACCGATGTACTCTCGTGAACAGCGCTTCGATATGACAACAAAAACGGTTGTATGTGCTTGTCCCAATCTCGTTGCCGATTTTCCACAACTTTCGCTAGGTACCTCTCCAGTGTCTGATTAAATCGTTCCACCATTCCATCCGATTGTGGATGGTAAGAAGTCGTTCTTGTTTTATGAGTACCCATAACTCGACAAGTTTCCTGGAATATTTGGGACTCAAAATTCCTTCCTTGATCACTGTGAATCTCCAAAGGTACTCCAAAACGACAGAAGACTTCATGAACTAATTTGTCTGCAACTGTCGAAGCTTCCTGATTTGGAATGGCAAAGACTTCGGGCCACTTCGTGAAGTAATCCATCACAACCATGAAATACTTGTTGCCACTTTCACTCTCCGGAAACGGCCCCGCAACGTCGAGGGCTATCCTCTCCCATGGTGCACCAACATTGTACAATTTTAATGCACCTCTACTACGAGTCTGGGGTCCCTTTACAGCTGCACAACTTGTACATTTGCGACACCAATCCTCGACATCGTCCCGACAGTGGACCCAGTAAAACCGTTCTCGTATCTTCAGTAGAGTCCGTTTTACACCCAGATGACCTCCTGAACAACCATTATGGTACAGCTGTAGAACATCCGGTACTTGAGCTTTAGGGACAACCATTTGCAAATGACAGCTGTCCCCCCGAGCATTTTCCCATTTACGGCACAGGACTCCATCCTGAACCACCAAGCTGTCCCATTGGGCCCAATAGCTTTTTGTGACCGAACTCATCGCTGAGACGTCACTCCACCTGGGCTTAGGAGCTCTGGCCTTCATCCACTCCAGAATCGGCTTGATGTCCGAATCTTCCTGCTGTGCACGTTGTAGGCTTTCCTTCCACTCGTTGTTGAGGTCTGTCTTGAGCATCCTCATAGGCACCACTTCCTTACTCTCTTGTCTAGTACAATGCTTGCAGTCTTCAGGACAAGGTCTTCTTGACAATGCATCTGCGTTGCCATGAGATTTTCCGCTGCGATGTTCGACCACGAAGTCGTATTCCTGCAGTAGTTCAATCCATCTCGCAACTTGACCTTCTGGATTTTTGAACTGCAATAGCCATTTCAGTGCAGCATGGTCAGTACGTAGGTGGAATTTCCGACCCAGAAGATATTTGCTAAAATACTGCAATGACTTTACCACCGCAAGCAGTTCCCGTCTCGTAACACAATAGTTCCTTTCCGGCTTTGACAACGACTTGCTGAAGTACGCTATCACAACCTCTTGATCACCATTCCGTTGGGACAACACACCGCCAAGTCCTATGTCACTTGCGTCTGTGTCAACTATAAATTCCTTGCCCGCATCAGGGTACCCCAAAATAGGTGTTTTGCACAGACGGTCCTTTAGCTCCTGGAATGCGATGTCGCAACTATTATCCCAGCAGAAATGTCGCTTCTCCTCGGTGAGCTTATGCAGGGGTTTGGCTATGTCTGCAAAGTTCTTGACAAATCGCCGATAATAGGAGCACAAACCCAAAAACGCTCTGACCTGCGTCTTGTCTTTTGGAACTGGCCAATCCTTGACAGCGGCGATTTTCTCTGGGTCCGTGCGGATACCTTCTTCAGACACTACATATCCCAAAAAGTTAACTTGTCGTTTGAATAGTGAACACTTCTTCGGACTTAACTTGAGGTTGGCACTCTGGATCTTCATGAGCACGCGTTCCAGGTTTTGAAGATGTTCTTCAAACGTGCGGCCTACGATGATGATGTCATCCAAGTAGACCAGGCAGGCATCGCCAATTAGCCCGGTAAGTACAAGTTCCATCAACCTTTCAAACGTTGCCGGAGCATTGCACAATCCAAACGGCATAACTTTAAATTGCCACAGACCCTTTCCTGTTGAGAATGCAGTTTTCTCTTTGTCCTTGGGATCAATTTCAACTTGCCAGTAGCCACTTTTCAGGTCCAGCGTGCTAAACCACTTCACGCCAGTAAGCATGTCCAGCGTGTCATCAATTCTTGGCAAAGGATAGCTGTCCTTCTTCGTAACGTCGTTCAGACGACGATAGTCAACACAAAATCGCATGCTGCCGTCCTTCTTTCTTACCAGCACTACAGGTGAACACCATGGACTAGATGAAGGTTCAATCACACCATCCTTCACCATTCCCTCAATCATGGTTTCCACTTCCTTCTCACGTGCTACCGGCAATCTCCTTGGCCGCTGACGGATAGGCAATTCTTCTCCTGTGTTTATTTTGTGTTGAACTAAGCCAGTCCTCCCGATGTCAGCATCGTTTGCCGAGAAAACATTGGCGTACCTGAGTAACATCTTCTTCGCTTTGACCATTTCATTTTGGGACAGAGCGCTGCGGCAATCTTCTAAAAGGGTGGTCACTCTCGTTTGTGCATCCTTGCTGAGGGTCCCAGTCGATAGATATTGGCATCGACGCAACCAATCCACTTCCTCGCAAGTACCAAGTAGTGTGCCTTTTTCTATAATGTGTTCCTGATCACAAAGGTTCAGCACACGTACCCCTGAGATGTCGGTGGCTCTGACCAGAGTTCGTGCCACTTTCCATGGAAGGTCATTGTCTACCCTTTCCACGAGTACACAACGTGGAGTTCGCCCAGGATTCCGAGGAAGACTAACCGGCACAATCGTTTCCGATCTCGGCGGAAGAATAATCTTCTTAAGGCTGTACACATTTCCTGGTAACGCCCCTTCCACGAAAACTTCCTCTTGTCCACATTTCAATACACCTTGCTTAACGTCGATCTCGCAACAATTCTTCCTCATAAAGTCAAGGCCCAGGATGCAATCGTCCATTATATCAGCCACAATGACATTATGCAGGTAGATTCTGTTGCCTAGCTTCAACTCCATCTTCTTCTCTCCACGGACGGGTATGCGCTGACCGGTGGCTGTTACCAAATTAACGTGTTCTCGGTTGTGTGCGGAGTCCCCAAGGAACCGACTTATAAGTTGGGAACTGACGACCGTACGAGAGGCTCCAGTATCTATGGTCAGCTTACACGGCGTTCCGTTGACCTCGCCCTTGATGATTAGGCTATTCCCATCATGGGTTTGTGTGATCGAAATCCTTGGGGCTCCTTGAACATCAGCCAGCACCCGCCCCGCAGTCCTGGCTATTACTCGTTTCCCTGCTGCTGGTGTTGGGCGGTGCTGTTAACCGCACTGCCCTCTGGAGATCGGCCGTCTTCTCTTTCTGCAGTTCGCTTAGGGCAACTGGATCGAAGGTGGCCCCTTTCCCCACAGCCGTAGCACCTAGGGCTGTATCCTTTATTGCGGTCGCGAACTGTAGCCGCTGCAACCTCCCTGACGCGATGGGAACGGTGATCCTGCCGCACCGCTTCCACCTCCAATGCATGGGCCAAGGCGTTCTTAAGCGTCCCGTGGTGACCGAGCCTCACAGCAGCTCTAACTTCAAGGTCGCGGATGCCGTCGATGAATGCCTGCACCAGGTTCCCATCAATAAGCGCAGGTACGGACTGGTAAGCTTTACGAACCAGCTTCTCCACTTCAAGGGCCCACTGCTGCAGGTTTTCGTTACTGCGTTGCACGCGATCCTTGAGCTGCGCCCGAAACACGTGTTCCAGGTGAGCGTCGCCATACCGAGCCTCCAATGCCTCAAGGAGCTGCTCGTAAGTCACTTCCTTACCGAGAGCTTCCAGGACCGTTAAGGCCTGGTCACGCAGGCCCAGGGTGAGGGCAGTCATGGCCTGACTTTTATTCCACCCGTTCGCCTTCATGACAGCCTCAAACTGGATTTTGTAGGCCGACCAGGAAGAAGTTCCGTCGAACGGTGGCACTTTGAATCCGCGTAGCGAAGGTGTTGTAGCTACGGGAGCTGCGATTCCATCACCCAGTTTCAGGTAATCCAGAGTTTTCTTCACGTCAGCCATCACGGTTTCCTTCACGTCAGCCATCACGCTTTCCTTCACGTCAGCCATCACGTTGTCAACCCGATTATTCACTTGGTCGATTCGGGTTTCAGCTTCCGACAGGCGGTTGTCATACTGAGCAACCTTATCCTTCATCTCCTTCATGTCTTTTCCGAAGGTAGCGTGAAGGTCCTTCATAAGGAGCATCTGCTCTTCCTGGCGGCGCGCCTGCTCCTCCTTATCCCGCTGGAGCTGTTCCTCCAACCGACGAGCCTGTTCCTCCTGTCGGCGAGCCTGTTCCTCCTGTCGGCGGGCCTGTTCCTCCCTGTCACGCAGCAGCTGTTCTTCCAACCGACGGGCCTGTTCCTCCTTGTCTCGCTGGAGCTGTTCTTCCAACCGACGAGCCTGCTCCTCCTGTCGGCAGGCCTGTTCCTCCTTGTCCCGCTGGAGCTGTTCTTCCAATCGACGGGCCTGTTCCTCCTGTCGGCGGGCCTGTTCCTCCTGTCGACGAGCCTGCTCCTGCAGCATCATCATCAGAGCAGCAAAATCCGGTGCTGATGATGCTGGAGCAGCTGTGGACGGACCGGCCTCCGTGGTCGGTAACTGGCCTTCCGACCTCTGTGGCGTTGTTACACCGAATCGCCTCTGGTCCGTCTCTTGCTGGCGTTGACTCCGGGTACGGATACCCTCCATGTCGTCTTTGGGTAAAATCGGCATGGTTTTTAAACCTCGCTTCTGACACCAATTGTTACGAGCTTGGGGTTCGTGACAATAAAAACTACCGATTTAATAACCAAAAAACTGACACTTTACTCACCAACACTAATTACAGCTCAAACACACAAATAAAGAAACACAATGTCACTTACTTATCACTTCTAGTCGCACTCGAATATCGCTTTCGATGTTCTCGCTCGTATCGCTTAATCGAAACTATGTGTCTCGCGGCTCGCGCCCGCCTTATATAGTCCCACAGAGCTACTTTAGAAACATCTAGTATGTTCGAGTACATAGCAGTCCCGACTGACTCGACGTCGATAGTTCTCGGAACTACTAGTACCTACAGGAAGGGTCAATGTCCTAGTACCAAGGCCAAGGTACTAGTTCTGCTACCCGATACAAGATGGCGCTAGTGGTAACTAATGGCGATACATGGCGATGTATCAAGCATTATTTTTGGCGCGCAACATTAGTATAGATTTTTAGATTTGAACTACTGGACTGTGTTCATGTCTTCCGAGTTTTGAGTAGAGAATTAGGAATATATTGTCTGTTTTCAGTCACAGTAAGTGACACCTAATTTAACGCCTAAAAATAGCGCTGTAGGATTTTCAAAGTTGAAAATCCAACAATATGCTTTTTTAAAGCATTCTGTTAAGAGTCGTGTTTGTGGAAACAAGCATCAGCGCCATATTGGCAAATTTAACGAAATGAGACAATTGTTTTGTCTATATTTAAGTTAATAACAACAGCAAATGTAATTTCGATAAAACCCCCTTCAAAAAATCGACATTTTTAAAAACGTTTAACGATAAATGTTCTAGCAAATACATTTTTGATATGTCCAAATAAATTATATAATTAAATATACAAAGTTGTACCTACCAACTAGTAGGTAACAAAAAAAAATACGATTAAAATTACAAGTTTTTAATACAGAATAGTTGCCAACAATAAAAAAATCTCTAAATACTGTAAAAAAAAAAGCGTTCCGACGCGACTAGTCGCAACGATTAATCGCAGCGACAAAACGCATCTTATAAATCACCAGCGAACGCAAACGGTACATTTTCCGCCGTCGTAGGCTACAATAATAATATTATTATAATATAGGCTCGATTGAATTAGCTAGAGAAACATCACAGACGACGATGGACATCTAATGACGATAAAACAAAGAAATTTATTTCCTAAACTCATAATTTCAAGTAACTACACTACCAGCGACTGTTTCATTGTTCTCACTTATAGAAGCAACAATAATAATGTACCGAGGATTTTGTAATATCTTAATTTAAGAGAGTTTCCTTGGAGCTTCTTACCCGTTCTTCTCCATAGAGATCTACGTTTTGGAATGGGCAACTAGCTTCAACTTTCTGAATAACTGACCGACTCTTTGACAATTCTAAAGCATTTAATTCAATTAAACCATTTACAGCAAACGATTTAATTGTAATAAATGGTTTCAGTTTGATCCAGTAAAAAGCGGTAGTTAAGTACTTGAAATCATGAGCATAGAAAATCTAAATCTAAATATTTTATTTCACATAAACCTACATTGTAACTTATGAAACGTCAGAAGCTAGGTGCACGGTTCCAATTGGTCGTTTACTATGGAGAAGAGCCGGCAAGATACTCCACGGTTACACGGTTTTAAAAATAATTGGCTTTTACAATGTTTTCAAATTACAGTAGGTATGGGAGGACAGCGTAGACCTGTCAACAAGTACCAGGTACTTGATAAAATTAAAAATGGTCTGCAGATCTAAATTCTTCAAAGCAAAAATGATAATTTTTTTTTTTGTGTTTTTTCTTCATTAAATATTAATATCCATCCCACCTCTGAAATATCGGCAGCTAATTCAATTTGTCCTTGTATATAATTTAGTAAAATCTTCCGATTACACGATTCTTCGACATTTTAAAATAAATTACGTACAGTATTTATATACCCTCATATTCATTACATTTCTAATAGACGTCGCTACGTATACAAATGCTTGTTTGTGTGCCCCTAAATACAGTACGATTCACGAAAGATGACCACGGCGCAGAAGGCATAAAAATGGTTACAAGATGCATTTTAAATTACTTACGTTTGATTTATTTGCATAACCAGCATTTACAACATTACACAAATTATTTAACTATCATTTAAATATTATTTTTTTTTTCTTCATGAGTTTACGTGCGCAGACGGCCGCCATTTGTGGTCATCTTTCGTGAATCGTACTGTACATAACATTAATTTAAATAATGATAATTTACAGAATTATGAAAAATCAATTTTACCGCCGCGAGCGAAAAGCTTTAAAAATGTTTCCATTTTTGTATTTCACCATAAATGAATACGAAATTGTGGCATGTTATTTAAAATAGCGTCTTAAAGACAGAGCAGAAAACAGAAAAATGCTCAAGCATGGGCTTAGCAGTCAACGTTTTGGATGCAAACAGTGAGCAAGCTTGATCAGACTGCTGCCCCGGCGCACGCACGCGACAGGGAATCATAGTTGTGATGCAGGTCAATATCGATTATTTCACTGAATGATTATAAGCTTACACAATAACATATGTTGTCAAATCTGAAATCAAACCAATCATTGGTTGTTGATATTTCAGTGAACAAATCACAACAGCTTTGGCAGCAAATTTACTGTTCAGACTTTTAGAAACGGTTGGTACAGACGCCAGCACATCAAGCTACTACAATCTGTCAAATTTCTTTAATAGATTTTCAACTTTATCGCTAAAGCATAAGGTTCAAAGTTGATTGGGAAAATTTGACAGTTTCGGGTAGCTTGATGTGCTGGCGTCTGTACGTTACGCCGCGGCGGTCGATTTAAAATCAGATTATAATGACAATATGAAACCTTTTTGTTGATACCATTGCAATATGTATGTAAAAGTCAATAATCAAAACTAAAACTTGAAATATGCTATACTCAGTAACTGGGTTGTGGAGGTTAGATAAGCAGTAGCTCCATGTACAGACGCCAGCACATCAAGCTACCCGAAACTGTCAAATTTTCCCAATCGAATTTGAACCTTATGCTTTAGCGATAAAGTTGAAAATCTATTACAGAAATTTGACAGACTGTAGTAGCTTGATGTGCTGGCGTCTGTACATAAAATACTAGTATGTAACTGCTTCCGGTTAGACTGGAAGCTGACCCGCACATAGTTGGAAAAAGGCTAGGCAGACGATGATAAATGATGGTATGTATTAGCAAAAATATTACAGTATTATCGACTTACTATACATATTCCAATGTTACCACAACAAAAAAAAACATTGAATAACAAAACTGTCTAATACAACCGTTATAAGCACATAATAATTTTAAATAGATATTAGATAAGCTAATCGCTTTGCCGAAATCTCATACAAGCTCTGAAGTCATCGTCCACCAACTAAAATAAAAAATCCAAATTTCGAACTGCTACTGAGAAATTATTTATAGAAAAACCCACGAACACTGCCCGAATAGGGGCTCGAACCTAGGATCCCACGTTCAGAAGTCGTACTTGTAACCACTAGACCATGAGGCAGATTAAATGGGACATGACTGGCGAAATTTGGGCTATGAATTGTAATAAAATGTAATTTGAATGCATGCGTTGCGTTTATAAAAATTGAGTACTGAAATACTATAATATTATATTGTAACTAGCTTCTGCCCCTCGGCTTCTGCCGCGTGAAATTTCACCCTCTCACGGGTGGAATTTCGAAAAACCCTTAGTGGATACCTACTCTACACAAAGAACACACTCTCCAAATGTCTTGTCTCTAGGACCAGCGGTTTAGCTGTGCGTTGAAATATCAGTCAGTCAGGACTGAATTTTATATATACTATAGATAAATTTATCTTTGTAATAGTGCCCACTCATTTAATTGTTTTTAATCACATTAATCATTTGTATGTCAATATTGGCAAAGCACGGCGCTCTACCAATATGTAAGATCTTTGTGTGTAACCTGCATTCGCGATATATTTGCCAAAAATGTAAACAAATTACACAATAAAGTTACGCTACAACTTCAAATATTTTTATAACTCTTTCAATAGTGCTAGTCACTCTGAAATCAACTTAATTACCATTAAAATAAAGTTGATATTTGTTTAACTAGAAATAATATTAATTTGAAACATAAGTTTGAACACGAGTTTATATTAATTACCCATGTTTTACAAATAAATAATGATTCTTATTCTTCAAAGGGTGCACTATACACTCTGCTTATGCTATTGGGGAATATAGTCGTGTTGTTGTTAAGAACTTTGCTCAGCGCGAGCATTCGCTTGACGAACTCTTTTTTGCAAACATTCGTTGCTCGAGTTTTTGTTACGCAACGAACATTCATTCGCGAAACGAACAGAAGATCAATTTTCCTTATTTAAAACGTTCAAGGTCTAGCGTCTCTTTCTAACTCAGTATGTAAGAAAAGGATAGCAATACTTTTTTAGGTTAGTTGGTGAACAACAAATTCAGTGCCAATTTATACCAGCTTTTTATAATAACTGGCACATTTTATATTACTAAATGTAATTTAATTATAGAATTTTATTAATTTATTCGTTTATTTATATTATCGGGTATTTAACTTGGGATCTTTTATGACAGGAGCGAAATTATCTTGAAATTGGAATATTACAGATTTTATGGAAATGTGTGGTAGTAACTGGGGTTGTTTTTTTTTTTTTAATTTAGGGTTTCGTGGCGAAGTTATAACAGACGCACGTGTCGATCGATCCGGCTAAGCTACGCTTGCCGCGTTTGGTCTGTGGATGGGTGACCAACTTTACATACCGAGAACCCTCCGTGCCTCGGAAAGCTCGTTAAGCCGTAGGTCCCGGCTGTCATTCGTGGATCATTGACAGTCGTTACGGGTAGTCGGAAGCCCGAAAGTCTGACAACCAGTCTTACCAAGGGGTATCGTATTACCCAGTAACTGGGTTGTGGAGTTCAGATAGGCAGACGCTCCATGTAAAATACTGGTATTCGGCTGGAAAAACCTGCGAAAAGGTTAGTTTTATTACCCGGTAGATATTTTCATGAAAACCGAGTTCCATTTTGTAATTAATCTGGTAGATATAAGGTTACCTATTTAGTTTTCCCACCCGAAAAATTATATCTTTATTATACGGGACAGAGGAAGAGAAGCTAACACACAGGATGTTGCTATATTTAATATTAAATAGTTTGTTTTCGTTATACAGGATGTGTTATAAATAGCTGCTACATACAGGTTAGTGCTAAATTTTTTTTTAAATCTCGCTCCCATCTCCAAGTAAATTTTATATAATTAACACATAAAGTTATATATAGGATTTAAAATTAATTATGTACACTTATATTTATAATATACATAAGACTAACATTATATGGCGTTCACTACTGACATGATTAGCTTATAGTAGATTGCGACTGACGGCTAACGACTTCGAAACTTGAAGACAGACTTCGGAAAATCGACTTCGATCTTTAAACATCGACTTCGACCTATAAAAATCGACTTTCATCATTAAAAATCGACTTCGATTAATAAAAATCAACTTCAAAATTAATAAAGTTATCTGCGAAACAGTTACTGTGACTTTGATTATGTTAACAAAAAATTGGCATTTAGTATCAAAATTGATTTTTAAATGCATGACATTATTTTACTATAATTTTACTTGTTGAAATAATCGTTCATACGACAGTATGTTGTTATAATCTCATAAAATGACGTTTATATGTTTCAAGTGTTTAGTAGAATGTGAGTCTAGCAAATAAATCCCATAACAGTTGAAGCAAAACATGTATGTCTGCAATTAATTGGCCAGTGGAAACAGCCTCGACTTACAAGATGTTCGAACTCTGACAGACGCTTTACTTTGTGTAAATTATTTAATGACCACTGCTCTCAAAACAGTAAAGGAAAACATCGTGAGGAAACCGGCATGTCCTAGAACCAAAAATTCGAAGACATGTGACATCTACCAACCCGCACTGGGCCTGCATGGTGGATTACGGCCCACGCCCTCTCACAGAGAGGAGGCCTGTGTCCTAGAAGTGGGAACATGAGGGGCTGTTCATTTATTACGTAAGATAATTTTGACCACTTTCTGACCCCCAAAAATAAGAAAAAAATACGACTCGGATGACCCCCTCTTCAATCTTACGTAAGATCAGTATCTACCAAGATTGCAAAGAAAAGTATCAAAAAAATAAAAAACTTAAAATTTTTGCTTACCTTTGTGATCTTACTTATGAACAAAAAATTTTTGCTTACCTTTGTGATCTTACTTATGAACAATTTAGACCCCTTTCACTCCAACGTAAGAAAAAAAAAGACTTGTTCTCACCCCCTCCCCCCTCACATCTTACGTAATAAATAAAAAGCCCCTTCTAGGCTGATAAAGCTTTCTCTTTTAAACACTCCACAAAACACTGGAAACGTATAAACGACTTTGCCAATTCTACAATAAATAAAAAAAAATAATTAAAAAACATTCTTAAAAATCTCATCCCGAGGTAATACGAAAACTAGGGACCTACTACATATTTCCAAATTTAAATTACATTTAATGGCATTATATTACCCTAAAGACTTACCACAACACTCTTAAAGTAAGTCGATGTTAAACGAAAACTGAATTGTCAATTGAATTTGTACCTTTAACGATGTAACTGTCTTGTCAAGGGGTATCGATGGTGATCGTACCCAGTAACTGGGTTGTGGAGGTCAGATAGGCAGTCGCTCCATGTAAAATACTGGTATTCAGCTGCATCCAGCCGACCTCAACATAGTTGGAAAAATGCTTAGGCAGTATGGTGCTTTAACTGTCCATGTCCATGTTAACTGTCCATCTTGACCCGCATTGAAAATAATAGTGCCTGGTACCTTAGTGCTTTTGTGGCACTATGTAGTGCCATATAGTGTCAGCCGACAGCCGCAGCCTTTGACGCTCTCGTGCGTCGATATTTGGCAGTTTTTAGAGGATCCACCTCAGAGCACGGACCTGGAAGACAAAAGGAACATATTAATCAGTGAAAAATGAGTGTCCGTGGAGTTTCTTGCTCGTTCTTCTCCAGGATACAACCTCTAGGAACCTACTATGCTTTAGGATTGTCTTCTGCGTGCACTGACTAGACCGGCCCATTCAAGATTGTGGTTCTTTCCTAAAAAAAAACCAGTCAAGTGCGTGTCGGGACTCGCGCACCGAGGATCCCGTACAAATTTAGGTAGGTTTATAACTACAAATTTACGGTTTTCGGTGTTATTCCTTTACTTGTGCTACATGACATTGCTTTTTGCCGAATTTCATGATTCATTATTGTAGTTCAACGGGAAGTACCCTATAGGTTTTGATTCCCTTGCGAGTGTCAAAATTTGCAGTATAAACGGAACATAAACGCGCGTATCTTTTGATTGCGCTGACTTGAAAGTTTTATTTTTTTCACTACTGCAAGGAATTGCAGCCCTGAGTATTTGATAATAATTTCAACAAGATAATTCCACGCGTTCCTGAGAAAAAGGGTCTTGACAGATGGACAGCGAAGTGATCTTATAATGGTTCCGTTTATTTTGAGGTGCGGAATCCTAAAAATCATTTCAGACACTGATTGGTTGATTCCAGACACTATTATTAAGAGATCCTAATATACCTAACAACTATTATTATCACTGTGGGTGCTAGAGAGGCCCTCGAGCCGCTAGAGGTGCACCACCCACCGTTATAGGAAGAGCACCGGTCTATCCTGTGTGCTGTCAGGCTCTAGGTCGCGTCTGTCGGCTCCTGTGGGCGCTAGAGAGGCCCCCGAGCTGCTAGAGGTGCTCCACTCACCGTTATAGGAAGAGCACCGGTCTATCCTGTGTGCTGTCAGGCTCTAGGTCGCGTCTGTCGGCTCCTGTGGGCGCTAGAGAGGCCCCCGAGCTGCTAGAGGTGCTCCACTCACCGTTATAGGAAGAGCACCGGTCTATCCTGTGTGCTGTCAGGCTCTAGGTCGCGTCTGTCGGCTCCTGTGGGCGCTAGAGAGGCCCCCGAGCTGCTAGAGGTGCTCCACTCACCGTTATAGGAAGAGCACCGGTCTATCCTGTGTGCTGTCAGGCTCTAGGTCGCGTCTGTCGGCTCCTGTGGGCGCTAGAGAGGCCCCCGAGCTGCTAGAGGTGCTCCACTCACCGTTATAGGAAGAGCACCGGTCTATCCTGTGTGCTGTCAGGCTCTAGGTCGCGTCTGTCGGCTCCTGTGGGCGCTAGAGAGGCCCCCGAGCTGCTAGAGGTGCTCCACTCACCGTTATAGGAAGAGCACCGGTCTATCCTGTGTGCTGTCAGGCTCTAGGTCACGTCTGTCGGCTCCTGTGGGCGCTAGAGAGGCCCCCGAGCCGCTAGAGGTGCTCTTCCGTTCTGTCTCGCGCGCTGTTTCTTTGGCTGTGAGGCGTTCCGAGCCGCCGCTGGAGCCTCCGCTACCAGAGACTACACTTTCTTCGCGGTTATAGCTATAATGAAAAATTAATATTAATAAGTCAATGTTTTAGATAGGTAAATTCTGATTTCTGACTCATGTCAGATATAGTGCAACCAAAGTTTTGAGGATTGGCACAAGCAAAGAAGCCCGATGGTTATTTTCCACGAATAAACATTAATGAGGGTTTTCGTGAAAATTTACGACACCAGTTGGCACCACTTTGACAAGAGGTCTTCCAATATAAAATATATGATGACGTTCATCATTCGATTCATACATTCGTTCATCATTCAGTTATGACTAAAGAAAATATAGGCTCTTTGACAGATGCCTGGACCTGACGTGTCAGTGCTGCCACCTAGCGAACTTCATTTCAGAAAACCTTCATCAGGGTGCAGAAGGAGATTTTTATTCAACTGGTTTTTTTTTTTGTACATAATTATGATACGTGATTGTTCCGGTAATTGTGGAATGATTTAGAAGATTATTTTTTTAATAGATAGGGTTTGCCTCAGGGGTGGCCTGTTAAAATAACTTCCTGTCACTTATATTTACATAGCAATTAGTTATACGAGTTTGTCTGGGACGGTACAGACGCCAGCACATCAAGCTGTACAATCTGTCAAATTTCTTTAATCGATTTTCAACTTTATCACTAAAGCATAAGGTTCAAAGTTGATTGGGAAACTTTGACAGTTTCGGGTAGCTTGATGTACTGGCGTCTGTACAACTAAAGTTTTTTTTTTTTGTAAGAAAGTTTTTTTTTTAACTTACCCATACACAGTGTGTTCACTGTTGAGACAGGAGGAGTACTTGAACGGTATCGGCTGGTAGCCGTAGGAACCGGCGTACGGCATATACCCGGGGCCCATGATGCTGTAACAAATAATATAAGTATGTAATTATATTAATATACTAGCTGCGACACGCGGTTTTACCCGCGTAAATGTCGATCGCGTGAGAATATCGGGATAAACAGTAGCCTATATATTAATCCAGGGTGTCAGCTACCTCCATACAAAATTTTATCAAAATTGGCCCAGCCGTTTGTGCGTGAAGAAGTAACAAACATATAAACACACACACACACACTCACAAACTTTCGCCTTGATAATATTAGTAAAGTGAGTGAGTGTATTAGTAGTGTGATAAAGTTTTTTTTTTAAGTATTTTTCGGCTTTATAAATTCGGTGCCATAAATAATAACAGCTGCACGGGTCGATCGATCAGGTTAAGCTACGCTTGCCGCGGTTGGTCCGTCGATGGGTGCCCATCTTTACATACCGAGACCTTTCCGTGCCTCGGAAAGCACGTTAAGCTGTTGGTCCCGGCTGTCATTCGTGCATCTTTGACAGTCGTTACGGGTAGTCAGAAGCCCGAAAGTCTGACAACCAGTCTTACCAAGGCGTATCGTATTACCCAGTAACTGAGCTGTGGAGGTCAGATAGGCAGTCGCTCCATGTAAAATACTGGTATTCAGCTGCATCCGGTTAGACTGGAAGCCGACCCCAAAATAGTTGGTAAAAGGTTAGGGAGATGAGATTTACAATTATGTACTGCACTTTTTTATATAAGTAATAACTTTAGGCAAGTAAGAAATATCCTTTCTCACTTGCATATGGAAATACGCCTTAAGTCCTTTGCAGTAAGGTTCAAACTCACTTGGGGTTAGGGAGCGGCGCGAGTGTGTCGCTGACGAGACTGTCGCTGTCCGCACTGCGCAGGCGCAGCGCCGCCAGCTCCGCGCACAGCTCGCCCGCCACGTAGTAACATTGTTCAGAGAACGTTATCTTGTTCACTGTGTGACGTATGAAGCCGGCCTGCGGAGAGAAAAAACAAATTATTGTTTTATTTAAAGGTTGCGGTAGCCCACAGGGCTCCGTCCTCGCCGTCGAGGCCCGTCGCGACGCCCCATCCCATGTCCACCCCGACACTTGCTCGAGCCAGGCCGCACCGCTGAGCTTTCAACTTCAGCTTCTGCGACACGGTTGGCGCAGTGGCTGAGCGATCGACTGCTGCGCTGCGTGTCGCGGGTTCGATTCCCGCACGGAACAAATATTTGTATTGCCTACAGGTAGTTGTTCCGGGTCTGGCTGTTTGTGTATGTGAATTTAAATGTTTGTAAACGCACCCACGATACAGGAGTGATTCCTAGTGTGGGGCAACGTTTACAAAAAAAATAAATAAAAAAAACATCTCTAAATAATTCCGATCCAGTCTATCACTCGCTGCCCTCTTCCAGCGACGCCCTAAGCCGAGGTCTGTACCCCACAGGAGGTGCCCTTAGCGTGTAGTCGCTTAGTTTTTAAGTTTTCTAAGCCCTGGCTGGAGGCTTTAATTCATTGAGGCATCCACAGGCAAGTCCGGTTAAGCAGACGATAACCTCACAGGTTGAACTGACAGATGCCATTTATAATTAAACACGGCTTGATCTTAGGGCCAAAACATACACTCGATTCGATAACGCATCGTGATTAGTTAGGCCGCTATCCCACTGGCGTTTTACGAGCGTTGACGTCGCGTCATCGCGTAACAAGCATAAAACGTCCGCTGAACGCGACGTTAACGTCGCGCAGATGATACTATTGCCAACAAACGCGACGTTAACGTTAAGCAGACGCGACGTTGACGTCGCGTTCAGCGGACGTTTTATGCTTGTTACGCGATGACGCGACGTCAACGTCGCGTCTGCGCAGCGTCGACGCCGCGCAGACGCGACGTTGACGTCAACGCTCGTAAAACGCCAGTGGGATAGCGGCCTTAGATGTAAATAGTTTATCACGGTTTTTTTTTTTGATGTAACTACTTTACGGATTTTTTCCTTTACTTGTGCTACATGACCTTGCTTCTTGCCAAATTTCATGATTCTAGGACAGCGGGAAGTACCCTATAAATTTTGATGCTCTTGAGTTTCGAAATATACATTTGTTGCGACATAAACGGCCGTATCTTTTTCTTACGTTAACTTAGAAGTTTGATTTTTTCACAGCTTCAAGGGACTGTAGACCTGAGTATATGGTTTTAATTTCAAATCGATACCTCCACGCGTTCCCGAGATAAAGGGTCTTGACAGACAGACGAACAAGAAAGTGATGTAATAAGGGTTCCCTTTTTTTCCTTTTGAGTTACGGAACCATTAAAACTGCCCGCAGTCATTGATCCCTAAAAAAAACCTATCGCGTCTGCAGTTACGCTAGATAATTTAATTTGACCCCGAATACCTTTGTCTACCTTCAAGGAATACAGTCTTAATAATTATGCTTACAGTAGGTACCCGGCGATAAATATTGCACATCGACCTTTACCTTTTTTTTTGTATTTCGTACAAAGAATAAAAATAATAGGGAATATGCATGATATTTTTTTATTTAAAAAATAAATCCTCATTCATGTAATAAACAGTTTAGTAAAACTCTTTTTCGGATAACTATGAAATTAAAAAAGATATGAGCCATCGAAGATTTGTTTCTATCTCTTTCTCGCAAAACGAAATTTAACACGGAGTTTATATGGCCGTAGTGACATGTGACGTCACAGCCTATGTCGGATCTCTCTGTCTAATTGGTGTGTAATCAATAGTTTTAAATGCTCATATCGGCCGTGTTTCTTGGCCGATTTTAATTTCACTTTTTGTCATCTCTACTACGGTATTTTCATATTTTGTTAATAAATGCCATGAAAAAAATTCATGCATATTCCCTATTATCAAAAGAAGCAAATCATAATTGTTTTAACAGCTCCTAATAGCTAGCGGGCTGTTTGTATTTCGTGCGACAGAGATAACGCTCTACGAAGCCGAAATTAGCCGATTGTCTCTTTCCAAAGGTCGATGCGCAATATTTATCGCCGGGTACTGTAAAAGTGTTTGTACAAACCTACTTACAGAAAATAAATCATTTATCATTTGGTTAATATTATATTCAAGCATGTTTGGATACATAATACAAAACTCTTGACAGTTGTAGAAAGGTTCATGTTTCTAGGATTGAGTTCCTCATACATACATAATCAGCCTATAATATTCCCACTGCTGGGACACAGGCCTCCTCTCTGTGAGAGGGAGTGGGCCGTAATACACCACGCGGGCCCAGTGCGGGTTGGTAGATGTCACATGTCATGCCGAAGGTCGATGTGCAATATTTATCGCCGGGTACTGTACCTTCAGCATATGCGAGGCGTATTTCCGTGCGTCCCGGCGGTCCGTAATGCCAGCCACGTGCTGCAGGATCCAGTCCACGACGTCAGCGCCGATGAACGCATTTGGTATTGTTATCTTGAGCCACATACGGTCGCGGATCTCTAGACCTGTGGACAGGAAATTGTATTTTAGTGTGGGTAGTTTTTGAAATGGGATTTTGGGACGAAAAAAAATTTTTTAAATGATGAGAAATTATAGCAAGTGTTGAAAGGTGGAAGCAAACCAAACTGCAAGAGATAATGTCTACGTTAACTAGGAGTCGATTTCAGTATTTTTTTACCCTAATGCGACAAAGCCCAAAGGGATGGCAATGATAAATGATAAATGATTTTATTTTTGTAAGTAGGTTTGCACAAACACTTTTACACGTCAATCATGTATTTTTTAAACTAGATGAGATCGGCGTTTCCCATCTGACTACTCTGAGAAGAAAGGCCGAAACAAACTCAGAGGTCATAGTCTCTTTTAAAGTCCAGACATAATCTTGGTCAGGTTATATGAAGACCATGTAGATCGATGTCTGAGATGGTCTTTTGAGGAAAGAACCACACAGATTGAGAGGACCTGTCCAGTCAGTGCACGCATTTGTCAGAAATCGTGTAGCTCAACTCAAGACTTAAGGAGCTCAACGATTCGACTACATTATAGTCGCTAACGCTATCTTGCTATCTCGTTCTGGCCCCGCTGTTCGCGTTTAAACTTTTATTCGTTGAGTAGGTTCAGGCGCTATAATATAGCGCGAAGTCAGAGCCACTATAGCACACGCTATACGCTATTTACACATAGTCAGTTATATTGTTTTTGAAAAAAGACTTCGCACTGCAGTTTTTAAGTATATACTAGGGATGCATCCGATACCGATACCGATACCGATATATCGGCGATACTTCAGGATTGCCGATATATCGGTATCGGCGATATTTTTATGGCCGATTCAACGATACTTTTCAAATTTCGCGCTTTAAAAATGTAATGTAAGCGCGCGTGTTGTCCCGTCTATTTCGTTGCAAACGAGGCACGAACTAACTTTGCTCGGGGAAACCCCGCGCTTTATTCAGTGTTTTGTTTCGCCCGCCCGCTTTGACCTCGCACTCGCACATCTATCCCATTTCGTTAGGTTGAATGTTGTTGCGCGTAGTATTTTTCCATGCAAATAAGATTAAGAATTACATATCGTAATTGTTTGTGTATTGTATGTCATTTATAACTAGTCGTTTGAGTCAAATAAAATAAATAGTAGTCATATCAACTTCAAAACACAAAAGTGCTAGGTATATGGAATCACTTTGAAATTTCGACAATTGATAATTCCATAAAAATCTTATAAATGTTAATTTTGATTACTAAAACTATTGATTAATTATGTTTTATTTAATCTACCTTCCTTTTTGAATTCAGTAAGCGTATCGGTATCGGTATCGCCGATATTTTTATAAGAGTATCGGTATCGGTATCGTATCGGCAAAAAGGCGTATCGCGGCATCCCTAGTATATACCTTTACTAGCGGTTTCACCCGCATATAGTGCCGATCCCGTGGGAATATAAGGAGAAAAAAACTATCCTATGTAAGGACATAAGGACATAGGATAGTTTTTTTCTCCTTATATTCCCACGGGATCGGCACTATATGCGGGTGAAGCCGCTAGTAAAGGTATATACTTAAAAACTGCAGTGCGAAGTCTTACGATTAAACAGCTGAACCGATTTAGATGAAATTTTGTATAGAGATAGTTTGAGTCCCGGGAAAGGTCCCGGGACTCAAACTATCTCTATACAAAATTTCATCTAAATCGGTTCAGCTGTTTAAGCGTGAAGAGGTAACAGACAGACACACTTTCGCATTTATAATATTAGTATGGATTCTGATCATAGCACAGCGGAAAGTTTGGATGACTTCTGTGTTATGCATGAATTTTAGTATTACATCTTTGAATTTTATTTTTTTTTTACTCCACCGTTACCTCTTTAAAACCTAACCAGTGCACTTAACCTAAACCCCTTTTCACACGCCTAGGCTCTTGGCAACAGAAGTGTAAAACGGGTCTAGTATTCAAGATTACGCCAGTTACTCACCTGATTCCGGCCTAAGCATAGCCCTGACAACGAGCGCCATGTCCATGTTAACGGAGAGCTGGGGCTCCAAACCTCCAGCTGGTACGGTGCTGGCGTCGCTGGCGCCTCTCTCTGATACTGATGACACGGGGAGGGCGGACAGCGAGGGCGGCGGGGGAGGGTACGCCTCGCGTAGGGCTTGGGTGTGGGCTACCCAGGCACCTGGAGCAAGAAAAAAGGGGTTTTATAGTTAATCTTATTATTGAGACAGTTAAAGTTAGGCAGTTGTATTGTTTTATGTTAAAATCTTTTTTTTTTAAGTTTTTGTTAGGCTAAAGTAAAAAGCCTGTAAATTGTACAAAAGCATGCAAGTAGCTTGCATGCCGAGTGCCTTAATAACTTCTGATTGGTCAATGCGCTTCGCAGTGCACGAGGAGAGGAGCACGGGGCTTTAGAAGGAGCCAATAAAAATTCAGAAAAATGTGTCTTGAAAAAAATTCCATTAATTCTTTCCATTAGGCGTGATCAAGGACAAGAGCGGTCCCATTCAGCAAAAAAAATTATACTCTGTGGCATACAATAAAATTGACAATTTTAGACCATAGATATACCTAGATAACGCAAGAGCAACTACTTTGCGTGCCAAAAAACGCACCAGCTTACGTACAGACGCCAGCACATCAAGCTCCCCGAAACTGTCAAATTTTCCCAATCAACTTTGAACCTTATACTTTAGCGATAAATTTCAAAATCAATTAAATTTGTCAGATTGTAGTAACTTGACGTGCTGGCGTCTGTACAAAAATCGTAAGCCACCACTTTTGCGCTCAGTCCTGCAGTGCAATGCTGTCACCATCTCACCGTGAAAACTTAGGTGAAGAGAGCGTGAAGTGAGCTGTCAATAGTGTCAATTCCTAGCAAAAACAAACTCACATCACCTAAGTCTTCACGGTGAGATTTTTACAGAATCGACCGGCTGCATACTGCTGGCTGGGTGATCGTCTACGCTGGCGCTAGGCCCCGGGGGGAGGCGAGACGGGTGCTGCACGCGGTGGCGTCTTAATCGATTCGATTTTCCCATCACTAAATAGTGCTTGTGACGTCATAGTAGGTAGTCAAAAAATGGCGCGCTTGGTTTTCATACAGATCGTGATACTTGCGTTATCTAGGTCTATCTATATCTGTGATTTAGACGATGTAACCTTTATCGTCGTTTCAACTTGTTATGCTACAGGCAATTAAATCGCATTGTTTAAAATCAGTATTATACATTTACCCCCCTACTAATAAACGTTGTATAGTGTCTGTATAGTTACACAACGCTTCGTCTTCTTCTTTCGAAAGTCAAATTACAGACGACTGAAAGAGAGAAACCGGTGCGCAACTATTCATCTGATATAGGTAAATACGTTTAACAGTAAGGGGGGAAATTTTTGAAGTGAAAACTTCTTGGGCATTTTTTGAGATGGAAAAAACCATTGAACTCGCGCCACTGTTCCCGTAAGCGACACCGCGCGTTTTGTTTATAAGACGATTAAAAAAATACCCACTTCGGATGTGTTCGGCTGTCCTCGAGATGGACTCGGTTTTAATGTATATCCGATATGTCAGTGAGTGATGGCAAAGTATTCTGTTTGTGTTTTCTTTTCACTTCTATCGGCACTCCCGGAGTGCCACTGTTTTTAACTAGTACCAGTACTTACCAGGATCGATTGGCCTCACTGGCTCAGTCCTGGGAATAGTGAAGTACCCCTTAGGGTTGGGGTCCCAGCACTTGGCGACCACCAGCTTGATGGGGCCTGGCTTCTGCACCACCTCCCGTAACACCCTCACCGCCTCATCATTTGTCATGTCCTCGAAGTTTACGTCGTTCACCTGGAATTATTTGTTGAATGTGTTAGATTGATATCGTAAAAGTGAACAATAAAAAACAGGTATTTGATGTCGATCCCGTGGGAATATCGGGATAAAAAGTAGCCTATATGTTCATTCAGTGTGTCAGCTACACATATCCAACTAAACACAACTTTCGCCTTTATAATATTAGTGTGCGTGTGATGCATAAAAGATGTGCCTTCTTGATGCGTTAGCGTATGGTGCACACCAGTTCCAACAGCATGCTGGGAATTGTTAATAGGCTGGACTGCTATATTGTAAGTCGTTGCTCGCACTGGGCACGCGTGGTAGATTACGGCCCACTCCCTCTCGAAGAGAGGAGGCTTGTGTCCCAGCAGTGTGAATGTTGGTTTTGGAATGGCTGATTTTGGTTGTTATGCTTATGATACAAGTCAAATCTACACTTTTGTACTGTAATAAGCAATAGATTCATTCTCTGTTTGTGATAGCATGAAAGACAATATTGACATTAACATTGAATTGAAACTATCCTTTTCCCAACTACGAATGTTGGGGTCGGCTTCCAGTCTAACCGGATACAGCTGAATACTAGTATTTTACATGGAGCGACTGCCTATCTGACCTCCACAAACCAGTTACTGGTTAATACGATACCCCTTGGTAAGACTGGTTGTCAGATTATCGGGCTTCTGACGAACCGTAAAGACTGCCAAAGATCCATGAATGACAGCCGGGACCAACGGCTTAACGTACTTTCCGAAGCACGCAGGGGTCTTGGTATGTAAAGATGGTCACCCATCCACGGACCAACAGCGGCAAGCATAGCTTAACCGGATCAATCGACTCGTGCGGCTGTTAAAACTTAGGAACAAGCCCCTCCTCCGAACTCTTTTTTGATTGAAACTATCTCATAAAAAAATTTATTAACATTCACAGTGTTGTTATGAGGAATCCTTACAAGTGCTATCTCAGAACAATTTTTATTAACATTCACAGTGTTGTTATGAGGAATTCTTACAAGTGCTATCTCATAACAATTTTAATTAACATTCACAGTGTTGTTATGAGGAATCATTACAAGTGCTATCTCATAACAATTTTTATTACCATTCAAGGTGTTGTTATGAGGAATCCTTACAAGTGCTATCTCATAACAATTTTTATTAACATTCACAGTGTTGTTATGAGGAATCCCTACAAGTGCTATCTCATAACAATTTTTATTACCGTTCACAGTGTTGTTATGAGGAATCCTTACAAGTGCACGCATTATCTTGGCTCAACTCTGCTGATAAAGTCAACTTTGATTACATAGAGATTGTATGATTGATTATGGTACAGCAGTAAGCCTAAATTTCTGTCATGTGGCTAAGTAATAACGGCCGCACGAGTCGATCGATCAGGTTAAGCTACGCTTGCCACGGTTGGTCCGAGGATGGGTGACCATCTTTACACACCAAGACCCCTGTGCGCCTACCAAGGGGTATCGTATTACCCAGTATCTGGGTTGTGGAGGTCGGATAGGCAGTCGCTCCATGTAAAATACTTGTATTCAGTTGCATCCGGTTAAACTGGAAGTCGACCCCAACATAGTTGGGAAAAGGCTAGACAGATGATGAGGTTACAACAGTGTGCAAGATGTTACAATAATTGTTATATTATAGATTCTATGTGGTACAGACGCCAGCACATCAACCTACTACAATCTGTCAAATGTTTTTAATAGATTTTCAACTTTATCGCTGAAGCATAAGGTTCAAAGTTGATTGGAAAAATTTGACAGTTTCGGGTAGCTTGATGTGCTGGCGTCTGTACATGGGAGGCATTTGCCAATTCATCATTCTCCAGCCCTTATACCAATGTATCAGTGGTCGGCGCAGCATGTCTTATTCTTCCATACTTCTATATCCTGCGTCATCGTCGGTAGTCACCCCTTTCTAACCATATCATCATTCACACAGACCATCAGACATTATTTTGACCTTCCCACACTCTTATAGCCAATAGGTTTGTGCCAAAAGGCCGTAGAACACGTATCAAATCGGAAAGGGATCGGCACCGTATCGCCTTTCGCCTTGCCGTAAAACAGGCGTCAACCTAACATAAGCACGTAAACAATGCGGATTAGAAGCTCCGATACGTCGACTCAGCTACCGCTAGACGACGCCGCGCTTACGGCTCGCCGACCGCTGGTTGATGGTGCAAGCAGGCCGCGGGAGGGGTGAGAGGGGCAAGGGTGGACGAAGAGACGTAAGCTCGGGGACGACGAGCTGTAAGCGCGGGGAAGACGAGCCGTAAGTGCGGGGACGACGAGCCGTAAGCGCGGGGACGACGAGCCGTAAGCGCGGGGACGACGAGCCATAACACACCACACCGCGGTTTGTGAGCTTGTCCCGAGGCGAGGCGATTACGTTACGATTACGATTAGTGTGCGTTGCATTACTGAATCTGTTGAATACTGAACAGCTCGAGTTGACACGGCGCCGATCACTTTCCGGTTTGATACGTGTGCTATGACCTCAAGTACCTAAATGAAGTAATTCAGTAGTATCAATGTAATTTTTTTTAATATTATTATAAATTAATATAATTTAATAAAATGCAATAGGTAATGTCATCAATCATTCAGGTTTGGTATCAGATCAGGTATTGTATTAATCATCAATTTATTATCACCATTTTTTATATCGCTTTAAATAATGTAACTCTGTGTGAATTATACAATGTACTTAACCTGGCGTGTTTGGTCTCCTACACATTCCCTGCATAAGTAGTAGGTAGTGTGTCGGAGGGCAGAGGCTCATACTTTGTAGCTGGAATTTTGTCAATTTTTATTTTTTACTGTATCATTATTATTGTTGTTGCTGGCCATGTTGTGCGACTACGCTTTGGGTGATAGTCAGGTCGAAACCTATAATTTGAACCTAGTGATATACTTACTGTGATTATTGCCTGTTGTAGTTGCCTTGTGAATAAATAAATAAATAAATTTCTGTAATGACTTATTTAGGAAAATCTGGAAAAGGAGAAACCTCAATCTATCTGTGATAACATGAGAGTGATAATGCATTGCATAGTAATTGAAAGAGCAAAACAAACCTTTTTTATTATTGTGATTTATATTGTGTATGCGTATCCATTGTTGAATATCCCAAATAAATAATCTCCTGACAATTACTTATTGCATATCATCGTTTCGCTTGCCAAAACTTCCGTGTTTATAGTCAAGTTTTCAGGGGAGACGATAAACAATTTTATTTAATGATTGATGAACTTATCAATGAATTAAAAATGCAGTAAGGTGGCAAAAAATATTATGTATGAACTGAGATACAAGTGAAAATGATAAAATGTACTGTTCATCCATTTATTTAGTTGATTGTCTTCCCTGAAAACTTGACTATAAACACATAGGGGTCTTGGCAAGCACAATGACAATATGCATTTGCTTCCAATAAAATGAACCAGAAACTCTCTTGGTTTAAATGGGCATTTCAGCATTGAATTCTTTGACAAAATAAATAGGAGTAGCAAGTAACCTGTTTTTGACTAAAATAGCAACAAAATCACAAAACATACCTGTAAAATCATGTCTCCTGGCTCTATCCTGCCGTCCAGAGCCACAGCACCACCTTTCATAATGCTCCCAACATAGATTCCTCCATCACCACCCTTGTTTGACTGCCCAACTATTGAAATACCCAAGAAATTGACCGTATCCATGTTCAGAGTAACCGTTATAATGTGCATAGACATTGTAGAGTCCGTAATTGACGAGTATGAAGAAGTTCGAGACATGACCTGCGGCCTCTTTCGCCGTCTTTGTGGTCTTTTACGAGAACTCACTTGCAGGTGAGAGACACTGCTGCATTCTGTTAGGGCTCTGTCCACAGACGCGTTAGTGTGCCGGCCAGTCGTCGTAGTGATTTCAGACTGGCTGTCGAACAGGCTGGTGGAGTCTAAGTCAGAACTAAGCACGGAGGCAGTCTCGTATTCCAAGCCATGGTTCCCGTACTTTGAGTGGCCGTTTATCCGTAATCCTCGATATTTATACTTGTCGCAGGATGCTCGATGGCCAGGCCGCGAGCTGATGGTGCTGTCCGTGTCCGTACAGGTGTCTCGGGTGACAGGCGCCGGAGCACCATGGGTTTGTTTGCCTTTACCAGCATTGCTATCAGTACACTGCGAAGCGCCATCGGAAGGGTTCGAGCCCTCCGCAGACACTAGCCACGACACAACACGACCGTTAAAACACGGCAAATGAGCGTTATCGTCAACAATTTCTTCTTTAACAACACCAAAGTCATCGTCCATAGATTTGAAGAAAAACTTATAGTTCGGTCGGTTCAACTGGTTTTTGAAGTCCAACAACGTCACTTTCTCCGGTGAGATCGGAATTTTCACTAAATACGGGGTCTCCTCATCGTCTATGTAATAAATAACTTTCGTCTCCTCCATATTTAATGCATTTATTTATTGAATAACAACACCCTTACGATCTATAAATATCGGTCGCCATCACAAATATGGCGATAAATATAGTACCGCTATCTGGCACCACGGGGCGACACTGTCGCTTTCTTTATCAAAACGTTCGGATACACACGCCAAAGTGCCAAACGTCCATAAAACCGATTGGGAAAACTTTGAGAGCCACTGACTTTTCTACTATAATGTGTTATTTTAATTTCATCTATGGCGTTTGTTTATTAATTTTTGAATTCAAAATAGTCGTTGTTTGTGTCGAAAGTTGTGTTTCTTGAATTTGATTATAAATACTAAATAAAAATTACCAAAAATGGGTTCAGAATCGAAAGAAGCGTGGTTTTTCGAAATAGTGACAAAACTGGACAACTTTTACAAACGAATAGACGGTAATTACAGTACAGTACAAACTAATTTCAGGTCCTAACGATATTGGATAATTCTTATATTTCTATAACCTTTGATAATTCTCTTATTTTCTTTCAAACAATTACAGAGAAGATCGAAAAAGACCAGCAACAAATGAAAGCATGCAAGAAGAAGACAGAATTAGAGACGAAAGTGGCACAAGAAATGAAATTAAATGTGAGTTATTTATACAATTCTACTCACTCTTACAGGCATCGTTACCATGTCTTAAGCCTAAGCAGTGTGATGAATTAAGACAGACTAGTCGCTCCTCAGGCTTAAGAGGCCCGTGGTAAGTAATAACAGCCGCACAGGTCGATTGATCTGGTTAAAAGAAAGCACGTTAGGTCGTTGATCCCGGCTGTCATTCGTGGATCTTTGACAGTCGTTAGGTACAGGTCGTCAGAAGCCCGAAAGTCTGACAACCAGTCTTACCAAGGCGTATCGTACTACCCAGTAACTGGGTTATAGAGGTCAGGTAGGTAGTCGCTGCATGTAAAATACTGGTATTCAGCTGCATCCGGTTAGACTGGAAGATGACCCATACATAGTTGGGAAAAGGCTAGGCAGGTGATGATGGCTCCATAGGTGATACAGGCTGATGTCCGCAACTCCATGTTGAAGCACATAGGATTTTACATATGGGATTGCTCCATAGATTGGGCCCTATCAGAATACCAACACTGCGGTATTTATTTTTTAAATATCGCAGCATTATGCTAAGATGGAGCCTTTTATTTTTTTGCCTATTTTTTTTTGTGTCGTAAAAGAAATATTTTTCTTTCTTTCCATAGCTAACAGACCTCTACAGGACATAGGCCTCTCCCAATATCGTATCGCATCACTGAGTTTAATTTTCGTCCAGCCTCATCCAGCACTCAATGCAATTCTTATTACTTTCTAAAAATTTACTTTGCACAATATCTGTTCTGTTCAGAATGAGCTGAACGAGCGCTTAGCAGAGCTGCTGCACCGTGGCAGTCAACTGGACCAAGTGTGTGCCACCTTCGAGTCGCACCTCACCATCGCAGACAGCGACAGGAAGAGACTGGATAATGCAAAGTTAGCACGTTATTTCCATACACACATACTAAAACTCACACCTACCTTCTTCCCAGAGAGGTAATCTGCATCCGCAATTTATTTGCCAAAAATGTAAACAAAATATAGAGTTTATGGAAAAATAACTTTAAATCCTACACAATAAAGTTCAGTTTACGCTACAACTTCAAACACTTTTATCACTCTGAAATAAACTTAACTACCATTAAAATACAGTTGATATTTGTTTAACTTGAAATAATATTAATTTGAATCAAAAGTTTGAACAGACTTGCAGAAACTACAGATGTAGATGCAGTGTGCCTCAATGGCCTAGTGGTCTGAGCTGAGCACGATTTCCTGGGTTCGATTCCAGAATCAGGCAAAGAATTTAATTTAATGTTCTTTGTCCTGTAATGTTAATTATTATTTTGCATGTATTGTATACAATCAAGTATTTTCTAACTGAACAGACAGCTGTGCTGCTGCGGAGTTCATTACGCTACTTCTTCCCAGCGAAAGCACTAGGAAGTGGTGAAGGGCGGGCGTGCCGGGGGACTGTCTTTTGTAATTTTGACGTTCGAAAACTGCTGATTCTCAGCGTAGTTTGAATAAATGACTTTTGAGTGTTATTGAGTGTTTCCACCTAGAATTTCTCCGTAGCAGCCTGAAGTCTGGATTGTGTCGTAGAGTTCGTTTTCTTTGTTTGCCACCGACTTCCGAAATTAAAGTTATTTTTCACTTTGCAGTGTCTTTTTTGGACGTCGATTGTTTTTTTTTTTTTTGTAAAAACGGTTTTATTTCTCACTTTTAAATTATACTTACCCCACACAAATTCGTATAACAATTATGTTACCATGTGTTATTATGTGTAATTATGTAACGTTATGTTAATATCAGTGACAGAAAGTTATTATAACATCATCAATATAAACTAAGTAGCAAAAATACGTATTATTGAAGCTAACTCAAAAACTACCCAAGCATAGTTAATAAAATTTATATGGGACCACTCCTGAGGCATACCCTATCCATTAAATTTATTTTTATAAACCGATTGACAATTGCCGGAGATATCGCGTAACAAATATAATTGAGAACCTCCTCCTTCTTTGTAGTCAGTTAAAAATGATTGTAAAAATTGAGTTTTTAATTTTTAGTTATACTACTCATCCCGATACCATCTCTATGTATTCCACATTGCAATATACATTTTAACTGTTCCAGAGAAACATACCAGCTGGCTAAGGAGCTGACCGGCATCAGATGGGACTTCAGTGCACCTCCTAATGTGGCTAAAGGATGTATCCTTTTTAAAAGATTTTCTACTGTGCATTTACTAAGCTATTTCTTTTTGGATCAATTGAACCAAAATTGGGAAAATAAATCAAGATCATACTGTTAACAATAAGTAATAACAACTAGCAAGGGTCGATGGATCAGATTAAGCTTTGCTTACCGCGGTTGGCCCGTGAATGGGTGACCGTCTTCATATACCAAGACCCCTCCGTGCCTCGGAAAGCACGTTAAGCCGCTGGTCCCGGCTGTCATTCGTGGATCTTTGACAGTCGCTACGGGTAGTCAGAAGCCCGAAAGTCTGACAACTAGTCTTACCAAGGGTTTCGTATTACCCAGTAACTGGGATGTGGAGGTCATATAGGCAGTCGCTCCATGTAAAATACTGGTTTTCAGCTGCATCCGATTAGACTGGAAGTCGTCCCCAACATAGTTGGGAAAAGGGTGGGCAGATTATTTTTTAAACGCGAAAGTTTGTGAGGATGGATAGATGGATGTTTGTTACTCTTTCACGCAAAAACTACTGAACAGATTTGGATGAAATTTAGCACACAGATAGTTTATAATCAGGATTAACACATAGGATACTTTTTATCCCAATATTCCTACAGGATCGAAACTTATGCGGGTGAAACCGCGGGGCGCTGCTAGTCCTACATGCAGAGGCAACTGGTCGTGTCGCGGCTCTCGTAGTCTAAAATATCCTTGATATTGTGAACCCATCTTGAAAACTGGCCAAAATATAGATATTTATTGCAATACACACTCCCATCAAAGTTCTAAACAATATTTATTCCTATCATAAATCCTAAACTCCCAAAAATCAGATATAAAAAGTGAATCCCGCAAGCTGCTGCAGACAATACAACTGGACATGTCTAGCGGCGCTGATAGCGAAGACCTATGGAAGCTTCTGCAGTCCACCACCGCACCCGGCTGGCCCTTTACCGAGGATGAAGAAAATAGCCCTGCGAATGACGTTGACAAGTTGAAGCAAGATGTCAAATAAATTAGCAAGCGAATCTCCGCAGTCGCCGGGTAAAATACTAACTATGTAATATAAAACACAAAAGGAGAAATATGAAATAACAAAGAATCACCTCTATCAATGTCTAAACATGTCAAAAAACAAAAATATTATTTCAAGTTAAACAAATATCAACTTTGTTTTAATGGTAATTAAGTTGATTTCAGAGTGACTAGCACTATTGAAAGAGTTATATAAATGTCTGAAGTTGTAGCGTAAACTGAACTTTATTGTGTAGGATTTAAAGTTATTTTTCCTTGAACTCATATTTGTTTACATTTTTGGCAAATAAGTCGCGAATGCAGATTATGTTTTTTTTTTGGGTCATCGTCTAATGGAGTTTTAGTGGCAAAAATATGTTTCATCAAAATATTTTGTTTCACATAAACCTGTATTGGCACTTATGAAACGCCAAAAGCTAGGTGCACTGTTCTAATTGACCGTTTCCTATGGAGAAGAGTCGGTAAGAAACTCCACGGTTACTCTTTTAAAAATAATTGGCTTTTACAATATTTGAATCATTGTTTAGAAATGGATAATCTTATTTATTGATTGTGAAGTTTGCTGACATTGCAAGTAACTAGGTACATTACAATGTGTGCCACGAAAGATGAGACTTGACACACCACGTGGTTTGACATGCGCAGTACACGATTTTAGGTATCTTTAGCGGTTGAGGTCCGAGTGCGGGACGGGACCGGACGTCATAGGGGCGGCGGAAAGAGCGGGGGAGGCGGGGTCAAGTCTCATCTTTCGTGGCACGCATTGTACCTACAGCTACGTTCGTTGACCGCAACAATTTTTTTATTAGGTTTTAATATCGTTACCTATCACATCTGCAATTTCACTAGGTAATTTAATTTTGGCCATGTATGTATAATAGAGTATGTGACCCTTAATTATGTTAATTGATTTATTTAATTAATTGTGTTATTATCTGCGCATAATGTAGTGCATGCTGTGCTTTTCTGTAAGTGATGAGGCGCTTAGACTTAAGTTTGCAATGTACAAATTGTAAAGTAACAGTGTACTCATTGTTGAAAAGCCAAATAAATAAATAAATAAATAATTTGAGGCATTTTTTTATGATAATGGAGAATGAAATAAGCTATTTCTGATTAGCGTGATGTAATATTAAGTAATTAATTAAGTGCTACCTTTAATAAACTACTACAATTGAAGCTTGTTTTTTTATTTAAGAACCTGTAGCGGTATCTACAACGCCACATGCGAACAGCGCGTCATACTGACGTCACGCAAAATCCTGCATCTCACAAGCTGAGTTTACCGCGCAAGTAGCATAGATACAACGGTCCGGGCATTTTGCAGACAGACAGGACACACTTTCGCATTTATAATTATTATGAATGCGGAAGTGTGTCTGTCCGTTACCTCTACACGCTTAAACCGCTGAACCAATTTCGATGAAATTTGGTATCGAGATAGTCCTGGGAAAGGACATTTATATACGATACTTAGGCGGGTGAAACCGCGGGGCTTACCCTGCATTATATTGTAGTCCGTGCGCGGAGCGCTGCTAGTTATATATAAAACATTGTTTATTTATTAAATTAGTTATACTGATTGTGGGAGAAAATTGTGGTCACATTACAAATCTATTCTATACACGCACACAGCTGCTGCTGAAAACCGCCGAATTAAATAAAACAAACTAGTTTACAAATAATGTTATAATTTATTAAAACGATACTAATTTGCTAAGTTTGACTGTAAAAGTCAACATCGAAGTTTTTTATTTGTTTACAAAAAACACATTACCCAACCGCATTCTGAGGCAGTCGGGTAAACAAGTACTTGTATTTTTTTATCCAGTCCTTAATTTTCTGGTAGTATTTTATTTTTGTATATCCTTACATAGTATAAAACAAAGTCGCCAAAATGTCTGTGCGCGCATAACTTCCGAATGACTGCACCAAATTGGATATTGTTGTGTTCGGTATTGCCAGGACAAGATTTGTATGAAAGAAAATTTCGGAAATTCGAAAAAAAAATTGCACCCTTGCGAAGTTGGGGCGGGCCACTAGTCATAAATATGTGGCAAGAGACAGCTAGAAATAAGGAAATAATATGAAAAAATAAATATATGGGTCAATCAACTTTTATTTGTCCTGTAAGTACTATGTTTTGTCCCTGACCAATAATCGCAGATTTAAAGAAAATTAAGTGGTTTTTTGGCATATGTCGCATTTATCTTATTATTAAGCAAACATACGAGTAAATTATTTTAAATAAATCACTATTAAACTGGAATTTTAACATTTGTCAAGGTGACAAAACATCTGGATGTAGTGTTTTTTTATTTGTCCCCCAGTAGCTAATTGCAATGAAACATTACTTTCAGTGACGGATTAACCCTTAATCAAATTAAGCAATTGCCTAGGGCATCACGTCTGAGGGGGCACCAGAAGCACAAAAAAACCCGTCCTTAGGGCATCACGTCTCACTCTCACGTCACCAAAAACCACATCAAAAAAGTTTCTAGGACTAATTTGAAAATTTGCGCGTTTTAAGTTGACATAGAGTCCGACCTAGAGTCATAACCCCACTCCCGCTTGCCCACTCGCTGCCCTCTTGTGCAGCGAGTGGGCATGGGATTTACGAAGAGTTGATTATGATAATGGCCCAAGGAAGTGCATGGTAAAATTATATCGCAGATAAAAGATTCTAGATAGTCTTTCAGTAGATTCTACGCCGGATTTGATGCACATGGACCAGCTCAGCGTAGTTATTCGCTATATAAAAGATGGGCAGCCAGTAAAGCGATTTCTTACATTTATTGGGTTGGAAACGCATCACACAGGAGATGAACTGGCAAAGCAGACTCTTCAATAACTTGAAGAACATTGTGGATTAAATTTTTCAAAATGCAGAGGCCTATTTTACAAAAAAAACTAATGTTTTTAGGCGGTAAAGGTTTAAAGACCGATTCTAGTTGACATACGGATAGGGGGGCCCACAGGCATGGATTGCTTAGGGCATCAAGTACTTAGTCTTAATCCGTCACTGATTACTTTATACAAAAAAATACTATATGGCAATTAATTACGCTTGTACATAATTATTCATTACAATGTTTACTAAGATGCTAGCATATAGATTTTTGTTTGTTTCATAATTTTACCGAATTTTTTGCATGTTCGTTTTGGTCCCTATTATATTTTATTATTCCGACTTCCACCGGACAACCGTAAAAAAGTGCCGAAACCAAAACATAGATGGAGTGATCAGTGCCTTGACAATAAGTCAGTCGATTTGGTGTGACACTCATCCAACCGCCATTTTGATTTCATCATTGCCGCGGTGTCAGTCGGTCGCGCGCGTTTTGAAAAAGTGCGTGGCTTTTTTGTGTGTCTACCGGACAACCAGCACAAAAACGTAAGTATTTGATATATCGTAGTAAATAAAAGTGAAATGTATTCTATTTTATCTATATTTTTCACTGCGCGTAAGACCTAATTCAAAATATCATTATTTATTATCAGGAAGCGCAAAGACTGATAAATGTCACTCGGACAACCAGTCACTTGGACAACCAAAACCGTTGTCCGTGGGACATTTTGGTTGCCCATAGGACAATTAATGATAGAACCAGCATAAAGCAATACTTTTTCTTTCAATAATTAGTCACTGAAGAGCCTCTTACAAAGGCTAGAGCATTTATTATTGCTTAATATAAATTAGATTGATATTTTGACCAATTTCAACTTTTTACTTCTTGACGTGTGGAACACCGAGTCGATGAACGATCCGATGATCTCTGGTGTCAGAGTTTTCAAACCACCTACTACTAGCAGTAGGCCTCTGACATGATTGTGTAACGATTGCCATCTAATTAATCATAGCAACCGGGACCAACGGCTTAACATGGCCTCCGAAGCACGGAACCATCTTTGTTATGAACAATCAGGTGGTTTAGCTTGCTATGTCCTAACCAAACTGGGCACAATCTTGTGAGTGAAAGTGATAAATTGACAAAAATTAACTTTACGTGTTCCTTTCCCGAGAATCGAACCAGGGAACTCCGGACCCTAAGACAAACGCTCAAATCACTACACCACGGAGGCAGTTAGCTTACTTACTTAACACATTTTTGCTATATCTAATAGTTCTATATTCTAAATTATTTTTGTTATTATTTTTAGATAATGGGTTTGACGGAAAAAGAAAAATCAAGACGATATAGAGAAAGACTTAAAGCAGACCCGGAGAAATTAGCTGAACGAAATAGAAAAAAAAGGGGAAGCTACCATAAGAATAATATGGATCTCTGCTATGATTAAGAAATTTTGTTTTTGTAGATTAATTTTTAAGTTTTGTATCTTACTGAACCCTTATGTGATACACAGAGGTATATAGTCATTTATTGAGACAGCTAAGTACAATTAGTTATAGTCAAAAAAGTATTTAAGCTGATTAAAGAGGCTGTTAATGTTTCTAAGTTAATTAGTAAGAGTTGTCACGTTTATAGGTCTGTTCATTATTTAGTCATTTATTGTAATGTTGATTCTTTCGTAAAAAATTATAATAAAACTGAAAATTATTGTCATACAGTTGTTTTTTTAACATAAAAATAACAAATACAGGCGATTTCAATCCTAGTATCTCCTTTGAACTCCCGAGTATGTCCTATGGACAACCGTATATGTCCACTGGACAACCATTTTGTCCCTGACTCCTAAAGACACATTATCGTCAATTTTACTTTAAAAAAAAACAGTGAGGTTTACAAAATTTTCAAATATGAATGTAACAATTAAAAGTGAAACAAAGAGTTTTAAATATCACGTATTAATTATTATTTTACAAGTTAAATGAAAAGTTCGTTACATTTAAAGTTTCTCGTTGTCCAGGAGACAATATAATTGGAAATAACTTATCAATTAAAAGTCACGTCTTTTATTTATGGAAGACAAATTGAAATCCATCCTATATCAAGTGAGAATAAAGTGACGGTTCACAATTTGACTGAATTTCAAATGGTTCAGAAGTCTATTTAGTTAGTTGTCCAAGCGACTATCTTAACTAGAGTCATATGGATTTCGGAGTCAAATTTACTATTTTATTTAAATAAATCGTTCTGCTCTATGTGAATTCTTAAAATATAAATAATTATCTAAAGAAAAAATATAAAATATAAAAAAAATTCAAATAAAATTAAAAAAATAAAATTTATCATTGATGTACACTTAAAAGTTGATTGACCCACATAGGTAGATAAAGTTCAGATCTCCTTGATAAGTGTTAGAATACAAATCTCACTTTAATTTTCTGCTATAACAGCGTCTAAATACTACTAATATCACAATTTTTAATACTAAATTTACATAAAAAGAGTAATTCTTAAATAATATTACTTTAAAAACCATTTTTTTGTAATTCATATTTCTCTAATGTCTATGATGGATTGACGGGGCCACACATGTCTATGGTGGGGCCACACGTGTCTATGATGGGGCCACACGTGTCTATGATAGGTCACTAGTGTCTATGATGGGTTCTCTAATGTCTATGATGGGGCCACACGTGTCTATGATGGGGCCACACGTGTCTATGATAGGTCACTAGTGTCTATGATGGGTTCTCTAATGTCTATGATGGGGCCACACGTGTCTATGATGGGGCCACACGTGTCTATGATGGGGCCACACGTGTCTATGATAGGTCACTTGTGTCTATGATGGGTACTCTAATGTCTATGATGGGGCCACACGTGTCTATGATAGGTCACTAGTGTCTATGATGGGGCCACGTGTCTATGATAAGTCACTAGTGTCTATGATGGGGCCACACGTGTCTATGATGGGGCCACACGTGTCTATGATAGGTCACTAGTGTCTATGATGGGGCCACGTGTCTATGATAAGTCACTAGTGTCTATGATGGGGCCACACGTGTCTATGATGGGGCCACACGTGTCTATGATAGGTCGCTTGTGTCTATGATGGGTCCACACGTGTCTATGATAGGTCACTAGTGTCTATGATGTCACGTGAGGGTATAGTGTGAGTGTCTAAGCTATCTTCATTCTATCTATATGGTGCGGCGCGGCCTGCACGGCGTGTATCCGCATCAGATGCCGCACCACGTTGCGTCGGCGCACGAACGTGTTCTCACAGACGCGACATTTGAATGAGTATTGTGGTGTTTTGTGTCGGTTCTTGTGTATTCGCATTAGGGTGACTGATTTGAAGCGGGCGGGGCATTGGTCGCACTGGAAAAGAGAAGAAAATTATTTGAATAAAATATTATGAAAATGCTATGCACCATAAAAGTAGATATAATTGATTTTATTAGCTCGAAGCTAAAAATCTATTTAGCTTATTTAGATGCTTTCAATCTGAGCTAAAAAATTAACTTGGTTTTGGTTGGTGATGTTTTTTTCCTAAACTTGTTTTAAATTGTTCATTTATTTTTAAATGGTTTTATAATGTGATGGATAAGTACTGTTTCATCATCATCATCATCATCATCATCAGCCTATAATGTTCCCACTGCTGGGACGCAGGCCACCTCTCAGTGAGAGGGAGTGGGCCGTAATCCAGCACGCGGGCCCAGTGCGGGTTGGTAGATGTCACATGTCTTCGAATTTTTGGTTCTAAGACATGCCGGTTTCCTCACGATGTTTTCCTTCACCGTATTGAGAGCAGTGGTGATGAAATAATTTACACAAAGTATAACGCCTGTCTGGGTTCGAACCTCCGACTTACAGCTCGTAAGTCGCGGTCGTTACCACTGGGCCACCACTGCTCTACAGAAATGAAATTTGGAAGGTGTGTTCTTTGTGAAGAGTAGGTATTCACTAAGAAAGGGTTTTTTTAAACTACCCCTAAGAGGGTGAAATTTCACGCGGACGAAGTCGCGGGCAGAAGCTAGTAAATAATAAAAAAGAAATTACAAATTGACACAGGTGTCATAACTTAAGATTTTTTTAAATGAACTATTTTGCTATTTCTATGCTGTGTTCACAATAGTAACTGTGTCCAATTGTTGTGTATTAGCAGTAGCATATGACTTGGTCGCAATAACTGTGCACCTGGAGATGATGACGTCATTTCAAACTGCTGTTGGGGAGTTTGTAGCGCCACTTCTTCCCATCTAACGCACAAGGAAATAGTGAAGAGCGGGCGTGACGGGGACTGTCTTATGTCATTTTGACGATCAAAAAGTGCTCATTCTCAGCCTAATTTAAATAAGCATCTTAATGAGAGGTGGATTTATCCTGAATTAAACGCTTGTTGGTGTTATACCTGTACATTCTTATCAGGTAGATGTATCGCCACATGCTGCAAGTAGCTACTCTTGCGATGGAAGCCGGTGCCACACTCCGAGCAGACGAACGGCTTCTCACCGGTGTGGAGACGCTCGTGAATCTGTAATAACAATCATGAAAATCAAGATACATACGTCGAAGTGGGAGATCGCGAGGCCCCCGTAAAGGGGCATAGCCCCAAGGCTGTACGGTGGCCTGTAAACACAGACCTTCATTTGGTTTGCTTGCATAATGGCTCAAGATACGTAACAATACACAACATTGTATAATTATGCTAGTTGCGCGGTAAACTCTGCTTGCACGATGCAGGATTTTGCGTGACGTCACTGTGATGCGTAGTTCGTATGTAGCGATGTAGATGCCGCCACATCAATAAAATTCTACATACCTAATTAACTTTTTGACCGCCACAAGTCAAAAAATCAAAAACGTGCCCTCGGCGTCAAAGTCTGTCATGTAGTCGAACCGTGGCGTGCTGGGCACATTCTGGTTTGTCATCTATACATGACTGTGGCGGTCAAAAGTTAAATGTAATCTGGTAAAATTAGGCGCGTTATACGCCCCGAAGGCCCTAACTGTAGGATTCGCTTTTGGTTTATAGCGAGTTTCACTTCTACGAAGTTCTTTATGACAAAACTAAGTACATACCTCCATCTGCTCCGCATTAGAAGTTTTATAATTACAGAAGGAGCATTTGTCTGTCTTCTCGTACCCGTGCTTGGCTCGGCAGTGCATTAGTAATAGTCTTGGAGCTCGTGGTTACGCAACAACAACCATACTGCTCAATCAATCAGATTAAGCTTCGCTTGCCAAGGACGGTCCATGGCCATCTTTACATACCGAGACCACCGTGCCTCTGAAAGCACGTTGAGCCGTTGGTCCCGGCTGTCATTCATAGATCTCCGACAGTCCTTACGAGTCGTCAGAAGCCCGAAACTCTGCGTGGTATAGCTTTACCCAGTTACTGGGTTGTTGAAGGTCAGATAAGCAGTCGCTCCATGTATAATACTGGCATTCAGCTGCAACCCGACCCCAACATTATTGGCAAAAGGCTAGGCATCTGATGATTATGAACTTCAATACATACCTTCACCTGCTCCGCATTAGAAGCTTTATAATCACAAAAGGAGCACTTGTCCGTCTTCTCATACCCGTGCTTGGCTCTGCAGTGCATTAATAAGAGTCTTCTGGTTATGAACTTCTTGCCACAGTGCTGGGAACGGACATTTAAAGTTTTAGTCAAAAGGATTTTTACTTGCGTGTTGCCAAGAAGTTGAAGGGTTAGTCAAAGAATGAGCTGTCCATTCCAAAATGTAGATTTCAAAATTAAATGGAGAATCGCATGGTTATTTGACAAACCAGGCAAGACTCGTTCATCTAGTATTTGAGGGTGGTGGGGACATCGTCTCGCAAACTCTAGCCATGAATTCAACACATGATTCTAAACATCCTAGCGTTTTTCGTTCACATTCTTCTGCACTGCAAATTGAAGGCCTCTCCTCTTACAGAAAAGAAATAAGCACTGATCACATCATCACCCTCACAATGGGTGTCTGAACGTGGATGGCACCGCCGAGGCTGGCCCAGGAAGAGGTTAAGGTGAGATGAGGCGAGATAATCTGGAGGGCCGGTTTGAGGTGGCGCAGAAAAATCGTCTCTGGCAGGACTTGGAAGAGTCCTTTGCTCAACAGTGGGACAGTATAAGCTGGGTAACAAAAAAAAATATCAACTTACTTCACAAACTACATCAAATCCCGTATGTATTTTATTATGATTTCTTAATGACAACTTAGAAGTTAATATCTTATGGCAGTATTCACACTCAATCTCCTCTTTTAGTCTCACTTTCTTTTCTCCGGTCTCCTTTTTTCTCCTCAAAGTCCGTTTAACAGGTTTTTCGTTACTGTTTTTACTTTTTTTTGTTTTAAATATTAATTCTACAGGTTTATCAACGAGATCTTGCACTTTTGTTTCAAATTCTATTTCTTCATTGTCATTATTTTCAACGGAATCATAATTAAAACTGTTTATACTGTCCTCGTGATTATTAAAATCGTTGATTAGGTCTGATATGTCTATCGTTATGTTGGTGTTGTTTTCAGTGTTGAATGAATTGGATTCTATTTTTACATTATATATGGTTTTGCTGTTAAGGCGTTCCAGAAACAATTTTTGGTTTTCTTCACATTTTTTTCTAAATTTGTATGAAAAGTTGATATAGTTTATACATGATGTGCACATTTTTTGTGGAAATGTGTCGTTACAGTCCACCTGTAAAAAATTTAACAACATTTAGTGATTGTAAATATTTAAAACACAAATTTTTGAAATATTTATTGAAATTATCTCAAAATATTTCCAATAACTTTCTGTTTTTTTTTATATATTTTATCTACAATCGGCTGTTAAGCCATAAATAGATGTGGTCTGTGGAGGAATTTTTCGATGGCATTCCAGTGTATAGTCTCAAATCTACATTGGGAACACTTCAGTTCCTTTAGTCGAATTCCAGAATGTGCCATCTTTAAAGTGTTTTATGTGGTATTTGTCTTGAAGTAGATCTATGGGTAGCGAGTTACTGCGGTTGTTTAGTCTGTCTTTGTACTTTTTGATATAGTTGTTTAACTTTTTCTCTAATGGTCGGCATTTCTTGGTATTCACGTATTTCCGAGTTTCTTACAAGTAAGGAACTCTTTCTAATTAGAAATTTTAACTTAATTCAATAGTATGTATTTTCTTACGAGTTTAACATGTTTTTAATCATACCTTTAGCCCAGTAGCAGAAAAAATAACATGGGAATACTTTTCGTGGTGTTCTGTAAAATGAAATATAGGATGCAAAGATTCCTCTCCCAGGCATGTTCTGCAGCAGTTCCAAGGGTCCATGTCTCTAGTTAATAGAAATGCCAAATGGTATATCTTTATCGTCAGTTTAGTTATAAATTCGAGTTAAAAAGTGTATTAAAAAACACTATATGAAATAAAATCTGATCAACAGAGCTCAGTTAACGCCAGAAATGACGTTTGCGTTTAATTATTAGTAAGTAGTAACTAATACTAATGAAGTGCGAAATTTTTCTGCGTTGGAAAAAATAACTATTATAATTTACGCGGGTCTCAAACCCTTTTTTTTTACGTAAAACTTCTATTTTCATTAAATTCTGTTGAGGGGGAAGCGCTAAGGTAGCCCGCGAAATTCAAATTTTCTTACGTTTTTTGCAATTTGCTGGTCAGTATTAAGTTGTACGTTGATTAATATATGAATCGCGGCCGTAACTAACATGTATTTACAGAATCCTAATCATTAAGGTTATCAACACAACTCTCTAAGGCCACGTAAGTCCGAAGAATGATAATTTCATGAAACAGTTATTCTTTGGACTTACGTGGTCTTAGAGAGTTGTGTTGATGATTTTAATGGTTATAATTTCGTAAACACATATTTCCTACGGCCGCGATTCATATATTAATCAACGTACAACTTAATACTGACCAGCAAATTCCAAAAGACCTAAAAAAAATTGAATTTCGCGGGCTACCCTGGCGCTTTCGCCTTAGAAATCTACATAAGTATATGTAGTACTAACAAAACGTAAGTGTGTTTATTTTATGTACAGACGCCAGCACATCAACCTACTACAATCTGTCAGATTTTCCCAATCAACTTTAAACCTTAAACTTTAGCGATAAAGTTGAAAATCTATTAAAGAAATCTGACAGATTGTGGTAGGTTGATGTGCTGGCGTCCGTACATACTAAAATATTAATACTTTCCCATCACATATTCCATTCGTTTGACAATTATTATAATATTTATCAAACTCAAAATGCATCCCACTTTCGTTAATAGTTGATGAGAAGGTATTTCAACCATGTAAAATATTTTTTGAACTGATGCGATGAATTATATTTTATCGGTCATCTATGTAAATAATATTGCGGTTTTCAAACTTTTATTGGCTAATTCTTTTAACATTTTTAACATTGCTGTCAAGTGAAATCGAAATCTGTGGTCAAGTGTCAAAAAATAGAAAATGGCTGCTACTTCATTTGTTTATGTTTATGTTGATCATCATTATTATTCTAAAATCTTGTCGTAAATAAAGTTTACACCTTGTAAATATACTTGTTTACTCCACAATCTGATCGATCACCACTAAAACTAGATGTCTCAAGTCATAAATGTTTCGTATCGTGTGAAATAATCCAGAAAAGTGAAAAAATGTTGGCGTTACTACTACTCAGCAATATGAGTACAAAGCACAGGGCGGCGAAACGAAAATTGGCGGCGAAAGCAGATAAACCTGAGGCTAAGACGCCAGCTGAAGTAGTTCACTGCAGAACTTGCTTGAATACAGAGGATTTAGTGTCGATATTTTATAACAAAGAAAGTGAGGAGAAACGGACGCAGGATTTGAGGCTCGTCACCGGTTTAGAGGTACGTATTGTGTATATGGAGCAGTGGGGGCCCTGGGCCCAGTAGTAACAGCCCCGACTTACGAATTGTACGTCGTGGGTTCAAACAGTCAGACGCGTTACTTTGTGTAATTTATTTCATCACCACTGCTCTCAAAACAGTGAAAGAAAACATCGTGAGGAAACCGGCATGTCCTAGAACGAAAAATTCGAAGACATGTGACATCTATCAACCCGCACTGGTTTTTAGATTACAGCACACTCCCTCTCGAAGAGAGCATAGAGCACTGTTGTATTCTATTCTTGTAAAAATTGTGACTAATAAAAATAATCTGAATTTGATTATGTATGTGTACGCTACACTACCCTCATGCCTGGTCTAAGATAATTCTAACTAGCAGTGGCTGCATTGAAAGTAGCAGCAAAAATGTTTCTGAAAGTTGACCAGAACAATATTATAGGAAGAGGCTAAGTTGATAAACAAATCACTCCTTGAAAGTGCAATGTTCGACAGCTCATCTTGCTGTGGTGCTGTCACTACATGACACTGGCAGAATAGTCGACATTGGCTCAGTTGCCAAAAAGGAAATAAACAACAACCCCTTGATTCCGAAAGGGTAGTTAGAGGGTAGAGGGTAACTATAGTACTCCCACATTTTGTAACATTCAAATAAGTACCATAATATGAACGCAGGTTAGCTTATTGTCATAGCAGTCCAGTCTCCAGGCTGTAACTGGTAAATTCCTCATGGATATTTATTTATGCTTATATAGATATGTAATCACACTAATAATCACACTATAAAGGCGAAATTTTGTGTGTGTGTTTATATTATGTTATTGTTTCATAGCGAGAGGGACTGATTTATTCTGTTGCTCTCTGAGTGAATTCACAAGGAATGCATTATTTATAATAAGTTATAGATAGTTATAGTTAAGTTATGTATAAGTTAGGATAAGCGCATTTACCGCATTGGGTTATATCCTGTAATGGTATATGTAAGTAGAAATAAATAAATAAATAAATAAATGTTTGTTGCTTCTTCACGCTCAAACGGCTGGACCTATTTTGATAAAATTTTGTATGGAGGTAGCTGACACCCTGGATTAACATATAGGCTACTTTTTATCCCGATATTCCCACGAGATCGACATTTACGCGGGTGAAATCGCGGGGCGCAGCTAGTTTTTTTTTTTTTTTTTTTTTTTTTTTTTTTTTTTTTTTTTATCATTTAATCTGCAATCAGCCCAGTAGCTTTAATCAGATGGGATGTTGTTTCTTTGACTTTAAGAAAGTGCACATCCTGTGATGTGCCATCTCTTTCTGTTTTTCAATGAGTTTTATATGGAAGCTAATCGCATTCTTTTCAGCCGATATAGGCAGTTGTTGGTGTTTATGAGCTGTGTAGCCAGATGGTTGCTGTGTCGCTCAAGGCGTTGTTTGTAGGTTACAGAGGAACTCTCTATTTCCTCCCTGACTGTCGGAATTTCCAGGTAATCATGCACTTCCGTGTTCCGCGTGAACCATGGCGCATTGGTGAGGATCTTTAACACTTTGTTCTGGTAACGCTGGAGAATTTCAACATTTGAGTGGCTCGCTGATCCCCAGAGTTGTATACCATATGTCCAAATCGGTTTCAGGATACACTTGTAAATAAGGACTTTATTTTCCAAGCTTAGCGTTGACTGTCTGCCTATCAGCCAGCACATATCTCCAAACTTTCTATTTGCCTGTTCTCTTTTGGCCTTTATATGGGCTCGCCAAGTGAGTCTCCTATCCAGGTGCATGCCTAAGTATTTTACTGTCGTGCCTGTTGGCAAGACAGCACCGTCTAGTGTAACTGGTGAACAGTCCCCTCTCTTTAGTGTGAACGTTATGTGGACCGATTTTGCGGGGCTTGCTCGGATTCTCCACTTTTGTAGCCATAGTCCAATTTCGTCCAGGCATTCTTGCAGTTTTGCGGATGCTGTGTTTGCATCCCTACTACAGGCGAGGACTGCAGTGTCATCTGCATAGGTTGCAGTCACAACATTATCTGTGGTGGGTAGATCAGCGGTGTATATTGTGTATAGGATGGGACCCAGCACCGAACCTTGGGGCACTCCTGCTTCTATTTTACAGATTGATGACAGAGAGTTCTCGCATTTGACCTGGAATAATCGGTTTTGCAGATAGGACTTCAGTAACATGTACGCAGTATTTGGTAAATGGAGCTTTAGCTTATACAACAAGCCCTTGTGCCACACGCGGTCAAAGGCCTGCTGTATATCAAGGAAGACAGCTGAGCAGTATTCTTTTCTCTCCAGCGCTTGCCGTATTGTCTGGGCTACTCGGTGTATTTGCTCTGTTGTCCCATGGTGTGCGCGGAAGCCGAATTGGTGGTCCGGTATAACTTTTTGTTCTTTTAGTACTGGAAGGAGGCGTTTTAGGACCAACTTCTCAAAGACTTTCGAAAGCAAGGGGAGAAGGCTTATGGGTCTATATGATGTAACCTCTGTAGGAGGCTTCCCCGGCTTGGCTATCATGTTGATGATGGATATTTTCCATAGCTCTGGGAAATACTGTAGTCTCAGTATTGCATTAAAAAGGATTGTCAGCAGAACGATGCCTTTTCTTGGTAGTTGTTTAAGAACTTCTGCCGTTATTAGATCAAAACCTGGTGCCTTTTTTTGTTTTAAATGCATGATAGTTTCTTTTATTTCCATCGTTGTCACCAGTCTCAATAGTGGAGACAGTTGTTGATCGCTGTTCAAGACTTCATCAATGTCCTGCTCGGTGTGTGTATTATCAGGTTCATTGGGTTTGAATACATTCTTAAGGTAATTGGCAAACAACTCAGCTTTTTGTTGAGGCTTTCGTGACCAGTTTCCGTTAGCTTGTCTTAGTGGATGCATGTGTTCTTTTGGTCTTTTCAATGAGCTGGTCATTTTCCAAAGTGTATGATCCTCTGCTTTGAATGGCGATAGAGTCTTGAGTTTGTCTTGGAGGGTATTGTTCTCATTTTCTCTAAGCATTTCCTTCAGTTCCTTTTGTATTTTGTTGAGAGCTTTTTTGTCTTGACGATTCCTGCTGGTGTGCCACTGATGTCGCAATCTTCTCTTTGCAGCTATCATCTCTCGTATTTCCAGAGTAGTGTCATGACTTTGCGGTTTAGTTGCTATGAATGGAGTTGATAGCCATGCCGCCTTTTGTATTAAGTTAGTGGTATACCAAGCAGCGTCATCTATGTCGTCTACCGTTTTAAGAGGTATGCTCAGATTAATATTTTCATCGATATAGTCTCGAAAGGACTCCCAGTCGGTTTTATGGTTATACAGGGTCTCTCGTGGTTCTTTCCAGATGACTGTGGTACTTAAGGTGCATATCACGGGTGTATGGTCTGAGGACCCATCTAGACATGATTCTACTTTTGTATAGAGCCCCGACATCTTTCTACTGATAAAGAAGTCGATGAGATCCGGAGTTTTGTTAGGATCCGACGGCCAGTAAGTTGGTTCTCCTGTTGATATTACATTGAGGTTATAACTATCAATTGCCTTTTTTAGTTCTCGACCCCTTGTCGTCGTCAATCGAGAGCCCCAGAACGTGTTTTTTGAATTCCAGTCTCCCCCTACAATGTATCTGTCGCCAAGCATGTTAAAGAAATCGGAAAACATTTGTTCATCTATGCGATGTCGTGGAGGACAGTATACTGCAGCCACATTCAGTGATCCCTGCCAGTCATCTATGGATATTATGGCGGCTTGTATGTGTGCATGTGCAAAATTTGGTATGACGTGGTGTCTTATGTGTTCTTTAATTATCACAGCGGCCCCAGCATGTGATGTGCCATCTGGATGGTTGGCATAGTATATATTGCATCCTTTAATTTTTATAACTTTTTGATTGGTCATATGTGTTTCAGAAACTAATAATATATCTAATTTGTTGTAGTTTATGAGTAGCTCTACTTCTTGCTTATTCGGGGATAAGCCATTTATGTTCCATGCTCCAATTCTGAGGAATTTCATTTTTTCTGCTGGGCTATTAGTGTCGTTAGGAGCCCCATTAAGGTTCCTATTTGTTGAATAAGGATATCTATCTTCTGCGACTGTTTAATTATTATTTGCTCTAGCGAGCTTGTTGACTGAACTTGTTCATTCTCTTTTTTCCAGTTGCCAGTACTTGCAGTGTTGGCTACGTTTTCACTTGCGCGCATATTGGTTATTTCTTGGTTATTTCTGGGCTGTTGTGTAGTGTGTCTTGGGAGTTTTAATGGTGGGAAATCTTCTATTCGAGGCGTGAACGTATCCGTGGCTTTTACCTTATCTAGTGGGGCTTTTCTATTACCAGCATAAGCCATTTTGCGTGAACGAATCTCCTTATAGACTTGGCAGCCCTTGTAGTTGGCTGGGTGGTCACCTTGGCAGAGGGCACATGTGGCTGGCGAGTTCCTATCCTTTTTTACGCAGTCTGTAGTTTTGTGTCCTTGTGCGCATTTGACACACCTGTATGGGCGCATGCAATTGTTTTTCGTGTGCCCATATTGTTGGCACCTAGTACACTGTGGTATTTCAGTTGATTTCCTTGGATCTTCAATAGTGACTCTTGTGTGAAATATAGTTTCTATACTTTTTATTTCTGGGTTTTTGGGGCTAGGTTCAATGTTTACGAAGAACATGTTTAAGGGCTTTTTGTTTTTTCTGGATATTGCACAGATGATTTCACCTCGTACCCTGTTCCCTGTGTTTTCTATTGCTTCTGTTATAGCTGATTTAGGGGTGGTGTGATGTAAGTTTTTAATTACAATTCGGTAGCATTTATTTTGCTTCTGTGTAAATGTATGACCAATGAGGCCATTATTCCGGATGAGTTCTATTAAGTCCTTGTATATTTCAGTTGACTGGGTCATGACTCTTAGCTGATCTCTGTTAATTATTTTATAAGAGTAGCTGTCTCTAGGTATAGTATTATTTAACAGCTCTGTTAATTTTGATAGGTCTTCTATGCCATATAGTATGACCGGTGGTGGTTTGCTAATTTTTTTGGCATGAGTGGATGGATTTTCTGGTGTGTCATCAGTTAGATCTATAGGAAGTCCACTGTATCTGTTAGAAGTTGCAATTCCTATCTGTGCACTGTGGCTGGGCTGCTCAGCCTGTGGCGGGCTGTTCGGTCTCTTCCTTTTAGGGTAGCGGTCTGTAGGTACTCTTTGCCAAGAAGGAGGGCAAGGTTTCTTGGCACCATCATCTGTGGTATTTATCACTGGGGACGTTGTAGGCAAGTTCACTGAGTCAGTGGTCTTGAGGTTTCCATCTGAAGACGATCTCGGTCTTGTGATGAATAGGCTTGGATGGAAGGCTTGTTGCACAAATTTTTTGTTACTGCTGTTGCCAGTGGTATTCACCAACACAGGAGACTGGTCACCTACTCCTGTGCGGTCTTCGGTAACATTATCCATAATTTCAGGGGTAATTTATGATTTTATGTGGTAACACTGGATTGAATATGGTATCCCTTTTGACAATGACATTTTACTACAAATTTGAAAGTGTCAAAAAATTATTAATCCAAATGTGGGTATAAGTTTTTCACTGATAGAATCTACAAATGTTTTAACAGGGTTTTTGGCGTTTTTAGGATAATAAATCACTAGATAACGATTACACAGTTTCCGAAACACTTCAACTACACTTTAACAATGTTTTGGTGCACAACTTCACAGTATTTATCACAAATCGCGAAATTAATTGAGGAGCGTATGTGCTTCTGACAACTGTTTGACAGCCTCTCTAGGCTAGGCGCTAGGCTAGGCGCAGCTAGTTAAACAAATAAATTCCTAATGGAAAATGCCAATTACACTTTGCTTGACCCAGGACCCCCCACCCTCAGCTGTAGCAGTACTACATGTAGATGTAGAGTAATTAGGGCTTTGCAGAGTAATTATACAATTATATTAATTAATAACTTCATTAGGAATTCTCTTTTTGCAAGGCATATTCTAGCTTGAAAAGTTTGTTATTACAAGCCTTTTCAGTCTTTGTTTGTGGTAAGACTTGGTCAGTGCTACTGCTAATGGATGCTTCTAAGTCTTGTCTTTTGGCCTGCAGCAATAGACTTCTCCATTGGCTTCATCTTTCTGACTGACCGACTCCCTGACAATTTTAAAGTAATTAGTTTCATTGAATAACATTTTGAGTTTGAGACGTATGTAAAAGCTTACCCATATTTTTAGATAAAAATGGATGACGGTTTATCACAGAAGATCTGCGCACAGTGTATAGAAACTATGAACATGGCATTACAGTTCAGGAGAACCAGTCGGAAAGCTGAGAAGTCACTTCTTAACATGATCTCAGGTAAATAAACAGTTTAGCTACTCACAACCATTCTACACGCTTCCATGTCAAATCAAACATCAATCAATGTTATCAAAGGAGTCCTCTTAAGGCTGTTGACAAATCCTAAATCCGAAAATGTTCTCGTTTAAATCAAATAGACGAGACCGCCATTGCTATAAGCTGTCCGAGACAAGGCAATTTAGTAATTGATGATAAATGTGTAATTTTCAATTAGCTTACTGGTCAAGTGAAGCGAATCCCCCGCGGGATGCGGGACGAAATTGGCTGGCGCTGATTGTGTCACCTAACTTGTACAGAGGATGTTTAAGGGGAAGCGCTAAGGTAGCCCGCGACGTAACTCCAAAGAATGATGATTTCATGAAACAGTTATTCTTTGGACTTACGTGGTCAAGATTTCATGAAATAGTCATTCTTTGGGGTTACTTGGTCTTAGAGATTTGTGTTGATGACTTTAATGATTATAATTCTGTAAATACATATTAGTTACGGCCGCGAATCACATTGTAATCAACGTACAACTTAATACTGACCAGCAAATTGCAAAAAACGTAAAAAATATTGAATTTCACGGGCTACCCTGGCGCTTTCGCCTTAAACTGGCGCGATTAGTCGCGTGACTTCCTAGTGAAAAACAATCGACTCACGTAGTCGCGTTTCGCATCCCGCGCTTGATTCGCCTGAGTTTATTAAGAGCTTTAATTATTATTTTACTGTATGCTATAGGATAGCGTAATCAGCCCATAATATTCCCACTGCTGGGACACAAGCCTCCTCTCTGTGAGAGGGAGTGGGCTGTAATCCACCACGCGGTCCCAGTGCGGGTTGGTAGATGTCACATGTCTTCGAATTTTTGGTTCTAGTACATGCCGGTTTCCTCTCGATGTTTTCCTTCACCGTTTTGAGAGCAGTGGTGATGAAATTATTTACATAAAATAAAGAGCCTGTGACTGGGTTGAAACACACGATCTACAACTCGGGGCCGTTACCACTGGGCCATGACTGCTCCCTCTAAGATATTAATGACAAAACAGACAGTAAGAAAAAAAAAATGGTCTATTGTCATGAAAAGATCTTCATCATCTGCCTAGCCTTTTCCCAACCATGTTGGGGTCGGCTTCCAGTTTAACCGGATGCAGCTGAATACCAGTATTTTACATGCCAACTGCCTATCTGACCTCCACAATCCAGTTACTGGGTAATACAATGTCCCTTGGTAATACTGGTTGCCAGACTTTTGGGCTTCTGACGACCCGTAACGACTGTCAAAGATCCATGAATGACAGCCGGGACCAACGGCTTAACGTGCTTTCCGGAGCATGGAGGGTCTTGGTATGTAAAGATGGTCACCCATCCACACAACCGCGGCAAGCGTAGCTTAACCTGATCACGAACCCCAAGCTCGTAACATTATCGTGTCTTTAATTCCAGGCAAACCCAGACAAAGACACTCAGCACGACTCCAGAAGTCGTTACCAAAGCCAAAAATTAAGAAAGCTAAAGTAGAGAAGGTGGAACTGAATGACTACAGCTACGAGATTTTCAGCGAGGAGTTCCAGAATGAAGACGATGAAGTTTACGAGGAGTTGGTCCAGACGGAGACGAGGAGCAAGTTGAGAACGAGACAGGTATGGGGATCTTTTTTGGATGATTTGACTTAGTTTTACATTCAACAAGCGCATAATTCGGTCAGTCCCCATCATCATCTGCCCAGCCTTTTCCCAACTATGTTGGGGTCGGCTTCCAGTCTAACCGGATGCAGCTGAATATCAGTATTTTACATGGAGCGACTGCCTATCTGACCTCCACAACTCGGTTACTGGGTAATACGACACCCCTTGGTAAGACTGGTTGCCAGACTTTCGGGCATCTGACTACCCGTAACGACTGTCATAGATCCACGAATGACAGCCGGGACCAACGGCTTAACGTGCTTTCTGAGGCACTGAGGGGTCACGGTATGTAAAGATGGTCACCCATCCACAGACCAACCGCGGCAAGCGTAGCTCAACCTGATCGATCGACCCGTGCGGATTCATCCACGGGCCCCTCAATTCGATCCGTCCAATTCTCCTTTATTTATTTACAGCTACTTTCGCAGTTGGAATTTTGCCGATATTGTGTATATCCGGTGAAAGGTTACACGAGCTATAAATCAACTTTTCAACACATTTGCTCGAAAAATGCATTTACAAAGCCTGTATACATTCTTCGAAAGCATTCGTCTACTCGTTTGTAAAAACCAACTTACCGCACTAGTATCATAAATAACTATTTCCGCATCTTTCCAGAAAGCGCCGCCAAAATCGAAACGGATGACGATACCAAACCTGGCATCCTACAAATGTGGCACTTGCAGCAAGGAGTTCCGGATGAAGGCGACCTACAAGGCGCACATGAGGTTCCACACGAATTACTGTGTCTGTGAGGTCAGTACTGTAATTGTAGCACTGATGTATAACGACTTGTGTGTAATCTCGATTGCATCAAAACTTTAGGTTTGTTCCTTGAAAGACCGGCTTTGAAACTTAAGACTAAGGAAGAGATTGCTTCACACGTAAAAGTGACAGACCACGCTCTAAAAGCCATTATTTTTCTAAAACTCATCTGCCGTCTACTTCTCGTCATAACAGCCCTGACAAAAGCGTAAATATTCTCACTGTCTTCAAAATATAGTCATCTCACTCTAACCCACTGCTCCACAGGCATGCGGAAAGAGATGTCGCAACAACAATCAACTGCAAGAACACAAGAGAGCCCGCCACGGGCTGTATAAGATACACAAGTGTGCGTACTGCGAATATAGTTCCGCTACTAAAGAGGCACTTACGGTGAGTGAGGATTCATATAGGTGAAAGCGTCAGGATAACCCGCGAAATTCAAATTAATCACACTAATATTATCACACCCATCCGCAGACCAACCGCGGCAAGCGTAGCTTAACCTGATCGATCGATCTGTGCGGCTGTTATTATTTAACCACGAGCCCCTCACCAATAATAAAAAAGTCCCCGTTTTATCCTTCATATGAATAAGTCCTTTTAGTCCTTACCTTCAGGACCAGTTCACATGCTCATGGTGCTAAGTCCTCGCTGTAAGTGTAAGGTCTCCTTGATCTGCTGTTCCACTGAGGGGGGGAGGGGGGAGGGAGAAGGGAGAAGCCGGTTGCTCGTCGATGGTTTGCTGGAAATTAAACAATAAAAAAATATAATTATTATCATTTATTCACACTGAGAATCAGCACTTTTTAAATGTTATCACACCAATATTTTATAGGCGAAAATTTGTGTGTGTGTTTACATGTTTGTTACTTCTCACGCTCAAACGGCTGGACCAATTCTGATAAAATTTAGTATGGAGGTAGCTGACACCCTGGATTAACATAAGCTACTTTTTATCCCGATATTCACACGGAATCGACATTTACGTGGGTGAAACCGCGGGGCGCAGCTAGTATATATAATACTAGCTTCTGCCCGCGACATCGTCCGCGTGAAATTTCTTGTTACTCCGACCCACCCCGTCGCATCGCATCGCCTGCCCGCGCTATTACTTCGTTTTTGCTTAGCGTTCTTTCTGACTTTTTTTCTTTTTGCTCGGCTCTTAAAGGTCATAGCGTGATGTTAAATAGCCTATAGCCTTCCCCAAGAATTGGGCTATCAAATGCAAAAAGAATTTTTCAAATCCGACTGGCAGTTCCAGAGATTAGCGCGTTCAACCAAACAAACAAACAAACTCTTCAACTTTATAATATTATTAGTATAGATGAGTAAAATTAAAACGTCATGTCTTCCGAATCTCCAGATACACGAACGTCGCCATACTGGTGAAAGGCCGTACGTGTGCGATCACTGCGGCGCCACCTTCCATCGAAGATCGAACTTGGTGCAGCATATTGCTATACATCTACCTGAGAAGAACTTCCAGGTAAGGAGACAGTGAATTAATTTATCTATTTAGTTTGTAAGGAACCATCCTTAAATTACATCACACGTTAGGGTGCGTTTCCACTGTAGAGGAGCTGGGCGGAGCGGAGCGGAGACGTGCAGGAATCGTCCAATCATAGACGAGACGAGTGACGCGCTGAGGATTTCAACCAGTGATTGGTCGATTCTTGTACGTCTCTGCTCCGCTCCGCACAGCTCCGCTTCAGTGGAAACGCATCCTTAAGCGGGAAGCGCTAAGGTAGCCCGCGAAATTCAAATTTTCTTACGTTTTTTGCAATTTGCTGGTCAGTATGAAGTTGTATGTCGATCAAAATATGATTCGCGGCCGTAACAAATATGTATTTACAGAATCAGTAATACAACTTGTTAGGTTCGTATAATCCCAAAATGTCAAGATTTCATGAAATAGTCATTCTTTGGGGTTACGTGGTCTTAGAGAGTTGTGTTGATGACTTTAATGATTATAATTCTGTAAACATATATTTGTTACGGCCACGAATCATATATTCATCAACGTACAACATAATACTGACCAGCAAATTGAAAAAAAAGTAAAAAAAATTGAATTACGCGGGCTACTCTGGCGCTATCGCCTTAAGAGCGGTTCTGCACTACATCCAATCCGAATCCAAGAAAAGCCGGTCCGAAGTGACCTATTTATATGAGGGGTTGCGCACTAGATCCAAACTATATCCGTTCGAATTTAGAACATTCCCAATTCGGATTGAAGTCGGATCTTTAATTCGGATCGGATATAGTGCAGAACCGCTCTAAGGGGGAGGGAGGGTGTCAAAGAAGTGAGACATCATGTCATCAGGGGAGGAGGGATGCCGGGTCAGCGGGATTGTCCGAAAGGGTTACCGCTGGCCCGGAACATAAAGGGCTAAGGAAGGAACACGGGTGGGTTTTAGTCAGTAAGAGTCTGACACTCCCTTCCGCTCCACCCAGAGCGGGAGGGGTCATTTGATGATTTCCCATCCTGAAAAAAAAGGGGGGGAGGAGAGACGGACATAAGCTTCGTGGTGTCACATGTACAAATCCAAATTATTAAAACTCTAAAACGCAAATTCTGAGTAAAGTTATACCAAACGTAAACCTCGAAAAATGAATGTTTAAACCTAAGTTAATGCTGGTGTAATTTTACTCCGGATTTATTAATATATACAGCAGTGGCTTTTCGTGCGGCCGTCCCCATAGTTCACCTTGTAGATAAGTACAATGCGTGCTACGAAAGATGAGACTTGACCCCGCTTCCCCCGCTCTTTCCGCCGCCCCTATGACGTCCGGTCCCGTCCCGCACTCAGACCTCATACCGCTAAAGATACCTAAAATCGTGTACTGCGCATGTCAAACCACGTGGTGTGTCAAGTCTCATCTTTCGTGGCACGCATTGTAAGCTTTGTGTAAACTATAGCCGTTAGTCATTCTAAAACATGAGTCACACAGACCGAGCAGCCTCGCGAGGTGTCTTCGTGAAGCAGCTTTGGTCGGATAAATTCCGTACGACAGCTTACCGCGTGGCATTAATTAATCTGCATTCGCGACTTATTTGCCAAAAATGTAAACAAATATGAGTTTATGGAAAAATAACTTTAATTCCTACACAATAAAAGTGCAATTCACGCTAAAACTTGCATTTTTATAACTTTAATATACATTTCATAGTGCTAGTCACTCTGAAATCAATTTAATTGTCATTAAAATAAAGTTGATATTTGTTTAACTTGAAATAACATCAATTTGAATCATACATTTTGAATAGACTTTACTTTTTTTCATTGCTCTTTATTTTGAACTTCAAAAAAGGAGGAGATTATATTTAATTCTGCTTGATAGAGGCCCAAAAAAAAATATCGTTGCGTTAAAAGTGTGCGCGGTAAACTTACTGAGGCACCGTTGATATGCCTCGCGAGGCAACTCTGTCTGTGTGGACCCACATGTCTAACCGTCCCTGATTCGTGCCCAACTGACCCCTAAACAGTGCGACATGTGCCCCAAACGGCTCAAGTCGCGCAAGTTCCTACAGATACATAAACACAACGCGCACACCGGCAAGCGGTACGGCTACCTGTGCGGCATATGCGAGCATCGGTTTGAGAAGCCGAATAAAGTGCGCGCGCATATGCGGCGCGTGCACGGCGTTGCTGATGACCAGCAGGGGCCGATTGTTAGGGTGCAGCTTTAGGGGCGTTTGGGGTTTAGGAGGCCTATTGTGCCTCGTGATTGAGATTTTTTAATAGTTAGTTTTTTTTTAAGAAAATCGTCGGGCAGGCCCGCTTTAAATCACAATGAGAAAAAAAACAAAAAAGCTAAGTGTGAATGGGGACTTTTTACCCGACTGCGCCAGAAGGAGGGTTATGTTTTTTACCTCGTGTTTGAGTTTTTTTTTCTAAATATTGACACTTAACTTTCGAGCAAGTTTTTTTTTTACGAAAATTGTAGTCGGGCTGGCCCGAAATAAATGCAAAAAAAATATTTTTTAATGAAATTTGTTTTGTAATAATCTTCGTTTTTATTTACATTGTCACGATCAAATGGTTAATATTGTACAGTTACTAAAATATCAATGTAAAATTAATCTCAGTATATTTATTATTTATTTATTTTTTAGTTATTTTTGTGATAGTTGCATTCATTTTGAAATTTCGAAGTTTTTATATTGATGATCAAAACTTAGGTAAAATGACACGTTTTTATAATTTTATTTAAGAATTTTGTATACTTTTTGAAATAATGGTTCTTAAATCGTGGTAGAAGAAATCATTTAAAAGAAGTGCTTTTCAAAATGTAATATTACTCAGAAGATGTTAATAGGGTTTATTTTAGCAAAATCAAATGTATTTTATTAAACTGTAGGAATATAATGAATTCGTATTAAAGGCATTATAGTATCCAAATGAAATAATAATCAATTAATATTTTGGGGTCGTAAAAGAACCTTTATATAACCCATGTATAGCCATACAATTATAAAACTGCCAATATAATAATAAAATCACTTCCATTTTTTAGGCGAGTCCCCAAGCGGTATTTTATACCTCAATTATCGGGCCTAATACCTAGTTAGTTGCCATAGTAAATTAAATTAAATATAATATTGGTAATAAATAATCATGAATATTATTAAATAGTGAAGCTAGATTTTTAAATTAAATACTTAGTGATCTCTTAGAAGTATTATTTTAATGTATTATTATTGTAACAAAGTCGTAGAGCTACACTCCGCAAGCGTATATTTTATTTTTGACCCTATTTTTCATAGGTTGTGTATAATCGAAATATAGTAAGAATCTATACTAATTTTATAAATTCGAAACTAACTCTCTGGCGTGAAAAGGTAACATACAGAATGTTACCTTTTTGAGCCTAAACCAGTGAACCGATTTCTGATAAATGATTTTATTTTTGTCAGTAGGTTTGCACAAACACTTTTACACGTCAATCATATTTTTTTAAACTAGATGAGGTCGGCGTTTCCTATCTGACTACTCTGATAAGAAAGGCCGAAACAAACTCAGAGGTCACAATCTCTTTTAAAGTCTAGACATAATCTTGGTCAGGTTATATGAACATTGTAAAAGCCAATTATTTTTATAAGAGTAACCGTGGAGTTTCTTGCCGGCTCTTCTCAATAGGAAACGACCTAGCTTCTGACGTTTCACGCCCATGTTGGTTTATCCATACTAATATTATAAATTCGAAAGTAACTCTGTCTGTCTGTATGTTACCTTTTCACGCCTAAACCACTGAACGGATTTCGATAAAATTTGGCAGAGAGATAGATTGCATCCCGGGGAAGGACATAGGATAGTTTTTATCCCGATATTCCCACGGGATCTACACTTATGCGGGTGAAACCGCGGGACATAGCTAGTCTTCCATACACCTAGTGGGGACATCCAGATATTTATTATAATGAAAGGGATATTTATACGTAGTACCAGTAGGCACCACACAATCGGCCCTGTGCTCTCGACGCGGCCAAATACGGTAAGGTAAGGGCACATATTGTTTGACTTGCAATTTATTATTCGTGTCGTTTTCTTGCGCACTAGTGGTTGACATAAATATGTAGAATTTGTTAGTTTTGGCATAAGTCTGACGACGAGTCTTACCGAAGGGTATCGTATTACCTAGTAACTGGGTTGTGGAGGTCAGACAAGCAGTCGCTCCATGTAAAATACTGGTATTTAGCTGCATACGATTAGACTGGAAGCCGACCCCAGCATAGTTGGGAAAAGGTTAGACAGGGTTCTTTTTTTTTTGTTACTTTTCGCAAAGTAGAATGAGGGTTCCCTGAAATGACGTTCGCTAGGTGGCAGCACTGACACGTCAGGTCCAGGCATCTGTCAAAGAGCCTATATTTTCTTAAGTCATGACTGAATGATGAACGAATGAATGAATCGAATGATGAACGTCATCATATATTTTATATTGGAAGACCTCTTGTCACAGTGGTGCCAACTGGTGTCGTAAATTTTCACGAAAACTCTCATTATGGTGGTTTCCATACTTTGAGATTGATATTTTTTTTTTTTGTGAATGAAAGGTAGAAATTCAATGTTACTTTGAGAAAAATTTTGTATTATTTTTTTTTGTTATATTTTTGTATTATTATTTTGTCAACTACTAGTGACATGTTTTTAAATGAAAGAAACATGTTTTCTACTGTTTATGTCAAACACTAGTGCCGTTACCTTGTTTTTTGTGTGCGAATGTTGATTTACTTTGATTTGTGTAGCAACTATCAAATAAATAAAGGACTACCAAACGTAAAATCAAGAAAAACATATTTTTTTAACCATAAAATTTTTTATGAATAAAAATGTGATACCTACCCTAAAAAAAATTATAGGGCATTTTTTTTTCTTGAAAAATTTGTTTTTATACGTTTGATAGACCTTTACGGTTAGCTGCCAAAGTAGCATATGCTCCGTTAAAAAACTCCTGTACAGTACCCGGCGATAAATATTGCACATCGACCTTTGGAAAGAGACAATCGGCTAATTTCGGCTTTGTAGAGCGTTATCTCTGTCGCACGAAATACAAACAGTCCGGTATCTATTAGGAGCTGTTAAAACAATTATGATTTGCTTCTTTTGATAATTATTTTTATGCTTTGTATAAAATGGTTTTGTGTAAAAAAGGTCGATGTGCAATATTTATCGCCGGGTACTGTATTTAAACAAAGGTGAAGTTTTAATTAGGAGGTGCTTGGGGGAGGCCTATGTCCAGCAGTGGACGTCTTTCGGCTGAAATGATGATTGTGATGATGAAAGTTTTAATACGCTGTCTTGCCATGAACACGACTAAAAAGAAAAAGCTATCAAAAAGCTGTTGAAAGCTGTTGTACAAGTCAGTGGGATTGTCCGAAAGGGTTACCGCTGGCCCGGAACATAAAGGGCTAAGGAAGGAACACGGGTGGGTTTTAGTCAGTAAGAGTCTGACACTCCCTTCCGCTCCACCCAGAGCGGGAGGGGTCATTTGATGATTTCCCATCCAGAGAAATAAAAGCCGTTGTACAAAATATGAAACGCTTTGAAAGCCATTGCCTTTGTCTAGACCCTCAGTAAAGGGATTTATAAATAAATAATATAAACATAATACATTTTAAATTCTAATTCTTCCCCTTTCCCTCAACAGTGCAGCGTCTGCCAAAAATGGGAGAAGTCGAAGAAACGCCTCCAAGTCCACGAATATAAAGTCCACAGGGAACACAAATACAGGTACATATGCCCCGTATGTCAGGACACGTTCACCCGGCCGGGCAACGTCAGACAACACCTGGCCAGGAGTCACGGCGTGCCCAAGGAAGACCAGGGCGTCATCGAGAGATATGAGGTATTTTTTAACAAAAAAAAAATTTTTTTTTTTTGTGGACGGTTTTTGGTGTTTTCACCCTGTATTTTTTATTGGGCGGAAGACTTGTTTTTTTGTTTGTTAGCTGTTTTGAATTGCTTCTCATAATAACTAATCATACCATGAGTTGGCAAAGATTTAAAAAAGAAACAACAACAACAAAACAACAAAATTTTTATTCAAAAAAAAAACGTCCCGACTTTGTCAAAACACGCCTACTCTAGTCTTGATAGTTGCCGCTAGGTGGCGTGCCTTGTATTGTTGTAAACGTTAATTGCCGGATGCGACATATATATTATTTTCGTTCGCATTAATGTCAGCACCCTATAATTTAAAATTCAAACTCCTGACTGACTGATATATCAACGCACAGCCTAAACTGCTGGTCCTAGAGACATTCGATTCGGAGGGTGTGTTCTTTGTGAAGAGTAGGTATCCACTAAGAAAGGGTTTTTTCGAAAGTCCAACCCTAAGAGGGTGAATGGGGGGGGGGGGGGAATTTCACGCGGACAGAAGCTAGTAGGTTTCATGCGTGGCTGCCATTTTGGCGCGACAGTAAATATGCCTTCAATCCCCTTTCTTAAACCAAAAAGTAATTATAACTTTTAATTTAATTTGGAAGCAGAGCCTCTGCCCAGGGTGCTTACTCTTCAATTTAATTCCGATAGATCGACATTGGAATTGTGACGTTTCGTACTCTTGCGTTCGATGCTAGCGCCAAATGATTTTTAGATTGGGTGTCCATTTTGGAGAACTAAGTGGAATTGGGTTCGGGCTTGGCGTGGGCTAATTGTTGACAATATTGTTTTCAAGAGTACCGAATCACGTGACTGTAAAATTAACATTGGAATCATATTGGCATCTCATTGGAATTAAAATTAGTTTGTAGAGTAAGCCCCTAGGAGAGAGCAAGCACACAATAGCAAAACAAAAAAAGTAAAACTACCCTTGTATTTTTAACGGCCACAAAGCGGTTCTCAGGGGAAGTCTGCGGCGTCAATTTAAATTACCTAGCGAAACGATGCAGACGTGGTAAGTATCAATATCTGAACACGATAAAATAAAAATATTATAGATGTGATGTTCTTTATCTTAGGGGTCAACGATCGCTGCTATTTTTTTTTTTATTTGAAATGGGTTTGCTCTTGACTCTAGTCTAGGTCAGAGATGACAGAGACAAAGTCTACGATGGAGTGAGCTCACCCACAAGAAGCCTGTTCACTCTTACTTTGAAGAGATTCGGGTTGTATTTTTGTTAATTGAAATATGATTTAAAACAATATGTTTTATGGTGTTTAGATATCGATACTAATCACATCTTTGAAGTTAACACAAAAAAAATCAGATTTTTCTACTGATATTTCAAGTGAATACACTGACTGCGGTCGATGACCCCACAAAAAAATTCAAATTGATTTCGTGTTTGTTTTATCAGGTTTAGGATACCCATCACGCCTGTGGAGTTTCGTTAGGCTATGGTCTCCTATTTTATGCCAAACGTGGCGTCTGATGTTAGCGTCAACGTTTAATTCCGTCCGATCGACGTCTGAATGCAACGCACAGCGTCGGCGGTCAATACATCCGCAGCAGAGAATGGCGTTTTAGTTGCTGCTCGCGAGCGGTCGATCCGACTGCATCACTAATTTTTTCCCAACATTGATACTTATAAATATTGTTTTTATGATTTTTGTCACTTTTATCATACACTGCATTAAAAGATTTAACTGCTTCTACTAACAATTAGTCTTTTTCTTTATTAAACCTCATCATTTTGTATGACGCGAGAGACGACCTTCACGCTGCAATGGTTCGAAATGACTAGAGACGCGACGCACAGCGTTTAGATGCCGCGTACGGCGTCAAGACGCCAACGTCGACGTGTGAAAGAGACCACAATAGTACATTTCTATAGTAAACATTGTGACGCAGCGTACGACCTAACGGGACGCAGCGTACAGCGTGAAATAGGAGACCATAGCCTTAGCTAATTTAATTTCACCCTGTATATCCAGTTTAAGATAAGATGTATTTCGATAGATTTAACCCTTTTAGTGCCACGGAACGCAGTCGCGCTGCTATCATTAGTTCCGAAAAATGTCAGCGTCGCGACAGCGCTACTTTTGACAGTTCACTTTTGGCGCGCACAGGTGACAGTCGTGTTACCGCATTTGTATTTTTATTCATTATATTGCATTCTAACTATCTTCGATCGCATATTTTTTACATAAACATCGTGATTATTATTATTTTAATAATTCTAATTTTGATTTCAAAAATGTCGGAAACAAGTGAATTTTACGATACAGACGTTGAATTGTGGCATTTTTCGCATATAGTGGTAAAATATGTATGGCATTTAAAGGGTTAATGATTATCCTTGTATTGTAACCGTTGGTTTCTATTGGCCCAGGTACACTTGCCCACGCTGCCCGAAGACCTACAAATGTCCTGATCATGTCAGGAGGCACCTGGTCAACTTCCATAAGGTTCCCAGGTCAGATCAGGGGCCTGTGCAGAAGTACGTTGTGGACCGCTAAGCCCTGTGTGCACGGCACGGTTACTTTACGACACAGCGTACAAACCGCGCCGTCCGCCTTCAAAGCGAGAGTGAACAGGCATCTTCTAGGCACGCTCGTTCCATCATAGACCTCATCCATCGCTCTCCGTCAGGCGTGATCGAGGTTAAGAGCGGCCACCATCATCTCGCATCACAACTCGTGATAAATATCTATTGTTTAAATTAGGTTGACAAATCATGAAGCGCGTTAAGCCGTTGGTTCCGGCTGTCATTCTTGGATCTTTGACAGTCGTTACGGGTCGTCAGAAGCCCGAAAGTCTGTCAACCAGTCTTACCACGGGGTATCGTATTACCCAGTAACTGGGTTGTGGAGGTCAGATAGGCAGTCGCTCCATCTATAATAATACTGGTATTCAGCTGCATCCGGTTAGACTGGAACCCGACCCCGACATAGTTGGGAAAAGGCAGACAGATGAGGTTGACAAATCATATTTTTTGTATTTTTAGTCATTCATCATCACAATGATGGCGATCAAATAACGCATATTTTGTAGTATAGGTAAATACATAATCATTGTTTATACTAGATGTAAGTAATATATTTAAAAGAAATTATTAAAATCTTTTTTCAATTTATTGTTTAATTACTGCGACTGTTGCATCATGCCTCTCCCCATGACTTCCAGCTCTTTCGATCCAGCAGTGCGATTCTCTAACTATCTCAAGGTGAAGTGAGCGTGGAGTGAGCTGTCAATTCCTAGCAAAAACAAACCCACTTCACCTAAGTTTTCACGGTGAGATTTTTACAGAATCGACCGGCCGCGGCAGGGCTAGTTTGTTTTGTCCAGATCGTCCCGCCATCTTCTACGGGGTCTGCCGCGACGCCTTCTAGCTGTCTCAGGGCTCCACGTGGTGGTTATTTTGTCCCACAGCTCATTGGGCATACGGCAGATGTGGCCAGCCCAGTCCTACTTCAGCTTATCGGCTTTTTGAGCGCCGTTAGTATTATATGTTTTGGAGCGCAGTGTGGTGTTGCGAATAATTGTATGGTCTGTTTAATGAAAACTTTTAAATGGAAAAATGTTTGGCGTTGTGGGTCTAAAGAATAATTTAGTTTTCTAAACTACATTTTTCTTTAGAACCGTTATCCTTTGGGGAAAAACAGACGAGCTGCTATAGGATTTTTATCTCACGAAACGACGCGCGCTTTACTTGTGGTTATAGTGTGCAAACACGCTGTGAATGTGCGTGTAACTGCAGGAGCCCTCGGTACCGTCCGAGACAATGGCGAAGACGGAAGTGTGTGTTTTATACTGATGCTTGGTACTCCTCATTTTCACGCTGTAAGCACACATTCACAGCGTGTTTATACACATGGTTATCACAAGTAACTGCCCCGTTGGTCTCGTCGTCGCAACCGCGACTACTGTGCGTGGTGTCCTCTGGGTTGGAGTCCCTAGTCGGGCAGTGTTATTGATTCCATTAGAATTTTTCATTAGCAATCCGGAGTTTGGTGATACCCCCGTGGCCCCGTGGAAAGAGTGTTAACCCGTTGGTCCAGCGCCTGATTTCTCCCCGGTCGTGTCAAATTGCCGTCCCATCGGACTATGAGAGTAAAGGAACAGAGAGTGTACCTGTGTTTACGCACACACTTGTGCACTATAATATCTGCTGCGTACCTGGGGGCTTACTCTCCAAACTAATTTTAATTCCAACGAGATGCCAATATGATTCCAATGTTAATTTTACAGTCACGTGATTCGGTACTCTTGAAAACAATATTGTCAACAATTACCCCACGCCAAGCCCGAACCCAATTCCACTTAGTTCTCCAAAATGGACACCCAATCTAAAAATAATTTGGCGCTAGCATCGAACTCGAGAGTACGAAACGTCACAGTTCCAATGTCGATCTATCGGAATTAAATTGAAGAGTAAGCACCCTGGCTAACCTCCGCGTTAAGATAGGCAACTGAGACGAAATCTGTCGAGGGATTAATATTATTTTATCACAAGTAAAGCGCGCGTCCCTTCGTGAGAAAAAAATACTGTAGAATGTAGGGGAAATAAAATAATACAACAACAATTTACATTAGTTAACTTAGTTTATTTTAAACCTAATTATTGTGCGTCATTTGTACAAAGTACGGACTAACAAATAAATGCTACATTTGTGCTTTGGCAAGAGTAACTTATAATTAATAATTTATCTATATTTTTTACACACACCACACAACATAACCAGCCTATAATGCTCCCACGGCTGGGACACAGGCCTCCTCTCTGTGAGAGGGGGTGATTGTGTACCCACGCGGGTTGGTAGATGTCACATGTCTTCGAATTTTTGGTTCTAGGACATGCCGGTTTCCTCACGATGTTTACCTTCACCGTTTTGAGAGCAGTGGTGATGAAATTATTTACACAGAGTAAAGCGCCAGCCCGGGTTCGAACCCACGACCTACGCCTCGTAATTCGGGGCCGTTACCACTGTGCCACAACTGCTGACCACTGCACACACCAAATATATATAGGTACATATTATAGAGAGATTGGAAATGTTCTTTAGAAAAGTCAGGTGCGTTGTACTCGCAACTGACGCGCGTGTATGGCCAGGGGGCTTACTCTCCAAACTAATTTTAATTCCAATGAGATGCCAATATAATTCCAATGTTAATTTTACAGTCACGTGATTCGGTACTCTTGAAAATAATATTGTCAACAATTACCCCACGCCAAGCCCGAACCCAATTCCACTTATTTCTCCAAAATGGACACCCAATCTAAAAATCATTTGGCGCTAGCATCGAACTCAAGAGTGCGAAACGTCACAATTCCAATGTCGATCTATCGGAATTAAATTGAAGAGTAAGCACCCAGATGTGATGTGATCGTAAACAAGACAAAAGAAATATTCAAGGATCGTAGCAGGTGGTGTTCTGCCCCCCAGAATGGGAAGAAGGCGTGAGTTTATGTATGTGTGTGTGAGGGGCCGTTCAAGTATTAAGCAGCTTTTTTGCAATTATTAACCCCCCCCCCTCTCCTCCCCTCGTCAGCAATGCTCTTCGCGTGCTTGCGTAAACATTGGTACAGACGCCAGCACATCAAGCTACCCGAAACTGTAAAATTTTCCCAATCAACTTTGAACCTTCTGCTTTAGACAAAGTTGAAAATCTATTAAAGAAATCTCACAGATTGTGATAGGTTGATGTGCTGGCGTCCGTACTGTATGCATGTTTCAATGTGTTCTGGTTTCTTTATTGATTCATCAGCAGCAGTTTTTTTTTTCAGGATGGGAAATCATCAAATGACCAAATGACCCATCCCGCTCTAGGTGGAGCGGAAGGGAGTGTCAGACTCTTACTGACTAAAACCCACCCGTGTTCCTTCCTTAGCCCTTTATGTTCCGGGCCAGCGGTAACCCTTTCGGACAATCCCGCTGACCATGAGCAGCAGTTAGGTATATTAGGCGTTTCGTTTTCAAGCATAGACAAGTAGGGTTGCCATGTGTTCAAACCAAAATCGACAAAATTTTGTAGAAAATCCGAAAAAGTATAAAAATAAATACTGCTGACGTCATCACTATCCAAACCTGGGGGGTTTCCCCCATGTCATCAAAAATAAGCAAAGCAAAGACCCCCGCCCCCCCTTTAGTGCTTACTTAATACAAACGGCCCCTGTATCAATAATTTTATCACAATGAATTTTGAATAATTTTACTAGTAGTGTATTTACAATTACAGTTTCAAGTATAGTGTTACCCAGTAACTGAGTTGTGGGAGGTCCAAAGGCCAATTCCCGTAAATAAATTGTTCAAAATCTAGTCCCAATGTCATCTCGGCGTTAATTTTGTTTTTGTTACGTAAATATAATTGCTTTATTACCATTCATTCAATTATTTTACAAAGAATTTCACACAGACGTTTTTCACTTCTTTCAACCCAGAAGTTATGTCTTGTGAACAAGAAGGTTGGTTATAAATGGCTAAATGGTGGGTATTACAATAAAAAAAAGTATCACTACAAAAAGTGCTTTTAAGACAGTGGGTACCATGATTTATCACTTTTTTCAATATCTTTTAAGTATTTTTGAAGAATTATTTGTAACTTTAGAACCTTGCTGTAAACACTCGAATTGTCATAACTTTTAAGGAGATCAAGTTAGGGCTATGCCACAGAGACATTTTTTACTGCAAATAACCCCAACTATCGTCGTGTTTCATTTGATCCACGATTTTTTGCTGTAGCTACAATTCCCAAGTTAGGGGCCAGGCCAGCATGGACCACGGTGTAAATGAAGTTATCATGATCATTTAACTGATAATATTTTGTGATATTGATGACAAGATGTCGGCGATACATCGACTCATTAAGATGAAAATCCAGGAACTAATTTTCTAAAGTTTCTTCTGTCTTCAAATAAACTTTTCACGAATATTACCTGAAACAATGAATATATTAGATACAGTAATAAAAATCTAAATTCACTGACAGACAACGCGCAGCCTAAACTGCTAGAATCATGAAATTTTGTGCACGAGTTCAGTAAGAAGGATTTTTGTTGAATACTTTTTAAATAGCTAAGAAGGAAGTGCACCCTGAGATGGTGGTTGATAGAAGAAAAACCCGCCAAGTGTGAGTTGGTTTCGCATATACGGTTTCTGTACCACCAAAACTACCTAATAATAGTTTACCTTCTTTTTATCGATGAAAAAGGCTGGATGGGAGGATGCTCGAATGGATGGTGGATGTGTGTTGTTGATTTGTTGTGAGTATTCTATTCTATGTTCTCAAGTAGATGTTTTATTATGGTTCCGTAACCAAAGGGTAAAAACGAGACCCTATTACTAAGACTCCACTGTCTGTCTGACTGTCTGTCACCAGGCTGTATCTCATGAACCGTGATAGCTAGACAGTTGAAATTTTCACAGATGATGTATTTCTGTTGCCGCTATAACAACAGATAATAAAAATAAAATAAAGTTAAAATTTAAAGGAGTGTAAAAGAAACGTTTTTTTTTGGCGTTTTATTACTTGTGATACGGAACCCTTCCGACCGCACTTGGCCGGTTTTTTATTTGCCATGACATTATTATTTCCTATCAATTCGTTTTTGGCAGACAGGCAGACGGAAAGACTGCGTAGGCTTAGTAATAGGGCCCATTTTTCACTCTTCAGGCAAGCAGGTATGATTTTCCCATCTCAAAAAATGCCCAAGCGCGTAAAGTTTTCACTTCAAAAAAAAAAGATACTTTTGGAACAGACCATAAAGAAAGAAAGTGTCGTTGTTGAGCAAGTAAAAAAAAGTCTCACCTGTGTAAATCCAACTAGTAACATTAAAAGCACATGTCCTATTGACCACGTTAATACTCTGAAACAAAAAGAAAACAACATATTACAGTATCCGGCGATAAATATTGCACATCGACCTTTTTACACAAAAACATTTTATACAAAGAATAAAAATAATTATCAAAAGAAGCAAATCATAATTGTTTTAACAGCTCCTAATAGATACCGGACTGTTTGTATTTCGTGCGACAGAGATAACGCTCTACGAAGCCGACATTAGCCGATTGTCTCTTTCCAAAGGTCGATGTGCAATATTTATCCGCAGTCCAGTCCAGTCGCAGTGCAGTCCGGTATCTATTAGGAGCTGTTAAAACAATTATGATTGGCTTCTTTTGATAATTATTTTTATTCTTTGTATAAAATGGTTTTGTGTAAAAAGGTCGATGTGCAATATTTATCGCCGGGTACTGTATGGTTAAACCAACATGGGTGTGAAATGTCAGAAGCTAGGTGTACGGTTTCAATTGGTCGTTTCCTATGGAGAAGAGCCGGCAAGAAACTCCACAGTTACTCTTTTAAAAATAATTGGTTTATACAATGTTTTCAAATTACAGTGGGTATGGGAGGACAGCGTAGGCCTGTCAACAAGTACGAGATACTTGGTTCGGCGAGGTTCCTGTCTGTCGCCTCGTGTGCTGAGCGTAACTCCCGCAGTCTGCACACGCTGGACTTGTTGTCTCCCTCTAACTATATCTCTCTCTCCCTCACCTGTCCTCGGCGAGGTTCCGCTTTCGTTTCATGAGATGAGTGTAACTCCTGCAGTCAGCGCACGGTGGACATTTTGTCTCCCTGTAACTGTATCTCTATCTCTCTCTCACCTGTCACACATGTCCTCGGCGAGATTCCTGTCCCTCGCCTCGTGTGCTGAGTGTAACTCCTGCAGTCTGCGCGCGGTAGATATGTGGTCTTTTACTTTGGAGACTGATTCTGATATGTCGCGTACTCTCATCATGTAAGTTTCTGCTGCGTTTCCTGGAGAGAAGATGGTCAAGTTAGCATTTTGTTTACAGTAATGAATTTGGTTGAGCAAAGTGGCCGTTCAAGTATTACGTAAGCGGATTTTTTTCAATTATTAACCCCCCCCCTCCATTTGCAATTGCCTCTACCGTTGACGCGTGCCGCTCGTATATATGCACACTAAGGCAAAGTCAAAGTCAAAAATTTCAAATAGGCACATTAAAGGCACTTTTGAACGTCAAAAATTACAATAAAATAAAATTGATTCTAGTCGCCCCTTCCAAAAGATACAATGCGTGCCACGAGAGATGAGACTTGACCCCGCCTCCCCCGCTCTTTCCGCCGCCCCTATGACGTCCGGTCCCGTCCCGCACTCAGACCTCATACCGCTAAAGATACCTAAAATCGTGTTCTGTGCATGTCAAACCACGTGGTGTGTCAAGTCTCATCTTTCGTGTCACGCATTGTAGTGTCCGTATGGAGGAGAATGAGCAAGAAACTCCACCGTTACCCTTTTAAAATGTTTCACAAGGTTTTGTATACATAAACTATTGTTATTTTTTTTCTTAGCCTATTGTGTGTCCCACTGCTAGGAAAATGCCTCCCCTTTTTTCTTCCAAACCTCAAACCCAAAGGGCCATGTTGGCCCTGCAAATGATAATAGATCGTCACGCCATCATTATATATAACTAGCTTCTGCCCGCGACTTCGTCCCCACCCCGTCGCGTCGCATCGCCTGCCCGCGCTATTACTTCGTTTTTGCTTAGCGTTCTTTCTGACTTATTTTCTTTTTGCTCGGCTCCTAAAGGTCATAGCGTGATGTTAAATAGCCTATAGCCTTCCTCAAGAATTGGGCTATCAAATGCAAAAAGAATTTTTCAAATCCGACTGGTAGTTCCAGAGATTAGCGCGTTCAACCAAACAAACTCTTCAGCTTTATAATATTAAGTATAGATACATACATTCATTATACAAATTATGTGAAGACGATGCACCTAGAGTAAAATTAGTCTACCACAAAAGGTTAAAATAATCTAAAACGACGAAGCAGGCAAAACTTACCTAGCTCCATTTCTTTATCATCGTCATAATCCTTTGCTTCCTGTTCCTCGCTATCTATTAACATGTCGAAGAATACCTGTAAACAAAATCAAAATCTTTTATTTCACATAAACCTACATGGGCACTTGTGAAACGTCAGAAGCTAGGTGCACGGTTCCGATGAGGGTTTACGTGAAAATTTACGACACCAGTTAGCACCACTGTGACAAGAGGTCTTCCAATATAAAATATTGACGTTCATCATTCGATTCATTCATTCGTTCATCATTCAGTCATGACTAAAGAAAATATAGGCTCTTTGACAGATGCCTGGACCTGACGTGTCAGTGCTGCCACCTAGCGAACGTCATTTCAGAAAACCCTCATTGGTCAGTTACTATGGAGAAGAGACGGCAAGAAACTCCACGGTTCATCATCAACATCATTTCTGCCGAAAGATGTACACTGTTGGACATCCAAGCTTCGACCGGTTCTGTGCTTTTCGCATCCAACGGGTTCCTGCGGCCTTCACAAGGTCGTCGGTCCACCTTGTGGGAGGCCTTCCAACGCTACGTCTTCCGGTACGCGGTCGCCACTCCAGAGCCTTTCGGCCCCATCGGCCATCTGTTCTGCGAGCAATGTGCCCTGCCCACTGCCACTTAAGTTTGGAAATTCTTCGGGCTATGTCGGTTACCTTGGTTACCCTGCGGATCTCCTCATTTCTGACTCCTGCCTGCTTGCTGCTGCAGCAGGCGGTATCCTCTGCTCTGCGGTTTTTATTGCCGGCCTTAACACACGCGTCGTGGAATTAAGAGCTCGGGCGGAGGTAACAGCGCGAGAGCAGGCGACAGCCCGAGCAGTCAGTGTATGCTAGGCGATTGCTTGACCGCACGTTGAAATTTCACCGCCCTGCCGACCGCCCGAAGCAGTCGCGACTGCTCGAGCGGTTCCGTGTGTGTGTACGTGGAAAATTGTATATCATCATTCACACATTCCAACCATCGTTTCTTTGGCCTTCCCCATAAAAATGAATGGCTGGCAATGACAAGAGCAGGTCTAAGCCCAGAGGCAGGTTCGGTGCAAAGGACATCGACGCATAACTGTCTGTCTGTTACCTCTTCACGCTTAAACCGCTGAATCGATTTAGATGAAATTTTGTATAGAGATAGTTTGAGTCCCAGGAAAGGACGATAGTTTTATCCCGATATTCCCACGGGATCGACACTTAGGCGGGAAACCGCGGAGCGCTGCTAGTTGTTGATAGTATGTCATGCTCACTCAAATGTCTCGCTGACGGTGGCGTGTGTGTTGGATCATATAGCTCCCTTCAAAATGGTCGTGCTGAATAGTGCTGATTTATGCGTCATGTTCGTGAACGGGCGCCGTCAGTTGGGGCTGGTCATCACTTAGCTGCCTCGGCTTACTTTTAATTAATTTATTTTTGGATTGTAGTTTGTTAAGTACTATTTGTTGTACTCTGGACGCTTTTAACACGTACGTCTTTCTTAATTTTTTACATCGTTCTCACATTATATAATTTTAAAATCAAAAGTAATGATGTAACTAATATTTTTGTAAAATATCATTTAAAAGAGTGTCCATGGAGTTTCTCGCCCGTTCTTCTCCATAGGTACCTACGCTTTGGAATGGGCAACTAGCTTCATATTTTCTGACTGACCGACTTCTTGACAAGTCAAAAGTGCCTGTAAATGGTTTAATTGAAATAAATGTTTTGAGTTTGAGTTTGAGTTTGATAATGGCGTCTCTTGTCGCTGCCGGCGCGGGAATTCCGTACTCTATGGTCGGCCCATCCATAGACAATCACAATAACAACATTAACCGAAAAAAAAAATACTCACAGTCTTTTGGCTAAAAGTACTAAAGCTGTTGTCGAAGCAAAAGCGGTAGTCTCCATTCAACGTGGCCGTGTGTCGGTGCGAGTTCTCTGGCTTCTTATAGTCGGCGACTATGACGCGGCCCACCGGGTCCGTCATCTGGAAGGACACGTCTAGGTCGCCGTGGGTTGAGTCTATTACCTGGATACAAAAGTGAAATATTTTAATGACGCTTCCACTGTTACGAGATAGGGCGTTTTAACAGGCTGCGAAAAAAAAATGGGTTATATTTTTAAATTTTTCAGGAAGGCTATAAGGCTTTATAACATCGCGTTACGACTCTTAAAAGTCGAGCAAAAAGGAAAAGTAAGAAGGCACGCTAGGCGAAAACGAAGTAGCACCGCAGGCAGGCGATGCGATGCGATGCGTCGGAGGAACAAAAAATATCACGGACGAAGTAGCACCGCGGGCAGGCGACGCGATGCGATGCGTCGGGGAACAAGAAATATCACGGACGAAGTAGCACCGCGGGCAGGCGATTCGATGCGTCAGGGGACCAAGAAATATCACGGACGAAGTAGCACCGCGGGCAGGCGATGCGATGCGTCGGGGGACCAAGAAATTGCACGCAGACGAAGTCGCGGGCAGAAACTAGTCTCTCTTAGAAAAAGCCAAATCCCGCGCTTGATTAATTGTTTATTAATTTAACTAGCTAGCTATAGACACGTTTGATTAATTTTTAATTGAAAAACAAGCTTGGTCGTGATTATGTGACTATAATAATATCGAATCAAATACGGTCGCCCACGTCACTGGCAACACTTGCACTACGAAAATCGCCCTTACTGCTACGACTTAAGGGGGACGCGCTAAGGGAGCCCGCGAAATTCAAATTTTCTTACGTTTTTTGCAATTAGCTGATCAGTATTAAGTTGTACGTTATTAAAATATGATTCGCGACCGTAATAAATATGTATTTAAGGCCAGGTATTCCGAGCGCTGTAGGTATTTAACGCATACCTCAGCCCCCGCAAGGAGTAGCGATACGTAATAAGTTACGATGCGCGGGGACGCGCGCACCGCTCACGAGTTCACGAACTCGAGTAGGTACTAAGTTGCGTCACAGAGTAGAGCAATGCAGTAGATCAACTTGAATTGATTAGTATAAGTTTATTTTGTTTTATTTTTCTAGTAGTAGTTATTTTTAAGGTTATAGATAGATTAGATACGTATTGTATAAACTTGATACTAATTATTAAAAATAATTTGTATACTTTTTTTTTATAAAAAGGATTTAAAATCTGACTGACTAAAATCAAATATTCGTGCTACAGTATAAAAAATCAAGCAGTAGGCACACTTACTTTAGGAGAATTGTGTTACAATTCTTGAATTACAATATCAATGCATATTGTAATTCAAAAAAGCTTAGAGGTATAAATGTTCGTCTCGTGTAACACATAATGTGAAGCGTGACTGTGTGAGTCTCAATAAAATAAAAATAAAGTATTTTTATTTTGACGTGACAACGTCTAATAAATCGATGAAGCTGGTTGCACTCACGAAAAAACATGACTCATGTAGCGTTACCTCGCGGCCTCGCTCTGTAGCGTTCCATGGCGGCTTGAAGTGCAAGCGAATATTAACAAATGCAATGCAATTATTCCATCAGTATTTTCTTATGACGTTGTCACGTTCAACTATCGTCAGCAAACCGACTTTACAGACAACCGATTTTTTTATTAAATTAAAAGTAAACACTTTTATATCTGTAAAATATCCAACTCTGCTGTCAAATAAATCGATATGATGCGTTTTTTCTTGGAGCTGTGTCATCAGGTAATTCATGTCAACAATTCGTCGTCCACTGATGGGTTGATGGTTGGTTGGTCGTGTTCGATTTCGTTTTCAACGCTTAGAGTGTAGTTTTCAATTTCCTCCATTGTTCTAAAAACAGATTATTTTAATATAACCTATTGAATTCCACATAATTATTATGTAAAACAAAAAGTAGCAACTTACTCATTGATATTATTATTAGGTGATACATTATTATGTTCATCTAAAGGCATTTCAGCATGTGTGACATGGGCATTGGCAGCATGAATAGTCGTTCTGTAACAATAAAATATATTTTTTTGTTTCAATATTCATAGTTGTTAGCATGTTTTAGTGTGATTTTAATTGAATCGGTTAAAACAATATAATTGATTATTAATAAGTACAATACAGTTACTTACTCCTCAATCCTAAGATTATTCAAGTAAACCATGCTCTAAAGTCATCAATGGAGACACTTTATGTCCTTCCGCATGCTCTATTGATCTGTAACACAAAAGTTGTTTTTGACTTGTTGGTAATTAATTAACAAGTAAAATTTTAAAAAACTTTATTATTATTAAATCAGTCTGTTTAATAGAGACAACTGCATTGAAATCGATTCATCCGTTTTCCGTTTAGGAGCTACAATGCCAAAGACAAATACACACGCACACTGACATACAGACAGTTATACAGAAACAAAGATACGCAAACAGTAATAATAATTAATAAATAGGTACTTTAATTTTAATAATAAAGTAGGTATGTATGTGACCCCCACATACATACGTACCTACTTAATTCAAGTATATGTATTTAATTTCTTTATGTAATTTTTATGGTGTTACAATAACAAGTGAGATACTATTTAATTCAAATATGTAGTAAAAAATAGAGAATGCCTTTAAAATAAATAATATAAAAAAACTTACTCGATATTCGCCGAATCATTAGTTGATACATGCGCACTGCGCTTGGCCTGCAACTGCATTGCTCTAAAACATTAAAAACCCACGTAAACATTTCAAGCCAAGTTTCTTTTATTATTCCATTTGGAGTGGCATAATTAATAATAAACATGCAATAACAAAAATCTCGAGTGAATTCTACACACTGTTCCTCTTGCAAATAAATACTGAATAAAATTATGCATTGGAGAACTTCTCTATAGCCAAACTAGCCATTGATTTTTTTATGTATTTCAAAAATCTTAGCATTCTCTAGTAGTATTGATATTTTTATACTGTGGCTCACCACATTACAATACAAATAAAACATTTAGGTAGGTACTTACTTCTTCACATATCTTTGGAGTGCATTCTTTCTATTTGTTTCTTTTATTGCTTTACACGACTTTTTTCGCCTGCGTTGTTTATTGCCCATTATAACTAACAAATAAACTCTCAAAAACAGATGATAAGTTTCGCGAAGTTGTCGCGGAAAAAACTGACACAGGTCCGTCGTCCATAAGCGCCAGCACGCGACTGAACGGCCCCGTAGGAGCCGCCGCGGGCGCTTTTAATTCATATTTAAACTTAGTAATTAAGAAAATCATTTTATCAAGTCAAACTCTGCGAATTTGTCTATAACTAATTAGTTTCTTTAATATAGTACAAAAATTAAATGTAAAAAGTCAGTAATATAGTCATAATATTGAAAAAACGTTTTAAAAAGGGGTAACTTTGCGATTTTTTTCTATCGTGTGAAGTTCATCAGGTCTTGCAACTGAATGCGATTTTGTCTAGACAAGATCCTTAACTAATACAGATATATTTTTTTTTAATTTAAAACCCTATATTCTTTGTCTCAGATTGTTTTAAAAAACTTAAATTCGGGGCCACCTAGCCTTAAAGAATTATAATCATTAGAATCAGTAATACAACTTGTTAAGTTAGTCCTCTTCTGCCGCTTACGGCGGGAACACGGGCACGCGTTAGCACTCATCCGTGAACCCGCCGCGACTGTCCGTCACCGGACCGTCCTCTGGGGAGTACTCCCCATCACTGGCGCACCAAAACACATAGCACGTCGTGACTACCCCAGGGACCAAGGCACGGCTACTGAAACCCCCGCCTCGACAATGCGGGAACCCACCGGGGGGACTATAGACACACCTCTGCAAACCCTTCAGGGATTTAAAGCGTGATGTTACGATAAAATAATTGGGGCGTTAAATTGTTATCAGTCATGTTTGGTCAGTCACGAAATAACACCATTTCACTATTAACTAATATATTTGTATTATTATCACTTATTTTATTGTTCTGATAAAACTTGTCAAGCAGGTATGGTCAACCTTTTATTTCTATAACATAACAGCGCTGTAACTGTATTCCCGGGAAGGTTAGACCGAGGTGATATCATATACCCACATTTCACCAGTTATGTCAGGTAATACGGGTTTTTTTTTCAGGATGGGAAATCATCAAATGACCCCTCCCGCTCTGGGTGGAGCGGAAGGGAGTGTCAGACTCTTACTGACTAAAACCCACCCGTGTTCCTTCCTTAGCCCTTTATGTTCCGGGCCAGCGGCAACCCTTTTGGACAATCCCGCTGACCAAAGGACAATCCCGCTGACCAGGACAATCCCGCTGACCAGGACAATCCCGCTGACCAGGACAATCCCGCTGACCAGGACAATCCCGCTGACCAGGACAATCCCGCTGACCAAGTTAATACGGGCTGGTGTCTGTCTGGCTGGTGATAGTCTACGCAGACTGTCGGTTAAAACCAACGCTGGGACTCTTGTCTCGTATAGGGTCTTAGCATTATGCTGAACGATGGCTGTTTTGCATGGATGTGACGCATGTTTTCTCCCAACTTATTTTTTGTTTGCGTTCTTTTTATGCGTCATGTTTGCCGCAAATAAACGTATTTTCTATCTTTTGTTTTTTTTCTTGTCAACGCCACGTCAATGCGCGTATTTTGCGTACTAAACAGCAGTTACGCGTAAGTCCCACGTAATATTGAGCCTATTGCAATCAATCAGGCAGTAATCCAGACTCCGAGCTGTTACTGAGAAATTCCTGTTGGATGAAACCTTAAAACACTTTGCCCTACCTGGAAACCCAACCCAGGACCTCATGTTAAGCAGTAGCTCTTGCGACCACTAGACTAGACCAATGAGGCAGAGATAGGAGATGTGTTTAAAATTACTAGGGGCTGTAAATTTAATACGTAACACGATTTGAGGGGGAGGGGATCCAAAAAAGTCTAATTTTTTCTTACGTGGGGGTGGGAGGGTTCTAGATTGTTCTTATACAAGATCATAAAAGTAAGCAAATGTAATAAGTTTTTAATTTTCTTGCTACTTTTTCTTTGAAATTTTGGTAGATACTGATCTTACGTAAGATTGAATGGGACGGTTGGAATTCATTTTTTCTTACGTCGAAGGAAAAATAAGGCGTAATATATGAACAGCCCTATTACGAGGGTGGGTTGAAAAGTATTCGGCATAAACTAAAAAAATAGACACACACAAAATCAATAATATTTTTATTTTTCTACGTAATCACCATCAAGTTGAATGCACTTCTGCCAGCTCTCCTTCAGAGCGTTTATACTATTGAAAAAAAATAATTCGTCCTGAGAGTCAAAATACGCATCTACTGCTGCTTTGACCTCATTTTTTGTCGAAAATTTCTGACTCCTAAGTGTGTTCGTTCATTAGAGATGACTATAATCTCGGCTATCTCTCTTATTTTTAATCTGTGGTCTTGCATAACTAAATCAAGTACAGACGCCAGCACATCAAGCTACCCGAAACTGTCAAATTTTCCCCAATGAACTTTGAACCTTATGCTTTTGTCATAAAGTTGAAAATCTATCAAAGAAATTTGACAGATTGTAGTAGCTTGATGTGCTGGCGTCTGTACCGTTTCTCTATTATCGTCGGTAGTCGACGTTGAAGGCCTGCCAGTGCGGGGTTCGTGTTTCACGCTCTCTCTACCACGCTTGAATTCTGCTACCCATTTTTTGACGGTTGAATATGACAGAGCAGAATCCCCTAATCTACTGACCATATCATTATGGATGGCATTTGGTGGTAACCCCTTCCTATGGAGGTACTTAATCACAGCACGCTGCTCAATTTTCTCCATTTGCGGAAATTACGCGGATTGCTTGATTAATAAATTTATAAAATCACAACCAATTATCACACACATTTCGTTGTTCGCACAGTTAACTAGACTGACCAATACCAATTACCCATGTTTGCAAAAATAAATGATTTGATTTGAACTGAAGTAAATAATGTGGGTAGTTTTGATTTGAAGAATTGAATAATTCAGTATCAGGCCGAGTACTTTTCAATCCACCCTCATATTATACCAAATAGTCACAAATAGTAGTTTGGAATAAAAAAAAATATATTTTGCATCCCCCCATTGTTGACCAACCCTGTTCTAACATTTATTGCGAACTTAAAACAAATGGCTATAACTGGGGCTTATCAAACACCATACCTAATAAAAGTAATTGTCGATTAGCCTCGACATGGTATTTTAACCGGTTGAATGTCGTACTTACAGAAACAATTTAAAAGCCATTGTGCCTCAAGGGCAAAAATCCAGGCTCCTGGCTGCTATTGAGAAATTCCAGATGGAAAATCCCAATAACTTGGCCTGGGAATCGACCCAAGACCTCAAGCTCAGCAGTAAGCCTGCAACCACTAGACCCATGAGGCAGACGATGATATCCATACTAAAATTATAAATGCGAAAGTGTGTCTGTCTATTACCTCTTCACGCTTAAACCGGTGAACCGATTTTGATGAAATTTGGTATAGAAATAGTTTGAGTCCCGGGAAAGGACATGGGATAGTTTTAATTTAGATATTCCCATGGGATCGAAACTTATGCGGGTGAAATTGCGGGGCACAGCTAGTATTATAAATGCAAAAGTCTGTCTGTTACCTCTTCACGTTAAAAACGCTGAACCTATTTAGATGAAATTAGGCACACAGATAGACCTTGACCTGGGTAAGGACACTTTTCATCCTGGATTGCAGACGAAGTCACAGGCAACAGCTAGTTTAAAATAAGGGAAATAATACTACACTCAGCTATAATATAACATGATGTTGTGTTGAGTATATTACTCATGGTTTTTCAGTTTAGCCACTGAGTTGGCGTGATGCCAAATAGTACTTCGTCAAATTGAAGTTTTATTGCTACAGTACAAATGAAAAGTCGAAATACCGCTAGAATTAATTTTTAATTCATGTTTTATCGAGTCAATAAACTTTCAAAGTTATCAGTTGTAATAACATGGCAAAATAATAGATATTATTGAAGAGGTCGGCGTTTTATTTTATCTATAAGCCCTTAAGAAAGAGGTTATCTACCTACGGCGATAAAAAAATATTTTTCACCTTACCTGATATTCTACGTCGATAATTTCGTTGGGCAGCACTTTATGATAGAAACAGTCCACTTTTCCTGCTTGCACCATAATCGTCATGTCTTTTTCGTAAGCGAAAACTACGCTAAATATAGTAGTTAAAAATATGTAGCGCATTTTTGTGAAAAATAACGTTTTTACAGTTTTATAGAACGACTGCTGCAGCGAGGGATGTCTGAAAAGTTATTTTTAGTTTTTGGGTGCGTTGTTTCTGTATAAAATAAAGCAAAACGACTGAAATGATCGAAATATTTCACATACAAATTGATACAAATAAACAGTGAAAGAACCGAAACGAGCGGATGTTCGTAATCGTTCTGAAATTTCACTTTTTATTGACATTGACAGTTCGCATCCTTCCTTCATCACGCCTGTGCTGCCACTCCTACTGTAAAAAAATTATGATTATTTAACATTTTTCAAAATAAAAGGCGTGTTGTTTTAACAAGAACATAAAATGCTTATAATATTACACAAGTTGTGTGTGGTGATTCTATTGATCCTTTTTTAATTTTTTGTTATAGACACATACGTCAACAATACTTCGTTCAGAAACAGAAAAATGGAAAATGTCACTGCTATTACAAGATCCTGACTTCTGAGCATACATTTTTTTGTCCTGCTTTCACCCAGCGTTATTCCCATAACTATCTGTCATCGTTATGCTTCTAATGAGAAGAAATTTTTTCTGAGTATCAAAAAAGAAAACAACAAAAAACATGCACAGACTACTAAAATCTACAAATTGTATTTTTTGGAACAAAAGCTACTTTTAGACTAAAATCCTTGCACAATCTTCTTCGTTTTAGTTAAAATGTCTAGTGGTAGCGGACCGGGCGCTCCGCCCCCGGGCGGCGTGGTCCGGAGCAGTGCATTGTCCTTTGTTGCGTCTGCGCAGCCCACGGCAACAGCTGACAGCATTCCCGGGAATTCGCAGGAAATGGATCGGGAACAAATGGGACAAGCAGGTAAAGGAATCATATTACTCATCCTAGATTTTATCCAGTGTAGAAAAAAGGTCGGTTGGCTTTACCAATCTACTTGGGATTTGCCAGCCCTTTAGTTTTGTAACACGCTCTGCTGGCAGTCCAGGCCAGTTCGCTGACATGTAGTCAGTGTACAGATGTATAGAACTCTATAATAAATACCTGATACGACCCCATACCCTCTTGTCTTAGACCCATACATACTAACTAAACATCCACTATTGACTACGAACATAGCCATTCATAAAGAAACCGATCTCTTAGCTCTATAAACACTGTCCCAAATAGATGACAAGCCAAATTGTGCCACTCCACTCTTCGGTCTTGATGTGCTGGGTATAATTACCCTTTTCATTTAGGTATTTATTGATTTAGGATCTCTAACAATAGATGTACACAATACATCAGTTATTAAGTAAGTACTTAGATGCACTCCTTCACTTGGAGACCACAGCATACACAATAAAGTTAACAACTAATAAGCTAACAAAGTTAAAATATTAATAATAGGTAACATTTGGAAAAGTTATATGGATATAATAAAAAATAACATTTAGAGATACTTAAATTAAATTGATTAAAAATTTCCATGCTAGATTGCCACATGCTATGTTGTATTTGTGACTATGGTCAAAAGGTGATAGAACATTCATTCCCATTGTTACTAAAACCCATAGACAACTCGACTTTTATCTTAATAACATCTTCCACAGATCGCCTAGTTCCAGCCGGACTGACAGCATTGTGTGAAACTTGCTCCAGGCTTTATCCAGAACAACCCAACCCTCTACAAGTCACTACAAGACTCAAGTATTGGTAAGCTACACAACAATATAGACATAGCACACAATAAATGATTGAAATCAGATTGAACTACAAAACCCATCCTTACTGCTATAGAGGTATGAGGAACGGTGTAAAATTCACTCATTCAATGGGAAGGGTATAAAGTTCACTCATTCTTTATAGAAAAGGGAGCAACCTCCCACCAGACAGGTGTTGTTTTTGGTGTGCAACAATGCTAGTTGCGTGGTAAACTCTGCTTGCGCGATGCACGATTTTGCGTGACGTCAGTGTGATGTGTGGTTCACATGTGGCGATATAAATGCCACTACACTGCTATGAAAAAAAAGATGCTGTTGAAGACCTAGTTCTTAGCAAGTGAAATATGTTTTTGCTAGGTTTTTTATATATGGCAAACAAGCTGTAAGATTGGCAATCACTCTATGTAAAATACTGGTATCCAGCGACATCTGGTTAGACTGGAAGCCAACGGATTAATGTGCTTTTCGAGGCACGGACGGGTTCCGGTATGTAGAGATGGTCACCCATCCACAGACCAACCGCGGCAAGCGTAGCTTAACCTGATCGATCGACCTGTTCGGCTGTTATTATTTAGCCACGATATGTTGTAGTTATTCCCCAGGCAAGTACCGGAGGTCTACTTAGTTTTATTTTTGTTTTTGCTTACTTTCAGGTTAGGAGGTCATGATCCGCTGGACTATATCAGCATGTACTGGAACCCTGGGAAGCCTGAGGAACACATACTGCCTCATTGGCATTATGTTAGGTAAGTAATTATTCGCGGTTTCATCCACGTAAGTTTCGATCCTGTGGAAATATCGGGATAAAAAGTATCCTATGTGTTAAATCCAGGAAATGGTCTATCTATGTGCCAATTTTCATCCAAATCTCTTCAACGGTTTACGCGTGATTGAGTAACAAACATCCAAACATCTGCACAAACTTTCACATTTATAATATTAGTAAGATTAGTGTGATATGATACCTAAGAAATAGAATTAGAAAAATTCCTCCGCATCGCTGTCGACTGGTAATGTACCAAAGAGACTGGCGGCATTGCCACGTTGTATGGCAATACTTAGCCTCTGGCTAAAATAAAAGCCAGCCCTAACAGCGTAGTTATAATAAATAAACTTATCTGTAATCATATTTTCGAGCTGTTTGGGGTTGAAAAGCTCAGACCGTGGTCCGAGTGGGCTCATGGGCTGTTTAATGAAATCTCCAAACGGCGGCTGGTTGACACTTTCCGTGACCTAAAGGCTGGCTTTTACCTCGGCCAGAGGATAAGCATTAACATACAATGTGGCAATGTCTCTTGGGGTATTTTAGGATTAGGAATTTTTCAATGCCAGATTTTATTTCATTCAATACTCAATACTTTTATTACATTCCACGTGTAGGTATTCTTAGTTGGTAAACTTATAATTAGATCATATGGACCCTGTCGGGCACAGCAGTGCTATTCTGTAAAAATCTCACAGTGAATACTTAGGTGAAGTGAGCGTGGAGTGAGCTGTCAATAGTGTCAATTCCTAGCAAAAACAAACTCACATCAATCGACCGGCTGCAAAATAAGTGAGTTAGGAGAGAGGAAGCATTTGTTAATTTTATAACATTACTTATCAAACTACTATATTATAATAATAATGTACATATTTATTTGATTTTGTAGGTGTTTTTTCCCCCCTTTATTAATTTTTATTTCTTCCACCTGCTACCAGTTTCGGCCTCTCAGACCTGCACGGCGACGGGCGGGTGCATCCGGCGCCGGATCTCTCCCGGGACGCGCCGTCCGGTTACGGTTTCGAGCTGACCATCCGTTTGTCTGCCGAGGAGGGTTTGACTCAACCGCCGCTGTGGCCCGCTGCCTTGTTGCAGGCGCTCGCTAGATATGTTTTTACTACTGGTATGTAGATTTTACAATTAATTTTAATTTCAAGAGTTGTAATATAACTCTCTCTGTGGTAGTGTGCCGAAAAGATTGGCGGCGTTATTCATTTAAAATAAAAAAACCTGGCAAGTGCGAGTCAGACTCGCGAACCGAGGGTTCCGTACAAATTTGTAGGTATGTAAATAGTTTATCAATCGTGTCTCGAATATTTTTCCCATTTTTTTTTTGTAATTTAACTAAGTACACGGTTTTCAGATTTTTTTCCTTTACTTGTGCTACATGCTCTTGCTTCTTGCCAAATTTCATGATTCTAGGTCAACGGGAAGTACCCTATTAGGTTTTAATTCCCTTGCGATTGCAAGTGTCAAAATATGCGGCGTAAACGGAACATAAACGCCCGTATCTTTTGATTTTTACATACAAATACAAAAAATACAAAAATACAAAATAGTTTATTGGTTCAATTAGGTATTACATTACATGTTAATGTGTTTGGAGCCTCCATTTAGGCAAACAATGCCTGTATTAGAAGGCTCCGCTCTTTCAACATCATTGTCGTACACTTATAGTAACACTAGTTGATACTATAGTGTACTGCAACTTATGGGTAAATATGCAATGTAAGTACATTTTTTCTGTATTTATATTTAGCTTATACATTAGTTCTTAAGAAAATAAAAATTTATAAGTAAAGTTGCAATTTAATTAATAACAGTAAAATAAGACTTATTCCCAGTCAGTGCAAGTAATGTAAGGTGTGGTGTGGTAAGAGTGCGGTGTTATGTGTTGTGTGGTGAGGGGCGCGATGTGGTGTGATGAGTGGCTAGGTGCGTGGAATGTTGTGAGGTATGTGATGTGTGGTATGGTTTCTGGTGTGTTGTGTTGCGTTGCGTTGTGGTGTGGTGTGATGTGCTTTGGTGTGGTGTGGCGTGTGTGAATGGTGTGTGTGATGGGGTGTGTGGTGTGGCATAGTGTGTAGTTAAAAGATAATTATGGTAGATATAATGTGTGGTATCTTCGGCTACCCAACATGTTCCAGGAGTGCCTCGGTTTCCTCATAGGTAAGTGGTTTTATCCAGTCTATTATACTCTTTTTACAGTCGTGGTAACTTTTATTATATATATAAACGTATTTATTAATTTTGTTATACAGCTGAGTAGAGCGTTTATTAAATTGATTGCATGCGAATCTAGTTTTAGTTTGGGGACATTGTTCTCACATATAGAAGCAACAATAATAAATAATGTACCCACGACTTGTAATATCTTGATTTAAAAGAGTGTCCATGGAGTTTCTAGCCCGTTCTTCTCCATAGAGATCTACGTTTTGGAATGGGCAACTAGCTTCAACTTTCTGACTAACTGACGGACTATTTTAATTTTGACAATTCAAAAGTGCCTGTACAAGGTTTAATTGAAATAAATGCTTTGAATTTGAATTGTCTTGATTTAGAAGTTTGATTTTTTCACTGTTTCACTGCTTCTTCTTCTTTCAAATATTCTGGGCTGCAAAGGGATTGCAGCCCTAAATATTTGGTATTAATTTCAACTTGATAACTCCACGCGTTCCTGAGAAAAAGGGTCTAGACAGACGGACACCGAAGTGATCTTATAAGGGTTCCGTTTTCCCTTTCGAGCTACGGAACCCTAAAAACATGATTATTTATGTAAAACCTTATTTATTGTTTTATCCCCGCGGTATTTATGTCTGTCTGTGCCATCGTAGCTCCCAAACGAATGGACCAATTTCAATGCAGTTTTCTTTACATTGGATAGCCATACATTTGACACGTGATACCACATCACGACAATCCAAGACTTTCCACTTTCCCATCCTGTTTTTGCTACGGCTATGACGTATGTAGCTAAAATATCGTGAAGATACAATAAGCGAGCGATAAGGCCGCCCATTGTATGTTTTGTATTCATAATCGTATTTTTTTTTGTTATGTATTTTCTGGTGTACAGACGCGAGCACACCAAGCTACCCGAAACTGTCAAATTTTCGCAATCAACTTTGAACCTTATGTTTTAGCGACAAAGTTGAAAATCTATTAAAGAAATTTGACAGGTTGTAGTAGTTTGATGTGCTGGCGTCTGTACATTAAAGTATATATAAATAAATAAATAATATCAATTTTAACACAAAATATTAACTCTGCAGGTAACAAGCTCTGCGCCGGTGACCACATAACCTGGCACCGCGCACTGGACGGCGGCGCCGCGCGCTCGCGCCTGCGACACCTACTGGTGGCCGCGGACCCGCAGCTGCACGCCACGAGCACGCCGCACGGCACTGTCACCTTCCTCCAGGTACGACAAGTTTTCTTCACAACGCGAACGCTACCAGGATCCTTTGGTGCGTGGCACAGGGGCGTTGCCTATGTGCAGGGTCCGATCTAGGGGAGGGGGGGGGGGGTTGGGCAGCCGGGCAATTGCCCAGAGCGGCGAAATTGAGTGCACCGGGCGGTTGCACGGAGTCCTTAATTTTCGAACTAAGAGAGAAAAATCTTACAAAAGTTACAGTACCCGGCGATAAATATTGCACATCGATCTATTTGATACTATCGATTTTATACAAAGAATAAAAATAATTATCAAAAGAAGCAAATCATAATTGTTTTAACAGCTCCTAATAGATACCGGACTGTTTGTATTTCGTGCGACAGAGATAACGCTCTACGAAGCCGAAATTAGCCGATTGTCTCTTTCCAAAGGTCGATGTGCAATATTTATCGCCGGGTACTGTACTAGGTATGCTTATCAAACCGTTTTTATTTCAAAAAAATGCTATTCTTGCGGCTGTAAATTTTTAGAATTTTTAGACGGACCAACATAATTATTTTAAAGTGCTATCTTCTATATACAGGATGGTCCAAATAGTGACGTCAATTTAAAAAAAAATAGATTTCTCATACCTAGGGATATCCGAAAATATCCCATGTATGTTCCGCGATTTTTTATAGTTTAACCGATTCATGGCCAATGACGCCCCAGGCGCGTCAAATCGAACTTGCCAAGTCGAAATCAATGGCCAAGGGTATTGTCAACTTCAATGTTTAATTTAGGATAAAAAGTGGTAGTTCTCTTTATCTCAATTTTTTAAAATCTGTATTTAAGTAAGTTCGATTTGACGCGCCAGGTGCGTCAATGGCCTCCCGTGATATTTGCTCATGACGCGCCTGGGGCGTCATTGGCCATGAATCGGTTAAGAGATATTTTTGAATGAGGGTTTTCTGAAATGACGTTCGCTAGGTGGCAGCACTGACACGTCAGGTCCAGGCATCTGTCAAAGAGCCTATATTTTCTTTAGTCATGACGGAATGATGAACGAATGAATGAATCGAATGATGAACGTCATCATATATTTTATATTGGAAGACCTCTTGTCACAGTGGTGCCAACTGGTGTCGTAAATTTTCACGAAAACCCTCATTGAGATATGGTGTTAGTGTAAAGGGCGGCGCATGTATTTTTTGCCCGGAGCGGCCCAATAGCTAGATCGGGCACTGCCTATGCGTTGCGTCGTCGCAACGCAGTGATTTCGACTCAGTAACTGCCACAAGAGCGCTGCGATGTCGCAACGCAACGCAGCACATCCCGACATCCATCTTGGATATTGCCATCCTGTTAATGTCATTTAGATGCCAAAAGTCTTTAAACAGACTCCGGACCCAGTTTGACCGAAGCAAGGAAAACCTGTTCAGGTGGAGATTCATAGACGACTCCGCCTTGGAGTGTAAATGTGGTGCTGTTCCACAAACGATGGGATACTTAGTATCGTGTCCTGCGTGTCCTGTCAGCTGCACGTTACAGGAACTGCCGGTCGATTCTGTAAAAATCTCACCGTGAAAACTTAAGTGAAGTGAATTTGTTTTGCTAGGAATTGACACTATTGACTGCTCACTCCACGCTCACTTCACCTAAGTTTTCACGGTGAGATGGTTACAGAATCGCAGTGCTGATGGACGCTGGTGATGGCGCCAAACAAGTAGCCGAATTCTGGGCTGAGTCCATTTAGATTCCTATCGACACGCTAAGAAGAAGGTGCCAAAAGTTCCTTGTAGCATTCTATTAACAGTTTAATGTATGGGAACCGGTTGAATACAAAACATTCACAAAAAAAAAAAACTGAATGCAACATCATTGTTTTAAATAAATTGGCGAAACTTCATAAACTTCTCGTCTGTGGAGTTTTGCTAGTTGATTAAATTTCATCTTGTAAATTAATGTTTTATTTTTTGCAGATTGTAGGCTGCACCGGCAGGGAATTAAAAGCCGCTCAAAGGGGCTCCGGTTTTGAAGTCCTGAAGCTGATCAGTGAAGATCCAAAGTAAGAACTTTTTTATACTAAGTAAAATCGAAATAATGCAGATACAGAAGCAAAGGAGGTGACTAAGAATCGAAGCAGCAGTTTATGTACAGAGGGTAAAATTAAATTAGCTAGCTAAACTCTGCAGACGTGATAGGTATCGATATCTAAACATGATGGAACAATAAATAAATTAATTTGATGATTTTTTTTCTGTATATTGTATAAATATAAATTATTACATAGCAAACAGTACAAGGGGTCGTTCAACTACTGATGTTGAACTTTTAGGACATATTTATAATGCATGGGAAGATAAATGCGATGCCTTGGGCATCTTTTGTGATTTGTCCAAGGCATTCGATTGCGTTCTTCACGAAACGTTAATCAGGAAACTCCACCACTACGGGATCCGGAATACTGCTCTGGATGTTTTTACTTCATACTCGAGTAAAAGGATTCAGAGCGTTGACGTTAGTGGAGAAAGATCACCCGGATCTTTAGTAACAATGGGAGTCCCACAGTGCTCAATTCTTGGTCCTTTCTTGTTTCTTATTTATATTAATGACTTGCCCGTACCTCATAAAGGATAATCATGATATAGTGTTGCTTGCAGATGACACTTCACTTTTGTTTAAACTTCAACGTCAGCAGTTGGCCAATTCTCGTAATTTGAAGAACGTTCACAGTCTGATCTCAGTCAAAATCTGTCAAAAATACCTCTAATATCTTTACATTTTTGAAAAGTCTTTGACATTGATTGTCGCGGAGATGAGATCGCGACTAGATTTTGAACGCTTTTAATTAAGAGAATTGGTCTTCTGATCAACGCTTTTGTGGCGCGTAGTTGACTTTTCTTTTTTTTTGCGTAGAGTGAAGTTTCGCCAACGAATTCAACTAGTTTCTGTATGATATAACTAAGACGAGTGTAACCCCGCAGCTGCGGCGGCGCGTGGCTGGTGACGCGCATGTGTCGGCGCGCCTCGTGCCGCCGCGTGCGCCCCGCGCGCGCCCCCGCCGCGCCCGCGCCGCTCGCCGGCGTGTCCGCAGCGCTGCGCTGGCTGCCGTGGGCTCCGGTGTGTATCTATGTATCTATCCACACAGCGCCGCTCGCCGGCGTGTCCGCAGCGCTGCGCTGGCTGCCGTGGGCTCCGGTGTGTATCTATGTATCTATCCACACAGCGCCGCTCGCCGGCGTGTCCGCAGCGCTGCGCTGGCTGCCGTGGGCTCCGGTGTGTATCTATGTATCTATCCACACAGCGCCGCTCGCCGGCGTGTCCGCAGCGCTGCGCTGGCTGCCGTGGGCTCCGGTGTGTATCTATGTATCTATCCACACAGCGCCGCTCGCCGGCGTGTCCGCAGCGCTGCGCTGGCTGCCGTGGGCTCCGGTGTGTATCTATGTATCTATCCACACAGCGCCGCTCGCCGGCGTGTCCGCAGCGCTGCGCTGGCTGCCGTGGGCTCCGGTGTGTATCTATGTATCTATCCACACAGCGCCGCTCGCCGGCGTGTCCGCAGCGCTGCGCTGGCTGCCGTGGGCTCCGGTGTGTATCTATGTATCTATCCACACAGCGCCGCTCGCCGGCGTGTCCGCAGCGCTGCGCTGGCTGCCGTGGGCTCCGGTGTGTATCTATGTATCTATCCACACAGCGCCGCTCGCCGGCGTGTCCGCAGCGCTGCGCTGGCTGCCGTGGGCTCCGGTGTGTATCTATGTATCTATCCACACAGCGCCGCTCGCCGGCGTGTCCGCAGCGCTGCGCTGGCTGCCGTGGGCTCCGGTGTGTATCTATGTATCTATCCACACAGCGCCGCTCGCCGGCGTGTCCGCAGCGCTGCGCTGGCTGCCGTGGGCTCCGGTGTGTATCTATGTATCTATCCACACAGCGCCGCTCGCCGGCGTGTCCGCAGCGCTGCGCTGGCTGCCGTGGGCTCCGGTGTGTATCTATGTATCTATCCACACAGCGCCGCTCGCCGGCGTGTCCGCAGCGCTGCGCTGGCTGCCGTGGGCTCCGGTGTGTATCTATGTATCTATCCACACAGCGCCGCTCGCCGGCGTGTCCGCCGCGCTGCGCTGGCTGCCGTGGGCTCCGGTGTGTATCTATGTATCTATCCACACAGCGCCGCTCGCCGGCGTGTCCGCAGCGCTGCGCTGGCTGCCGTGGGCTCCGGTGTGTATCTATGTATCTATCCACACAGCGCCGCTCGCCGGCGTGTCCGCAGCGCTGCGCTGGCTGCCGTGGGCTCCGGTGTGTATCTATGTATCTATCCACACAGCGCCGCTCGCCGGCGTGTCCGCAGCGCTGCGCTGGCTGCCGTGGGCTCCGGTGTGTATCTATGTATCTATCCACACAGCGCCGCTCGCCGGCGTGTCCGCAGCGCTGCGCTGGCTGCCGTGGGCTCCGGTGTGTATCTATGTATCTATCCACACAGCGCCGCTCGCCGGCGTGTCCGCAGCGCTGCGCTGGCTGCCGTGGGCTCCGGTGTGTATCTATGTATCTATCCACACAGCGCCGCTCGCCGGCGTGTCCGCAGCGCTGCGCTGGCTGCCGTGGGCTCCGGTGTGTATCTATGTATCTATCCACACAGCGCCGCTCGCCGGCGTGTCCGCAGCGCTGCGCTGGCTGCCGTGGGCTCCGGTGTGTATCTATGTATCTATCCACACAGCGCCGCTCGCCGGCGTGTCCGCAGCGCTGCGCTGGCTGCCGTGGGCTCCGGTGTGTATCTATGTATCTATCCACACAGCGCCGCTCGCCGGCGTGTCCGCAGCGCTGCGCTGGCTGCCGTGGGCTCCGGTGTGTATCTATGTATCTATCCACACAGCGCCGCTCGCCGGCGTGTCCGCAGCGCTGCGCTGGCTGCCGTGGGCTCCGGTGTGTATCTATGTATCTATCCACACAGCGCCGCTCGCCGGCGTGTCCGCAGCGCTGCGCTGGCTGCCGTGGGCTCCGGTGTGTATCTATGTATCTATCCACACAGCGCCGCTCGCCGGCGTGTCCGCAGCGCTGCGCTGGCTGCCGTGGGCTCCGGTGTGTATCTATGTATCTATCCACACAGCGCCGCTCGCCGGCGTGTCCGCAGCGCTGCGCTGGCTGCCGTGGGCTCCGGTGTGTATCTATGTATCTATCCACACAGCGCCGCTCGCCGGCGTGTCCGCAGCGCTGCGCTGGCTGCCGTGGGCTCCGGTGTGTATCTATGTATCTATCCACACAGCGCCGCTCGCCGGCGTGTCCGCAGCGCTGCGCTGGCTGCCGTGGGCTCCGGTGTGTATCTATGTATCTATCCACACAGCGCCGCTCGCCGGCGTGTCCGCAGCGCTGCGCTGGCTGCCGTGGGCTCCGGTGTGTATCTATGTATCTATCCACACAGCGCCGCTCGCCGGCGTGTCCGCAGCGCTGCGCTGGCTGCCGTGGGCTCCGGTGTGTATCTATGTATCTATCCACACAGCGCCGCTCGCCGGCGTGTCCGCAGCGCTGCGCTGGCTGCCGTGGGCTCCGGTGTGTATCTATGTATCTATCCACACAGCGCCGCTCGCCGGCGTGTCCGCAGCGCTGCGCTGGCTGCCGTGGGCTCCGGTGTGTATCTATGTATCTATCCACACAGCGCCGCTCGCCGGCGTGTCCGCAGCGCTGCGCTGGCTGCCGTGGGCTCCGGTGTGTATCTATGTATCTATCCACACAGCGCCGCTCGCCGGCGTGTCCGCAGCGCTGCGCTGGCTGCCGTGGGCTCCGGTGTGTATCTATGTATCTATCCACACAGCGCCGCTCGCCGGCGTGTCCGCAGCGCTGCGCTGGCTGCCGTGGGCTCCGGTGTGTATCTATGTATCTATCCACACAGCGCCGCTCGCCGGCGTGTCCGCAGCGCTGCGCTGGCTGCCGTGGGCTCCGGTGTGTATCTATGTATCTATCCACACAGCGCCGCTCGCCGGCGTGTCCGCAGCGCTGCGCTGGCTGCCGTGGGCTCCGGTGTGTATCTATGTATCTATCCACACAGCGCCGCTCGCCGGCGTGTCCGCAGCGCTGCGCTGGCTGCCGTGGGCTCCGGTGTGTATCTATGTATCTATCCACACAGCGCCGCTCGCCGGCGTGTCCGCAGCGCTGCGCTGGCTGCCGTGGGCTCCGGTGTGTATCTATGTATCTATCCACACAGCGCCGCTCGCCGGCGTGTCCGCAGCGCTGCGCTGGCTGCCGTGGGCTCCGGTGTGTATCTATGTATCTATCCACACAGCGCCGCTCGCCGGCGTGTCCGCAGCGCTGCGCTGGCTGCCGTGGGCTCCGGTGTGTATCTATGTATCTATCCACACAGCGCCGCTCGCCGGCGTGTCCGCAGCGCTGCGCTGGCTGCCGTGGGCTCCGGTGTGTATCTATGTATCTATCCACACAGCGCCGCTCGCCGGCGTGTCCGCAGCGCTGCGCTGGCTGCCGTGGGCTCCGGTGTGTATCTATGTATCTATCCACACAGCGCCGCTCGCCGGCGTGTCCGCAGCGCTGCGCTGGCTGCCGTGGGCTCCGGTGTGTATCTATGTATCTATCCACACAGCGCCGCTCGCCGGCGTGTCCGCAGCGCTGCGCTGGCTGCCGTGGGCTCCGGTGTGTATCTATGTATCTATCCACACAGCGCCGCTCGCCGGCGTGTCCGCAGCGCTGCGCTGGCTGCCGTGGGCTCCGGTGTGTATCTATGTATCTATCCACACAGCGCCGCTCGCCGGCGTGTCCGCAGCGCTGCGCTGGCTGCCGTGGGCTCCGGTGTGTATCTATGTATCTATCCACACAGCGCCGCTCGCCGGCGTGTCCGCAGCGCTGCGCTGGCTGCCGTGGGCTCCGGTGTGTATCTATGTATCTATCCACACAGCGCCGCTCGCCGGCGTGTCCGCAGCGCTGCGCTGGCTGCCGTGGGCTCCGGTGTGTATCTATGTATCTATCCACACAGCGCCGCTCGCCGGCGTGTCCGCAGCGCTGCGCTGGCTGCCGTGGGCTCCGGTGTGTATCTATGTATCTATCCACACAGCGCCGCTCGCCGGCGTGTCCGCAGCGCTGCGCTGGCTGCCGTGGGCTCCGGTGTGTATCTATGTATCTATCCACACAGCGCCGCTCGCCGGCGTGTCCGCAGCGCTGCGCTGGCTGCCGTGGGCTCCGGTGTGTATCTATGTATCTATCCACACAGCGCCGCTCGCCGGCGTGTCCGCAGCGCTGCGCTGGCTGCCGTGGGCTCCGGTGTGTATCTATGTATCTATCCACACAGCGCCGCTCGCCGGCGTGTCCGCAGCGCTGCGCTGGCTGCCGTGGGCTCCGGTGTGTATCTATGTATCTATCCACACAGCGCCGCTCGCCGGCGTGTCCGCAGCGCTGCGCTGGCTGCCGTGGGCTCCGGTGTGTATCTATGTATCTATCCACACAGCGCCGCTCGCCGGCGTGTCCGCAGCGCTGCGCTGGCTGCCGTGGGCTCCGGTGTGTATCTATGTATCTATCCACACAGCGCCGCTCGCCGGCGTGTCCGCAGCGCTGCGCTGGCTGCCGTGGGCTCCGGTGTGTATCTATGTATCTATCCACACAGCGCCGCTCGCCGGCGTGTCCGCAGCGCTGCGCTGGCTGCCGTGGGCTCCGGTGTGTATCTATGTATCTATCCACACAGCGCCGCTCGCCGGCGTGTCCGCAGCGCTGCGCTGGCTGCCGTGGGCTCCGGTGTGTATCTATGTATCTATCCACACAGCGCCGCTCGCCGGCGTGTCCGCAGCGCTGCGCTGGCTGCCGTGGGCTCCGGTGTGTATCTATGTATCTATCCACACAGCGCCGCTCGCCGGCGTGTCCGCAGCGCTGCGCTGGCTGCCGTGGGCTCCGGTGTGTATCTATGTATCTATCCACACAGCGCCGCTCGCCGGCGTGTCCGCAGCGCTGCGCTGGCTGCCGTGGGCTCCGGTGTGTATCTATGTATCTATCCACACAGCGCCGCTCGCCGGCGTGTCCGCAGCGCTGCGCTGGCTGCCGTGGGCTCCGGTATGTATCTATGTATCTATCCACACAGCGCCGGTCGCCGGCGTGTCCGCAGCGCTGCGCTGGCTGCCGTGGGCTCCGGTATGTATCTATGTATCTATCCACACAGCGCCGCTCGCCGGCGTGTCCGCAGCGCTGCGCTGGCTGCCGTGGGCTCCGGTATGTATCTATGTATCTATCCACACAGCGCCGCTCGCCGGCGTGTCCGCAGCGCTGCGCTGGCTGCCGTGGGCTCCGGTATGTATCTATGTATCTATCCACACAGCGCCCCTCGCCGGCGTGTCCGCAGCGCTGCGCTGGCTGCCGTGGGCTCCGGTATGTATCCATGAACTCGGCCAATCACAATCCACTGCTGAACATAGACCTCTACATATGCAGCTTTCACTTCTTCTTCTCAGCTAAAGCACTAGGAAGTGATGAAGGGCGGGCGTGCTGGGGGACTGTCTTATGTCATTTTGACGTTCAAAACGTGCTGATTCTCAGACTAATTTAAATAAATGACTTTTGATTTCAAAACACAACTTTGTTTACATGTCCAGAAACAAAATTTTGAACGCAGTTTAACAAGTAAAGAATAGCGATGGTTTTATAACTTACTAGCAGCGCTCCGCGGTTTCACCCGCTTAAGTGTCGATCCCGTGGCAATATCGGGATAAAAACTATCCTATGTCCTTCCCCGGGATGCTATCTATCTCTCTGCCAAATTTTATCGAAATCCGTTCAGTGGCTTAGGCGTGAAAAAATAACATACAGACATTCAGTCAGTTTTTTTTTTATCGTGGAGAAATGCTCATGCATACTGCACTACCACGGGGAGATAGTGCAGTTATGTGGGACTCTAACCCACTAAAACTCCACGGTGTCCTCCTCTGCCGCTTACGGCGGGAACACGGGCACGCGTTAGCACTCATCCGTGAACCCGCCGCATATAGTCAGAGTTAATTTCGAATTTATAATATTAGTATGGATAACATTTAAAAAGTGATGATTCTCAGTGTGAATAAATGATAATACATATAATATTTTTTTATTGTTTATTTTCCAGCAACCTACCGACGAGCAACCGGCTTCTCCCTCCCCACTCCCCCCCTCAGTGGAACAGCAGATCAAGGAGACCTTACAGCGAGGACTTAGCACCATGAGCGAGAGAACTGGTCCTGAAGGTAAGGACTAAAGGGACTTATTCATATGAAGGATAAAACGGGGACTTTTTTCTTTATTATTGGTGAGGGGCTCGTGGTTAAATAATAACAGCCGCACAGGTCGATTGATCAGGTTAAGCTACACTTGCCGCGGTTGTTCTATGGATGGGTGACCATCTTTACATTCCGTGATTGCGTAATAACTCTGACGCAAAAAACGCAAGTTTTAGAAGCAATAAAAGTATATGATCGACTACAGTAAACAAAATCAGAAAAATATATGATATTCTTCAGGATATATGCTAGGTAGATAGTGTGTCTGTTAGGTTGATCAATTTCAATAAAAAGATTTAGACTCGGTTTCATAGTTTACTTTCTTGACATGAATTACAGAATAAAAAGAATTAATAAAACAGTTTAAAGAAAATTAGAATTTCGCGACAAGCGTCTCATTTTTGCGTGAGCGGAAGAGAAAGGGAAGAAAGATGGCCGCCGCCGGCGCAGGCTGCCCATCGCGTTCCGTCCGTGACGCAGCAACGACCTCCCGCATTATCACGTTCCAGCTCCGGTGCGAACATCCTCCCCCCCCTTGGGGACATGTTCCCCAAGGAGCTCTTGGGAATCTAGTAAGGATAATTTTGAGACGGGCCTATGAATGACGCCGTTCTCAGTCTTCACATCGACGACTCTGCATACGCCGTCAGCTCCCGAGTACAGCTTGATGATGCGGCCCATGAGCCACTTCATAGGTGGCAGCTGGTCGTCTCGGATGAGGACCAGGTCGCCAACACGAACATGGTCTTGTGCACGTTGCCACTTGACGCGTTGCTGTAGAGTGGATAAGTAGTCCTTTGTCCATCGGGACCAGAAGTGGTGTCTCAAGCGCTCAATCAGCTGGTATCGATTGATGCTGGCCTTTTGGACAACGGGTGAAGGTAGTGAGGTCAATGGTCGACCCACAAGGAAGTGTCCCGGTGTAAGTGCTGACAGATCGGAAGGATCAGCAGACATAGAAGTAATAGGCCGTGAATTCATAATGGCCTCAATCTGTGCAAACAGAGTGTATAATTCTTCAAAGGTTAAACTAGAGTTACCCGCTATTCGTTTTAGATGATATTTAGCTGTCTTTACTCCTGCTTCCCAAATACCGCCGAAATGCGGTGCATACACGGGAGAGAATTTAAAAGTTATACCCTCTTTGCTTGCGAAGTCGCTAACTGAACGTTCATTTTCCTTGAGCAGTCTGTTCAGTTCGTTACAAGCTCCTACAAAGTTTTTTCCATTGTCACAGTATATGGTGTGAGGTTTACCTCTTCGTGCAATAAATCTACGCAAGCATAAAATGAAGGCATCGCTACTCAGGTCGCTCACGACCTCCAAGTGTACAGCCTTCGTGCTGAAACATACAAATATACATAAATAGCACTTGGAAGTCTTGGCACCGCGACCCTTTCTATTTAAAATTAAAAAGGGACCTGCAAAATCAGTGCCACAAGTCGCAAATGGTGGAGCAGGAGTTACACGAGATTCCGGTAGATTACCCATTATGGGTTCTAAAGGCTTAGCTCTAAATCTCTGACAACGAACACACTTTCTGACAGTAGTTGCAGCTAATACTTTCCCCCCTGTAGGCCAAAATTGCTCACGAATAGTATTTCACAGTTTCTGAGGGCCACAGTGTAGGAGACGAAGATGTTCTTGCTCAAATAAAAGTTTGGAGAAAGTGTGTTTGGGGTCTAGCAGTATGGGATGCCTTTTTTCATAGGGACAGTGAGATGCATTGTCGATCCTTCCACCGACACGCAAGACACCGTGTCGATCCAAGAAAGGGTTTAAAGATAGAACTCGTGACTTAGAATTTAATTTGTCAGAATTTTCAAGTGAGTGAATTTCCTGTGAAAAACATTCTCTCTGTGACGCTTTAGCTAGGAATACCAGTGAGTTATTTAACTCAGGACAGGTAAGTTCACCATTTAATTTAGTATTCGAATTTTTAATGTTATTCATAAATCTCAGTATGTAAGCAAATATTCTTTGTAGTTTGTATAGTTTAGAATATTTTTCAAAGGGTATGACGTCACTAGACATAGTTTTAACATTTAAACTTATTTTTATTTCAGGTAAAGTAGAAGGAGTAGATTTATATAGGGGCCATTCATGTTCACACTTGGTCAGAAAGAAAGGACCATGCCACCAAAGAATATTATCATGAAGAAGACGTGGTTGAATGCCCCTGGAAGCCATGTCAGCGGGATTATGTTCAGAAGGTACATGACGCCATGTAGTTATGTCAGTTAATTCTCGAATCTGTTCAATCCGATTGCTTACATAAGTTTTAAGTCTTAGGTGGAGTGTGTAACCACCCTAGGACTATGGTTGAGTCCGTCCAAAAGACTGAGCGTGCAATCTTAATTTGTAAAGAGTGACATACTTTAGAGTATAGTTTTGCACCAAGTAAAGCGCCTAACAATTCCAGACGGGGAATTGTTTCAGATTTCAAAGGAGATACTTTAGCTTTAGCACATAATAAGTTACAGCTAACTTCGCCTAAAGTATTAGTCGATTTGAGATAGACACATGCAGCATAGGCATTTTGCGAGGCATCAGTGAAGCAGTGAGCCTCTATGTAAATAGGAGAATTACAGAAAATGTATCTAGGTATCTGAATGTGAGCAAAATGTTGCGTTTCGTTATAGAATTCTATCCATGAGTTTTTAATTTCTTTTGGAACTTCATCATCCCAATCTAATTTAAGTAACCAGAGCCTTTGTAGTAAGATTTTATGAAAAATAGTGCAGGCAGATAAGAGACCTAAGGGATCAAATATTCGACAAGAGTTCGACAATATAGAGCGTTTCGTAACTTTAGGAATAGATTTATTTTCGACTGAGTAGTTTAAAGTATCAGAGACAGGTGACCATTTTAATCCTAAGACAGAAGATTGTTTACTAAAGTCTTGAGATTGGTCAGTTGTAAGTATGCTATCAAGAATATCAGGAGAATTTGTTCTAAATTTACGCAAAGGGAAGCAGCCTTCAGCAAGTTTGGCAATCACTCCTGAAATTTTAGTCTTTAATAGAGATTTTGAGTCTGAACCAGTATTCAGGTCGTCAACATAGAAGTCATGTCTTATAGTATTGGCAACAGCTTCATCGCTACACTCCTCTGCGAGTTGGACAAGACACCTAGTACTTAGATAGGGAGCTGAAGCTGTCCCATAAGTGACAGTATTGAGTTGCAAGATTTTGAGTGGTTGACTTTCGTCTTCCCTCCAAAGAATGAGCTGTAAATGACGCTGTGATTCATTCACCATAACCTGCCTATACATTTTTTCAATGTCACCTGTCACCACATAGGTATAATGACGGAACCTGAGCAGAATTGCCATTAAATCGTCCTGAACTACTGGTCCAACAAATTGGATATCATTTAATGACTTATTAGTAGAAGTTTTACAAGAGGCATCAAAGACTACTCTTAAGGGCCTAGTCTTCTATTGCACAATTTAAGAATCGCGTGCGGCGAGTCCACGCGCCGTGCGTCTGCACCCGGGCTCCCTGCAGTCCCCGCATTCATCCTACCTAGCGATATTTGACACGGTCGGAAAGTTGCTCTACTAAGTAATAATCAATATTTATTTATATTTGAATGGTACCTTGGCGGGGGTTGCTCTTCCTTCGCGCCTCCGGTTTTTATAAATTCGTTCATGCTAGATAGTAATACCAAAAAACAAGTTACGACCGATGAAGATTTTCAGATGACAAAAAAATAACTCCTTAAATAAACGGAACCTTCTGACCAAAAAAGAGATGAACTACAGAAACAGACGATAGACCAAAGTTTCGATCACATATTATTATGGTAGAGATAATGGACAAAAAGCATTATCTCTGCAGGAAAACGTCACAATTGCCAGCTGCGGTCTTTATATTAAACAAACAGTCCAATATTTAGGAGCCAGTCCCGATGGTATTTATAAACACAAAGATGGAAAAACAGGACTGGTAGAAGTAAAATGCCCACTTTCTGCAAAAAATATGCAATCTGAAGAAACGATAAAAGAAAAAAAATGGAAATGTAACATTAGGAGAAATACGTTTGCGATTGACAAAAACCACGTCTATTATTTCCATACTCAGAGCCAATTAAACATTACGGAGATGGATATGTGCTTATATGCCGTATGGGCTGGAGTGGACTACTCAATGAAAGTCGAATAATATAAAAAGAGACCCTACGTTCTGGCACTACAAAATGGTAGGCCCATTGACAAAATTTTATTTGCATTGTCTGCTCCCTGAGCTAATTGATTCCCGCCTTAAAAGACCCGCCATAAATATAATTCAACCTATTGAGAAAAAAGTAAAAAGAAATAAGAACCACGTCTTTTACCGCAGACTTTGTGAAATGACAACACCCACAAGACCACGAGAATTATCAGAAATCTACCCCAATATAACCGTCGAGAGATGGTTGTATTCAAAATTGAAAAATTCCCTCAACGGAAGAAAAAAAAAATGCGCTAGTCCCAAAGAACGCCATGAAATCGCTCACACAGACACTACACATCACATCAGACACAACACAACACAGACACCAACACATGCTCATCGCAGACTTATATTTTATCGCCTTCAAAGTATGCTCCTTCAGAAACGATACACTTACGCCAACGAATAATCCAATCATCAAAACATTTTTTTTAAATTTGGAATTGGTTTGCTTTTGACTCTAGTCTAGCTCAGAGGTGACAGAGACAAAGTCGACGATGGAGTGAGCTTACCCAGAAGAAGCCTATTCACTCTCTCTTTGAAGAGATTCAGGTTGTATGCGCTCGGTAACACATTTTTAAACGCTTTTTCCGGAATTGAGTTTAGTTCTCGCCGCGAATATTCCTTTGTCTTACCGAATAAAAACGGTGCCACGAAGTGGTAATTTGAGGTTAGGAAAAAGAAAGAAGTCGGCTGGAGCCATATCTGGTGAATAAGGTGGTTGCTCGATAATCACGAATCATGTATTTGTTGAGCTTTTGGTCAAAAATTTGTTTACAAAGATGGCCTTGTGCGAAGGCGCATAATTGTGGTGCAAAATCCAACAATTTTCTTTCCACAAATCTGGCCTTTTTCTTCGAATTTGCTCTCTTAAATGCCGCATAACGCTCAAATAATATACTTTATTTTTTTCGATTTACTTTATTTATTTCGAGCTTCTGACAAGTTGGTAACATCTGAAAAAGGTTGCCGAGAGCCAGCAGTGGACCTGTGAAAATAAAAAAGTCATAAATTATTAACAGAGTTTTCAGAAGTACCTATTAGTAAAAAATCATCGTACTAAAAGATATCCGACTTTGGTCTAAATAGCCCTAAAGTATAGTAGACTAGCGATCTAATACATACATAAACACCAAAAACACAACCCACCCCATACATTCCCTTCACACACTCACCCCCCATACACACACCCCCACACACTCACTCCCCATACCTCATACAGATACATCTATCAACACATAATCACGCCCTCCCCACATACACTCACGCCCCCCACACACGTTTAGATATCGATACCCAACACTTTTGCGGAGTTTCGCTATCTAATTTAATTTGACCCTGTATACGATATTATCTAAACACGACGAAATACAAAAAATAAAGATTTGATGATTTTTTTGGGGCCAATGACCGCTGGTAGTATTGTTACTTGAAGTGTGAGTTGATAAAATCTGTTTCATCGTGTTGAGATATCAATATCCATCACGTCTGTGGAGTCTCGCTAGCTAATTTGGCCTTGTAGTTAGGCCCTAAACATGAATACTGTAAACAGTTCTACTTACCTTTGGATTCTATTTCTCTTCATCAATTCTACGTTTGAGGCCAATTTTCTTTTTCTTGTACAGGCATATTTTTTTTTACGTTTACGATCCATTTTGAAGTCAAATATTTACAAAACTATTACTGATACACAAATATTTACAAAACTATTACTGATATACAAATATTTACAAAAAACTCGAAAAATTATATACTAAAAAAAATAAAGTAGAGCAACTTTAGATACACAACAATGCGCATCCTATGTTAGAGCAGGAGCAAAGTTAGAGCGAGAGGGAACAGTTAAAATTCGTCGTGGACCACACGTCTGAACGCTCCGACCGTGCAGTGGCCACTAAGAAATTTCTCTCTCAATTCATGTTTATAAACCCCTTTTTTGTAGGTCTTTTGAAAATATTACTATTGTTAGGGTAAGGTGATTTAGGTGCTATTTTTTTTTGTATTTGCTTATTGAACTCTTGGCATTAAAATAATCTAATTAATACATACATACGATGCATAGTTATTATGAAAAAAACCGTTTATTAAGAGATAAAAACAGAGAATTTTGATGAAATTGGGGCGTCTAAATTAAGAAAATGGAATATAATTAGAAAAAACTAATCAGCACATTTTGAAGACGAGAATGTTGAGATAAATATGTGCTGAACAGATTTCCAAATTAATTCTTCATTGCCCTAAACTAAGCGCCCAAACAGAACTCGAAATGATGTTGGGCGCGAAAGAGCTGTATTTAACGCTTCATTTACCTAACTTATCCCATCTAAATGAACTTAAAAAAAATAACTAGCTATTACTTATATTGTGGTTATTTATGTGCAATAATAAAATTTCATGTTATTTCATTGCTTTGTTTAAAAAAAAAAATACAAAGTTGCGCAAATAATTCGCCGCGAGTGAATTTTGCAAGACTGCAGCCTTAAGCGAGTGGTTTCACTGCTATCGCGAATTACTGCATGGTGAGGAATGTAATATCCAAAGCTAGGAGGACGGCTTACTTCAGATAAATGCCCTAATCTTTGATATTCGTTAATAAAATCAGCATATTCATTTTTAATTTTAGATTTATTTAGTTTCTTTTCTAAGTTAAAGAAGCGCCTTTTAGCAATAAGATAAGAGTCCCCTAAAGCCTTACTGGGGACTTCACGCAATGGAAGTTTTACACAAAATCTCCCATCACTCAGACGGACAGTGTTTTCATTAAAATGGTTTTCACAATATTGTTCCTCATTGGAAAACTTAATATTTTCATTTGGCAGAGCAGGAATATCTTCAACTTCCCAGAATCTAGCCAGAGAGTCCTTAATTTCCTGAGAAAAGTTCGAATTAGTAGTAGTAGTAGGGCTCCCACCGGCAAGGCCTGACATGAGCCAACCCAGTTTAGATTTTGTTAGTGTAGGTTTATTTTTCCCTAACTTAATTTGCTCAGAATCCACAATTTCCCAATAAACATCAGCTCCTAGCAGCAAGTCAATTTCAGAGGGCATATAGTAGGTAGGATCTGCTAGTTCTATAGATTTGGGAAGATTCCATTCAGAAGTGTTAACCCTTGAGCTGGGCAACATGCCAGTAATATCAGGCACTAAAAGACATGAAACATTCGCATGGAATAGGTTAATCCGCGATTTAAGTTTTATGTTACACCTTTTAGTAGTATTAGTTAACTTATTATTTATACCAGCAATTGAAATATTAGTGTTAGAACAGGGTAAATTCATTTTTCTTTGCATTCTTTCAGTTATAAATGAAGACTGGCTTCCATTATCTAGTAATGCTCTCACAATGTGTGTTTCAGAAGATCGGCTATCAATTAATTCCACTTGAGCAGTGCATAAAAGGATCTGCCTAGGCATTGCCACAGAGAGTGACACAGGATTAAACATGGCAATAGTAGATGTCTGAGAGGAACTTGCTTCTTGAGGAACTGATGTGGCAGAAGAAGTATTAACAGGTGCAGAGTTTGTCTTCTCTTTATTGGACTGTGCTTTATGTAGCAGTAAATTGTGTCTTTTGTTGCAGATTTTACAAAAATGATGTTTGCAGTGAGCAGAGTAATGACCAGGACGCAAACAGTTGTAACAGAGCTTATGCTTATTAACTTCCATAAATCGAGCATCCAATGACATGTCGTTAAATTTATCACACTTATATAGTAAATGATCTTGTGAACATACAACACAGCCCTTTTTATTAGTGTTCGAAGAGGAAACAAATGATTTAGTTTGTTTATTTTCTTTAGAGTGAGTATTTTTGTTGGTTTTAGTAGCAACATCATTATTGCTATACTGTAAGGTTTCTAAAACGTCAGCACGATTTCTCAAGAAACCATAGAACTCTTCGATTGTTGGCGAAGCAGAAATAGTACTCCTGTGTTCCTCCCATGTGCGACCTGTGGCGCCATCTAGTTTGGACACCATAATATATACGAGTAGAGTATCCCAGCGGGATTCAGAATCATTTAAAGAAGATAGGGCTCGAATATTTTTAGAATAGTAATCTATCATATTACGAAGTGACTTGTAATTTTCTTTAGATATTGTGTCAAAATTCAAGATAGCTTTTAAATGATTATTAGTAAGTATCCGCTTGTTGTCAAAACGCTCAGTAAGTAAATTCCAAGCTGTTTTATAGTTGGCAGCAGTAAACTCAATAGACTTGATTATATCAGATGCTCCTTCCTTCAATGAAGAGCGGAGGTAATGAAACTTGTTAATTTCTGGAATAGTATCATTGTTATTGATTAAAGAATCGAAAGTATCTCGAAATTCCATCCAATTTAAATAGTTTCCATTAAAAGAAGGCAGCTGAATCGTAGGCAACTTAATGTTATTGTTACGACTATCTTGATTGATATTGAATTACAGTTCTTATTTTCAGGTATAATATCACTAGGGGCAAAACTTTCAATCAACAGTTGAGCATTAGCTATGTTAGAGCAAAAATCACTTTCAATTGCGTCATTTTCTTCCAACTGATCAGGATCTAAACCCTCAATTTTAGTTTTTAAATCATCAAACTGTACCAACAATTCTTTGAATCTTGATAGTTTTATTTCAGTTTCAACGAGTATTTGTTTAGGAATGCTGTCAGCATCTATAAGTTTTATAGTATTTAAATATTTAGAAAATATGGTTACTCTAGCCTTTATCGTACCACGTTGTTGAATAAGAGATTTCAATTCAGCCGACATAGTGAACACTTATGAGAAATGAACAGACCGTCAAGAAATTAGCTATGCTAGTATTGAATACCGCATGTAAAAGTAAGAAAATAAAGCCAAACCATATATGTCGCGCAATGGGTACGACAACAGCTCGTGCAGTCAGCGACTCACACACAAGCAAAGCAGGTTACACAGTGCAGATGCAAGCGGCAGTAGTAGTTAAGTATAGCAGCGCATTCCAACGGGACCCAAGAAGCAGGCAGCACAGCATCTGGAAAATGCCAGGGTGGTCCCGTAAGCAAAAGTAAGAAAAGATAGTTGCTAGTAAGGCAGGTAAGTAGGTTTGTCATTTAATAAGTACCTCCTTACTAAGCAAATAATTGTCATTTGATCTAACTCCGAAAATTATCAGTAATCTAGACAGAGAAAGAAAAGGTAGTTGTTAGTTATTTGATCTGACTCCAAAAGTAACTCGAGTCGAGACAGAAAGAAAAGGTTGCTAGTAAGGCAGGTATGCTTGTCATTTATTCAGTACCTCCTTACCTAAGCAAGCAATATCGGTGACTCGAGATAGTATGGTATATGTCTGGTGCACAGAAATCGGCTGATTATGAATGTCAAATGTCGGACCTAGTAGGCATGCTAAAATTGGGCGTACTTCCCTGTGAATAGACCACATCACAGCACAGGATTGCAGGGTTAGGTGGGATCGTCATCAGTCATCAGCACGCACACGCAGTCATCTCGGTCAGCAGTTCGTCGTCGGGCTCAGCTCGTTTCATGGCACCACGCGGTCGCATCTTCAATAGGTAGTTCTTCAGTAATTATTGATCACGTCGAGGTCTCCAAATGTTAGGGTGTTCATTTTCAATAAAAAGATTTAGACTCGGTTTCATAGTTTACTTTCTTGACATGAATTACAGAATAAAAAGAATTAATAAAACAGTTTAAAGAAAATTAGAATTTCGCGACAAGCGTCTCATTTTTGCGTGAGCGGAAGAGAAAGGGAAGAAAGATGGCCGCCGCCGGCGCAGGCTGCCCATCGCGTTCCGTCCGTGACGCAGCAACGACCTCCCGCATTATCACGTTCCAGCTCCGGTGCGAACAGTGTCAAAAACATAATACAACTAATTTGATACGATAGAAAAATATCATGAAGATACCTCTAAAAACTTTCTTTTTACAATAAAAACCATACTAATATACATGCAATCATTATGATTTTCTGTCAGGTTTTTCTACAAGCAACATACTAAAGCACTAGTGTTTTAATTTTTTAGTCCAAACAATAGATTTTGAGTAAATAGATAATTGCTTCATATTTTGCAATAAATTACAGCGTTGTGTCATCGCGCTTCTCTTTCTTTTCTATGCAGTCCGACAGTGACCGCGCTTTAGTTCAAAAGAAGTTTTCACTTGAAAAACCATTACCCTCCTTTTGGGCTGCATCGTTGTCGGGTAAATAACAGAGAGATACATTATAATATCGACGGGAGCAAAGTAAAAAAAGACAACTGCAATTTTGAGATTTTTGGTTTTTTGTAAAAACTAACTTAAAAAATATTATGTTCTACAACATAGCAAAAACAAAAATACAAATATCACCTTATTTTTGGTACTTTTGTCACGTAAAAGAAGACAACTACGCCTACTTTGTGAAATTGCACGATGTAGATGCGGATAACTACCGCCTGGCCGTTTATACGCGGGACGCGCGGGGCACCAGCGGCATATTTCGTCATCAGTCAGATGACATGTTCTTCGCCGGCCGGCACGAATATTTGTTTGTTTTGGTTTGTTAAGTGATAAGTGTGTGTAAAAGTGTTATCATATTAGTAAACAGTTTGGGTTCAACACAATAGACATGGAAAGACGTTTATTGGTGAATTTGGGCAAAACGAGACGACAATGCGATATTATGAACCGAGAAGATCTATTTGTATTCCCACGTAGAAACGACCAAGTGGTAGTTAACACAGTTGTCATATTTTTAAGCGCAATGTAGATGCAGACAACTACAATATCTCGTAAATTAAACATAATTAGAAGAAATGAAATATACATGTGGATATATTATTAAATAATGAAGCAATGATGAAAATTTCAATAAATTTGGTTTAAAATTGACAAAATGGGAGCATTTTTTCCTATTATACGCTCTCCTGAAAAGTAGCTGTTTTGTAGATGACTCTTTTTACTTTGCGCCCGTCGATATGGCAATAAAAATAAGGTTTTATATAATTTTGATTAATTGCAGGTCACATGTCAACGGACAGTTTCGAGATGTCAAGCATGGAGAGAGCGTTACCTCACATACCTGAATTAATGGAGGTAAGATCATTCCTTGATAACAATAAATATTTCAAAAAATCTGCAGTTCCATACAAAAGTGCAATGCTCACTATAATTTGTATGGAAATTATTTTTAAATTTGGTATATGATGTTATTAGCAGTGTTGCGTAAAAGTTCGTCCCGGTAATTTGTTTGGACCTCGACGAACTCTATTCCGAACCATAAAATCCCAAAAAATAAGTTCATAAACTAAAACCCGACTACTGCAAAATCAGAGACACGTTCTAATAGAGCAGGGATGGCCAACCGGTCGATCGCGACTATTAGTTCAGTCGATCGTGGCAAGGAAAAAAATATAAATACGTAGAACAGGCTGCGCAATGTACCTAATCACTAACTGCTGCATGCATCATGTTGTATCATTTTTCAATCGCCGTTCCGTCACGTTATTTATCCTCTCTTCTATGCAGTAGGTATAGCTCTTTTGTTTTCGGTGTGCGACAACAATAAGCAGGAAGCGTATGGGACGCGGGAGTTGGGCGCGGGCGGTTGTCAATCCGCCAGTCAGTTGACGACAGACTAGCAGAATTACGAGTGGTTATGAGTCACATTTTCCCTCTTAATAAAATAAAAAAATACTACATAATTATGTACTGAACTATGCTGATTAAGATTTCAAGAAGTATGTAATTGGTAGATCGCACAGGGTGTCGTCAGTGAATAGTAGATCTTGGGTCTCGCCAAGTTGGCCACCCCTGTAATAGAGTGTATAGAAATACGTGGCACGACGATAATATCGCCGCGATTTTCTCGCTTGTGAAGACGGCCCCTTAGGTTCTGCATTATGCTGAGCGATGGCCGTTTTACGTGAATGTGACGCATATTTTGCCCAACTTGTTACTTGTTTTGTTATGTTCATCTGTTCCCTCATAACTTCAGAAGTACTTATAATAATTTCGACAAAATGAGGCATCGTTAGAAGCGTCTTCTTGACCGTCCGCTGGTTAAAGGCTGTGTGACGTCACACTAAATTCAATATGGCTCTAGAGGACATAAAGTAATGATTTTTTTTAAATTAAAAATTATTATTTTGGGGTGGTGCCTTGTGGTTGTGGGGTATCACATGAAAGGGTTTAATTAGCACATTTCAAAAATTTTAATATTACTGAAATAAGCCCGAAAATAATTAAATTAAAAATTGTTTAAAAACTAAAACTCGACTACTGAAGAGGATGAAACAAGAAAGTACCATAACGTGGTCGCATGCCGTTGTACTAACATACTCATAATCTATGTTGTGTTTGTGTTCATTCTGTGCGCCATTTTCACCACAAATACGAGTATTTTCTTTCTTAGTTTCGAAAAAGATAAAGAATACCATATTTATTTAACAGTATGTAGCGGTATCTACAATGCCACATGCGAACAACGCGTCATACTGACGTCACGCAAAATCCTGCATCTCGCAAGCAGAGTTTACCGCACAACTAAAATATATACAACGGCCCGACATGAATCATCGGGCAGTTACCCGCCAGACACAACACCCGTCTGGTCGGAAGATCCTCCCTGCACTATGGAGGAAGAGTGAACTTTGCACCCTCGCAGTTCCTCATACCTCTACAAGTATGCTAGCAGAAATAATGGGAGAACTACTGAACCCAGAAAATAGTAAAAAATAAAATACTACCACTGTTTCACACACGTACAATGCGTGCCACGAAAGATGAGACTTGACACACCACGTGGTTTGACATGCGCAGAACACGATTTTAGGTATCTTTAGCGGTATGAGGTCTGAGTGCGGTACGGGACCGGACGTCATAGGGGCAGCGGAAAGAGCGGGGGAGGCGGGGTCAAGTCTCATCTTTCGTGACACGCATTGTAGCTATAGTGTTGCTGATAAGAATGAAATACTGGATGGAAATATGAATGTGTGAAATCACAGTGTATAAAATAAACTAGCTTTTGACCGCGACTTCGTCCGCGTGAAATTTCTTGTTCCCCCGACCCACCCCGTCGCATCTCATCGCCTGCCCGCGCTATTACTTCGTTTTTGCTTACCGTTCTTTTTGACGTAAAAACACCCCTTCCAAATTACATGTCTCTAGGACCAGCGGTTTAGGTTGTGCGTTGATATATCAGTCAGTCAGGACTTTGAATTTTATATAGTATATACATAAATTATTGTAATTTCCAGGGCTCGTGGCGCGGTGAAACTAACGTTGAATACTTAGAAGGAGTACATATTATGCTGAACGCTGAAGGGGCGAGCTTGTTACCCCTGGCCATCGAGTAAGTGACAGCTATTTATACATACCTATTCGTTACTGTTTTTATGTGACACTAATTTATTTTTTTAATTATGCATACACATTACACACATCACGATGCAGTATAAAACTGATTTACATCCGTCACCTCACTCATCAGGTCCAGTTGAAAACCAGCGTCAGGCACCAGTTGTCTGGCTTTTTTGCTGAACTGGGCCTTTTTGGTGCAGCCATGAGGCACACTTTTCTGCTATTTTCTTACATCGGACTTTGCACTTTTTATTCTTATCTTAGTTTTAATCTGAAATACGCCTATTATCTAACTATCTGGTGTATTGTGTGTCTCTTAGTCTGTGCTAAATAAATGTACATATTTTCTTTCTTTCTTTATACCACACTATTATATGAACAGTATGGAAACTAGATCTATGTATATGTTGAAATAATTACCTACGCTCATTGGAGCGTTAGGGTTGTCACTCTTAATATCTGTACAATTGATAAGTGTTTTATTGTAACGAAGTTTTTTAAAGCGGTTTGCGGTTAAGATTGGCTGGTTATCATTCCCTCCTTCTGGTCAAAACGTAAATCCAAGATGGCGGCTGCGAAAAAATTCAAATTGTTCATCGTAAATATCATTTTCATAGTTTGCGAGGGTGCTAAAGCCGATAGTGAAGTCAAAATACGCGTCGCTCGATCGATGCCTAGTTAACTCTGCACCTTACCGTTTCAACTCGAGAATGGCTGTAATCTGTAATAGTAGTTATAGGTATCTGTATTCTGCGTAATTAAAAACTACTGAACGGATTTGAATAAAAATTAGCACACATATAGTTTATAACCAGGATTAATACATAGGATACTTTTTATCCCGATATTCTCACGGGACCGACACTTATTCGGGGGAAACCGCGGGGCGCAGCTACTTAGGTAATAATTCGTATTCAAGGAAATAAGTTTGTTTTTGTTGTTTCTCGCAGCGGCCGCGTGTGTCACGGCAGCCACTTCACGTGGCGCGGCTGCGGCGCCGCCGCCACCCTGCTGGCGTCCGGAGTGCCCGGCGCCGCCGCGACCCGCGCGCGGCCCTACGCGGCCGCGCAGGCGTGGCTGCAGGTGAGTGTATACCTTCACGTGGCGCGGCTGCGGCCCGGCGCCGCCGCGACCCGCGCGCGGCCCTACGCGGCCGCGCAGGCGTGGCTGCAGGTGAGTGTATACCTTCACGTGGCGCGGCTGCGGCCCGGCGCCGCCGCGACCCGCGCGCGGCCCTACGCGGCCGCGCAGGCGTGGCTGCAGGTGAGTGTATACCTTCACGTGGCGCGGCTGCGGCCCGGCGCCGCCGCGACCCGCGCGCGGCCCTACGCGGCCGCGCAGGCGTGGCTGCAGGTGAGTGTATACCTTCACGTGGCGCGGCTGCGGCCCGGCGCCGCCGCGACCCGCGCGCGGCCCTACGCGGCCGCGCAGGCGTGGCTGCAGGTGAGTGTATACCTTCACGTGGCGCGGCTGCAGGTGAGTGATATAACTTCACGTGGCGCGGCTGCAGGTGAGTGATATAACTTCACGTGGCGCGGCTGCAGTTGAGTGATATAACTTCACGTGGCGTGGCAGCAGGTGAGTGATATAACTTCACGTGGCGCAGCTGCAGGTGAGTGATATAACTTCACGTGGCGCGGCTGCAGGTGAGTGATATAACTTCACGTGGCGCGGCTGCAGTTGAGTGATATAACTTCACGTGGCGTGGCAGCAGGTGAGTGATATAACTTCACGTGGCGCAGCTGCAGGTGAGTGATATAACTTCACGTGGCGCGGCTGCAGGTAAGTTAGTTAAAAGCTAAAGCAGGGATAGGTTAAGTTGTTTTAGGCTGCAGCATATATATGAGATTTCATTATATACATGCTGAATTTAACTGTCGGTTTTCCTTTACATACAGCCTAAAATATAATTTCTCTGCTCCACAGGTGGTTATCCCGAAAGACTTAGCCCAGGAAATGTCGAAGCAAGTCTCATGTTTCTCAAGACTGGCCGACTCGGACTCCGAACCTGACAGTGATGAGGAGACGCCAGGGTCGGAGCCCCCGACGCTGCCCATAACACTAGTGTGGCCCAAACATAAGCTGAAGATTTCTGTCTTGCATGACAATGAGTTTTTATAAGACTAGGACTTGACAGTGACTAGGAGGACAGTGTTGCCAACTTACTAAACTTAAAATCAGCAAATGAACCATAAAAAAAACAGTAAATAGTTCAGTTCATCAGTCATTCTTGCGGATAATTTTTGACATCTGAATTAATAGTAGATTGTTTGCCAAGGGAGCAAACAACTATTTTGAAGGCGAGAGTGTTTCTTTCTTTCTCTTTATTTCTTTCAAAGTACGTCCCTCGAGCTTAAAATAGTGTTGCTCCCGAGGTGGACACTCTACTTTTTATCACCCTCTATGAAAAAATAAGTAAGTGCAACTTATTTCACTTGAGGAAGACACTCATTTTTTATAAAACTAAGTAAAATCCTGATTTAAGTAAACAATTACAAACAAAGGCAGATTGCTTTTCATTTGTTCATACAATGTTCCTGGTTGATCTCTTTGGTGATTGGAACTTTTACCAACAATATCCACATTCCAAATTCAAATCACTTTTAGTCCCTAGGGATTAAAGAGCTATTTTAGTCCCTGTTTACGAAGAATACACTAGCTTTTTTTGAATAGACATGATAAAAAAAAATGTAAGTTGGCAACACTGCTAGGAGAAGCCTGGGTCGGACCCCCAACGCTTCCTATCACTCTAGTCACTAGAGTCTAGTGTGAAGATATCTGTAGTAATTGATGACGAGTTCTTAGAAGACCTGGTATCGAAATTATGCCTGAGTTTTAAGTAACGTTATTTGTTTAGGGCGCATTCCACCAAACGTTTATACCTAGAATAACCTGAGAATAAATTGTGAAGTTTTGACAGTTTTACTATACTAGAACTGTCAGACGTCAATTTTATTCCACGAATAAAAGTTATCTGACTTTGGTGAAATCAGCCCTTATTGTAATTCTAATAGGTAAATATTGATTATTTTGTATGTAATGTAGCCATATATTTGTATATAAGCTGTATCTAGCTATATCAAATAAAATAATAATTATATGAATACATTTTAACCCCAATTGCGTGTTTTCTTTGTTGGTAAGTTATGAACGAAGGTGGGTATTTTAGAAATAATGCAACCGGTAACGACAAGCTCATATATTCGACTGGCACAGCAGTCCTTGATCTCCAGTGATTCTTAAATCTACCCTACATATCTATTTATGACGAATTAATAGGTACCCATATAACATCCCTCCACCTTTAATTAGAAAACCTCTTATAATCTACTATAGTTCTGTTACGTTTCGACTTTTTTTTTTTTTTTTGTCGGCGGGAAACCTTCAAAAGGCACCCGACCTCCGGGGAGGGAGGTTGGGGAGTGTGGGATTTTAACCTCACTAAAACCGCCCCGGTGATCACCTTCAGCACATTGGGGTGGTCCCGGTTCCTATTAAAAGACCAATTCCGGAACCCCCCCCCGTGCAACGCCTGTAAGGTGTCGGGCTCAAGTTCTACGGAGGGTGCTGCTGAAATCTGTTCCCTTTCAGCGGAATGGTCGCCTTAAAGCTCTGATGCAGGGGATTCAGACTCAACTGGTAGTTCTTCAACAGACACTTCGGTCGACAGAACAAGCAAGCAAGAACGAAATCATAAGAAGAACATCCGAAAAACCAGTTCTGAGTCAGCACCCTAATTGCGTATCACTATCTGAACATCGAGATATAAGTACTGACGTACTAGAGAAGACACCGTAAATTCCTACTTTGTCTCGTTCAACTGCGGCGATCGCGCCGCACCTCACTCAGTCGCTCTCTAGCTCTTTACGCGTACAGTACGATTCACGAAAGATGACCACAAATGGCGGCCGTCTGCGCACGTAAACTCATGAAGAAAAGAAAAATAATATTTAAATGATAGTTAAATAATTTGTGTAATGTTGTAAATGCTGGTTATGCAAAAAATCAAACGTTACTCACGTTTGAAATTTAAAATGCATCTTGTAACCGTTTTTATGCCTTCTGCGCCGTGGTCATCTTTCGTGAATCGTACTGTAAGTGCCGTGATTTACATGGCGCTTAAGACCTTTTTGCCGAGAATAAATACACTTCTGCAGCAAATCTAGCGCTGTGGTAAATTAGTTACGGTTTAGACGAATTGTTATTATTTTAGCGCTGCAGCGAACTAAAGATTCAAATTACGAAGAATAGGACAATTCAGTTATTTGACGTAGCTTCTCTAGTACGTTAGTACTTATATCTCGATGTATCTGAATGATTTTGAAGGATATTGCTAGTTCATTGCTTCGTATGGGCCAAAAATTTCGTTGCTCAACTAGGTAAATAACGCAATGAATGTTGTTGAACTGTCAAAATGAAACTCTTTTATCACAATTAAAAAAAAATTGGTTCGCTCGTTTTACTTACCCTGCGTTCCGAGTTGGGAAATAATCGATGTGAGCGTGCTAAAACCCGTACCGAATTAGCGTGAGCGCGATAACGATGTTCCGTGAATCGTCATAGATGACGTCATGACATGCGCCATCTTGCGATAACGCCGACCATGCCTTCTAATAATATCACCGTGAGCGCTGTCAAAAATTACAGTGTGTGTGTGTGTGTGGATGTGTCTGGATGTGTCAGTGTGTGTTTTGTTTTGAATTGCATCATATCTTTAAATTAATACTAACGTGGTATTTTCGAAAGTGTGCTTCTATCTGACAGTCTCCACCTAACCAAAGAAGAAGAACTGAAGAAATGTGGTGTCTATACAGAGAAATACTGAAATAATATCGTTTTTACATTGAGTAATCACTGTGAGCGCGTTCACGAGTGTTCCGAATTGTTGACAGGTCTCAGCTGTCATAATCGTAATATCTAACTCGGAACGCATGTGAGATGATGTGAGCGCTGTGAGCGATTATAGCTAATTCGGAAAGCGGGGTTAGTTATACAGCCTGTTACTGTCTTGTTCAATGTTCGTGATTGATCTCTTTAAACTCGAAAGCATTTATTTCAATTATACCTTGTACAGGCACTTTTGAATTGTCCAAATTAAATAGTCTGTCAGTTAGTCGGAAAGTTGAAGCTAGTTGCCCATTCCAAAACGTAGATCTCGAAACCCATTGCTACTGATACGTGTGTAACGGAATTACCCTGCAGTTCTGAGCCAGCACCCTGATTACGTACCTAGCACAATCGCATTCTGAATTATTTTGAAGGATATTGCTAATTCATTGCTTCGTGTGGTTGGAAAAGGAGATGTCCGCTTTTTGTATGGACGTTGGTTTTTTATTCCAAGAAAAATCTAACCAGCATCAAACTCGGTTCAAATAAATACGACAAAAATATGGAACTCAGAACTACTGAAATAATATTTTTAAACCCCTCCATTTAAGCGAAAAATCATAAAATAATAATTGATGTTATTTGTAGTTGGCAACCCTAATAAATACTCCGTCACTCTGTGACAATGTCATATTTGACAGAAGATTTTTCAGCTGTCACTGGCGTTAGAGATGTGCCAACTCAGGATAAGACACGCCTTAAGGTTACTCGGATTGAAATTCATGTGACTCGAGTTGAACTCGAGTTACGGAACTCTGGTAAATGGATGAAATTGAACGAATTATTGTTTTTTCACCTCTGTTTCGCGACGATTTTTTTTATAGATTCGCAAGGAAACGTATATTGAGACTATTTTAATTATTTAAAATACAATTTCAGTAGAATTTAAATATAAAATAAGGTTCAAATACATGCCAAACCAGAGACGTCAATCACGTACTCGCTTCTTCATTTACCGTGGCAATCTAATTCAACTCGATCGCGGCATCTCAATCTGAGCGCAACTCGAATAATCGAGTTAGCCATACATAGCTGCTGGTGTCACCAGCTCAAAGTGTTATCGATTCTTGCCGAAAAAGATCCTTAGAAGATTAGATGTAAATATGTTTAGTCCATTTTATGAAAATCAAGAAAGATACCTTAATAAACGATTTCTCATCAGTAAAATCAGGGATTTTTTTAGTTCAGGGAATTCGTTAATAACAAATTAAGTACTATATAAAGAGTATTCGGTATAAAACAAGACATTTATTTTCTTAATGATTTTACATTAAAAAGTTTAGAAAATAAATAATATATCTTATAGTCTCAATAGAAAACACAAATGTTGATTTTCTATGCTAAAAATTGATTTAAAAAATCGATTGTTTTCACCCGATAAAACGATTAATTGAGGTCAGATCGCCATCCCTATCGGCTCCATGCGTCATTCGTCCGACGTCATGCTCCTACATCAAAAATTGATTGACGTTGACGCTCACTGCCAGTAATGACAGTTCTCCTGTGTCAATTTTGACAAATTTACTTTTTTTTTAGGTGTGTTCATTTTATTATTCTAGATAATTAGAAGGTTTGTTCGTTTTAGATGTAAATTCTCACGAAAACAAAAAACGATTTTTCTCAAAATTGGAGGTCTTTAAAAATGTATGATATAACTAGAACGACTAGTTTTAGGGATGTCTATTCAAATATATTTAACTTACTCTGGTTGGAATTATTAAATAATAAAAAACCATTTCTGGACATGTCCTTTGTCTGCTCAACAACGTAAATAACGCAATGAATGTCGAACTGTCAAAATGAAAGACATTGATCCTGATTGATAGGGTGTTACGCGATTGCGATTACCCCGCTGATTGGAACGTAGTTTCTTTCGCTATATATATGGCTTGAAATACCAGTATTATTGGGAACCGATACCATTTGCCTTGGATGTGATACCGATATTAGACATATTATGTTGTTACATATGAGATTTTGTCCCTCTAGTGGTAAGGAACAAAAGCCCAGATGCAAGGTGGGTTGATAGGGTAAGACAAAGAAACAACAAACTATATCCAACCATGTAACTATATTCAATAGAATTTAACAATCATGAATAAACTAAAATAGTTAAAATACAAGCCGGCTACATTAACTTGAATTTTAGTTTATGCATGATTGTTACATTCTATTGAATATACCTATATTGTTGAGATAGGTTGTTGTTTCTTTGTCTTACCCTATCAACCCACCTTGCATCTGGGCTTTTGTTCCTTACCCGAGGAGGGACAAAATCCCATATGTAACAGTGGCGACCAACGTGTGTATTGGTTGGAGATAGAGGTTACGTCTATTGCTGTACCTTACAAGCCAGAGTACTGTTTCTTGAACCTTCCAGTTATTTTAATTTAAAAAGAAAAAACCGTCACGTCGGAGTCCTTTGTTAATTTGTTCTTGTCTATATGTTTGTACTGTTGTATACACTTTTATTTACTTTTATTGAACCAGACTTACTAATTAAGACGGCTAAGTGTGTAACTACCTTTACTGTAGATATTATTTACACATTGTTTTGGATTGTACTTTGTGAAAGCCGGTTTTTGGTTCGGTTAACTTAATTTTTTTTTTTAAATTTACATAATGGTACGCCAAGGCCAAACTTATAACGTGTTCTTGTCAATATGTTTGTACTATTTTATACACTTTTATTTACTTCTATTTAACAAAACTTACTCATTAAGACTGTTAATTGTGTAACTACCTTCACATTAGATAATATTTACACATTGTTTAGGATTGTACTTTGTGACAGCCAGTTTTTAGTTTAGTTCACTTCATTTATTTTAATTAAATTTTAGAAATTAGGGAAGTACTAAATAAAAATCCTTCCAGTTTTTTAAAAAAAAAATAACCGGTAAAGGCTTTAGGTTAAGTTTAGGTTTCTACAAGTTTGTATGATCAACTTGTTTATTTCTATCAACTCTAAAAGTTGTTTGGAGCGGATTACAACTCCTATAAAAATAAGCCTTTGTTAAATCTTTGTTTCACATGCGAGCGGATTACAACTCCTAAAATAAGCCTTAAAGTTATGATTGTTCAACTCTAAAAGTTGATTGGAGCGGTTGACAACTCCTTTAAAAATAAGCCTTTGTTAAATCTTTGTTTCAGATGCGAGCGGATTACAACTCCTAAAATAAGCCTTAAAGTTATGTTTTTTTACAGGTTGAGTAGTGATCATTAAATGTGAATCCTACCTGACCTGGCTTCGTGGGATGTCGGTGTGTTTGAATACACTGTTTTTGCAGTTAGTAGTGTTACACAGGTTCTTACTGTGTACACGTTTGGGAACTGCTTTTAGAGTACCACCAATGGACGAGTTTAAAGTCTGTTGTTGGTCAGTGTTGTTGTGGAAGTAACACTCTGCTACGAGTGTACATACCTCCGGATTGCTGGTAAGGCAGCATAATAATGGTCCTGAGTTAGGAGGCCGTAATGGCGGGCGTGTAGGCTGCATTGATGGATAACGTTTTTAGATGGTAATTTTTTTTAAATAGGGGCCGAATAACCGTCACACTCCATTTAGGGGGGACGGTTAGCCATTCTAATTAGTTTGTAGCAGTTAGTTTAATTTCTTTAGATGTATTGTTTGTTGTACCAGCTCGGCGGTATTCTCGGCGGTCATCAATGTTATTTGTTAGAGTATGTATGGTGTAGGCTGGTATTCGTGCGCGATTGGGTGGAATGGTCTTTCCTATATAATTATAGTAGGTCAGACTGGGATATTAGTACTTCAGCGTATACTTACACATTTCTACGCTTTTTGAAGCTTGTCTTTTACATGTTTGTAAATGGATTAGACTCGCTCCAGAAGTAACACTATCTAAAACACATTTCTACTCTTTTTGAAGCTTGTCTTTTACATGTTTGTAAATGGATTAGACTCGCTCCAGAAGAAAAACTATCTAAAATATTTCTGTTGTATTGTTGCTGTATATATCTTAGCTACCTAATCGTGCACCGGTTTATTTTTTTTGTTCTATGGTTAATTTATTTATTTTTTTTCCTTCCTCAGTTCCTGTTTTCAGGGATGAGCGTGGAGGATTGTTGTATGCGTGCTTGGCTCTTTTGAGTGTGCTTTGACGCTGGAGGGCCAGCGTCGAGATTTGCCCTATCGGGTCAAATCTCTGGTGGTTGGGGAGGTACTGTTACGTTGTTTTTTTTGTACCTAGCATTTACCTGTGAGCATACGTTCTAAATTGTGAGGTTTCCATTATTGATCTACTTCTGCGTCACTGGACTCTCTAGTAACATTTTCTGACGATTAATCACTTTTCAAAACCCTATTAAACAGGTTTTCACAATAAATCAAGTCCATCATATCGTAATTAACCTGCGTTTGTTTACATTTCTAATGTCATTCAGTCAAACGTCAGTTTGTGACAGTGACAGTTGGAGGCGACACCTAGCGGTTGCAGATTCACCGTTGTAGTTTTGATCGATAAATTTTAGCATGTGGATTGGAAACCAACGAACTGTAATCGTACAGCCAATCCTTAATCAATTTCATATTTTGGTTAAAATACATATTTCTCTTTTGACCGTAAACGGAAGTGAAATTGTTTTTTTATTATAGACATTTTTTCTAGAAGCATCGATAGCTCACAATGCATATTTAATCTGTGCTTTGTAAACGATTTAGGGTGGCCATGTTAAACATTCTCAATTCGCCGTGTGACTCTGGGGGTAAAGCTGACAAACTTTAGGGTTAGAAACAAGAAATAATGAGTTTGTTAGCTTGGACCTTGTAAATTGTTGTTGTTTCAGAGAATAAACGTCGTGTTGGACAGTTGTCAGGGATTTTGAAGAATTAAATATCTTGGTGTAGTGATTCATCATTCATCAGTCATCCGTGCTCTGATAGGTTTTTACCTGAAACAGGGGAGATTTTCTAGGTGGTCCGTCTAATTCCGGTTCGGAGGACATGACAGCACTTTGGGAGTTCACGGGCTTCTTTTGCGATTGAACTCGCTTGAGCTTCGGACCAAGCCTTGTCCAATTTTTTAAAAGGACTCCATGCGTTAGAAGGATTCGCAACTGTGGAGGGTGGACCTTGTGCCGGCCGCATCTTGCAGTCCAAGTGATTTTTCCCGTAGACAACTGTGAGGCAGCTCGAGTGATTCGTCTCGCCGCCAGGACCTAACGGAGCCTCTGGGACCTGGACGCGAGACCCGTTCCTCGAGCCTACTCAGCCTCCTGTGGGGACGACTGTGCGGTGGCAGGGTCCGCCTAGCGTTGTAGCGCAGGCGGGACGGTTTTTTTTATTTATAATTTACCCCCTTTTACTTTATTTCTACGGGTTCATCTATGAACCCGTGTATCAACTGCCCGGTCTTCAACCTTGGAAGCCGGTCTGCAACTAACCTTAATTAAGGACCCCGGGTTCGGCACCTTCACCTAACTGGAAGTATATTGGACATCTTCGTCGTCTCCGGGATCCGGAACTCTTCAAGTTCCTGGCGCCCATTTATAATTTATTTACATTTATAAAACTGGAAGGTTGTACCTTGATATTTTCTTTTTATTTAATTTAATCTTAACTATTGAAAACAGTACTGGCTTTATCTTCAACCCCCCACGACCATTGTTCATAACCGACCGAACTTTACGCTGGCTGGCATTACATTTACTTGTATTTTAACTATTTTAGTTTATTCATGATTGTTAAATTCTATTGAATATAGTTACATGGTTGGATATAGTTTGTTGTTTCTTTGTCTTACCCTATCAACCCACCTTGCATAGGGGCTTTTGTTCCTTACCACTAGAGGGACGAAATCCCTTATGTAACAATGTACAGACGCCAGCATATCAAGCTACTACAATCTGTCAAATTTCTTTAATAGATTTACAACTATCACTCAAACATAAGGTTCAAAGTTGATTGCGTATTTATAACGATCGATAAAGTTTACAAAAGTGTGATACCGATATTAGACATATTATGTACAGACGCCAGCATATCAAGCTACTACAATCTGTCAAATTTCTTTAATAGATTTACAACTATCACTCAAACATAAGGTTCAAAGTTGATTGCGTATTTATAACGGTCGATAAAGGACATGTCCAGAAATGGTTTTTTATTATTTAATAATTCTAACCAGAGTAAGTTAAATATATTTGGATAGACATCCCTAAAACTAGTAGTTCTAGTTATATCATACATTTTTAAAGACCTCCAATTTTGAGAAAAATCGTTTTTTTTATTTCGTGAGAATTTACATCTAAAACGAACAAACCTTCTAATTATCTAGAATAATAAAATGAACACACCTAAAAAAAAAGTAAACTTGTCAAAATTGACACAGGAGAACTGTCATTACTGGCAGTGAGCGTCAACGTCAATCAATTTTTGATGTAGGAGTATGACGTCGGACGAATGACGCATGGAGCCGGTAGGGATGGCGATACCTCAATTAATCGTTTTATCGGGCGAAAACAATCGATTTTTTAAATCAATTTTTAGCATAGAAAATCAACATATAACGAATTCCCTGAACTAAAAAAATCCCTGATTTTACTGATGAGAAATCGTTTATTAAGGTATCTTTCTTGATTTTCATAAAATGGACTAAACATATTTACATCTAATTTTCTAAGGATCTTTTTCGGCAAGAATCGATAACACTTTGAGCTGGTGACGCCAGCTATGTATGGCTAACTCGATTATTCGAGTCGCGCTCAGATTGAGATGCCGCGATCGAGTTGAATTAGATTGCCACGGTAAATGAAGAAGCGAGTACGTGATTGACGTCTCTGGTTTGGCATGTATTTGAACCTTATTTTATATTTAAATTCTACTTGTAGCCGACGGGCATAGGGTTCGGGCCTCTGATTGAAAGTACTGGCTAGATTTCACACTACTTTATTGAAACCAAAAAAAACAAGAAGAACAAAACAAGATCACTTAATTGAGACGTTAGGCTTTTAAGTATTAACTTAACATTAGAGGTCTAAAATGGCCGGCTTTTTACGTGGGCGGCGAGAAACACGCCGCGTCTTACTTGTGTCCGGGTCGCCTGTAGACTGCCCTACCCCCGCTACACTATTTGGCGCCTGCTCTGCGGCTTGCGCGGTAGAAATCCCGGCGCCTGATTTGCTGCGCCTAACACTGCCGCCAACCTCTCCACTATATCCGCAATCATCAGATTGGGTGTGGCTGGCAGTGCAGCCAACATTATTATGGTCGTGGGGTTGCCGCGTTATATACTCCCCCTCTAGACCACGATTACGTCCTCGATCGTGGTCTAGCTCTACATTACCGTCATTAGCGAGGGGTTGCAAACGAGGTCGGCCTCGCTTTTTCTTAGGTTCCAGTGGTTGAGTGGACTCATCTACTCGTCCTCGAAAAGGGGTGAGCTGACTAGCGTGGAATTTGCCCAATACCTCACCAGAACTTCCATGAGATGCGATTAAGTATGTTGTTGGACTTAATTTCTTCTTTACAACATACGGCCCATCTCTCTTAGGGAAAAACTTAGCCGTTTTTGACTTACTGGCGTCGCTTAGCTGATGTGTAGCCAACAAAACTTTGTCATCTACCTTGAATTCTGGTCCTACTCTTCTTGAACGATCAGCGTAAGTCTTTCTTCTTTCCTGCAGTTTTTCTACTCTGTCCCGAACTTCACTTAAGGAGTTCAAAAATCGTGATAGGTAAGGAGTGATCTGTGGTACGAAATTATCCTTCTGTAAGACCGCTCTTGGATCATTGTACACTTCTAACGGTGACCTCAGCTCACGTGCGAACGTCAAATATGCAGGAGTAACCCCTGTCGTTTCACAAACCGCGCTGTTCATACTAAACCGTACTATCGGTAGCTGCTTAGGCCATGAAGGGTGATCCGTACCAACCAACAGAGCCAATTGTGTCTTCATATCCCGGTTTTTTCTTTCCGCTGGGTTGGCTTCTGGGTGGTAGTAGGGTATCAAGTCTTGTGTAATGCCAAGAATAAACATGCACTTCTGCATGACCGCCGAAACAAATTGGACTCCATTGTCCGAAATAATGCGACGTGGTAAGCCGAACCGAAGGAAATACTCTTCTATGAGTACTTTTGCGCAGGCGATAGAGGTTGCTTCTTTGAGCGCATACAATTCTACCCATCTCGTCGCGGTATCTTCCACTAACAGGATCCACTTTTCCCCGTTTTCGCCCTCTGGCAGTGGTCCGAATAAGTCGATAGCCAAGACTTCATTGCGCTGGTTTAAAATCGGTGTTTGAATCAGACCAGGTGGCTTTTCATTTGTCGCTTTATAGCGTTGACATGAGGAACATGATTTTACGTAATCTGTAACTATTCTTCTCATACCAGGGAAATAATAGTTTTGGGCTATCTTCTGGTACGTTCTTTCTATACCAGGATGACCTGCAATTGGAGCATCATGACATTCTCTCAGAATCTCCTCACGTATGCTCACGGGTATCACCAACTGCGGTGACTCGTTGTCTGTATCTGGGTTATAGCGGTAAAGGATACCACGTTCCATAAGATAACCACGTTCAGTCCAACGACGAGAGGATACTTCTTCTGTACCTTCTAATTCTTTTATAATTTTGTTGAAAACTGGGTCAGATTCTTGTGCTGTACGTAGCTCCTTAAGATCTCGCGTAGGAAAATCAATAATAACGGAACATATTCCACAGGCTTCGCGAGACTCATCTGTACAGACAGGGCGGCTGAGTGCGTCGGCCACCACATTTACCTTTCCGGGAGTGTACTCAAACCGGATGTCGTAGGCCTGCAGTTTTAGTGCCCAACGCACCAAACGACCCGTAGGCGATTTTAATGACAGCAGCCATTTCAAGGGTTGTTGATCACTGGCTATGATAACTGGATGGCCATCAATGTAACCCCGCATACGGTCGACTGCCCAAACGACCGCCAGAGCCTCCCGCTCCGTGGTCGAATAATTTCGCTCTGCTGCTGACAGCAAACGACTGGCAAATTCAATAGGTCGTTCTTCATTCTTTTCTCCTTGAAGCAACACTGCGCCTATCGCGTAGTTGCTCGCATCTGTGCGCAGGATGAATGGTTTAGAGTAGTCTGCCTGTATGAGGATCGGTGCTGACGTCAGAAGTCTTTTTAAATTACTAAAAGCTTCAGCTTGTTCTGGTCCCCATGTCCAAAGTTGATTTTTCCTCGTCAGCCTTGTCAGTGGCTCTGCTACCTCTGAAAACTTAGGAATAAATTTCCTAAACCAGGAACATGTTTGTATGAATGTTCTGAGGTGTCCCAGTGAAGACGGCTCTTTCATCTCTAAGATCGCTTGAATCTTCCCTTCATCCGCTGAGACTCCCTCTTGTGAGATCACATGACCTAAATATTTAACAGATTCTCTTGCAAATACGCATTTTTCTCGGTTCGCACGCAATTTGAACTTTATCAGCTGTTCAAAAACGATTCGCAGGTCTTCCAGGTGCCTGGAAAAATCCCCCTGCGTTATAATTAACAAATCGTCTAAATACCCTAGTATTGTAACATCCTTTAATGCTGAACCGGATCGCATTCTGTCTATCAACCGCTGAAAAGTGGCCGGTCCGTTCTTCAGACCGAACGGCATCCTCTTAAAACGGAAGGTTCCGAAAGGAGTGACGAAAGCCGTCTTATCCCTATCCTCTTCCTTAACTGATACTTGCCAGTAGCCGGATCGCAAATCTATTGTACTCATGTGGCAACGTCCACGTTTAGTAGATTGCAGCAGTTCATCAATGCGAGGCATTGGATAGGCGTCCGTTCTCGTAATTGAATTTAACTTTCGATAGTCGACGCAGAAACGAAAACTGCCGTCACGTTTAGGTACTAGTAAGGCTGGAGCAGCCCATGCAGATTCGCAATCTTCAATAATATCTTCAACCAACATCTTGGTAAGCTCTTGCTGCATAATTTCCTTCTTTGCAGGTGTCAGGCGATATGGAGGCGTCGCTATCGGAGAACTATTTCCCGTGTCTATATGATGCTCCCCATATGGAGTCGGCTCCCCAATTTGATTAAACATCTCATGAAAATCCGTAAGTAATTGGGCAAGCTCCTCACGCTCCTGATCCTCTAAACCTGCACCCTCGTCATCGCGTAAAACATTCAACGCGGCGTATGAATGACGAGACAAAAAGGTTTCTGAAATCAATGTATACTTTTGATCTCTACTATCCGAAAAATGCCAAAGGCACTGCTTGAAATCGATAACGAGGCCGGCACTGTTAATAAAATCGATACCTAAAAGTGTTTCATTATCTTTCGCTTCGGGGAAAATTATGAACTCGGTGGGCACAATTTTATGAAAAAGTTTCACCTGTACCTTTGTAACAAGCACCTCCATCAGGCGCGTGCAGCCATCCGCCAAGCGAATGTTTCTAGTGCACTGTTGTAAAGGATGACCTTTTTCCCTTAAAATACGAAAAAGTGTGTGACCGGCAATACAGCCCCTAGACCCAGTGTCCAGTAATGCTGTCCCATTTTCCCCCAAAATACCTATTTGCATCAAAGGTCTATTATTATTAGGCTCCCCCTTGATTGAACCTCCCTGAGTTCGACCCTGTGCAGACGCGAGGTGTTTCTTACCATTTGGTAGTTTATTATCTCTATTAACATTTACCGAGCTTAAATCTAAACATTTATGAACATTATTATTACAAAAATATGAACATAAACCGTCACATTGAATATTATCCGAACCTTGAATATTTCTATTAACATTCACCGAGCTTAATCCTAAACATTTATGAACATTATTATTAAAAAAATATGAACATACACAATCACATTGAATATTATCCGAACCTTGATAATTTCTATTAACATTCATGCAGCATGATATGGCAGTATTATCGTTATCATCTGATTGAATTACATGTCCATGCTGCAAAAGGATATTTTCTGAATTTACAGGAAACTTAGTGTCTATATTATTATTATAACAAAAATTACTGACACTAGAATGCTCGTTATTATGTCTTAGTTCGGTAACACAATCACAATAAAGTTTTAAGTGACCCCCAGCGTTGCAAGACGCTAGGTTACCTGTGGTACCGGCAGGAACGATGCGAGGACGTCCCGGCGACTTTCGACAGCGCGGAACGTTATCAGTACGCTCGCGGTTGGTCGCTAGGCAACGAGCAGCCACGGCGCCGGAGCACCCGGCGCGGCCGCACGGACTCTGCGAGGCCGGCGCGGGCGCCGCGGGCGGCGCGGGCGGCGCGGGCGGAACGCTTTCGGCCGTCGATCTCGGCTCGCCCGCCGGCGACGTGCATTCATCTCGCATGATAACGCGATGACGGGAACCGCGCACTTTTGAATTTACGTTATCACTGGTTGTCGTAACCGAACAGAATGCATTTTGAGAATTAGATTTACACTTTTCACACTTAGATTTTATAACGTTAGGGGTACCGCACCCATAACATTGAATAGCTTTATTTTTGTTTATGTTTTCATCACTATTACCGTTATCACTTTTTACGTTATCACTTTTATTGTGGCTTATTAGCTTCTTGCACTGCGATTTTTCGTGTCCCCATTTCTTGCAGTAACTACACGACAGTCTTTTGCTGCGAGTGTTTTTATCACTTGGTGCCGAAGTTGAAGGAGAGCCGGTGACGGTAGGTTGGTGACTGGCGCTCGGATGCGTCAGTGCCGGTGTCTTGTCACATGCGCTGTCTACTAACGATTCCTCGATCGCTCTGGCACGGTGTAGTAACTGGTCGAAAGATGATATGGAGTTACGATCGAGCCGCTTTTTTATTCTTCGATCGAGAAGCCCGTATACCATATCTAGTTGAACTTTTTCACGTAGATCTTCTTGTGGCAATCTCGATAAAAGCGCTCTTGTCTTCGATATAAATAAATCCGTTGTGTCGGTATTTTGTCGCAATGAAAACAACTCTAAATATATGCGAAATGGCGGACGATGCTCTCCGAATGCACTTTTTAGTTTTTGCATCGCGTCCGACCATGATGTGGTGCTGGATTTTATGCCTTGCCACCATAATGCTGCTGAGTCTACTAGCAACATAGAGAGTCCTTTGACAGCGTTATCATCAGATATCTGTAGGCAGTTCTTGTACACTTCTATCGCGTCGATAAATCCGTCGACGTCAGCCGACGATCCGTTAAATCGCGCAGTGCACTTTGAGAAGTTTGCGGCGGGTGTTGTCATAGACACGTCAGGTGCAGGTGTCGAAGTCCTAACCTCCTGGATGAGCCTTGCAAAAATCTCTGCCTGACTCTGCTGCAGTGAGTTCATCAGGGTTGCAAACTGACCCTGGTCCATAGTGATCGACGTGGACGTCTCGGTTTCCTCTTCTGCCTCTAACTCTCCTTCCTGATTCTTGGATCTCGTATTTCTTGCCATCGTTGCTTTACTTACAACGGAAACGGAACCACGTGGCGAAAATTTTCGTTCGCCGGAAACGCCACTGCTGGTGCTTCAGGTTCCGAAGTTCCAACGTGTAGGTGTAAACGAAGGCTTTCTCCTGGAGAACAGACGCCAAGGGGGCGTTATGCTTCGTAAAAAATTTTTGCAAGCACGTGTCGTCAGAGGCCCCTACTGTTGGGACGCCAAATGTAGCCGACGGGCATAGGGTTCGGGCCTCTGATTGAAAGTACTGGCTAGATTTCACACTACTTTATTGAAACCAAAAAAAACAAGAAGAACAAAACAAGATCACTTAATTGAGACGTTAGGCTTTTAAGTATTAACTTAACATTAGAGGTCTAAAATGGCCGGCTTTTTACGTGGGCGGCGAGAAACACGCCGCGTCTTACTTGTGTCCGGGTCGCCTGTAGACTGCCCTACCCCCGCTACACTATTTGGCGCCTGCTCTGCGGCTTGCGCGGTAGAAATCCCGGCGCCTGATTTGCTGCGCCTAACACTGCCGCCAACCTCTCCACTATATCCGCAATCATCAGATTGGGTGTGGCTGGCAGTGCAGCCAACATTATTATGGTCGTGGGGTTGCCGCGTTATATACTGAAATTGTATTTTAAATAATTAAAATAGTCTCAATATACGTTTCCTTGCGAATCTATAAAAAAAAATCGTCGCGAAACAGAGGTGAAAAAACAATAATTCGTTCAATTTCATCCATTTACCGGAGTTCCGTAACTCGAGTTCAACTCGAGTCACATGAATTTCAATCCGAGTAACCTTATCCTGAGTTGGCACATCTCTAACGCCAGTGACAGCTGAAAAATCATGTCAAATATGACATTGTCACAGAGTGACGGAGTATTTATTAGGGTTGCCAACTACAAATAACATCAATTATTATTTTATGATTTTTCGCTTAAATGGAGGGGTTTAAAAATATTATTTCAGTAGTTCTGAGTTCCATATTTTTGTCGTATTTATTTGAACCGAGTTTGATGCTGGTTAGATTTTTCTTGGAATAAAAAACCAACGTCCATACAAAAAGCGGACATCTCCTTTACAAAAGTATTTTTTGTCAAGGATATATCTAGGGTTGCCAACCATACTTTATAATAACGTATCCTACTTTATTTTTGGTAATTATACTTTATACTTTTACATACAAATAAAGTATGCAAAAATACTTTATTTTCAACCTTTACTGTGATGCGTAAAACATACTCATCATGGGTACTTAACGATTTATAATTGCTGAACGAAATGTTACCTATCCCTATATACCTATAGTTTTTTCTAATAATGAATCTAAAGTAGCGAGAAGAGAGAAATAGAGCATCAATAAATTTAATTAAAAACGAATTGTTTATTTATTGAAAACGTTGATTGTCAAACAAGTTTTGTAATATTTAAAGACAACAAAAAATTGTTAGTATGTGCTAAAAGCACACAAAAATACGTGTTTAAAGCAATAAAAACATGAAATTTGAAAAATACTTTTTTTTCTTCCTAATACTTTATTTTTTTCCTATCCAAACCACTTTATACGTTTTTTTTGTCAAAAATAGTTGGCAACCCTAGATATATCCCATCGTATTAGTTCCACGGTACCTATTCACGTTGCTATCAGCGCCATAATGGCGAAAATCAAATGTCTTCATTCTGTCATCGATAGTAGGTATGCAGTCCAGCGTACTTTTATATGTCAGTGATTGTATGGCACTGAAATGACAGTTCATCGAGTTACCAAAAGCCTCGTATTCAGAAATAGAAAATCAACAAACGTCAAAAGTTTTTAGGTTATAAAGAACTACGAAAACGAAACAAAACAGCAAATCGCGACGGGACAAAGTTAAAAATAACTGCTAATTATATTATAGTGTTAAATAACCGTTATTTGCTTGTGTGTTTTTCGCGTTCGTTAAAAATGCCTAGGCATCGAAATACATCACAGATATGGAACTATTTTGATAAGGAACTCGACAAAAAGCGGGCTACATGTAGGATTTGTAATAATACGTACTCTTTTTTCACTACCACTACTAACTTGAAGATCCATTTGCAGCGAAAACATCCAGATGTATATGATCGAGTCAACTGGGATCGTAATGCGGAAATATCAGATAACGAAGGTAAGTACCTATTTTGTTCAAAATACAAAAACTAATTTATCGTTTAAACCACTAACCCGTCCTGCAGAAGACTAATGTAGTCTATTTTATTTATTTTAATTAATATATAGTTGATTTCCTACTGTGCTAAAACATTTAACAATGTTTACACAAATACTTATGACTAGTAACACAAGGGTTGCCAACATTTCTTCGACGAAATATAGTATTTTTCAAACTAAGCTATAAATAATATAGTATGTACACTCCAAAAAATATAGTATTTTATGGAAAAAGCAAAAAATAGACAAAGATATATTTGTTACTTATTTATTTTTTTAAAAACTATATTTTTTGCATTTCTTGCATTTTTAACATTTTTTTTGTCTAAAATAGCAGTGTCATTTATGCTTCATCAAATTCAATTTTTAAATTAATGTATTTAAATCAAAATCTCATTGTTTCATAATGAGACGCTACATCTCATTCTTTCTTTCCGCCACTTCGAATATTATATGTATAGATACGTTCGGATACACTATAAGTATAGTCGAACCAGAGAAAGTCGTTTTCTATCGAGTGGTGGGGAACAAAGGTTATTATAGGAAATCTATGTGGTGGGACGATGACTCTTTCTCGGGTTCGACTATACACGCTACCGCATCAGTCAAAAGTTAATATAAAACCACGTTTATAAATGTTTAAAATATTGAATATAGTATTTTTGCGTACTATTTATTTCTTCAACAGTATATAGTACGCAGATCCGAAATACAGTACAATACTATATGTATAGTACGGTTGGCAACCCTATCACGTAGCTGCTAAAACTGTTTTATTTATTAGTTACTACATCACTTTTTTTATACGTCTATGATCAGCACGCTAATTGAGTAACACACTATCAATAAATAATAATTGTAATATAGTATATTGCTTCTTAGGTTTGAAAATAAATTCTCGCACCTTTAGGACGAAAACGACACAATTCAAAAAAAACGAAAATTAAGTTATCGTCATAAAATGACTCAAAACGAAATTTTAAATGTAACAATAGTTCAAACATAGCCATATTCGACCGGGAACAGGACAAAACTGCTAAATCGGTCTCTTTCTTACGCGGCAACATGCGGGCCTGAGTCGGGGGGGAAACGACGTAGTTAGTTTTGTGTTTGCATCGCTAAGTGCAGGACGTGGCGCAGACAGCCGGATAGTGACCCAAAGCTTATTACGTCGTTTTCATTCCGAAAAGATTGGTAAGTTCTCTTTCGATTTTTAGTACCGAAACGACAAATTTAGCCTTGCGATTGTTTTCTTCCGATTTCTATTAGTGACTTAATCGGGTTTGTGGCATTTTATTATTAAAGACACTTATAATTCCAATGATGGATTTAAGTTTGTGTCGTGTTAATAATAAATAACAATGAATGTTTTGGGACTACATTTGACTTATTAGAAATCAAGTCATTTTTTAATTGATCAAAGTATTATTGTTTGTGACTCATTGATTATTATGCCATTTATTTATTTATTTCTAGATAAAAAAGGAAGTTGCATTGGTTAATGTGTCACTACATTAATATTGAGCCAGCAAGTTTTTATAGAAAAAGTTCACTTAGAAAGGCTAAAAATGAAAAGAAGGTTGGACATTATAATGGATAATGCATTAAAAAATGTTAAAAATTAAAAAGAAAATGAACAAAACGAGGTATGAACTACACTTGAAAACATTTTATACTGTGCTATGTGTGTGTCCGTGTATTTTTGTACTATGTAACATTATATTGTTTTTTTTTTACCATTGCGGTGTTTATCTTTCGTCAGGAACAGGCAGATAATAAAATAAAAGAGAATTTGCCTCTGAATTCCATAGAGATTGACAATTTTCCAAAAGAAAAGACTAACATTAACAATTTCCATTATCATCAATCAGATTGACTTGGTAAGCCATCATTTTAGTTTAGTTTGGTACAGACGACCGCACGTTTGTGGTAACAGTTTGAACTTGAAAGTGCCTTTATTCTGTCACAATAAGTGCAAGTGTTACCACTGATGCGTTGGCCGTACCTACTTTAGTTTAACATAAGTTTATACTTATATTATTATTAACATTTTATCTTCCGCCAGGAATCGGCTGCTATAGTGAAAAACCAAAAAGAGTACTTGAATCCAAATTCCGCAGTTACTGAAGAACCACTAATTAAAACGACAAACAGCAGCAATATTGTTGTCAATTATGAGAGTGAACTTGTAAGTAATTATATTATATCAATTTTCAATCTAACAAAACAAACTTACATACAAAAGAAAACTATAGTTGGTTTTATGATTTCAGAAATCTTCAGTGTGCAATGATATTATAGAGAACTTATCTTCAAATTCCTCATCGTTCATTGAAAACTCCCCACAATGTACAAAGACTAGCGACATTTTTAATTTCAGCCAATATAATATAAGAACAGTAAGTGAGAAATGACTCTAAACGCTACCTTTAATATTTATTATAATCTATAAGTAATATTTAGTCTACTTTACTGACGTGACGCTTTGGTTCTTGTTTCAGCAGCGGAATGACACTTCAGATAATGAGTCAATTCTTAATCAAGACGTACTCACCAGAAGACCTATTCAGGAAAAAAGAGTATCTTCTTCATCTTGTAATAGTTAAAGTTCATCTCGTTCAAGTTCCTCAAGTTCCAGCTCCTCAAGTTCCAGCTCCACTAGTTCTGGCTCCTTAAATTCTAGGTCATTATCTTCGAGCAACGCACAAAATGTGAAATCTAACGTGATTACCTGTCATATTAATGCAGATGGTGCGAGTACCAACCAGTTAGCTACAAGAACTCTTAGTGGTAGAGCTATCTCAAAATCGAATTATTGCGTATCACCTATTAATGCTCCTGAAAGTGATCCTGATTAAGTGATAATGACCCCACATTTCAAGACCCCAACAAAATTTCAACGGGTCTTAGAAGCTTGTCCTCTTCCTCGACAGACTCTATTTCACAACCTGAAACACCCCAACATGAGATACAACAACCTTTTTTTTTTTTTCACGTGGAGAAATGCTCATGCATACTACACTACCACGGGGAGATAGTGCAGTTATGTGGGACTCTAACCCACTAAAACTCCACGGTGTCCTCCTCTGCCGCTTACGGCGGGAAGACGGGCACGCGTTAGCACTCATCCGTGAACCCGCCGCGGCCGTCCGTTACCGGACCCTCCTCTGGGGAGTACTCCCCATCACCGGCGCACCAGAACACATAGCACGCCGTGACCACCCCAGGGACCAAACCAGCACATGGGCGCCAGACGACCCCGTATCTGGGCACCCTTGGTCCCCCTGTGACGGGTCAGAACATTGGCCCCGCCGCCTGCCAATTTTCGGCTGCAGAGGATAGGGAGAGCGGCCAACGCAATACCGACACTCCTCTTCCTCTGCAGCCCCACCGCGTCCGCCATCTTACGGTGGCGACCCCGTCAAGGCCGCGGAAGGTAGGGAGAGCGGCGCACCGTAATACCGGCACTCCTCTCCCGCCGCGGCCTTCAACCCTCAGCCGCGACGCCCCCGTTACGACATCGCGGCCCGCCTCAGTTGCGATGCTGCTCAAGCGGCACCGCAACCTACTTTTGGCCGCTACGTCGTCGGCTTGGAAGCAAAAGCCCTGACGAGCGGCCCCTCCTCGGGTTCCTCTTAGCTTCACCGTGGGGTTCTAAACCACGGCTACTGAGCCCCCCCGCCTCGACAATGCGGGAACCCACCGGGGAGGGAGATACAACAACCTGAGACAAGTAACGCTAATGAAACGAACACGACTCAAAGAAAATCAAGAAAAAGGCAGCGTAATCCCGCATCATGGAAGCAAAATATTACTAAGGCATTGCGCAACACTGGAAAATCTTACAATTCTCTATCGAAATCTAGAAAAGCAGTTCTAGCCCGTTATATGAAAAACCCATGCGCTCCATGTCGATTAAAATGTCCTAACTAACCAAATTAATGAAACCCAAAGATCGGCGATTTTTGAATCGTATTGGAACCTTGCGAGCATGGAACTTAAAAGATCCTTCATTAGTTCTTGCATGATGGAAGTCAGACCTAAATATAAATACACCAATGCTGAAAAGCCCAGAGCACCAAATAGTGCGTTTTTTTCTTCACTGTTAATAATCAGAAAATTCGAGTTTGCAAAACGTTTTTTATAAACACTTTAGATTATATAACAGAAAGACAGATAAGAACTACGAAAGAAAAAACCAATGACAACGGATTCATAGCTGAAGATCGCAGAGGAAAGCACACTAATAGAAAGAGAATTGACGAGGCCATTATAAAAGACATTGAAACCCATATAAATTCAATCCCAAGGGTAGAATCACACTACTTAAGGCCCTCCACATCTAGAGAGTTCATCGAAGGAGGCAGGACCGTAAAAGATCTTTGGAGACACTTCTCAGAAGCAAGAAATCCAAATAAACCCAAAGTTGACTACTGGCTACATCATCAAACTTTTAATAACAATTACAACTTGGCATTCTCTCAGTTACTATTAATTTTGTTGTTTATATATATGTATATTCTATTACATTATTGTAGAACTTACTTTTTTTGCTTATTGCTTTGATTTGAGTTTCACACTTACGGTAAGGATGCTAATGGAAAAAGATATCTGCTTATTTCTTTTTATGTGTATGTTCTTTTTTTTTTGAGATGTCTATTATATTTAGGTACGAAGAAGAGTTCCTAATAAACTAAGATCTCGGTTAATTATTATAAGTGTTGATTTTGATTTATTGTATCGTTACTCCTAAAGGATTATGTTAGAATAATTATTATGACCGTTTAATATGTTTCAATTCAAACATTGCCATTAATTAAAAAACTCCTATTATTTTTGGTTTTTTTTTCTGCCCCAATGACGCATTTTCCGTTTTGGTATCCCATCATTAGTTATTTATTTAGAAAATAACAGACCTAAGTCGAAAAACGTAAAATACTAACATAATGTTATAGAAAGTAAAAAGGCGTAACTCTTAAACTTTCACATTTAAGAAATTATTTTCGGGCGGTAAAAGACGCATCTCCTAAACCGTCAAACTTGAATCTTTTTTCTCGGTCCAAAAATGACTGATAAAACAAAATACCTTTTTTTCTTTATTATTTCATTTAATAATTACATTTTTTTATGACACGATAATAGTTAAATAACCTTATTATAACTTGCAGCAAAAATATACCTACTGACATACATAATCACGAAATAATAGACGAAAGAATGCAGATGTGTCAAAATTTTAAAACTTGTTTCGCTATTTCCCAAAAAGTTGCTATTTTGAGTTACGTCGTTTTCGTCCTAAAGGTGCGTTCTGGTGAACTAGAAAAACGTAAATAAAGCAATGAATGTTGTTGAACTGTCAAAATAAAAGCCATTGCTACTGATAGTGTGTAACGCAATTACCCCGCTGACAATTTTTTTTTTTTTTGTTCTAAAATGTTCGTAATATTCTGAAGTCAGGTCAGGTTTTATGTAAAGAAAAATTGGAAATGTTGCTTGGAATATTTTCGAATTCGGTAAAAACTTACCGACCTTTTTTCTATGGAATTGACAGGACAACGTCATAAAGATACTTCATCTTGTCATTTCAAACTACTCGTAGTTTAATATCTAAGAACTCGCTATGAGTCTATTAAATAAACGATATTACCGATACACATCGAATCGGTGCTTTTAATATCGTCGTCATATCCGATTTTAACAGCGTTTTGTATCTCAATACATACCTACATAGAATATCTAGTACAGAAATTGAAATAAGTACCTATAATTATGGTTTTGAAATCAGCAATTAAAAAAATCGTTATCCGATTTACGTTTCTCAGAATCTCATAAGAAGCGATACGTTATACGCTATGGTTACACGATATAGACTTCCACTGCTGCTTGCCTCCTTATGGTTTTATATAATTAATAGGTACGTGATATAAAAGTTCAATTAGCTTTAATATAAAACTAACCTTTCAACAAAATTCAGTATTGTGTGTACTACAAAAATTTTATCCCGTTCTCGACCGCTAATTCTTAACTAAAATTCTAGATGGCGCTAGTAGTATGTCTTTATTCAAAAGGACAAAGTTTAGAAAGTATTTTCTTCACATGGGGTTATTCTGTATCGAGTCTTTAGATTTAGTTTTGAAGATGTTTTTATTGTTGTTACCAAATATAGGCGTTTATAATGATCTACATATTTATCAAGTACATTTGAGTAGGTAAGTGAGGACCGTGTTTTTAGACTCGTAATTTTTTTAACCGAGTTCCCGTCCCGTAATGCTTTTTTTTTATACCATAGACGAAGAAATTTACAAAACTCTCTAATGAAAAGTCAATTTAGCAGCAAAATTTGTCAACATCGATAAACTGTATAAAACGTGCTCACGGAAGGTCAAATTGCATGCTTGTTTGTACTCTACAAGAAACTAAACTCTACCAATGCTCTCTAATGCTGAGCGATAGCCGTTTTGCGTGGATGTGACGCATGTCAACCTTTTTTTTATTGTTTTTTATTTTTGTTGTTCTTTTTTGCGTCATGTTTACCGCAAATAAACGTATTTTCTTTCTTTCTTTACCACGGTAATAATATCCATAGGAGTAAGCTATGTCGTCTTCATACAAACGGACGAAACGCGAGCTATACCTACGCGCTTCGACCTCCGAGTGCACTCGGGCGGCTCGGAGTCGCGACTGTGCCGCAGTGACGAACGGACGGTGTGTTGTTTTTTTTAACAATAACCGCGCGATTTTTTCACTAAAAATAAGTTCAAGTACATATTTAATATGACGAGTAGGCGATATTGTGCTGTTTTTGGTTGCATGAATTCGTCAATAACGCATCCAGAGATGACTTTTTTTACATTACCTGGAAACTCTGAAAGGTAAGACTATTTTACTTACTAGTAGGTAGGTACATAATGTGTGTCTTTTTAATGGATAAGTATTTCCTTTTATCTCCCGAAAAAAAAGATGTCTGGATTAATAAAAAAGTGAATAGAGTAAAGTGATAGACACGAGTGAAATAGATAGTTATAGGCGGTTCATGAATCATTATACGGTAGGTAGGTACGCTTGTGTTAAAACCTCGGGGCATGTGTGTTTTGTTTTATTAGTTTGTATAATTTAAAGTAAAGACGTGGTTTTAATTATTAATAAAATAGTTGTTTATTGTACTGTGTGTATGAATAATACTAGAAAAAATAAATTTGACCGTCTCGCGTCTATCTGTCACTAGAGACCTAGTTGAAATTGTCTCAGATTAAGTACCTATTACTGCTGCTGCTATAACAACATATACCGTTTTGTTTTTCTCGGTATTAATAACAACAACAATAGCTAGACTCATGAAATATTCACAGAATATTTAGATGTTTGAGAGGGCTGTGTATGTCTTTATACTGTGACTCGGGCACGGTAATATTTCGACTTCATACAAACGGACGAAACGCGCCTCGACCTCGGAACGCGGTCGGCATTCAGACAGTCGTGACTGTGCCGCAGTGACGAACGGACGGTGTGTTGTTTTTTTTAACAATAACCGCGCGACATTTTCACTAAAAATAAGTTCAAGTACATATTTAATATGACGAGTAGGCTATATTGTGCTGTTTTTGGTTGCATGAATTCGTCAATAACGCATCCAGAGATAACTTTTTTTAGATTACCTGGAAACTCTGAAAGGTAAGACTATAAAATAATTTTACTTACTTGTAGGTAGGTACATAATGTGTGTATTTTTAATGGATAAGTATTTCATTTTATCTCCCGAAAAAAAGATGTCTGGATTAATAAATGAAGTGAATAGAGTAAAGGAAAGTGATAAAAACGAGTGAGGTAGGTAGTTATAGGCGGTTCATGAATCATTAAACGGTAGGTACGCTTGTGTTAAAACCTCGGGGCATGTGTGTTTTGTTAGTTTGTATAATTCAAAGTAAAGACGTGGTTTTTATTACTTTTTATTATTAATAATAGTTGTTTATTGTACTGTGTGTATGAATAATACTTACTAGAAAAAATAAATTTGACCGTCTATCTGTCACTAGATACCTAGTTGCAATTGTCTCAGATTAAGTATTACTGCTGCTGCTATAACAACATAATATACCACTAAAAACCGTTTTGTTTTTCTCGGTATTAATAACAACAACAATAGCTAGATTCATGAAATATTCACAGAATATTTAGATGTTTGAGAGGGCTGTGATTTTAAAACATTTGTAGCCAGCCAGCACCAAAGAATTTTTGTTTTGAGTTGTTGAGAGTTGTAGGTACCTAATTTATAGAGACGTTAATAAGCTGAGATAAAAAGTTATGAAAATTACTCGTCAGCTGTTTCTTGCATTTTAGTTGAGTAGGTAGGTGTTGAAGTTTGTAAGGATTGGAGTTTTGTAACGCGGCAGTAAGGCGACTGCAGATTTTTTTCCTATAAAAGGATTTTTGTTTCAGACGTCTTCAATGGTTGCAACTGATCCGTCGAGATGATTTGGAAAACAAATCTAAATTTACTTCCTACCGAGTTTGTGAAAAACATTTTAATTTGGAGGATGTACTACATTCGTCAAATAGAAAACTTTTAAAAAAGAATGCCCTACCATTGTTGATGCTGCCAAACTTAGCCAGTACCGATCCAGGAGTCTCTCTAAAAGAAGACAAATGTACTCAAACTGCTCCGTTGGTAGGAAACGAAAATTGTACACAGACTGAAAATGAAACGAATGAAATCTTTGCTCAAACCTCAATGAGTCTCTCTAGCAACACTCCAAGGAAAAGGAAATTGAAAGCTGAACTCCTCCAATGCAGAAAGAAAATAAAATTACTCGAAACTGAAAATAAAACACAAAAATCTGAAAAAAATACTTTCCATCGACTTTGCGATAAATTTTTGACCGACAAACTAGCTCTCCTGATAAAAGCCCAAAGTAAACTAAAACAACATGGAAAAGGAAATCGATATGATAAGGACTACATCATTTACTGTTTAAATTTATACTACATCAGCCCACAAGCATACCGGTTTTTGCAAAGTGCGTTATGTTTACCCAGTCATTCAACATTGCACAAACATTCTTTCCCAATTACAACTGAATTCAATGAAAGAGCTATGTCTGTTCTTAAATTAAAAGTTGCACAAATGACAGAAGTAGAAAAAAATTGTTCAGTTATGATTGATGCTATGTCATTAAAAGCAAATCTATTCTTTAATATTATAGAAGACAAAATTACCGGATTCCACGAAATTGAAGGATTGCAGTCTCCTGAACCCGCTAATAATGCGTTAGTAATAATGGTTCGTGGTATATTTGTGAATTGGAAACAGCCCATATCATATGCATTAATTTCAGAATGTCGAAACTATGAAGAAATAAATAAATGGATTGATAAAGTACTGCAAAAATTATTCGAAATTGGTCTTAACGTCCGTATTTTTGTGTCCGATCAAGGGTCTGATTTATGGAAAGCTGCCAAACAAAGACCAGTTTCAATTGAAAGACCATATTTTTTTATAAATAATAGAAAAATTTATTATATTTTTGATGCACCGCATCTAATTAAAAACGTTCGAAATAGCCTGATGCAATATGATTTTCACTTCGGTGATTCTATAGCGAAATACGATCATATTGTAAAGTTTTATAATCAGGACATAAAAAAGAGTTTAAGGTTTGCACCTAAACTTAACAGCAGTCATATCAAACCCACAAACTTCGAGAAATTGAAGGTTTGCTATGCGACACAACTTCTTAGCAAGTCCGTTGCAAATGGCATTCGTACGTCCATAGATAACAATGAAATTGAAGAATCCGGCAGAGACACGGCTAACTTTTTAATGATGATGAATAATTTGTTCGATTCTTTGAATACATCTAATCTGAGAAATAGTTATGAATATAAAAGAGCGTATGAAGGCAATGAGTCACAAAAGGCATTTTTCAAACAGATGATAAGCTTTTTCAAAGATTTAAAATTAAAGAATCCAAAGAATGGCAATTACGTCACATCAAGTGTTAGATTCATTGATGGTTTCCAAATAACTATTACATCCATAATGCTCTTGTTCGATGACTTGCGGGTGGAAGGATTTAATTTTCTTGCGACAAGAAGATGCAATCAAGACGCTCTTGAAAATTTATTCGGACAAATACGAACGAAAAATGGCACGACTCTAAATCCGACTTGTAGACAGTTTGCATCGGCGTTCAAAAACTTATTTTTCTGCAGCATCACAAAACCTCTAAAAGGCGGAAATCGTGCAGCTGATTTCGGAACTCTTCTTGTTCAAACGACGAACGAAAAAGTTACTAGCGATGCATTACCGGTATCAACCAACGAAATATCAAAAACAGATTATGAAGAATTTTCCAGCATCCAAATTACTAGTTCGGATTACAATCGGCTAGATATGCCAGAAAAAAATGCACTTTTTTATATTTGTAGTTATCTTCTTAAGCGTTGTTTGGAGAAACATGATGATTGTGACGCTTTGAAGTCGTATGTGAAACCCGATCAAAGAAACCACAATTTCAGCACAGAGAGTCGGTATTTAAGGTACCGGGATTACAATAAGATTAATTCGCAAACTTTTTTGATTGTACCCAGCGATGATTTTGTGGAATATATAGAAAAAATGGAGGAAATATTCCGAACTTCATTTAAAACCAAACATATAAATTGTAAAGTAGCTGCAGGTATGTATAACCAAGTAAAAGATATTCCTTTTTCTCCACCTTGTCCATGTTTCCCAAAACTATTTTTAATTAAGCTTTATATTAGAATGCGGATTTTTTATACTTTAAAATTTAATAATAAATCATTTCGTTCGTCTCAGTCAAGGCGCAAATATTTTTCGGTCGCAAAATTATAAGATTTGTTATTCAAACATAAACATATGGTTTTTTAATTAAATCTACCAATCAAAAAACAACACGTATTTTTATTAAACACTTCCTATTCAATTCACAAAGTATTTTATTTGTTTATATAAAAAAGTAAGTATATTTATTTATTTATTTTATTAGTTAAGTATGTAGGTACACACAGTCAAATTTGTAGGTATGTAATTACAAATTTACAGTTTTCAGATGTTTTCCTTTACTTGTGCTACATGAACTTGCTTCTTGCCAAATTTCATGATTCTAGGTTAACGGGAAGTCCCATAGGTTTTGAATCCCTTGCGGGTGTCAAAATATGCGGCATAAACCATAAACGGAACATAACGCCCGTATGTTTTGATCGCGTTGACATAGAAGATTGAATTTTTCACTGCTTCAAGAGATTACAGCCCTGAGTACTTGAATATTAATTTCAACTTGTTAACTCTACGCGTTCCTGAGAAAAAGGTTCTTGACAGCAGTGATGTACAAGATACCTTAAATAAAGTATCTGAAATACAAAATGCAAAATACTTTTAAATTAAGTATTTCAGATACCAGATGCAAATACCTTTCTGTAATGGTATCTGAAATACAAGATATAAAATACGTATCTTTTAAATACTTTTTATAGATAAAATACTTTTGTAAAAAAAAAAAAATTAATGAGAGTTTCTTTTTTTACATGTAAATCGCGTTTTATTTTATTAAAATTTAATCACGATTATCGCGTTAATATTTTTGGTTCTTTATGCAGTTTTAATCGTTATTTCAATACACACATACTGTATAAACAGCCGTCAAAATATTGTGTTATTTTTTTTTAGATATCTAGTGTTATGAAAAAGTCAAGGCTTAAAGAAAAGACTCAATTTTCTCATAGCTGCGACCAACCGACCGAACTTTTATGTGTCTGTCTCCCTCAAACACAGACTAAGTATTATGCGAAATAATTAAAAATGACAAGGGGCATAGCCAATAACATTTTGTAGAAAGAAAGAATTGCCACGCCACCTATCAATTCGGCCCTAAAAGACTGAAGATTCAATAATGCGTTCAGTTTCATCTAAGACAACGTTAATATTTAAAATTATTGTCACCTAAGATGTCACAATAAAATCACCAATTACTAAAAGTATTTTAGCAAACATAGTATCTACAAAATACTAAGATACCAAACAACAGGTATTTAAATACAAGATACAAAATGCATTTCAAAAAAGTATCTGAAATACAGATACAAGATACGTATTTTGTATCTTGTATCTGTATTTCAGATACTTGTATCTTAGATAAGTCACATCTCTGCTTGACAGACAGACAACGAAGTGATCTTATAAGGGACTAGCAGCGCCCCGCGGTTTCACCCGCGTCAGTTTCGATCCCGTGGGAATATCGGGACAAAAAGTATCCTATGTGTTAATCCAGGAAATGGTCTATCTATGTGCCAATTTTCATCCAAATCTGTTTAACGATTTACGCGTGATTGAGTAACAAAAATCCAAAACACTTAAATGGGATGGCATTTATCAGATATTATTCCCGTTTTTGCAACATTTTCCATTGATGCTCCGCTCCTATTGGTCGTAGCGTGATGTTCTATAGCCTAGAGCCTTCCTCGATGAATGGACTATCCAACGCAATAAGAATTTTTCGATTCGAACCAGTAGTTCCGGAGATTAGCGCGTTCAACCAAACAAATTCTTCAGTTTTATAATATGTATTAGTATCTATAGATAGATTCGTTTTTCCTGTTTAGGTACGGAACCCTAAAAATTGCCCAGTCAACAAGGCTAGGTTCCGTAATTCGCTGATAAGAAGTGTCCTCACGACTCTGCTTGTAAGCAAATGGCACTAATGCTCCCGTATTATTATTATACCTACTCTTTGCACTAATAGCAGCAGACGAAAATAGAATGAATGGGCCTCAATGGCGTTATCGCTGCCCCCTTCCCCTAAAAGTTATCCACATGACAACAAAAACATTCGCTTCTGAGGGTGGCGCTGCTTGCAAAGGAAAACGTAAAATCTTCCTACATTAAAGTGTAGTTCCATTTTTCGCCGCGTGCCTAGTTATTCTGGACACTTTGTGCAGAAGTGGGGTAGGACCGGGGCGAGGGGGTAATCAGGTGATCCTTCTCTCCCTCTCCCCTTCCCTTTTGTTTGTGTTTGGGCTGGAACCTTCATGTATTGGCCTATTTTGACAAAACAATTTTGAGTTCCATAGAGACAAATGTTTTTTTTATTTCGCCACTTCTTATGTAGGTACTAACTTCTGAATACCATTAAAATAGGTAGGTATCGTTATATTATTATAACGACACAATTCGATTTTGCGTGCAATCTGTTTTTTAACCTTTTTAACTTGGAGCAGTTGGAGCACACTACGTGATGTTTAACACGGTATTAACTCGTATAGCTCGACAACACAAACAGCCATTTTGCATTTTTAAAACACTTAATTTTATACTTTATCTGCAGCTATCTAAAGTTCAATTTCATTCGCAGAGGATTTTTGTTTACATCGTATCCCCATTCCGAAACGTCACAACTCCCGCGTTCTGCTAGTGAAGGGACACTCCTATACCGTAACCGTAAGAAGTTTTATCGGTTAACAAACGTAACGGTTTATGTTAACGATTTCCAGAGATTTCTAAAGAGACGGCGGATTGTTTTCGATGTAAGAGCGGCAACGTCGCCTAGTCATGTTGTTTATTATTGATCATTTCTATAAATGGAATAGGTACCGGGCTACCTGGACGCCTGGAGAGAGTTACATAAAAAGGGTTTTTTGATATTAATGCCTTATGAAGAGTTTAAATCGCGTCAATTTAAAAGTGAAACTTCGTTTACGTACCTACCTAAACTAAGTCCATTGTTTGGTTTTTGACGGGAAGGGGGAGCTTGGTTGGTAACTTAGGCAGCGAGACCAATCATTCATCTAAGGTTGGTAACAAAATGTATGGTTGCAGTGCAGACAAGTAATTTCTTTAGTTTTCGTTGAGGCGTTTTGTTTCCTCATAGGTAGGTATATTTGCATGACAATAGCTACTTCTACCTGATCCATACTAATATTATAAATTCGAAAGTAACTCTGTCTGTTTCACGCCTAAACCACTGAACGGATTTCGATAAAATTGGCAGAGAGATAGATTGCATCCCGGGGAAGAACATAGGATAGTTTTTAACCGACTTCATAAAAAGGAGGGAGTTCTCAATTCGGTTGTATTTTTTTTATTTTTGTTTCCTCAGTACGCCGTCATTTATAAACCGATTTGAAAAATTCTTTTTTTATTTAAAAGGATATACCTACATACTTACTTCCAGATTGGTCCCATTTTTATCAAAATCCAGTTCTGATGATGGGATTCATGAGGAATTGTGGGGAACTCCTCAAATATTATAGGCACACCTATAGCGATTTGGGTATTTTTTATAGTTGACTTTGATTAGGTAGGTACCTACTTTAATTATGGTTGCTAAGCAATTTATGCTCGTCACAATGCGAATGGTGAAATGGGGTTGGTGGTGGAATACTAGGAGAACTCCTCAACAATTAACGTCCCTGCATCGGTAAAAGCAATAGGTAATTTTGTAAAAAGTGATGGGCAAGTTGACATTAGGCTTTTGTGACTTCGATACATTATAAACAGACCCACTTAAAAGCGAGAAATAAAAACTTTTTAACAAAAAAAACGACTTCCAAAAAAAAACACTACAAGTGAAAAATAACTTTATTAATTTCAGAAGTCGGTGGCAAAAACTAAAATACAGATCCAAAGACACCGACTTCTGTAATTAAAGACAAAAAAGTTTGAATTAAAGACCAATGACGTATTATAAAGACATAATTTATCGACAAAACTCCTGTTTCTGAATGTGTGTGTGTGTGTGTGTGTGCACACGCACACGAAGGGTTCCGTACCACAAGGCAAAAACGCCGAAAAAAACAACATTTGTTGCATGAACTTGTATGGGAAACAAACTCAGAGGTCACCCCTCACTCACAATCTCTTTTAAAGTAGATACAAACATAATCTTGTGTGAGATCATGTTAAGACCATGTAGATTGATCTCTGAAACAGTCATCCAGCGGTGCTATTCTGTAAAAATCTCTCCGTGAAAACTTAGGTGAAGTGAGCGTGGAGTGAGCTGTCAATAGTGTCAATTCCTTGCAAAAACAAACTCACTTCACCTAAGTTCTCACGGTGAGATTTTTACAGAATCGACCGGCTGTTGTCTTTTGGCTTTAAAACTGTAACATTAGAATAAAATCAATACCTACTTAACCTATTTTTTAATTAATGTCGTACGTTTCTGAGGTTATTGACCTCTTATCAAGTTGACTGTTGTTGTAGATTTTTTTAGTCATTTTGCACAAATATACATATTTTAGGCTCCTGCAAACAGGCGCGACGCGCGACGCGAATCGCGCGCGACACAAAGGCACCGCTCGTTGCGCGACTTGCGGTGCCTTTGTGTCGCGCGCGATTTTATCGCGTGTCGCGTAGTAAGTAGGTAAAGAAAGAAAGAAAATAAATGTGTTTATTTGCGGTAAACATGACGCAATAAAGAACATAAACACAAAAAAAAATAAGAAGCGGACGGGGGAAACATGCGTCACATCTAGCTTGCTACATATTATTTGTAATCTGTGGTCATATTTGACGTGCACTCAACATGCATCAACTATACAAATTATTCATAATAATATACCTAACTATTGGTACCTAACCTATGTACAGTGCGTGCCACGTAAGAAGAGACTTGACCCCGCCTCTTTCCGCCGCCCCTATGACGTCCGGTCCCGTCCCGCACTCAGACCTCATACCGCTAAAGATACCTCAAGTCGTGTTCTGCGCAAGTCAAACCACGTGGTGTGTCAAGTCTCATCTTTCGTGGCACGCATTGTACGGACGCCAGCACATCAACCTACCACAATCTGTCAGATTTCTTTAATAGATTTTCAACTTTATGGCTAAAGCATAAGGTTCAAAGTTGATTGGGAAAATCTGACAGATTGTGGTAGGTTGATGTGCTGGCGTCTGTACAACGTGTTTGGAAGCTGAGTGCAAAGCTTTAAGGGAGTGATAGTTGACACCATTTACAGCATTTTGAGCCATACATGTCTTAGACGAAGTATGTTTTTTTTTAGGTAGTACGGTCAGCATCAAAAGTCGATTAACACTTCAGTTTTTTTAATCTTAGTTATTGAGCAAAATATTAACACTTCAGTTTTTTTTTTATCTCAGTTATTGAGCAAAATATTTGTTGAAAATTGCATCTTACTTCTGCTGCAATTTTGAATAAATATTTTGCTCAATAACTGAGATTAAAAAAAACAAAGTGTTAATCGACTTTTGATGCTGACCGTACCTACTGTAATAAATGCAGTTTACGTTTATAGAAAAGAGTGCAACAAGCTAAAAACCCTCAAGCTACAAGACAGCCCGGTCGTGACTAGTCTTGCATTCGAAAGGTTGCTTTAACCAATTACCGACGTAACCGGTAACCAGCGCCAGCGCCGGCGCCGCTGTGGCGATGCATTTGTAAACACATTTGCATATTTCTGGTATAAACGTTAATTTAATTATATGTTTACTGCCTACACTTCCTCGTGAAGAGTTTAGCGTAGGCTGGAGAGATTGAGGAGCTCTTGAGTGGGATGTGAAGACGTCTTTCTTTTCTTCTGTGTAATTAAAAAAAAAACTGTCCAAGTGCGAGTTGGGCTCACGCACGAAGGGTTCCGAATCACAAGGCACAAACGCCGAAAAAAACACGTTTACTGTATGGGAGCCCACCTTAAATGTTTATTATCCGACTTCTGAAAATGAGGAGGTTCTCAATTCGGATGTTTCTATTTTTTTTTATGTATGTTCGGGCATAACTCCATCGTAAATAGACGGATTTGCAAAAAAAAAAATAATTTTTTGTTTGAAAGGTCTTTATTCCGAAATGGTCCCATTTAAATTTCGTAAAGAAAATGATGATAAGTTTCGGAGACAGACGACGGAACTCTGCCTTCAAAGCTAGAGTGAACAGGCATCTTCTGAGTTCTGGGCACGCTCGTCCCATCATAGACCTCATCCATCGCTTTCCATAAGGCGTGATCGGGGTCAAGAGCTGCGATCTATTCTGTAAAAATCTTAGGTGAAGTGAGGATGTAGTGAAAAAAAATCTGTTCAAAAACGTAAATAACGCAATGAATGTTGTAGAACTATCAAAATGTAAGCCATTTCTACTGAGAGCGGTTCTGCACTACATCCGATCCGAATCCGAGAAATGCCGGTCCGGAGTGACCATAGTCCTATTTATATGAGAGGTTGCGCACTAGATCCGAACTCTATCCGTCCGAATTTAGAACATTCTCGATTCGGATTGTTCATTCGGATCGGATGCAGTGCAGAACCGCTCTTAGTGTGTTACGCAATTACCCTTTTTTTTGTGGATGGGAAATTATCAAATGACTGCTCCAGCTCTGGGTGGAGCGGAACGGAAGGGAGTGTCAGACTCTTACTGACTAAAACCCACCCGTGTTCCTTCCTTAGCCCTTTATGTTCCGGGCCAGCGGTAACCCTTTACAATCCCGCTGACCCGGCAGGCTTCGGTCCTAACGGGCCCCTTCATTGATGCTAAAATTTCTTTGAGGCGCGCGTGGAACACGTACGCGCTGTCCGGCACGGGCCTTGTCCTAATCGGACGGTGAGCTACCCGTCCGCAGGCCCGCGCCTACGGTGGCCGGGAGTCGTAACGCGGCTCTCGACGCCCGGAGCGTCACCCGCGGTGGCTGAAACGTGAGGGTCTGTCCCTCAGTCATCCCGCCACCTCCTTCGCAAGCAAGACTGCTTCGCAGAAGGAGGTGACTGCCTTCGACTCCCTCGCAATTACCCTGCTGGTGTGATGTTAAGTTGTTTGGTTCAGCCAGATCAAAACTTTATGGCGGCTCTGAAGTGCGCTACTCGCAGTATCTCACCTCTCACCCCTGCTGACAGGTGAATTGTTAACTGCGCAACGACTTGCCTCATGCCCCGGGCCCCCATGAAGTTTGAAACGGGCGGTACAACCCGCATTAGGGATTGAGTTTCGCTCCGTTGCACATTGACTTGAACACAATGACGATCAGCCAGCCATGGTATATTTAATTCACTTTGATCCCACATAAAATAACCATCAGTATTACGTATAAAGAATCATTTCTCCGTGTTTAGTTGGCTTTTAATTTACTGCAGTGGTAAAGACTTCAATACTGTGAGAGTAATTGGTTCTGCACGATGTAGAATTATGCCTCAGTATAATTGATTATGTTGCGGTAAAAAGATTACCCGTCCCGGTCCGTCCATTGAAGTCTTATCATCATCTGCCTAGCCTTTTCCCAACTACATATATGTCGGGGTCAGCTTCCAGTCTAACCGGATGCACCTGAATACCAGTATTTTACATCGAGCCACTGCCTATCTGACCTCCACAACCCAGTTACTCGGTAATACGATACCCCTTGGTAAGACTGGTTGTCAGACTTTCGGGCTTTTGATGACCCGTAACAACTGTCAAAGATCCACGAATGACAGCCGGGACCAACGGCTTAACGTGCTTTCCGAGGCACGGAGGGGTCGCGGTATGTAATGAATGGTCACCCATCCACAGACCAACCTTGGCAAGCGTTGCTTAACCTTAAAATTCGACCCATGCGACCGTTATTACTTAGCCCGAAGCCCCCAATATACATATATCTGGTTACTTTTCCAGTTTTCATCCAGAAAATCTCAACAACCATGTTTTACCAAGACACAAGTTTCTATTTTGTAGAAAAACACTTCCAGAACTCAGTCAGCAACAAAAATAACGCTAAAATCAACAAAAACAACCTCGGTATACACAGCGTTGATTGTGTATTGTGACGTTTACCATCCGTGCTCGCCTATCTGCGTACGCGCAATCTAGTCCGAGGTTGTACATCGATTAACGACTTTATTTATATCGGTGAAATGATAATTATGTAGTCGTGTTAATAGATAGATAAAACGTTTATTCAGTGCAACAAAAGACACAATACAGGTATTAAAAACATCAAAAAAAGTATTAAAAAAAATTAAGTACAAATATTAAAAAGATAAATTGACCCATAGACACCTCAGCGTGATTGTCCGAAAGGGTTACCGCTGACTCGGAACATAAAGGGCTAAGGAAGGAACACGGGTGGGTTTTAGTCAGTAAGAGTCTGACACTCCCTTCCGCTCCACCCAGAGCGGGAGGGGTCATTTGATGATTTCCCATCCTCAAAAAAAAAAACAAAAAAACCATAGACACCTAGCTCATTATAAACATCTATAACGGTCGATCACTACTGGGCGGTGTGTGTCTCATGGTTGCACCAAATGGGAGTCCAGCTCAGCATATGACCTGGCATATGCTGAGCTGGACAATACCTGACGCTGTATTCTGCTGCATCATCGATGCTAGAGCTAAATTATAATACTACTTAGCATCATAGACCTCATCCATCGCTTTCCATCAGGCGTGATCGAGGTCAGGAGTGGGCCCATCCAACATTTTTTTTTTAAATCGGCCAAAAATATTCCCACTGGCATACAGTCCTCATCTCTGTGAGAGAGAGAGTAATGCACCACGCGGGCTCAGTGCGGGAACCCTGAAACTCCACTTGAAGAAGGCTGTATGCACACACACTAAGTGATGTGATATAAGTATGAAAACAAATATTATTTTTGTACTACGTATTTATTTCAAAACTTCCTGGTAACCTAGAAACCTGGAATCCTCAATATATGTGTGTTTGCTATGGAAAAATACATACTGAATAGAAATATTGGGTCACTATACTGAAATAGGCATAATATGGATACCTATTGGATCAAATTTCATCATATTTAATCTATGGAAAATTGGAAACTTTCACAACCGAAATGGGTCTTCTACAAAACAGTCTATGAGGAATTTGCGCTCCTTGCGTAACACACTATGAACCATAATCTGAATCATTTTGAAGGATACCTAATTCATTCTTTCATAATTATGTTTGAAAAATTTGTCTGCTCACGCAATGAATGCTGTTGAGCTGTAAATGAGAGCCATGCCCAACGGCTTATGGCTCCTTCAAACAGGCGCGACACGACACGCGACAGAAAGGCACCGCAAGTCGCGTAACGAGCGGTGCCTTTGTGTCACGCGCGATTATATCGCGTGTCGCGGTTGTTTGTAGGAGCCTTTAACGTGCTTTCCGAGGCACGGAAGGGTCTTAGACTCTTGGTATGTGAAGATGGTCACCCATCCACGGACCAACCGCCGCAAGAGTAGTTTAACCTGATCGATCGACCAGTGCGGCTGATATATTAGCCACAATCATAGAATTCCTAAACTAATTGTACTTGTAACTATTTGTGTATGTGAATTTAAATGTTTGTAAACGCACCCACGATACAGGAGTACCTAATTCCTAGTGTGCAACGTTTAAAAAATGCTTGTTCAATAGCATTCAGTGAATAACAAAATGGTTTGTTAGCATGAACTCTATTCTTTATTTGCACATGTGTTTCGTGTTTTAAATCAAAACAAGATTTGTAATCGTGCGAACGTCACAGTTGTTATAAAGATTACAGCAATATTTTTATGTTTAATCGTTTTTGTGGGCTGCTGTTAGGATTTCCAGATTTCTGCAGTAAGATAAGTACAATGCGTGCCACGAAAGATGAGACTTGACACACCACGTAGTTTGACATGCGCAGTTCACGATTTTAGGTATCTTTAGCGGTATGAGGTCTGAGTGCGGGACGGGACCGGACGTCATAGGGGCGGCGGAAAGAGGCGGGGGAGGCGGGGTCAAGTCTCTTCTTACGTCGTGGTGACGCACTGTACACGATTTTAGGTATCTTTAGCGGTATGAGGTCTGAGTGCGGGACGGGACCGGCCGTCATAGGGGCGGCGGAAAGAGCGGGGGAGGCGGGGTCAAGTCTCATCTTTCGTGGCGCGCATTGTAACACACTAACAGTATAAATGGCTCTCATTTTGACAGTTCAACAACATTCATTGCGTTATTTACGTTATTGAGCAGACACATTCGAACATAAATGAAGCAATGGATCAACAATATCCTTCAAAATGTTCAGATTGTGATTGAAAGTGCATTCTTATGTTACGCAATGAGGATGCGAGTCTATCAGCGCGATATAAGATACTTTCCCGAAGAAGTTCCTACCTTTTCTTCTATGGAAATAGTCCTCCAGACTCATGCCATCAGGGGCGGATCTTGAATTTGTGGGGCCCTGGGCTAATACTGCTTAGGGGCCCTACCTAATTACTCAACCAATTGCGATTTTTTTTGATCCGATTTTTTTAAATTCTAGATAATTTTTATTATTGACAATATCGTCTATTGTTTTCAGTTCGGTTGGGGGCCCTCTGTATCCACGGGGCCCTGGGCTGCAGCCCAAACAGCCTTTAAGTAGATCCGCCCCTGCATGCCATGGCGGCCAATCTCAACGGAGACCCAACCTTCGAAACGGGAGATATTATAGTGAACTAGTGTGAGCGTAGATACAGGTGTCCCGATGGGACGGCATTCCGACGCAATCGGAGAGAGATTAGGCGCAAAACGTGCTTTCCGAGACACGGTATCACACCGCCAACTTCGAAACTTTGGCCTGTTACTGAGAAATTCCTAATGGAAAAAAATCGGTTGTCTGTAAAGTCGGTTTACGGACGATAGTTTAACGTGACAACGTCATAACAAAACATTAATGAAATTGCCGAACGCGGAGGCCGATTCGGCAGCGTTCGACATCATCTGTCTCTCATCGCTCGTTCCGCGCTCTCGCTTGCACTTCAAGCCGCCATGGAACGCTACAACGCTACAGAGCAAGGCCGCAAGGTAACGCTACATGAGTCATGTTTTTTCGTGTGTGCAGCCAGCTTCATCGATTTATTAGACGTTGTCACGTCAAAAACCCAGTCACCCCTCCCACCCTTTTCTTCGTATACAGCGTGGCGCTACAATGGTGACATTAATTTAACACACGTGTAGGGCTAGTGCCCTTTAATCATATTAATTTTAGTAGGTTAAAATACCTCGTAAATTGAAAAAAAAATTTTTTCAAACAAACTAAATGATAAAAATGTAACTAAAATTGGGATCACCCTTGCAAAAAATCATTCATGAAATTACTTACCTACGTTACGCTGGCTTACGTTAACTCGGAGCGGCAACGCGTCGCTTCACGCGCTGCCACTTTTCGCGCTTTAATATCGTATGGACGGTACTGTGATGAACTTGAAAATGCCTAGCGCTCTGGCGGGGGCTAGTTTTGGGTTGGTTTTGGAAATATTGTAGCACATTTTCAGTTAACTGGATTGGGTTTTGTCGTGTAGGTGGTCGATCAGGGCGTTGAGACCTAGGATCCACTGGCCGGTTTTCGCGGATGCGCTGAAGAGCTCCTACAATAGTGCGAGAATTAGTAGGGCATTGTCTTGAACCGCCATATCTCTCGCGATATGTCCTTATGGCAAGAGCGGCATTTTGACGACATTCTCCGTAAATTAGGATCATGTCCGCATATTCAGCTGCTGTGTAGTTCGGATGTGTATTTGCCATCACGATCACAAGTTTACACAAGCACTAATAACACAAATAAAAGCGCCCGTATCGCAAGAGATGTCAACGTACCTACTAAATTAGAAAACGAAAACAAAACAAAGCGTCTTTATCGCAGTACCATAATCTAATTACTCATTAGTTCATTACACAAAAATAAATAAATAAAACAATAGGTAAGCGTCTTTTTCGCGGAAACATTCACAAAATTAGTCGACGTAATTATGTGCACTACTGTGAAGAAGTGTGTCAAGGGCACGAGTTAGGCTAGCACTAGAAATGCAAAAAAAAGAATTGGATTTCGCTGCGACCGACGCGACGGGGTGGGGGGAGGGCACGCGTCGCCTGCGCCGCCCGCTCGCCGACAAAGGGATATCACGTTACTTTAAAGTATTGTTTATTTATTTTAATTTCATTGATGCGATGTTATGATCCGTGACCCGGCAAATGACCGCTGCGCGACAGTTCTTTAAGTACAGGTTGTTCCAAAATGCTATTTTAGAAAACTTTAAATAAATCCGCAAATAATAACGTTTAATGGAAACTTAATTTCTTCATGAAACGAAAATGTGAAAACGTATATGTGTGTTAAATTAATGTCACCATTGTACCGCCACGCTGTATGTAAACAGACAGAATTGCACACAGAGCGAGTCAGGGTACTCAAAATTCCTTTGTTATGTCTAGAGACGTAATATGCCGTTAACTATAACCCATAAATTATGTTCGCACATAACGTAACAGACATCGTTCGTTACCTAACTAGGTATTGTCTTGTCACACAGAACCAGCTGGTAATCGTAAAAATACGTCAATAATTACACAGGCCGACAAAATTTTTACCCAGAAACCTGACTATACTTTTCCGAAGGATTTTGACGCGCTGAATTCAATTCTGCCTCAAAATTGCTCTGTGACGTCAGGGTTTCGAGATATCCTAACCTGAAAGTGCAAAAAATACCGTTTTTTCTCATTTTTGAGGTTATGTAGCACGGCCGATCCTATTTTCTTTCAAAAATTATTAATAGCATCTCAAAGGACTAGTCTTCCTCTTTAAAATGACGTTGAGTTTTACTCAAATATCTTTTTTTTTTTCGCTTAGATATCGCATTTTGAAATTTTCGTATACGTGGATTGTTCTACGTTTGAGAATTCATACACATACAGTCTATTGGAAAATTCGAATTCAGCGCGTCAAACAAAATCCTTCGAAAAAGTATAGTCTGGTTTCTGGGAAAGAGTGTTCGTCAAATTTTGTCGGCCTGTGTTATCAATCTGTCTAGCTTTTTCCCATGTAGGGGTCGGCTTCCAATTTAACCGGCGGGGTAATTAAACCTTGTACAGGCACTTTTGAATTGTCAAAATTTAAATAGTCTGTCAGTTAGTCAGAAAGTTGAAGCTAGTTGCCCATTCCAAAACATAGATCTCTATGGAGAAGAACGGGCAAGAAACTCCATGGACACTGTTTTAAACTACCTAAAAGCAGAGCTTTGTGAGGGCTCGCGTCGTTTTTCTGCGTGGTAATAATCTTTAAGGCAGTTTTTTTTAATATTTTTTTTTTCGTAATTTAAATTATTATTTTTTTTACTGATAACACATCTACATATAAATAGAAATTATTATGTTAAAGCACAAATCAATAGGCGTAATAGTTTTTCCGTAAAGTGTACCACAAAATGCTCAGGTTGTGGGATATAGCAGGGCTCGCTTCGCTCGCCCTGATAAAGATATTACAAAATCCTGGGTGCATTATTATTGTTGCTTCTATATGTGAAAACAATGTAAAAAAAAGACATAAATGAAGAAACATTTCAAAATATAAGATTAAAAATAAGCCTTGGCAGCAGAGATGACCAGTCTCAACCGACGGCGCCCGTTCACGAACATGACGCGTGGATCAGCACCATCCAGCTCAACCATTTTGTAAGGACACACTAATCAATTGCTTCATATGTTCTATAAAAATGTATCTGCTCACGTAAAAAACGCAATCAGTGTTGTTGAACTGTCAAAATAGAGCCATTTATACCGTTAGTGTGTTACGTAATTACCCCGCTGAACCATCAGATAATCGGATTTCATTCACAAAAGTGAGTGTCAGCACCCTTTTTTCAGACTTCCTCCATTATTCCTGACATTTCTTTCAGAGATGTAACGCTACAACTTAGTAATTTTTGAGGAAGACTTCTAAGATGTATGCGCCATCTTGTCTGCGATCCACCTCAACCTAATCTAGGTATGCCAGGGCTCCTATCTTACAGTCCTGTAGTGTCTCACTGCTGCATGCTGGGACGTAGGACTTTTAGACATAGAAATTATAGGTTGATTATGCGGCTGTTACTTTTTAACCACGAGCCCCCCACAATTATGATCGCACATAACGACCGATAGACACCGTTACCTAAGTATTGTCGCACAGAACTGTTTGCAATCGTAAAACGTACGTCAGTTGTTTTGAAAAAAATGCTTATCGTACAAATGTCTCCATGACGTTTTCTTGATAAAATCGTACGATAGTTTTTTGTTTTTATATCAGTGTTTTTTGAATGTTTTGATATCGCTTTGGCAATTTCTCATGGTTAACGCTCGTGTCCGTTCACAGTTATTTTAACTCTGAAATAATCATCCGAAGAGCAACATTATTGCAACGATTAAAATTACTGATGACGAACATAATTGTAATCTATATTTTTTTTTGTATTGTTCTCAAGTAAGTAAGTGACTTATGTCTTTTTTGGGAATAAAGTTTCTTTAAACCGAAACCGAAAAAGAACACTGTGATTTTGACAGGTTTGTCAGTGGCTGTAAAGGCTCGTCCACACAGGCGCGACGCGACACGCGACACAAAGGCACCGCAAGTCGCGCAACGAGCGGTGCCTTTGTGTCGCGTGTCGCGTCGCGCCTGTGTGTACGAGCCTTAACTCTACAGTAACCTCATTGGAGATATTATTTTCATTCAAACAATGAAATGAGTCTTATTGAAATAGACTTTAATCGAAGCCTTGTCCCGAGGACTGCAGTCAACAACATTGTTAACGAGGACAATATATTTAAATGATTCAATGTGTATTTTCAATTCTGTAGCGGCCTTATCATTACACACTGTTTGAACAAATGCAAAATGCAAGCAATGTTATACAAGATGCCTATCGTGCTCCGTGGTTTCGCCGAGCGTATACCCCTTTATTCATAAACATTACCTATAAAGTACAATGCGTGCCACGATAGATGAGACTTGACACACCACCACGTGGTTTGACATGCGCAGTACACGATTTTAGGTATCTTTAGCGGTATGAGGTCTGAGTGCGGGACGGGACCGGACGTCATAGGGGCGGCGGAAAGAGCGGGGGAGGCGGGGTCAAGTCTCATATTTCGTGGCACGCATTGTAAAGTAGTGATTAGCGACTATTTGTTTAACCATACATTTTGACGTTTAAACGTCACTTAACTTTAATTTACGTTTATAAATAAACCCCTTAACTCTCCAACCTTCCGTTATGTTTTATTTTCTTAAGAAAGCGGTGGACGGTCACACAAATACAGAGTTTTTGACATCTTAGGGGAGAACCACCAGGGTAGCCCGCGAAATTGTAATTTTCTTACTTTTTTTTTGGTATTTGACAAACATTCAAAAGTCCAAATTAAAGGTTTGCCAACGTAGAATGGAGCGCAGTGTTCTAGGCGTTAAATTGACGGACCATATTCGCGACACCACACTGCGTTCCAAAACACAGATTACTGACGTTGCTCCAAAAAGCCGCTCAGGTGAAGTGGGACTGGCCTGGCCACGTCTGCCGTATGCCCAATGACCTGTGGGCCAAAATAACCATCACTTGGAGCCCTGAGACAGCTAGGCGTCACGGCAGACCCCGTAGAAGATGGCGGGCTGGAGAAAACAAACGACCAGTGCTCCACTTTAGCCCTGGATCGAAAGAGCTGAAAGTTATGGGAAGAGACCTTCGCCGAGCTGGGAATGATGCAGGCTAACAGTATTTTTTGCAATGTGCAGGTCATTGTCATGTCATGTTGAATGTAGATTAAAACATGATTCGCGAGCGTAACAAATATGACTAAATCATCAATATGATTGTATTGATAATTTTAATGAGTCTAAATTCATATAATCCTTTAAATGACTATTTCATGAAATACGCGGGCAGGCGATGCGATGCGACGGGGTGGGTCAAGGTAACAAGATACACACGGACGAAACCGTAGGTAGATGCTAGTAGATGATAAATATATGTATTTATGCAAACTGATACGTAGTTAAATATCAGGCTATCTGGGGCGACGCTTCTGTCTCTCCAATTATGTCAATTTATGCTTTATTGACGGGGTCTGTGCGCCAGCGAGGCCGGGCGGTGCTCTGTGTATATTTGCTAGTGAAGTACTGACGCTGTTGTGGAGGACTATAGTCTTTGTTCACGACTTTGTGTATGATGTCTTTGCAGTGCCTGATTTATGGTTCTGACAGCCCTAGGCTAACTATGAATATGGGCCCCCTTCCCCCGGGCCTGTCCTGCCTAGCCCATGAATATACTTACTAAATATTTATATTTAAAAAACCTATTAACACTATCGGGGAGTTTGCTGCGCCACTTCTTCTTTCCAGCGAGAGCACTCGGAAGTGGTGAAGGGCGTTTTTGGGGAACTGTCTTATATAATTTTGACGTTGAAAACCTGCTGAATTAGTTATTGACTAGTTTGATTAAATGACTTTTAATTTTTGACCGCCCAACCCTGGAACTAAGCCCAGGGGCCTCGCTCATCAGTCGCCCTTGCAACCATTACACCAACGAGTCAGTCTATCCAGGGAATATTTTTTTTTTCCATCGCGAAATCCTCACGGACACTCTCCGTCTGGGGAGAACGAAAGGTGATGTCAATCTCCCACCGACTAGAACTCCACTGTTCCTTCTACAGCCATGAGACCGGGCTGCTACTGAGAAATTCCAGAATCTATCAATCGATCCAAGAAATGTGCTAAAAAACCAGCACTAATAGTTTATGCTTAAGGAATTTCGGCATGGAATATTTCAAAACTCATAATGGACTATGTGACATTTATCAGCTTTCATCCTAACGCTGTTTCGGCTGAGTGCCAAATACCACATACTGTCAGGTGCTAGAATTACATCCTGAATTCCTGACATGAAATTATGAGGCCGAGATGAAGTTGGTTGGAGAGGGGATGTAATTAGGCTAATGTAATTCTTTCTTTCTTTCTTTCTTTCAATCTTCCCAGCCGTTTCCCGACTATGTTGGGGTCGGCTTCCAGTCTAAACAAATGCAGCTTTATACCAGTATTTTACATAGAGCAACTGCCTATCTGACCTCCACAACCCAGTAACTGGCTAACACGATACTCCTTGATAAAACTGGTTGTCAGACTTTAGGGCATCTGTAACGACTGTCAAAGATCTACGATTGACAGCCCGGCTTAGCGTCCTTTCCGAGGCACGGACTTGAGCTGCTTTATTCTGAGAATATTGTCTTTTTTATAACTTTTTCACATGAATAAAAAGATTGTCTTTTTCAATGGGATAATTTTAAAGCAGAATTTCCTCATATTTCTGCACGACCACCTACAATAGCTCAAGATACGCCGTTACGTACGACTACGGTTGTAGGTCATAGATTCGATCCCAAGCAACCACTTAACTCTGTGTAAATTATTTCATCACCACTGCTCTCAAAACGGTGAAGGAAAACATCGTAAGGCGACCGACATGTCCTAGAACCAAAAATTCAAAGACATGTAACATTCGCCAATCCGCACTGGACTCGTGTGGTAGATTATGGCCCACTCCCTTTCACAGAGAGAAGGCCTGTGTGGGAACGTTATATGCTGGTTATATAGCATAACTAGCTTCTGACCGCGATTACGTCCGCGTGAAATTTCACCTTTTCCCCATTAACCCTCTTAGGGATAGAATTTGGAAAAACCCTTAGCATTTACTAAGAAAGGATTTTTCCAAATTCTACCCCTAAGAAGAGAGAAGAAGTGTAGGTATCAACCTACACTTCATAAAGAACACACCCTTCAAACATGTCTCTAGGACCAGCGGTTTTGGCTGTGCGTTGATATATCAGTCAGTCAGGACTTTGAATTTTATATATGTATATAGATAGATAAATTTCAACTAAACTCTATGGCCATCACTCAATCTAAAGGTCAAAAAAGACATTTCCATAAATTTTCCCCATCCCGCTTCTAGAAACATTCGAAATTCAAGTCCAGCCTTACGTGGGGGTATCTTGCCCAGTAACTGGGTTGTGGAGGTCAGATAGGCAGTCGCTCCATGTAATATACTGAGGGACAATTCTCGTAACTTTAAGAACGTTGACATTCTGATCTGTCTCAATCTGACAAAAATACTTCTAAATTTTCCTAAATTTTTGACAAATTTTTGACATTGCTCGTCGCTAAGCTGAGGTTGCCACTAGATTTTGTTTTTGAACGTGTTTCATTAAGAGTTTTTCTGATATTCAACTGCATCCGGATAGAGTGGAAGCCGACTCCAACATAGTTGGGTTGGTGCGTGTTCCGACACATCATCTCGAGAAGTTCCTCAAGGAAGAGTTCTGGCCGAAGGGTGTTGTGTACCGCCGGTTTCGTGGCCGGCTACATAACACCAGTCAGCGACGACGCAGACACTTCGTGTTCGTTAGCTTGTTGGTGTAATTATAATGTTGTACCTATGTATTTATTTATTTATATATACTTTATTGTACACCAGAAAATACATAACAAAAAAAAATACGATGATACGATGATGATGATGATGATGATGAATATGATGATATGTATTTATTTATACATAGTATTTTTAAGTTATACTAATATTATATTTGTTTTATATGGGCCTTGATGCCTGAAATAAATGGATAAATAAATAAATAAAACTCTAGACAGATGTAGCGCTTCAGCAAACATTTTGAACACTCATCGGAATGCTAATGACGGCAATTATTCGCTTTTAACAAATAAGTTCTCCGCTCCAAGCACAATAGCTTTTGAAGACCTACCTTGACACACATGTGTTGAATAAGATTGGTCATTATATGTATAATAAAGAGAAATATATGGTTTGATTTAAGCACGTCTTGTAGTAAGGACTAACAGTCAACGAAGGTCAGGTCAGTCACTGATTCAAACACTGTAGTATTCCAGTACTTGAACTACCCCGTTGGTCTCGTGGTCGCAAGCACGACTCCTGAGCGTGGGGTCCTGGGTTCAATTCCATTTTCCATTAGGAATTTCTTAGTAAATGCCGGGAGTTTGGAAGTTGGCGCTGTGGTACCCCGTGCCTCGGAAAGCACGTTAAGCCGTTGGTCCTGCGCCTGATCTTGGTCGTGTCGGATTGCCGTCCCTGAGGACTATGAGAGTGAGGGAAGAGGGAGCGCACCTGTGTTTACGCACATACTTGTGCACTATAAAACTACAATATCTCCCGCGCCGAAGGCTAGTCTCCGTTGAGATTAGCCGCCGTGGCTGAAATACGGTCTGAAGGACTTTTTTTATTTATAGTACTTCTACGACCAAGGAGTCGAGTCCAAGACCTCATGCTGAGCGTTACTACAATAAGTACAGTACCAATAATCTGTACTGCACAATTTGAACAGACGCCAGCACATCAAGCTACCCCAAACTGTCAAAATTTCCCAATCAACTTTGAGCCCTATGCTTTGGCGATAAAGTTGAAAATCTATTAAAGAAATTTGACAGATTGTAGTAGCTTGATAGTGCTGGCGTCTGTACATTTCCGTCCTAAGCGTGACCACGAAAATGTCTTACGACGCCATTGTTGCGATTGTTTCGACATTCGTCTGTTACTCAATCGCATTTCGTTATACGATGAAACATTATTGGTTTTATTTTCTAGCGAAATAGGCCGCTTACATTTTTAGAAGAATTAGGAATTTTGACAAGAAGATTCTCTTGTCTTTATCCCAATTTATTAGTGATCGGTGCAGCATCGTCTTCTTTTTTTTTTCCTCTTAGCTTTGCACAGTTACATTTAGCCAATGTCACGTTAAGAGTCTTCTTCCATACTTCTCTATTAAACATCATCTCAGTAGACACCCAAGAAAATTATAAGAAATTGACAAAACCAACCTTTCAGGGACGAGCTGGTACAAATTTGTACCGTTTGTGGTACCTATACATGTGTACCAATTGTTGTTGTTAACGGTTTTTCAGACAGATCAGTAGGAACAATCAATAGACTTTTACCCTTTTATGGATAAACGTTAGGTTAAACGTCAAAATGTTAGGTTAAAGTCTTAACTTTAAGCAACGCTTACAAATATAGGGGTTAATCCGGACGAGCTGGTACACATATGCATCACGAGCGGTACAAATTTGTACCATCTCGTCCCTGAGAGGTCCCATGAACTTGGGTATTTTTATAGTTTCGTCATGAAATCACGCGAAATTCTAATGTATCTACTTAGGTATTTCCCCTAACACCGTATGCATGACTTTACTTCATAATAGCGTGCTAATAGCGTTCATGTTTTTTGGCCTTGAATTTAACAAGGTAGGTGCGTTAAAAAAACTGAATTATCATACTAATTATCTAATTATGTACAGCGAGCAATTTTATAACTTTATGTTTTCTAGAAAAATCTGTTCGGCGGGGTAATTGCGTAACACAATATCAGTAGCAATGGGTTTCATTTTTTCAGTTCATCAACATTCATTGCTTTGTTTACGTTGTTGAGTATACACATTTTACGAACCTAAAAAGCAATAAATTAGCAATCCTTCAAAATGATTCAGATTATTAGGGTGCGGGACTGTTTGTAACATAGTTTATAGGCTTAAAGAGAATATAACCACGTGGTTAAATAGTCGGCCGATAATGTTCCCATTCGTGGGACACAGGCCTCCTCCCTGTGAGACCCCGTGCGCCGCAACCCTACCACGCAGGCCCAGTGCGGGTTGGTAGATGTCATACATCTATGAATTTTTGGTCCTAGGACATGCCGGTTTCCTCACGATGTTTTCCTTCACCGTTTTGAGAGCAGTGGTGATGAAATAACTAGATTAATTGCTTGTATAGACTTTCGGGCTTCTACCACTAACGAAGACTGTAAAGATCTACGAATATCAGCCCGGACCAACGCAACGGCAAATACGTGCTTTTCAAGGCACGGAGAGGTAAATGATAAATGATTTTATTTTTGTAAGTAGGTTTGCACAAACACTTTTACACGTCAATCATATATTTTTTTAAACTAGATGACGTCGGCGTTTCCTATCTGACTACAAGAAAGGCCGAAACAAATTCAGAGGTCATAGTCTCTTTTAAAGTCCAGACATAATCTTGGTCAGGTTATATGAAGACCATGTAGGTCGATGTCTTAGATAGATGGTCTTTTGAGGAAAGAACCACACAGATTGAGAGGACCTGTCCAGTCAGTGCACGCATTTGTCAAAAATCGTGCAGCTCAACTCAAGACTTAAGGAATTATCGAATTTTCGATATGCAATGGATGGTCGCATCCACGTGGCTGTTAAAATTCAGCCACTGGCCCCCTTTACCGAACCATAGCAATAACAATGAATTTGCCAAATCCGTTCTTACGTACAACAAAGTCTTAAAAAATAGCAATCGGTTAAAAAAATATCTAGTTACGTAATTTCATTGCAATTTCTGATTACCGTAATCTCATATTGTATTTTTACACAACCCCGAGTAAACAAGAAACTCCGATAACGTTACCGAAAATAAAACTGGTAACGTATACGAACGAACATCACTACACAGCCGCCTGTCCTATTTGACCAGGCACAAAGCGGCAACGTCGCCTTTCTCTTAGCGCAGACATGTTGTTTTTATTATTACTGTGACACTTTGGTTACTTTGCTTGCTGTATTATTTTTATGAGCTGTTATTGTTTATGGTTTTTTATCGACTTCTAAGGGTATAGTATAAAATTTATTGTGTAGAGGGCGAGCTTATTTCCATCAATCGGGCATTAATTCAGACTCCGGACTGCTTCTGAGAAATTCTAGATGAAAACACCGGTCAATCAAAAATCTAAATATGTAGGTAGGTAGGTATTTTATTTCACATAAAACCTACATGGGCACTTATTATGAATCGTCAGAAGCTAGGTGCACGGTTCCAATTGGTCGTTTTCTATGGAGAAGAACCGGCAAGAAACTCCACGGTTACTCTTTTTAAAAATAATTGGTTTTTACAATGTTTTCAAATTACAGTAGGTATGGGAGGACAGCGTATTCCTAAGCTATTTTCCGAAAGGGGTGTTAGCTACACCCACATTTCGGCAGGTAGGTACTGTATTAGATAATTTAGAAATGCTTAAAATATGGCGAGCAGCAAAAATCTGTTGCAAAGTTATAGGTAGTTAGTGTTTGCTAAGTAATGTCTTTGGATCTGTATTTTAGTTTTTGCCATCGACTTCTGAAATTAATGTTATTTTTCACTTTGTGTTGTTTTTTTTTTTTTGGAAGTCGGGTTTTTTTGTTATTTTTTTTATTTCTCGCTTTTTAGTGGCTCTGTTTATAATGTATCTCAGTTACAAGTTACAACAGCCTAATGTCAACTTGCCCATCGCCTTCTACAAAATATTGATAATAATATTTTCCCGATGCAGGGACGTTAATTGTTGAGGAGTTCTCCTGATTTTCCACCATCTCACCATTCATCTTTATTTCACTATTCGCATTGTGACGAGCATACATTGCTTAGCAACCATATTAAAGTAATCGAATCGCAACCCGTGAAATACTTATTATTGAGTAGTTCCGGTGACCATCTGTGGTCTTCTTCATCACCAAATGGTGGTTTCCGAGAGCAAATGCACGAGTTACTATAAAAAAATACCCAAATCGCTATAGGTGTGCCTATAATATTTGAGGAGTTCCCTCAATTCCTCATGGATCCCACCATCAGAACTGGATTTTAATAAAAATGGGACCAATCTGGAAGTAAGTATGTATATCCTTTTAAATAAAAATACAATCGAATTGAGAACCTCCTCCATTTTTTTTTTAAGTCGTTTAAAAATAGCCTGTGAATGGCCAATTTCTACGTTTCATTTAGGAAATTTCCTGTTTAATGAAGAGATGACTTTTTATCTGAATATCTGATCTTTGCTCTTTTAATAAAAATCAATAGCAATTTTTTCAAATTAAGCCGAGAATCAGCAGTTTTTGAACGTCAAAATTACGACAGTCCACCAAAATGCCCGCCCTTCACCACTTACTAGTGCTTCAAAGGGTTTTCTGAAATGACGTTCGCTAGGTGGCAACACTGACACGTCAGGTCCAGGCATCTGTCAAAGAGCCTATGTTTTCTTTAGTCATGACTGAATGATGAACGAATGAATGAATCGAATGATGAACGTCATCATATATTTTTTATTGGAAGACCTCTTGTCACAGTGGTGCCAACTGGTGTCGTAAATTTTCACGAAAACCCTCATTAGGAACAAGAAGTGGCGCAACAAACTCCCCAGCAGCACAGCTGTCTGTTAAGTTAGAAGAACTTGATTCTATTTCTATACTACAGTATGCAAAGTAATTACCATTACCTTACCACAGATAATATTATACTCTACGTACCATTACAAAACATAAAACATTAAAAGTCCGGACGTCGCGTGTCGAGCGAATGCGTTCCTGACACAATGACACCTGTCATGCGACAATTCGCAAAACACGAATTCGTTTGTATGAAACCAATGACGTAATATACTAGTTTATAGTATATCTTTGTATGAAACTGACATGTGTCAAGAACGCAATCTCTCATGGGCTGGGCTGTAAATTATTTGCCATGTCATGTCATGTGTAATGCGGCAAATAACAAGAAAAGTTACACCACCGCTGCACCGTCTAAAGTCTAAACAGTGTTAGAGGTAGACGATGCAAAGTCATTTGTATGACACAGACAAGAAATTTGCATTGTGTTTTCAGACAATAAAATTCTAGAATTGAGAATTTTTAGCCAGCTCTTGAGCTTGAGTTTCCTATTTTCCCCAGTAGGTATTTGACATTGGACATTAAAGTGTCAAATCAAAAAACACTCGGTTGTGTGACCGTCGACCGTTGTCAGCTTTCTTAGGTGGCAAAGCTCGGGGTTTATTTATAAACGATGAATAAAGTTATGTGACGTTCAAACGTCAAACCTATGTGGTTAAACAGTTCCTAATGAATACTTAACTGTATGCAACTTTTATGAATAAAGGAATAATTGCGTAACACACTTTGAAACACAATCTGAATCATTTTGCAGGAAATTGCTAATGCATTGTTAATTTATAAAAAAATTCTGCACAACGACGTTAATAACGCAATGAATATTGTTGAACTGTCAAAATTAAACCCATAGCTACTGGTAGTATGTTAGGTACGCAATTACCCCGCTGGATTAGAAGATCTCCCGTTTGACAAAGGACTTAGTCGTGATGAATCTATGCAACTTTGTTATACGCTTGAAGATAAATGATTATTATGACTATATTTACACAATCTGCATTTGCAGTTTTATTTGCCAATAATATTTAAACAAATATGAGTTTTTGGAAAAATAACTTTAATTCCAACACAGTAAAGTTCAGTTTACGCTACAGCTTCAAACATTTTTATAACTTTTTCAATAGTGCATGACTGCGTGTCACTCTTACCATTAAAATAAACTTGATATTTGTTTAACTTGAAATAACACTAATTTGAAACAAGTTTGAATAGACTTTAGAATAATAATTTCGAAATAAAACCGATGAGGAAAAACCGTAGAACCGGTCACGGAAGTAAGACCTTCCTTGTTCGTGAGGGCAAACGATCACTTCCTGCAAAATGGCGTCTAAGACAATTTGCGCGCTAAAATATTAATATCGTGCATATTAGGTTACTAAGTATGAATGTGTCGAAGATAAATTATAATGCCTGATATTTTTGTCAAATAAAAAAATCGGTCAATCTACCTAGCCTTTTCAACTAGGTATGTTGAGGTCGGCTTCCAGTCTAACTGGATGTACTTAGCTGAATATCAGTATTTTACATGGAGTAAATGCCTATGACACCTCCATAACCCAGTTACTGGGTAACACGAATACACGATACCCCAGAGAGTACAATGCGTGCCATGAAAGATGAGACTTGACCCCGCCTCCCCCGCTCTTTCCGCTGCCCCTATGACGTCCGGTCCCGTCCCGCACTCAGACCTCATACCTACCGCTAAAGATACCTAAAATCGTGTTCTGCGCAAGTCAAACCACGTGGTGTGTCAAGTCTCATCTTTCGTGGCACGCATTGTACAATATTTTAGGGGGATACCCATCGATATCGACATCGAAATCCGTGGGGATACCCGTTAGTAAGACTGGTTGTCAGACTTTGGGCTTCTGACTACCCGTAAGCCGTAAACAACCACTGTCAAAGAACTAATGACAGCCGCCACTAGAAACAATAGAAGAAAAAATATGCCTGAATACGATTTTTTTTGCAAACAAATGATTAAATGCAAATTTATGCTATCTCGTGGGAATTACGTTTACTTGAAATTATGTTGAAACTAATAATAATGTATATCGTGAATATCAGATAAAATTTCGAGTGGTTTACACATTTTGTGAGTCATTTTAGTCATTCATTTACTACGCTTTGTGGGTGGGACATTATGAATTGACATACAGAAGTCCCATTCCAAACTTATAGAGAACGTTTCAAGGAAAATGCAACAAGCTGGCCGGCCGGCTGGCTGGCTGGCTGGCTGCGTCTTTGTTTTTGTTAGTTTAAGGCGAAAGCCCCAGGGTAGCCCGCGAAATTCAATTTTTTTTAGGTTTTTTGCCATTTTGCTGGTCAGTATTAAGTTGTACGTTGATTAATATATGATTCGCGGCCGTAACAAATATGTATTTACAGATTTATAATCATTAAAGTCATCAACACAACTCTCTAAGACCACGTAAGTCCAAAGAATAACTGTTTCATGAAATCATCATTATTTGGATTTACGTGGTCTTAGAGAGTTGTGTTGATGACTTCAATGATTATAATTCTGTAAATACATATTTGTTACGGCCGCGAATCATATTTTGATCGACGTACAACTTAAAACTGACCAGCAAATTGCAAAAAAACGTAAGAATATTTGAATTTCGCGGGCTACCTTAGCGCTTCCCCCTTAATATAGTTTGACATCTTTGACAGTTGTTACGGGTAGTAAGGTCAAGACTAGTTAGGAACCTGAAAGTCTGACAGCCAATCTAATCAAGCAGTCACTTCATGTAAATACTGGTATTCAGCTACATCCAGTTAGACTGGAAGCCGACCCTAACATAGTTGGGGAAAGGCTAGGCAGGTGATGACGATCCTGTACTGCCCTAAGCTATGTCTGGGTGCTTACTCTTCAATTTAATTCCGATAGATCGACATTGGAATTGTGACGTTTCGTACTCTTGAGTTCGATGCTAGCGCCAAATGATTTTTAGATTGGGTGTCCATTTTGGAGAACTAAGTGGAATTGGGTTCGGGCTTGGCGTGGGGTAATTGTTGACAATATTGTTTTCAAGAGTACCGAATCACGTAACTGTAAAATTAACATTGGAATCATATTGGCATCTCATTGGAATTAAAATTAGTTTGGAGAGTAAGCCCCCTGGTGGGTCTCTCAATCAATAATTAATTTTATAGCGTTTATATATCTACATAATGTCATAATTTATTGCGACTGGGTTTTGATCGTTTTTTATATACTTATACTAGCTCTCTATTGCCCCGTATTAGAAGGATAATTATAACAAAAGTATAATTATAATTATCAATTATCAAGCTATTGATCGATTCTTTGAAAATGATAGTTATGTTCGACATTAAAGAAACACCTTTTAGAGAGATTAGCTAGTGATAAGAATTACAACGAAAAGGTCATTAATACACAAAAGGTGAGGTAATCAGTAATTATAAGGGGGTCTCAGGTAATGGCCTCATTAGGTGTAATAAAAATCGATTTACAGAATTTAACAAGAATCGATGGTTAGGTGGTCAACAACACAATCGTTTCCAGAGATTGGGTGCAATAAAACGTTTTCTGGTAATCTATTATCAGTCCACCGATGATTTTTGACCTGAACAATTTATCAGTAAGTCACCAGTGAAGTGAGATTTGGAGATAAAATATTTCGAAATAATAACTTATGAATCAATTTGTAGATAATAAGGAAAAAATCGGTCAACGCTTGTACCTCATAAGGGGTGCGAGTGGTGCACCGTGTTTGTTTGGAGAAAATGTAGCAAAATAATATAGGTCTTATTACCATATAAAAAAATCAAGTCGAAACACGAAGGGACTCAGAAGGTATACTATTTTTTATGCCGTTTCCCATACAAAAAAAAATCACGTCTGGTGCCATAGCTCTCAATATAAGATTCAGATAAGAAAATGCTTCATATGTTTTTTACAGCTTATAAGTAGGCCTATACGATGGAATGATTTGTTTATCAAAAACTGACACATGTATTTTTGAGTTGCCTATGTCCCTTTGCTTGTATGGCGTCGATCCACTGTGCGTCGCAACGCATATAGCCTGCACGGCGTTCAAACAACAAAAAGAACAAAAATATCTTCAGCTTTATTATTAATACTAGCTGCGCCCGCGGTTTCATCCGCATAGGTTTTGATCCCGTGGGAATATCGGGATAAAAAGTATTGTATGTTTTAATCCTGGCTATAAACTATCTGTGTGCCAAATTTCATCAAAATCCATTCAGTCGTTTTTGCGTGAAAGAGTAACAAACATCCATCCATCGATCCTCACAAACTTTCACGTTTATAATATTTATAGTAGGATAGTAGGACTAGTAGCATAGGAAGTACCTATAGTACCCGGCGATAAATATTGCACATCGACCTCTGGAAAGAGACAATCGGCTAATTTCGGCTTCGTAGAGCGTTATCTCTGTCGCACGAAATACAAATAGTCCGGTATCTATTAGGAGCTGTTACAACAATTATGATTTGCTTCTTTTGATAATTATTTTTATTCTTTGTATAAAATCGATAGGATCGAATAGGTCGATGTGCAATATTTATCGCCGGGTACTGTAGGATAGTACGATTATAGACATTGCGAATGTAATATTTCGTTCTACGATATTATGTGAAACTTCTGTTTTGTGTGCGTATTGTTGCTCAAGATTGGCCAACAGTCAACACGCGGACCGCTGCCGCCACCGACGCATTCGGCTCGAGAAACATCCGGAAAACCCCTTGTATGACGTAACTCCCATGTGTGTGACGTATACGTAGTTAATACGATGTTTGAACCCGGCGCAAATGATGACGTTACTTGCGTAGGAGGCACTTTTAGGAGTGCACGATATAAATCGATATTTCATAAAATATCGATATATGTACGCGATATTATATCGCTATAACTTGATATTATCGAATCATCTAGTATCGATATATTTTATCCGATATATATTAAATATCGTATGAAAATTAAAAGCACATTCTATTTCTTTTTTTTTAATGATTATACCTATATTTATGTTGTTCACAAGAACGAAACGCAAAAAAAAAACGAAATTCTCACTGGGACTGGTAGTAAAAATTTTATAATCTGTACAGTCTTGCGACATTAGTCAATACAGACATTGTTCCCATCAAATATACATACATAAGTGTATCTTGTTTAGTCATTATGTGACACTCCACGTTAAAAACTAAATTCAACTTAATTTTTGTGATGGGTAGAAATCGCACTTATCAGTGGGCACGGAAGCGTTCCAAAACCTATTTTAGTAGGGTAACTGTCAGGCGATAGCTCGGTTACCTTCGGGTTCATTCGTGTCGATATTGGAACGCTCAAGGGTGATTTTCGCATTACTCCGAGCAAAAAACGCACGTTTTTATATCCTTAGACTAGTTAAAACAAATCATTTACGATATATCAAAAGTGTCGATATATTTGCTCGATATATGAATATATCGCAAAGTATCGATAGAACACTACGATATATTATATCGATAAAAATATCGATATTTTTTTATATGAACATTTTCTAATTATGGTTAGGTTTTTTTTTTGTTTTTTGAGTGCGTTCACAAAGTATGCATTGTTTTTAATAAGTTACAAAATGAAATAAGGGGTAGTGTGATAGTGTCATAAAAATCTGTCAAATAATTAAAATATCTCTATTTGTACCATAAGCACTTTTCCATAAGAGACTTATTCTTGTGGTACAAATCTAACTTAGAAAGAAGTGCGTAGAAACAATGAAATCTGTGTCCACGAAGCGGCAACGTCGCGTCGCGGCAACGTTGCCGCTTCGTGGACACAGATTTCGTTGTTTCTACGCAAGATGCAAGCATTCGTCTTGCAATCGTCAATTGACGAAAACGTGCGTATGACGTGCGGTTACGTGGACAATGGGCCTAAATTGCAAAGAAGTTAAACGTTTAAACAAAAATCAATAAAAAAAGTTTTTTTTTTATAAAAAAAAAACAGTTGTCGTTTAATTTTTTTTGCCGCCCAAACTTATTTTTCAACACTATAATTGAAATGTAACCTTATTCCAATGTAGATAAGACTCATATTCAAAACAGTCAGGTGGTTGAATAACCGTCTAAATTAAGTTTGCGTTTAAACGTCATGTTTTCGTCGCGTTATATTATGACGTTTATTTATTAGTTTATCTTTCGTTGTGAACATGTGAGTGCGTTTTTTAATTCTCCTTGGTTTTAATTTGCGGAATGAAATTTAATTAGCTGTAAATTCTTCCTTGCGCGTACGAATAGAAATAGTGTTGTTTAAAGCTTTAAACTACATAAATGAAGCAGCGCGATGGAAGTGTAGAGGTAGAATATTTGTATTGAGCGTGTCTCGATGGCAACGAGCAACGACCCTGGGAGTGACGCACGCCATTTTGCCGCGCCGCTGCCCCGCTATGCCCCTCCACTGCCCGCTCTCATCCAGCCAGTACACGTCCTAAAAAGCGCCACGCTACAACGTTGATGTTTTCGTTATCGTTGACAATACGTTTTCTGATGTAAATTCAGAGCTCGCGATGTGTTATGTGCTGTGTTCAGCGGGGTAATTACGTAACACATGTGCGGTGTTCAGCGGGGTAATTACGTAACACACTGACAGTAGCAATGGCTGTCATTTTGAAAGTTCAACAACATTGCGTGATTTACTTGGTTGAGCAGACAAATTCGATCATAATTATGCAGCAATGATAAGATAAAGTAATGATTTATTTCTTACTAACCACTCGCTAAACTTCAATAGATTAGCATACATATCCTTCAAAATGATTCAGATTGTTATTGAAACTGTGTTACGTAATTAGGCCCTTCCTCCTTTGCTCAGTTTTCAGTGAACTTTATGAATGGAATGTACTGACTTTTTAATAACCTGTGCTTAAAATTTGTGTGGTGAAAAAAGTTTTTGTAGAAAAAATGCCGAAAGTACACAATCCATTGCTGTGGAACTATTTTGAACCGAACCGAGAGGATAAAACCGCAGAATGCAAACAATGTCACAAGATGTTGTCATACAAAACCACCAGTGCTAATTTGAAACAGCATTTGAAGATAAAACACGTTGATTCTTTTAACGAGCTGCATGTACCAGCAAGCGTCTCGGTCAGAAAGCCTCGGCCTTCAATTCAAAAAAGCTGTAATTTATTGATTTGGAACTATTTTGAGAAAAATGAAGAGCAAGGCGACAGTAAAATGGCTGACTGCAGACTTTGCAGAAAGAAACTGTCCTATAAAACGACTATAAATAATTTGAAGCAGCATTTGAAGCACACACATATTGAAAGTTATAATGAGTTTGTGGCGCAAAGCGAGTCTATTGTGGTGGATTCGGCCGAAGAAGATTCCACATCAACAGAATCAGGTAGGTAATAAACATACTAGCTAAAAGCAGAGCTTTGTGAGGGCTCGCGTCGTTTTTCTGCGTGGTAATAATCTTTAAGGCAGTTTTTTTTTTTATTTTTTTTTTCGTAATTTAAATTATTATTTTTTTTACTGATAACACATCTACATATAAATAGAAATTATTATGTTAAAGCACAAATCAATAGGCGTAATAGTTTTTCCGTAAAGTGTACCACAAAATGCTCAGGTTGTGGGATATAGCAGGGCTCGCTTCGCTCGCCCTGATTAACACTGGTTTCCAATTTTTGGAACGAAGCTCTTTACGGGTTTGCGGTAGGAGAAAACTGGGAGAAATCGTCACGTAACGGAAAAAGCGTTATGCGGTATGCCCCCTCCATGCGAACTTTTCTCTCTCTCTGTCTCTTTCTATTTTATGAAGAGACAGAGAGAGATAGTTTTCTTGGTTTTCGAGGGTGCTAAAGCCGATAATGATGTTAAAATGAAAATCCAAGATGGTGACAACTTTATGTGAACTTCTAAAAACTTATACTAGATGGCTCTGTAAGGAAAATGCGTATTAAATACACGTTCTCTCTGTCTCTTTCTACAAGTGTGTGTGCGTGCTAGTATCGCGTAAGGAACTTCTCCTGACACGGGAGTTCCCCGACCGCACACTTTTTTTTGGTCTCAATGTTTGCCAAGCAACGTAACCGTTTTACTAAGGTAACTTTAACCGACGCCTGTTGGTCTGCCCGTCTGCCACAACGCTGTATCTTTTGAACCGTAATAGGTAGACACTTGAAATTTTCACAGAGTTTGTACTACTATCATGGAGAATAGAAGTAAGGAGAACTGACTCTTTTGCGAAAAAGTAAGAAAAAGAAAAAAGAAAGAAAATTTGTTTATTCTGCACAAACAAAAACGCATAATGCAAATAAAAATTAAGTAAAAATTATTTTAAAAACAACGTAAAATACACACACTCAACGTAGTCAAAAGCCTCGTATTCAAGCTTAGAAAATGTAGACAATTTGAAAAAGAGTGTCCGTCAAACTACGTTAAATTAGGGTGGCGCCACAGTAGCAACAGGGAAAATGTCTCACAGCAGTAATTTTAGGTTATGTTTTCATCCTACGTCGCCTATCGACCTACCGCAACCATGCAACCCGTGTAGGGAGAATTGCTTTGGCCTAGGCGAAACTAGTTCATCCTAAAATCGGGTTTTGCCGGTAACATAATATAATATACTCCAGTTAAACATATTTGGACATTTGGACAGAAGCCACACGTGAGATTAACAACATCTTATTAGTCAGTTTTATTTATAGGATAAGTGGAGGAGTTAATGGTCACGTTGACGATGGATACAAGAATGAGTACTTACTATCTTACATTTTTTGGGGTTAAGGCTTGGTCTCAATCTGCGGGGTAATTTCGTAGCATACTAACAGTAGCAACGTTTTATGGTTTTCATTTTGACAGTACAACAACATTCATGGCGTTATTTACGTTCTTGAGCAGACAAATGTTTCGAACATTTGAAGCAACATTTGGGTCCGAGTGCTCATGGTTTTTTTAAAGAAATTTCTAAACGACTGTTTGACACTTCCCGTGACCCACTGCTTTTACCTTGGCCAGAGGCTAAGCATCGGCATTCGGCATACAACGTGGTAATGCCGCCAGTCTCTTGGGTACATTACCAGTCGACAGCGATGCAGATGAATTTTTCGACGCATTTTTTAGTTTTAGTTAAGTTAGAATTTAATTGTGTTATTTTTGGTTCTGGTATCTTTTTACAGTAAAATTAAAACTTTCCGTTAAAAGAAAAAAAAATTGAAGTAATGGATTGGCAATATCTTTCAAAATGATTCGGATTGTGATTGATGGCGTGATACGCAATCAAGGTTCTGAGGAGTTAGCCCCGATCAGGCTCCCGTTATTATCACTCTGCAAACTGGCAAAGTATTTTTAACTACCTACTAAAAAATACTGAATGTATGTTTATTAGCTGTTGACAACGTTCAAAATAGTTTTAATTACCTTTCATATTTTGTACCAGCTACTCTACCAAAGACGCGAGACATTTGGCGCGAAAATCTGACAGTTGACATTTCTTAAAAAAAATATGGCGCTCGAAAATGTTTCACAACATTATTTTTGTCTTCCCACGTAATGTAAGATCTATTCCTGTTAAACATTCTTATTTCATACATTCACGATGTGAACCTATAATTATCTTGTTTATTCCACGCCTTTCTGTTGAGTCATTGAACTAAATTTGATTTTATATAAAGAGCATTGATCAAAGGGTTTACATTGCGCCCATCTGGCTGACGGCGGTGACAGTGCCAAGATATGGTGGGCACAGTGTACCTACTTTGTTTCGTCAGAAATTTGTCCACCATCTTTGTATGTATTAGGTATTTTCTCAATCAAACTGTCTAGCCTTTTTCCAACTATGTTGGGGTTGGCTTCCAGTCGAATCAGTTGTAGCTGAATACCAATATTTTAAATTAATGAACCGACTGCCTATCTCAGGGCCTAAAAAGGTCACTTTGGCAGAATCATGAAGGATAACATTATGAATCATAATGGACAGTTAACTATTAAGTTAATCGTATCAAATTCCATTGGAAAAGAATTTTTGAGTTTTTTTTTGTGTGCTAAAATATCAATCATTCCAAATCTAATCCCAATCTCTTTGATTATATACCTACGTAGTGCAGCGAAAAAAAGAAAAACACGGACTGTCTTCGATATATTATGATTTGTGATGTTATCCTTTCATGATTCTGCCAAAGTGGCCTTTTTAGGCCCCCAGATCTAACTTTACTGGGTAACTCGATAACCCTTGGTCAAACTCAAAACTCACTCAAACTCAAAGCATTTATTTCAATTAAACCATTTACAGGCACTTTTGAATTGTCAAGAAGTCGGTCAGTCAGAAAATATGAAGCTAGTTGGTGAACTGGCTGTCAGACTTTTGGGCTTCTGACTACCCAAACTCAAACTCAAAGCATTTATTTCAATTAAACAGGCATACAGGCACAGGCACTTTTGAACTGTCGAGAAGTCGGTCAGTCAGAAAATATTAAGCTAGTTGCCCATTCCAAAGCGTAGGTACCTATGGAGAAGAACGGGCAAGAAACTACATGGACACTCTTTTAGATTATATTTTTACAAAAATATTAGTTAGGTACTACATCATTAATGTTGAATTTATTATGTGAGAACGATGTAAAAAAGACGTACGCGTTAAAAGCGTCCAGAGACAGCAAATACATAGTAAGAAAACAACAATTCAAAATTAAAATAATTAAAAATAAGCCGAGGCAGCTGAGTGATGACCAACTGACGGCGCCCGTTCACGAACATGACGCATAGATCAGCACCATTCTGCTCAACCATTTTAAAAGGAGTAGAGTTAAATGATCCAACACGCACGCCACCGTCAGCGAGACATATTTTGTGTGAGCATGACATAGGTACTATCAGCCGGCAGGGCACATTCAAGTCAATAAAGGGTTATAGTATGTACATACATACATTACCATGCAAACTTCCACCGAAAATTGGTTTGTACGAGATCTAGTAAGTAGTTTTTTTTAATACATCATACATCGTAAACCGCAATTTACCCTTTCATTCAATCAACTCAAATATAAAAAAAAACTATTTAATTTCTATTATGTTACTTGCTGACGAATTCACGGGGAGCAGTAAGCATAAAATGAAGGCAGGCTGTGGCTGTTTTAGCTATGTGTGGAAATTACGGGCTCATAATTAAACCCAATTAAAAAACCATCAACAATCACCATTAATAATTTATTATTGACTAACAAACAATGCAATCACAAAACGCAACCTCGAACCATAAACAATACGAACATAACCTTACTTCTTCATCACAAGATAATCGGCTTTACAACTCGTGTGCGTATGTGCTGCGTTTTGTTTTAACAATAGTGATGGTATGATTGCCGTTGTTTGTCGCAGGAAAAACACTTTTAACGAAGAAGTAATAAAGATAATAATAGTATGAATAGGTAATGCGTTTAGTGTCAACATAGTTGTGCCCTTGTCATAGGTCATTGGCTTAGCGCTAGAATTATTATGATGTCCTCGGCTCCTCTCATTCGCTTGGCAACTTTCCAGAAGTTATTTTCATTGATTAATCTTACTATCTAATGTATGTAATAATTGAGGAGGGGCCCGTGGCTAAATAATAACAGCCGCACAGGTCGATCGCTTACGCTACGATACGCTTTCCGCGGTTGGTCTGTGGATGGGTGACCATCTTTACAAACCTCTCGGAAATTCCGTTAAGCCGTTTGTCCCGGCTGTCATTCGTGGATCTTTGACAGTCGTTACGGGTAGTCAGAAGCCCGAAAGTCTGACAACCAGTCTTACCGAGGGGTATCGTATTACCCAGTAACTGGGTTGTGGAGGTCAGACAGGCAGTCGCTCCATGTAAAATACTGGTATTCAGCTGTATCCGGTTAGATTGAAATCCGACCCCAACATAGTTGGGAAAAGGCTAGGCAGATGATGTATGTAATGAATTAATCACTGATTAGTTTATTCGTCTTTATAAATATAACAGTTTACAAACTTCAATCCGATTTTTTTCGTTGTCGCTTCGTTATGTTCGGGAAATACTTTTTAGTTTTTAGTAGGTACCTAACCCTCATTTTTAATTTGCTAGACCAAAATGACAGCTGCTATGACTGTGAAATCGTCAACATGACAAAAAATTTCCATCGCAGCGGTCATTTTTTTAGTCTAGCAAATTAAAAATCTGAGTTTAGTACAAAATTAAATAGGTACTCCTTTTTATTAAACACTAGCTGTGCTCCGCGCCCGCGGTTTCACTCGCGTAAGTCTCGATTCCGTGGGAATATCGAGATAAAAAGTATCTTATGTCCTAACCCAGGTCATGGTCTGCCCGTGGTCCCATGTGCCAAATTTCATCCAAATCCATTCAGCCGTTTTGGCGTGAAAGCCTAACAAACAAACATACAAAAAATCAAATCATTTCTCTTTTTTATTATTAACAGTTAAGATAAAATAAAGATAAAAGTTTATGTTTGTATCTTTTTTGTGTGTAAAAATGTGACAATTTGACTTTGTCAGCTTCGTTCGTAGATTTCGTAGCGGTTTCGTAGTTCAACTGTCAACTACTCTGACGTAAACGTATGACGTGTGATTAGGGTTGCCAAGTTTCTTATACTTACCAACTGTAGTATTTTCGAAGCCTGCCTGTATGAATAATTATTGTAAATGACAAAAAAAAATATATTGTAGGTAATAAATAAATACCGGATAATAGATACCGGACTGTTTGTATTTCGTGCGACAGAGATAACGCTCTACGAATCCGAAATTAGCCGATTGTCTCTTTCCAAAGGTCGATGTGCAATATTTATCGCCGGGTACTGTAACTAATATTACACTCTAAATTAAGGCTACAAAATACTATTGATTCTGCTTTTATGAGATTCTCACTGACCCTATTTCGATCATATCGCCATTTTGTATTAAAAAATAAAGTTTATTTATTATTTAATTTATTTATCAAAATCTCTTCGACTGTCCTAATGCGATAGCGTGGTCTCAAAATTAACAAAAATAAACAAAATTTAAATGAAAATATAGTAGTTATTCTTTTTGCACGGCCCCTACGGGTCTTTGCGTGGTGTTAATAGCCTATAACCTATAGCCTTCCTCAGGAATTGTGCTACCAAATGCAAAAATAATTTTTCAAATCCAACTGGTAGTTCCAGAGATTAGCGCGTTCAAACAAACAAATAAACTTTTCAGCTTTATTATTAAAATATGGAAGATAGCGTTGGCAACCCTACGTATGATTGACATTAGCTCACATAATTGAGTAGGTCCATTGGCTCCATTGCGCAACTGATGAATAGATTTTTTTTTTTTATGAATAGTGATATACTCGTATGTCCTTCTCCAGTTACTAAGCTACCTCTCTGCCAAATACCATCTAAATCGGTTCGTAATATAGCCGTGAAAACGTATGTAACAAACAAATTACTCACTAACGTATTTTTAATTCAGCGTGGATGTGGAATCGTATGGCTATATTAGGTCCAAAACGAAAATACTTCAGTGCGAAATTAGAATGCGATTTTTGAAGTGAAAACTTGTTGGGCATTTTTTGAGATGGGAGAAAACCATTGAACTCGCGCCACTGTTACTGTAAGCGACATCGCGCGTGTTTTGTTTATAGGACAATTAAAAACATACCCGCTTCGGATGTGTTCGACTGTCCTCGGTTTTAATGTATATCTGATTTGTCAGTGAGTGATAGCAAAATATTCTGTTTGTGTTTTGTTTTCACTTTTGTCGGCACTCCCGGAGTGCCACTGTTTTATTCTCAATAGTACAAAATCAGCCTGTGATATTCACTGCTGGGACACAGGGCTCCTCTATGAGAGAGGAAGGGGGCTGTAATCTACCCCGCGGACCCAGTGCGGGCTAGTAGATGTCACTTGTTTTCGATTTTTTGATCGTAAGATATGCCGGTTTCCTCACGATGTTTTCCTTCACTGTTTTGAGGGCAGTGGTGATAAAATAATTTACACAGAGTAAAGCGCCTGTCTGGGTCCGAAACTCCGAACCTACGACCTGCAAGTCGTAAGTCGCAGCCGTTACCACTGGGTCACCACTGTTCATAGTATAGTATGGTCAGGTATTCCTAATACTTAACTTGGAACAGTTAAAAAATAACTGTTATAATGAGTAAGTGCAAAGTGTCGCATATTCCTTTTTTTTTTTCGTTGCGCGCTGGAAATCTTCATGGACTTCCTCCATCGTAGGGGTGACAGAGACAGCATGCGGGCCTGACTCTTACCGAAATAACCGTTATAATGAGTAAGTGCAAAGTGTGGCAAATTCCTTTTTTTTTTTGTTGCGCGCTGGAAATCTTCATGGACTTCCTCCATCGTAGGGGAGACAGAGGGGCATGCCCGACTCTTACCGGCTAAAACCACCGCGGTGTTCCACCTCTGCCTATGGCTGGGGGTGCGGGATTCGCGTAAGCGTTCACCGCTCCCAAGTGTCGCAAATTCCATGTCCATTAAATGAAATAACTTTTATGTCGTAGATACAATGCGTGCCACGAAAGATGAGACTTGACCCACCACGTGGTTTGACTTGTGCAGTACACGATTTTAGGTATCTTTGGCGGTATGAGGTGTGAGTGCGGGACGGGACCGGACGTCATAGGGGCGGCGGAAAGAGCGGGGGAGGCGGGGTCAAGTCTCATCTTTCGTGGCGCGCATTGTACAAATTTATAAAGGTACATAATGCAGTTGCGAATCCAAATAGATTTCATTCATCCACGGGAAAATCTGATATTTGGAATGACCTGCGGGGTAATTGCGTAACACACTATGTAGCAATGGGTTTGATTTTGACAGTTCAACAACATTCATTGCGTTATTTACGTTGTTGAGCAGACACATTTTTCGAACATATGGAGCAATGGATTAGCTATTCCTTCAAAATGATTTAACTGATAGTGTGTTACGAGATTAAGGTGCTGCTTAAACCTTCTGATTTCTTCATTGAACCATCAGAGAGTCTCCCATCCGGGCACAAGTTACCTTGGCCTACTTAGCAAACCTAAAATAGACTTCGCACCAAGGTAGGCGGCAGCAAGGACAACCTCCAGAAGTGGGGGTTCATGGACGGCTCAGACCTTTTTTTTTTTTTTGAGCATGGGAAATCATCAAATGACCCCTCCCGCTCTGGGTGGAGCGGAAGGGAGTGTCAGACTCTTACTGACTAAAACCCACCCGTGTTCCTTCCTTAGCCCTTTATGTTCCGGGCCAGCGGTAACCCTTTCGGACAATCCCGCTGACCCGGCAGGCTTCGGCCCTGACGGGCCCCTTCCCTTCCTTGACGGCTCAGACCTCCGGTGTGTATACGGACTTTCTCCACAGACATTGGCCATCGCAATGGAAATGTCAAAGTAGCCGTAATCCCGAAGTGTTTTTACTCGTCCGAAAAATTTAATTCGTCACTTGTTTTAACGGGTCAACTTCGTTCGGAAGGGCCCGTATCTTCGTTGACGGACTAAGAGAGTAGACTCGCACTGCTTCTCTGTTTAGAGCCTTTAGTCAAAAGCGGTGCGAATTTAAATATAACATCAGTATCGTACGATGTCGCGTCATTGGCGCGTGACGTGAGTCTACGTCAAATAACGACACTTGTTTCGTAACAACGTCCTAAACTGCGCCCAATATTGCGTAGACAGCGACCTACACAGTACCCCTTACTTGTGCCCGTACATATGACATACTAGCTTTACCCCACTGTTTCGTCCGCGTGGATGTCGTAAATTATCCCATAAGAACATACTACCGGGATAAAAAGTATCCTCTGTTCTAACTTAAACTCCTAACTCATGTCAAGATCTATCTGTGTGCCAAATCCCATCGAAATCCATCCAGCCGTTAAGGTGTGGAAAGATATCAGACAGACAGTTGCTTTCGCATTTATAATAGAACACGTTCATGTTATTTCGTCAATTCTGTGTCCATAACATATCAGACCCCTCCGTGTCTCGGAAAGCACGTTAGGCCTTTGGTCCCGCCTGTCATTCGTAGATCTTCGACAGTCTTTACGGGTAATCAAAAGCCTGAAAGTCTGACAACCAGTCTTACCAAGGGGTAGGTATCGTGTTACCCAGTAACCGGGTAGCGCAGGTCAGATAAGCAGTAGCACTGGAAGCCGAAGCCAACATAGTTGGAAAAAGGCTAGACGAATGACGATGTATCAATATGCGAGCGATCTGACCTCTGAATGAACCTCACGGATTTGCACGAGTGATATCTACTGATAACACGAGGTCAGACACTGCCGTCTTCAGTATACGATGAGTAATTTAGTCTTCTAAACACGTACCTAATCGAATTGGCGAAGTCATTGAGGGTAATATTGGTGAATGAGATAAAATGTTTATAAAGCGACCTTTTACCTCTTATGTGTCGTCTGACCTCGCCAACCTTTAAACATATCAGATGTTGCAAACTGCTGAATATACAATAAATGCTAGATGCTCATCTGCATTCAGATTTAACGACTTTATTAAAATTACCTACATAAAATAGGTTACATTTTCTATGGAATTCAGCAATACTGTGACTTCCCATTAGTGAAATAATTTTCGTATTCGGATCAGCAGTGCGATTCTGTAACTATCTCACCGTGAAAACTTAGGTGAAGTGAGCGTGGAGTGAGCTGTCAATAGTGTCAATTTCTAGCAAAAACAAACTCACATCACCTAAGTTTTCACGGTGAGATTTTTACAGAATCGACCGGCTGCACCCTAATTGCGAAACAAACATAAATCACAATCTGAATAATTTTGAAGGTTATAGCGAATCCATGGCTTCACAAGTTCGAAAAATCTGTCTACCCAACAACGTAAAAAACGCAATGAATGTTGTTGAACTTTCAAAATGAAATCCATAGCTACTTTTTTTTTAACGTGGAGAAATGCTCATGCATACTGCACTACCACGGGGAGATAGTGCAGTTATGTGGGACTCTAACCCACTAAAACTCCACGGTGTCCTCCTCTGCCGCTTACCGCGGGAACACGGGCACGTGTTAGCACTCATCCGTGAACCCGCCGCCGCACCCATTGCTACTGATAGTGTGTTGTGGCACTAAACGTCAGAATTTAGTTGCACGTTTCCAATTCGTCATTTCCTATCGAAACGCCAAAAAAAGAATATATGAAAAACTGTTGAGAATCTAGCTCAATAAAACTTCTTTATTAACATCCGTGACTATACCTCACGGCTTTTTTAAATCATCGTAACGAAACACCGAAATAGAAGGCAAATCTAGCACAAAGAATAATTTAACTTTCTTAAAAAAAAACCAGGTCATCACAGTAGTTCATACAGAGCTGTTACTTGTTACGAAATACTTTGCATGATGTAAGGAACGCGTCATGAACTGTGACGCGAACCGTTCCGAGTATTAGGTGACGTTTGACGGGTTGACGTTTGTCAACGTCATCTGAATGGAACAGGTTTGTCCCAGCAAAAAACAACAGCTTTGTTACAACATTACAATAAGGATGTGCATACATTATGAAAAAGAACAGGTTTTTTGGGGTTCCGTACCCAAAGGGTAAAAACGAGACCCTATTACTAAGACTCCACTGTCCGTCCGTCCGTCTGTCACCAGACTTTATCTCATGAACCGTGATAGCTAAACAGTTGAAATTTTCACAGATTATGTATTTCTGTTGCCGCTATAACAACAAATACTAAAAACAGAATAGAATAAATATTTAAGGCGGGCTCCGGGCGGGCTTTTTCGGCGTTTTTGCCTTGTGGTACAGAACCCTTCGTGTGGGACTACGACTCGTATTTGGCCAGTTTTTTTTTATCTTTTCGGTTTCAATAAGAGTGAGGGAGTAATAATATTATTATTAATATTTTAATTTTTTATATGTTTTCTCGGAGAAGTTGTAAAATACACAATAAATACAGGGCCGTCTTTACCCGGGGGTTGCAAGGGGTGCGTGGCACCCGGGCGGGCGGGGCGCAGGGTCTTAGGAGGCGCCAGGGTAGTCCGTGAAATTTAAAATTACTATTTCGTTAAATAAATATCAATCAATAGGTAGGTAGGTATTTATATAAATTATATAAATATGTAGATAGATGCAGATTATCGTGATTTGTATTTATTTCTTTGTGGTTATTCTTCAACAAAAGGAGACGGCCATCTATAAAAAATATATCTTCCTTCACATATCAAAACCGTTTGTTGGACAAAAAGTCGTGTATTTTTTCCTGTTAGCCGTCATTGTTTTAACCTTGAATTTATTGGTTGATGTCCTACCCATACTAATATTATAAATTCGAAAGTAACTCTGTCTGTCTGTCTGTATGTTACCTTTTTACGCCTAAACCACTGAACGGATTTCGACAAAATTTGGCAGAGAGATAGATTGCATACATTATAAATAAGTACGGGTCTTAGCATTATGCTGAGCGATGGTCGTTTTGCGTAATTGTGACGCATACTTTCTCCCAAATTGTTATTTTGTTTGTGTTTTTATTTTTATCCGTCATGTTTGCCGCAATTAAACGTATTTTCTTTCTTTCATACCTCGCGGGCGAAGCCGCGGGTGGAAGCTTGTATTATAATATGTATTTATTTCGGTCATCGCTGAAGGACTTGTCTTTTCTATTGTTTGTAGGTTCTTTTAAAATGATTGCGCGTTAGAGATTTCAATGTTAAACAAATAAACATTGACACAAGGTTTGTTGGTGACTGACAAATAATCTATACTATCTATAGGTACTAATATTATAAAGCTGAAGAGTTTGTTTGGTTGAACGCGCTGATCTCTGGAACTACCAGTCGGATTTGAAAAATTCTTTTTGCATTTGATAGCCCAATTCTTGAGGAAGGCTTATTAGGCTATTAACATCACGCTATGACCTTTAGGAAAAAAGTCAGAAAGAACGCTAAGCAAAAACGAAGTAATAGCGCGAGCAGGCGATGCGATGCGACGGGGTGGGTCGGAGTAACAAGAAATTTCACGCGGACGAAGTCGCGGGCAGAAGCTAGTGATGTATGATTTTATTTCTGTGGGTACCTAATTATATTTTCCGTGCCCGTGGACAAATAATAACAGCCGCACAGGTCGATCGATGGTTAAGCTACGCTTGCCGCGGTTGGTCTGTGGATGGGTGACCATCTTTACATACCGTGACTCCTCCGTGCCTCGGAGAGTCCGTTAAGCCGTTGGTCCGAGCTGTCATTCGTGCATCTTTGACAGTCGTTACGGTTAGTCAGAAGCCCGAAAGTCTGACAACCAGTCTTACCAAGGGGTATCGTATTACACAGTACCTAACTGGGTTGTGGAGGTCAGTCGCTCCATGTAAAATACTGGTATTCAGCTGCTTCTGGTTAGACTGGAAGCCGACCCTAACATAGTTGGGAAAAGACTAGGCAGATGATGAGGTACCTAATTATATTTTCGAGCCGTTTTTTGGGGTTGACCGTTGGCCATGGCGTCCGAGTGCCCATGGTTTGTTCAACGAACAACGCCATACAACGTGGCAATAAGCGGGATTGCCACATTGTATGGCGTTGTTCGTCTTGGGTACATTATCAGTCTGTAGCGATGCGGAGGTATTTTTGGCAGCTTTAACTACTGAAGAGTAAAATCTTATAAATATAATTTTGTAGATTTAATAAGATAATATCCGTTACTTTTTGAGTTTGACACCTGGTCGACCTTAATTCTATTATTAGTCGATGAGACGACCTTAGGGAAACCTTCATTATTATAATTAATATTGTTGGATTATCCTCGATTCTTTTCTGATGTTAGATTCTGTATTATATCTTTACTGTGAAAGTTAATCTGCCAATCAATGGGGTACTAATACCAATAATGCGTAGAATGGAACGGTGACTGCAAAGAATGTTTTTTTATGAGAGCAGGCCTGGGCCCCCGAAGATCGCGGGGCCCTGGGCACTGGCCCAGAGTGCCCACTGGAAAAGAGGGGCCTGGTTAAACCAGCCTAGAACGTATTTGATAAAAACAATTTTAAAAAACTGACTTGTTGGTTTACTGGGAGGTATCGGGTTTTTCTATAGATCTAGAATTTCATAGTAGGAGCCCGGAATTATAAGTTCAGTTCAGTTATAAGTCCACTGTTATGTATGTATGTACAGACGCCAGCCAAGCAAACAATCTGTCAAATTTCTTTAATAAATTTTCAACTCTATCGCTAAAGCATAAGGTTCAAAGTTGATTATGAAAATTTGACAGTTTCGGTAGGATAGCTTGATGTACTGGCGTCTCTACATAGCTATAAGTATCTAGATGTGGCTGCGACACTTACTAAGGGTGCGTTCCGAGTTGGGAATGTGATCGATGTATGTAATCGATTTGAGCGTGCTTAAAACCGTAGGTACCGAATTAGCGTGAGCGCGATAACGATGTCCCGTGAATTGTCATAGATGACGTCTTGACATGCGCCATCTTGCGATAACGCCGACCATGAGACAACGTGCGTGACGCGTGAGTGTTGTCAAAAATGAAAGTGTGTGTGTGAGGATGGATGTGTCAGTGTGTGTTTTGTTTTGAGTTGCATCATAACTTTAAATTAAATAACGTGGCATTTTTGAAATTGTGCTTCTGGCTGACAGTCGCCACCTAACCAAAGAAGTACTGTAGAAGAAATGTGGTGTTTATACAAAGGGATACTGTAGGTAATAATATCGTTTTGACATTGAGTAAGCACTGTGAGCGCGTTCACGAGCGTTCCGAATTGTTGACAGCTCTCAGCTGTCAATCGGAACGTACAATGCGTGCCACGAAAGATGAGACTTGACACACGGGTTGAGGTTTTGAGGTGTTCAGATGGCAGTAACTCACACACCACGTGGTTTGACATGCGCAGTACAGGATTTTAGGTATCTTTAGTTAGCGTTATGAGGTCTGAGTGCGGGACGGGACCGGCCGTCATAGGGGCGGCGGAAAGAGCGGGGGAGGCAGGGTCAAGTCTCATCTTTCGTGGCGCGCATTGTATGTGAGATGATGTGAGCGCTGTGAGCGATTAATACGGAATGCGGCCTAAGCGCAAGAGTCGGATACAGAAGTGCGAATCGTTCCGGTAGGTTCCACAACCAACTAAATGCATCGACAAATTATCAGTTTAGTTGTTTACTTCGTTAAACCAGTTCTCAAGGTGAGGCAAGTCATTGCGTATACGTTTTACAGCGCAATTATTTATTATTTGTTTTTGGACACTTTTCAAGTTGGCTTAGTAGTCGATTCACATGGATTTACTCGTCCGAAGTTAAATTATTTACAGTTGAAATTTTCACAGATGGTGTATTTCTGTTGCCGCTACAACTACAAATACTAAAAACAGAATAAAATAAACATTTAAGGGGGGCTCCCATTTTTTTTTTTTTTTTTTTTTTTTTTTTTTTTAATGGGTTTGCTCTTGACTCTAGTCTAGGTCAGAGATGACAGAGACAAAGTCTACGATGGAGTGAGCTTACCCAGAAGAAGCCTGTTCACTCTTACTTTAAAGAGATTCGGGTTGTATGCACTCGGAAACACAAACGCAGGTAGAGAGTTCCACTCTTTTGCTGTGCGCATTATAAAGGACATTTCAAAACGCTTAGTGCGAATTGGTGGAATAGCAACTAGGTAGGGATGGTAACTTGCAGTGCGTCTGGATGTCCGAAGGTAGAAGGGGGCCGGTGGAATGAGGTCGTGGAGTTCTTGGGCACACTCACCGAAGTACAATCTGTAGAAGACCGACAAGCAGGCAACCTTGCGGCGATGAGCCAAGCTGTGAAGCTTGGCATCCACCAGTTTTTCGTCGCCAATGAGCCTCTTAGCTCTGCGTTCCACCGAGTCAAGCGCGGCAAGTTGGTATTTCGCTGAGCCATCCCAAAGGTGGCTGCAATACTCCATGCAGGATCGGACTTGTGCTTTGTAAAGAGTTAAAAGCTGTCCAGGCGTAAAGTATCGCTTCACCCTATTAAGGATGCCCAGCTTCTTGGCCGCAGTTTGGGCTTTGTACTCGATGGTGGCGCCGAAGTTGAGACTAGACGTCAACTCCATGCCCAGGAGCTCGAGCCGATCTGTTACAGGAACAGATGTACCCCGAAAAGTAGGAGTCTGGTCGAAACGACTCCTTTTGGCGGTAAAAACACACGCCTGTGTTTTGGTGGCGTTAAAAGAAACCAAATTGTCAGCACCCCACTGGGAGACAAGGCCCAAGGTAAAATCTGTCCGCTCCACCATGGCCTCTCTCAAGAAACGAACTTCGGCCCCGCTGGCCTTTGTGCTGGACAAGTATCTCTCTGAAACAGTACTGTCATCTGCGTACCCAACAATACCAGGCTGAAGTAGGTCATTGATGTGCAGCAGGAAAAGAGTTGCAGAGAGAACAGACCCCTGAGGAACTCCGGCATCAATAGCCATAAGGTCAGAGGAGCAGCCGTCAACGACTACTCTGATCGACCGCTCACTAAGGAAGTCAGATATCCAGCTACAAAAATCAGCTGGGATGCCATAAGCAGGAAGCTTGCTGAGTAGACCGGCGTGCCAGACCCTGTCAAAGGCCTTCGAGATATCGAGCGATACAGCAAGTGCTTCGCCGTGTTTCTCGAGGGCTTCACCCCAACAGTGCGTGACATACACGAGAAGATCGCCAGTTGACCGTCCCCGGCGAAAGCCATATTGACGGTCACTGAGGAGATCATTGTCTTCAAGGTAGGTCAGCAACTTACTGTTCAGTACCCTTTCCATAACTTTGCAGAGAATGGAGGTAATGGCGATCGGTCGGTAATGTGCAGGGTCAGCACGGTCGCCCTTTTTGGGCACTGGTTGTACATTTGCAAGCTTCCAGGATTTTGGCACCGTTCTTTTTTCAAGAGAGAGGCGAAACAAGCGTGTCAACACAGGAGACAGTTCAGGCGCACACTGCCTCAACACTCTCGCTGGAATACCGTCAGGCCCGCTTGCCTTGTTCACGTCTAGACTGCACAAAACTCTTCGGACCTCTTTATTGTGAACTGCGATCTCCGGCATCGAGGAGTCACAATGAGGTACAGTGGGTGGTTGCTTGGAGCCAGCGTCCAGACGTGAATTGCTTGCAAAGAGAGATGCAAATAAATTCGCTTTCTCTCCTGCAGAGTGAGCAAGCGACCCATCAGGTTTCATCATTGGAGGTAAAGTGGGACGACAGAAATTCGTTTCAACCGCTTTAGACAGGGACCAGAACTGTTTACTACCCGGAGGATGCGATGCCAGCTTGATCCCAATACGTCCGACATGGTCAAAACGTGCCCTACGCAAAACCCGCTTGCACAACTTAGCGGCACAATTAAAGGCTCTTTTCTTCGCGCGAACCCTACGCGCTCTAACTTTGCGGTCGCGGGCCTCCCATACAACAAACGTGTTTTTTTCGGCGTTTTTGCCTTGTGGTACGGAACCCTTCGTGTGCGAGTGCGACTCGTACTTGGCCAGTTTTAATGAGATTGTTTTATATTCGTTAAGCCGTTAGTTGATTGGTTTTAAGAGCAGCGCCTTAAAACCAACCAACAACGTTGTCAGATTTTCGGTCTTCTGACGACCAGTAACGACTGTCAGCGATCCACGAATGACAGCCGGGACCACAACGGCTTAACGTGCTTTCCGTGGCACGGAGGGGTCTCGGTATGTAAAGATGGTCACCCATCCACAGAGAAACCGCGGCAAGCATAGCTTAACCTGATCGATCGACCTCTGCGACTGTTATTATTTATCTAATGTAAAATAATTTTGAAAAGTATAGAAATGTCATTGTCATTGCTTACTTATAACTTTTCATCCCCGGTTTCCGTCCACCCGACACCCGAACCTCCATTCACAAATGACGTTCTAAATTCTGGGATGAAAAGTACCCATAGGCCCAACGGTTAGAACGCGAACTGGCGAGTGAGAGAGAGGTCGTAAGTTCGATCCCCATCGCGCAGCTCCGTAAATCCGGAAGGATAGCAAAAAAAACCCGAAGCATCATTTGTAATTTACTAGCAATCCGCCCCTGCTTCGCGCCGTTTTACGGCTTGACAAATCATCGAGATTTCTTTATTTCTAATGTATTACAAATATAAACCCTCCGGTATCCATTCTCTTACTATAATAAAATCAGTTACGTAGTAAAGTTTAGAATATCAACGCGTTCACATATTTTCATTTCGGAGATCAGTCGGTTATGAAATGCCGGCGCCACGCCATCCATTTAGTTTTTAAAATATTGACGTGTAAAAGTGTCCAAAGAGATCTTTTTTTTATAATTTTTATTCATGACCATAGATACAAATCTTTCGCTCACTGACCTTTATCATACATGCGTATGATAGAGGTACAGACGCCAGCACATCAAGCTACTACAATCTGTCAAATTTATTTAATAGATTTTCAACTTTATCGTTAAAGCATAAGGTTCAAAGTTGATGGGGAAAATTTGACAGTTTCGGGTAGCTTGATGTGCTGGCGTCTGTACATAGAGAGATCTACTTACATAGGACTGCCATCACCTAAATTACAGACCCCGGATAAAAACTTCAAAAACCATTCACCAAACATTTGGATAAAATAAACATTCTTACACCGGACTCCCTCGAAAAAAAAAAAATTACTTACAAAAAAATAAAAACATCGTCAAGTAAGTATCATATTATTTTTTCTTATTTATATGTAGAAAATCAACCTAATCTTTAACAATACAAATGAAACGATTAATTTACTATTCTATTATAAACTCTTCTCTATTTGAGAGGTATTCCCCAAACACACCCGGACACTATAGTGTAGGGACGGACCAAAGAATATTTTTTAAAGTTCAGCTTACGACAGACTACTAAGTTTTCCAGCTATAAAATCTTAAATATCTATTTCATTTTATTTAATCTATTTTGTTTTTATTTATCTTTATTATTTGTGTTAATGAATATCGTATCAAAACTATAAAAAAACAGACGCCAGCACATTAAGCTTCTCGAAACTGTCAAATTTTTCCAAGCAACCTTGAACCTTATGCTTTAGCGATAAAGTCGAAGATTTAACACATTGTAGTAGCTTGATGTGCTGGCACCTATACTTATGTAACATTTATCAAACAATCACCACACAAACACAATCATAATTTTACAATATTATATGAGTGGCTATTACACCGCTGCTCACCCCTTCGGGTACCTAACACACGCGTGATAGTATTGTATTCTATGTAACAGACAGAACTGTTATTTTAGTACTCTGTGACGAAACTTAATTATTTTGTTTGTGAACGCTTCTAAAATGAAAGTGTGTTCACGGTTTGAGTTTCTACTACTTTGGTAGAATTCGTGCACAGTTCGGGTAGGACAAGGTGAAGAAGCATGAAATGTTTCTTTTGAATGAGGGCTAACGTTTTTGTGCCCACCAGATGGCGCCACTGTTGAGTAAGGTTCTGAAGTATACCTCTCAAAGTTTGTTATTACGGACGTGAAAACAAAGTTTACAATCTATATAATGCAAAGTTCTGACTGACTGATATATCAACGCAGCCTAAACCGCTAGTTCTAGAGACATGAAATTTGGACGGTGTGTTCTTTGTGAAGAGTACGTATCCACTAAGAAATGGTTTTTCGAACTACCTACACTAAGAGGGTTAATGGGGGGAGCGTGAAATTTCACGCGGACGAAGACGCGGGCAGAAGCTAGTTAAATCATATAGAGACCAAAAAATGTGTGTCAATAATTGATATCTCTGAGAATTACAGTCGTATTCGATCAACTAAGAATGTTGCACACACATCAAAACCTTACCGAGATAAACAGTTTTGTGTAAAATTCAAACGAACCAAAATACAAATTCATTTTTTATAAATAAAAGAGGTCGCTGGCAGCCCTCTAAATATTTAAAAAACAATCCTTAAAATAGTAACTTAATTAATATTGCACCATTTAATATTTTTTTTTCTGGACTTTCCATACAAAACCCAATATTTAAATATAGAATAAAATTGGTTTTATAAATAATAACAAAACAACGAGCAGAAAGTGGTAAGATATTCGTTTTCTGGTGCTGACAACCCAAGCCGCGTGACAGAACCGACGCTATCAAAATGGAGCGGTGTCAGCGGTGAGTATTTTTGTGATATTTATTCCAAATAACTGTTATTTCTCACTGTTCTTTTTTTTACATCACACTAACAATACGTGTTTTAATATAATTATGTAGATGTAGAAATAATTAAATCGCTGCATTCTCATTGAAATATTCATCATTACTTACTAGGTCATTTTTCGACAATGACAATGCACACAAAGCCATTTTAATTCGTAATTCCCATCTCAATACTGATTTGTATCTATGAAAGAGCATCCGTTATTTTATCAGATGATGATTTTACTTAGTTTATCGCAATCATTCATTAGTTTATTCATTTATAACTGCAGAACTGCGAAGTCAGTATACATAAGTAACGTAGTAAACTCGTAATACATTAAGTTTGTTGGCCAAAGTATTGATCGCGGTATGAAATACTGATAGGTATTGTTATGTGCGCATTCCGGTTCTGAGAACTGTTTCTCTTATACTTATTAAGGTACTCTTGAGAGTTGCTCTAGCTACAATGACGTAGATTTCCTGTCGGCGGCCATTCGTATCGAGGATATAAGTACTTAGGTAGCCAGCGTTTTAGATTTCGCAGTACCTAAATGTCACCACGTGGTTTTTATTTTTAAGCTTTTGTTATTGTTTTTTTTTTTTTATTTCTTAAGCAAGGCACGGCACGGCACACAACCGATATTTATTTACAAGGGTAGTAACAATAGGTAATCACGAGTCTTCAATACTGTGTAAATACATCAATTATAGACATGCACAACATTAACATTAAAAGGTTCATTCAACAATTCATTAAATTATTAGGATATTAGTAAAACATAAAAACATTAACACACAATATTTAAGATTAGAATAGAATATTAGCGAGTATTCTGTAAATAGCACATAAAGAGTTGTTGTCCACACTTGTCCTTCTTAGTTACTTTTAAGGGGCTTACATGACTTAAACACAAAAAACGCAAGTTTTAGAAACAATAAAAGTATATGATCAACTACAGTAAACAAAATCAGAAAAATATATGATATTCTTCAAGATATGTATATGCTAGGTAGATAGTGTTTTGAAAACATAATACAACTAATTTGATACGATAGAAAAAAATCATGAAGATACCTCTAAAAACTTTCTTTTCACAATAAAAACCATACTAATATAGGTACTTACCTACATACAATCATTCTAATTTTTTGTCAGATTATTCTACAAGCAACATACTAAAATACTAGTGTTTTAATTTTTTCGTCCAAACAATAGATTTTTTTAAATTAAATAATTGCTTCATATTTTGCATTAAATTAATAGCGTTGTGTCATCGCGCTTCTCTTTCTTTTCTATGCAGTCCGACAGTGACCGCGCTTTAGGTCATGTAAGCCCCTTAATCATGATCTGGCAGTTTGAGTAATTTACGCGGCCTACCCAAATGTCCTTTCTCTGATATTGTTCGTCGAATCGTTGAGCTCCTCAAGTTCTGAGTTGAGCTGCACGATTTTTGACAAATGCGTGCACTGACTGAACAGGTCCACTCAATCTGTGTGTTTCTTTCCTCAAAAGACCATTTCAGACATCTATAATTATGGTCTTCACATGATCTGACCAAGATTTTGTCTGGACTTTAAAAGAGATTGTGACCTCTGAGTTTGTCGGCCTTTCTTCTCAGAATTCTTCTTCTTCTTCTTCTTCAATCGGTCCCTCATTACTGAGGATCGTGGTCACTGGACCCTTTTAAGCGGATAATCTGCCTCCATCTACTCCGGTCCAAAGTTGCCATCACCACCTGCTGAAAATTGCTTGAGGACGTAGCTTCTTTCACTTGGTCGGACCATCGTGTTGGCGACCGGCCTCGTGCTCTCTTTCCCTCGGTATTGCCAACAATAACCAGCTTTTCAAGGCTGCTATCCCCCCTTCGCATTATGTGGCCGAAATAGGTCAGAATACGCTGTAAGCATATTGTAGACAATCGAGTCTTGACATCGAGTTGGGAGAGGATAGACACATTTGTGCGTTTGGCTGTCCATGGTATTCGGAGCATCCGCCTCCAACACCACATTTCGAATGCATCTATCCTCTGTCTTTCTCTTGCTCGAATTGTCCACGTCTCAACTCCATAGAGGAAAATCGGGAAAACTAATGCTCTGACCAAACGGGCTTTAGTTTTAAAGCTTATTGAACGATTTTTCCAGATGTTCTGGAGGCGTGTCATGACATCTTTAGCCATGGCTATCCGTCGTTTTATTTCTGGGACGCAGCTGCCTTCATTATTGATATTAGAGCCCAGATAAGTAAAACTGTCCACAGTATCGATGCCTTGGATGTTATAGGCGCCCGATAGCTTTCCCGCACGATCTATTACCATAAGCTTGGTTTTCTGCCTATTTATAGCAAGCCCTAATTTGTTACTTTCCACCTCCAGTCTATGCAGTATCTCCTTCATATCGTCAAATGTTGTAGCAAGGAGAACAGTGTCGTCAGCGTAACGCAGATTGGAGACGCGCTTTCCACCAATAGCAAACCCCTTTTCCCAGCCCTCGAGAGTTTTCCGAATAATATACTCTCCATACACATTAAAAAGCAGAGGTGAGAGGATGCAACCCTGTCTAACACCTTTCTTGATGGAGAACACATTTGAACAGTCGGTGTCTATTTTGACGAAAGAGCGGTTGTTGATGTAGAGGCATCGGACTAAATCAATAAGATGTTGAGGCGTACCCATGTCTTTTAAAACTTCCCAGAGCTTATCCCACTGCACACAATCAAAGGCTTTGGTGTAATCAATGAAACACAACAACACAGGGCTGTTAAATTCCCGGCTCTTTTCTATAATTTGGCGAACGTTCAGTATTTGTTCCCGCGTGCCTTTGCCTTTAACAAAACCTGCTTGTTCTTCCGGAATTTGTGGATCGAGAAAGTGTTTCAGCCTGTTGTTTATGATGTACAGGAGTATCTTGCTAATATGTGGAATAAGTGCCAAGGTCCTGTAGTTACTGCAGTCTTTGGTAGAACCTTTTTTATGAAGTGGAACAAACACGGACTCTGTCCACTCTTCAGGCCATCTCCTGGTCTTCCAGATGGAATTGCAAATGTTTAGAATCTGCTTCACACCTTTGGAATCTAGGTTTTTAAGTAATTCAGCGGGAATTCCATCTTTACCAGGAGATTTTCCATCCTTTAGACATCCAATAGCATGTTCGACTTCTGAATGCAGAATTTCAGGTTCTTGAGATGATAAAGTGTATGTTTGAGCGCCCCCAGTGATAGGTTGACCGGTGTCATAGAGTGTCGTGCAGTATTGTTTCCAGCGTTCCAGAACCTGATCTTTTTCAGTGAGTACGTTACCTGCTTCATCTGCGATCGTGCAGGTTCTCGTATTACGAGATTTAGTCAGCTCTTTGACCCTGCGGAAAAGATCTCTGCTCTCATGTTTTGCCGAATTCTGTTCAAGATCAGCACAGACGTTGTTGATGTGTTGGTCATAGTCTCTGCGGCATCTTTTCTGGACCTCTGTGCTGAGTTGGTCGTATAACCTTCTATCATCTTGTAAGGTTAGACCTTTTCCCTTCAACTCACGTCTACGCAGAATTAGGTCAGCTGTTTCCGTAGATATAAACGGTTTCATGGTATCTTCTCAGAATAGTCAGATAGGAATCGCCGACCTCATCTATTTAAAAAAAATATGATTGACGCGATGTGTAAATTTTACAAATCTAATTACAGAAAAAATAAATCATTTATCACTGTTTTTTGTTGTTCTATTATCAGCATATCTGCTATCTATCCTGCTTAAAAACATCATCTAAATAAGTTCCTAATTTCAGCGAATCAACAATCTGGTCATTTTTCACGAAGAAAGGGGACTTTATAGCGACCTGCAATACTTGTGGCCAGGACTATTCGTACCGAACGGCTAAAAGTAATCTAAGGAAGCACTGGTATAACAAGCATGGGAAACAACTTGAAGGGAAGCTTTGCAATCTGTCAGAAAATACTAGTGACAATAGTGATGAGGAACAGTGAGTATTTTTTAAAACTTTTTAATATTATGTTCCAATTTTTCTGATACCAGTTCTTTTTTGTATAGTGAGGGACTTTTCTTAGTACAAAAAGATTATTTTGGAGCGTGTGGTCCAGGATTCGATTCTCGAGTCGGGCGTGTTATTGGGTTTTTTCCATTTGGAATTTCTCAGTAGCATCCCATAGGACTCATAACTGAATGAAAGAAATATGGGTGTTATACCTCTCTCCTCCTCTCTCTCTGCCTTACCCTTCGAATCACAATCGTGATGTTACCTATCCATACTAATATTATAAATGCAAAAAGTGTATCTGCCTGTTTGTCTGTTACCACTTCACGCTTAAACCGCTGAACCGATTTAGAAGAAATTTGGTATAGAGATAGTTTGAGTCCCGGGAAAGGACATAGGATAGTTTTTATCCCGATATTCCTACGGGATCGCCACTTATGCGGTTGAAACCGCTGGGCACTGCTAGTGTAAAATAACCGCAGAAAATGCTATCGTCTGCTAATAAATTTCCCCAATTCTTTCATATTAAATAACAATGAAAATGTGCTCTAGTTTGTGAGTTACAAAGAAATACGGTCGCGTGGCTGGGCCGCGTGATCTTCGCACCCTGCGCCCCGTGACCAAACCCAAGACCGTAAGCACCGGCGCTCACTAGAAAGAAAAAGGAATAAAGAAAAGCACTTCATTTGGCCCGGGTTAAGGTGGATTACGGCCCACTTACTCTCTCAGAGAGGAGACCTGTGTTCTACCAGTGGGAAAATTATAGGCTGATTATTCGAAACTCAAAACAAATAAAAAGTCAAGACATAGCGCTGCGAACAATACAGTGAAGCATGCAAAAACTACACCTCCGCTCTGTGCATACACGCTCACACGCACACATTTACAATCAAACTACACCTCACTATGTGCACACATGTTTACGAAACCGGCCTCACTTTACTGTTGACAGCCCTTTGTCTTGGTTTTTTATTTGGTGTGAGATGAAGGCACACAATATAAGCTACGCCCCACGGTGACCACGGCACGGCGAAGCGTTAACATTTGTATGGCCTGGCATGAGGGAGCCTTCCGCGGCATACCGCAACTTCCCGCTAAAGTCCTCTTGTGACTATATCGACGAAATGTGAGTGAGAGATGTACAGACGCCAACACATCGAGCTACTACAATCTGTCAAATTTCTTTAATAGATTTTCAACTTTATCGCCAAAGCATAAGGTTCAAAGTTGATTGGGAAAATTTGACAGTTTCGGGTAGCTTGATGTGCTGGCGTCTGTACTTGTGTGTATGTTGCGTGTGTGCATGAAACTGTGGCCTCGAAAGTTGAAAATCCAACTGTATTTTTTGTCAGCTACCTCCATACAAAATTTTATCAAAATTGGTCAAGCCGTTTGAGCGTGAAGAAGTAACAAACATAAACGCACACACTCACAAACTTTCGCCTTTATAATATTAGTGTGATGGATGAGGAATTTCCTTTAAAATCCTGCTGATTGTGAAAGGAATTGGGGTGCTGGGCTAAGATTAATTTCCGCTTACGAAAATGAAGCGTTGGGCCCGCCAAGTAAGCGCCAGTCTTAACGATATAAAGGAGAAGGGGTCACAAACACGTGCGCGCTAAAAATATCCTTTTCAAACGGGCTTCTTTTACTTACCTTACACATTTTGACTTGCAAAAGTAAACTTATGTCAAGTTTTCGCTCGAAACCATTGTTTTGTAACAATATTTTTTTGGTTTAAAAAAGTGTACAGAGTCGGACTCGCTCTGAGCCGTTTTTTCCCTGAATATCATCATCTGCCTAGCCTTTTCCCAACTATGTTGGGGTCGACTTCCAGTCTAACCGGATGCAGCTGAATACCAGCATTTTACATGAAGCGACTGCCTATCTGACCCCCACAACCCAGTTACTGGGTAATACGATACCTCTTGGTAAGACTGGTTGTCAGACTTTCGGGCTACTGACGACCCGTAACGACTGTCAAAAATCCGCGAATGACAGCCGGGACCAACGGCTTAACGTGCTTTCCGAGGCACGGAGGGGTCTTGGTATGTGAAGATTGTCACCCATCCACAGACCAACCGCGGCAAGCGTAGCTTAACCTGATCGATCGGCCCATGCGGCTGTTTTTACATAGCCACAAGCTTTTTTTTTCGCCTGAAAATACTAAACAGAATTCAATTTTCAGGGACAATGCTGTTGCCGCAATCGTCAAAAATTCGAAATCCATGGTGACCTGGAAATACTTTGATCCTTTAGACCTGGAGAAGTGTGAGGCCACCTGCAAGATTTGCAGTAGAACCGTGTCTTTCAAATATATGTCGGACTTGAAGCAACATGTCCAGAACCATGGTCACGAACCGACGGACAGCGATGATGAATTTGTTCCAGAAGTCCATGAGAAGAAGTGAGTATAGTCAGCGGGATTGTCCGAAAGGGTTACCGCTGGCCCGGAACATAAAGGGCTAAGGAAGGAACACGGGTGGGTTTTAGTCAGTAAGAGTCTGACACTCCCTTCCGCTCCACCCAGAGCGGGAGGGGTCATTTGATGATTTCCCATCTTGAAAAAAAAAAAAAGAAGCGAGTATAAAATCGAGACTTCTTTTTCATAAGACCATAGCCGCGCCCCGCGGTTTTACCCACATAAATTTCGATCCCGTGGGAGTATTGGGATAAGCCGACTCCAACATAGTTGAGAAAAAGTTAGGCATTATGATGGTTTACCGACCTCGAGTACTTTTTCTTTTTTCGTTTCTTTTTCTTTTTTCTACAGTGTGTTAGGTTAAACGAGGGACATATTTTAAGGGAGTGTAGTACTCATGAAAATGAACAACTTTTAATATGGGCCTGACTCAAAAATATGAAAAAAAAAAACAGCTGTTCCCCACATTTTGTCCAGTTATGCGAACAGAAATGTATAGAGCGGCTGGTTTTCTTTTTTCGATTTCAATGTTGGTTTCTTAGTAAAAGTTCTTCATTTTTATGAGTACTAACTCCCTTAAAGTATGTCCCTCGTTTAACCTAACACACTGTATAATCAGCCAATAACTTTCCCACTGCTGGGACACAAGGCTCCTCTCTGTGAGAGGGAGTGGGCCGTAATCCACCACGCGGGCCCAGTGCGGGTTGGTGGATGTCACATGTCTTTGAATTGTTGGTACTAGGACATGCCAGTTTCATCACGATTATTTATAAAACACAAACAGAATACTTTGCCATCACTCACTGACATATCGGATATATGTACATACATTAAAACCGAACACATCCCGAGGACAGCCGAGCACATCCGAAGCGGGTATTTTTTTGAATAGTCTTATGAACAAAACGCGCGGTATCGCTTACGGTGACAGTGGCGCGAGTTCAATGGTATTTTCCCATCTCAAAAAATGCCCAACACCGCTAAAAAAGTTTTCACTTACAAAATTTTTTTTTCTTGTAGGTTAAAAAGAAAGTATAAATCTAGACTTTGGGAGTATTTCCGAGCCATTGATGACAAGATGGCCGAATGCTTAATGTGCCACAATCAATTCAACTACGGGTCAACAATCACCAACCTTCGACGGCATTTGATGAGGAAGCATGGGCAAACAGCCCGTCGTGGCCAAGATGATGAAGTAAGTAGTGAAATATGAAGTTGCATTCAATATGGATGCAACTTTTTTTTTTTTTATAAACTAGTTTTCTTTCATTTTTTAAGTCACCCTAATCTACGCAAAGGCTTCCCCGAAATTCTTCCTGACATCCTTTTCTAGAGCCACCTCGATCCACCAAACCTTTTTAGGGCTCCGTACCTCAAAAGAAAAAATGAAACCCTTATGGAATCACTCTTGTGACTGTCCGTCGGTCTGTCGCAGCCAATTTGCTCCGAATCTAATGGACCGAATATGTTAAAATTTGGTACACATATGAATCTCTGAGACCCAAACACAGACGTGTAACGTAAATAAATGAATTTTGAATATGGGGAGCATTTTTGGGGCAAATAGAAAATTAAAAAAAATAAAACTTCTCAATCTGTACCGTCTGATATCAAATGAAATGGCTTACTGTGAGGATCTCAAATATATTTTTTTCATAATTTTAAAGTAAATAGTATTAAAGTTATTTAAGTAAATAGACGAAAGTTGACCATTCCCCCCTTATCTTCGAAACTCCTAAGCATAACATTTTGAAAAAATACAGAACATAGTTCTATACCTATTATAGATTACAGGAAAACTTATAAGTAAGAAGTCTGTGGTCTTAAAACAACATGATAGATCTCTCAATATTGTGCGTATAAACTTACATTTTCAGTTAGAATGTATGGGAGAACATGTTTTTCAACTACAACGTTAAGTTTATTCTTGGGATAAATTCATTCCAACTACGGAACCCTTCGTTGTGCGTGTTAAAGAAAGTTTTTAGAGGTATCTTCATGATTTTTTTCTATCGTATCAAAATAGTTGTACATATTATGTTTTCATAGCATTCATCCTGAAGAATATCGTATATTTTCTGATTTTGGTTACTGTACGCTCATACACTTACTCATAATTATACTTTTAGGCATTATAAAACTTGCGTATTTTGCGTTTAGGTCCTGTAGTCCCCTTAATAATCCCTTATCCGACCCCGGTCCACCTAATCTGTAAACATCTCACCGTGAAGACTTAGATGAAGTGAGCTGTCATTCTACCTGATACAGCTAATTTCTAGCTCACTTCATCTAAGAGATTTTCACGGTGAGATTATTACAGAATAGCACTGCTTTTCTCCACCTTCTGCATCCAGCCCCGACCCTTATTTCTCCTAATCATAGTTATTTACAGATATTTCTTTGTTTCAGCCTCAAAGTGTAATAGAATACGATGGAAACCTGTACGAGGTTGTGAAAGAAGATGATGAAGTAAGTTAACTACAGTCCAACCAGAAAAGTTATGCGCTTCGGTAATCTTCATCAACATCATCATTTAAGCAGATAGACGTGGACATAAACTTCCCCCAAGCATCTCCGCCTCGACCGGTTCTGTGCTTCCCGTATCCAACGGGTTCCTGCGGCTTTCACAACATCGTCGGTCCACCTTATGGGAGGCCTTCCAACGCTACGTCTTCCGGTACGCGGTCGCCACTCCAGAACCTATCGGCCATGTCGGCCGTCTGTTCTGCGAGCAATGTGCCCTGCCCACTGCCACTTAAGTTTGGCAATTCTTCTGGCCATGTCGGTTACCTTGGTTCTCCTGCGGATCTCTTCATATACGATTCGATCACGTAGGGAAACACCAAGCATAGTCCTCTCCATTACCCTTTGTGTGACTTTTCGGTAATCTTCGTAATTCCGAATTAACACGAACGTAGCGCCATTTAATAAGCCTCGACAGAGGCAACGCTTCTAAAGTCATGCCGACGAAAGAATGCGTCCTTGATACTTGTCAGTTTCATTATGTATCACCCCACTCACTGGCGAACGATCACAAGAAAGACTGAAGCTGCGGCGAGACAGTGCTTCTTTACCCAAACCATTCGTTCCACCCGCTGAAGATCTCCAATGTGGACATGAGTTACCTTGGGTAAACTGGAAGTCTTTAAACAGACTCCGGACCCAGATTGTCCGAAGCAAGGAAAACCTGTTCACATGGAGATTCATAGACGACTTCGCCTTGGAGTGTAAATGTGGTGCTGTTCCACAAACGATGGAACACTTAATATCGTGTCCTGCGTGTCCTGTCAGCTGCACGTTACAGGAACGGGTGGACGCTGGTGATGGCGCCAAACAAGTAGCCGAATTCTGGGCCGAGTCCATTTAGATTGCTCTCGACACGCTAAGAAGTTTCTAACAGACGTACACGCGTTTTGCGAATTTGAACTTTCTTAGCGTGTCGACGGCAAAAAGTTTAAATATTGTAGCCCCAAAATTCAGCTGCGCGAAATCCGCTGACTGACGCAGTCCTAAGATCATCAAGTGCAAGGTGACAGGATGGATGGTGAGCCATTGTCTGTGGGGAGGTGCCCCATACGCACTTAAGATCAGAGCCGTCCGTGAACCCCCATCTGTGGAGATTGTCTTTGCTCCGGCCGGCTGTCGCACTGACAGGTGTCAGGAACGCTTACTCTAGACGGCCGGTCGTTAATCATTTTGCGTTTGTATGAAATTTTACTTTTGTCCGGCTCTTTAATTTGTCCGGATTTTTTAGCTTAAATGGAATACGAGTAATAAAACTTATGTAATACCAAATAAGTCTTTAATATTTAATCTTCTTTCTCTTTCATCTAAAATCAAAATATATTTTTTATCAATCAACTTAACGAGATCAAACAATAAATCTTGAATTGCGAATTTGCAAACAATCAATTAGTTCAAACGTAAAATATTTTCTTCGAAATAAAAATAGTTTTACGTAAATTAATGAATCAAACTTAACGCTAGATTCTGGTATAGGTATTCATTTTCATATTTTTCAGCGCCCTTTTTTTATCCCCGCACTGCCACCCTCCCCCCTTGCGAGCGTCTGCTGCTATGCCTACCATACCACTGTAACTAAGTGCGTAATATTTGGATTATGTGACTAAAATGTGCGGACTTTTATTGAAATGTCAGGACTTTTCAAATTTCTAAATGGTAACCCTCGCCCCGCAGAGGAAAATTTACTTATACAATGTTATGTCTCCCTCAGGACCAGCCGAAGGATATGGACGTAGTATACCTAAACGAAGAACACTTAGAAGACTCATTCGACGATTTAATCAAACCACCAACCCCAAAGAGAAAGTTTATAAATATTCCAACCAAAAGGATCCCAAAAATAACAAAAGAACAGGTTCACAGTACCAGAGATACCTGTTCCAAAGAACCGGAACTGCCAAGCATATCGATACCGACGTCTGCGCCCACGAACGCTATGGGGAGCTTAGATTATTTCGGCCAATATGTCGTTTCTTTATTAAAAGAATTACCTAAACCCGTTTCTGATCAATTACAAAGTGACATAATTAAACAGATTCTTACTAATAAAATGGCTTTGGAAACCCAGACGGTGGTCGCTAATTGTGAACTTTCAAGAAGCCGAGAGAATGAGAACGACACAAATGTACCGGTACCGATCAGGTACACTGTTGTTCAGTCGAATGAAACTGATGAAAAGTTGAACGAAATTACTGAGAATGTTGTGGAAGGTGAAACAATAACTGGATTACAAAAAGCTAATAATGAATAAACATTTTTACCATAGTAATTACCTACGTTTTATTGTTATCATTTAATTCATAAATTCAGCGTCCAAAGTCTGACTACCAGTCTTACTAAGGAGTATCGTGTTAGCCAGTAACTGGTATTCAGTTGCACCCGGTTAGATTGGAAGCTGACCCCATCATTGTTGAGAAAAGGTTAGGCAGAATGATTCATTCGTTCAGCGCTTTTTTTTTTTTCAACACGTGCTAAGGCCGAAATCTATAAACGTTACTTAACACGTACTTCACTGTTAAATTACAAATGCAAGATAGAGATGGGCTAAGTAAAGATCTCAGCCGTAATGTGCACCTTGTCAGCTGCTACCCTTGTTGTAGCTATGACCCTTCAAACAAAAAAGTAAGGCATCTTCTGGGTAAGCTCTTTTCATAGTAATCCTCCTTTGTTGCGAGATCGAGGCTTAGAGTGGATACGATGATAGAAAAAAAAAAACCTTTTTATAGATAACAAAATAAAATAGATATAAAATCTTCACTTTATTTGCGGTTTCACCCGCATAAGTGTCGATCCCATTCGAAAGACACGTGGCGCCATCTATTATCATAATAAATAACGTTATTATCGTTTTCCTCGGGAACCGCCCATTTTTTCGGGATGAAATGTACCCTATGTCCGTTTCTGTACACCTAACAACGTATATGCAAAAAGTCAGGATGATCGGTTCAGTGGTTTAGGCGTGAAATAACGTAACAAACTTACTTTCGCATTTATAATATTAGTTAGGATTCGAATTGTATTTCATACTGGGCCCATCGATGCGCAACCTCAGGCAACCTGTAACCAAGGATTCAGTAAGTACATGATTCTGAAACCCCTGAAGAAAAATTTCAACGCTACGTCTAGAATCATGTGCTGAATTCCTGGTTTCAGTTTGCGCCCGTCCACGGGGTAGGTACCTATTGTTATCCAATAACTAGGTTGGGGAGGTCAGATAGGCAACCGCTCCGTGTGACATACTGATTTTCGGCTGCATCCGTTAGACTGGAAGCCGACCCCAACATAATTGGGTCTGGCTAGGCAGATGATGACGATCTGGTTTTATAATTATTCTTCCTATCGATACAGGGAAGTACCTATGTATTAGGTTACACATGACGCACATAAACGTATTACCTATTATTTCAAAATGCGTAATAACAATAATGATTACCTACTTGAAATGGCATTCAGCTATAACGCAGGTACTTTGTAAATGAATCAACGATAAGTATGATATATATTTTTCCTCGTACATTATATGGTATAATTTGTCACAATTCAATGTACAGACGCCAGCACATCAAGCTACTACAATCTGTCAAATTTATTTAATTGATTTACAGTACCCGGCGATAAATATTGCACATCGACCTTTGGAAAGAGACAATCGGCTAATTTCGGCTTCGTAGAGCGTTATCTCTGTCGCACGAAATACAAACAGCCGGACTGTTTTTATTTTTTGTATAAAATCGATAGGATCGAATAGGTCGATGTGCAATATTTATCACCGGGTACTGTAGTTGATTGGGAAAATTTGACAGATTCGGTAGCTTGATGTCCTGGCGTTTGTACTAACGTTTTAGCTGGTAATTCCTTAAGTATATACGTAGTACCAATAACTGTCAAGTTCTGAAAATTTTTCTAAATGACGTCGAAATCCTTCAATGATAAGCTCGTTGAAAGAATTCGAATGTAACTTATACTACTACTAATAAAAAAACTGGCTTCTACCCGCGACTCCGTCCGCGTGAAATTTCACCCTTCCCCATTCACCCTCTTAGGGGTAGAATTTTGGAAAACCCTTAGTGCATACCTACTTTTCACAGAGAAAACACCCTCTTAATTTCTTGTCTCTAGGACCAGCGGTTTAGGCTGTGCGTTGATATATCAGTCAGTCAGGACTTTGAATTTTATCTAAATAGATATAATAAGTCTTTGAAATATGTAATAAGTTAGATAATTAAAGATAGAGTTTGTATTTTACATTTCCGTATTTGTTAAGATTATTTAAATAGTTACGTCTTACGACATTCTAAAATCAACTTAATCAACATTGCTATAAAGTTGATATTTGTTCAAATGGAAGTACAGTGCGTGCCACGTAAGAAGAGACTTGACCCCGCCTCCCCCGTCTCTTTCCGCCGCCCCTATGACGTCCGGTCCCGTCCCGCATTCAGACCTCATACCGCTAAAGATACCTAAAATCGTGTTCTGCGCATGTCAGACCACGTGGTGTGTCAAGTCTCTTACGTGGCACGCACTGTAATATCAATTAGAAACAGGAACTTCAATTACATTAGCTGGAGGGCACTCCCGACGACGCCCGCCATTTGACGTTGTTTTAAACAACCTGGTGATTTATTCAGGAACAGTGTGTTGTATCCAAAGACTAAATAACCACATGTTTGTGTGTGTGGTTATATTCTCTATGGTTGTAACAGACTCCCTTGATGGAGCATAAATATCCATCTGGAATTCTACCAAAAAATAATGATGGGCATTCAGTCCAGCTACTACCCGGCTGGTTGGTTATAAACCGCAGCATGAGTTTTCATTTATATTTAATTCATGCCGATACAAAGAGATCCTTCATGTATACTACCTTCCGTCTTGCCCTGTGTTGGACAGGGTAAGACTTACGCCCGGTTTCTGGAATGAAAATCAAAACAAAAATGATCACGTGGTAATCACATGTGGTGTAACCCCATATAGTCGTTTATTCATATCGTCTTGTTTGGTCAAAATTTTGCGAACTAAGTGAAACCAAAACAAAAAATAACTAAAAAATTGTCAACTGCAGAACTGCTGTTTGGTTGACAGAATTCTCAATAGCCAATCGGATCTCTTGACATGCGTTTAATTTTGACACGCCGTTGATTTTCTTTCCAGTAACCTTGTTATTCTTAGGAGTAATGAGACATTGCGAGGCATGCGATATAATAACTTTCCTCGAGTAACGAGTAGCCTCACCACGAATAGAACGTCCACACATTGCGAAGCATGGGATGAGCTCCGCGCGTTGCGCATGCCTCGCAATGTTTACATCCACCTTAACAGGTGGCGTCACATGTTTCCGCAAGTCTTATCATGGTGGTTGGTGGTTTGCTCTAAGCTCTATCTTCTTTTATTTTTTTTTTCCCACATTCGCTGTCACAAGACACGTGCAGCTTGAGCTTTTATCTCGGGGCCACGCGGGGTTAGTCATACCAATACGAGAGAAAAACACCTTTCTCCTTACCTAATTAAAGCAGCTTCTTTACTCTTCTATGTTTTTCACAGACGATGCGTGTGAGGAGTTGCTGAAAGTTACCGACGTGTGGAGCTACTTCGATACAGACTCAGGGAAGAGGGCTCAGTGTACCGTCTGCCGTATCACTCTAAACAACGAGTATGACGAACTGAAGGCACATCTGAAGGACAACCATCCGAAGCTGCTGCTGCAGCTTTTGCAGGTACAAAACTAACTTTATGACTTACACTTCAAAAGTGTCCCTCCAAAAATTTACAATAATATACGAAATTATGTCGTGACGGCCCAGTGGTAAAGGCCTCGCCTCGGCGACGGTTACACGTAAGGTATTTACTGTGATCCATCAGTTACTGACGTATCGTGGTATTTAATTAACGTGAATGTATTGATGTATGTCATTATTTATTCATAGATTTCTAGATTTCTTGATTCTGTATTGATGATCCGTCGGTTTATGATAAATATTGAACGTGTAGCCTCGCGTCAATATTTATCACGTCAGTACGGACGACTTTTTGGATCTTGTAGAGGCGGACGCACCGTCGTTGTCGCCGCCCCGCACCCCCTCGAAACTTACTAAAGAGCAGGAAGTTTTAAAAGAATTTATCCTAAATTTAGAAGTATTGCCAGAGATATGGGATAGTTCTTCAAAAGGTTACAAAAATTTAATAATTTAATATTTTTTGCCCATCGCTTTCGCTTATCTATTTATTTAAACTAAGTGCTAAAATAATAGTTAAATAAGTTTAATAATTTTTGTTATTAGATATTTTGTATGCCTTTTGGCGGGACATAGCATGGACCAACATTTTTTATGTATAACATCTGTATAATTGTACCCTATGTTCACAAAATGAATAAATGAAATGAAATAGCCACGCAACCTTTAATTTTCAGCTCTGTGGCCATTTTAGACGTTTATACAGCAGGAGACCGAACACAATACTGACGTATAAATATTGAACGTGTAGGCTAGTGTATTAATCCATCAGTCCATCAACAAATACTATATTGACTGATCGCCATAAATACCTTACGTGTAACCGTCGCCTTATGAATGAATTCACATCCGGGCAAGTACGGACACCAGCACATCAACCTACCACAATCTGTCAGATTTCTTTAATAGATTTTCAACTTTATCGCTAAAACGTAAGGTTCAAAGTTGATTGGGAAAATCTGACAGGTTGTGGTAGGTTGATGTGCTGGCGTACAACCCCATGTATACTTTATGGTGGCTCTGAACACGAGTAAGTTCTTGCGCAGTAACAAATTCATGAATTTCGGTCATTACTGTGCTCCAGGGCAGACGTGTGTTCGGCTTACAACCAAACAAGTAAATACATATTATTTATGCATACAGTCATCCAGTGTAATTATTAACTTATTACCACAATCGCCGTGATCGCTTCCCGAGCAAGGCGCGCGGACTCGCCCTCACCCCCGCGAAAAAGTTCGATCCGAATAATTGCAAAATCTGAAATTACGGCCAATTCTCAGGATTTTTTAAGAAAATAAGGATTTTTCTCCGGACTTTTAATTTTTTCATCTGGTAACCCTATACGCGCAGCCAGCTCGCTACTCAAGACGAGCTACGGAAAGCTCGAATCTCACTACCAAGGAAGGCGCTTTTCACACATTCCAGCAACCGGGTAACCGGTGCCGGGTACACGGCGACGACTTGCACAGCCAGAAGGCACGAGCATTGATCACCACGCTTGCTCAAGATGAATTCCCGATTTCAAACTTATTTTAACTAAGACCAGGTGTCCTCACAATTTTTTCCTTCTACGATATCAGTAAGTAATATCCAAGATAAATACAGGGAGTACAATGCGTGCCACGAAAGATGAGACTTGACACACCACGTGGTTTGACTTGCGCAGAACACGATTTTAGGTATCTTTAGCGGTATGAGGTCTGAGTGCGGGACGGGACCGGACGTCATAGGGGCAGCGGAAAGAGTGGGGGAGGCGGGGTCAAGTCTCATCTTTTGTGGCACGCATTGTACATATGAATTAAAAAGGTCAGATTGGTACTTGAATCGTGCATTAGAGGCGAGGCCTTCAAAATCAATATAAGAAGTCATTTATTCAAATGAGGCTGAGAATCAGCACTTTTCGAACGTCAAAATTACATAAGATAAGTCATAAGTAATTTATTTCATAACAATATAGGTAACATTGTGTTGAAAACTTCAAAAATATCATCATACAATTGCAATTAAAATAAAATTCATTAATACATTTAGAAAAGTCAATAAAAACAGTAAAGTAAGACAGTCCAGTCCCCCAAAACGCCCCGCCCTTCACCACTTCCTTGTACTAGTAGTGCTTTCGCTGGGAACAAGAAGTGGCGCAACAAACTCCCCAGCAGCACAGCTGTCTGTTCAGTTAGAAGACCTTGCTTCTATACAATGGCTACTATTTTATAGAAGGAAGTTCTATTAACTAAATCACTGAGCCATCACGACATCGACGCTTTCGTATATACTTAAATTAAATTCTACTCCCACAGAACAAAGACCAGGACTCGGACGCAGCCTCCAACGAAGATGACAACGAAAACACATTCACAGAGATAGTGTACCTAGAACAGGAGCCAACAGAAGACGTGAAAATACACAAAGAAAAACCTAAATCTTTTGCAAAACCCGCCAAAAAACGCGAACGGCTACACAGCCTGTACAGCTCCGATGATATCCCTCATAAAAAAGAGAAAAAAGAAGAAGAAAACGATGAATTAGGCGTTTTTATTAAATACATAACTTGTCTATTAAAAAAACTCCCAGCTGATGTCTTTTCGAACGTTCAAATTGAAATTATAAACACTATTTTAAAAGCTAACTCTCAAGCAGCAAATACTAGTCGTAGTATGTTACTGGGTACGGAACTAAAAAATACTAGTTCCAATATCATAACAATTGATGGGACAACGCCGATATCTAATACTATGACGGGCCATAACTACACGATTACTGTCGCACCGCCGAAAGTAACTAAAACAGATAATGGCAATTAATTTAAGACAAAAAGTCTTTACCTACTTATATATTTTTTAATTGTTTTTAATACCTACTAAGTATTACTTTAATTAAAGTTAAGGTAAGACAACACTAATTGATGTTTTTATTTTCTTCACGTACCTATGTATCTAATACCTTCAATCCATTTATACCCGGTTTTTAATTGAAAATTTAATATGATTCAACCTTATCGAATATGGCTTTACAGAATTATAATCATTAGAATCAGCAATACAGTGCGTGCCACGTAAGAAGAGACTTGACCCCACCTCCCCCGCTTCTTTCCGCCGCCCCTATGACGTCCGGTCCCGTCCCGCACTCAGACCTCATACCGCTAAAGATACCTAAAATCGTGTTCTGCGCATGTCAGACCACGTGGTGTGTCGAGTCTCTTCTTACGTGGCACGCACTGTACAACTGGGTACCCCGCGTTTTTTTTTTTTTACGTTTTTTGCAATTTTCCGGTCTGTGTCAGGTTGTGTGTTGAACAAGAATATGATTCGCGACCGTAACAAGTATGTATTTACAGAATTTAATTAATTAAACCCATCAATACAATGCTCTAAGTTAAGTATTGCTAAAGTAGATTTTTGTCAAGTTCTCAATTACAAATTCTCAATTCAGAAAGTGGATAAGACGTATTAATTTTCACCTTCCAAGTACAACATTTAAAAAGAGAATAAAAAGTGCTGTCGTGAGAACGTACGTTGAAAAAGCGCTCGTGCGTATCAAGCGTAACGGTCAAATGATCCGCAGTAAATATCATCAAAAGACGTAATTATTAGGAACACGACGGACGTGACGACGGAATATTACATACGCACGGGTACACATCAACCTACAGTCCTACACATAACCAGCGGGGTAATTGTGTAACACACTACTTATCAGTAACAATGTGTTTCGTTTCTTCGGTTCAACAACATTCATTTCAAGTAGATAGTACAATGCGTACCACGAAAGATGAGACTTGACACCACGTGGTTTGACATGCGCAGTACACGATTTTAGGTATCTTTAGCGGTATGAGGTCTGAGTGCGGGACGGGACCGGACGTCATAGGGGCAGCGGAAAGAGCGGGGGAGGCGCGGTCAAGACTCATCTTTCGTGGCACGCATTATACAAATTTTTTGAGGGTTCAGAATAGAGAACTCATGGATTTGAGTTTGAGAATTGAGATCATAATAAATTAATAATGGCGCCGATTCCCTTGATCACAAACTAAACTAAATTTAAACTCAATGCATCTTTTTCTATTTCATTATGAAAAGGACCGAAGATAAAATATTAGTTTAGTCCTGCCAAATTAGCGCCTGACGTAAATTACCGTATTTTTAGTATGCAATTTTTTAATCACGTCTAAACTTGTCTACGGAATATCTTAATTTGACAGGAATAAACTAATATTTATCTTCTGTCCTTTTCAAAATGAAATAGAAAGAAAATGATGCACTGAACTTAAATTTAGTTTAATTTGTGAACAAGGAAATCGGCACCAATGTTGTGTTATAAATAAATTATAACTTGATAAGTTATAACTTATAAATAAAACCGTTTAAGCTGTTTGCCTTTGTTCGAAATAACGCTTTCTTTTTTTTTCTTTTTGTGTCTGGTAAAGATTTACATAATCTAGCTAAATGTGATGACAAGAATGTATTGGATAACAATATGAAGGGGATGAAATGTATCAGGACTCACCTACCTAGACTAGAGTCAAGAGTAAACCCATTTCAAATAAAAAAAAGGACTTTTGAGTATGGTCATTTCAAATAAAAAAAGGACTTTTGAGTATGGTCTTATGACCTAAGAAAACGGTCCAATGATTTTATTTCAGTAAATAGGTTTACTGCGCTGCGCTCAAAAACGGGAATCTTAGACGCAGTCAAAAAGGCTGCCAAGTTGAAATGGGACTGGACGGGTCACATCAGCCGCATGCATCGGACCGCTGAGCAACGGTATTCACACGATGGTGCCTGAGGATGAATGGCGCCGCCTCCGAAGCCGGCCCAGGCAGAGGTGGCAAGAGGGCTGGATCGAGATGGCTCTAGAAAATGGTGGAAGGATTTTGTGGGACACCTCTCCTCCAGTATAGGCTAACGTAAAAAATAGGTTTGCACAATCACTTTTACACGTCAAAAATAAATTATGTTTTAAAACTAGATGGGGTCGGTGTGTTTCCTATCCGACTGCTTTAGAAAGACCGAAAAAAACTCACGAGGTCACACAATCTCTTTTTAAAATCCAGAGATAATCTTGGTCAGATCATGTGCATGAAGATTATAAGTGTCTGAAATGGTATATTCAGGAAAAAACCACACAGATTTGAGTGGATCAGCGGTACTATTCTGTAAAAATCTCACTGTGAAAACTGAGGTGAACTGGGGGCTTACTCTCCAAACTAATTTTAATTCCAATGAGATGCCAATATGATTCCAATGTTAATTTTACAGTCACGTGATTCGGTGCTCTTGAAAACAATATTGTCAACAATTACCCCACGCCAAGCCCGAACCCAATTCCACTTAGTTCTCCAAAATGGACACCCAATCTAAAAATCATTTGGCGCTAGCATCGAACTCAAGAGTACGAAACGTCACAATTCCAATGTCGATCTATCGGAATTAAATAAAAAAGAGTAAGCACCCTCTGTGAGAGGAAGTGGGTTATTAAATCCACCACGGCCCAGTGCGGGTTGGTAGATGTCACATGTCATAGAATTCTTGGTTCTAAGACATGCCGGATTCCTCACGATGTTGTCACGCACGCAATGAGGGTTTTCTGAAATGACGTTCGCTAGGTGGCAACACTGGCACGTCAGGTCCAGGCATCTGTCAAGGAGCCTATATTTTCTATAGTCATGACGGAATGATGAACGAATGAATGATGAACGTCATCATATATTTTATATTGGAAGACCTCTTGTCACAGTGGTGCCAACTGGTGTCGTAAATTTTCACGAAAACAATCGACTAATCGTGTAGCTCAACCACAGCTCAACTCAGAATTTTAGCTCCTAGACTTCTAGTTTATGGGAAACGGCTAGTATCAACCAACACTATAGTATACAGGGTCAGATTAAATTAGCTAGCGCAACTCCGCAGACGTGATGGGGGTCAACGACCGTATATTATATTTGCTTGAAATATCAGTTCAAAGATCTGTTTTTGTATCTGTACAGTTCACAGACGTGACATATCGTAAACACAAATAAAAACTGATTTTGTCAACAAAACCAGCGGTCGATGACCCTAAAATAAAATATCATCAAATCATTTCTCATCCAACGTGGATATTATATGTCTAACTCTTTACATAAGTTCAAGGCTGCCTTGTATAGGGCTTTATCAGAGTGAAAAATTAATAGTGTGGTTTCTTTTGTTTTCTCGTTTACTTAAATCTATATAATCTGTATACAGGGTGTAATTTTAATCACCGTTATCCTCTTAAGGGGTCATTGTACTCATCATTATGAACAACTTTTACTATCGGGCCAAACCAAATATCGTGAAAAAAAAATCAGCTGTTCCCTACATTTTATGTTCGCATAACTCGTCAAAATGTAGGGAACAGCTGATTTTTTTTTCGCGATTTCAGGTTTGGTCCCGTAGTAAAAGTTGTTCATAATGATGAGTACAATGACCCCTTAAGAGGATAACGGTGATCAAAATTACACCCTGTATATGTATAAGTTAAATATGTTTTGTAACTATATTTCCTAATCCTATGTTTAATGCATACCGTGGCAGCCTTTAATTAAGGCTACACTATAAAATGTTATAATAACATGGGGATTTTAACATGTATTTTTGGTGTATGCTTTGTTGGTTGTCCTTAAATAAATAAATAAATAAAATATCATCAAATCATTTTATTTTTGTTTTATAACGTGTTTAGATATGGATTCACGTCACGTCTGCGGAGTTTTGTTAGCTGATTTAATGTGACCCTGTATTTTTTTCTTTTTCCCCTTTTCAATGTTACTCAACGAAGTACATACTTATTATTGATTCTCAAACTGCGCTCGCGCAACTCACTCGCTTAAAAATTCAAACTGTATCTGAGTCAAGGTTGGAATCGTTTGATAGCAGTTTTTTTAAAACTAAATTCACAAATCACAGGCACAGGCAGAAGCCAGAGGGGTAATTGCGTAACACACAAACAGTAGAAATGGTTTTAATTTTGACAGTTCATCAACATTAATGGCGTTATAAATTTGACGTTGTAGAGCAGACAAATTTTGAGGTGTAAAAGTGATTCCGATATCCTTTTTTCAAGATATACATTTAATTTCATTTGGATGTGCATTAAAGAGCAAGTTTCACCCCTTTTCTTAACATTTAACGGAGGGCTGTGATTGGACGTCGAGTTTGAATTATGTATTTTTCAAATCCAAATTAAAATTTTACTTCTGATAAAAAATCCATTATAATGTCAGTAGTAGTTATACTTTAGCCTATTGTTAGTATTAATTTAAATTGACAATAATAAACAACTAATGGACCATCGAACTTGGCCTAAAAAAGCCACTTTGGCAGAATCATAAAAGGATAACAATATGAATCATAATGGACAGTTAAGTAACTGTTAAAAATTATTCGTATCAAATCCCATTGTTAAAGGATTTTTCAGTTATTTTTTTTTGTCTGTGCTAAAATACCAATCAGTCCCAATCTCTTTGATTATACCTACGTAGTGCAGCGAAAAAAAGAAAAAGAAAAACACGGACTGTCTTCGCTATATTATGAATTTATGATTCATAATGTTATCCTTTTATGACTCTGCCAAAGTGGCGTTTTTAGGCCCCCTGTTCGTTCAATGGCACACCAGTTTATTTGGTCACGTGACTTTTTTTTTTATAAAAGGGGCTCGGCAATGCATGTTTACCTAAATTGATTGAAGAACTTTATAAAACTAGACTGCACAGTATTCTTCAGATATTATTTCACCTTAGTTAAATTTTTGGTGATTACGAAAAATTATCTCGGGGCTCTCTAGTAATAACAGCCTCACAGGGCGATCGATAAGGTTAAGCTACGCTTCCCGCGGTCAGTCCGTGGATGGGTGACCATCTTTACATACCGAGACCCCTCCGTTCATCAGATCCGTGCGTCAGGTCTAAGAGGATCTTTGACAGTCGTTACGTGTCGTCAGGAGGCCAAAAGTCTGACAGCCAATCTTACCAAAGGATATCGGATAGGTATCGTATTACCCAGTAAGAGGTTTCTTGTTACCCAGTAACTGGGTTGTGGAGGGCAGATAAGCAGTCGCTCCTTATAAAATACACTGTTGGGAAAAGGCAGGCAGATTGAATGGTGTCATGAACCAATTTTAAATATAAAAAAATAGTCGTAAGATATAATGAAACTGTTGATAACATTAGGTAGGTACCTACTAGTGGCAACACTGATAACGAAACAACTTTGACCTAAATAACATGAAAACAAAGCGATTATACAAAAAAAATGTGGCCAAGTACGAACGCCAGTTTGTGAATAGGGTTCCGTCTAAAAAATAACTATAGGCGTTACTTAGATGTTTCACCTCCATTATATTCTTTCAGGATAATTATATTGTAGGTAAAGAGGAAGGAATTTCTGAAAATTTAAAAGGAAAAGGTTTTTAATTCTATTTTTATAATTTTTATTAATTTTTCTATTTTTATTCGATCCTGTGGGATTATCGGGATAAAAACTATCCTATGTCCTTCCCCGGGATGCAATCTATCTCTCTGCCAAATGTTATCGGAATCCGTTCAGTGGTTTAGGCGTGAAAAGGTAACATACAGACAGACAGAGTTACTTTCGAATTTATTATACTAGTATATTCAAGCTACCCGAAACTGTCAAATTTTCTCAATCAACTTTGAACCATAGACTATAGTAGCTAGTACGGAGCTATACTAGCGTAGTACGGAGTTCCAATGGAATAAAAGGTCAGCTTCTTCTCTTCGTTTAATGGCTTTTGCGGAAATAAAAGGTCAGCTTACTGGTCCCAAAACATGCTGTCAAAGTGACATTTGCGCTGCCACCGACAACGTCGAGGAAGTGGCAAAGGATTTTTTTTACCAGACGTACTGCAGCGTACCATCACACTTGGTTGATATCCCGATGAGTCGCACTCAGCACTCCTCCACGTTTATTATGCACACAGCCAAAGTGTGGAACTCTCTGCCGGCATCTGTGTTCCCTCCAACATTTAACCGTCTGCCTTCAAATCAAGACTGAACAGGCATCTTCTGGGCACGCTCGTTCTATCATAGACCTCATCCATCGCTTTCCATTAGGCGTGATCGGGGTCAAGAGCCCATTAAATGCAATATAAAAAAAAAAAAACAAGATTTAAAATACAGTCATGCCAGCGACACGGAACTGGAAGAACACTGGTGTTGTTACCTATGGCGTGCAGCTTACCGTAGTCCGTACCATTCTTTATGCTCTTGTGCCTGCCTAACCTGCGAAGACAGCATTGTCACCTCCCCATCCCTTCGAAGACACGCCTGAGTTCCCGTCTAGAAGTAGACAGACAGACGCCGTACTATTTCAAACTTTGACAGAACCCTAAAAAGTGTGTAACTAGTTCACAGTTCTCTGATAACATACTTGTGTGGTAAAGAAAAACATTGTGAATAGTAGTCATACTAGTTAATGAAAAGGTCACTTCACCTTTATGACGGAAAAACATAACCAGTCTATTATGTTCCCACTGATGAGAAACAGGCCTCCTCTCTTCGAGAGGGAGTGGGCCGTAATCCACCACGCGGGGCCAGTGCGGGTTGGTAGATGTCCACATGTCTTCGAATTTTTGGTTCTAGGACATGCCGGTTTCCTCACGATGTTTTCCTTCGCTGTTTTGAAAGCAGTGCTGATGAAATTGTTTACACAAAGTAAAGTGCCTGTTTGGGTTCGAACCCGCGACCTTTAACTCTTATGACCTCGTAAAACGGAAAAGTTATTATTGCCCAGTCATTGGGTTGAGGTTTTGTGGTGTTCAGATGGCAGTAACTCCATGTAAAATACTGATATGATATGCAGCCAACTCTGAGAAACTGCAACCTAAAGTACAGATGCCAGCACATCAAGTTACTACAATCTGTCAGATTTCTTTAATAGATTTTCAACTTTATCACTAAAGCATAAGGTTCAAAGTTGATTGCGAAAATTTGACAGTTTCGGGTAGCTTGATGTGCTGGCGTCCGTACATTCGCGTTAAAAATGCAGTAAACATGATAATAATAAATATGATATTAATGAATTAATATTGATTTTAAACTTTTAAGTGTATTTTTACTTATTCTTTTAAAATATAATTTATTTGAATTTAACACCACTGTGAATACACCTTTATCTTGCAGTTGCACTGATGACTCACTGCATTCTTAACGCGAACGAACTATAAATTGTATTTATTACTTATTTATACTATTATAATTTGTTTAAAGTGCGTAACGCACTATCAATCTTAATCTGAATAATTTTGAAGGATGTTGCTAATCCATTGCTCCATATGTTCTAAAAATCTGTCTACTCAACAACGTAAATAACGCAATGAATGTTGTTGAACTATCAAAATGAAACCCATTGCTACTGATAGTGTGTTACGCTGGCCTCAGATGGCAGTAACTCCACGTAAAATACTGCGGTGCTATTCTGTAACTATCTCACCGTGAAAACTTAGGTGAAGTGAGCGTGGAGTGAGCTGTCAATAGTGTCAATTCCTAGCAAAAACAAACTCACTTCACCTAAGTTTTCACGGTGAGATTTTTACAGAATCGACTGCCTGATATGCAGCCGACTCAGAGAAGCTGCACAGAAAACAGCTTCTTTTAAAATTTCATAGATAGTGCTTATCGTCTCCAAGTAAAATGGCTGTGCAACAGACGATTGACAGAACGGAATTGTACAAAAAAAAAAAAAAAAATTTAAATTAATTTATTTCAGGCAAGTTTTTAGGGGTTCCGTTTTTGCCATTTCGCTACGGAACGCTAAAAATATTAACGCCTGTATTCGTTATAGGGGTAGACAGATAATTATGTGTACTGGACAGGTCCAATACAATCTGTGTAGTTCTTTCCTCAAAAGAGAATTTCAGACACCAATCTACATGGTGTTCACATGATCTGACCAACAATATGTCTGGACTTTAAAAGAGACTGACGTCTGAGTTTGTTTCGGCCTTTCTTCTCAGAGTAGTCAGATAGGAAACCTAATGTAGTTTTAAAGTATTATTGACATGTAAAAGTGCATGTGCAAATCTATTTACAAAAAAAAATATTTATTTATTTATTTATTTATTTATTTATTTATTTATTTATTTGAATAACATGGGAGACTTACAGCTAAAACAAACAGATCAAGGACAGTACATTAGTCTGAAAGCCAATTACAGGTCTCCACTTATAAAATACAGAGAAGAAAAAGTAAATTCTGAGGACATTCACACCAAGTTACTACCTATAAACTACAGCATAATTACTATGTTGCTCGCACTGCATAACAACCATCATAACAAAATGAATTACATGAAAAAGTTACCGCTTAAGCACTTCCTGGCTGACGATACACTAGTTAGGAACGGATCAATATCGTACTGTTTACAAAGCTTGTTTAAATTTCTGCTTGCACGCACAATGTAGGAATTCTGCCTATAGTTGGTTGGAGCAACTGGCACGCGCAAAGGTGGATTGTATCGCTTACACTTCATGGGAATATTGAAATAAAATTTTGACAAAATATCGGAACAGCTTATAGAATTATTAAAGATTTTCAACAAACACACACAGTCCGAAATCTCACGGCGGTTGAGTAAAGGTAATATATGAAATTTTTTACATAGGTTATGATAGTTTTCCGAATGATACGGTACTTTTTGATGATAACATATATACCGTATGAACCTTTTTTGGATGCTCTCAATTCGGTTAATATATTTGTGGTAACATGGGTTCCATATCTCGGACGCGTATTCCAAGTGGCTTCTAACAAAAGTACAATATAGAATTTTTAAAGTTTTGGCTTGAGTAAAGCACTTAGATAACCGCATTATGAAACCCAGTGATTTTGAGGCCTTGGCGACTATTGCATCAACGTGTAATTCAAAACTGAGCTTGGAATCGTGATGAACCCCCAGATCACGGATGGAGTTTGATCTAGGTAGAACTTGATCACCTAGGGTATACGATGTAGCAATGATTGAGCGCTTCCGAGAATACGTTACAACCGAGCATTTAGCGGGATTAAGATCCAGCTTATTTCTTTGGCAGTAGTCCTCTAGGCGACGCAGATCATTCTGGAGTGCCGTTACGTCCATTTGCGATGATATTGTGGCATAAATTTTCATATCATCAGCAAAACATAAAAGTTTGGATGAAGTCAAGCAAAAGTCAATGTCATTGATGTATATTATAAATAGCAATGGACCGAGCAATGAACCCTGCGGGACTCCACTAGGAACAGGGACCCAACTAGATATATAATTATTTAGTACTACTGCTTGGGACCTGTTGACAAGATAAGAGGAAAACCATCTGAGTAGATCGCCATGAATTCCCATGCCATTTAATTTGGATAACAGAATGCTATGATCAATTCGATCAAAGGCTTTGCTATAGTCTGTATAAACTACATCAACCTGCTTACCGTTGCACATGGCATCAGTTATAAATTCATTAAGGAGAATTAGGTTCGTGACAGTAGACCTCCCTTTTAAGAAACCGTGCTGGAATAAGCTAAATGAATTTTTCAGAGCAGTATGAACCTGATTATATATTATTCTTTCAAAGACCTTTGCTATAATACACAGTTTAGATATCGGCCTGTAATTCGTTATGTCTGTTTTGACACCTTTTTTATGTATAGGCGTTATAAACGCAGATTTCCATATTTGCGGCACAACACAGGTATTCAAAGATTTTTTAAATAAAATTGAAATAGGTCGCGCTATCGAAGGTGCGCACCCAACAAGAAGTTTGGATGGAATGTTGTCAGGACCTGCCGATTTGCATGTATCCAACTTACGAAGCAAGTTAATTATTTCATCAATATCAACAATGATATTGCAGATATCAGATGATAAGTTCGACGAATCGTTAAAAAGAAAAGAAGGGACTGGATGACTAACACTGGAATTAGAGAGAAAAGTAGAATGGAAGTATTCGGAAAAGGCCTGACAAATAGATTCCCCCGTCCTTAAGGTATCACTATTATAGTTCAAGGTGCTTGGGATTGCGTTTGAGTTATGACGTTTTTTTACAAAAGTCCAAAAGTGTTTTGGGTTATTTTTGATAGAATTTTCTGTTTGATCCAAATAGTTACGGTAGCAATGAGATTCCATAGTTTTCACCCTTTCACGAAGAAGCTTGAATGTTAATTCGTCCGATATATTACCATAGGTTTTGAATTTTTTTAAATATTTATATTTTTCTTTAATTGTTTTAATAAGTGACGAACTATACCATGTTGGATACTTTTTATTCCGAAACAGTTTTTGTGGGATATATTTTATTTGTAAATCCAAAATAAACCGATTAAAGAAGTTAACTGCATCATCAATTGACCGCGCGGAAAACTCAGTTTCCCAGTCAGTCGCGCAAATGTCTTCGCTGATAGATTGATAGTCACCTTTATCAAACAAGAATTGAGTACGAGGCGCACATTCAAGCAGAGGTGTTACAGATAGGTCCAAATTAATTATTAACGCTGGGTGATAGGCATCAATAGGCACCAGTGGGGTAGAACATTCGGCCACATTAACTTTTCCATTGGAAAGGACGAGGTCAAGGATTCTACCATACCTATTAGTTACCGTGTTATACTGTCCAAAATCAAGCGTGCATAATTCATCACAAAACAAAACTTCATCGTTACTGTTAGGATTCAATGGGACAAGTGAAAGGTTGTCAGATGGAACCCAGTTAATACCGCTCATATTGAAGTCACCTATTACGAGAAAGGTATCAGAGATATTATTAATAACTGTTTGGTTTAATTTAGCAAGAAAATTAGAGAGTTGTGAGGAAAAAGAAAGGCCCAAGTTTTGTTGGCATAAGTAAATATCACAAATATGCAACGTAATATTGTTCCGTGTGATAGGATCTTTAAGGTGTATGGATAGCCAAAGGTCCTCTGCTGTAGAATGAAAATTAGGTTGGCAAATAACTGATAATTCTCTACGAGTAGCAATGAGTATCCCCCCACCACGCGATTGCCCGGTCAAAACATAATCTCGGTCGCGGCGCCAAACAATGTACCGATCATCAAAAAACTCAGAATTTAAAATGCCATCCAATAACCAAGTCTCAGTAAGTACTATGATATCATACGAATTAAGTGACATTTGACGGTAGAAAGAATGAGTTTTAGTTCTAAGACCTCGAACGTTCTGATAATATATGTTTAAGTTATTACTGTTATTATACTTATTAGCCATTGAAAATGAAGTCAATAATTGAATATAAATCAGTGTGATGTACGAGTATTACAGTAACAGCAATCATTAAACAATAATGTAAGTATAAAAATATAAAAATGCAAGGAAGGTAAGCTTTAAAAAAGTTTGCGCGTGAACATAAATCATACGACAATAAATAGTAAACAGCTGAGCGAAAAAGCAAGCAGTAATGCGTGGTGCGTACAAGCGAGAGCGAGTCAAACATATTGGAAAGCATTGGGGCTTTGAAGTAAACAGCGCGATAAGAAACATAAAGGATTCCTTTAGCTAAACAAAAGAGAGGTGTCGAGCTCATTAGTGCGATTGAGGTGCTAAACCTTTTGTAAACAAATATTGAGATACTTAGGATCACAAAAACTATAAGCGATTGAAATGTTATAAAACAATGAAATAAAGTAAAAAAATAACTTAGTAAAAATAGGAAGCATTTCAAACAATCTTGTTTAAATCGGATTCTTTACGTATAATAGCTACTTTACAATTAGCATTTTTTAATATATGGATTTTCCCATGCTTTACCCAAACGAACTCATAATATTTATCCTTGGCCATGGTCTTAACCTTACTTAATAGCTTCTTATACTCCACGCTCAGGTGATCATTGACATATACACGCTGAGTCGTGCCCTGAAACCCGATATGGGATGTGCATAGGTCCTTAACGGCACGTGCAGCTGCGATAAAGTCTTCTTTCACATACCGGTTTAAAAAACTCACTATTATCAATTTTTCGTTAGAATTAAAAATAGGCACTCTTGAGATATAATTCACCTGTGATTTGGGGCAGTTGTAATTCACCTTCTGGCCGATCGCTTCAATAATCGAAAAAAGATTTTCATCTTTTCTTAGAGGGACTCCCTTAATTTCCACATTATTTAGTCGGGATCGCTGTTCATATTTTGAGAGTTCGAACTTCGTTCTCTCTAAGTCAGTCTGCAAGCAACTCACTGTTTCATGAAGCTTGTCAAGTTCTGTTGCCTTCGCTTCAACCTCCGCTAGTCGAGTGTCAAATTCTTCAAGTCTACCACAAGTGCCTTCACATGTAATTTTTAGCTCAGCTAACTCATCCTTGATTATTCGAATATCATCTACCAGGGTCGGCAAATTAAGTAACTGGCGTTTCATGTCCCGAATTTCGCTCAGTATGGTTTCGAGGGAGGCTGGTTCAGGAGCGACCGGAGCTGGGGATGACGTTCTACAAGTGGGGCACTTCCATTGCGCCATTCTGCTGGCGCCAAGTTTTCTCCATCCGACTTCAGAAATATTTGCACATCCGAAATCTAGATGTTTCTTGCAACTCCCACATTGGACTCCGTCATTGAACTGCACGTTACAAGCTGCGCACGTTTTCATTATTAAAACTCAATATAAATAAAATTATATACCAAAGCAAAACCAACAGAAATTTGAATTTGGTGTTAAAGTTAAAAAAGGTTGACGATCTATTATTCCGAGCGACGCGTACTGTACTAATGAATGTCCACAGACGAGTGAAAAATACGGTTATGAATTATATAATTATAATTTCGGTTATGAATACGCTACTGAGGAAATAAACTGGCCAAGTGCGAGTCGGACTAGTACACGAAGGGTTCCGTCCCACAAGGCTAAAACGCCGAAAAAAAACACGTTTATTGTATGGGAGCCCCTCTAATATTTATTTTATTCTGTTTTTAGTATTTGTTGTTACAGCGGCAACAGAAACACATCATTTGTGAAAATTTCAACTGTTTAACTATCACGGTTCAGGAGATACAGCCTGGTGACAGACGGCCAGCGGAGTCTTAGTAATAGGGTCCCGTTTTACCCTTTGGGAACGGAACCCTAAAAACTTAATTCGCACAACTCGGTAATCCAACTTAGGACACCACGTTCAGCAGCCACATTTGGGACAACAAGTTCACCGAGACAACAAAAACAAATTACATAATCACTAGTCTAATTAAATTGAGGTTACGTTAATTTGTTTTTCAACACGTGCGTCTAATTTTAGAATACAAGTTTGGGCGCGTTATGGCGCCCTGTTTATTTGAATAAAACTCGGCCAGTTGTTGTACATGTGTATTCGTTACACGTCCCAGTTTCCGACGACAGCGGAGGAATAGGATTACACGACACTGGTTAACAAATAACAATTTAATGTCTAGTTACATAGGTTGCAATCACGTAATACAACATAATTTATCTATCTCACAGGCAGAGTGATGGTTGGTTCTTGTCTGCCATAGACATCCTCTCTAGCAGTCAGTAGTGTTGTACTCAGTGGGAACCATAAACATTTAGTTTGGTTCGCCACACCACCCCCCCACGGAGAAACACAAGGTATACAATAAAGAAAAAAAATAAACAATTTACGATATAAACAATAGAAGATATAAACTATAAATCTAAAACCTCTCTAAATTTAACCCGTCTGCCAGCTCTGGTGGTGACAGTGCCTGAAGGGAATGGAGGACTTGGCGTGGAGGGAGTTGGGTGTGTGGAAGGAGAATCTGGAAAGGGAAATGAAATAGGTGGTGAGGAAATTAGTTCGGAGTCCAGGTAAGCTGGCTTGACACGGTCTATGCTGACCGTAACTTCTCTTCCATTCATTTCCAAGGTAAGGGTTTTGTCCCTTCTCCTCAGGATGCGGTATGGGCCGGTGTATGGAGGTTGCAGAGGCCGTCGAACAGTATCGTCGCGGAGTAAGACGTGGGTCGACGTCGCCAAATCTTTGAACACGAAGGTTGACGGTCGAGCGTGTCTTGAGGCTGGTATTGGACGTAAAATTTCCATCCGGCTCCTCAACTCCGTAACGAAATCTGAGATATCGTTTGGGCTCTTGGGTTGTTCCGCTGGCATGATAAGTTCTCCAGGAAGTCGGAGAGGTTCTCCATAGACTAGCTCAGCGGATGAGGAGTTCAGGTCCTCTTTTAGGGAAGTCCTCATACCAAGGAGTACCAGTGGAAGTGCTTTGCTCCACGTTTGGGGATGACACATTAAAGAAGCTTTTAGTTGGCGGTGCATGCGTTCTACCATGCCATTTGCGCACGGGTGGTAACTGGTAGTGCGAATTCGCTTTGTTGCGCACACATTCATAAGGCGCCGAAACAATGCAGATTCAAACTGACGACCTTGGTCGGTGGTCACGGTACTTGGCACCCCGAAACGGGATATCCACCCAGTCACCAGTGTGTCAGCCACTTCCTCTGCCGTGATAGAAGTCATAGGCCACGCTTCGGGCCAACGCGTAAATCTGTCCACCGCGGTCAGGCAATACGTGAAATTGTCTGAAGACGGCAGTGGTCCTATGATGTCAATGTGTATATGACAGAATCTTTTGGAAGCGATCGGAAAAGACATCAGCGGTGAAGATGTGTGCCTAGTCACCTTACTGCGTTGGCACTGTAAGCATGACTTAGCCCATTGTCGGCAGTCGGTGTTAATATGCGGCCATACGTATCGCTCAGCCACCAATCGTAAGGTTGCTCTCACGCCAGGGTGGCTAAGACCATGCAGTTTGTCGAAGGCTGCTCGACGGAAAGGCAAGGTGAGGTATGGGCGGGGTCTACCGGTCGACGTGTCGCAGAGTATGGAAGTGTCAGTTCCTGGGACAACGATTTTAGACAATTTCAAAGAAGTAGATGAACCCGCCTCTTTGAGTTCCTTGTCTCTCTCTTGCGACTCTGCAAGGGCTTGGTAGTCTTCCTCCAACGAAATGGATTCAATCCGCGACATAGCATCTGCTACCACGTTGTCGGTGCCCTTAATATATCGTATGTCGGTGGTAAATTGGCTGATAAAAGTTAATTGGTTAAGTTGTGTAGGCGGAAGCTTGTCACGACGCTGCGTGAAAGCATACACCAAGGGCTTATGGTCAGTATAAACTGCTGCGTTTTGCACTTCTAGTATGTGCCGAAAGTGTTGAACGCTCTCGTACACAGCTAGAAGTTCCCTATAATAGGCAGGCCATTGTGATTGTTTCTCGGTTAGCTTTTTGCTGAAATATGCTAAGGGTTGCCAATTATCATCGACTTTCTGCTGTAAACATGCGCCTATGTGCAGGCTGGATGCATCGGTAAAAAGACCTAAAGGGGCCTCACAATTTGGGTGCGATAAAGAGGTAACATTAGCAAGGCTCTTTTTGCAGTCTTCAAAACATTCTTCGAGCTCGGGCGTCCACGGGAATGGTTTTGCGCCTTTGCTGTTAGTTGCGGCAACTGCATCGATTAAGGGAGCCTGATATTTGGCGGCGTCGGGTAAAAATCTGCGGTAATAGTTAACCATGCCCAAGAACCTACGTACGCCTTGCACAGTCTTAGGAAGAGCGAAATTCACTAAAGCACTGATACGGTCTTCGGGAGGAAAAGTACCTGCAGCATTAATACGGTAACCCAAAAACGTTACCTCAGGTGCCCCAATCACACACTTCGCCGGATTGATAACCACTCCATACTGGTGTAGTCGGTGAAACAAGAGTCTGAGGTGTTCAGCATGTTGCTGGGGGTCTCTAGAGTACACGAGGATATCGTCGACGTACGCGAAACAGAAATTAAGTCCCCGCACAACTTCATCTATGAACCTTTGAAATGTCTGTCCGGCATTTCTAAGACCAAAGGTCATGTAGGGAAATTCATAAAGTCCAAAAGGCGTGATTATGGCTGTTTTACAAATATCGTCAGAATTTACAGGAATTTGTTGGTATGCTTTAACCAAATCTAGGGTACTGAAAACTAAGCATCCTGATAAGTTGTGGCCGAAATCCCCTATATGGCGGACAGGATAGCAGTCCGGAATTGTACGGGCGTTTAGTGCCCGGTAGTCACCGCACGGACGATAAGTCTCGTCTTTTTTAAGCGCAAGATGTAGTGGGGAGGACCATGAGCTGCTGGAAGGTCGAGCGGTGCCTACGCGGATCATCTCCTCAAATTCTGTCTGAGCAGCTCGAAGCTTTAGTGGGGCGAGACGACGTGGTCGCGCTGTCACGGGTGGTCCATCGCTAGTTTTGATGAAATGCACCGTAGTACCTCTTTCGGCGCGCCAGGAGGACGTGATATGCTCGGGAACTCAGCCAAAATGTGCGAGTACGGAGAGTCAGGTGATTGAATAAGTTTAATGCTGGGTTGATCAATTGAGGAGAATTCGGTTTCAGTTGACAACCCTGTTTTACCGTCTCGCAGCCTTCCAAGAGCACAGTCTGGTAAAAGATGGTAATGAGCCAGGAAGTCTGAACCAATTATTGGGGTTCCGACTTCTGCGACTATGAATTTCCATGTAAAATCGCGTCTTAAACCTAAATTCAATTTTAGTTCAGCCAGACCAAAAGTATTTATCTTAGTGCCATTGGCTGCTAAAAGTTCATACGGAAGTGGCTGCATTTTACCCTGGGAGTAACGTCTAGGTAAGCACGAAAGATCGGATCCGGTGTCGATTAAAAATCGTCGGCCTGAATATCGATCGGTGACAAATAGACGGCGACTTGCTAGGGAGCAGTCAGTGGTCGCCACTACTGACTGCTGCTTGAGTTTCCCTGTGGTACAGAACCAGGCCAAGTGCACGGTTGTAAGCACCTGGAAGCTTTTGCAGCGAATCGTGTGTGGTACCAACATTGGCCGTTAGAAATACGTGAGCGTGAGTGTGAACGACTGCGATTATTTCTGTCATTATTTGTGGAGAGTTCAGTCACAAGCCGTGTCAGATCCGCCACTTGTTGTTGGAGCACCTTAAGTTGCTCCTTGGTGTCATCGCTAGATGATGATGATGATGCCCTATCAGTTGCGTGGACATTCATTGGTTGTGGACTGATTTCTTGCAACTTATCAGCCAGCTCACCCATGTCTTCGAGGGATGAATGCTTTTGGGCCACTAAAATACCCTGCATGTAATGAGGCAATCTGTTTATCCAAATACTTTGGAGAAGCTGCTCTGGGAAGGATGAACCAGCAAGAGTCCTGAGGTAACGGAAGAATGACGAGGGCTTCCTATCCCCTATCTCCTCTTTCTCTAGAAGCCTCCTAATTTTCTCTTCATATGACTCAGAGTAACGGGAGATAAGGGCCTTCTTAAGACAAGTATAAGGTTGATCCTTAGGTGGCTCGATAATTATATCCTCAACTTCAGTTGCGGATTTTGTGTCAAGTTGACTTATGGCGTAGTAGAATTTAGTCAATTCTTGTGTGATGCTATTAATATGGAATTGTGCTTCCAAACTTGCAAACCAGAGGCCAGGTCGGTCAGACCAAAAGGGAGGAACGCGGATGGATACTCTGTTGACTAATACAGGTTGAGATGGGGGAGCGTCAGCAGCTTGTTCACCACCAGTTCCTGGTTCAGGATCCAGGAAAATTTCTTTTTCCGCTGTGGCCATTGCAATATTATACAAATTATATTTATATCACAATACAAAAACACAAAATCCTAAGAAGGAAAATACACCACAAATTATACAATAGTAGTACAGCAGTGAAATCAAACAGTTAAATAATCATCATGAGAAAGCACATTCAAAACCGAGAAGACACAATAAAATTATAAATGTGAAATAAATGCGACACATGGACATTTAAAAAATGAAATGTAACTAAAAGTGCAAATAAACAGTAAAAATGAAAAAAAAAAAAAAATCTGCAAAAATCACTTTTTAAATTATTAGGATTGCGTCCATGCATCCATTCCCCAATGAAATAATAACATTTAAAACGGAATATTTACTGAAATTAAAACATGCAGCGTGAACAAAACCTTTAGGAAAGTGATACAATTAAATGTTGTTTTTGCTGAGGCATTTAGTTTAAAATTAAACACTTAATGTTCAAGAAACACCGTAGTATTTGAGGTAAGTTGTAGGAATGTCCATCCATGCAAAGTTGAAAAAAATAAACTATAACTTACAGGCTTCTGCACTCACACTTTTGAGTAGAACGGAACACCATTACGTTTTTAGTTTCTCTGGAACGCAACTGGTTGACGTTTGACGTTTTGTCGAGTGATGACAGCAGACATGTGTCAGGCTCTGTCAATGTCAAACTTCGCGCTCTAACTTGGAAGTTTGTTTACGTAGAGAGCCGCGCAAGAAAAAAATGGCGTTGCAATTGCGGAGTTAGATGATTTTTCTTGTTTCAGGTCCGGTAAAGTTCGAATACGGTGTAATATTGAATAGTAAATATGCACTGCCGAACACTATATCGTTAGTCAACGTTCTAATAACACGAATGTGCAAATATTCCTCGATTTTCGTATGTAAACTCGCGTAATGGCGGCGAGTGGTTACACTTGGACTCGTCCATTGAGAAAACCGCTGCCCGGAATAAGTATGAGCTCGTTGCACTTCACAATACTGGCTTCGAATTCTTCTCTTTTGCGCTGATAAGTTCTATCGTCGGGGTCACCAATTTGGGCGCGTTATGGCGCCCTGTTTATTTGAATAAAACTCGGCCAGTTGTTGTACATGTGTATTCGTTACACGTCCCAGTTTCCGACGACAGCGGAGGAATAGGATTACACGACACTGGTTAACAAATAACAATTTAATGTCTAGTTACATAGGTTGCAATCACGTAATACAATATAATTTATCTATCTCACAGGCAGAGTGATGGTTGGTTCTTGTCTGCCATAGACATCCTCTCTAGCAGTCAGTAGTGTTGTACTCAGTGGGAACCATAAACATTTAGTTTGGTTCGCCACACAAGTAATAACACACCCAATTACAATATTAATTAGGCGTAGTATCCCCACTTGCACGTGGTAAGTTAAAACTGTACATATTACCGCGTGCAGTTTGACATTCCTACAAAAAACTAACCTAACTTTATTCTTAGAAGGCTTCACTTTCGAAAATATCCATGGAGATTCTTGCCCGTTCTTCTTCATAGATACCTACTAACTACGCTTTGGAATGGGCAACTAGCTTCCTATTTTCTTACAGACCGACGACGGCTTGGCAATTCAAAAGTGCCTGTAAATGGTTTAATTGAAATAAATGCTTTGAGTTTGAAAAGATGAAATGGCATGTGGCAACGCGATGCCAACACGCTGTTGGTAAAAAAGTTTTTATTCAAAGATAACTACTTACCTGCTTAACTGAAAGACGACGCGGTTATGGAATTGAGGCTTCTTCAATAATGTCCACGAAATTCAATATTTCTAACACTTTATGCAAATAAATTTTGAATTTCACGGGCTACATCAAAGGCATCAAGAAATTCAGTAAATGGTTGTCTATCTAAGACAATACGTTTCCGTGAAAAAACGTGCGGTAAAACCACGGGAATACAATAGTATTGTTCAAAATCTATAGGCATTGTGCGAACTTTAACACATTATTACGAAACCTAAAGTCATAAACGCGACTATTTCATATTTCAATTTAACCTCTGATAACGAAGTCAACGAAAGAACTGTCCAATATGACTCAGGCAATGACTTGGAGATTTTTTGTTGACTTGATAATGATTAATATTGAATCCGGTTTCCATCTGTTAAGATTCTAGATTCGGTTACTGTATATTTTAGTTTCAGACATGTTTTTTTTCGAATAAAGAACAAAGAAGTTTTGTCGTCATTAAAATAGTCACCAGCCGGTCGATTCTATAAAAATCTCACCGTGAAAACTCAGGTGAAGTGAGTTTGCTTTTGCTAGGAATTGACACTATTGACAGCTCACTCCACGCTCACTTCACCTAAATTTTCGCGGTGAGATGGTTACAGAATCGCACTGCAGTTCACCATGTGTAAAAATTAGCGTATCTTGGGTGGTTGGCGTTTACCTACCCGAATGAACTATACCTACCGTGACCGTTCGTCCCGCTTTCAGGCTGTCTGTCCCGTTGTCCCCAACCAGAGCAAAAATGTCCCGCTTTTACAAAGGGACCAAACGACATTCAATTCAATTTATTCATAAACAATTCACATTGTATCTGAATATATAAGACAGCATAAAACATAAAATATAAGTAGTCGATACATTTTAATTACGAAGATTAACATCAAATCAAATCGAGTCGAGACACGTCTACGACGCGAAGCGCTTGTCATTTGCCCTCACACGCCCCATAGCCTTTATTTACTTCCGTGCGGTCGTAATAAAGTAGCTTGCTGATCTACCATGCTTATCCTTGACTCTTTCTCCTTTTATTGTTTTTCTGCTTGTGCCGAACTGTAATTGTGCATGAGGAACAATACAAAGCTTATGCCAAGAAATCAGTGCCTCGTTATTTGGATTCCACACCTACAGCAACGTACTTGGCTTCTACATTGGTGACCCCGAAAGGAACGCAAGATGAATCAAGACCAAGCAAACCAAGAGGGCGGTGTGAAAAGTTCAAGTGACCTTAACCGTTACTACGACGTGCATCGGGTCGGTGTGAAGCTCTCTAGCTCCGGGCGTCGGGAGCCGCGCGACGATTCCCGGCCACCGTAGACGCGGGCCTGCGGGCGGTGAGTAATGGGTACCTCACCGTCCGATCAGGACCAGGCCCGTGCCGGACGGCGCGTACGTGTTCCACGCGCGCCTCAAAGAGATGTCAGCATCAATGGAAGGGGCCCGTCAGGGCCGAAGCCTGCCGGGTCAACGGGATTGTCCGAAAGTGTTACCGCTGGCCCGGAACATAAAGGGCTAAGGAAGGAACATGGGTGGGTTTTAGTCAGTAAGAGTCTGACACTCCCTTCCGCTCCACCCAGAGCGGGAGGGGTCATTTGATGATTTGCTCTCTAGCTGTGAAAACCAGCGCTCTGGTTTTCACAGCTAGAGAGCCAGTTCGTGTTGGCAAGCATAACCAGCGACACTTATTAATACCATCACACTACCGGTAGTCTCGATCCGATCTACGCGTCTGAAGTTGAGCACAATATCATCGACCCACCAGCCTCAAAAAAATACGAGAGGTTGAAAACTAAACTGGTGTAGAGGTTATCAGCGTCGCGGGAGAAGAAAGTCCATCAGCTTCTTACCCAAGAGGGGCTTGGTGATCGGAAACCGTCGCAATTTCTGCGACACTGGCGACACATTGTAGGACCGAATCGCAAAGCTCCGATACAGAACTTCAACAACATCAGAACGGCAAAAACCTCGCCACAATTGAAAAAGATAGCACTACCGGGCCTAGAGACGGAGCTATCCTGCGACGTGAAAGGCAGGACACCAAGACAATATGTCACCAGGGAATTTAGACGCCAGGTATTTGACAGCTTACAATCGCTTAGCCATCCAGGCGCAAACGCCAGTGCGAAACTACATAGTAGCGGAAAGGTACGTAAGGCCAGAGGTAAGGAAAGATTGCAGCAAAACTTAGCCTGCCAACGCTCGAAGGTTAACTAGAGACCCCGATGACGTCGCCCCGTTAACGTTTACTTTTTGCCGCTTTGACAGATAGGAAAGAACAAGATCAGCAGCTTGTCCACGAATTCCGTAATGGTATAATTTACAGATCAGTTTATTATGGTCAACGCAGTCAAACGCTTTTGAGAAGTCACAGAAAATGCCAATTGCATCCTGGGACTTCTTTCAGGATTCCAAAATGTGGCTGATGAGTTTTACTCCCGCGTCCGTCGTCGACCTACCTTTCGTGAAACCAAACTGGTGACTATGTAAAATCCCATTTGAGTTAAAATGTGACAACATCTGGTCTAGCATGATTTTTTCATAGATTTTGCTCAATTGTTTTGTCTATTTGTTACAGGACTTCCTAGTACAAGAGCCAGGGCCACACTGATTTTTGTGTCTTGAAGTGGAAATTATTATTAATTATTTCCTTTATTAAAATAAATACATATAAATTATATTTTTAAATATTAATATAAAAAGGAATATAAAAACATTTAAAAATAGTAGCCCACCGGAGTAGGTGAGTATTGGGGTACCTGGATCAAGAGATCCAGGTACCCCAATACTCTATTCAAAATGAGTGTTGTATTCAGGATCCTCTATTCAAAATGAGTGTTGTATTCAGAATCCTCTATTCAGAATTCTCTATTCAAAATGAGTGTTGTATTCAGGATCCTCTATTCAAAATGAGTGTTGTATTCAGAACCCTCTATTCAGAATTCTCTATTCAAAATGAGTGTTGTATTCAGAATCCTCCATTCAAAATGAGTGTTGTATTCAGAATCCTCCATTCAAAATGAAGGTTGTATTCAAAATCCCCTATTCAAAACGAATACTATATTCAGAATCATACCATATCATATCTAAATAGAATGAAGCATTCTAAAATACTTCATTCGGAATTAAACTTCTAACATTAGGATTTCATGATGGTCGTTCCCTGCAAAGAGATTTATTTTTCATTGAAGTATGTTTGATGCAGTGATGTGTATATAGATCGATGTGGCCTCTAAGTAAAATACTGAATATCTATATCGTTTAAAATTGCATCCAGAATCAGTTGCTAGGCTCGTGCCTAGCAACTGATTCTGGATGCAAAACAAACAGTCGTCTGTTTGTTTACATAACAAACACTTCACCATTCCCGTAAAGGAAACGGATCGCATTCTTTTCTACCCATCGAGTGCCTCACAGCTATAATACTCACCTATTTATATGGTGTACATAATAAAGAGTATTCTATTCTAGTATTAAAACTTTGGTGTATGCAAAGTTGCATGTTTGTTAAATGTAACTAATATGTGTTTGGTGTGTAAGTAGGTAGGTGACTTTTTTAGCAGGAGTGATGGCAATAAAACAACCGAATGGAAAGTACTAGTTTATTCACATCTTTTTATGCAATTTGCTTACAATATCCTTAACACACCTATAGATATCATCATTAAATACATCCCCCACAACATGTTGGACACAGATATTGGCACTACAATCACATGGCGAATTTGTGAATTCGTCGGCGTCAAAAACTTGTACTCGTATTATTTTACTGCGATGACCCGTTGATGGTTTCTGTATGTATGAGTATACAACATCATTTTTTCGTTTTTTATTACTATTGTTACTGTTGTCACCATTACTGCATGGTGGTGTGTCTTCAAATTGGAATGGTTGAAATGGTATTTCTCTTTCTAAATAGTTGACCACTTTTTGACGTAGGGTTTGTTCAGCAGGAATTGGTGAGTATGAAGAATCATTGGGGAAAATATCACTGGATATCTGAAACAAAGAAGTACATATTATTCATTAAATAAGACTAAACTTACAAGTTAATGAAGACAATGAACTATCCTAGAACAGATCCTAGTGTAAATATTAAAAAATAATTTATGATTATTTATTAATAATTTAAAATACTTTTTGATAAAATATTTACTTACCGACATCGTAGAGCAGATAAGACCACTTGAATGTTTTTTTCAGGTATCTTGGTTGGTTTATATAGGGAATGATTCAATTTTTTGTGTCATTAAGGTTCAATTCAGTTTCGTTTTATGTATGCAAAGTAATCCAAAACTTACGGCTCTATAATTATATGGCTAGAAATTTGTCACACGTGCACAAAGATGTATTGAAATCTGCAGACGAGAGTTATAAACGCAGCGTTTGTACCGCTAACACATTCAATATAAAAATTACATGTCAATAAATTGATTATAATAAGTCGTTTTCATTTAATCTCTCAATAATCTATTGTTAGCGGTACCCGCGTTGACACTTAATTAATTAAGCGTTTAAAACTCTGCGTTTATAACGCTCGTCTGTAAATTTATAACGATGTAAAAATGCTGTGCTTGCAATCTTTGTGATGAACTTATTTTTGCATGTATGCATTTTTCCAAATTTGGTTAAGCGTGACGCGTTTTTACGCCTATATAAACGGGTCGAGGGCGGCAGTTCACTACCAAACCACCACGGGAACTTGGAAGGACTCGGTGCACCTGAATTTCTACGTCAAGTACAGAACATAAGTACATCAAGCAAAACTCAGCAGGCTTTGAAATGTAAGTAATTTATTATATTTTCAATCAGTCCTCTGATTAATAATTTCATCTATTCACTCATTTTATCTATTCAACCGTTTCATTTATTCGTCGACTCAATCATTTTATTTTGTCCATTGATTCATTTAATTTATTCATCATCTCCCAAATTATTTAATAATCGATTAATCTATTTCAGTCAAATAATTAACCTACCTTTTCTTATGCATTTAATCATTTCTCTCAATTAAAGCAATTTAATCCCATCCTGTACTAAACTGTGCCTTGCGTAATATTTTTATTAGATGTCTAATACATAAATTACAGGTCGAAACAAACAGCTACCCAACTTTTCTCTTCCGATGATGAAGCCGAGCATCAGCAGCAGCTGAAAAAACCGAAGGATCCCAGAGCTTCATCTTCGTCACTGTCTGTCAAGAGGTTGGCGGAGGAAGAATCGATGAACACCGAGATCAAGAAGAAGAAAAAGAACAAGACCACAATCAAGCCTATCAGCGCCAGCACGAGACCCACGTCGCATGATCTATTTGGGACCGACAGCGACGACGAGCAGGAAGAGGAGGCCGTTGGAAGCACCTCTGGTAAAAAAATAGCGCCGTTACATTCGTATTATACCCGTAGAGTAGCCAACGGTATAAGTAAACAGACCTATGAAAGCAAAAAGGGTAAATTTTATGTGGAACTAAAGATCTATGATCACAGTGAGATAGAGCGTGTATCCCCTATAAATCGATGGAGGCATGCTATCATAACTGTAAAAAATCGTACTAATGATGAGACGCCAGCATGGAAGCATATAAAAGACTTTTTGAAAGAAACTCATAAAGAGTTCAAGCACTGTCCCATAGATTATGTCAGCAGTTATTTTTAGTAGATGTATTCTCTCAACTCTGTTCTAATACTTACTCACTTGTTTTTAATCATTATTAATCATTAACCTAATTACTTTAATTATAGTATCTAATATACTTACCTAATATTAAATAATAGTTATCGATGCGAACGTAAACTGTTGATAGGGGTCACAAATCATAATATATGCAGAAATGTAACTATAATTTTATCTTTTTGTTTTATTTACAGTACAAACCCCGACTACTCACCGAATGCAATATACAAATAATCCAGAATATACAGAATGTAAAACATGTCTCATTGAATTACCGAGTAATAAATTCAAATATCACTTGAGAACAAATATTCACAAGTCTAATAGTTTATTGCAAAGCCAATTTGAAAATATTTATATAATTGCAAGTGCTTTCAAAAACAGAATCATAACATATCGTTTAAATCCTGCACAAGATGTTGAATACCTCACACCAGAGGCATTCTTGTGTCAGAATAAAAATGATATCCTGAAACTTATACATACATCTTTAATAAAAAATACTTGTCTCAAGATTAATTTCGAATTGTTTGCCCACTTTGTCTTACAAAAAACGAGTGAGCAACAACTTAAGTCATTCAATACGAAATATGAAATTATTTGTAATAACACAGATATTGATGACCTGTATACGAAAGTAACCGAACTTTTAAAATGTAAAATGTCTGAATTCGAGCACAAAGACTCTGGATGGTCTTATCATTCTGTAAGTCATCTAGAAATCAATGTGAATAAATATTGTCCTATGAGAGGTGGTACATATTTAGATTTGCCTACAAAAATTAAGAATTCTAAAAGTTGTATTAATATACAAAATGATGATAATCATTGCTTTTTATGGAGTGTGGTAGCTGCTTTGTTTCCTGCTAAGATGAACGTATGCAGGACTCATTCGTACCCACACTACAGTTCTGTATTAACTATTGAGGGAATGTCTTTTCCTGTCTCATATCAAGACATAAAACTATTCGAAATAAACAACAACATAAGTATTAATATTTATGGATTAGATAATAAGAGCGAAAACGTAACTGGACCTCTGTATTTAACAAATAAGAGAAAATCTGTACATGTAAATTTGTTGTATTTAGAAAGAAAAGGAGTAAGCCATTATTGTCTTATTAAAAATCTGATACGATTAGTAAGACGACAAGTGACATGTCATAAAGGTATTTTCATGCTGTGCGAATCATGTTTACAATTCTATAGCAGTGAAAATAAATATAAATCTCATATCTGTTCAAAAGTTTTATCAATTTTGCCCGAAAAGAATAGTAAACTCGGTTTCAAGAATTTTGAGAGAAAACAAAAAATTAATTATGTCATTTATGCAGACTTTGAAAGCCTATTGCAGGGTTGTTCGGAAATAAAATCTGAAAAAACACACAATTTCAAAATACACCAGCCTTCATGTTTTGGATACTATATATGTTGTTCACACGATCCAAGCCAAAATAAATATGTTACGTATAGAGGTCCTGACTGTGTTGAAGTATTTGTTACTAGTTTAATCGAAGATGTGAAGAAAATATATGAAATATTATCAATAAGAAAACCAATGATACCTTTAACGAAAAAAGAGCAAATCAGTTATAACAATGCTACTATTTGTCACATCTGTGATCAGTTATTATTTCATGATAAGGTACCTACGTGACCACGATCATGTGACGGGGAAATATAGAGGACCTGCACATGTTCAATGTAACTTAATGTTTAGAGTGTGTCCATTCATACCATTATTTTTTCACAATTTATCGAATTACGACTCGCATCTCTTTATACAAGAATTAGTGAGACATAGAGGTTATATAAAAATTATACCTAAAACTAAGGAAAAGTACTTAACTATTACCAAATATATAGATAGCGAGAATGGAGATCGTTCTATTCAAATAAAATTCATAGATTCGTTTCAATTTTTAAGCTCTAGTTTAGATGCACTAAGTAAAAGTTTAACAGATCATGACTTTATTCATTTATCAGCAGAATTTAGTCATGAAAACTTAAACTTGTTAAAAAGAAAAGGTATTTATCCTTATGATTATATTAACACATGGGACAAGTACGAAGAAACAACACTCCCTCGAAAAAAATACTTCTATAACTCTTTGAAAATGGAACACATTAGTGATAAAGAATATGAACACGCAAAAACTGTGTGGAATGCATTTAATATCAATACTATTGGCGAGTACACTGACTTATATTTAAAATGCGATGTTTTATTACTGTGTGACATATTTGAAAATTTTCGTAATTTAAGCTTAAAATGTTATAATTTAGACCCTGGGTACTATGTAACGGCACCTAGTTTAAGCTGGGATGCTATGTTGCTTTATACACGTGTTGAGCTAGACTTGATTGATGACTTAGAAATATATCAAATGTTAGAAAAGGGCATACGTGGTGGTCTGGCTCAGTGCTCACTACGTCATGCAAAAGCAAATAATCCCTATTTATCAGAATACAACGATTTAGAACCGTCGAGCTATTTGATTTATCTCGATTGTAACAATCTGTACGGATATGCAATGACAAAAAAAATACCAATTTCAGAATTTAGACTTTTAAATCAGAAAGAAATTAACAGTTTCCATGTAATGAGTGTATCTGATGATAGCGAATATGGCTTCATTTTAGAAGTAGATCTCGAATATCCTGAATCAGTACATGATTTTCATAGTGATTTGCCGTTTGCTCCGGAGAAATTCATACCCCCCGGAGGAAAGACAGCTAAACTCATAGCTAATTTATATGACAAATTTAACTATGTTATTCATTATACTCACTTAAAGCAGTGTTTAAAATCCGGGCTAGTCCTACGAAAAATTCACCGAATTCTTACTTTCCGACAAGAAGAATATTTAAAAAAGTATATTGATTTAAATACTACCCTGCGTCAAGCATCTGCAACTGCATTTGAAAAAGACTTTTTCAAGCTTTTAAATAATTCTATTTTTGGTAAAACGATAGAAAACAAACGTAAACAGGTAGATATTAAGCTAGCTACAAAATGGACGGACAAAGAAAATGTCACAAATAAGCAACTCTGTGCTGAAAAACTAATTTGTAAACCTAATTTAAAATGTATTTCGATTTTTTCGGAAAACTTTGTTGCGGTGCAATTAAAACCCGAGAGAATTGTTTTAGACAGACCGATTTATATAGGTTTTACGGTTTTAGAATATGTGAAGTTACACCTTTATCAGTATCATTATAATATTAAAAGAAAATATATGAATAATGTCAGGCTATGTTACACAGACACCGACAGCCTTCTTTATTTATTTTACACGGAAGATATTTACCATGATATAAAAAATAATATAAAGGAATTTGATACAAGTAATTTTGATTTAGATAACCCATATTCAATACCTCGGGTAAATGCAAAAGTACCTGGTCTATTTAAAGATGAACTAGGTGGGGACGTGATCAGCGAATTTACTGGTTTAAGAGCAAAACTTTACTGTTTATCGGCTTCTAAAACTGAAATAAAAAAAGCAAAAGGTATTTCAAACTCTGTCACTAACAGGCTAGAGATGGCGCATTACAATAAATCATTATTTGATGATGAAAGTAGATCATGTAAGATGAATATGATTAAGTCAATCAAACATGTTTTATATTCGCAACAAGTAAATAAACTGGTGATGAATAGAAATGATGATAAAAGGTATATACTCGCAAATCAGATCGAAACATTACCTTGGGGTCACTATGACGTTGTATTATAGTTTATAGCTTATAATTATCTTAAGCTATTATTTTATAGCATTAAGTAGATACTATTATACCTATTTGTTAATAAACGTAATGAGTTCGAACTTTGTTTTATTTATTGATCCCTGTGTATATATATATATACGCAGGTCATTTATCTTACATTTCACAATGAAGTTCATCAAGCAACCACACACTTTAGAAGTTAATAATATAAAATTAGAAAATCAATCATGTAAAGTGAAACATAGTGCACTCTTACCCAATACCATTAGATGTATAATATGCGGTCCATCTAACTGTGGAAAAACTAACATAATGCTTAATTTAATATTACATGAAAATGGTCTCAAGTTTAAGCATATATACTTATACTCAAAGACGGCTTTCCAGCCAAAATATTGCTTTTTAAAACAAGTTATGGGCTATATACGAGGTGCTAACTTCTTTGTCTTCAATGATAATAAAGAAGTCATACACCTCAATGATGCTTTAACCAATTCAGTAATGATTTTTGACGATGTAGCATGTGAAAATCAAATCAATATCCGTAATTACTTTGCAATGGGGAGACATAAACAGATAGATTGCTTTTACTTATCACAAACCTATTCTAAAATACCAAAACAACTTATACGAGATAATGTCAATCTATTAATTATTTTCAAACAAGACGAAGTAAACTTAAAACATATATATAATGAGCACGTGAATACAGATATCGAATGGTTTGAATTTAAAAAACTTTGCTCCGCTATTTGGAAAGATCGCTTTGACTTTTTATTAATTAATAAAGATTGTCCTCTAAATGAAGGTAGATACAGACAAGGCTTTGACATATTTATTTACTTTTAAAAAGTATATCTATATATATATATCACTTCATTACAGAAAATATATTAATCGAACTCTGATATCTGTAAATAACAGATGGGTCATAATTAAAAAAATAAATAAAAATACATTATGCAGGTTAATATTAAAGAACAATTGATAAAGTCGGTCGATAGTATAAAAAATAAAATTAAAACAATACAAAATGAAGAAGATACAGCTCATTTAAAATTTAAAAAGGTTTTTAAACCAATAACAGATCCACTAGAAACATTAATTAAAGCAAATGACAAATTTAAACCAATATTGGACATTTCAAGAAATGAGAGTAACACTCTTAGAAGATTTAGCTCATCAACAGATTATTCTCCGGATTATGTAAGTTTTGAAGAATGTATAAAAACAGATTCAAATGAAGATTCTGAGTGTTACAAAGACACTCTTGTAAAAAATCATTTTAAAGATTCTAACGATACACTGATTGAAGAATGTATAAAAACAGATTCAAATGAAGATTCTGAGTGTTACAAAGACACTCTTGTAAAAAATCATTTTAAAGATTCTAACGATACACTGATTTCATTAAATAAAGAAGATATGATGGAAATCTATGATAATATGAATGTCCCATTTGGGATACATAGTGAAAATAAAAAACTGATGATGGGTAATAGCAAGGTTTCGTTTTCTATTGCAAATAAGAGCAGTAATTCACCCAAAACCACTATAGTCACTATTGATAAAAGGCCTTATGAATTAACACCGGGCCTGAAGGAACTTTTGGTACGCAGTAAACCTGACCTTAATTTGGTTACCGAACTAGATAAAATTGTCTATAAAGATATGCTTCATAATACACACGCGCACAAAAGAGATTTTCACCCTAATGGTCAGATAAAAGGTGATAAAAGTTTAAAATATCGTCTAATTATTAAACCTTTGTTTTCGCAAAATAGTTATGTTCAAGATGAAGGACAGATAATTAAAACAAAAAAAGGGTGGTTTTTTGCCTAAATTAAAAAAATATAGAAGTAATACCGATTATGTTTACTGGGATGACCCTAATGAACTAATTGAAAGGTTGAAACTTCTAATAGCTTCAAAAAATGCTGGTAATACTAATCATGATAATGAAATTCTATCAATTATAGAAGAATTAAAAGAAGCTGATATTATAAAAGACTAAAAAGCTTTGGAATGTTCTCAGTTATCAAAGTTGTATGCAACATGAATGAACATAGAATTATGAATTCTGTTCGTACAAATAAAACTGAAAGTAACATAAGTGTGGAACGTATTGAGATTAAAAATACTACTGAAGAGCAAACCGAAAAACTTAAAGGTGATATTTGTGCGCAAATAGAACAACTGAATAAACAGATTTCAATTTTAAACGATAAAGTAAGAAATCTGGAAAAAAGTATTGTTTTGAAAGAAATTTCAGGAAAATTAAATAAGCATTATGAGCAAAGAAGATATCATAAATGAAATTCATAAATGTGCTAGAGTTAACTTTCCAAGAAGGCAGGTCATACTTAAAGATATCGATGATCTCTGGCAAGCAGATTTAATGGATATGCAAGCAATTTCAAAAGTGAATGGGGGACACAAATATATACTAGCAATCATAGACACTTTTTCAAAATATGCTTGGACAGTTGCTTTGAAACAAAAAAATAAGCAAGAAGTGACAAAAGCATTTGAACGTCTATTACTTAAAGGACGTGTTCCAAGAAATTTGCAAACTGATCTAGGAAAAGAGTTTTATAATAATAAATTCAAAAATATTGTTATAAAGTATAATATTAATCATTATTCAACGTATTCTACTAAAAAAGCCTCAATTGTTGAAAGATTAATACGTACATTAAAAAATAAATTATACAAACAATTTAGTCTTAACGGGAATTACAAGTGGATGAATGGAACGCTCGACAAAATTGTAAATGAATACAATAATACTGCTCATAGAACTGTGGGACAACCTCCAGCTTCTATAAATCATGACAATAAAACAGACATACTGCAAAGATATATCCGTATGGCTGAATGTAAGAAAAACGCTAACTGCAGGAAGTTTAGTGTTGGTGATTTTGTAAGAATAAGTAAATACAAAGGATGTTTTGATAAAGGCTATTATCCTAATTGGTCGACAGAAGTATTTAAGATAAAAACAATACAAGAAACTAATCCACTAACTTACTTGATAGAAGATGTCAGATGTCGACCAATACTAGGTGCGTTTTATGCTCAAGAACTTCAAAAAACCAGCCATCCTGATTTGTACTTAGTTGAAAAAGTATTGAAAAGAAAAGGGAATCAAGTTTATGTGAAGTGGCTCGGACTTCCTACTAGCGAGAACAGCTGGATAGATAAAACAAATGTATTTTAAGAGTGCCAATCAAAAATTTGTACTAATGCGTATTTAAGCAAATACATATATATTTTTTATTCATTACGTATTTGTTCTTAAAACAAAAAAGACCTGTGTTTATAACTATATACCTAAATACGTTTCTATTACTTCGGTGAAAAATAAAGAAATAGCAATGAAAACAACACGAGTTATTTCAGACAACGAAAAAACAGTTTCATCAGCATTGAACAAAAACATTAATAAAGTAAAAACAGGAGCTGGTTTTAAGAAAACTCTTAAAAAAATTGTCACACATACTAAAAAGCACATTAAAAAATTAAAACCATCATGTAAGAAAGCATTGATGGAATTAGCATACGTAGCAGCTAAAGAATTCGCATCAGATACACCAATAAAATTACCTAGGATTATTCCAGTTCCAAAAACTGGAGGATTTCTTCCCTTAGTACCAATATTTGCTGGATTATCTGCTGCTGGCAGTTTAGCAGGAGGTGCTGCCGGTATTGCAAAAGCAATTAACGCATATAAAACAGCTAAGAAGCAATTGTGTGAAGCAGAACGACACAACAAGGAAATGGAGGCGTTATTCATTGGAAGAGGATTACATCTCAACCATTACAAGGATGGTTTAGGAATTTACATATCAGAGAAAAAAAACTGAAATCTCGGCTACCCAAAAGAGCTTTAACCAATATTGATATAATGAAACACTCGAATAACATTCCATTCTTTCGAGGTGTGTTTATGAGAGATAAATTACCGGATGAAGTATTGCCGATAGAATGTGGAGTAATCAATCTTGACTCTTCTGAAAACTCCGGTACTCATTGGGTAGCCTATGGCAAGATAAATGAATATATAGAATATTTTGACAGTTATGGTAACTTGAAACCTCCAAAAGAATTTATGAAATATGTTGGAAATAATATTCAGTATAATTATGAAAACTTTCAGCGTGATCATTTGTATAATTGTGGACACTTGTGTTTAAAATTTCTTAGGTCATTTTGGAAAGACAATAAAGTAACATAGCAAATTGATGATTTTTATTACAAATGGATGCCCTTGTAACGTAATTAGGACGAGTTATAAAAGTTTATATCTTGATACTCTACACACATTCTTGGATCGCCCGTGAAGACAATCACTACTCACATTATAAAGAATAATTATTGAACTTTTAATAATAGTTATACTACCTATTTGTTTATACATAGAAACATGTTAGTTTTTAATAAAACACCTATCATGAGAAGGAAATGTAATATTTCACTTCCTGTTTCCCAAGAAGTCAGACGTGTCAACGCGATAAACATTAAAAAGCAAATTAAAATTACTAAAGAGAATAAAAGATTTCTCAGACATATTGGATTAAAATTAAAATAATAACAACATGCTTCAAATAACAGATTTAGTGCAACATGATAACTCTATTGAAAGTTATGAGATCCATAGCTACAATCCATATAATACTAGTTTCAAAGAAAATGATGAAATCAGAATACCAATTCATCATCAAGATTTATATGTATTGCCCTGCAACAGTTCAATTTTTATAGAAGGGTATGCAAGTGTATCTACTAAAGATGCGGCTGGGAAAACAATTCAAAAAGATATTGATTTCATTAACAACCCAATCTTATATTTGTTTCAAGATATTAGGTACGAAATAAATGGTGTTGAAATCGATCGCATTAAAAATGCTGGTATCACAACAACTTTAAAATCATATGTCTCTATGAATGAAGGTGAAAGCAAAGCTGCAGCAATTTGGGGATGGAACTTAAATGGTACAAAAAAAGGAAAGGGGCATTTTAGCGCTATTGTGCCATTGAATAGAATACTGGGATTTGCAGAAGATTATAACAAAATAATAATTAATTGTAAACATGAACTAATTTTACAGAGAAATAGTTCCTCATTAAACTGTGTGCTTATGGAGAATAATGATAGCCTAGAAATGAATATACAAAAAATACAATGGCGTGTGCCACATATTAAAGTTTCTGATCGTAACAAATTATTATTGCTTAAAAGTTTGGAGAAAGATCGTTCTATACAGTTAGCATTTAGAAATTGGGATTTGTATGAATATCCACTATTACCAAAAACAACAAAGCATTCATGGTCGGTGAAGACAACTTCACAATTAGAGAAACCAAGATTTGTTATATTTGGTTTGCAAACTAACCGAAAAACTAATAAAACTAAAAGTTCTTCCTTATTCGACCATTGCAATCTATGCGATATTAAATTATTTTTAAACTCTCAATATTATCCATATGACTCACTTAATCTGAAATTTGATGAAAATAAATACAGTATATTATACGAAATGTATGCTAATTTTCGTCAGTCGTATTACAACTTGGGCATAGATCCGTTGCTTAGCTTAAATCAATTAAAAGAAATTGCTCCACTTTTTGTGATTGATTGCTCGAGACAAAACGAATCGCTTAAAACTGGACCGGTTGATGTGCGATTAGAAATTGAATGTTCTGAAGATATACCAGACAATACATCTGCCTATTGTTTAATAATAAACGATCGACTTTTCGAATACAAACCTTTAAGTAATATTGTGAGAAAACTATCATGAATGTTATCGTGGATGTCCAAGGGTTTAAGAATGAAGAAAACGAATTTATTCCGAAAGAAATAGCAATTATGTATGAAGGACGCATACAAATACTGTTGATAAAACCACCACGACCATTTCATGACTTAACAAAAAAAGAACGGATACACGTAGCATGGATTGAAAGAAACAGAGGAATACACTGGAATGAAGGTGTCGTACCATATTTTAACTATAAAGCTAATTTAGGTTATTTTTTAAAAAATAAAAATTTATTTACAAAAGGTAACGAAAAAGTGTTATGGTTAAAGGATATATTCGGAATTGATAATGTATTTAATTTAGAAAGTAAGCAGTGTCCTAGTTTAGTAGCATTGTATAAAAAATATTCAGAATCATCTGATATTATAAGTTGTATCAATCACACCAATATTTGTGCCTTAAAAAATGTATTTTGTTTGAATAAGTGGTGTGTCGAAAATAATGTTCTAATTTCCTAAACAGCAATACAAATATATAAGTAAACCAACATTTTAGTTTTATTTTTACGCCTATCTTCGTTAATTTATAGTGTCTTTAACATAACACAACATTAATAGCTCTCCTAACACACGGAACAGTATGCTAATAATTCTAGTATGAACAACACATTATACAGAATCTATAATTAAATGCTACTAGCATTAGAGCCCCAAGTAACTTATAAATTTAGCTTACAATAAGTTTGGACGACATTTCATTCTTACAAGTGTAGTATAAAGGTTGATCACGAAATAAATATATTGTTTCATTTAGTAAAGTCATTTTTTAAGAGTAGTACTTGTAAAAGTATATTTATTTGAGATAATAATATGAAGAGCAGTCAGAAAATAAATAAACACAATCCTCGATATGATATGTATAATACTTATAAAATGCGCCACTTATCGTTTAGACATTATTGGGCAACGGTTGATTCAAGGAGAAGATTGGTGATGGAAATGGCCGATGCTGGATTTTTTTACTGTGGAAATACTGTAAATGACAAAGCAGCATGTTTCTCATGTGGAGGTATAATAGAAGATTGGGAGATTTATGATGATCCTTGGATGCAACATGCTATACATTATCCTCAATGTTACTATTTGAATGCTGTGAAAGGAAAAGAATATATAAATAAATATGCATATCTCCATCATTTTTGAATAGAGAATCCTGAATAGAGGAATCTGAATACAACACTCATTTTGAATGGAGGATTCTGAATACTTACAACACTCATTTTGAATAGAGAATTCTGAATAGAGGGTTTTGAATACAACACTCATTTTGAATAGAGGATCCTGAATACAACACTCATTTTGAATAGAGAATTCTGAATAGAGGATTCTGAATACAACACTCATTTTGAATAGAGGATCCTGAATACAACACTCATTTTGAATAGAGTATTGGGGTACCTGGATCTCTTGATCCAGGTACCCCAATACTCACCTACTCACCGGTATCGGGAACAGGGTCCAAGCTACCGGCGGTCAGGGTTCCAGAGAGAGGAACCTCCTAAAAATGCGGCCAGTCTCCAGAAGTACCGCTCTCTGAATCAAGCCCTTGATCCAGCTGCCTAACGAGAGCCTCCTCAGGTGTTGGTCGAGGCTCTTGGTTATTAAACCTTTGGCTGTCACGACTATCGGCACAATGATCGCTGAGTCCACATCACACATGTCGACAACCTCGCGAGCTAAGTTAAGATACTTGATCTGTTTATCTTTCTCGGCTTTCACGAGATTCTCATCATGCGGGCAGCGGGACGGTTATGTCAACAATCATTGCGCGCCGCTCTGATCGATCCACCACCACTATATCAGGCTTATTGGGAACAATAATAGTCCTGTCAGTGATGATGGATCGATCCCAGTACAATGTGATATTACCATTTTCGAGAACTGGGTCGGGCACATACCTGTAATACGGTACCTCCGATTCCACAAGGCTGTATTTCAAAGCAAGTTGCTGATGGATTATCCTGGCTACAAGGTTGTGACTATATGCAAGTATTTTCCGTTAGCCAGACGAGAACACCCGGAGATGATATGCCTTTGTACCTTTTTGTGCGAAAAGTTTAAATAAATAAATAAATAAATAAATATGCCTGATCGATGACATGTCCGACAGATGTCAAACGTGCCGTCTTTCACAATAAATCTCCTGTAATTGTTCGTCATATTAATTATTATTATTGAAAAGAGTGAGCGAGGCGAGCTCGAAAATTTTAGCACCCACCTTGGAGATGTATTTCTTTTGAACATTTAACTGTCTGTATGATACCTTTTCCCGCCTAAACCACTGAACGGATTTCGATCAAATTTGGCAAGGAGATAGATGGCATTGTGAGGAAGGACAGAGGTTGCTTTTTGTCTCCGTAGCACGTTCCCGTGGGATCATTTTCGACATCCATGCGAGCGAAGCTGCGGTCAGAAGCTAGATCAAACATAATTTATCTTTGGACACACGGGTGTTATAGGTATCTCTTATTTCCATTATTAGTTGATTCTCAGCTTGAGGAACTTGTGGCTAAATTATAACAGCCGCGCAGGTCGATTGATCAGGTTAAGCTGCGGTTGCCACGTTTTGTCTGTGGGTGGGTTACATACCAAGATCCCTCCGTGCCTCGGAAAGCACGTTAAGCCGTTGGTCCCGGCTGTCATTCGTGTATCATGCGGCTGTCATGTGTGTAAAAAACGTCAGCTGTCAACACTGAGTCCGTGTCGAAAATTATATGCAAATTGATTTTAATTAACAAATAGTCGTTTAAAGCCTCCTCTTAAGTAGCAAAGTGAACAACAACTCTTAAATATATAGTACAAGTGTTATCTCTTAAATAAATTCAGTTTAGAAGAATAACAAGACTGAAGTGAAAGTGATCATAAATAAACAATACTATAAACTACGACTGTCTGTAAGTAATACATGACCATACCTCTTCAAATGAACCAGTGAACATTATAATTATTGAACTATTCGCGTGATTGAGTGCATCGCTGTGATAAGATAAACTTAACGACAGTTATTTTTCACTCATTTGAAAGTCGCGCAATAACAGCGCCACAGGTGATCAGTAGCCGAACTAAATCCGTGAACTGTTTTACCGACAAAAGTCACGACATCTAGCGCTGAATCATTGAAACTAATAGTCATAGTATTAACATCCTGAGCTCACGCTACGCCTTTGTAGCAGACTTAGCTTACGCGACCTAGCTTGCGCCACACTTCGTGAGCATACTAATAGTTAGAAAGAGAATATAACTTACAACATGGAGAATATAACTGTACGAAAGAAATTGATTAGATCACATTCTCAAGGGAACTTATCGCCCTCAACTAGTAAAGATTTATTGAATTCGACCATGTTTGATTCTACTATAATGAGTATTCAAAGCGATACGCAAAACTACAATCAGTCATATTCAGAGGATCATAGGCGAGAAATAAATGAAATAAAAGAAAAATTAAATAGTGCTCATAATGAAATTGAAAATCTAAACTGTGAAAACACTAAACTGAAACAGTTTATACAAGAACAACAACGTCAAATAGAACTACTGAAAAAAATTACCTGCTCTACTCCGCAGCGGAAAAATAACTCATCTCCTATCTCGAGGAGAATACTAAGCATGAAAGTAAATACTCCCCGCCATTCTCCTCTACGGCTAGCTAAAAGTACTTGTATAAGTGGCCCCAGCACTCATAAAACACATCAGGAAAATTCGGAATGTAATTTGGATACTCAGTCAGAAAGTCGACATTGTTACGCTGAGAATACAATGTGCAGTAAAACACGCTGTGTTATTAGTTCGACAAGCCCACCTGTTATGATTTCTAACAAAAAATGCAGAGTACTTATCCTGGGTGATGGACAAGGTCGGGGACTACGAAGCGTACTACAAAACCTGCTTGGCTCCGCTTACGACGTGATTTCCTACCTAAAACCAGGTGCTGAAATGAGTAAGATCTTAGAATACTCGAAGAACGAAATAAGCACATTCACAAAAAACGACTATGTGATTATATTGGGCGGGTGCTGCGATAAAAACCCGTATAATATTGACATAAATCTACATCGCTGGTTGTCGTCAACTGCTAATACAAATGTTATAATAAGTGAAGTACCCAGTAACAGATTTCTGAATGAATCAAAAATTAACTATTTACTACGATTTATCTGTCGGAAATATAAAAATGTATTGTTCATGGATATGAATTACACTAGATTTTCACCAAGTGGACGCAATTACGTACTAAATCTTGCGAGGTCTCTATTGAAAGAAATATTATGTATTCATTATCATTTCAAAGCATTGCAATATGAAAAAATGTGTCAAATTAAAAATAAAAAGTCTTTTGTAAGTAAATATGTACAGGTAAACTTAGATTCTGACCAAAACTTAACAGATATACTTAATACAGACGATTTAAATGAACCAATTAATGAGCAAAGTGAATCGGAAAGTGGCAAAGTCGAAAACCCAAACCAGAATAATTTATTTCGTTTATAAATTTGTGGCTATCTTACATCAAAACACTAACGGATTGCTTAATAAATCTGATATGATTTCTGTTTGCGTTAACGAATTAGCTACCCAGAACAATCCTATTGACATACTATGCATCACTGAACACAACATGACGGTTGGTGACGAAGTGTATCTAAAAATTCCAAATTATAAACTTTCATCTTATTATATGAGAGATAGCAGACACGGAGGTTCCTGTATATTAGTTAGAAATAATTTGAAGTATAGAATTCTAAATGAAATCGTAAAACTTTCAATTAGCAACACATTAGAATGCTCTGCAATCGAGCTATTAGATCATAAAATAAATGTTCTTTGCATTTATAGGCCACCTAAAAACTCTGCAGGCTCTATTGATAGCTTTTTAATAACGTTAAATAAAATATTAAATAACTTATGCTCAAATGGAAAGAAGATCGTTATATGTGGAGACTTCAACATTGACACCTTGAAGCATACAAAACTTTCTATTGAATTTACAGAACTCTTAGCTAGATATAATTTGAAATTAGAATTCAAGCAAGTGACACGATTTGCTAGTAAAACTTGCATAGATAACATAGCACATAACATAAGAGCTTGCAAAGGCACTATGAGGGAATTAGCGCTATCAGATCATAATGCACAAATCATAAAGGTACCAGTCAAAAAGACCTGTTCCATAAAATATTGGTATATCTTAAAACGGGATTATTCTCAAGACAATAGAGCAATATTTTTAAAATATTTGAGGCAACTAACAAATAGTGACGTCTATAGCTGTTCTGATGTGAACACTGCCTACAACACATTCTCTGATAATTTCATTATGTTGTACGATCTCTGTTTTCCTCAAAAGAAAGTCAAGATACATAACAGACCTAGACCGCAATGGATTTCACGTGGCTTAAAAATATGCAGCATGCGTAAACGCCAACTACTGTGGCAATATAGGAATAATCCCAATCCAACCACTAAAACTGCCTTCAAAGCATATGCAAAGAGGTATAAAAATATTATCAGACTGACAAAAAAATCCCAAAACGATTACTTTATTAAAACTGCTATAAATAAGAACAAAGCTACTTGGAAAGTTATAAATGATATCAAATCTAAATATCCAAATGAAGGCGTAAATCAATTAATTTCAAATGGCCAAATCGTAAACAATCCCCAAGACATCGCTAATTTATTTAATAAATTCTTTCTTGACATCAATAATAATAATTCTAGTGAACCTCAAAAATCTTCTAACAAACTAACATATAATTCTAATTCAATATTTATGCAACCGACAATTCCGAATGACATTCATAAAATAATAATTAATCTAAAAAATAAAACCAGTGTCGGCTATGACAACATTATGACAAACATTGTTAAAGATGCAGCCCATATTATATCTGAGCCACTAAGCTTCATTGTGAATTTATGTATAGAAGAAGGCACTTTCCCGGACAAACTAAAAATATCTGTTATAAAGCCAATATTTAAAAAAGGAGACAAAGCTGACACGAGTAACTATAGGCCCATAGCATTAATACCCGTTTTCGCAAAAATTTTTGAAAAGGTGACGTTCAACTGCCTGTATAATTTCTTTGAGTCAAGTAATATTTTTGCACCTGATCAATATGGCTTTCGGAAAAACAAATCCATCAATTTGGCAGTATATAACTTTTTACATAAGGTAATGACCAATTTGGATAAAGGGCTGCCAGCTCTTGCACTATACATGGACATGTCGAAAGCTTTCGACCGTGTTGACCATGAAATCCTTTTGAGAAAGTTGTATGCATACGGTGTGAGAGGAAATGTGTATAAACTCATAGACTCATACCTTAGCAACAGACAACAGTTTACAGAAGTTAGGAGGTTTAATCCAAGTAATAAAACAGAAGAAATATATGTTTCTGAATTTGGAACTGCTAAATTTGGCGTTCCTCAAGGGAGTATTATGGGCCCTCTGCTCTTCCTTGTTTATATAAATGACATGCCTACGGTAACTAATCATGACATCACACTATTTGCTGATGATAGCACTGTTTTATTCGTTAATGATAATTTAATCGACTTAGAATCTGACATTAACAAAACAATAGTAGTAATTATAGAATGGCTTACAATTAATAATTTAATGATTAACATTGACAAAACAAAAATAATGAATTTTAAAATACGAACTCGACGTACGGATGACTTAAAAATACATTATCTAGATAGGGGCATAGACGAAATTGAATTAACAAAATTTCTAGGGTTACATATCGACAACAAGCTTGATTGGAAATTTCATGTCGATCATGTTTGCAAAAAGCTGGGACAATTTTCATATGCACTACACAGATTGAGCAAAATAGCAAACCATTCTACTTTACTAACAGCTTACCATGGCTACGTTAGCTCCATTCTCAGATACGGCGTAATATTCTGGGGCAATAGTACAGACAAGGAGCGCGCTTTTATTGCTCAAAAACGGTGCATTAGAGCTATATTTAAATTATGTCAAACTGACTCCTGCAAGCCATTTTTTACAAAGATGAAGGTTTTAACTTTGCCATGTGTGTATATATTTGAGGTCGCAGTGTTTGTTAAAAATAATATTGGCATGTACAATTATTACACCCGTGAACGACGCAAGGACAAATTACGCACAGTAGCTAGCAAGACTCACATAATGCATGAGAGCATCTTTTGTATAGCTTCTCGTATTTATAATAATATTCCGGGGCCCATCCGAATGATTGCAAAATTAGAAAAATTTAAAAAGACTCTCCATGATCTGCTAGTAGACAAGTGCTACTACTCTATAAAAGACTTCTTATCAGATAAATCTCTGCTACAATACACGAGTAATCCCACTCAGTCGTGATGCGTTCAGTGACCTATTGACATGTACCTTAATTAATTAATTTTTTTTTGTAAAATTCTTAATAGTTTGTAGAAAAAAAAAAAATAGGTATATATACTAATTTCATTTCCATAATTATAATATGTACTGACTATTGTATGCCCTACGGGCGGGACATAGCTGTTCACAATTTATTATGTATCTGCCACCTGTATTATGTACCTACCTATGATCCACAATAAAGAGATTGAACTATGAACTATGAACTATGAACTATCTTTGGCAGTCGTTACGGGACGTCAGAAGCCCGAAAATCTGACAACCAGTCTTACCAAGGGATATCGGATATCGTATTACCCAGTAACTGGGTTGTGGAAGATAGGCAGTCGCTCCATGTAAAATACTGGTATTCAGCTCGGCTGTCGCATTTCAAAACCTAGTAAGGGACACTTTTTGCATAATCTTGCTAACCTAGAACGTCTCTACCAATTACAAAAACACCAGCGTTTTAAACTTACATAAAAGGAGATATAAACATCGATACCTAGTAAGTGCACCATTCACTCCCTAGTAACCATTTTAAAACCTAATAACTCACTTTAACCAATTTAAAACCTCTTTTACAACCATTAGCATTTTTTTACCAATATTACGTTTATGCGCTCTCCTGTAAAATTTCATTTTAAGCCCTTACTTGGTTTTGAAATGAGGCAGCCGAGCTGCATCCGGTTAGAAGCCGACCCCAAACATAGTTGGGAAAAGGCTAGGCAGGTGATGATGGTTGAATCTCAGCTTCAAAACTTGAGTAAAGTCATTAATATTACAACTGCATCCAGTGACGGACCTGTCAGGTTGTCAGAACAACGCCTTTGAGGTCAACGGCCCTTTCCCTTTGTTGGCCGAGGGTTCATACATTATGCATGACAACTCAATAATACAATGGAATAACTTGATTCTCGTATTATCGGCTGTAATGCAACGAATATGTTATTTTCAAACTGTCAGCTTGGGCAATATAGTCCATCGATTAAAGGCTCCTGGAGACAGGCGCGGCGCGACTCTAGTATAGTATAAAGAGGTAGCCGAAAGGCAAGCTATGAGATAAAAAATGTACCAAAAATGGCCAAAGAATCCAGAGAAGACCTAATAAAAATGGCAATATGTTTATCCACTGAAGTATGTAAGGATGTAACATCATAAAATCGGACATTGGTCACATATTCAGAGTAAAGAATAAACGAACTAACACAAAAAATAGCCAAATTATAGTCAACTATTCTTAAAGCCGACTTCTTGAAGATGACTAAGGACTTTAATAGAAAACATAACGAAAAATTATGTGCGAAACATCTTGGATTTAAGACGGAAGTGTATACGCCAATTTATGTCTCTGAACAACTAACAACAAAGAGAGCTCGACTGCGCGTGACCTGGCAAAATCGATAAAGTACAAGTACTGTTGGACAGCCTACGGAAAAGTACATATAAAGAAGGACGACAACTCCCCTCTTATTCATATAAAAAGTGAGGCACAGCCGGTCGAATCTGTAAAAATCTCACCGTGAAAACTTGGTGAATTGAGTTTGTTTTTGCTAGGAATCGTCACTATTGACAGCTCATTCCACGCTCACTTCACCTAAGTTTTCACGGTGAGATAGTTACAGAATCGCACTGCTGGTACGTAATCTTCTGCAGCTGGAATGACTAACTGTTGTCATTCACGCGGCATTTTGCCGTTGTTTCCTTCTCATACTATGTTTTCAACCATTTTGCTTCTAAGTGTTTAACTCTCATAGTGATTTAATATGCTTAAAATTGTATTATATTAAGTTAATTTATGTTAATCAACCGCGCATTAACACACATTTTACACACAAATCTGTACCTATACATATACTTGCACCCACAGACTTAACAGCTGCACAATCTTTTCACCCTCTCAGACTCACAAACATTCCTACACTCACTCATACTATAGAGCTTACAAAGTTACCAATGCAGCACTAATGAAACCTTTAAATTATGAATATTACCTTATTAACTTTGAATGAAATAGACAACTCAGAAATTGCCCAATTGACTGTGATATCGGCGACTTCACCAAGCATATTATGAGGGTAAATTCTCCCGGCTTTACTATCGTATCGCAAAATATTCGATCTATTAACTATGATGACCTACTAAAATTGCTAAATCTAAAAACTGATATTGACCTGACAATCCTGAGTGAATGTAGGCTGAATCTAGATAAACAAATTCCTCTAATGTCTAATTATACATCGTTCCAAATCCAAACTACAAACCATCTTAAAATCTTAACCAATGTGATGGAGCGGTCGCCTATATTTAAAGTACCATACGTTAAAACTAAAGAAATAATATTAACTCGAGCGTCTTGCTTAGAAATTCACATCTCACCTAATTTAACAGTCCTTGCAAACGCGGACGAGTTTATCAATTCCCTAAATGATCACCTAAATACCATTTCTTCAATTAAAAATGTTATTATCACTGGAGATATAAAATAAATCTGATATCCAATCAAGGTGACACACAGTGGATCGACGCCATACAAGCGAAGGGACATAGGCAACTTAAAAATACATGTGTCAGTTTTTGAAAAACAAATCATTCCATCGTATAGGCCTACTTATAAGCTGTAAAAAACCTATGAATCATTTTCTTATCGGAATCTTATATTGAGAGCTATGGCACCAAACGTGATTTTTTTGTATGGGAAATGGCATAAAAAATAGTATACCTTTAGAGTCCCTTCGTGTTTAGACTTGATTTTTTTATATGGTAATATTAATAAGACATATATTTGCTACATTTTCTCCAAACAAACATGGTGCGCCACTCGCACCCCTTATGAGGTACAAGCGTTGACCCATTTTTTCCTTATTGGTCAGGTTATGGTCAGAAGGATAATTATAACAAAAGTATAATTATCAATTAGCTATTGATCGATCCTTTGAAAATGATGGTTATGTTCGACATTAAAGAAACACCTTTTAGAGAGATTAGCTAGTGATAAGAATTACAACGAAAAGGTCATTAATACACAAAAGGTGAGGTAATCAGTAATTATAAGGGGGTCTCAGGTAATGGCCTCATTAGTTGTAATAAAAATCGATTTACAGAATTTAAAAAGAATCGATGGTTGTGGTCAACAACACAATCGTTTCCAGAGATTGGGTGCAATAAAACGTTTTCTGGTAACCTATTATCAGTGCACCGATGATTTTTGACCTGACCAATTTATCAGTAAGTCACCAGTGAAGTGAGATTTGGAGATAAAATATTTCGAAATAATAACTTATGAATCATTTTGTAGATAATAAGGAAAAAATCGGTCAACGCTTGTACCTCATAAGGGGTGCGAGTGGCGCACCATGTTTATTTGGATAAAATGTAGCAAATATACGTCTTATTACCATATAAAAAAATCAAGTCGAAACACAAAGGGACTCAGAAGGTATACTATTTTTTATGCCATTTCCCATAAAAAAAATCACGTTTGGTGCCATAGCTTTCAATATAAGATTCCGATAAGAAAATGATTCATAGGTTTTTTACAGCTTATAAGTAGGCCTATAATAATAATAATAATAATAAACATTTATTTCAGACGTAGTCCATATACTGTTAGTAACACAAAAACCTATACGATGGAATGATTTGTTTTTCAAAAACTGACACATGTATTTTTGAGTTGCCTATGTCCCTTCGCTTGTATGGCGTCGATCCACTGTGTGACAGGTCGCATGAGGGCACAAACAGACTTACTTATCTTAATATGCTGGCAATGAATGGGCTTCTCCCTGGTCATTCGCTTCCTACAAGTCTGAGTTAGCTTAACGGATTTTAACGAAATTTCATACGCATAAGCAGGATACAAAGGTCTAAAAAGTTAGTAGAGAACATTTTCGAAAAATAGTGTTACAGCCAAATTAGACCGATTTTAAATTTTCCATAGAAACAGTGATTTCCAGTTATCTTTTTTTTAATAAGATATTTCGGCATTTTAAGGTTTTTTTATTACTGATTCTAATGATTATGATTCTGTAAATACACATTTGTTACGGCCGCGAATCATATTTTGATCGACGTAGGTAATACTGACCAGCAAATGGCAAAAAACGTAAGAAAATTTGAATTTCGCGGGCTACCTTAGCGCTTCCCCCTTAAATGGCTTGGCAGATAATTAGTTCGGGCACCAGGCCCTTAGCATAATTTGAGTACAAAACAATCATCAATCAATGTGCCTAGCCTTCTCCCACTATGTTGGGTTCGGCTTCCAGTCTAACCGGATGCAGCTGAGTACCAGTATTTTACATAGAGCGACTGCCTATCTGGCCTCCACAACCCAGTTACTGGGTGATACAAAACCCCTTGGTAAGACTGGTTGTCAGACTATCGAGTTTCTGACGACCCGCTATCAAAGTTCCACGAATGACAGCCGGGACCAACGGTTTGACCTGCTTTCCGAGGCACGGTGGAGTCTTAGTATGTAAAGATGGACAAGATGTTCACCCATCCACGAATTAGCCGCGGCAAGCGTAGCTTAACCTGATCGATCGACCCGTGCGGCTGTTATTGCATAGCCACTAGCCCTTCAGTTATGTATACTAAATTAATATTCATTGCAATTGGAGTCAACATTCATTCAATTAAAAGAATGTAGGTCGCGTCATATTTGTAAACAATACTCCAATCGATAGTGCGCCCAGTATATTACGTAGAATCCATCAATGGCGCCACTTGCGAAAGAAATTGTCAATTTCAGTACATTTTTTAATTAGTTCCTATTTTTGCCGCGGGTCAAAGTATACTGGGCATTCTGTACGAGTGTAGTGAATTTTGTTATGTAATATTGGCATTATACCTATCCATTAGTTAGGTAATGGTTTGGTATGTAAGTGTAAGGGTGTGTCTACAATACTTACGTTACAACTGCTATGACTAACTATAAATATGATTTGAAAACGGCTAGCTTCGGTAAATATGTAGTCCTAGACATAACAAACCATTCATTTTAAACAAACACCATTTCCCCATTCATAACTTCAATAATATCGCGAATGTAATTAAATTACACATTCCATGCTTCTGCAAACCGTTTGAATAGGACTTATTTTCAAACATGCTGAATGGCAATCTACTCTTTCAAACAGCTGTATTGAAAGGCTGTATGGACCACAGCCTTTGCCTGTATTGGTAAATATTTAGAACAACATAAACAGCTGTTTTGTTTCTGTCATCCAGACATTGACAAGTTATTCAGCTGAGTTGAATTTGTTTAGCTTGAGACGAATGTAAACAAAACATGTGTTAGTTCAATGTTTTCTTACAAAACAGTGTCCATGGACTTTCTTGCCTGTTCTTCTCCATAGGCACCTACTAGGCTTTGGAATGGGCAACTAGCTTCATCTTCTCCTTGACTTGACAATTCATAAGTGCCTATTAATGATTTAAGGGGATTACAGGACCAAAACCCAAAAAACGCAAGTTTTAGAAACAATAAAAGTATATGATCAACTACAGTAAACAAAATCAGAAAAATATATGATATTCTTCAGGATATAAGCTAGGTAGATATGTGTTGAAAACATAATACAACTAATTTGATACAATAGAAAAAAAATCATGAGGATACCTCTAAAAACTTTCTTTTTACAATAAAAACCATTGGTACTTAATATACATACAATCACTCAGATTTTTTTTCTATTCTACAAGCAACATGCTAAAATACTAGTGTTTTAATTGTTTTAGTCCAAACAATAGATTTTTTGTAATTAAATAATTGCTTCATATTTTGCAATAAATTACCAGCATTGTGTCATAATAGCGCTTCTCTTTCTTTTCTATGCAGTCCGACAGTGACAGCGCTTTAGGTCATGTAAGCCCCTTAATTGAAATTTACATGGTGTTTTCTCTAGCAATAGCTTGAATGCCAAATCTATTATAAAATTCAGTCCTGACTGACTGATAATCATATCAACGCACAGCCTAAATCGCTGGTCCTAGAGACATGAAATTTGGAGGGTGTGTTCTTTGTGAAGAGTAGGTATTCTCTTTGTGAAGAAAGGGTTTTTTGAAATTCCATCCCTAAGAGGGTGAAATGTCACGCGGACGAAATCGCGGGCAGAAGCTAGTCAATAATATAATGAAAGCTCAAGAATTTGTTTGTTTGAACACGCTAATCTCTGGAACTACCAGTTGGATTTGTAAATTTATTTTTGCATTTGATAGCCTAAATAGGCTATTTAACATCACGCTATGACCTTAAGAAGCCGAGCAATGAAAGAAAGTCTGAAAGAATGCTACTTGTAAACAAAGTAAAAGCGCGGAATAAGAAATTTCATGCATAGGAAGTCATGGACACAAGCTGTTTGTTGATAAAATGGCAGTGGACACAGTAATGTTTCCATTTTGTATCATGTTTTAATGAACAATAAAAACAAAGATACTTTATATGGGATTCTGTATGTGCTGATTAATAAAAAGGTGTTAGGTAACATTATATTAGCACTCACCATTCTAGCTTCTTTTTCCATTAAGGTACATCATTCTTCGTTTTCATCCCAGCATGCAATCTTGATTTTCCTTTTTGAAATTTACATCTCGATCTTCATTGTTATACCCTTTGTGATGTCACATTTCTCATATCTTCATCTTGGAATCCTTCTTGAGCTAAAAAGAAAGTTTTTGCCCAACTCGTGAAGAGTTAAGAGCACGTTTTTGACCTCTGACAGAAACATTGAACCATATGGCGGGCTCCGGAGAGCCCTGGGGCAGGACAGGAACAAGGGATGGGACAAGGTAGGATAGGAACGAGGGATGGGAAAAGGTGGGACAGGATGCTGCGGACAATCTTGCGTAGAGCGGCCACCGCCCACGCTCAATCTTCACTTAAAGTATTACGTTACAAATTAATTATAAAAAACTTGTAAAATTCCAAATATACTCGTTTTTTTTTTGTACATCACAGAAGGCTCCTAGGCGTTCTGGCCGCATGTGCCCGCAGCTGAGATCAATATACTATACTGTACAAACATATATAATAGACTCCCAATCTTCAACAGTCGGCTTTCACATTCACCGTATTGTTAAATTTTAAAATCTACAACTAGGGTGCACCGGGCCGGCCTCACACACGTACGTTTAAAGCTTTGGACGGCAGGTCCTCCCGCCAGGGCGGGCCCGGCGCGCACAAATAAAATACACATCGCTCTCAAGATAAATAAACAATACGACTAGCGACGCCGCAGCGCGCGCGTCTCGAGCCGGCGGAGCGCCCGACAACATAAAGAGGCCCCCGCCGAGCGCGCGCGCAGGCCGCGCCGGCTACCCCAGGCCCCGGGGCGCTCCGCAGACGCCCTATTCATTTTTTTGTGTTTTTCTCTTGTTTAGGGCCAGGGCGGCGGCGGCAGCGCCCGCGGAGCCGCGGCTGCACTTACCTACTAAAATTTTCACAAAATAATACCTAACGCCGGAATTTGGTCGGCAACGGACGCGGCCGCGCGCGACACAGGGTCGCGGGCGGCCGTGCCTCGCACCTCGAAATAAAAAACTTAGCACTGAGCGGCGGACGCGGCCCGACGGCGAGCCGCCGCGCCGCGCCCGCGCCACTTATCACTAGCTTAGAGTCCGTATGGCGGGCGGCGCTCTACGCCGTCACGTTTAGGAGCAGCTTGAGCGATAGTGCGCGGTCGGGCTCCGGTCGGCAGCGGCCCTCGCGCCGCCAGTGTGTAGGCGGCGGCGGCAGCGCGCACGCGGCCGGGGCTGCGCCCCACTTGCTGGCCGCGTACCGCTCGCAGCGCTCGGAGCGCTCGTCGCGCCTCTCGCGCCGCAGCGCCGAGCGGCGCCGACCGCGGGCCTGTGGAGCGCCCACGGCCGTGGGGGGGCTGGGCCGGTTCATGTCGCGGGCCCCCGGGTCTTCTTCGTCGGGTTGTTGTTGATGCTCCGGCTCCTTCACTGTTACGTTTTCGCGGACACTTGTACAATATATCAACGGGCACTGGGTTGTTTCAGTCGGGGGGTGCTCCGCTGCGTTGCTCGCGTCCTCTAAGCCGGGCTCGACTTCGATGTTTCAAAAGATGGTCGCCGCTCGCACGCGAGATTGTGTGTGTATGTGGCTTCGCTCGATCGCCGCGATCCGCCGGGGTCGGCCTCGAACCGCTGTCGATCTTCTTGGATGACACGTCGAAACACTTAACTGCTTCACTTTCACAACTTGATACGTCGGCGGTCGCGCTGCTAGCTCCTATGATGGTGATCGATTAATATGGGAATAAAATATGGACGCCACCTCTCCATTATTCACACCTTCACCTCTCGATTTCGACTACGTGACGTCGGTGGCGCTCGCGGTATTTATATGGCAATGGCGGCTGCGCGACTCTGGTTGCGCAGTGCGGGCATAAAGCGGGCCATTCGTGACGCTACTTTTTTTATTGATGCGATTGTCGTAGTAAATAATAAAAAAAAATTATTACATTCTTTTGACCTTCGGTTGACAGTTGACTGTCAAATGAACACGTTCATCATCTCCTAGTTAATTTACGATAATAAATTATAAAACTGGAAGTGTTTCGTTATAAAAAGCTAAATACGTGGTGACTCAGTGTTTGTCTAAAAAACATCCACAAACGAAAATAGTGGCTTTAAAACTTTAGATAACACTATCACAAACTAAAAACTTATTAAATGGCATCAAAAGTGCGAGGTCCGAACACTGTGAAATTCGTCATTATAAACATAATTCACTACACTAACGCCATCTAGCGCTGAATAACAGATTCAGTTGAAAACGTTCCATTTCTGGTTTAATAATATCTAAAGCATTAAGCAACTTGAAGTTATTACATTCAACCTCAACAGAGGGCGCCACGACAGCATCAACTAAAATGGATTGCGACAGCAATAACATAACATACCGTAAACTTAAACCCTATAGAATGAGCTCATTAACCAACAAATCTAACACAACAGATAGTAACAAGAAAATTATATTCGACGCAACAATGATAACTGATAAGCTTACCAGATAGTTTTAGCGACAATAGAGTCATAAGTGACCTTACTGAACAAAACAAAACACTTAAAAATCAGTTATTGAGCGCACAGCAAGTAATAGAAAATTTAAATAATGAAAACTTTCTTCTCAAATCCCAAAACCCAAAGAATATTTAATAAGTTACCCTGCTCAATAATAGTCTAAACTTAGTAAATTTCAAGCGTAAATTACGTACTATATTAATACAGAAATGTTACTATTGTCTCAGTGAATATTTTGATGACAGCTCTTTGACAGTATAATAATAGAAATGTAATTAAATGGGTCAGCAATTATAAAATTTGGCGAGCCACCCAAAAGCAGCATTTAAATAATTTGGTCAGCATACAAAGATTTTGTTTGCAATAAAAAAAATCAGGCAGCAATTCTTGTTCCGCAACTAATTTTGATAATGGTCAAAAATTAAATCATACATAGGCAGCCAACAATAACATGAGTCTGCATAATAAACATTCAGTCCGCAAAATAACTACTTGAGCGGCAAGATTTTGTGGATTAGGCGTGAAAAGGTAACATAATTTTCATTTCATCGAATATTTATTTGCGATAACAACATTTGCGCTGTTGATCAAAATGTATAATGTTCATATGATGTTCCCACCCCGAGGTTCGGTTTTGTTAGGTTACTTTAAACCCTTTTCACAGAAATAGGAGCCCCGCGAAGCGGGGCTCCGTCGACATTGGATGCAAGAGCGAGTGAAGTTCTTTCTTTTCGTAGTCACTCATTTTTGTTCTAATATCAGCACGTTCTCCACTAATAAAAGTTTATATGTGCGTTTGTCGTTATTATTATCGACCACCTTATGCTGTACAAAAATAATTACAGCCATCCAGAATGACATAAATTGCTGATTGATTTTGAAATGTTTGCTGACCATGAGTTGCTGACCAATTAGCTATTTCTGCTCACCGATTATATTTTTCTGCTCACAGAAATAACAATACTATGCTAACCATTTAATTGACACCCATAATAATATATGTTTCGTAAAATGTCTATTTATGCATGTCGACTCTAATAGCAATTCTGTGGACAACGTCAATTTTAAACGTTTTTCTTATCAGTAACTTATTGACATTATAATAATTATTTATCATTGACATTATCGCATTTCGTTAAATATTAATAACATTACCAGACCTATTGCATTTTATTAAATTACATTAAAATATATATACAACGTGTTCTTTTTGATATCCCATAACTCTATGGGGTCATTGTACTAATCATTATGAACAACTCTTACTAAGGGACCAAACCTGAAATCGCGAAAAAAAAATCAACCATTCCCTACATTTTGACGAGTTATGCGAACATAAATGTAGGGAACAGCTGATTTTTTTTTCGCGATTTCAGGTTTGGTCCCTTAGTAAAAGTTGTTCATAATGATTAGTACAATGACCCCATAGAGTTATGGGATATCAAAAAAAACACGTTGTATACATATGCATAGAAATTGACATGATACTGCTGAATTACTGTAAATTAAGATACCTAATTGGCAAAAGCCTCCCATAAATGCATATTTGTACGTCAAATGGCAAAACACAGAAAAACTATAATATAACAATTGTGACATCTTGCACACTTTTGGAACCTATGTTTACAAATAAAGACTTGATTGATTTTAAATGGGGATAAAAACTGCCACTTGCTCACTTCAGATGTCGCTGCTATTCAAAGCCAAAGAATTTGCGAGCGAAGCGAGCCCTGCTATATCCCACAACCTGAGCATTTTGTGGTACACTTTACGGAAAAACTATTACGCCTATTGATTTGTGCTTTAACATAATAATTTCTATTTATATGTAGATGTGTTATCAGTAAAAAAAATAATAATTTAAATTACGAAAAAAAATATTAAAAAAAACTGCCTTAAAGATTATTACCACGCAGAAAAACGACGCGAGCCCTCACAAAGCTCTGCTTTTAGCTAGTTTTATCAATGTTGTGTTTATAGGTAAATGTATACGTCCCTAAAAGGAACAACAGGGTTTTTGTTACAAATTGTACATAACAAAAAAAAAAAAACAATTAAAATCTTTTTCAAACATAATAGCCTTATTTTTTTAATTTGGAAATACACAAAGAGGCCAGAGGCTGAGCATCGCGATTCAACGTGGTAATGCCGCCAGTCTCTTGGGTACATTACCAGTCGACAGCGATGCGGATGAATTTTTCGACGCAATTTTTTAGTTTCTGTATAGTTTTAGTTAAGTTAGTATTTAATTTTAATTTTGTTATTTATTTAAATAAACAATACACAAATATTTAACATTTCTTATTTTTTTATTCACATTATATGAAAATGCGATTTCTGGAACAATCTGAAAAAATAATCGCATCCATTCTACGTGAATGGGCAGCTTTATTTGCCGCCTAGTACCAATCTGCTAGCATCGTTGAAAAAAAAATATGACGATGAAAACAAGGAGGTTGAGGGTATAGTACGACCATGTTTGGAAGTACGCTCATACAAAGACTCCCGTAATTCGCTCCTGATTTTTAATTTGTCCGGGTTATTGCAAATGGCCGTTGTGTACTTGTGTTATTAAGCGTTCTAGACTTCTATCGTATATACCTAATATGTTTTGTGCATTTAGCACAGTAGATAAGGACTTGTTTGTTTTCATTTCAATAAACTGACTCCTTGTTATCAGAGCTAATAATAATATAATTTAGTACTTACAGCTATACCTATTTACATAGTTTCATAACAAATTCATACATAACACAGTACTGTAGCCAATACTGTAGCAGTCTACAAGGTATTTAGTTGGTAGCGATAAATTCCTTTTTCGTGGTAAACAATCTATTTTAATAAAGTAACTACCTAGTAGGTATAAAAGCTATTCGTGGCTTGTTTACACTCTCCTGCTAGGTAATAAAGAGAAAGTTAAGGGAAATGGGCTCGTTTAACATTGGTTAGCGATGGCTCAGTAATTTTGCAAGTACCTAGGTAGGTATTGCAAAGTTTCGACTTTAGTACCTACGTCATTGTTATACGTGACTGCGGGCATACGATAATTGCGATAATTACGTGGGTTTTTCGTTGTCTGACAGCTGAACTTTGCTAAAGAAATCTGTCTCTAAATAAAAAACAGTCCCTAAAATGACCCTTTTTTTTTCAGTATGGGAAATCATCAAATGACCCCTCCCGCTCTGGGTGGAGCGGAAGGGAGTGTCAGACTCTTACTGACTAAAACCCACCCGTGTTCCTTCCTTAGCCCTTTATGTTCCGGGCCAGCGGTAACCCTTTCGGACAATCCCGCTGACCCGGCAGGCCTCGGTCCTAACTTTCGAACGATATTATTGTTTTTTTTCTATTACCTAATCTGCATTCGCGATTTATTTGCCAAAAATGTAAACCAATATGAGTTTATGGAAAAATAACTCTAAATCCTAATAAATAAAGTTCAGTTTACGCTACTTAACTTCAAGCATTTTTACAACTTTTTCAATCGTGCTAGTCACTCTGAAATCAACTTAATTACTATTAAAATAAAGTTGATATTTATTTAACTTGCAATAATATTAATTTGAAACATAAGTGAATAGACTTTTATATTGTCCCACTGCTAAGCAAAGGCCTCCCCCATATTCTTCCACCTTTCTTTATGCTGTGCCTTCTCCTTCCAATTGGTTAGGAACGAGTCTGAATCGTCAGGCCAGCGTTTCTTAGGCCTGCCCAGGGTTTCTGTGGGCCTGCCTCGGTGACGATGACGACGCCCGTCTTCAGGCACCCACTGTTTGACGACTTTGGCGCATCTGTCTGGATGCACCTGTCCTGTAGGTGTGACACGCCCAGTCTACGTAGAGTATTATATTATCTGTGCCCAGTTCCACTTCAGCCTCGCAGACTTATCGCCAAAATCGGCGATACCTGTCTTGGAGCGATATTAGTATACCAAACCAACTATTATCAGCTTCATTGTCTACAGACCTATACCACACTGAATACCTACGACAGCTTTAATAAAATAAGTCCAGCTTGCTGTTCCAGTACTCGACTAGCCTATTAACTCTACCAATGTAAACGCGCCCCGGACATGTCAGCCCGTTTTTTTTTCTGCCGATGCCGCTACAAAGTGCAAACAGCAAACGTTCCGTTCGTCCTTTTGAAGGAATATGACAAAAAGAAAACAGGTGTTTTAATTAAATAAGGTAGGCTTTTACCGTATTCTTAAATTGCTTGACCTTTTGTTAATTGTGTTTATTTATTTACCTACTAACTACAGGTAGGTATGTAAGTAACGTCTATTTTTTTTTACACATTGTGACTGTTACCGCTACTGTTAGCCTGAATAATGCAAAGGACAAAAAAAACTGACCCATAACGTCCGAAAAAAGGCAACACTCCAATGACTTCCAGAGTTCGCGATCCAGCTAGTGTGGACCACTGGTCGTTTGTTTTGTTCAGCTCGTCCCGCCATCTTCTACGGAATCTGCCGCGGCGCCTTCTAGCTATCGCAGGGCTTTATAGTGTTTATTTTGACACATTGTTACTGTATACGCTTATTCGATTAGGCAAGTAGCCTAGGATTTAGGTACTATTGAACAGTATTTATTGACGACGACAAAAGACTACGGAGTGAGGCTTAAAAGACCTAGAAGAAGCAGTAGTCTCTCGAAGTGGGGTAGATGAGCTAGTTATGATCCAGACGCATCGAATGTCGCCTGACAACAAGACTTCAAACTTGCAACTCTTCAAAAAAAGTTGTTTAAAATTATTATCAAAATATTATGTGGCTGCTGTTTATGCATAAAGGGTCAAGCCAGGTCACGGAATAAATTGACATTCAGCCTAATTAATGTTATCAGAAACTGTATAATATTAAAACAGGCTGTCCAATATAAGTTGACAGTTCAAGGTGGCGCCACTTTCTTTGAACAAATGTCAAATCCAGTAAGTTTTAAACTTAGTTCCATTTTTCGCTACCGTTCAAGAAACACTGGGTATTATTTTATTTTTTTGTTATTGACGCCAATGAATTCGACCTATTTTGTTTCCTAGTCTTTTGTTTGAATTCAATAAGCTGTATTCGAGCTGTTTTGGCAAAAATATCTGTGAATTTATTGTTGTTGCGACGTGTTCTAATTCCTTGTTGGAGAACTAACACACTATCAATCACAATTTGAATCATTTTGAAGAATATTGCTAATCCATTGCTCCATATGTTTGAATTTGTCTGCTCAACAACGTAAATAACGCAATGAATATTGGTGAACTGTCAAAAGCCATTGCTACTGTTTTGATTGACTTGTACAGACGCCAGCACATCAACCTACCATAATCTGTCAGATTTCTTTAATAGATTTTCAACTTTATCGCTAAAGCATAAGCACAGGCATAAGGTTCAAAGTTGATTGGGATTTGATAGTTTTGGGTAGCTTGATCTGCTGGCGTCCGTACTATTTCTTCTGTACTATTAGTGTGTTACAAAATAATTACCCTACTGGTGCGCAGGGTTCGGGCTAACCCCAGCGGCATCCTGACTCCTGAGGGAGGATTCGCGTCGCGCATAGCTTTTTTTTTTGTTTGAAATGGGTTTGCTCTTGACTCTAATCTAGGTCAGAGATGACAGAGACAAAGTCTACGATGGAATGTGCTTACCCAGAAGAAGCCTGTTCACTCTTAACTTGAAGAGATTCGAGCTTCGATTGTCAGCACTAGAACCATTGCCATATTATGCTTCACTTAACGAACAATCAAAGTTTGTAATAATGTATAGTGAAGCCTTTTGAATTGTACCTACTATGTATGATGATCCTTTGTTATTTTTTGTCGGAATGAACATTAAATCACCAACATGCAGTGTTCAAAATTCGTTCTAAAATAAGTCTTAGGACTGCGGTGCTATTCTGTAAAAATCTCACCGTGAAAACTTTGGTGAAGTGAGCGTGGAGTGAGCTGTCAACAGTGTCATTCATTACCTAGCAAAAACAAACTCGCATCACCTCAGTTTTCACTGTGAGATCTTTACAGAATCGACCGGCTGGTATAGTATTAATTAGCTATAATGGGACACAGGCCTCTCTCTGTGAAATGGAGTAGGCCGTAAACCGTAATCCATAATCCACCACGCGGGCGCCGTGCAGGTTGTTAGATATCACATGCCTTCGAATTTTGGTTCTAGCACATGCCGGTTTCCTCACGATGTTTTCCTTCAGTTTTTAGAGCAGTGGTGATGAAACAAAACACTTTTTTTTAACAAAGTACTCTAAGTGCTGGTATTAAAACTTCTATAATATTATGATAAAATCAACGGGACAATTTAATTGCACCCGTAGTTCGTGCCCCATGACGGCCCCTTGTCACAGTGCAGGGGGTGAATTCCTCAATAGGGTCCCTCAGTAGGTACGCTCGACGGCATATCGAACTATACATTCCCAGTATAAGCATGACTTCTCATTGTACGAAAAGCCTAAACAATGCGAGGTCTCAGACCAAATAAAAAGTTAAGAATAGGCATGTCCAGGGCAATACAGTATTATGCAAAAACTACACCACCGCTCTGTGCATACACGCTCACACGCACACAATTACAAACTTCTACAATCAAACTAGACCTCAGTATGTGCACACATGTTTACGAAACCGGCCTCACTTTACTGTTGGCAGCCCTCTTGGATTTTTATTTGGTCTGAGTGCGAGGTCAGCTAAAACTGGAAATGTATAGTTTGATATGTCGTCGTGTGTACTTGTTTATTTTAGTAACTCATTATTTCACCCCACCTAATGGCACTTTACAAATTTTTAATTTGAACCCTTCAAAGCTGCGTGAAAGAATGGGTGCACCTATATCACAATAGGTTATAGGGGTAAATAATTAGAATATGGGTCGGCAAATACAATGGACGGTTATACAGTGTCTTGTTGTCCATATTTTCATTACAAAGATTCTGTCAAATTTCAAATTTTACCAAATAATTATTTTATGGTGCAGTAAATTACAGGAAAGCCAGCTGATTTTATGTTTTTTAGAACGCATCTTTAAGTGCCCAGAATGTCTTGGCATGCGGCAAAATGAGAAACTAAAATAAATGTATTGGATTTCCGCCTACTGCTTAGACAGCAGCGCCACTCTCGAATGTCGAAACTGGTTTCTTTTGTGTATAAACACGACACAGCTGTAAAACCTGCCAGGATGTGGGTTACCAGCTGATATATCTTGTTTTTGATGTGTTCTCCTCTTTTAACACGTAAGAGTGAAAGAAATGGATACACTTTGCGTGGGAGCTCGGTCCCGGGTCCCGACAGTTATTTTGATAAAAAACGGGAGATGGAATGTTGAGCCAGACAAGCCTTGGGCTTCGGGTCTGTTATGTTTTTTTTTTTTACTATATTTTGCCTGAATAAGAACGATTTTGTGATTTTACGTTGATAATAAATGTAATCTTTATCGTGTTACTCATGGAATTTTCCTCGACATAATTTAATGCTCAAGTAATTATGTTCATATTCAAGATATTTTTTATACTTAATTATACCTATAAATTTTGTAATTACATTTAAGAATAAACATACAAGAAACTTTGCAAAAAGAAAAAGAAGAAAAATACCTTTTAATTTTGGGCCCAACTATGTTATTAACTTATTATAACATAACATTACGCACGAGTACAACTGGACTCGACAGAGATGTAGGTATAGCAAAGTTAAGACAGTTATAGTATTAATCAAGTCAAATTCTTTATTTCTTCTTTCTTTTTTTTTCTTTTTTTTTTACCTTAGCCTAATTCTTAGTAAATAATAATTTAATAAATTAATTAGCGTTATGGACGTCTGTGCGCACTGTCTACCCGCCCAGTGTCTAATAAATGTCCCATCAATTAATACACCTGCGGTCTTTTGTACCATTAAGATCTCCGTTCATCATTCTTCGTTTATTATTATTTATTATTATTCTCTTGCCCTTATCCCAATTTATTTGCGGTCGGTGCAACATGTATTTTTCTTCCATACTCCTCTATTAATCGTCATCTGGGAGTCATCCCCTTTCAACCATATCATCACTCACAGAGTCCATCCATCGTTTCTTTGGTCTTCCCCTACTCTTATAGCCATCGACATCCATACTCAAAACTCTCCTCACGACATTTTCCTCATTTCTCCGTAACACATGCCCATACCATGACAGCCGAATTCCCGACAACTTTTCAGTTACTGGTGCCAGTTTCAAACTTCCTCTTATGTATTCATTTCTTATTCTATCCATTCGTGTAACACCTGCACACATCCCTCTTAGCATTCTCATCTCAGCTGCATGCAATTACCTTTCATTCATCCCTTTTGTGGCCCAACATTCCGATCCATACAAGACAGCAGGTCTAATCATGGTCTTAAATATCTTCCCCTTAAGTTTAAGGGAAATGCGGGAGTCCATCCAGTGTTAATTCTGTGCTTAACCGTCGGATCTACTTCGCAATCGCTTTGCACTAGTGAACCGAGATACCGAAAGTCGGAGCAGACTGGGAGAAGGGCACCATCAAGCGCTATGGCTTCAGAACTGGAGAGACCGCCGAAATCGCAGAACATATATTCGGTTTTGGTTCTGCTGATTTTCAAGCCAACATTCTCCAGCTTCTGTTGCCATTTCTCCAATCTGCTCTGGATCTCAGGTCCGTCTTCACCGACAAGGACAATGTCATCGGCAAACAATACGCACCAGGGTACCTCCTCCTGGATGTCCGACGTAAGAGCGTCCATAATCACCAGGAAAAGGTAAGGATTTAAAGCCGATCCCTGGTACAAGCCTACAGCCACACTGAACTCGTCGGTACTGCCAGCAGCCGACCGTACGAGATTAATAGCATAGCAAGAATTAATTCAACATACTAAGATCTACGTTAGAGGTAGAAATTATCATGTGTGTGTGTGGAGTGGTTTTAAGTAGGTAAATACCTATTTCTTGGAAAACGCATCATTCTTTTTTGTTTTCATTCACAAATTATAACGTCAACATTAACAAGGTATCATCAGCCTGCTTTTCCCAACTATGTTGGGGTCGACTTCTAGTCTAACCGGATCCAGCTGAATACCAGAATTTTAGATGGTACGATTGCCTATCGGACCTCCACAACCCAGTTACTGGGTAATACAATACCCATTGCTAAGACTAGTTGTCAGACTTTCGGGCTTCTGACTACCCGTAACGACTGTCTAAGATCCACGAATGACAGCCGGGACGTGCTTTCCGAGACACGGAGCTTGATATGTACAGATGGTCTCCGATCTACGGACCAACCGCGGCAAGCGTAGCTTAACCTGATAAATACGTATTTCTTGGAAATCACATCATTGTGTTTTTGTTTTAATTCATAAATTAAAACGTCATCACTAACAAAGACTAATTAGATTAGTCTTTATTCACTTAACACGGATTCATGTTTGTTATTTCATAAAATGATGATAAATTTTACTTATCTTTTTGATAAGTTCATTGATAAATGGTATAGTAATTTCCTGTGGGAATTGTTTTTTATAGACTTAACATTACCGAGTCATTTTTATTTCGATTATTTTTCTTTGTGAAATTCGTCATCAGTGATGACGAATTAGCCTGAAAATTAAAATCACACGGTGATGACTCATCACCGTGTGATTTTAATTTTCAGGCTTCTTAACTAGCATTTCAACTGCTACTCTGCTAGTTATCTACGGTGAGTCCATCTGTGTAGCGCACACGCTGGTGCACTATAATATCTCCTGCGCCGAAGGCTGCACCTTAATTGCCTAACAAACAGGTTCGAAAAACATGTCTGCGCTACAACGTAAATTTTTATAATGAATGTTGTTGGGTTTTCATTATGACAGTTCAATAACATTCATTGCGTTACTTACGTTGTTGAGCAGACATATTTTTTGAACATAAGAAGTAAGTAATGGATTAGCAATCAATATGCTTCAAAATTTTTCAGATTATGATTGATAGTTTTTTACGCAATTAGGGTCAGGTTATCTTATTTTTTCTTTAACCAACTTCAAAAAAAAAAATAACAGATGGAATTACATGTTTTTGAGTTTTTGTTGACGAGAACGATGCAATTACCAGAACAATTTGATAAGAAGTATTTTGATAAAATATCTTGTTTTCAGCGTTATGTAAACAACACTATCGTTACATTATACACAAACAGAGCCGTCTGTATGCTTGTTATTAAATTGATATCATAAATCATCCAAGGCTCCATATCCGCTTTTATCAGTGCTTACATATTATTAAAAAAAAAACATATTTTTAATTTGGAGTTCTTTGACATCTCTTGACTTTTGAACTTTGTATTTCGAATGATCCAGAAGCATCATCATCTGCCTAGCCTTTTCCCAACTAAGTTTAGGTCGGCTTTCAGTCTAACCGGATGCAGCTAAATGTCAGTATTTTACATGGAGCGACTGCCTATTTGACCTCCACTACCCTGTTCTGGGTAATTTGATAGCCCCTGGTAAGAAAGACTGGTTGTTAGACTTTCCGGCTTCTGACTACCCGTAAAGTATGTCAAAGATCCACGAATGACAGCCGGGATCAACGATATTAACGTGCTTTTCGGGGCACGGAAGGTCCAGTCCAGACTCTCAACTTTTAATGGATGGTCACCCATCCATGAACCGTCCTTGGCAAGTGGTTAACCACTTATTAAGGCACAAGTCCCGAGGATTAAAATTACAGTTGTTACATAAATTATAGTAATTTATGGTTGTTTTTGTTTTATTCTGCTTTTTACCTAGTGTTCTATAAAAGCATATTTAACGACCTTCTTTTATACCGGCTAGTCCCGAATATTATGGATGCCTACGAGACTACTGCCTACCTACTAAAGATTTACTGAGCGTAATGATTTAGTTATATCTTTAAATAAATACTGGTTTGCATTAATGTATGGAATGTAAATTTATTCAGAAATAAAATGTTTGAGTGATTTCATTACTTCATCATTATCGATTTGTAAATTGTTTACGTAGTTTTGTTTACTTCAGTTTCTGATAAAAATAGCTGAAAGAATTTAGCTTCGCTGACGTTAACGCAAAACTCGTGACGCACGGCGCCAAGCCGTCTCAATACTATCTTTAGTAAAATATGATTAAACTATTATGCGTTGTTCTTTGTGAATTGGTTAATATTATGAATTCCTGTATAGTAGTAGCACCTAAAATAAATAAGATTTCTTAACTTTTTCTCCAAAGAGTTTGAAAGGCTTAAGCGAATTTCTGAACGAATATACGACGTTCAATGACCTCTTCTGTCAATCTGACAGAAAATTTTGCAGAGATTTTCGTAAGAAAAATATTTACGAAATTAGCGAAATGCGAAGGGAATTCATATTAGTTTTGTTGGGAATTATATGCATATCGACACTGTCATCTTTGCTATCCGGATATGTGCAAATAGAAACGGATAAAATACTCTTAGACACCGTAGTAGGAGCAGTCGGTGCTGGTAATTTCTCGTATTGGCAACTGGGACATACCGGGCCTCTCCTGGTGGAACTAACGTCTTTATCCGGTGATGCTGACCTGTACGTTTCTGACACTGTGAGGTATGTTGACCTAAATGGTCATATTCATCTGTTTTCTTTACTTTTTCTGTGATCGGCTTTTCTAGTCAAAAGTATGTTTTAATTGTTAATATGTGGCTTAAATTCACAGTTTTTGTTAGGCAGCCCTTTCTAACACTTACGCCAATACGAGTAGAAGGTATTATATGTCTGGCCTTTTTGAAGGACTAAGTACACATCCTTTTAGCACAGAACCAGTCGATTTGGCGACCTTTGGGGGGACCCAGCAGTGTTCGTCGTTCGGCAGAAATGATGATGATTATGCCCTCCTAGGTTCCAGGGCTTATCCTTAAAGCCTTTTGACAGACATTTACATTATAAGTACCTGATATTCCTGACTTGTAAGCCCTTAAAACATAATATTTTCAGGCCCAGTTATGAAACAGATAAGAACAACTTTAGCTCCGTGACTTGTGGTCCTGATATGGTCAACATACCCTCTGAATTCCCCAGGCCTATTGGTGAGTTGAACTTGTAAGACTTTTCAAAAAAATCTCAAAAAACCTCAAGGCTGCAATCCCTTGAAGCAGTGAAAAAATTAAACTTCAAAGTGTTGGCTTTGAAGTTTAATTTTTTTAGTTTGTTTGTTTTTTTTTTGTTTAAGTTTTTTTTTTTTGTTTTTTTTTTTTTTTTTGTTTTTTTTGTGTGTGTGTATTTTTTGATTGCCAATGCAATCAAAAAATACAGGAGTTTATGTACCGTTTATGCTGCATATTTTGACAGAGCATTCAGCACTGGTTTTCAGCTACAGCTGGCGTTGATGTGATGACGTCAACCAGTGCAGCATACGATTAGACAAACAATAGTTAGAGCTAGTTGAATACCGCTAATCCCAGATCACCACATCTTCCAGGTATCGGAGTATTCGGTCACTGGTCACACTACCTCTCGGAGTACAGCATCCAAGTGTTCCTGGACGCATCAGCCGTGCTTAGCGAGGAACAGGTGCTGGCTATTGAGAGGGCACACCGTGGACTTGGAGAGAAATATGGAGGTAACCTCATAACCTCCCCGTCTGACTTGGAAGGAAACTCAACTGCTTGAGTCTTGTATGGAAACACATTTTTGCCTACCTATTAATTTCCTTCCTAAAAAAAAAGTTTGAGGAGGGTAGAAATTAAAACTAGGACAAACAAAGTTATTTCTAGTTGTAATCAAAAATATTGTATATCGCAAAAACTATTGACTTACAAAGCTTTGAAATATCATAAAGTTATAAGCCACATCTATACTTATAGACTAACTAGCTGCACCCCGCGGTTTCACCCGCATGAGTGTCGATCCCGTGGGAATATCGGAATAAAAAGTATCCTATGTGTGTTAATCCCGGTTGTAAACTATCTGTGTGCCAAATTTCGTCCCAATTCATTCAGCCGTTTGTGCCTGAACAAGTAACAAACACACTCACAAACTTTCCCCTCTATGAGTGTGATAGTGTGAAACTACAATTAAAAAAAAAAAAAAATTCAGAACAAGACCCATATCACATAAAATAAAATATCACAATGCCTACTGCCACAGAATACTCATAGCTCTGAATAAAATTTCAATGCCTACAAATAAAACAAATTAATGAATACAAACTAAAAAGGGCACAGAATTAAAATAAAATGTCAATGCAATTAAAATAAACGAAGATTAAAAGACACAATTTGTCAGGGTCACAAATTCAAAATTAAATTAAAAGAAATAAAAAAATCACACTAATATTATAAAGGCGAAAATTTGTGAGTGTGTGTTTATATTTTTGTTACTTCTTCACGCTCAAACGGCTGGATCAATTTTGATAAAATTTGGTATGGAGGTAGCTGACACCCTGGATTAACATATAGGCTACTTTTTATCCCGATATTCTCACGGAATAAACTTATGCAGGTAAAACCGCGGGGCGCAGCTAGTCATATTATAAAAACAATACAATAAAGCTGAAGAGTTTGTTTCTCTGTTTGAACACGCTAATCTCTGAAACTAACGGTCGGATTTGAAAAATTATTTTTGCATTTACTAGCCTAATTTTTGAGGATGCCTATTTAACATCACGCTAGAAGCTTTAGGAGCCGATCAAAACGTAAAAATAACACAAAGCGAAAACGAAGTAATAGCGCAGGCAGGCGATGCGGTGCGACGTGGTGGGTCGGGGAAACAAGAGATTTAACGCGGGCGAAGTCGCGGGGCTGGTCTATAATAATTCTCCTGTCTCCTCAGAAATGGACAAGCGCAAGGAGAAGCCGGCCACGCGTAAGACCGACGAGGAGCCTAAACCACGCTTCCTGAAGCTGCTCAGCATTCTCGATATGATCTTCGAGATGTTCGTTTTATAGGTAAGTACCTATTATTATGTATTTATTTATTTTATTTTATAAATTACAGTTTCTTATACTTAAACAAAGCACACAATCAGACCTCTGGGGTCTGTCCTAGCATGCCATGGCCTGAGGGTTTGACCAACGCGCTATTAACAGCAGTGTTTATTACATTAGCATAAGCCGCCTATACAGTGTTATGGGATAAACGCCAACAACCTCTTAAGAGGTCAACTTTTACTATGGGACCAAACCTGAAATCGCGACAAAAAAAATCAGCTGTTCCCTACATTTTGACGAGTTATACGAACATAAATTGTAGAGAACAGCAGATTTTCAACAACCTCTTAAGAGGTCATTGTACTCATCATTATGAACAACTTTTACTATGGGACCAAACCTGCAATCGAACAGCTGATTGTTTTTTCGCGACTTCAGGTTTGGTCCCATAGTAAAAGGAACAACTTTTACTATTATAATGATGAGTACAATTACCTCTTAAGAGGTTGTTGGTGTTTTTCCAATAACCCTGTATACAAGGTGTTTTTTTTTGATAACCCATAACTCTACCATATCAAAGAATCAACTGGCATTTTGAATTATTTTTCAATTATCTTTTTTTTTGTTTTGATGTTTCATACAAAATTAGTCGACAAAGTCACGATTATTAATGTAAAACAAACACCCAAATACGTGAAATGACAACGTCGCATTTTCTTAGCTTTAAATTTGAATGATTGGTTTGAATGAAAATGGTTTACTTACTCGTGTTTATAAATGAAACTTAGATACATGAAAAAAAAAATCAGCTGTTCGGCTGCCCCATTTCAAAACCTAGTAAGGACTTAAAATGAAATTTTACAGGAGAGCGCATAAACGTAATATTGGTCAGCCTATGGAATGGATTTTTTTAATTGGTTAAAGTGACTTACTAGGTTTTAAAATGGTCACTAAGGAGTAAAAGGTGCACTTACTAGGTATCGATGCTTAAATATATCTCCTTTTATGTAAGAAACGCTGGTGTTTTTGTATTTGGTAGAGACCTTCTAGGTTAGCAAGATTATGCAATAAAACGATTTTTGTAAAAAGTGTCCCTTACTAGGTTTTGAAATGGGACAGCCGTGTTTCATACATTTTGGTCAAGTAGGTATTGAACTTTTGTATTAAACAGCTGTTTTTTTTTTTTCATGATTTCAGAATTGTTCCCATAGTGAAAGTTGTTTTATATGGTCTGAAGCACCTTTTAAAGTTAGTTGGGTTAATTTTGAAACACCTTATAATAATGTTACGAGTTTGGGGTTCGTGACAATAAAAACTGCCGATTTAATAACCATTTGACACTTTAATCACAACACTAATTACAACTCAAACACACTAATTATGCAACACAATTTCACTACTGATCACTCTTAGTCGCACTTGAATATCGCTTCGATGTACTCGCTCGTATCGCTTAATCAAAACTATGTGTCTCGCGGTCCACCCGGCCTTATATTATAGTGCCATATATGTATAAACATCTAGAATATTCGAGTACATACCGGTCCCGACTAACCCGATGTCGATAGTTCTGGGAATTTCTAGGACCTTGACCCTACTAGTTCTACTACCCGATACTAGATGGCGCTAGTGGTAACTAATGTCATCATGTACCAGGCATCAATTGTGGCGCGCCACAATAAGAATTTTAATAATTAATTTATATTTTTGTGTCTATTTCAGACCTTATGGTGGCTATTACGCTATTTTGAGAGAGTAACCGAGCGTGATAGGTATTATCACACCAACGCGTTATAAAGAGGGTAGGTAGCGCGTTGGTAAAGGATGGTGGAATATAACATGACAATGAGGGTTTTCGTGAAAATTTACGACACCAGTTGGCACCACTGTGACAAGAGGTCTCCAATATAAAATAAAAATATATGATGACGTTCATCATTCGATTCATTCATTCGTTCATCATTCCGTCATGACTAAAGAAAATATAGGCTCTTTGACAGATGCCTGGACCTGACGTCTCAGTGCTGCCACCTAGCGAACGTCATTTCAGAAAACCCTCATTGACAAGAGGTAAAATGGAAGTGCTGGGAAATGGTTAAAACATTACTACTGGTATGGTTTAGTGTATTTTTTATTTGGTATATTTGGATCTCCAACAGAGGCTGTACAATTTCATGCAAACTTAAAAATATTGACTGTACCATCACTTTATGTCTATGAAGCCTGTATCTTTGTAAAAAAACAACATGTCTTTATATGAATTTGTCAAAAGTCAACGACGCTCATAAAAGTTGCACCTGTTATGCACTAAAACTAATAGTTTCTCTACAATATTTGCAATGGCTCCAGGATTTTATAATGATTTTTTTTAAAACGTAAGCTTTTTAAATGATAATGAATATCTTAATGACAAATTAAAATAATAGTTGTATAATTGTAGGTATATCTGTCTATAATTAAAATGTCGCTTTCGTAAGATAATGATAATATTTATTGACATTTTTATTGCATTTATTATTGTATACGAAATTGTGACTAGTTACCTATTTGTTTATGTGCGGTTTTTAAATTTTATTGAATATTATAATAACTATTGCATGAAATTGTGACATCTACAAAGAGACATTGTGACATCTATAAAGAGTATTCTATTCTATTCTATTCTACTTACCTTTGACTTTATTTTTTTAATTGATATTTTGTATGCCTTTTGGCGGGACATAGCATGGACCAACATTTTTTTGTATAACATCAGTATAATTGTACCCTATGTTCACAAAATGAATAAAAATGCAAGTTTACAAGAACAGAGATAAATACTAGTGTCCATTTACAGGAGACCACATCATTCTCTCAAAATCTACAATACAGTACAGTCAGTTTGAAAAAGCGAAAATCTATTATAAAACAAAGTCGGTTTAGTTACACCATTTGCTAGATTTGCCTGTAGAGCCAGCGCTCACACTCACGCAGCCAGCAGTACACAGGGCGACTGAGCGCGAAAGTGGCTTTTTTTTTTTTGAGGATGGGAAATCATCAAATGATCACTCCCGCCCTGGGTGGCGGCTTACGATTTTTGTACGTAAGCTGGTGCGATTTTTGGCACGCGAAGAAGTTGCTGTGTATCTATATCTGTAGTAGGTACACTCATTTGATAACTCAGAATACAGAAACATAAGTTGTTTGACACGCAAACGTGTATATAAATGAAAAAGACATTATAGATTATGTAACCTAGGGCTGATTTTTCCATAACCAGATAACTTTTATTCGAGGAATAATATTGACGTTTGACAGTTTTTCAATGAATAACTGTCAAAATTTCAAAATTATTCCTCGATTAAAGTTATCAGATGATTGAAAAATCAGCCCTTATTGTATTTTTTTTTGTATCTAGTCAATAAATAAATGTAAGTACCTATTTCAAAAGCCTTTTGTTTCTCTATATACAACCAGCACCCTAATAAATCAATCACAATCTGAATCATTTTGAAGGATATGCTAATCCATTGCTTCTTGTGTTCGAAAAAATTGTCTGCTCAGCAATTTAACTAACGCAATGAATGTCGTAAAGTTTTCATTAATTTAGCACTAACAGTAGTTAGTGCGTTACGCAATTACCCCGCCGATTTAAACTTTATGGCGGCTCTGAAGTGCGCTAGTTACGCAGTACAATGCGTGCCACGAAAGATGAGACTTGACCCCGCCTCCCCCGCTCTTTCCGCCGCCCCTATGACGTCCGGTCCCGTCCCGCACTCAGACCTCATACCGCTAAAGATACCTAAAATCGTGTTCTGCGCAAGTCAAACCACGTGGTGTGTCAAGTCTCATCTTTCGTGGCACGCATTGTACCTCACCCCTGTCTATGCATGGCATGCCTACGATTGGAGGCGCGCGGTGGCTGAAGGGGCGCGCGGGCTGCGGTATCAGCATCGGGCGACGGCGGCAGCTGCAGGGCTCACGGGCGGCGCGGGCGCGCTAGCACGTCCTCTGGCTCCGAGCGTCGCTTCACTTCAAGTCTTACCACGATCAAGGCACTGCGTTTAAAACAACTTGTATTCGTGTATTACACCAGATTGGTATTCAGTCCAAGCTTTTTATTTATTCGCTCCTGCAGCTAAGCAGTCGACGTAGAATCGTCAACATATTATGGTCCTTCGAGCCGGATGACTCGTGAATTTATTAACTGCGCACTGCGCAGCGACTCGCCTCATGTTCCGAGCCGCCATAAAGTTTGAATCGGGTTTCAGCACATTGATTATTTTCGGCGTTGCCTTGTGGTACGGTCAGCAGCAAAATTTTGCTCAATAACTGAGTGAAAAAACTGAAGTGTTAATCGACTTTTATTGCTGATTGTACCTGTGTGAATTCGACTCGCACTTGGCCGATATTTTGTTGCTCGCCCTAATTACATGGAAATAATATTAAGAGGCGAAATGTGAGTGTAAGACTATACACCGTCATCCCCTACGCGAAATAGCGTTGGCGTGATGTTACGTTTTGAGTGATTACTCGAAAAAAATTGGTGTCTCAATAAAACACTCAAAAGTTCAAGCGTGAAATAATTTTATTTACAAACAAAGTCAACAACACATAAATACACTGATTTGAACACATTCAATACTTTGTCAGTACAACAAAATACAGAGAGTACAGAAGGCAATCACATGTATGTACAGACGCCAGCACATCAAGCTACTACAATCTGTCAAATTTCTTTAATAGATCTTCAACTTTATCGCTACAATATAAGGTTCAAAGTTGATTGGGAAAATTTGACAGTTTCGGGTAGCTTGATGTGCTAGAGTCTGTACTGTACTTCATTTTTCATACCTACGGTCGGCGGTCGCGATAGGGTTGTCAACTTTGGCTGATGCACAAAAAACTATCGTGGTAGTAGCACTCGTGTCTAGTGGTTTGATTTATTGTCGAGCTTATTCTACAATATTAAAACAAAACAATAAACATAGTATTACAATACAAAGAGTTTACAGAACAAAAACATACAATTTTACATTTGTCAATTTTCACTATCGAAAATCCCTAATAACTTCAAAACGGATCACCCTATTTACACAATTTATTTTGCCCTATCCGTTTTAGACCAAAACCTATCAAATTACACTAAAAACAATACAATATCTACACAAACAAAAAATCGTGTTTTGAACTTACGTAATAGTTGGTGGCGTGAATTTACCTTACAAAAAAGTTAAGTATTTCGTTTATACTGATTCAAAATAGGTAACTATTATATAAATCGAGCTTAGATAGCCATTTTTTGTTGCATAATTTTTGGTAAAAATTATGCAACAAAAAATGGCTAACTTTTATGTTTGGATTAAAATCTGATTGTGTATTAATGAGTACAAAACTGTTTAATTTATACTACCCAAAACATAATTTAATAAGGCGCAGCCGGAAACAACGTTCCTGTTGGCACCAGGCCAGTGAGTATAAGAACGGATAACACAACGCCGACTCGCCCAACCGCCGCCATTGTCGTTCGAAGGAGACCTAGCAAAAAATTTTAAGACTTGGCTACGCCAGGTCGAAATATACATGGCGGCAAACGTATGCCACAAAAAAACGACTGAGACGAGAGCTGCAATAATATTACATTTGTTAGGAGAAGAAGGCCAAGATAAATTTGAGACGCTTGACATATCTGAACAGGAAAAGAAAAATGATGAGAAAGTGCTTCAGGTACTAAAAGATTATTGCCTCCCAAAAAGTAATGAAACAATAAGTAGACATTTCGCCGTCCCCGGAGAATAAAATGATAACTGCCATTATCCTAGTTTTAGTGTTATGTCATTTTTGGGATCTGTGGGTGTTAATACATCTACTCAATTTTTTTCGCAGTTTTTGAACAGTTATTTACGAAACAAAAAAATATTACAATAGTATTCAAAGATTTAAATCAAGTCATAAATTACGAGAATAAAGTGTTAATATAATAATATCAAAATGTATTCCCACTTTTTAGTATGACAAACAGTCATACAATTATATTCTCGTGAAAAAATATTCGACTAAATAATGATAAATGCAATTATCATTTTATTCATATTAAAATTAATTTAAAAAAATAACAGTATTTTTCTTAATTTACTATTGTTAGTCTTTTTAAATTGGTATTAATTAAAATCAGCCTTATAATAACATATTATGTGAATTAATATTACAATACTAATGAAATTATTAAGTAATATAATCTGTTACACATTTTTTTTTAATAGCCCGTAAAAAAAAAACCCGTAGAATAAAATGATACGTGACGAGTGCAATATTTGATCCTGGTCAGGCTGTATGGAGAATAAAATGATAATCGACATTATACAACTTGGACGATGATTAATTTTGACTAACTTCTTATTTTTTAAATAATATCTCTATTTTGATACTTAGGCGTATTTGATTATAACATTTAGAACAAACAAAAAATAACCTTTTTTAAAAGTTGACAATCATCTGTCTACGTCCAGTATTTAAGAAGCAATCAACGAAAACGTGTTTTTTATTTTTCCTGAAAAGTTGCATTTTTGTAGTTATCATTTTATTCTCCGGGGACGGCGATTTATTCTTTGAGAGAAATCAAAAGGAAGAAGAAAAGTTTGCAGAATATTTGTGTGAGTTGAAGAAATTATCGTTACCATGTAATTTTGGTAATCTAAGAGATAGTTTGATAAAATATCGAATAATAGGAGGTATAAAAGATACAAATTTAAAGGAAAGACTCCTCCGAGAACCAAACATAACTTTAAAACATTGTGTGAATGTCACAGCATAGAAGGTACATTTTTACGGCTGAAACATGGCCAACGATTTTCGTATAGAAGCTTTCAAACAAGATGGCGATATCTTGTGTTTTTTGGAAAGGATAGTGCAGTATTTTGAAGCAAATGAGACTAAAACTGAACAAAGATGCTCAATATTATTAATAAGTCTTCACGAGGATGTATACAAAATTCTAAAGAATATGAGTCATCCGAAGATGCCCAAGGAATTGTCATATGAGGAGCTGCAGAATTTGTTAAAACTAAGGTTCGAGAAAAAAATTTCGCATTTTAGAAAAAGGATTCAATTCGAAAAATTACAACAATTGGAAGGAGGGAGTATAGCCAAATGGTATGCTCGTGTTAGAGAATTTGCTACGAGATGCAATTTTACGAATACATTAGAAGAACGTGTTAAGGATAAATTCGTTACGAGTCTGCGTCCAGGACCAATCCAGGAAAAATTATGCGAACAAGACGTTTCCAAGTCGGTGACATTTTTAGTAGATACAGCACTGAATAAGGAAATGGCTTTGAAGGAGGTGCAGGGAGTACATCACAATATACTACATGCTACAAAACAACTGTCAACAGCTACAATCTGTCAAATTTCTTTAACCTTTTCACCGCCAACGCACACAGAACGAGATGCCTCGCCAGGCGCCAAGCTATAAACGTATAACAAAATATACAGCAAACAGTAGTGATGAGGGTCGTCATATCGATGAATGAGATTCATACGCGTTAAGTTTTATTTATATATTTTTACGAATATAAATAAAAACTGATTAAATATTTCCATATTTGTTTTATGTCATAGTATCCCTACTAAGAAAAACCAGTATAAATTATAAGCATCTAACAAAACAACAAACACAACTCAATTTTAAAGCTATAAGAAATGAGGTACTTCTCTATTTCTTTCATGACGTCATTCTTTGACTTCATTTCAAGTCCTTGGCGCTCAGAGCACGTTAAATTCAACTTTGATTAGGGATGTGGTGTGGTGTGTGATGTTTGTGTGTGTGTGTTTGACTAATATTAGGTTTGTCAGTTAGGAAAATTTAATTTATCAAATGAACACACTACAGGGTCAAAAAAATTATCTAGCGAGACTCCGTAGACGTGATAGGTGTCGATATCTAAACACGATACTGACAACTGGCAAAGATGAAATAATGACAGTTGTGAAGTTGTGATTTGAATATACGGACAATTTGAGTTGGTAGTCAATTTGATAAACAAGTGCCAAGGGCTGTGGCTAAATAATACCAGCCGCACAGGTCGATTGATCAGGTTAAGCTTCGCTTGCCACGGTTGGTCTGTGGATGGGTGGTGATCTTTATATACCAAGACATCTCCGTGCCTCGGAAAGCACGTTAAGCCGTTGGTCCCGGCTGTCATTCGTGGATCTTTGACAGTCGTTACGGGTCGTTAGAAGCCCGAAAGTCTTACAACCAGCCGTACCAAGGGAAAGTAACTATTACCATACTCAGTAACTGGGTTGTGGAGGTCAGATAGGCAGTCGCTCCATGTAGAATACTGGTATTCAGCTGCGTCCGGTTAGACTGGAAGCCGACCCCAACTTAGTTGGGAAAAGGCTAGGCAGATGATGAGCCAATCTGATAAACCATTAAATTTTCCTGACTTTACATCAGATCTTCTTTTATTAAACTTAAGAAATAAATATTTTGGTACGAACATCACTTAGCTACTTATACATAATTTATTTGTGAAATGTGTCAAGATTTTAAAATCTGCCTTGGGCAAAGTAGAATGGACGATTTTTGTACAAGGTGAGGATTGCCCGATTTCTTTCGGTATCACGTAAGGCTCCAATTTGAGTCTGAAACTTCTCGGGGAATCCCGAATGGAATCCATGAATGTATCCAGGGGTTATGGTTGTCAGACGGTTATCACACTGCACCGGAATCCGCTCCGGCGGCGTGCGGTGCTGAACATTGAATGTAGACCGTACGGAGATGCGGTGTCAATGTGTTGCACCCTGTGCTTTTTGTATACAAATCAAGATTCTACAGGCAAAGTTTTTGTCGCTTCGAAGACAGTTAAACATATTTACATATAAAATAAGTTATTTTAATTGATGATTTAATAATTAGTTGGTTTATTTATTTAAATCATAACGTTTTTGGGGCTACGCGAAATTAAAACGTTAACCTGTTTTGAAATTAATATTTAGGTTGGCAGCACTGGTGTCGCGCCATCATTGTTCCGTTTCGAACTTTCGAAGCAGTGGTGGGGGCAACACTTGCTATACGAATATTGGAAGGAATGACCGGCAGTCGGTCGTTGGATTCCGTGCGAGTAACATCTCCAGAATAGTTACAAAATAGTGGGGTAACGTGTTTGTTTACGTGTGCAGTTTAATTAAAAGTATTTTACAATGTTAAAAATAACGTACACCGGATCGGTGTTCGGTGCAGTGTGAAAACCGCCTAAAAGGCCGATTTTTATTTATTGGCGAGGTGTTTAAAACTCAAAATCTTGCTGCAAAATTATATGGCAGTCATCATTACTTTCTGCAACTTGCGTGCAAAACACTTGCAACACAAATTCAAGAACAAATCTATGGCATTTTTATTAAAATCTACAACAATAATCTATTAACTGCTACTATGATTCTACTCATCTTTTTTAACAGTTTTAGCAGCTGCCAGTTTCTTTTTACATTCTTGATAGATTCCGTCTAAGTCAAATGCTGCTTTCACATTGTCTTTTGAGAAGAGGAATCTGAAATTATAGAGAAATTAACATTATTAACAAAGGTCAAACTAAATTGACTGGCGAGACTTCACAGAAAATTAACATTATTAACGAAGGTCAAACTAAATTGGCTGGCGAGACTTCACAGAAAATTAACATTATTAACGAAGGTCAAACTAAATTGGCGAAACTTCACAGACTTGATAGGTATCGATTTTTTTATATAATAATGGATGGAAAACATGAGCAGTGGTGGCCCAGTGGTTGGTATAATAAAATAAGTATCGCTAACTAATATTATAAATGCGAAAGTAAGTTTGTTTGTTTGTCACCTTTTCACACCTAAACCATTGAACCGATCATCGTGAAATTTTCACAGAAACAGACATAGGGTACCTTTTATCCAGACAATAAGTATTCTCCCCCAGCGAAAGCACTAGGAAGTGGTGAAGGGCGGGCGTTGTAGGTCTTTTGTAATTTTGACGTTCGAAAAGTGCTGATTCTCAGCCTAGTTTTAATAAATGATTGATTTGTAAATCATAATTTTGCTTTATACGTACTTGAATAAAATTTTTATTAATTTATTAAAAAAAAAAACAATAACTTTCAACGGTCACAATTGCTTTAAACCGCTAGATGGGGCTACGTGTCTTTGGAATCATGATGGCAATATATTAAAAACCTTTGTTTTTTTTTTAATATAAGTGATACAATTTGTGAGTTTAGGGTGTAACGCGAGCGAAGCCTTGGGCAAAAGCTAGTAATAAGATAATTCTTATCTTGGTAGTACTCTGTGGTAGTACGTCCCCGAGGGATAATTTCCGACCTCCATGTGAGCAAAAGCCAGAACTATTTATAGATACTTACTTTTGCAGCTTCCCAGTGTGGTCAGCCTGTGGCCGCCGCATCTTCTCCTGTCCATCAGTCAGCACCAGCACTGTGGGTAGCTGCCGACTGGTGGGGCCATCTTGAATCCTGTACTTTGTGGCTGAGTCTGGGTATCTAAGGAGTTAGAAAGAGTTACTTCAATAAGGGCGAATTCATTCAAAATTTTATATCAAGTGAATAAATTTTGAATTTTTGACAGACTTTCCAAACTTTGTCTGATGTAAAATGTGCGACTGACAGGGTAAATGTAATATAATTATGCTTACAATTTAATTTAATTAATAGTAAACGAACAGTTCATTTTTCAAATTAAATTGCATTCGAAAATTTCCATTGGTTTCTTACCACCGTTTTCGGATATATGTAGGTGAAGTTTATTCAACTACATATTATATCCGAAAACTGTGGTTACTTATCACTTTGGGTGACTGTAGAGACGCCAGCACATAAAGATACTACAATCTGTGAAATTTCTTTAATGGATTTTCAACTTTATATCTAAAGCATAAGGTTCAATGTTGATTGGGAAAATTTGACAGTTTCGGGTAGCTTGATGTGCGTCTGTACTTGAAGTCTATAAAATAAATAAATTATGATAAAACATACCTTCCAACATCCAGCTTCCCAAACTTGAGATTCTCCAAGCTGTAGCTCGCAGACAGCTCAGCGAACACCGGAGCAAAGTTCACACAAGCCGGATGCCATGCAGCGTAGATACACACAATCCAGGTGGTGTTCTTATGGTGTTTCAGCTCGTCGTCCAGGACTTGTGGGCCACGGAAGTAGGTCACGTGTTCCGGACCCATGTACGTTGGTTCCGGGAGTAGGAGGGCAGAGAGAATGAGGATTGCACCATATGGAAGGCCATAGCTGAAAGGGGATGGAAAAGTTGAGTATTTTTAGTTGCTCAGTGGTAGGCCGTGGGTTCAAACCCAGGCAGGCGCTTATTTTGCATGGCATGGGGGTCCCACTTTGGACGGCCGCCTCACGAAACAGGTTCTCCGTCTAACTAAACAAAAGCTGCGTATAGTTACTGCAGCTTTAACTGGCTACGGATCATTCAATAAACACCTCTTTGCCATAGGAGTGACAGACAGTCCGCTGTGCAGGGCCTGCATGGAGGACGACGAGACAGCGGCACATTTGCTTCGAAACTGCCCGGTGGTCGCCACGTACAGGGCAAAGTACTTCGGTAACCCAGGTACCCTACGTGAGACGGTCAGTAACATCAAGGCGTTGTTGGCCTTCCTTGAGGAGCTGGGGTGGATCGAATAATCGATTTTCCCACCCGTACGCAAAATACGCGCATTGACGTGGAGTTGCGGACACCAGCCCGTATTACCTATTATGGCATTATCAACTGCCAACTTCCAAACTCTGGACTGTTACTAAGAAATCACTAATGGAAAAGCCAATAACACCTTGTCTGACCAAGGAATTTAACCCAGCACCCCACGCTCAGCAGTCATGCTTGTATAGAGGTAGGAGGAACAGGGTGTAAAGTTCACTCAACCTCCATAGAAAAGGGAGGATCCTCCGACCAGACGGGTGTTGTCTGGCGGGCAACTGCCCGATGATTCATGTCGGGCCGTTGTATCTATGCTAGTTGCGCGGTAAACTCTGCTTGCGCGATGCAGGATTTGCGTGACGTCAGTATGACGCGTTGTTTGCATGTGGCGTTGTAGATACCGCTACACTTGTAACCACGAGACCAACAATGCAGTTATACAGTACTCTTCTGCTTCAATCAGCCATATTATTAACCGAGTGATAATAGGTCGCTTAGTGTTTATTTTCATATGAATGCTAACTTCAAAAAAACTATGTCAGTTTGCTCTAAGCATTACTGACAAATGCATGCACTGACTGGTGAACAAGGATGCACGGGTGAATCGTAATGAAACTTTAAATAGTACAGATGACATCACATCAAGATACCTGAAACTGTTAAATTTCCCCAACCAACTTTGAACCTTATGCTTTAGCAATAAAGTTTTAAATCTATTAAAGAAATTTGACAGATTGTAGAAGCTTGATGTGCTGGGTCTTCATCACAATACGGTACTCTTTTCTGTATAAATATCGATCGACTACTTAAGTCACAGGTAAGTGTGACTTGTGTCAGACAAATGCGAGTTTAGGTCACTAAATGAAATCAAACTGTTTATTTGTGTTGTGATACATAGGTTACACACAGGTGTTTTTTATATAATTACTAGCTTCCGCCCGCGGCTTCGCCTGCAAGGCATGTCGATAAAAACTATCCTATGTCCTTCCCTAGGAGGCAATCTATCTCTCTACCAAATTTTATCAAAATCCATTCAGTGGTTTAGGGGTGAAAAGGTAACATACAGACAGACAGAGTTACTTTCGAATTTACAATATTAGTATATACTTAATATGGATATACTTAATAATGTTTATTCCATGATAAGCCATTTAGGCATACAAATGATTAAATAATATAATGAAAATATGATTATAAAATTCTAATGATTTGATATAATTCTGTTGAAGAACCACTACTACCACTTTAGTAGAAAATACTGAGTACTTTAGTCAGAAAATACTGGTATTCAGCTGCATCGGTTAGACTGGAAGCCGACCCCGAAGTGGTCGGGAAAAGTCTTAATTGACTGTGCTTAGAACCCACATTTTTTAACATCCTCCACATGAAACTAGTTCAAATAATACGAATAACCACATAAAACTGGTTAGAATTACGTTTAAATATAGGTGTATAAGAAAAATACACAAAAAAATGACTTACCGAATATCAGCATAAAACCAAAGAATTAGATTCGCAATCTTCGTATAAACGAACGAAGACGACAGATAGTTAACCATAGTAACGCTTCCCGCCTTCCTCGTCCTCAACATTACGACTATAATTAGGAAAAATAGAATTTCCGTTTCACGACTATCCAGTTCACAATCCGCACTGGGAAACAAAAAGTTGCAAATATAACCTGTTCTCTTGCACGTAACGAAAGAAAGACTTAATAAAATGTTAAACCAGTAATATGGTTTTAATAACTGCCTCAAGTCAGCTTTGTAAGACATTGTTATTAGTTAAAATTTTATTTAAATCACAATTCTGGGTTCACAGCAGTAGTAAATTGTTATGTCCGGTCCACCGCACAGATTAGATATTAGTAGCACCGCACAGATTAGGTATTTAGTAGGTCCACACTTCCACAGAGTACTTTGTACTTTTTGACAGATAAGTCCATGCAACGACCCACCACCACCACTAGTCCGGGCCACAGATTACTAATATGCACAGACTACAATATAATATGTGGTTATACCTCAGATAAAGTAGGGTTATACGTATAACACGGGCACACGGCACAAACTATATAGAGATACTATGTTCGGGCTAATAAACTTCACTTTCCACGGTGCGAATTTAAATAACAGCAAGATGGCAATATTAGTTTTTTGTAAAACTAAAAGAGACAGCTTGAGACCATAAAGGTGTTTGTTCTGGTGGAAAGGGTGATTTGAGAAGTGTCAGTTCCATGTTTGTAGTGGCTCAAGCAAAAGTATGATTTTCTACAGTCTGGAGGACTTTTCATTTGACGATTAGACCTAATTAAAAAAACCTCTATAAAAAAAACAACCGAATTCAAGAAAACCCAACTTACCTACCTAAATGTAAAAAAACATAACCCTTCCTTTTGTCTTTGCCGTAGTCTGGTAAAAAATACTTTTGTTTCGGAAGTTGGTGTCGTTGTCTTTAGTTTTATTTCAATTTTTTCCACCAACTTCCGAGACTAAAGTTATTTTTCACTTTGTTCTACTTACTTTTATCTCGTGGTCGCGTGCGCCACTTCTGAGCGTGGAGTCCTGGATTTAATTCCCGGGTTGGGTAGTGTTATTGGGTTTTTCCATTAGGAATTTCTTAGTAGTTGACAGTTTCGGGTAGCTTGATGTGCTCTCTGTGTCTGTACTTGCTCTGTGGATATTTGATAACGAGAAAAACAAGAGAAATGATATCAAAATATTTTAATATTCCAAACTTAAACCTATGTAACATCATTGTATTCTTTCAGTCTATCAAAAAATACTCTGTGGAGTTTCACTTTAGAGTAACATAATTTTTAATAAATACCCTAAATTCAGTATCTAACTTCTAAAAGCTTAAATGACTGGTCATGCCATGAATAAACACCCATTTCATACAGATTACAATGTAAGTGCCTTTTCACACGTCCCGGTTGCCGGGTACCCGGCGGCGAATGTATAGCCATGTACCTACGTTACCTTTTAAACGTACCGGCATAGTTTGCTAGTACATGGCTATACACTTCGTCGCCAGGTACCCGGCAACCGGGACGTGTCAAAAGACACTTAAAGAGAAGTGATGGACTAATATTAACTGAAATCAGAGGGGTAATTCCCGTACCAATTTTTATGAACGTTCGCATCTCAAGTCTCAATCTGTCAAAACGAACTTACGACTGGAGCCGAGTATACGCGATTCAGCGTCACCGATCGACTGTAGCAGAATATATGCGATTCAGCGTCACTGACCTGTTGAGCGTGACGGTTCAATTTCGTTCACTGTTGGCAAAAAGCGCAAAGTGCGCCTACAAAAGATTTTGACTTCATAACCTTCTAATTTATCCACATTTTTGTCTTGTTTTCGACAATCATTGTTGCCTAAATGAGATTGCGACTTTAATTTGAAAAAAATAAAATTAAAATAAATAATTTACGAGAATTGCCCTTCTGGTAATCTTTCCAGTGAACTTAGTTGACGAAACCCCAGATCAATAGGAGGACCCCTTACAAATAAACATAAATTAAAGGATTGACAAAATTTTTTTACAAAGGTATAATCGTTTCCAATCACGACCTTGTGTTGACTTTTACGTCATTGACATAAGGTTTAAATTGCAATGATTGATCGCTCGTGACATGAAAGTTATACAAAGTCGTCAAAATAGGAATAAGGTCAGTTCACACCGAGACGCGACGCTGCGCGCACACACAAAATATAACTTTATTCATTACACGAAAAGATACACATTTCATTGTGAGAATTCAGAATTACGTTGCACCACGCAGCGTATCATCGCGTCGCGCACCAGTATCGTCGCGTCGCGTCTCGGTGTGAACTGACCCATAGAACAGTGGGGTAATTGCGTAACATACTAACAGTAGTAATGGCTTTTATTTTGACAGTTCAACAACATTCATTGCGTTATTTACTTTGTTGAGCAGACAATTTTTTCGTAAATATGAAGCAATGGATTAGCAATACGCTTCAAAATGATTCAGATTGTGGTCGATGGTGTGTAACGCAATGAGGGTTTTCGTGAAAATTTACGACACCAGTTGGCACCACTGTGACAAGAGGTCTTCAAATATAAAATATATGATGACGTTCATCATTCGATTCATTCATTCGTTCATCATTCCGTCATGACTAAAGAAAATATAGGCTCTTTGACAGATGCCTGGACCTGACGTGCCAGTGCTGCCACCTAGCGAACGTCATTTCAGAAAACCCGCAATAGGGTCCCGGTCGTACTATAGATATTCAAATTGACGTGTCAGCACATTCACTAAAGCTACGGTTTCCCAAGACCGCGATGAACGCCACATTGACATAGCATCCGCAATTTACCGTCGCATGACGTCACTGAAACGTTGTTTATGAAAGTAGGTAAGTTGGTTTGTTGCCCTAGAGAGCATTTTTTGACACCGTAAAGTCAAACCCCGATGACATGTTTGTCATGACAGCTGTCACTGCGGCCGAAAGAAACCAAAGCTTAGGATGACATGTATGGTCCTTTTAGTTATTTATCTCTATGATTTTGACTGACTTGTCAGTGGCAGCAACCTAAAAGCAACCTTATTTTTAAAAGAATAAAGATCATTGTGATTTTGACAGGCTTGCCAGTGGCAGCAACCATGTTGTAAAGAGAATAAAGATCACTGTAATTTTGGCAGACTTGTCAGTGGTGCCAACCAAGCAACCTTATTTTTAAAAGAATAAAGATCACCGTGATGTTGGCAGTGCTTCAAAATCAGTGGTAAAATAACTGTGGAAGGACTGTAGGTACGGTCAGCAACAAAAGTCGATTAACACTTCAGACGATCGAGTCGATTAAAACTGAATTCTTAGTATTTTGCTCAATAAATGAGATTAAAAAAACTGAAGTGTTAATCGACTTTTGTTGCTAACTGTACACTCACGTACAATAGCAGAGACATGCAACTTTTAACAACTTACCAAAACATGACAAGATGGCGTCCAACTCAATCACTATCTTACTTTGATGCAAAGTACAGAGAGCAACTAAACATTGACTATTAATTAACAATAAAACGGAAGCTCATTGTGGCCAACCTAGAGCATTCTCTGGCCCTTTATGAGCCTTCTCCATATGCTTTTTCAACTCATGTTTTCTAACAAAATTCGCAGGGCACTTTAGACAAGGCAACCTGTACCCTTTATTGTGTCTACGCTTGGCATGCTCCGATCTTCGAGATGCCGAAATAAACTTTTCCCCACAATCTTCACATTCATACGGCCTCTCACCCGTATGCCTTCGTCTATGGTACACAGCGGCCATTTTCGAAACAAGTTTCGCGCCACAAATGTCGCATTCGAAATTTCGAACGCGGGTATGGACTACAGTATGTTCTGCCAGTCGTGCAGGGGTGTAAAACCTTTTTCCGCACCACGTACACTGATGAGGTCGTATATCCATGTGAATCCAGAGTATATGGTTTTTGAGTTGGGGTCTAGAGTTATAAGTTTTGCCACAATGGTCACAAGTGAAGGTTGCAGGGTCGCGGATGTTGGAGCGTCGATTTCTGGGTACATCTTGAGCATTAGGCTTCGCATCTGGTTCGCACTGCGATCTGTGTTCTCTATAACACCCTCTGTTGGTGAACTGTACGCCACAAGCGCGGCAAGTTCTGACTGCGTGCATTTGTGCATGGCATTCAAAGGAAGTATTTCTAGGGAAGGTCCTGCCACAATCTGTACAAGTCAACGCCCCAGCTTTGTGGGCCTTTTTGACGTGTTTTTTCAATTGTGTTTCATTTGGGCATAAGATGGGACACTTTTTACATAGGAATACAATCTCATTGTGAACAGAAGAAAGATGTTCCTGCATTTCTTTCCCTCTGACGTAGACTGAACCACAAATGAGGCAGGCCTCCTTATAACCACTATTTTTTAAATGCATATTTAGGTAGTACGGACTTAGGAATCCCTTTCCACAATCAGAACAACTGCAAGACGGTCCAGTGCGCGCCCCTCTAGGTTTCCTCTCGACAGGTTTTTTCGCGACTCGATTTTTTAACCGATTTAGGATCGTTTTGGCGTCGCTAGTGTTGTAGTCTTTGAATGTCTGTATCGAGAGGTCTGATGTTTTTATGAATGCGCAGACTGATTTGACGGACGGGACAAACACTGAGTTTGGCAAGGTAGCAATATTGACGAGAGCTTTCCGCCATAGTTTCACTGAATTCCTGACAAAGAGGCGGAATTCTTGTGCGGCGAGGGCTGTGCTGGCGCAGGCGACACACGCACCTACTGGTATTAAGGATTCTTCTTTCATCTGTAAACAATAATTAGGAAATAGTATTATTGTTAAAGTGACCCTAGCTTCTATCTCTAGCCAAGAAACACAAGGAAAACAAAGGAAATAGAGTCAAATATTGAAACCGTTAGATTTGCCTCTACCGGGCAGCAGTGCGGTTCGGAACATGAGGCGAGTCGATGCGCAGTAATAAATTCACGTGTCAGCGGATTTGAGGGATAAGGTACTGCACAGCGAGTAACGCACTTCAGAGCCGCCATAAAGTTTGAATCGGGCTGTAGGTTACGCAAAAAAGTGTCCTGACTGAGAAGAGTGAGCTCACACATCCCGCATGGAGTGATAGATACGCGTAAGCGACAATACTATTCAGATGTCATTTTCAGCGAAACAAAAACGTGACCGTATATTGACACGGCCGGGCGAATCTTATGATATAAATCTTTGAATAGATTAGGAGAGTGGGGAGCTACATCTTTTGGGGTGATAGTGAGCGAGAGTTCTACATCAGTTGGGATTATTAACCTTTTCACAAGCCTACTTCTGGTATTTTACTGTAGTTCTTCCGAAATTTCTGTTAATAGCTGACGACGTTTAGAGTCAATCTATCATTCATCATAGAAACTTGGTTTCGCACACGAAGGGTTCCGTACCACAAGGCAAAAACGCCGAAAAAAAAAAAAACACGTTTGTTGTATGGGAGCCTTAAATATTTATTTTATTCTGTTTTTAGTATTTGTTGTTATAGCGGCAACAGAAATACATCATCTGTGAAAATTTCAACTGTCTAGCTATCACGGTTAATGAGATACAGCCTGGTGACAAACAGACAGACGGACAGTGGAGTCTTAGTAATAGGGTCCCGGGATTCGTAACCGTAAAAACGATCATATATTAGGTAAGCAGGCACGCCCTTTATGCCTGGAGGCTTTTATTTAGATGTTCAGTTTACGTTTTTATCACGGTATTTTTCTGCTTGAGTATAGTATAGTTTTTGTTGGTATATGGCGTGTGCTAGCTGACATAATTATGGCATATAATAATTTAATGTTTTGTGTTTCGTAATATTGATTACTTACTATTGTATAGAATCAAGTTAACTGAACAGACAGCTGTGCTGCAGTTTGTTACGCCACTTCTTCCCAGCGAAAGGACTAGGAAGTGGTGAAGAGCGAGCGTTTTGGGGGACTGTCTTGTCATTTTGCCGTTTAAAAAGTGCTGATTCTCAGCCTAGTTTGAATAAATGACTTTTGATTTTGAACCACTTCAGTCTTTCATCAAAATAAAGCAATGCATTCTTAATAAAAACTATATTATTCTAATCTTAATTTATCAATTTTCCGAAATAGTAAGGCATAACAAGAAACATTTTTAGTCTATAGTATCAATTCACTATCACTGTTTCAAGAGCTCAGAAAAACGGTAAGGTTTTCAACTCACTTATCAAAAAACACATCTTTATTTTCTTTCTATCTTGAAGTATACTTTCTAATCCTTCTCGATGGTATTCCTAAGTCTTCTCGTCACAGGATTCATTTCTCGTTTCGAGGGCTGCACTTCAACCACAGAGTAATGCACGGATAAGTAATGCTTCTTTAACTCACACGGTCTGACAAAGCGAGCCGCACACTGCTCACAGGCGTGTTTCAAATCCTTCGTTCCTCTGTGGCGTCTTTTTATATGATCCAGTCTCCTTGAGGAAGAGAGGAATCTGTCCCCACAATGCTCACATTTGTAAGGCCTTTCACCGGTGTGAATTCTCTGGTGTAATTGGAAGCCTAACTCTGTTGTTAGTTGAGCCCCACAGCAGCACTGGAAGACCTTTCGCTCAGTTTTATGCACCTTTTCGTGAGACCGCAAATGAGCTAATGTGGAAGTTCGTTTCCCGCAGGTTTGGCAAACATAAGGCAGAATGTTGAGGTGTTTTTGGATAATATGTATTCTGAGGGACGGTTTCCTGTTGTAAGTCACACCACAGTGATCGCAAGTAAAGAATTTGAACTCGACTGATGGTCTGTGTAAGAATTCGCATGTTTGTTGATGGTATTTGAAACATTTGACGTTGTCGAAGCTCATGTTGCAGGAGCTGCAATGGAACAGCGAGTGGGAGTGCACGTGAGCTCTCAGGGCTCTTTCGTTAACATAACTGTTACCACAGTGACTGCAAGAGTGCATAAGTTTGCCGTGAGCCTCATCGACATGCTGTATCATAAACTGTTCTTCATCAAACAATTTGTTACAAACATTACATTCGAATACGTGCACGTTGTGATTCTTCGACAAATGTTTGGCCAATTTTTTCTTGTGAATGACCATTCTACAACGGCGACAGGCTCGCGTAAGCGTGTTTCTTAGATGTGAGTTCAAATAATCTGGCGTCGAGAATTTCTTGCCACAATAAGGACACTTGCACGATTCTTTAATCAAGCCTTGCGGACGTCTGGGTTTCCGAGTTTTCACTGGTTTAACCCATTTCATATTTAACCTGTCGACAGCATCCTTTGTCGTAGAAACTCTGGCGATTTGGTCTTTCACTATAGTTTTTTCGTCGTTATAGAGGATGATGTAGGCTTTATCATCTTCAGTGGGAATCGGAAGATGGGAGATGTAGTTGGATCCTTCTGTCCAATGGTGTGCCGACAGTGCACAGAGGTTCTTGAAGGTAATGGCTGCGAGGGTGTCGTCGGAACAGCTCCGGCATATGCCGCAGGGGAGCGCGGGGTCCAACTCCATCTGAAACGACGTTTTCAATCAGTCCGCTCCTCTTGTTAAGTTGGTGTTGGTAACATGATCCCCGGTCCAAGCGTGGGAAGGGAACAATGGGGTGGTGGTAACGTGGCCAATCTTTGGATAAGTTGAGTGTCTGGCCAATCATTGGATGTGAGTTGGCAATTATAAAGTATAGCTTAAAACGAGCTTAGACGGGTTTATAATGGACTAGCTGAGCCCGCGACTTCGTTCGCGTCCATGTTGGATTTTAGATTTTATTGGTTTTAATTATTTTTGCGCGAAAGTCTAATTCCTTTTCCAAAATAAAATAATAATAAGCCTAAGTTACTGCAACTTATAACACCAGCTATCTCGGTATGAAGAGATGGTCACCCATCCACAGACCAACTGCGGCAAGCGTAGCTTAACCTGATCGATCAACCTGTGCGGCTGTTATTATTTAGACACGGTTTGTTTTATTTATTAGAGAAGTATGGAAGAAAAAGACATGACGCGCCGACCCCAAATAAATTGGTATCCTTAAGGGTATATAGGAGGATGGTGATGATGAAGTCAGACATTACATAATAAAAGCAGTGTGTATAATTTTGTTATCTTTATTGTAAACATACATTTATGTACAGTTTTCTTACTCGCGTATTTATTTACCCCCCTACTAATAAACGTTGTATAGCGTCTGTATAGTTACATAACGTTTTTACTTCTTCTTTCGAAAGTCAAATTACTGACGAGTGAAAGAGAGAAATCGGTGTGTAACTATTCATCTGATATAATACGTTTATTAGTAAGGCGTTAAAGTTTTAAAATTTATACAACATTATAAGGCATTCTGAGGTATCACTTCGGAGATAGGTCATTCCTATACAAAAAATGTTTTTCTCTATCTTAAATTCAGTTATTGTTTCGGTACATATGTATTAATTAATTAATTATTTATGACATAGGTTTAATTGAAATAATTGTATTTAAATAAGTAATAATTATAGTCTAAATAAATTCAATACATAATTATTAATTCATTAATTAAATAATTGTATTGTAAAATCTCGTAAAAATCCCAAAGTAACATGTTTTTTCAAAGTACACATGGTGCCAGGGACATCGACGCGCAAACTGAAACCACGAATTCAGCGCATGATTTTAGACCTCCTAGTGTAGAAATAATTAGTCGGTCATTAAAAATCGGTTGTCTGTAAAGTCGGTTTACTGACGATAGTTGAACGTGACAACGTCATAAGAAAATACTGAGGGAATAGTTGCATTGCATTTGTTAATATTCGCTTGCACTTCAAGCCGCCATGGAACGCTACAGAGCGAGGCCGCGAGGTAACGCTACATGAGTCATGTTTTTTCGTGAGTGCAACCAGCTTCATCGATTTATTAGACGTAGTCACGTCAAAAATAAATTAGTTGATCAGTTATTTATTCCGGTCGAATCCCCCGAAACTTTTTACCACTCTGACTACGGGATAGATTTTTGACGTGACAACGTCTAATAAATCGATGAAGCTGGCTGCACACACGAAAAAACATGACTCATGTAGCGTTACCTCGCGGCCTTGCTCTGTAGCGTTGTAGCGTTCCATGGCGGCTTGAAGTGCAAGCGAGAGCGCGGAACGAGCGATGAGAGACAGATGATGTCGAACGCTGCCGAATCGGCCTCCGCGTTCGGCAATTTCATTATTGTTTTGTTATGACGTTGTCACGTTAAACTATCGTCCGTAAACCGACTATACAGACAACCGATTTTTTTAATACATTTTCACCGCGTATTGCACTTTCTAGAAACAACGGATTATTTTTTATAACCGTCAAAAAATATTCTAGGGTAGAGGGTCTCATCATCATTTCAGCCGAAAGACGTCCACTGCTGGACATAGGCCTCCCCCAAGCACCTCCACTTCGACCGGTTCTGTGCTTCTCGCATCCAAAGGGTTTCCTGTTTCCACAAGGGTCTAGATTTCTAGAATTATGCTGAATTTATAGTTGCGGTTTGCACGTCTTTGTTCTTGCTACTCTTTATTTCTTAACAGAAATCATTACGAGTCATTGTAGAAAGAGTACATCGGGGTAATGGCGTAACACTAACAATTGCAATGGCGTTCATTTTGACAATTCGACAACATTCATTGCGTTACTTACGTTGGCGAGCAGGCGAATTTTCGAAACATGAATCAATGGATAGGAATTTAGGACTGTGAAAGAAAGTGTGTTACGTAATTGGAGAGCTGGTATGGATATCATAAAATTTGATAACGCATAAAAAACCATTTAGTTTTCAAGTTATTATCACACTTCTGCCGTAATCGAGGCATTTCTTAGATTTTATCCTTCTTTTCGGTCCCCTTAGCTTTTTCGCTTCCGTATGCTTTTTCAAATGCCTTTCATAGCCCCTTCTTGAGCTGTACTTGGCACCGCAGTAACATACATGTCTATCTGTGATTTTCTCGTGCGTAGTTCCATGTTCGATCAAATGCGCGCGACTCGAGAACTTCTTTCCACAAGTGTGACACTGGAAGACCCAACCAACAGTGTGCCTTAACTTTATATGCATTTTTAAACAGTTTTTCTTATTGTATTCCACTTTGCAGTAGTCACAAATGAATTTCAGCTTCATATCTTTGTGTTGGACACAGATTTTCTTGTGTTTAGAGAAACAAACGCGGTTCGGAAGTTTTTTTCCGCATCCACAGATGATAGGTTTGTGTTTAATGTTCATATGTTTGTTCAAGTACCCCGAATTTGCGAACGTTTCATGACACTCGAGACATTCTTCTGGTCCTTTCTCGTGTTTGAGTTTATGTGATGAAAGAGCGGTTTCTTTTTCAAAACTTTCTAAGCAAATCGGGCAAGCGAATAGAGCCAAATTGTGCTCCTGTGTACAGTGCTGCACATAGTCGGAAATATCTAGTATTTTATAGCAGAATCTGCAGATTTTTTTACGAAATTCACGTAAATGCATATTGAATTTGAAGAAACATTGAAATCGGGTGGTACAATTAGGACAAGACATTTTGGGTTTTCCTTTGGCTATCATCCCTTGCCCGCTCTGACCCTCTGTATCGACTTGAACCAATCGACTTCTGTAGATCTTTTGCCGGCGAAGCCGCAATTTAAAACTCTGCAGAGCCTCTTTTCGCGTTGTTATCTTATTAACGTGACATCTAGAAGTGTCCGTATACGTTTCTATGTCATTACCGATTTCTATATAAACATTTTTAGCTTTATTTGAGGGTATTAGCATAACCAAAAAGTCTGAGATCTCGTTCCAGCGTTTTGCGGACTCCTTGCAAAGTTTTATGAAGGGTACTATTGATGTTAGGTCCCGACTGCACCGGAGGCAGAGTTTGTTAGGCAGCGTTGTTGTGTACTCGACCTAAAACAATGAGCTTTTGGTCTTCAATGTGTCCTTTATCTTCAATATGCAATTACACGGTAAAGTATACAAATGCGTTTGTTGCGAATTTCCGCCGCATAACGTATCGGTATCTTTAAAGAATTAAAAGGAGATTAAGAGATATATGTTTTTTAGACGATATAAAACGTATGATAGGCTTTTGTAATTTGTAACATCCTTGCTTTTCCAGTGTCCGACAAGGCTAAACAGTTAGTTATAACTGTTATATACATATAACACATACTCAAAAAGTTTGTGTTTTTCTGCACTTGGGCGATGTAGTCGCTAAGCGACAAAACACTATGAAGAAAAAAAAAAAATTAAGAAGATCTTTAACGCTCTACGCGTTCAGTATAATAATGGATTTAGAATGTTGCTGGGGCTTCCGCGCTTCTGTAGTTCGCAGATGTTCGCGGAAGCCCGTGTGAGACGATTTTCATGCTATAATGAGAAAGAGGGCGGCGTCAATTATGGGTAGGTTGCGTAGAAGCCCCAACAGCATCCTGAAGACATTGGTTGGCAAGGTGGACAACCCGTTTATTAGGCACTGGATGCAGAGGCACGTGCCGACATGTGTTGAGCAACGTAGTTATTAGTTGTTGTTAGGTTAGTTTGTAAGTTTTACTAACAAAGTTTTTAAGTTGTTGTTACTATATGGATTGCATGTATTTTTTTTATATCATATGTGATCCGCAATAAACGATATTATTATTATTATTTAAGAACTTTCTGTAAGTACCTAATTTAAGTTTATTGTTACTAACACCTATGGATATAATTTTCGAATCCGAAATAAACATATTTGATTTTATTTAAGGGTTTATTTTTTAACAAGTGATTATTTGTAAGACCTACGTCGTGAAACGGACGGATAGCATATTCAGAATCATTTTTAAGGATATTATTAATGCATTGCTTCATATGTTCGAAAAATTTGTCTTGTCAACTACGTAAACAACGCAATGAATGCTGTTGAACTGTCAAAATCAAAACCATTGCTACTGATAGTGTGTTACGCAAATACCCCTCTGGGTCTATAGAAAAACCATGTTCGTAACGAGGCCGTATTAATATTCCGTGTAAAAATACCTAATAAAATTTCATACGGCTAAGCGACCTCCGTCACTCTTTTAGCAGGTGTATTCTCACACTCCTGATGCTTCCTACTATGATAAAGCAACCCCCTACAGCTGCTAAACTTCTGATGACAATCATTACACTCAAACTGCAATAAAGGCTCTTTTCCTTTGCTATGGACCGTATTCACATGCTTTTTCAGCCTATAAGGCAGTCTGAACCTCGCTGGACAGAACTCACAAGCGTGTTTCAGAACTATTTCAGACTCTCTATGACATTTTCTGATGTGTTCTGACCGTCTTGAAGACGCTGAGAATGATTCTCCGCAGAATTTACAGGGGTAGGGACGTTCGCCAGTGTGTAAGCGAACATGTTGAATGTAACCTAACTTTGTTTTTAACATGATGCCGCAATGCCCACACTGATAAGACTCGGTCGACTCGTGTTTTTTAACGTGAGTGGTCATGTGAGCTGCGGCGAGTAACTTCCCGCAGTAAATACAAGGCCGGTGAGTATTTTTCATGTGCACGATTTGTATGTGTGCAGCAACGAACTTCTTGCCAGCGAATTTCTTCTTGCAGTAGTCACAAATGCATTCAGAGTCCGCGCTTCCTCGCATACCAACTTTGATGATTTTATTCCTCTTTTTAACCGTTATAGTCGCTTTGCTTTTCGTCTTGTGTATGTCTAAGCGTGTTTTGTCGAGATCACAGCAGCGTTTGACGTGGTAATGATAGCACTTCTGGTTTCTGAAGAGTTCGTCACAGCCAGGACATGTTTTTGGGGTGTGGACTGACAGATGGGCGTAGTACGCATGCTGGCTTTGGAAGTTCCGGCCACATTCGCCACAGGTACATGCTCCAGATGCATGGGCCTTTGATAGATGCATCTTATACTGCATATAAGTACGGAACATTGCTGGGCATTTTTTACAGTCATACGGCTCTCGGTTATGAGTATCAATCAAATGCAAAATCAACTCCTGTCGCGTCATAATATTAGCGCAAATGTGGCAAGCATGTTGGTTGTTGGACGACTCCTTCAAATGTTGGCACAGGTGTTGGGCATACAAGAACCGCTTACCACAGCCCGGGCACTGACATTTGTGACTTTTAATGTTCTCACACCTACTTTTCTTCTTTGGCAATTTTGGTGGTTCAGTGAAAACAGGCTTTTTTGGTTCATTGTCATGCTTGGTAATAGATATTGAATTTTCAGAGAGTATGGCTATAATTCGGTTATTAAAGGCAGTTTGATCTGGTATGCTGTTCAGGAGTTCCACAGTGGTCTCCCACTGTGTGGCAGCAGTTCGGCATTGGGTCCTGAAGTCTGCTGCTTGGAGTGCTGACACTGAGCATACGGAGCACAGTCCTAGAGGCAGGTCATCATCCAGCCGCACCTGCAACCACCGTACTAGTCAAACGGCCAATAGCTGTATTCCTCGTGTTGGTTTTATATCTATTTAGGGCTTATGTTGTTGTTGGGTAAATTCTTGAATCAATTTCATACATGGACTTAAGTTTTGTGATGTGACAGCTGACAGCAGAGTTGCGTATTAATGAAAGACTAGCTGTGTCCGCGATTTCATTCGCGTGCAGGTCATACAACATCTGTTTTAATTTGCGCAGAACCCTAATTCTTTTTCTAAATTAAAAGTAGCCTAAGTTAGTCCCTTAAAACATCAGGCTATCTCCCGGTGAAAGTCCCGTCAAAATCGGTCTAGCCGTTTCGGATTAGCCGGAAAAACAGACAGACTATTTTTTTAAATTGTTTTCTTCTTATAAATAAGTACCATAATACTTTCATATGCATTTAGGAAAAAGCTGTTATTTTGAGATTGTTAGAAATTTTGGTTAAGTATCGGCTTAGCCCAAGTCATGTATATCTTGATATTTTAGTTTACCATTGATAAAAAATAGAGTGAAGTAGATTATCCCATTTTATACAGCAGTTTATTTTTCACACACAGTTACAGCATGTCGATTCTGTTAAAATTTCACTGTGAAACTTGCGTGGAGTGAGCTGTCAGTGTCATCCCGCTGATGATTTTAGTAAATTTATTTATTGATCGAGATTTTAGTAATATTTTTATGCTAATTCTATTGATCATTTTATTATTTATTGTTCGTGCGTGCGTCGCGCTCGCACCTCAGGCTATAAAACGATAGTCTAGAAAAAAAAAAGAAACAACATGAGGTTCCTTCTGACTAAGTTTCTGTTTTGCCATTTTAAAGCCCCACAAAATGGTAATCTTTTGACAACTAAAATACTAGCTTTGAAATTACATATATAAAATGATCAATAGAATTAGCATAAAAATATTATTAAAATTTCGATTATGATTGTAAATGTATGCTTGGTCAATCCCTAGTATCTGGTGGGATGACCCTGACTGCTCACTCCACATTCACTTCACCTAAGTTTTCACAGTGAGATGGTTACAGAATCGCACTGCAGTTTATTATTTTAGTGATTGTTAATTTTGAGTTCCAAAAATGGATTATACCTATAAGTAGAGTTACATGAATATTTCAAATTCACTGATTTGAGTAAATGAGTATACTAGGTACAGACGCCAGGTCGCCAGCACATCAAGCTACCCGAAACTGTCAAATTTTCCCAATCAACTTTGAACCTTATACCTTAGCAATAAAGTTGAAAATCTATTAAAGAAATTTGACAGATTTTAGTAGCTTGATGTGCTGGCGTCTGTACAGTAGAGCGTCGACTATCCGAATTTTGGTCTACCAAACTTCTAGTAGTCATTCAATTACTAAGTAAATGCAATTAGATTATTATTTCATATTTTTCCATACTGTCGCCTTACGAGTGAAAAACTCAGGAATGTAAGTAGCATTTTATGCATTTCGGACAATCTTAATTATAGTATCAAACAGTTCATAACAAACTACATATTATATTATGGTTTTATTGGAGAAGTATTTCATACAGTTTGATTATATGAATAAATCAGTTTTCCAAACACCAGTGTTTTTTTTTTATTGTAATTAGTTTGGATAATCACTGGCACTACTGTATTTATTACACACTACACAATGGGCCATGTATGAAAATATTAAATTGTCTCGATTTTTTTTCTGCGCTTATGAATAAGCTAATACTATCTACAAAAAAAGTATCAGATTTATCTGATTAGTATTTCCAGAGAAATAAATTAAATTCTGTTAGAGGCGGCCATCGACAGTAACCCACGGATTTTTATTCAATTTCCTTAGCCTACTCAATTAAAAAGTAAAAACTTGTCAATTTGTCATAACATAACCTCACTTTTCACCTCTTGCTTTGTGTTTGTTTGCGATTTTATGGATATATCTTTACGACGACCCTCACGCTTTGAATAAAATAAAGATAAATCGTATCGTAATCGTAAAGATATATCCATAAAATCGCAAACAAACACAAAGCAAGAGGTGAAAAGTGAGGTTATGTTATGACAAATTGACAAGTTTTTACTTTTTAATTGAGTAGGCTAAGGAAATTGAATAAAAATCCGTGGGTTACTGTCGATGGCCGCCTCTAACAGAATTTAATTTATTTCTCTGGAAATACTAATCAGATAAATCTGATACTTTTTTTGTAGATAGTATTAGCTTATTCATAAGCGCAGAAAAAAAATCGAGACAATTTAATATTTTCATACATGACCCATTGGCACTACTGTATTTATAATTTATGTTCTGTGAATGTCCGACAGTTGATCATTTGGTTAGGCATATTTAATTAATTATCCTTAACCAAAATAACAACAGTACCTACCAAGTGCATAGAATATTTCCTACCAAGATGAGTTAGCAACAATGTGAAAATTTATTTTGAGTATTGCCGAGAAATAATATTTTCATCGAGCTAGGTTAAGTAAGTTGATTGCCAGCATAATGTCTGGCAGACTTCATTAAAATATTTATTAGTTTATACTTTATAGGTAAGTACTGGTAAGATAATACATCATTGCTGGTAAGTATTTAAAACTTGAAAAACTGTTGTTGGTTGAATTTACAAAGCCAGTTATGGCTCAAACTTATTTTTTTGGTATAAAATATACAGAAATTATTTAAATTCGTAGTAAATATGTGTAATAATTTATTTGGTCAGTGGGTCGTCGGTTTAAATTATTCTACCTAATAACCTAACGCTCTAATGCTGCAAGCTGTAACCTATTGTACTTGTAAGACATGACGTCATAGCAGACCCCGTAAACGCCTACATTATGGAAGGCGAAGAACATTGACTTCTAAATTACTAGCGGCGAAGAATAAAAGAATTTAAAACATTTAGGAAGGATCGGGATTATTTAAAAGTATAAACAAACGATTGAATAATAATAAAGCAGCAACATCAAACGAGATGACGGAAAAAGATTAATTTTAATTTTCTTCAATTTCTCATAGCGGCCATCTTGCGACCAAGGCGGCGGGAAGACGCCGTTCCGTTTTGCACAGAAAATAAACAAATCGTTTGATGCTGAGCTTGTAGATATGCCAAAAATATCGTACCTCGACTCCTGTGATGACTTCTAGCAGCTCAGCAAGCGTCACAGGCTTATCCCCGTCCATCATAACCGTATCTTCTAAATGAACTTGTCCCTCTGTGGTATCTCCCATACATATTCGGCATCTATCTGACCCGTCTCCACGCACTATATGGGACACTAATGCCTTTATATCCACTTGGCGGCTCATTTTTGGTATTCTTTACAGTAATGAATAGTATTTTCGCAGATTTTTTAATAATTTTCTCTTTAATTCTGAATTTAGTACGTCACATGCGCCGCTGTGAAGATTTTTTTGACGTTTCGAATTAGAGAAGTGCGTGGAAGTTTTACATGTCAAAATATTGTCTAAATCGATTAGAATAAACCGAGTAGGCAAGTATGTATCTATATTTTTCAATCTCTGTGCACATAAACAAAACAAAGGCAAAATAAGTCAAACTCACTGCTCTGCTTACTCTTATGCACAATATTGGAGTCATTCTATTTTATAAACTTGAGAAACTAACTTAAAATATACATTATTTATTTATGTATATTGTATAGCTAACTATTTACAGTAGATACTAAATGAAATGACTAACTAACTTAATATACCAATGAATACAAAAACAAAGGACACTTAGGCGTCGAAGTACAGTTACGTAGTAGTTTGCTTTGGTTATGATTTTAAAACGAAAAGCAGCTCTTTTGAGCTTGATCTTTTTTAGCCTTGTAAGTTTGATATTTATTTCACTGTTGTGTCGTATTATATAAGATAAGAGTAACTAAACACTGGGATTTGATCCATCCACATACCAGTAGTCTATTTTGTATTGTTTTTTTTGCTTTTGCCAAAAAACAATACAAAACAAACAAGAGCTAGAAGATAAAAATAGTGTACTATTTATCTTCTAGCTCTAACTATCATGGACAAAGTAAATAATATGTTCCTTGATCATGGATGAGCACGGATAAATTATTTAAAAAAAAAACTAAAAATGAATAAACAAAAAAATGGTTTTTTTTTGAAAAAAAAAAAACAGCTGTTCCCTACATTTTGTCCAGTTATGCGAACAGAAAATGTATAGAGAGGCTGGTTTTATTTTCTCGATTTCAGTGTTGGTCTCTTAGTAAAAGTTGTTCATTTTCATGAGTACTACACTCTCTTAAAGTACGTCCCTCGTTTAACCTAACACACTGTATAAGTAGTATTGTATCTAACGGAACTCTGCGAGTTGGTTTCGGCCCCTCTCGTAGGTATTCCTTCCAAAGATTCGGGATACTCACCCTCAGGGTCTCAAAAAATGTCAACCGTAATTTATTTTATTAAATGTGCATGATTTGTGTTATTTCATCAAGCCAAAGCCATGTTAGATAATAATTTTAAAATTATTCGATTCCACAAGGACCATAATGATTTAATCGATATTACGCAGTATCTCAGGTCCTTCTCTAAAAGAAACCGTTCCTTTTCTCTTCAACAGCCAATCAGAACCACGTTTAGTTACTACACCAAAACTTTGAATACCCGTCATAGTGACATTCAATTCTCCACTGATTATTACAAAAATAATATTAGCTGATTTGGAATTAATTATTGAATCAAAATACACGATGTAAAGGAATTTATTGTTTCTGCTGGTCGATTCTGTAAAAATCTCACCGTGAAAACTTAGGTGATGTGAGTTTGCTTTTGCTAGAAATTAACTTTTATTGACAGCTCACTCCACGCTCACTTCACCCAAGTTTTCACAGTGAGATGGTTACAGAATCCCACTGCTGTTTAGCAATAAATTCTTATTCATGCTTCGAAGTAGATTTGAATAAAATAAATCTTAATTTTACCCATTTTGAGGCAACGTAACAAAGTTTTTAAGTATAGCAACCCATCTTAAGTCAGCTGTCAAAGTGTTCTGTCAAAGTCATTCTTTTCATATTTCATTCGGTTTTGTTTGTGGAAAAATCTAAGTCAAAATGGTAATTTAATTTCATTTTTCTGGGATAATCCTTGATATTTTCGCATTTTAATTAACACAGGTTAAAAGAGCATGGTGTAAATAATACGGCCGCACCGATATTTTGTGTGATTTGTGTGTATTTTCTTGTGAAAAAGTGATACAAAAAGTTGAGGGTTAAACTTCGAGAAATTACCTATTTTTGTGGATTCTGACTAATTTTCTCGTGAAATACAGCCGCTATGGGTATGAAAGAGTGTTCCCATCACTATTATTACAGCGAATCATGTTAAAAAGTGCTATTTTATTGAAAAAATATTTAAAAAATATCCGGCATTTACTCGATGTTCATTTGTCATTCATTGTCTATGAAAGTATGATTTCAGAATCACAAATGTTCATGTGACCCGCGATAAAACCTTTAAATACTTAAATTAAAACCTCTTTGTCTACATTTATGGACATAGTAACATGTAATACATCCTTTAAAACTTTAAATTACAATATTTCCATATCTAATGTGGAATAAAACACTGAAATATTTTCTCTCTACTTTACATTATAAATACACACAATACTTTTATTCAGTCAGCTCTTCATAACAGTCTTAATTGCAATACCTATCGAATTTCCACACCAGATTTAATTGTAAAATAAATAGTGCAGTTTTTATTACAATGGGTGCAGTTCCAGGATTTGTCAACACCAGAGTCCTGTATTTTTAAGATATAAATCATCACCATCATCAAATAGGGGTTAATTATTGTTGTATTTTTGAGTTTATGGAAGACTGGTGCCACGGGCTTTTTTTAAAGGCTTTGCAAGGCTTGACAAATCGCCACAGACATAAATATTTGCCCCCCTTGATCAAAAACCTAGATCTGTGTCTGTCACCATAGCATACTTTGGTTGGAGTGTATGTAACAGGGCACTCAGGAAAAAAGACTTACTTAGAAATATTTAAATAAAAAAAAGGCTACAAGGGTCTTCGTGTTTTTTGTCTCAGACCAGCTGTTTGTCGTAAAAATGGTGTCAAAGGAATGCTGTTACAGAGGCATTTGGAACTTGTGATTTTTTTTTGATTTTTCAGAAATCTTGAGATTCTCAATAATTCTATCGTACAGAACACATACATATAAGACATTATTGTCTATGATCAATGGTTCAAACCCTGGTTTTGTATCCTCTGACCAAAAGTTATACAGTAGACCACTAAACAAATAACACTACCTGCTGAGCCCCACAATATACACCAAACTTTGTCTCATACACTTTCATCATATCGAAAGCAGTACTAAAACAGTAATTACAATTATATTACAGCAACCACAGATTCTATTGCTGAAGGATGGGACGGACCAGTCGCAGGGCAAACCGCAACTCATCTCAAACATCAATGCCTGCCAACTTGTTGTCGATGCTGTAAGTATATGTAACATATTTTGTGCAATATTATTATCATTTGGATAGACTGGAAGCCGACCCAAACATAGTTGGGAAAAGGCAAGGCAGATTGATTGCTATTATTGGAAAATGGAAATACTGTGAGTGAAGCTGATTGAATGAACATGTATTTCTTGCACAGACTGAAATATAACCCTAATAAATTGTCTATGACATAAGCTCAAAAAAAATAAGTAAAAAAATTAATGAGGCCAAAAGGTGGTAATACGTCAATGCGCGTATTTTGCGTACGGAGACCAAAAGGTGTTAATCATATCAAACCTCTGATAAAATAGGGTTGCAACTCGAAAAAGTCATTTACAGGAATTTTCAGGTTGAAGTAAGATCACATAATAATAATAGTGTAAGAGTAAAGACGAGTTTATTTTCGATTTTCTAAAAAATCCAGGTTTTTGGAGTTGTAACCCTATTTTATTGGAGGTGCGATATGTCGACACAAGAAAAATCACAGTAAGTTTAGTGGTTATCACTGTTGCTCTCTCAATAAAAAGATACATTGTAAGCCAATGATTATAACAAACGGATCCAATTTCTGAAGAGCTGTGTGGATCATGATAGTAGACATGAGGCTTACAATTATAACTACCATAAAATAATTTACCCAATCCTTACCAACAACTTCTTAATGCCCCTACCTCACCATTATCTATGTTACCTGGAACCAACAAAAAATCATCACATTTTGTTTTACCCACTTTATTCAATTTTTAACCCTAATAAACTTTTAAAAGTCATTATTCACTTTTCGAAATTTTTATCAATGTCACTCATACTGCTCATTACCGACTTGACCCCATTTTTGTCAACATTACCCTTCATTACCAACTTTACCCTCACCTGATTACCAACTTTACCCTCACCTGATTATCAACTTTACCCTCACCTAATTACCAACTTTACCCTTCACATTTACCAGTTTTACTTAAACATTAACAACCCATACCTAAAAATCTTACCAACATAGACAAGTAGGATGCCAGGGATATCGACGCGCAAACGAAACTAACCATTAGTTCTCAGTACATGAATTTACATGTATCGTAGATTTAATTCGACGATTATCAAAAAAAAAAAAAACTTGCCATTTCATAGACAAGTGCAATCAATACCTATGTGATGAAAATGTATGGAACACGAAATTTAAAAAAAATACTTAACCCACAAGAAATTGCAACGCAACCCTGCGTTAGCCTGTCAGAATCATGCCGAATCCATGGTAGATTGCGCGTCGATGTCCCTGTCACACTGTATAGGGAAGGTGAGGACTTCCCTCCTTCCACTTATCCCTATCTACTGCTGTATGTGGCCAATCTTTTAGAAAACAGTCAATTTATTTATTTATTTATTTGAATAACATGGGAGACTTACAGCTAAAACAAACAGATCAAGGACAGTACATTAGTCTGAAAGCCAATTACAGGTCTCCACTTATAAAATACAGAGAAGAAAAAGTAAATTCTGAGGACATTCACACCAAGTTACTACCTATAAACTACAGCATAATTACTATGTTGCTCGCACTGCATAACAACCATCATAACAAAATGAATTACATGAAAAAGTTACCGCTTAAGCACTTCCTGGCTGACGATACACTAGTTAGGAACGGATCAATATCGTACTGTTTACAAAGCTAAGTCAAGTTCGTCCCGTCAACTTCTGTATTATATTATCTTTTACCAAGCACCCAATTATTTGTTTCAAGGTCCGCACCACCCTCGGCCCTCGTGGCATGGACAAACTCATTGTAGATCACAACGGCAAAGCGGTGATCTCCAACGATGGAGCTACAATCATGAAGCTTTTGGACATTGTGCACCCTGCTGCCAAGACTTTGGTGGATATCGCCAAGTCACAGGATGCTGAGGTTTGTGACCTTAATTTTGGTTTATAATTGAAATTGCAAGTGCCCAACGTTAATATAGAATAGTTCGTTCTAGGCGCGGTTTAACAAGTGAGGGATCGTGAGTTTGAAACCCATCAAGCGCTTTAACCTTTTGACCGCCACAGCCATGTATAGATGACAAACCAAAATGTGTCCAGCACGCCACGGTTCGACTACATAACAGACTTTGACGCCCGCCGTGAGCACGAATAGGATAGAATATTTATTTGCCAGAAACATGGTGTTTACATAGGTGTTCATAACATTGCATAGTGCTACATGTCTCACCGTTTTAACGATATGCAAAAACAAATAACAATTTACAATTAAAGGCAGGCACAAAATACCAATTTAAGTGCATTTGCATTACATTCATTTTAAAATTTAAATATTATTACAATTAGTATATTAATATTACCTATATAATACCTAGATACTACATACTTCCATTTTTACTATATTATTATTAATAAATAAAACAATACATTTAACAATTATTATCACATAATTTAAATATTTACTGATGCCTGTATTTTGATGCCAGTTCAAGAGAAAAAAAATTACAGGGACATTTTGCAATGGATATTTTGCACGTTTTTGATATTTTGACGTGTGGCGGTCAAAAGGTACAAGAACTTTTCCCTAGCACAAACATAAGTTGAGAAATAAATAAATAAATAAATAATCAGCTTAGTTCAAGTGTTTTATTTTGTCGCTTATCAACACCATGTGAGCATACTTGACTGTAAGTATTTTGAAATGGCCAATGAAAAACATCTTAACAGCTAACAATATTAGCCGATGATTATAACATACGGATCCAATTTCTGAATGGTTGTGAGGATCATGATAGTAGAAATGAGGCTAATCATAAAAAAAAAACAAAGTAACATATCACCACGCCTGTAATTCCTTAAAGGTACGGCAGAGGTGTACTCATGACGACATAAGCTATACATTTCCAGTATAAGCTGACTTCTCTTTGTACAAAAACCTACAACGCGAGGTCAGCTAAAACTCTTGACAATTCAAAAGTGCCTGTGAATGGTTTAATTAAAATAAATGCTTTGAGTTTGGAAATGTATAGCTTGATATGTCGTCAAACACAGACAAACAAAAAGATAGAAAGAAGTATAAAAAAATATGAATAAAACACGGATACATTATGGTTTCTCTATTTTCAGGTTGGCGATGGCACTACATCAGTCGTCATCTTGGCAGGAGAACTTCTGAAGAGGCTCAAGCCATTTGTTGAAGAGGGTATGTCAAAGTTTATTATAAAATTGAAAATGTTTTTGTACCTGCTAAACATGTTACACTAGTTTATGCTAACGCCAAGTTAAATAACGCCTAGTAAGAATTAGGTAATTCCTAACGTAAGAAATCCCTAAGAAAGACGCCCGTTTGACCATTCGTTTCTCAGAAGGCAACTCGTAAGATTTGAAAACTACAACTTTGACACACTTGTCTGTGGTTTTTAAGGCAAGTTCAGTTATTTTGGCGATTCCGTGCTCTCTGGATACATATTTTAATGAAAAGCCAATGATTATAACAACGGATCCAATTTCTGACATCCAATGAGGATCACATTATTGTCTATGAGGCTTTTCCCACTCTTATAATTAACTAGCGGTCGCCCGCGGCTCCGCTCGCGTGGTCCCGCTTTTCTGTTGAAATTTTTCCTGAATTTTCTTTGCTATAAACCTCACGGAGCCCGAGACCTTTCCAACGAATGCAAAACCGTGGAAATCGGTTCGTGCGTTCTGGAGTTATAGCGTCAGGAAGGAAAACCCGACTTATTTTTATATAGTAGATTATCCTATATCCATAACTTATAACAATCTAATTAATAAACATCTTAAATACATTCATTCAATGACAGACAGTCTACACAGCCTAAATCTCTGGGTCTAAAAGAATGAAATTTTACACAAAGAGTTCCTTTTATAACGAAGGCGTGCACTGTTTTTTGAAAATTCACCCCCTAAAGAGGTAACATAGGGGATGAAAGTTGTTTAGAACTTCGTCAGTGTTGCCGATGGGAAATCCAATTAAAAAAAAAACACTGGCACTCCGGTAGTGCCGACAGAAGTGAAAACTTGAACAATTACGAGTGTATTTTGTGAATCGTCTTATAAACAAAACACGCGTGTTAAGGTGTGTTCCTTATTTTATAGGGTTTTTTGCAAATCAGGTATGATGACCAAAGTGACTGGTTTATTCTTCTCGTGAAAGGAATTTATTCAGATTTACAAATAAGCACACAGGATAGACTTCAGTTCGTGGTGTTGGTCGCGGCAGTGGTAAGAGAAGCAAGCCGCTCGCATGGAGCTCGTCGTCAGTTATATATCCGTGGTTCAGCGCCATCTCGTCGTTGTTGGATGAACTACGTAGTTAGTACGCGAGGCCCTCGTAGTTCTTCCCGATGTGCATAGATGGCGCTGTCCTCAACAACGCGCGTCTTACGTTTTACGTCTTACGAATTTTCGATCAGGGTCACGTGACCTGACGCGAGTTTAGAAGTTTTTACCCATTCCAAAAAAGTACACAGCGCCGCTAAAGAAGTTTTCACTTCAAAAAAAAAACAGTGGCACTCCGGGAGTGCCGACAGAAGTGAAAACTTGAACAATTACGTGTGTATTTTGTGAATCGTCTTATAAACAAAACACGCGCGGTACCGGCTACGGGCCATCCTTCTTACGAATTTTCGATCAGGTCACGTGTTCTGACGCGAGTTTAATTTTTTTTACCCATTATAACAAAAGTGTACAACGCCGCTAAAGAAGTTTTCACTTCAAAAATTAGGCGCACTGCTTAAAAATCAAATGGCAAACTATAACGTCAAAATTACATAGACAGTGTCCAAAACGCCCCCCGCCCTTCACCACTCCCTAGCTGAGAAAAAGTGGCGCAACAAACTTGTTTACCCATAACTTTGTTAATTTCTTCAGGAGTACATCCCCGCATCATCGTGCGCGCTGTCCGCGTGGCTTCCAAGATAGCGGTAGACCGTGTCAAGGAGCTGGCTGTCAAAATTGACAACAAATCGCCTGCGGAACTGAGGTATGTCTGCATCTGTACTACTATTTTTTTGTAGGAAGTCGTCTTTTAATCACGTTGAGTTCACAAAGGGGGGAGAAAAAGGGTTAGAAATAACGAAAACTGGCCAAGAGCGAGTCGGACACGGTTTTTTTTTAATAATAATCGTTTATTTGCATGAAATATGGTGCTTACAGATGTCATAATGCCTACTAAATTCAGCATGCAAATTTTGGATGAATGAATTTTGGGTTCCGTACCACAAGGCAAAAACGCCGAAAAAAACACGTTTGTTGTATGGGAGCCCCCTTAAATATTTATTTTATTCTGTTTTTAGTATTTGTTGTTATAGCTGCAACAGAAATACATCATCTGTGAAAATTTCAACTGTCTAGCTATCACGGTTCATGAGATACAGGTGACAGACAGACAGACGGAGAGTGGAGTCTTAGTAATAGGGTCCCGTTTTTACCCTTTGGGTACGGAACCTCAAAAAGACACGATTAATCACGATGGGGTGAGGGATGGGATGATGTGACAATCACGTGTGTTTTTCGTACGACAATTTTTTTTGATGTGTGCCGTTTAAATTTTTTTTTTATCAACAAAACTATAAGTACAGTAATTCTCGAATAAGAGTGGCCTAAAAAAACTTTACGTTATTAAATGATGACCCCATTTAGCAGTATTGTTGTGAATTTCAAAATTTCGAATTGAATCCTGTAGTCATTTACAATTTTCTAAATTCTCTTTTTTTTTTAGTGTCTGGCTTTTTTAATCTGTTAATCTTAGCTGTGTGGCGATTATGGCAAAAACCCCCCCCTTCTGGGGGAGGCCTATGTCCAGCAGTGGACGTCTTTCGGCTGTGATGATGAACCTGTTTACTTATTATCTGTTTACTTATTATTACACTACTGTTGGTTGTCCCTAAATAAATAAATAAATGTTACCTATGCCAATATCAACTTTACCTCCATACCATTACAAACTTTTCCCATACCATTAGAAACGTTATCCTTAGCAATATCAACATTACCCAATGGTTATAGTTTTACTTTACCAAACTTTATCCGGCTAAAGCTGATAATGACACATGTTTATCAGAGAGCTGCTAACCAAGTGCGCTTCCACGGCCATGTCTTCAAAGCTCATTCACCAGCAGAAGGGGTACTTCTCCAAGATGGTGGTTGATGCCGTCTTGTCTCTGGATGCTCCTCTCTTGCCTCTGGATATGATTGGTAAGTGTTTTATTTAACACATTCATCTGTATACACTGTATACCATAGATACATGATTCTAGATACTATAGCGTAGACGTTTTTCGTCGGTAAAAAAAAAAAGAAGAAAATTTTAGCCTTTAATTTTTATTTAACCCCTCCGTGCCTCATAAAGCATGTTGAGCCGTTGCGCGTTGGTCCCGGCTGTCATTTGTGGATCTTTGACAGTCGTTACGGGTAGTCAGAAGTCCGAAAGTCTGGCAACCAGTCTTACCAAGGGGTATCATATTATCCAATAACTGGGTGGTGGAGTTCAGATAGGGTAAAATACTGGTATTCAGCTGCATCCAGTTAGGACTGTAAGCTGACCTCAACATAGTTGGGAAAAGGCTGGGCATATGGTCTGACAAGGAATTTGAAACTCAGGGTGGTTCAGAATCATGTACTGAATCCTTGGTATCAAGGGTTACGCGTCGACGACCTGCCTCCCTGTAAAGTTTCAAAATATCTTACATTTCCAACAACCTTTCTTTACAACCAAAGTTTCTCCATCCAACCTAATATGCTTTTCATCATTCAGGAATCAAGAAGATATCGGGTGGAGCCCTGGAAGATTCCTTCTTAGTTGCTGGCGTTGCGTTCAAGAAGACATTCTCTTATGCTGGATTTGAGATGCAGCCTAAGAATTATGAGAACTGCAAGATTGCTCTCCTCAACATTGAGCTCGAGTTGAAGGCAGAAAGGGATAATGCTGAGGTGAGTGACATATACAACATTTACTAGCAATGCCCCGCGGTCTCACTCGCATAAGTATCGATGCCGTGGGAATATCGGGATAAAAAGTATCACATGTGTTAATCCCGTTTATAAACTGTGTGCCAAAGGACATGTCCAGAAATGGTTTTTTATTATTTAATAATTCCAACCAGAGTAAGTTAAATATATTTGGATAGACATCCCTAAAACTAGTCGTTCTAGTTATATCATACATTTTTAAAGACCTTCAATTTTGAGAAAAATCGTTTTTTGTTTTCGTGAGAATTTACATCTAAAACGAACAAACCTTCTAATTATCTAGAATAATAAAATGAACACACCTAAAAAAAAAAGTAAATTTGTCAAAATTGACACAGGAGAACTGTCATTACTGGCAGTGAGCGTCAACGTCAATCAATTTTTGATGTAGGAGCATGACGTCGGACGAATGACGTATGGAGCCGGTAGGGATGGCGATCTGACCTCAATTAATCGTTTTATCGGGCGAAAACAATCGATTTTTTAAATCAATTTTTAGCATAGAAAATCAACATTAATTGTATTTTCTATTGAGACTATAAGATATATTATTTATTTTCTAAACTTTTTAATGTAAAATTATTGTCTTGTTTTATACCGAATACTCTTTATATGGTAATTTGTTATTAACGAATTCCCTGAACTAAAAAAATCCCTGATTTTACTGATGAGAAATCGTTTATTAAGGTATCATTCTTGATTTTCATAAAATGGACTAAACATATTTACATCTAATCTTCTAAGGATCTTTTTCGGCAAGAATCGATAACACTTTGAGCTGGTGACGCCAGCTATGTATGGCTAACTCGATTATTCGAGTTGCGCTCAGATTGAGATGCCGCGATCGAGTCGAATTAGATTGCCACGGTAAATGAAGAAGCGAGTACGTGATTGACGTCTCTGGTTTGGCATTTGAACCTTATTTTATATTTAAATTCTACTGAAATTGTATTTTAAATAATTAAAATAGTCTCAATATACGTTTCCTTGCGAATCTATAAAAAAAATTGTCGCGAAACAGAGGTGAAATAACAATAATTCGTTCAATTTCATCCTTTTACCAGAGTTCCGTAACTCGAGTTCAACTCGAGTCACATGAATTTCAATCCGAGTAACCTTAAGGCGTGTCTTATCCTGAGTTGGCACATCTCTAACGCCAGTGACAGCTGAAAAATCATCTGTCAAATATGACATTGTCACAGAATGACGGAGTATTTATTAGGGTTGCCAACTACAAATAACATCAATTATTATTTTATGATTTTTCGCTTAAATGGAGGGGTTTAAAAATATAATTTCAGTAGTTCTGAGTTCCATATTTTTGTCGTATTTATTTGAACCGAGTTTGATGCTGGTTAGATTTTTCTTGGAATAAAAAACCAACGTCCATACAAAAAGCGGACATCTCCTTTCATTCAAATCCATTCAGCCGTTGAAGAAGTAACAAACATACAAACACACAAACTTTCGCCTTTATAATATTAGTGTCACTAGCTTCTGCCCGCGACTTTGTCCACGTCAAATTTCTTGTTGTCCAACCTATCGCATCGCATCGCATCACCCGCCCGCGCTCTTCGTTTTCGCTTATTTTTTCTGACTTTCTTATTTTTGCTCGGCTCCTAAGAGTCCTAGCGTGATGTTACATAGCCTATAGCCTACCACAAGAATTGGGCTATCAAATGCAGAAAGAATTTTTCAAATCCGACTGGTAGTTATTGAGATAAGCTCATTCAAACATACTCTTCAGCTTTATCCATACAAATATTATAAATTTGAAAGTAACTCTGTGTGTCTGTATGTTACCTTTTCACGTCTAAACGACTGAACGGATTTCGATAAAATTTGGCAGATAGATAGATTGCATCCCGGGGAAGGACATAGAATAGTTTTTATCCCGATATTCCCACGGGATCCACACTTATGCGGGCGAAACCGCGGGGCGCTGTATTAATATAGACGATATAGATTGTGTCTGGCCAATGATTATAAACAACGGATCCAATTTCTGAATGTTAGTGAGGATCACACGTATTATGAGGCCTTTCGCGACCATTTTTACACCAAGAACCCCTCCATGACTCGGAGATAAAATGTTTTGTTACAGTAATTGCCGGTTATAAGAAATAAGTTTACATGCTGTTGACGATGGTATCGCGGTCCGCCCGTCCTTTTAATATTTAGTCATATTTTATTATGTAACTACTTAGTGTTTACTTTAAATTAAGAATCCATAATTGATTTACTGTTTGTGTATGTGTACCTACATATTATGTAATATTGTGTTCCTCTGAGTCGTATGGCAACATTTTGAATATTATCCTAATAAAAGGCGGGGTGGTTGCGAACGTCGCGATACAGATAATAAACAATTTTAAATGCGCGCGAGGCAGAATCAAGCGCGGCTCGCACCCGCGCCACCGACAGGCGACAGTCGCCGGCTAGACACGACGCCGTGAGGGCGGAATCATACGCGCACCGTACACGTCTGCGCAGCCACCCAATTTATGCTATATTTTCGTAGTTTTCTTTAAACACCAACAACAGTGCAACGATCCGCTACAAAAGTGGTCCATTCGAGCCGGATCAGCAGTGTTCAGTGGTAGGAAACACAAACCCTGTGTGGCAGGATGCCATTATTTCAAACGCCGCGTTCCGGGAGAACACGTGCACAATCGAGAGAAATAATGGCTAACGAAACGAAAATGAAGCTAGAAGCGGGTTCAGACGTCCAGTACAACAGGAAAAGCGCTGGAAAGATCCTGTCCGACATCGTTGCGACTCAAGATGGCGGCGTGCACAACCGCGAACAAGCCGCCACGTGTACGAGCCACGCCTCTGACGCGTCTTTCTCATCGGCCACGAGGCAAAAGCAGCTCGAATATAAAGCAGCTCAAGCCAGAGCCATCATCGAATTGAAAGAGGCTCAAGCCGAAATGACGATGACTATGACTAAAGCTCGCATAGAAAAGGAGCTATTAGAGAAAAAAATTGCCGCCGATTTGGCACACCTAGAAGATTCCAGATGTTCAAAAAAATCTTCGTCTATATCATGCAAAAGTAAAGTAGAAAAGTGGCTGGAACAATCCGTTGCGGCACCAGGGTCGTCGCTTGAACGGAACGTGGTCGGCGAAGTTTGTGAAAACAACGCCAGCCGCGCACGGCAACCCACAGATCAGTCGGCCGGTACTCAACCTGCAATTGAAGCGCTCACTAACGCCATAAAGGACGCCATCAGTGCTTCAACCTCAAAATCAACAAACAGTGAACTCTTGTCAAGGTTAGCTATCTGCAAAGACTTGCCCATATACTCCGGAGATCCGATGGAGTGGCTACATTTCAAAGGAGCCTTCGACGAGTCCACGCGCCTTTGCAACTACAGTGATTCCGAGAATTTATGGCGCCTACGTAAGTGTCTCCGCGGCGAAGCAAAGGAGTCAGCGTCATCTTTACTGATGAGCGCCACATCACCCCAAGAGATACTTGAGACATTGGAACTTCGTTTTGGTAGACCTGAAAACATAATGAGAACTGTTACGCAACAGTTAAGAAAATTACAGCCGCTACCACAAGCATATCATACGGAGATCGTAAACTTCGCCATCAAAGTAAAGAATTATGTCACAGCTACTCGCACTGTGCAACAAAGTGATTATCTACGAAGTCCCGAACTAATAACCATTGTTGTCTCCAAATTGCCCACCGAACTGATTAATAAATGGGCCGATTACCTATATCAGTATGATAAACAAGACGACACACCAAAACTAGAATTATTATCCAAGTTTCTTCATCAAGAAGCCAAGAAAGTTGCAACGACAGGAGTAAGCTACGTGCACAGTCAAATCGATTCGAAACCGAGATCTAATTCCGAGAAATATAAAAATCACAAGCAATCAGTGTTAGTGTGTGCGGAGGTCAACAACCCCTCCACATCTGATAAATGCAAATACTGCAAAAAACCTATTCACAAACTAACAGAGTGCAGCAAATTCAAACACGCTATGCGCAAAGACCGATGGCGCTATGTTCGCATAAACAAACTGTGCTTCAAGTGTCTCGGAGATCGACATGAAAATCAGTCGGAGTGCACCGCCGAGAACTGCGACGTCGACGCCTGTGGTGGGCCGCATCATCGTTTGCTTCACTGGGTGAAACCGCAGGCAGCGCGCCAGGCCGCAACCGAGTCGCTGAGCAGGTCTCAGCCGCCCGACGCGGTCGCGGCGCCGCGCGCCTGCACTAGCAGCGACGGACTCGTAGCTCACACGGTCGAAACGCGATGTTCCGAAGTGTCCGTTCTAAATAATAATCCTGAAAAGTGTAAAGTGCTTAACGGGTCAAAAATAGTGCTTAAAATAGTGCCGGTTACTATTCATGGACCCAGGTCAAGTGTGGCCACGCATGCGCTCCTCGATGACGGCGCAACAGTGACTCTCATCGCGGCCGACCTTGCCGATAAGGCCGGGCTGCACGGCGACAGGGTCACAATGCGTGCTTCAGGTGCATGGGACTCAGAGTTATTGTGCGAAACCGAGATAATTCAATGTAAAATAAGTAACAGTGACGGTAACAAATTCGACTTGCGTGCTCGTAAACTCAAAGAACTTAATTTGCCCCTACAGTTATTCACATCTAATGTAAACTATTGTGAAAACATTTCTAGTAATAATAACCCCATAATATGTGACAGCAATGTTAAACCTAAAATGTTAATTGGTCAGGACAATTATGATTTAATTGCACCTATTTCATGTAAAAGGTATAAGCCGGGCGGACCATACATCACGCAAACTTTATTAGGATGGTGCGTGCACGGAGCTTGGCAAGCTGATTTTTCTGGTAAGCGCGCCGAGCACGTCAACAGCATCGGCAGCATTGGCGGCGCCGGCGGCGAGACAGCCGCAGCGCACGGAGCGGCCACATCGTGCGCACTCAGTCACCCAGGTAAGCCTGCCGCGCACGCGCTCCGCGACTCGTCCGCGAGGAACGGTGGCAGCGCGGGCGCGAGCGAGACTTCATGTTTTGATGTTATTACATGTGTAAATAAACCATTGTGTCAGTCAGCTGTCGTTAAAGATACCTTCGAATGTAGTACAGACATTGATTTACGCCAATTACATGATTTAATTCGCTGTTCATTTTCACTCGATTCAATTGGTATCAGTAACAAACCACGTCAAAATGTTGAAGAATTACGAGCCGTAAATATCCTTAAAGAATCAGCTGAGTTAGTTAACGGACAATGGTCGGTCAAGCTTCCATGGAAGCACGATAAATTTGTTATGCCGGACTCTTATCCCGTAGCATTAAAAAGATTACACTCGGTAGAAAGAAAAATGTCTTCTAATCCAGAATATGAAATTAGATACCGCGAACGTATTGAACATTTACTTAACAATAATTACGCACGAAAACTGACTGAGGCAGAGTGCAGGTTCGATTCCGAGTCGGACCACGTCTGGTATTTACCACATTTTGGTGTGGACAACCAAAACAAAAAGAAGTTGCGATTGGTCTTTGATGCCGCCGCCAAAAGTGACAATATGTCACTTAATGACTTTCTACTCCAAGGGCCTGACTTATTACAATCTTTATATGGTATAATGTTTAGGTTCAGAGAGAACCCTATAGGAATAATAGGAGACATAAAAGATATGTTTTTACGCATTAAAATACATAATAACGATCAAAATGCACTTAGGTTTTTGTGGAAGGAGAAAGGCTGCGATGTTGTAAATAAGTATGTAATGACGTCACTTATTTTTGGCGCGAATTGTTCCCCGTTTGTTGCCCAATTTATTAATCAAAATATAAATGCTTCTCGATTTAGTCAACAGATGCCAGACGCTGTGAAAGCTATAACAAACAATCAGTACATGGACGATTATATTGATAGCTTTTCTGATGAGGAGGTGGCTAGGAAAATAATAAAAGAAATTTCATTTATCCATAATGAAGGTGGATTTAAAATGTGTAACTATCTCAGTAATGTACCTAACGTGCTAAATGACATTCCAAAAGACAGTCTTAACAACATAGCAATAAAGTTCAATTTTGATAAACAAGCTGAGCGTGCATTAGGTATATTGTGGTTCCCGCGCACCGATCTATTAGCGTTAGATTTATCTTTTAAACGTATTCCGCAAGATATTATACTTTTAAAACGAATACCTACTAAGCGCGAAATGCTAAGCATTGTTATGTCTATTTTCGATATTCACGGCTATTTGGGACCGTTTACCATCAAGGGAAAAATATTGATGCGTGAAACATGGAAAGTTAATATCAAATGGGATGAAAAATTAAATGAGAAATTATATGATTTATTTTGTAAGTGGATTAATCAAGCTAAGGAGATAAATAACATTAGAATTCCGCGATGTTATTTTTCCTGTGATCAGACGACTGATAGTTTAGTTAGCTTAGAACTTCATTTATTTTGTGATGCATCGCCGAGCGCGTACGCCGCTGCCGCATATTGGCGCCGCGAAAGCAGCGACGGACGAGCAACCGTATCGTTTATCGCGAGTAAATGTAAAGTTACTCCATTAAAACCGGTTTCCGTACCTAGACTTGAACTGCAAGGAGCCGTGTTAGCATGTAAGTTAGCTAATAGTGTTAAAAGGGAACATCGTTTACAACCTAATTTAGTTTTCTACTGGACAGATTCGACTACAGTTTTACACTGGGTTAAAAATAATTGTAGAACGTATAAAGCATTTATTGCGAACAGGCTAGGAGAAATAGACGAGTTGAGTAAGTCCGACGAGTGGCGATATGTGCCCACTGGTGTAAACGTCGCAGACCTGGCGACAAAAAATAGTGATTACGTATTGACAGGTGATTCAGAGTGGTTCTCGGGCCCGTCGTTCTTACACCAGCCGCGTTCTTGCTGGCCGCAACAACCTGAAATAAAAACAATTAGTGATGATATATTGGAAAAAGTACACGTTGTTCGAGATAATAATAAAATAATAAGTGACTTACCTGTTCCCGAACCAAGTCGATTCTCTAGTTGGCTGCGATTATTACGTAGTACTGCAACTGTTCTATTGTTTGTTGAAAAATGTAAGAAGAGTGAAATTAAAGTAATTAACCGAAAATTAATAAATCAAGCGAAACTGTTGTTACTTCGTTACTCACAAGAATGTTCCTTTCAAACTGAAATAAATCTGCTTAGATTAAACAAAGAAGTAAATAAAGATAGCCGTTTGAGGTCACTCACCCCGATATTGGACGAAAATAATTTGTTACGCATGGGTAGTCGTATCGGTAACGTAAAGGGGGTAGATCAGCTCACTAAATACCCAATAATTTTAGACGGAAATGACTATATCGCGCGACTAATCGTTACTCAATACCATATAAAGGCCGCGCACTCTAGTAACGAGATGGTAGTCAATGAGTTGCGTCAAAAATATTGGCTCATTCGATTAAGACCTACAGTTCGTACTATATCTAAACAATGTTTAATTTGCCGTTTTAAAAGAGCCATGCCTTTGCCGCCACGCCTTGGTGACCTACCCGAATGTCGTCTTACACATCACTATAGACCATTCACCATGTGTGGAGTAGACTTATTCGGGCCTATGGAAGTCACGGTCGGCCGGCAGAGGGCGCGCAGGTACGGCGTAGTATTCACTTGCCTCACGGTGCGCGCGGTCCATATTGAAGTAGTTCCGACTCTTACTACTGATTCCATGATAATGTCACTTCGCCGCATGGCCGCTCGTAGGGGTTGGCCACACACCATGTTTTCGGATAACGGCACTAATTTGAGAGGGGCTGACACGGAAATGAAAAGGGCTTATAAAGAACTACTCGATAATCAACAAGCATTAACAACTGAAGCTTTAAACAAGGGAGTCGAGTGGAAATTCATACCTCCCGCCAGTTCACATATGGGTGGTGCATGGGAGCGTCTTGTTAGAAGCGTTAAAACAGCTTTGAAAGTTGTTCTAAAGGAAAGAGCTCCGAGAGAAGAAACTTTGCTTACTTTCTTGTGTGAAGTTGAGAACATGATAAACGGGCGACCCTTGACTCACGTTTCCGTCGACCCACGCGACCCAGAGTCTCTAACACCTAATCATTTTCTGCTAGGTTCTTCATCCAATCTCCCACGAATAGGTATCTTTGATGACAGTGACTTATACCTAAGAAAGCAATGGCGTATCGTACAACGCCTAGCTGATTTATTTTGGTCCAGATGGCTCAGAGAGGTATTGCCTACTCTAGCGCCCCGCAAGAAATGGGACCGTGAGGGTGCACAGCTAAAGGTAGGTGACCTAGTTGTTATAGTAGACCCCGCTTCCCCTCGGAATGTCTGGCCAAAGGGAATCATTCATCAGGTGTATCCGGGAGCTGATGGACGGGTAAGAACCGTAGACATTAAAACAAAAACAGGTATTATGAAGCGTCCCGCAACACGAGTTGCTTTACTCATGAGTTTGAGTGTCGCAATGACGACACTAAGGGGCAGGATGTTGACGATGGTATCGCGGTCCGCCCGTCCTTTTAATATTTAGTCATATTTTATTATGTAACTACTTAGTGTTTACTTTAAATTAAGAATCCATAATTGATTTACTGTTTGTGTATGTGTACCTACATATTATGTAATATTGTGTTCCTCTGAGTCGTATGGCAACATTTTGAATATTATCCTAATAAAAGGCGGGGTGGTTGCGAACGTCGCGATACAGATAATAAACAATTTTAAATGCGCGCGAGGCAGAATCAAGCGCGGCTCGCACCCGCGCCACCGACAGGCGACAGTCGCCGGCTAGACACGACGCCGTGAGGGCGGAATCATACGCGCACCGTACACGTCTGCGCAGCCACCCAATTTATGCTATATTTTCGTAGTTTTCTTTAAACACCAACAACAGTGCAACGATCCGCTACACATGCATTAGAACTTTATTGGTCATCAGGCCAGGCTCCATACAAAAATGCCCTCTGCTCTTTCACAGGCTTCGCCCGTGTGAATGTTGGACTAATATCCAACATAGCCTACTTTTTGTCCTCAGGATGCAATCTATCTCCTTGCCAAATTTGATATTATGTGACTTGCCAATATGAAGTTTTACGTAAAAGGTATTGGATTTCATGGGTTTTAATTTTTTTGTACGGAAACCCTAATTCTTTTTCTAAAATAAAAGTAACGTAATAATTTTTTTAATGACTTTGTTCCGGCAAATTTCCGAAATGGCTGGACCGATTTGGAAAAAATTTGATGTGGGCCCCCCCACATACTTGCCCTTTCGACATAGTACGCGGACGCATCCGCGAGCGGGAACTAGTTTATAAATAAAGATACCGACACTAAACATCGTTAATCTCTTCACAGGTACGCGTGGAAAACGTGAAAGAATACCAGAAAGTTGTGGACGCTGAGTGGCAGATCTTGTATGAGAAGCTAGCAGCGCTCCACGCCAGCGGAGCCAACGTGGTGCTGAGTAAGCTGCCTATCGGAGACGTGGCTACACAGTACTTTGCTGATCGGTGAGTAGCACATACATATTAGGTCCCCACCTATGAAATCAGCGTTTTGTATGGAGAATTTTAAAGAAGTTGCATTTTTCATACTAACATTTTTTTAATTTAATTAACAACCATGAACACTAATGTTTTAAAACTTTTATGCACTAATGTTTAAAAACTAAGATAACGTATGCCACTTAGATTAAGCGACAAAAATAAGTTTTGGCTAAGTTAAAACAAATACATAGTGGTCATTTCTACTAACAAAAAAGGAGTCATTTTTAAGGTATTTTTTATGTTTAGAAAACTATATGTACTAAGGTTTTTTTTACTATTGGTAGTTGTCTATGATGCTCATAATCCGATAGAATATCAAGCAATTGATGAATATTTTAAATAATAGAAGTGACAAGGTTCTTTATTTGTGAGAGAAAAACACCAATTTCATAGGTGGGAACCCAATACATATCAGCCTAAGCTGAAGCAAAAAATTAAGGGAAGCCGGTGGGAATCCGCTTATATAACCTTCGCTACTGTCTATAATGTTCCCATCGCTGGGACACAAGCCTCTTTTCTTTGAGGATAGTGGGCTATAATCCACCACGCGGGCCCAGTGCGGGTTGGTAGATGTCACATGTCTTCGAATTTTTGGTTCTAGGTTATGCCGGTTTCCACACGATGTTTTCCTTCACGGTTTTGAGAGCAGTGGTGATGACATAATTTTCTTCAAAGTAAAGAGCTTGTCTTGGTTCGAACTTACTACCTATAATTCGTTGTTTGCCACTGGTCCACCGCTGCTAAGCCTAGTTTTAATAAATAAATGATTTTGTAATACAAGCCAATGATTATAACAAACGGATCCAATTTCTGAACAGCTGTGTGGATCAATAAGTAGTATATGAGGCTTTTAAGATGCTTGACTCAAAAAAATCCACCTGGACGTCTTTATTTAGGCACTAGTAGCGCCCCGCGGTTTCACCCGCATAAGCGCGAATATCCATAGAGACTTCCACACTATCCAAAAAGATATTTGCCACCCCCTTTTTTTTTCATGATGGAGAAATCATCAAATGACCCCTCCCGCTCTGGGTGGAGCGGAAGGGAGTGTCAGACTCTTACTGACTAAAACCCACCCGTGTTCCTTCCTTAGCCCTTTATGTTCCGGGCCAGCGGTAACCTTTTCTGACAATCTCGCTGAAAGATATTTGCCTTTATACCTCAACATTGTTTCATTGACCCTAACCTGTCCTGCGCAGCGACATGTTCTGCGCGGGCCGCGTGCCGGACGAGGACCTGCGCCGCACACAGCGCGCGTGCGGCGGCGCCGTGCTCAGCTCCGTGCGCGAGCTGGCTCCCACAGCGCTGGGCTCCTGCGCCGCCTTCACCGAGAAGCAAGTCGGCGGCGAGCGGTACAACATCTTCACTGGTGAGTTTAGAGTATTCTTTACTTTTATGGCGAAAGCGCCAGGGTAGCCCGAGAAATACAATTTTTTTTTAGGTTTTTTGCAATTTGCTGGTCAGTATTAAGTTGTACGTTGATTAATATATGATTCGCGGCCGTAACAAATATGTATTTACAGAATTATAATCATTAAAGTCATCACCACAACTCTCTAACCCTAAAAAATAACTGTTTCATGAAATCGTCATTCTTTGGGGTTACGCGGTCTTACTTCGGTTTTTCAAAGGTAAACAACATGTAAAACAAAAAACCTAAACTAAACCGATAAAATTCAAAACCGGTTATTTTATGTGGTTGTAACAGCTCTATGTTATGTCTCACTGCAAACTTTAGGTATTTTCACACACCCAATTCCGATCTCTGGTAATAACATAAAATTTCATTCAAAACCGAAGGAGAAAATCGTCTTTGAATAAAGTCAAGTGTATACATGCTTATGCTCGTGACTGTACACCTGCGTCGGGAGCTGCGCGTGCGAATGCGACTTCCGTTGCCCCGGACTGGTGACGACCCAACCGTATAGGTGGGAGTGAGGTGTGAAAATCTCCCCGTTACGTCTTAGAGAGACGCGCGTGGAACACTACGCGCCGCTAGCTAGGGAAACTTTCCCCCCTTATCCATAGATAATATTAATAATACACACACATATGATTACCTCTCTTCATTCCTTGTTCCTAATCCTCTCCTTTCCTCCAGGTTATGACAAAGAAGTAGCACCCACTGGTAAGACATTATTACATATACGATATATTTTGATTTAGTCATCATCTGCCTGCCTTTTTCCAACTATGTTGGGGTCGGCTTCCAGTCTAACCGGATGCAACTGAATACCAGTATTTTACGTGAAGCGACTGCCTATCTGACCTCCAAACCTAGTTACTGTGTAATACGATACCTATTGGTAGGACTGGTTGACAGGCTTTCGGGCTTCTGACTACCCGTAACGACTAAAGATTCACGAATGACAGCCGGGACCAACGGCTTAACGTGCTTTCCGAGGCATGGAGGGGTCTTGGTATGTAAAGATGGTCACCCACCCACAGACCAACCACTTCAAGCGTAGCTTAACCTGGTCGATCGACCTGTGCGGCTGTTATTATTTAGACACCCTTTAGTAATGTTTGTAAAGAAAAGAAAGAAAGAAAATGCGTTTATTGGTATTACTGCATAAAAAATGTACATCATAAAACTATAAAAAGAGAAAACTAAGATTATTGATTGTTTTATTAAGTAACTTGCAGCGCACCGCGGTTTCACCTGCATAAGTGTTGAGCCCGTTGTGTAAACGGTTACCCGCTTGGTTTGTTTTAAAAGTATTGTCAATACCGTCTCTAGCAGTGCCGTCTCCATGCTCTGAGGGTATTGTAGTTATTCATAGGCATCCCTTTCTATTACTTTCCTTCATTATTTACCACTTCAACTCCTCAGGCTGTCCCGCGGCCAAGACCTGCACTCTGCTCCTCCGAGGAGGCGCTGAACAGTTCCTGGAGGAGACGGAGCGCTCCCTGCATGACGCCATCATGATCGTCAGACGCACCATCAAGAATGACGCCGTGGTTGCTGGTGAGTTTATCATATAGATAACAAAGGGCGCTACGGTCCAAAGAAACACAATACTTGCATAATTTTTATGATAAAATATAAAAACCCAATAAAAGATGAGCGTATTAATAAAGACCCGGCTACACGCACCATATGGTGCAGTGTGCGTCGTGATACCGTTTCGCTGTCATAACATTACATGCTTGCTTTTGTAAGGTGAGCGTGTATCCGGCGGGGTAATTACAATGCGTGCCACGAAAGATGAGACTTGACACACCACGTGGTCTGACATGCGCAGTACACGATTTTAGGTATCTTTAGCGGTATGAGGTCTGAGTGCGGGACGGGACCGGACGTCATAGGGGCGGCGGAAAGAGCGGGGGAGGCGGGGTCAAGTCTCATCTTTCGTGGCGCGCATTGTGCAGCTCGTAAGTTGCGGCCGTTACCACTGGGTCACCACTGCTCTGTGCTCTGCCCACACACAGTTCGGAAAACATATGAAAAATGACCATCATTGAGAGTTAGTTTTGAAAGTTATAAGCCAATGATTATAACAAACGGATCCAATTTCTGAAGAACCTTGAGGATCATGTTAGTACAAATGAGGCTTACAATTTCATAACCATAAAAAAGTTTAAACAACTATGTCGGGGTCTGCTTCCAGTCTACCCGGATCCAGCTGAATACCAGGATTTTACTTGGAGCGACTGCCTATCTGGCCTCCACGACCCAGTTACTGGGTAATACTATACCCCTTGGTAAGACTGGTTGTTAGACTCGGGCTCCTGACTTCCAGGAAACGACTGTCAAAGATCTACAAAATGACAACCGGGACAAACGGCTCTATGTGCTTTCCGAGGCAAGGAACAGACGAGACTGAATGATAATGACACCATTTTAATTTTACAGGTGGAGGTGCCATTGACATGGAAATTTCCAAACACCTTCGCGAGTACGCTAAGGGCGTAGCTGGCAAGGAGCAGCTGTTAATCGCCGGTGTGGCGCGAGCCTTCGAAGCTATACCCAGACAGCTGTGCGACAACGCCGGCTTCGACGCCACCAATCTGCTCAATAAGCTGAGGAACAAGCATCATAACGGTGAGTTGGCCTAGTATTGGGAGTTTGGGACAGTTTTTCCAGGTTCTGGGACAATTTTCCCGGGTTATGGGACAATTTTCCCGGGTTATGGGACAAATTTCCCAGGTTATGGGACAGTTTTCCCAGGTCATGGGACAGTTCTCTCACCTGTGAGGACAGGTTTCCTAGGTTTGGGACAGTTTTCCTAACTGGGACAAGTTTCTCAGCTTTAGGACAGTTTGTACCAGTTGTAGGGTAGTTTTTCTCAGTTGTGGGACAATTTTCCCCGCAATGTTAAAAATTGCTGTAACTTACCATAGTTTTATTACTTTTCGTGATAGATATTATACTTTATAGTCTCAAACTAGACCGGAGTCTGAATATATGATTCCGATAGGCTCTGGGGGTCCTCCCTAAGCACGAATTCCGTCGTTTGGACCGAAGTTACGGGCTTTTCCTACTCTGTGTCACATTTATTTGAATATACAATGTATATCATACATACAGACAATAATTGAATACTTACCTAATCATTTATGTGCAAAACACAACCTCAACTCCATGCGATTGACGATGGACGGCGACGAACTGGGCTGGCCACGCGACGAGCGAGCTCGAGTTTCGGCGCGGCCGAAAGTTTCGGCCATTTCCTGGCCGAAAACGAAACTAAGGCCCAAACTAGATTCCTTGGCCGAAACTGGCCGAAACCGAACTTTCGGTCGGTCATTAATTACACCTATTTTCCACTACTGCTTTTATTAATAAAGTCCCGATTGAGCCCATTCACCCAGGTTAACACTTATTTGATATGTTCCAGGTGGCGTGTGGTACGGTGTCGACATCCAGAAGGAAGACATCGGAGACAACTACACGTCGTGCGTGTGGGAGCCGGCCATCGTCAAGATCAACGCCATCACCGCCGCCTGCGAGGCCGCCGCCCAGGTACTAAAACTAAGTTAAAGAAAGAAAGAAAGAAAGAAAATTAGTTTATTCTGCACAAACAAAAACGCACATTACTAATAAAAATTAAAAAAAATATTAAAAAAAAGAACATACAGTGAGGTGCAAAACTGAGTCAGTATCTTACATTTTCGTACGTTTAAATAGGATCAACTTTTGAATAATAAACAAATTATGTCATTAAAAACTACATTCATTTATTACTTTAATTAAGAAAGTCTTGTGAGCTTAAACTTATTTTTGGTTTTTAATTACTGCAAATACAATTGGTTCACTTTTGCACCAAGTACAAAAAATACTGATTTCAGAATTTTAATATTTGGTCCAAAGACCTTTTGCTTTTTTAACAGCATACAACCTGTTTTCCACACTTTTAACAAGGTTTTCACAGTAGTTAGGTGGAATTTGGTACCACTGTTCTTGTACACGTTCCCATAGAATGTTTAAGTTCGATGGTGGTGCTTTATAGTCATTTAAAAGCATGCTTTTCAAGTATGCCCATAAATTTTCTATCGGATTGATATCCGGACTCTGAGATGGCCAGGGTAGGACGTGAAACTCTTGCTTATTCAGCCAATTCTTTACGATTTTTGACGTATGCTTCGGGTCATTATCATGCTGGAATATTACTTCATTTACAGGATACGGCATATTTTCAACAGCTTCCAACAGAGGTGTCTTAAGAATATTAAGGTACATTTTAGCATCCATATTTCCTTCAATTTTGCAAATTGGTCCAACGCCATAAGCTGTCAGACAACCCCAAAGTTTAATATTGCCACCACCATGTTTCACTGTTTGTATAAAATCTTTAGTTTGTAGTGATTCACCTTCTTTCTTCCAAAGCCATTTTCGACCGTCTGTGCTGTATCTATTAATTTTTGTCTCATCCGACCAAATAACCCTCATCCAAACGTCTTCAGTCCAGTTAATATATTGTTTTGCAAAATTTACTCTATCTTTAATATTTTTTTTAGTAAGAAGAGGTTTTTTTTTCTTCTCAACAGCTCGCATATTTGCTTTGTGTAACGCCCGACGAACAGTCCACTTACTCACTGACGTGCCAGTGTCTTGCTTTAAAATTACCGCCGCTTCAGAAGCTGAAGACGCCTCATTAGATCTTAAATAGTGAATAACTTTCCTTACGTCTCTATCAGATATTTTTTTAGGGCGACCACCAACATTAATTGATATGGGAAATTTACATTTGGTTCTAATTCTTTGTATTGTTGATTGACTCACGTTTAACTCTCGAGCAATATATCTCGTCGATTTCCCATTTTTAAGTAACTCTTGAACAGATTTTATAATATTCTTTGCAATCGGTTTCATGATTGTATCGAAAAGAAATATATCAAGTAAATTCGTTCACTGTGCTGGATCGAATGAGACTAAATAATAAACAAAGCGAAGTTGTTTTTCTACACTATTCTCGACAAGTTTGAACACGTTTATACTCGAGCGCAAAGAAGTTTTTAAATACGGTGCAAAAGTGAGTCAATCAAAATTGAATATCTCAATATTTTAAAGTGTAAATACTAGACAATAATTATACGCTTTAAATACTGAGTGAGGTATAGTTTTAAATAATAACATATATCATTCAAAAAGCTTTTAAAAAAAATGATAATATTTAATACAATAAAGAATATCAGTACACTGACTCAGTTTTGCACCTCACTGTAAAATACACACACATAACGTAGTCAAAAGCCTCGTACTCAATCTTAGAAAATATTGACAATTTTGTCCATTGTTTGATGTCAGGGCAGGGCCAGGCACCAAAGACAACACACATTATCATTTGACAACTGACATCGACAATGACAATACATATCACAACAAAACGTGAAAACAATCAAACAAAAACAAAAATGCCAATTTCAGAGTGGAATAATAACTACTAATAATAATAATAACTACAAGTTCTAAATCGGCTTCAATCTCGAATTAAAATTTAAGATAACGCAACTCAGACCCCCAAGACACAGGCACTGCCTAATTTGGGGACCATTGTTCAAATATCTATGTTAAATATTCTAGTTACAGTAAGCATACAATATGACATGCAGCATACATGACGACACGGTTGGCGCAGTGGCTGAGCGATCGACTGCTGCGCTGCGTGTCGCGGGTTGGATTCCCGCACGGAACAAATATTTGTATTGCCTACACGTAGTTGTTCCGGGTCTGGCTGTTTGTGTATGTGAATTTAAATGTTTGTAAACGCACCCACGATACAGGAGTAATTCCTAGTGTGGGGCAACATTTAAAAAAATATATATTTTTATTTTCGAAATTTATTTTGTAACAATGGGCCGAATAGCTTATTCGTTATGTCAAGATTATGAAGCCACAGACAGACTCTTAGAAGTCATTTCATAAAATGCTGCTCGACTTGTCCTAGAGAGAGATGGAGACTAGCTGTCTACGCGGGAGATATTATAGTGCAGGCGTGTACAGACACAGGAGCACTCCCTCTGCCCTCACTCTCATAGTCCTCAGGGACGGCAATCTGCCACCCTCGGCCTCGGGGCTCCATCAGACGAACGACAAAATGAAAATCAAAACTCGTTTATTTAAATTAGGCTGAAAATCAGCACTTTTTGAACGGTAAAATTACACAAGACAGTCCTGCGGCACGCCCGCCCTTCGTCACACACACGCCACCACGTGTGCGACGCACGCGGTATCACACCGCCAACTTCTAAACTCCGAGGCGCTACTGAAACATTCCTAATGGATAAACCTACATATATCCATGCTAATATTATAAATTCGAAAGTAGCTCGGGTACGTCTGTCTGTATGTTACCTTTTCACGCCTAAACCACTGAACCGATTTTGATAAAATTTGGCAGAGAGATAGATTGCATCCCGGGGAAGGACATAGGATAGTTTTTATCGACATACCTATGTATTTTTATATGTATTTTTTTTTAATTAATCTGTGAACAGCGTTGTGGGCTGCAATATTGTCAATAAGTCTTGTATATTTATATGATGTTTATGTTTTATATTGTAGCTGTTTGCTGTTCCATTTGAATAAAAAAAAAAAAAAATAAATAAATACCTCGCGGGCGAAGCCGCGGGCGGAAGCTAGTGGATAAATATACAATATAACACAGTTTGTCCAACTTGGTAATTGAACGGTGTTTTATTTCCAGATCCTCTCCGTAGACGAAACGATAAAGAACGTCAAAGCAGGCGACATGCCGACGGCCGGAGCACCGATGGGACGCGGCATGGGTCGCCCGCGCATGGGTTGATGACGTCACTCACAAATAAAACAATAAAATACACTATAACGCCTTTCTGACCAATCTGAAACGTTTAACAGTTCTCTCGAAGCAAGAATCGCTCATCATAGCTTTTTCCCATGTTGGGGTAGGCTTCCAGTCTAACAGGATGCAGCTGAACACCAGTGTTTTACATGGAGCGACTGCCTATCTGACCTTCACAACCCAGTTACTGGGTAACTAGAATAGGTCATGCTCTGTTGAAGATCTTAACCAGTCAGCGATTACTTGGTCTAGGGTACACCAGACGTGCATTTCAATATGAAGGCTTAAAAGTTCATGCCAAATGAGGTGGCGAGGACATCGATAGCCAACCTGTCACCTTGGATTTTGTATAATGATTCTGAAACCCCATCGGTTGAAAATATCGTTGGTTTAAAAAAAAAAGTGGTACTGCCGACAGAAATGAAAACAAAACACAACATAATATTTTGCCATCACTCACTGACATATCGGATGGGACACCAGCATCGGTCGATAGCTGTTCACACGTGTCAGAGAGATTTAATTTTTTCATTTAGTGGATTTTAGTACTCCACAAAAGCCATTAATCAAGAGTTGAAGTTGAAATGAAAACAAAACACAAACATAATAATACATTTATCCTCCTGTGTTTGGTGGCTAACCCGAGTACACTTGACATTGGCTAAATTGTGGTGATTTTTCCGCAAAAGCCATTAAACGAAGAGAAGAAGAAGATAATACTTTGCCATCACTCACTGAAGTTGACATATCGGATGTACATTAAAACCGAGTACATCCCGAGGACAGCCGAACACATCCGAAGCGGGCGTTTTTTGAATCGTCTTATAAACAAAACACGCGCGATGTCGCGTACGTTAACAGTGGCGCGAGTTCAATGGATTAGCTAATCACGACCGCGACATCTGCTAACAACGTATTTTTTGTGGTAGACTAATTTTATTCTAGGTGCATCGTCTTCACATATAATTAATTATATTATGTATACAAAACCTTGTAAAACATTTTAAAAGAGTAACGGTGGAGTTTCTTGCCCATTCTTCTCCATACGAACACTACCTTTTGGAAGGGGCGACTAGAATCAATTCAATTTTACTGTAAATCTCAAAAAACGCCAAACGCGCCTAAAGTTGTTTTCACTTCGAAAATTACTGTACCATACATTTTGTCCTTGTAAGCATTGCATTTCTCTATGAATTTCAACAATGAGTGTGGCTGTTAACTGTTTAAAACGAAAGATTGGTCTTCTTCACGCTTAGTACTAAGTTATTATAGTATTATCTATTAATTATATTAATAATAACAATTAATACCACGTATTTTGTTTTATTTACCTTAACCTATCGACTATCGTCAGTAAATCTGAAGAAAAACATCGTACAAGGCTCAAGAGATGTCAGCATCATGTGAAGAGGCCCGTCAGGGCCGAAGCCTGCCGGGTCAGCGGGATTGTCTGAATGGGTTAGCGCTGGCCCGGAACATAAAGGGCTAAGGAAGGAACACGGGTGGGTTTTAGTCGGTAAGAGTCTGACACTCCCGCTACACCCAGTGCGGGAGTGGTCATTTGATGATTTCTCATGGGAAGGGAAGCGCTAAGTTAGCCCGCGAAATTCAAATTTTCTTACGTTTTTTTGCAATTTGCTGGTCGGTATTAAGTTATACGTTGATCAAAATATGATTCGCGACCGTAACAAATATGTATTTACAGAATTATAATCATTAAAGTCATCAACACAACTCTCTAAGACCACGTAACTCCAAAGAATAACTGTTTCATGAAATCATCATTCTTTGGACTTACGTGGTCTTAGAGAGTTGTGTTGATGACTTTAATGATTATAATTCTGTAAATACATATTTGTTACGGCCGCGAATCACATATTAATCAACGTACAACTTAATACTGACCAGCAAATTGCAAAAAACCTAAAAAAAATTGAATTTCGCGGGCTACCCTTGCCACAGCACTAAATCCACGTTCACACAAATATGACGATGGGAATGCTATCAAAAATCGTTGAAGGATCGACCACAATCCAGGGTACAATTGCGGGATTGGCTTTTGTAGTCAAAATTCTTGGTAGACAATTTTTAATTTGATTTTTATTTCCTGGTTCATTGTCAGTTCTATAAGTTCTTCCAGCTGGGATGATATTGCTGTTGACATATTTTGAAAAAGGATCCACCACCCAGTCTACTATTTTCAATTTGAAAATGTTCTGAAATCGATCTATTAAATCACTGTGGATTTTCCAAATGTTGGCAGTAGGCAACCAAGTTATCGTTGTTGCAGATATACTGATAAATTGGAATTGTGGAACTCACGTCTGCCGATATTCTTCTTGGGTAACAGCAGTTTGGCTACGAAAGCAGCAACAATATTTTTTATTCAAGTCGACATCACCTTGAAGTTGGAGATTTATATCATTAAATAATTTATACAGGTCTGTATAATTTAAACAAATTGTGATTTTATTGATTTCGACGTCCTCTTTTCCAATTTTCATTTTCGGCGCGAGCGGCAAAGATATAAATTTGAAAGTACCTAGCACTTTACGAGCAGGTAAAACTATCAAATATCTGTGGAATTTAAAGGTCAAATAAATACAAGAAAACCTTTGGATTGTGATTGAAAGTCAAAACACGCTTTGAATATGTGTGTAACCGCAAGAGCTCTCGGAACCGTCCGAGACAATGGCGAAGACGGAAGTGTGTGTTATATGGTGTCGCTGGTCGTCTTCACGCACACATTCACAGCGTGTTTGTATAATGCGTACCACGAAAGATGAGACTTGACACACTACGTGGTTTGACATGCGCAGAACACGAGTATCTTTAGCGGTATGAGGTCTGAGTGCGGGACGGGACCGGACGTCACAGGGGCGGCGGAAAGAGCGGGGGAGGCGGGGTCAAGTCTCATCTTTCGTGGCACGCATTGTACACTCAGTTGAGTAAGTGGCGGAACAAACTGCGTTACGTACACGAGGAGGCTTCTTCATGCATCCCAAACCCTGGGATGGGACCCTGCAGTACGTCTGGTAGTCCGGTAGTGAAAGAGAGATGGTGTGATCAAGTCGTGGAGCTCTTGATACCATTATAAAAGCCACAGACAGATATGAATACCTACATCATCATCTGCCTAGCCTTTTCCCAACTATGTTGGTGTCGGCTTCCAGTTTAACCGGATGCAGCTGAATACTAGTATTTTACATGGAGCGACTGCCTACATAATAAAACAAAATACAAGTTAATTTAATAAAATTACGAGTATAACGGTTACCTTGACCAGTACATCGAAACGTTATTGTAATTAAGCTAACGATTAGAACCAGCGCTCATTAGACTGTTATTATTATCGTATAGATGCGTATCGTATTTAAACATAACAATCACGACGTCGGCATTCCTCGAAGGGTGAAGCAGAGTTGTTGGGTATGCCTACACTATAAACTGAACAACTTTCATGGGACCAAGTTTTTCCGCGATAACGACGTTGGTCACATGGAGAAAGCTGTCCCGTATGATGGTCTGTTAGTCTGTACCACACCCTTGGGGGCCTATAATACCTCAAATAGCTTAGCATGCGCCATCCGCCATCATGTAGAAAGTATTGCAGCATTCATTTTGAAATAAATATATGGTAAATTTGAGGATTAAATAGGCGAAAACACGAATCCATAAAATTTTCTCGATAGAAAAAAAAATTACAAAGTTACCCCCAAGCCGAAAAATAAACTGCTAGTGCAAGTGTTAAAATTACTCCAAATTAGATCATGAAACTTTGCAAAACAACTGACTGAGAATTATTCCTAATGAAAAATCCCTAACAAGCTTTCTGCCAACCTCGAAATCGAACCTTCCAGGACCTCATGCTTTACAAGTCGTTAAAAGACCTGGTATAAATAAATACATTGATAAAACTACCTACATAGTCTAGTATCTGGTCTAAAGTGAATAAAGGGTCGTGTATTATATATATATAATGTTATGTATTGTCGAATAGCGTTATTTAAGACAATCATTTAGCCAATTCAATGCCGTTTCAACAAGAAATTTTATTTTGAACATTCCTTTTTCATTTCCTAGTGTATAAGTTGTAGTAGGTATCTAATGTGTTTACTAACAACGCATGGTTCCTATGTTGTCACAAAAAAAATATATATAAGTATATTATTTTTATTGATTAACTATGTAATACGCAGGCGAAGTCATTAAACGGTCAATAGTCGACGCGAAGGCATTGCTCAATTTAGCCTCGAACAATATATGCCGCGGGAAACTTGTAATTACAAGAAAAAATCTCATCCGTTTGTTTCTACACAGTACTTAGCGAAGTGTTCGTGAAAAACCACGTATTCTTGTTATAATCAACATCTTTATTTTATATCCAACAAAAACGATTAAAAAATAAATAATGATTTTCTGAATCTAAAACTTTTTCTGTAACAAGAAGAAAATAAACTGTCAAAAAAGGGCGGGAAAAATGACGATTCAAAAAAATGCGTTCGGGTATTTTGTAATTTTAACTGTCGCGTTCACGGAGGTTGCGTCTTGGACGGTCGACTTACCGGAAGTGAGAAAGTTTTTATTTGAGAAAAATGAAAAGTATAAGAAATATAGTAAGAATGAGTATGAAGATTACTTGAATAGCGACCAGAAGTTTTATAGTAATATTGAGGGGAATAGTAAGCATAACTCTGAGGATTATAAACATGAACATTACCCCCATGAGAACGAAGAATACGCGGACGAATATGGCTACCATAAATCTTATATGGAGAAGAAAGTAAGTATTTAGCATAATAATCAGCAATAACGTTCCCACTGCTGGGACATAGCCCTCCTCTCAGAGTGGGCTATCCCATAATCCACCACGCAGGCCCAGTACTTGGCCTCAAATGACATGATTTCACGAAAAAATCTGTAAATACATATTTGTTACGCTCGCTTATCATATTTTGATCAATATAAAACCTGATACAGTATTTTATTTCACAAAGCGACGCGCGCTTTGTTTGTGGTAAACACGCAGTGAATCTGTGCGTGGAGACGAGTAGCGTCAGCTTATATCACAAACACTTCCGACTTCGCCATTGCTTCGGACGGTACCGAGAGCACCTGCGCTTACACACATTCACAGCACGTTTGTATACTTGGTAAACACAAGTAAAGCTCGCGTCACTTTATGATATAAAAATACTGTACTAACATGCAACTTACGAAAAACTTAAAAAACACAAACTAAGAAACACACAGTTCTGAAAAGAACTCTTATCAAGTTTTGATTGACGCAGACTGTCAAGTCAAAATAATATGCTATGATGTGTGGTGGCTACAGTTTCAAACTCAGTAGTCAGAAATTGCCATAAAACTTTTCCCATAGATTTCGTAGGAAATTAGACTCCAACTTACTTTTTATGATGCCATAGGCGCCTACAAATATGGTCGATAAAATAAATTTTGTCAGTTGTATATCAGTGTTCGTCCCAACTTCGGAACCCTTCACGATGCGTGGTCCGACATACACTTGGCCAGTTTTTGATAAAGGCGCGGTACATCATTACTGTGGGGCCGAAATCTTCTCGAGTGGCGACCGCGCACCGGAAGACGTAGCGTTGGAAGGCTTCGCACAAAGTGGACCGATGCCCTTGCCAAAGCCGCAGGAATCCGCTGGATGCGGGAAGCACAGAACCAATCGAATTGGCATTGCCTGAGGGAGACCAATGTCCAGCATTGGACGTTTTTCAGCTGAAATGATGATAATGATACCATTGTTGACAATGTCATTGATTGTTGATAACGATAATTTCTGTAGGTTCACAACATAGTACGAGACGGGGGTTCCTACTTAGAAGGACTTCGACGATCTCTGGAAGACTACAGCATGTTTCTAGAAACATGTAACCGACGGAATTCTAGCATGGTGAGCTGCACTTGAGTTATTTATTTTACTTAAGGGCATTACATTGCCCAATGACCTTGAGCATGCTGCCCCGTACTAACTTACGACGAAACGACGAGAGAGAGAGGGACGAGTGCGGGAGTGACATAGTTTTTTAGTTTTAGTTTTCGCGAAATTTCGGATTTTTATTAAAAATATTTATTATTAAAAGAAATATGAGAAAAAAAAATCAATACACATTGTTAAATACGTCATTACGTATTTTTTGGTATTGAATTCATGCCGAGTTATTGAGCCGTTATAGAGAAAATTTTCAATTTAGGTTGAAAAAGGACCTATTTGTTACGATTGTTTGATAAAATTTGAGTAAGTTTATTAAAATTTTAAACAATACAATGTATTTGTGATGACCTTTAGTTTAACACATATTTTTTATATTGAAAACGCACAAAAGGATTAATCTACAAACTTCTTTAAACACACGGTATTTTCAGGTTTTGAGCGAGGTAATCCCCTTAACATAATATCGTACCTAGTAGTTGTGTTTAAGTCTCTTGTAATAGATGGCGAGCCTAATGCCAGCAACTGGAACAATCCTGACGCTGCTGCTACTGAGAAATTCCTCATGGAAAACCAAATAAAACTACTGATTTGCAAAGTCTTTGTTCCGAGACTAGGTTTTCACAGGGATTCGTAATATTAGTTTAGTCTCAACTGAATTTAAAATAACGTAAATAACGCCTACCATTTTTATTTTAGCAAAACTCGACGTTAAGCAACTCAACAACTTGGCGCCCACAATACGACCCCCCCTCGAACGGCTCCAACTCTTCACCCTTTCCATCTTCCAGCAATTTCACCACACCTATGCTGAACTACCAAAACTATATCAATGCCAGCGTTCCTATGGGGCTGAAGAACTCCACGGATAGCCGAAGAAGAGGTAATATGAGGAGCAGGAATAATCGAAGAATGTCTTGCGAAGAGGCTACAGAGTCGAGGGAACAAGTGAGGAGGTATGCTGATCTAGCCTTCTGGGCCACTGGAAGACTCCAGGACTTGGCTTATGCTAAGAAGTATCAGAAGGTAAGGCATATTACCTACGGCTGTATGCCCCAAATGGGAGGCAGAGTTGTCAGAACACTCATATTTCGACAATTAAACGTCCCATGTATAAAACCAACCTAAATCTACTTGCATAATACCTATAGATAGTGCTATAGAGGTATGAGGAACAGAGTGTAAAGTTCACTCATACTCTATAGAAAAGGGGACCGACCAGACGGGTGTTGTGTCAGGCGGGCAACTGCCCAATGATTCATGTCGGGCCGTTGTATCTATGCTAGTTGCGCGGTAAACTCTGCTTGCGCGATGCAGGATTTTGCGTGACGTCAGTATGACGCGTTGTTTGCATGTGGCGTTGTAGATACCGCAACAGTGCCATCCACGAAGACGCGCCCCGCTCTTACTAATCGCTAGTGGTTATGGTTAGTTAATTCCGCTAGTCTTTTAGTTTCTTGATACACACTAATTACCCACTAAGAAGTAATCACTGTGTATCGACAAAACTAAAACACTAGCGGAATATTACACACTTGTATTGTAAGCGATTAGGAAGAAGACTGGGGCGCGTCTTCGTGGATGGTGCTATTTGTAACATGGTTTTATTCCAACCTGGATTTGCAAGTTAGTTGGTAATTGTATCCGTTATTTCAGGATTTCATTATTTGCCGTTTAAAAACTTTCACGGTTTACGTATTTTAGTAACACTATCTAACTAACGTTCACCGAGGGCGCCACACACAACACCGTCACATCCCGAACTTCGACGTAAATAAGCGTTTCATTTCATAATATGAACCTAATTCATGACATGAAAATTAAATTTGACATTTTTATTTTGAGCTATTGACATTTGTAAGTTAATTTCCATTTGACAGTTAATTGTTAATTCGACAATTGTCCCACTTATCTTCACAGACAGACGAGCAGGAGGAGAATGAGCTGATCCTCAAGTTGGCGTGGTTCCTCGACCGCCTGGCGTACCTCAGCGGCTACGAGCCGGACTACAAAGATAATTACTATGAGCCGAGGGGAACTCAAAGTAAGAGATTCTTCATAAAACTTTTTTGGAACGAGTATCTTTAACGCGTCTTGCGGTAGGAATTGGCTGGCGGGAAAAGGTTATGCCCCCTCCGCAGAGCAGGAAGACGAACGGGCAGAAGACTGTCCTTGACTTTTTAAGAAATATTAAGAAATAAATATCTACATTAAGAGATTTTGAAAAAAAATCAATCAGCAAGAAAACGGGTAAGGGACGAAGTTCCTTAACGCGGTTTTCTACAGGAGTTGACGCTCCCTCCAAGCGACTTTCTCTCTCTCTTGGGTTTTATATACGAGTGTGTGTGCGTGCAAGTGTCGCGTAAGGAACTTCCTTCTTTCCCCCTACTGCACACGTTTATTTTTTAATTTTGAGCCTTTCTACCAGTCACTACTACCAGTCAGCCTTAATATAGCTTAGGTTTATGAGTTAGCTTCAATAGGTAATATGTTTTTATAGCACCGTGTGACCTAAACCCGCACTTAAGTCACGCTTATCTGTGACTTAAATAGTCCATTTTTACACAGAAAAGCGTGACTTAGATGGGGGTTTAGGTCAGACGAGCTATAAAATAGTATACGATACGTGTGACTTAATTAAGTAGTCTATTAATGTACGGCGTCTACATTATAGCGTGTGACTTAAAGCCGCACTTAAGTCACGCTTATCTATGACTTAAATAGTCCATTTTTACACAGAAAAGCGAGATTGAGTGCGGCTTTAGGTGACATGAGCTGTAATAGTATATGTATATAAATAGTACATTATGTAATGTGGTGTGTGTGTACATTGTGTAATACACGTCATCTACGTTTTGTAATTGGCTTACATTCAGGTCCTAAATTAGTGACCATGATTACAAAACCTAAATGTTGATCCTCAAGTTCCGAATTGAATTTGACGAATGCGTGCACTGACTGGACAGGTCCGCTCAATATGTGTGGTTCTTCCCTCAAAAGACCATTTCAGACACCAATCTACATGGTCTTCACATGATCTGACCAAGATTTTGTCTGGACTTTAAAAGAGACTGTGACTTCTGAGTTTGTTTCGGCCTTTCTTCTCAAAATAGTCAGATAGGAAACGCCGACCTCATCTAGTTTAAAAAATTATTATTGACGTGTAAAAGTGTTTGTACAAACCTATTACTTACAGAAAATAAAAGAGATTATTTTGTAGTTTAAATTTTACAAGTAACAATAAAATAAATAATTTATCATCAACAAGAAAATAAATAATTTATCATTCATTATCTCTTCTAGGGACCCCTACAACGAGCCCCACGGCTATAACCCTGGTGCCATCATCAGACGAGCTGACCAGGGAGATGATGGACTGCCTCAAGCGCAACTCCTCAGAGCCAGCGACGGAGCGGTGCCGGTACCCCGTGCAGATACCGGACCTGATGCGACAGATGATGGGGGCCGGTAAGATGGTTTATAATTAATTAAGGTTTTAATCCCCCAAGGGTTAGGCGAAGCTGTAGAACACCACATTTAGCCAGTTATGTTTAAGCCTCATGTAGGGGGCGAGCCAGTTGCCATGAACCGGGCGCAAATCCAGACTCCGGACAGCTACTGGGAAATTCCAGACGGAAAAGCCTAATAGAGGTAGTAGATATTGTTGCGCGCCACAATTGATGCCTGGTACATGGTGACATTAGTTATATTACCACTAGCGCCATCTAGTATCGGGTAGCAGAACTATTAGGGTCAAGGCCCTAGAAATTCCGAGAACTATCGACATCGGGTCAGTCGGGACCGGTATGTACAAGAACGTTCTAGACGTTTATATAGTAGCTCTGTGGCACTATATAAGGCCGGTGTGAGCCGCGAGACACAGTGTCGCGCACCGAGGGTTCCGTTTGTAGACCGTATGTTAATAGTTTATGAAGGGTTTTTTTAATTAACTACAAATTAACGGTTCTCGGATATTTTTTTTTACTTGTGCTACATGATCTTGCTTCTTGCCAAATTTCATGATTCTATGTCAACGGGAACTTGTACCCTATAAATTTTGATTCCCTTGAGAACGTCGAAATATAGGTTTTTTGCGGCATGAACGGCCGTATCATTTTTTACGTTAACTTAGGTGGTTGATTTTGTCACTTTGCTTCAAGGGACTGTAGAGCTGAGTATATGGTTTTAATTTCAACTCGATAACTCCACGCGTTCCCGAGATAAAGGGTCTTGACAGACAGACGGACGGACAGACAACAAAGTGATCCTATAAGGGTTCTGTTTTTTCCTTTTGAGGTACGGATCCTAAAAATTGACAGCGTTTTAGCAAATCATATTTAAATCTAATTTCGGTTACAGGTACCACTGAATCATCTCGGCCAACAGACTTCAACAGCGTGGTTCCAATGAACGCCCCCTCAGACAGCGCATCTGACCAATCATCTGAAATTCTTGTCACTGCCGACAATTCTTTTCCAAATAACTTCGTACCTACATCTCGAATTTCTAAAAGATCAACCGACTATACTTACTACTACCCTTCAAAACCTCTACATGAGTTAACATACCCTGCACCTATTGTCAAATTGATCAAACATCGTTTGTCAAATATAAAATCGATTGTCAAAACTATTGTCGAAAGACGTTTAGCGCATCTTGCTGAAAAGAAAGAAGAAAAACATCATTTTGATAAACGTTCCATAGATGACGCTAATGTTCAAACGTCAAATTTCATTAATCAGTTGCCAAATAATCCTAAACCAATTAACAAATCTCTAGAAAAGCGACCGTTGGATGTTAGTTCGTCGATACTACACTATCCTGTATCTGATGTTTCTGTTATAAATACGAGATCTTTTAGAAAGCGATCTATTAATGAACGTAGGGTAATGTCTAATCATGTTAATCGGTTGTCGAATTTTAAATCACTTGTCAAATCTGTCAAAAAAGGTCCAGTAACTAGGAAAAAGTTTGCACACTTTCTGTCATCTATAAAATTGGGGAAAAGACCGTCAAAAGAAATCAAATCAATTAAAAAACGTTTTACAGACGATCCTTTCTCAAAATTAGCCAATTATTACATAAAATACAAAGTCTGGGACAACTCCAACCCAATTTATCAGAAAAAGAATTTCAATAAGAAATCTGGAGTATTCGATGTTAAAAACGATTTAAACGAGCCAAAAAGGATACACAAACGATCATTATTTAAGAAAAAAGTTATACATTTGCATGTACCCAAGCCTTTGCAAATCGTCCGTACATACAAGCAGGGCCACAGACATAATCATATCCACAGCATTCATAAGCCGAAAATCCTCACTTACCTACAGAAACTCAATGATATAAAGCATAAAAAGATTGAAAAAATACACAAAATTTCAAAAAGATCTTTGCATTACGAACATGTCATGTATTTGCCGCGTAATTCTGCTGACCCTCAAGGCGATATAAGCTATTATGTCAAGAATAAAGAAGGCACGAACTTCAACCCAGATTTGCTACAAGCTGGGCAAGTGAGGTTAGGTCTGGAACAAGTCTTCCAGACTGGAAATATAGAGGTAGTTAGGCGATTCGGTGCTAATTATAATCCTTTGAATCCTGCACCGTTTTATACAGGTTTGTTGGCCAGTGTGGGCGATGCTTAAGGGGAAGTGCTAAGGTAGCGCAGTCACTAAGGGCGCGTTAAGTTAACGTGCCCTTAGTTACTGCAGTCATCGGGCAGCGGGGTTTGACTTAATGACAAACACTGGTGAAAATTACAGATATTTTAAACCGATGTTGTAATATGACGGAACCGCTTCCCTAGGATACCAAAGCTCTAGGGCGCTAAACACATATTTGTAAATTGTCTATGCTTTTCACTACTATCTCTAGCTGTTATAAAGTGTGTTTTTACTACAACTTGTATACAGGGTCCAATTAAATTAGCAAACGAAACTCTGCAGACGTGTATCGATAGCTAATGATGAATAAAAATAAACTCATAATTTCAAGTAACTCCCACTCATAATTTCAAGTAACTACCGGTCATAATTTCAAATAACTCCCGCTCATAATTTCAAGTAACTACTGGTCATAATTTCAAGTAACTCCCGCTCATTATTTCAAGTAACTCCCGCTCATAATTTCAAGTTACTACTGGTCATAATATCAAGTAACTCCCGCTCATAATTTCAAGTAACTCCCGCTCATAATTTCAAGTAACTACTGGTCATAATTTCAAGTTACTACCGGTCATAATTTCAAGTATCTACCAGTCATAATTTCAAGTAACTACCGGTCATAATTTCAAGTAACTCCCGCTCATAATTTCAAGTAACTACTGGTCATAATTTCAAGTTACTACCGGTCATAATTTCAAGTAACTACCGGTCATAATTTCAAGTAACTCCCGCTCATAATTTCAAGTAACTACTGGTCATAATTTCAAGTTACTACCGGTCATAATTTCAAGTATCTACCAGTCATAATTTCAAGTAACTACCGGTCATAATTTCAAGTAACTACCGGTCATAATTTCAAGTAACTACCGGTCATAATTTCAAGTAACTACCGGTCATAATTTCAAGTAACTCCCGCTCATAATTTCAAGTAACTACTGGTCATAATTTCAAGTTACTACCGGTCATAATTTCAAGTATCTACCAGTCATAATTTCAAGTAACTACCGGTCATAATTTCAAGTAACTACCGGTCATAATTTCAAGTAACTACCGGTCATAATTTCAAGTAACTACCGGTCATAATTTCAAGTAACTACCGGTCATAATTTCAAGTAACTACCGGTCATAATTTCAAATAACTCCCGCTCATAAAATTCAAGTAACTACCGGCCAACGACCGCTGGTAGTGTAGTTGCTTAAAATGTTAAGTTTCTTTAAGACCAGCTTGACATACAGTCCATCCACCATTTCTTTGGTCTTCCACTATTCATAAAGCCCGACATTCATACTCGAAACTCTCCTCACAACATTTTCCTCATTACTTCGCATCACATGCCATACCATACCATGACAACCGATTTCCACATAAGTTTTCAGTTACCGGTGCCAATTTCCGACTTCCTTCCAACAGAACTACCAGCGGTCGTTGACCCCCAATAAAAACTCCATATATTTTATCGTGTTTAGATATGGATACCCATAACGTCTACGGAGTTTCACTAGGTAATTAAATTTGACCTGTATAGTATATCCATATTTCGCCAATTACGTTTAAATCCCATGTAAAAGGGGGGTGAGCTTGTTGCTGCATATGCTTGCACCCTGTCTCCGCTTATTACATTAATCGAAATAAAACGAAATATTTTCATATTATACTGATGTTTTATTATAACTCTGACGGTATAGAACAAAAATAAGGTGTTATAACTTACATTATGCTATTCATAAACTTTTAACAATATTATGATAAAAAAATATCCGGTAAAGGAAACTCTTAAAGTGGCTTTAAACATTTAAAGTTTCAAGTAGTTTGAAAAACGTGCTTTGAAATTACGTAAAATACTGTAAAGTATAAAATTTAGTAAATGAATGAATGTAATCTTAACACATTGAAGGACACTGAACGAGACACAATAGAAGTTTTATTGTTATTACGTCGAGGGGCGTTAAATGTCCCGCAAAGTGATAATATAGTTCAATTCAGACGTTCTTTTCTTGATTTTTATAAAAATGGTTTTGGAGTTTCCATTCCCGAATAAACAGAATATTAAAATGATTCTTATACTCTTTATAGAAATGTTTCTTATACTAAAAAAACTGTAAAATATTATTAAAACGATTGCTTTCAATATTTAAGTTGTAATTTTAAAATGTAATCTTTTTATAAACACTTAGGTTTTTATTGTTGTCGAATTTAAATGGAATTAACTTTTCTAATTTAACTTTTTATCTGTTATAAAAGATAAATAAGAACCTTTTCTCTGCTTAGCCCGTAAAAGACATAGCTTAAAGTTACATCTTGAAATCACAACTAAAACTTTCGACCATGACTTAATTATTTGGTCCTAATTTGTGACGACGCTCCACGATCTTTGACTGCACACCCATCCGATTCGCGGCCGCACAGCGGTTGCTTAACCTCAGTAGAATAACAACTATGACTTTTTAAACGTTATTCTTCGAAATGATTAACAAATGCGTTGATAACAAGTTGCATGACGAAATATAGTTTTTTTTTTGTTATTATAATGCCAAAACATTTATATAATAATACTTTTATAAATTGGCCCCTTTAATCTTTATTGTCTGTAATTAAAACAATAGGTAATTATTCTTTTTGAACAGTGAACGAAATTGAATCGTCACGCTCGGGTCAGTGACGCTGGATCGGGTATACTCGGCTCCAGACGTAACTTTCTTTTAACAGTCTAATACGTTTCAACTAAGATCGTGTAATATTAAGGAATGTTTAACAATACATAAATATATATAAAAAATATCATAAAAAGAGAAGAAACTATGCTACATAAATATGTATGTACTTACAACGAAAATCTCTTAAATACAATGACTGAATTACGATGATGAATAAATGACGTCGAGAGCCGCGGTCGTTAAAAATGTCAAAGAAAAACGTCGGCCATTTTTAATTTAACGTCAAAATGCGCCAAACGTGTCATTGTATAAAAGAAACGACAAAAATATGTATTTTCACATTATTTTTTCGAAAAAGGCACGATTTTTAAGAACTATTCCAATTATAGTTAATACAAAAAAAAAATTATGTATATACTCGCGTTACAATTATTATACAAATCGTCAACTGTCAAATTGGTTGCTGTCAAATTAAATAAAACGTTATTTTGACAGATTACAATAAACTGTAAAAAATTATAAAAGTTCATAATTTTTATAAAAAAAAAAAATTGCATTTTTCCGTGCATTTCTAGTATTATTTTATAAATAAACACAAATTGATGTTTACCAGTCAACGACTACGTATAAATTGTCTTTCATACCAATCAATTGTTTATCAATTGATCAATTGGAATTATCAATCAATAATTTGACAGCTGTCAGACAGCGACTTTACATATGACTCTGTGGTCGCTTCTTCCTACTGAATAGGCCTCCGAAGACGCCTTTTTTATCTTTCTTATCCTTTGTGACGCCGCTCACTGATAGCTCGGACTCGCCTGATGACCTAAGAAATAAAAAAAATGTTTTAAATTAACTTATTGATTAAGAATATTTTTTTTGGAAATCATTTATACGATTTTGTTTCGAACTAAACTATCCGAAGATAGCATGTCTATTTAAATAAACGATAAGAAGATTAAAATATAATTCGCACCCGTAATAAATATGATATTACAGAACTATAATCATTAGAATCCGCAAAACAACGTCGAATTGGCGTCAAATGTAATGATTTTATGGAATAGTCGTTCAATAGGGTAATATGTATTTAAAGAGACGTATTGATGATTTTTATGATTATAATTGTGTATGTAAATATTTGTTACGGCCACGAATCACATTTAGATCAAGATACAACCTGATACTGACCTACAATTGCAAAAAACGTCAGGACATTTTAATTTTGCGGACTATCTTGACGCTATCACCTTAACACAGTAACATAAATAGCCTATAATTTTCCCACTCCTGGGACACAGGCCTCCTCAGTGAGAGAGGGAGCGGGCCATAATCCACCACGTAGGCCCAGTGCGAGTTTGTGGATGTCATATGTCTTCGAATTTTTGGTTCTAAGACATGTCGCTTTCCTCACGATGTTTTCCTTCACCGTTTTGAGAGCAGTGCTGAAAGTGCTTGCCTGGGTTCGAACTCAGGACCGATACCACTGGGACACAATGGGGGTTATCTGAAATGACGTTCGCTAGGTGGCAGCACTGACACGTCAGGTCCAGGCATCTGTCAAAGAGCCTATATTTTCTTTAATCATGACGGAATGATGAACGAATGAATGAATCGAATGATGAACGTCATCATATTATTATGTTTTATATTGGAAGACCTCTTGTCACAGTGGTGCCAACTGGTGTCGTAAATTTTCACGAAAACCCTCATTGCTCATAACAGAAAATAGGTAATGAATGCAAGGAGTATGTTACCTAGAAGCGGGTCTCTGATCTAGCGCGGGCGAGCCCCCGCTGCCGGCGACTGACGCCGGTCGAGTGTTGCCTCCACTGCTGCCGCCGTACGCTAAGAAATGATGCGCAACTTTAGTGTCTTGATGACTTATGATATAGAATCGTAAGAGGTAGGATGAGTGTAAGTAAGTTATATTTTGTTACGATTAATATGCTTGGACATACAGGACGACATATCATGCTACATTTCCAGTAAACAGTACAAAGTTACAGTGTGTGTGTGTGTGTGTGTGTGTGTGTGTGTGTGTGTGTGTGTGTGTGTGTGTGTGTGTGTGTGTGTGTGTGTGTGTGTGTGCGTGTGTGTGTGTGTATGTGAGGGTGTGTGTGTGTACAGTTTATACATCGGACTTTACACTTTTTATTTGATCGTTTTTTTTTAATCTGTTGTATGTCTCTGGTGTACTGTGTGTCTAACTAATAGAACATGCGACTTCTAGAATGACAACAAAATATAACTTCCAATACTGTAATATTACTAGAAGATACAATAAGAAACCCAACACCAAAAAATAAACAAAAGCACACAGAAAAATAAAACACAATCAATCTAAAATAAAAACAAGTTAAAAACTTAAATACTACAAACATAGGAAAGCATATAACATCATAATAATCTTCAACTTAGATACTATGGAAGCAGATTTAATGAAAATTACCCTAAGGTTAAGGGTTTTTACCCTAAAAATATGAACTAAAATATTTTTAGTTGGAATACAAAGCATAATTAGCGTAATTACATACTTAAATTACAATACAATTTATTAATTGCATAGCATAAAATATAAGGGTAGCTGCAGATAATTTTCTATTTTGGACACACTGTCAAAAATCTACTCCATGGTGTATATAAACAGATATCTAATTAGATATGTCGAAAATAAATAAATTGTTGATTTATTTATTTTATATCATTTTTAAAGTTATTGTAAACGAAGATTAAAAAATATGTAGATATCTTCAGTATTTTTGAAAGTACAGATGTTTTTAAATCTATACTAATATTATAAAGTGGTAAAATTTGTGAGTTTGAATGTAAGGGGTAATCTTCGGAACCACTGATCCGATTCCGAAAACTCTTTCACTAATGAAAAGCTACACCGTATTACCGAGTGTCATATGTTAAAATGAGAAATTTCACGCAGACGAAGTCGCGGCCAGAAGCCTGTATACAGTTAGTCCAATATAGATAATTATGAATACGATTAAATAATATAATAGTCATACACTGCACGCGATGCAGTATGTAGAGAAGATGGCTTGCTCCTGATTGCATGTGAGAAATATAAACAATTGTTAGAAAAAACGGAAAATTTTGTATAAAGCGTCGTTTTTGTACTGAAGGACCAATTTATCACAAAGAAAAACGAGAAGTGTCTACACTCGGGCGATATGAATTTCCTTTCGATTTTGCACACTTCAGTTACCTTACAAAAGTCAAAATGTTACACTTTTCTCGATCTAACTCTCATTCGCCAAGTGTGCAGAGTATAAAGCGCGAGAAGGAACTTCGTTCAAAAAATTTGGTCCTACTGAAACGACCATCAATTTATTGAAAACTATGCACATATTTATGCATTAAAGTGTTGAATATGTTGGTCCTTTTGCACAGGTTTAATTACAAACTAAATTAGTATCTATTTACATTCAGATAAAGCTACTTAAGCTAACGCCAGTACTTATAGGTATACAAGCTTAAATTACAAGACTAAGCCCAGGTTTGCACGGGCAATATTTTTCCGCGCACTGCATTTTCAACCCACGGTCTTCAGCCGAGAGTTGATAGTCCATCAGAGAGCATCTCAGCGCGTCAAAAAAACGCATTGTTGGATTTTCAACTCCCCACGCTAACAAGTGCGCGAAAAAAAATTGCCTCATAAAAAAAATCACCCGTGCCACGGAGTTTCCTGCCAAAAAGTATAAAATCTCTATATTATATTTAAAGAATAAAACTACAGAATTTCGAAGAGAATTATTATTACAATACGTAATATATGATAAATAAAACAACAGATAATGTATTTTTTGTTCAGTTTGAGAAGGAAAGACTTTTTAGAAATTATAGATAATGAAATCACATAATTTATATAAACAGAATTTCAACATATTGAACAGTAGATAGAAAGAAAAATTACAAATAAAATTTAAAAAAATAATAATGCACACAGCAGTTTAGCAACCCGAAGCAATAAAAACAATAATTGCCAGAAAATTGTAACAAGCAGAATACAGGAAAACAATACTTAGGAAAAACTAAAGAAGGATAGAGAAAATTGCTCCTAATGGCTTAAATTTAGGATAACTACAGAGCCTAGCACGAACTTATGTATCTGCGTAATACAAGCTGTAGGTACGGTTAGCAACAAAAGTTGATGAACACTTCAGTTTTTTTAATCTCAATTATTGATCAAAATTGCAGCAGAAGCACCACCGTATGCAGCTGGATACCTGTATTTCACATGGAGCAACTGCCTATCTGACCTCCACAACCCAGTTACTTAATAATACGGTAAAGTTAACTTTATATTGTGTCCGTGAACGGGATACTAAGTTCGTGCAAAGGATACTTAGCTAAGCACGCAGAATATTTTAGCAGTCGGATAAAAGCAGAGTAAATCTCAATTTAAAGTTCTATTTCACCGCTTGCATAAATATACTGGACGCTGAAGGACTGCTTAAACCGAGGTGAATCCTGCGCGGAACGTTAGTCACGACTTCGCGCGTCGATAGTTTTATTGAATAGGAAATCATGCGACTATTTGGTCAGTTCGCGAGCGAATTTCGTCCCGGGTCCCATGCAGCGTCCACCTCGGTTTTACCAGAGCTTAAATTATTTAGCGATGGCTCTCACAAGAGATCACACGCGCTCTATTCAAAGCTAAGCTGTAATCATTATAGTCAAATCTCAGGCCGTGTCCTAACCCAAGCGATCATCGCATGAACATACGACCTTCGTGTTCATTTTGTTGGGGGAAACCCAAACACGTCGCCCCGACAGATGGCACCTTCCAGTTTTACGAACAAATGAATGATATTGAACGTGACGATCGAGTAGTCGTGCGTCCGATCGCTTTGGGTAGGACACGTGGGAGGTCACACTGTCATCAATCTTCTTGTAAGCGCCATAGCTAAATAATACACCAATACAGAGTAAATTCTTGCCAAATTACAGTAAGTTAGAAGCTAAATGTTAGTAGTGTCTACCAAGCTCCACAACCCGGCTGCTTCGGTACTTCAAGGCTGTAGTGGTACTTTTGAAAATTGTGGTCTTTTGGTATTAACTGTATAGTTCTATTTTTATTGTAATAGGAGACCTTACACATTTATTAAATAAAAGCTAATTTATGGCGAGATTCAATATTTTGGCACTATCTTTTTGTACTACACATGTGATTGCTGTTTTTGAATACTTATCTAAGGCGAAATGGAAATTTTCTTATGTATTATGTTATAATGTTATATGAGTTGGGCCCAGTAGGTGGCCACGCCTTTATTAAACTAAGAAATCTTAAACCTAATAAAAAAAAGTAAAAAAATTGCTATTCTGCAAATTTTACAGAATTATTTTTATTGAAATAGACGTATTAATTCGGTCCTTCAAATAGTACCATCCAACCAAATTTTCAAAGTACCACTCGACCCACATTTCAAACATAACTGACCGGTTTCATTCGTGGAGTAAAAGTGTGACGTAGTCTCAACATTCTGCCAGTTATTGTTCTGTCCGGACGGATATCCTTGCCACGAAGTCGTATTCCTGTTCGCATTGGCATCCCTCCCTTGCCAGTTGCCACCAGACATTCTTTGCTGGTAACTATTAACTAAAGCCGAGACGGACTGCTTTTCTCCTTGAGCATTCGTCCTTTCAAGGTTCGGGTTTCGCTCGGGTAAGTTCGGGCCCCGATCGGGTAAGTTCGGGCCCCGATCGGGTAAGATCGGCGCTCGGTCGGTTAAGTTCGGCGCTCGGTCGGGCAGTGGTGGACGGTCTGGAGGGCCGGAGAGGGGTAATGGTGGTGCTCCAATGTCCGGGGCTGGTAGGAATTAGTTGTTAAACTCGTGTTGGTTATTTTTACCCTTATTGTTGGGTAGGGTAAATTTGGTTAATGAAGGGTAAAATTGGTAAATTGTGATGTTATTTTTTTTTAATTAGATGTCGTTTTGTGCGAATAAAGGGTGGTTTTAGCGTGAATGGGTTATTTGTGTAAATTGCTATAACTGGTTTGAATTGTTAATGATACTTAATGAGAAAAACTCTTTAAATATGGATCACATTTTAATTTAAAAATAAAATTGGACAAATACACAACTAAAAGGACAACCACAAAGACAACACAGTGCAAGAACGTCACATGAAGAAACCCAATAAATATACTTTGGACTATAATTTAATAAAAATTACCCTCTTTATAAAAATAATTTTGCTAGACCCCATTAGCAATTACAGGTACAGACGCCAGCACATCAAGCTACCCGAAACTGTCAAATTTTCCCAATCAACTTTGAACATTATGCTTTAGCGATAAAGTTGAAAATCTACTAAAGAAATTTGACAGATTGTAGTAGCTTGATGTGCTGGCGTCAGTACCTAATACAATAAACTGTGCGTAACATTAAATATTTAAATGTTTTTTATCTCCCTTAAACCCCATTTACACAATGCAAGTTTCTTGCCTGTGTCTCATAATAAAATTGATGCAACTGTAGCGGCATCTACATTGTCACATGCAAACTACGATCACACCGAGTTCACTCAAGCGAAATTTACCACGCAACTAACATCAGGAAGATTTTTTATAACCATACATATTTTTGCAGGGTGTTGTACGCATGAATATGAACAACTTTCACTATGGGACCAATTCTGAAATCACGAAAAAAAAAATCTGCTGTATCATACATTTTCGTCAAGCAGGTGATTTTGGATGGTGATAAAAAAATCTTCCTGTATACAATATCCGGACGCCAATCGTCGGGCAGTTGCCCGCCAGACACGACACTCGTCTGGTCGGTGGAACCTCGAATTTCCTCCAAAACCCTCGTTGTAATTACAAGTGTGTTACGCAATTAGATGTTGGGTCTACTAAAATAATAATTAAATCTTGAACATCAGAATGAGTAAAATTTACAACTTTTGAAACGTTTCGAAAAATTTTCTGTTCAATCGATTATAATTTAAAATTAAAGGTATTAAAAACTCACCGTTTTGCTGCGACCTTATGAATTCTGAGTTGATATCGCGTCCGTTTGAGAACCGCGATTTTCCCCACGAGCTGGACCCTGAAGACTGTTCCTGACTCCTGTTAAGAAAAAAATGGAAAAGGAGTTTATAATTTAACACAACATCACGTCTGGGTGCTTACTCTTCAATTTAATTCCGATAGATCGACATTGGAATTGTGACGTTTCGTACTCTTGAGTTCGATGCTAGCGCCAAATGATTTTTAGATTGGGTGTCCATTTTGGAGAACTAAGTGGAATTGGGCGAACCCAATTCCACTTAGTTCTCCAAAATGAAAACAATATTGACCCTTTGAAAACAATATTGTCAACAATTACCCCACGCCAAGCCCGAAGGCTTGGCGTGGGGTAATTGTTGACAATATTGTTTTCAAGGGTACCGAATCAAGTGACTGTAAAATTAACATTGGAATCATATTGGCATCTCATTGGAATTAAAATTAGTTTGGAGGTCAGTGGTGTACTTAAAGAACACAATTCCGCCAGTTATGTTTCAGAGCGTTTACGCCGTACGGCATTTCATACAAACTTTCAAGCCCTTGTTTTTCGAAATGAATGAACCGATTTTAATGAAACTTCATACGCATAAGCAGGATACAAAGGTCTAAAAAGTTACTTAAGAACATTTTCGAAAAATAGTGTTATAGCCAAATTAGACTGATTTAAATTTTCCATAGAAATAAAGATTTCCAGTTATCTTTTTTTAAATAAGACATTTCGAAAATGTTCTCAAGTAACTTTTTAGACCTTTGTATCCTGCTTATGCGTATGAAGTTTAATTAAAATCGGTTCATTCATTTTGAAAAACAAGGGCTTGAAAGTTTGTATGAAATACCGTACGGCGTAAACGCTCTTAAATCCCATGTAGTAAGCGGCGACTCTGTGACCATCAAACGCCCCATAAATTCAGACTCCGGGCAGCCATCTACTGAGAAATTGCCCGTTAAAATTACCCGTAAAAACAGTGGCACTCCGGGAGTGCCCATAGAAGTAACAACAAAACAAACAGAATACTTTGCCATCACTCACTGACATAGCGGATATACATACCGTGACCCCTCCGTGCCTCGGAAAGCACGTTAAGCCGTTGGTCCCGGCTGTCATTCGTGGATTTTTGATAGTCGTTACGGGTCGTCAGACGCCCGAATGTCTGACAACCAGTCTTATCAAGGGGTATCGTATTACCCAGTAATTGGGTTGTGGAGGTCAGATAGGCAGTCGCTCCATGTAAAATACTAGTATTCAGCTGCATCCGGTTAGACTGGAAGCCGACCCCAACACAGTTGGGAAAAGGCTAGGCAGATGATGATTAAAGCCGAGTGCATCCCGAGGACAGACGAACACATCCGAAGCGGGTATTTTTTGAATCGCCTTATAAACGAAACAGACGCGGTGTCGCTTATGGTAACAGTGGCGCGAGTTCAATGGTTTTTACCCATCTCAAAAAATGCGCCTAAAAAAGTTTTCACTTCAAAAAGTTATGCATTGTATTTACCTGAGTACAACTTCCGCAGCATCTTCTTCTTGTGGCGGCTGTCTTGGAGGCAGTGATGGCAACACCGTTGATTCTGACATTACATACATATTTTATTAGAATTTATTTAAATCTATATTACCAAGCTGAAGAGTTTGTTTGGTTGAACGCGCTAATCTCTGGAACTACCAGTCGGATTTGAAAAATTCTTTTTGCGTTTGATAGCCCAATTCTCGAGAAAGGCTATAGGCTATTTAACATCACGGTATGACCTTTAGGAGCCGAGCAAAAAGAAAAAAAAGACAGAAGGAACGCTAAGCAAAAACGAAGTAATAGCGCGGGCAGGCGATGCGATGCGAGGGGGTGGGTCGGGGTAACAAGAAATTTCACGCGGACGAAGACGCGTGCAGAAGGCTAGTATTAAAATAAATGATTTGAGTAACGTATGGCGACTCTTCTCAGAGCAAACTGAAGAATGTTATTTATGTTAGACGTTGTTAATTTGTTGTTTGTGGTTAACAGCGATTGATAGAGTAATGATGATATATTTGATTAGAAGATGGAATGTATTGATAGCAGAAAGTAATTTAAAAGTTATTATGATATGAAAATAAACAATATTTTAAAAATCCAAAAGTGCTCTACTCATAAGGCTCATTTGATCGTATAAAAAAACCATATATATATGTTATATTAGTAAGTTTTTTATTAAGTATGAAACTGCATAAAAGAGGCATTTTCAATAGGGTTCCTCATAAGGGTGAAACGAATCTATTAAAAAAAAAATACTGAATTAAATGATTTTTTCGCAAGCTACAATTTTTTCAGGTTTCACACTTGATCGAGGGGAATTTTTTTAGAAATATTTTGATGATTTTTTCGTTTCCACTGCATTAAATCAATTTTTGAAGATGTACAGAATAAATCTCCATTAAATTATCTATACAATGGTATATAAATTAAGTAGGTTCTGTGTACTAGCAGGAGTATAACAATAGACAAAGTTGTTGCAGAAAAAAATGGTAGATCACATCTAAATAGGTTGGAACAATATCTTACCTATAATTCTTTCCGGGGTCGTGGAGGACACTCGCTGCGACTGCTGACTATTTCTATGTTCCTGTAGGATCTCGGCCTGCGTGCGCGGCCTGCGGTCAGGCTCGGGGGAAGATCCTGCTGATGATGAAGACTCCGCGTTCCTGAGGAGTTGGGGGTTGAGGTTACGGCTGTGGCAGTGTACCAGGGTTTGGGGGTGGTACGTGGTGGTAGAATTCTGGTAGGACCATTTTTGTTGAAGAGACTGTTGCCTTTTTAATGTAAGGCTTGGTCCTAAGAGGAGTATGTGATATAGTAGATTATTTATACCATGGCTAGAGAATTACTGATCATGCTGCAATCACAAATACGTTTGTACCTCCCTTCAAAGCAAGAGTAAACAGACATCTTCTGGGGACGCTGGTTTCATTATAGACCTCATCCATCGCTTGCCATAAGGCGTGATCGAGGTCTAAAGCAGGCCAATTCAGCAATAAAAAAATAAAGTAACTTTGTCTAAAAAGGTACAAAACTGAAAAAAAAACTGAATCTGACAACTGGTCAAATAGGCAGTCGCTCCATATAAAATACTGATTCAGCTGCATCCGGTTAGACTTGAAGCTGACCCAAACATAGTTAGGAAAAGGCAGATGATGAGTTCCTAGGAAACTAATATTATGCGCTTCGCACCCTTAACCTTGTAGCAGAGGAGATAGACATTTTTGCGTGTACACTGAGTGAATTCACAAAGATAACCATATATGTAATAAGTTTTAGAAAATAAGTTTTTAAGTTTGCTTCACTGTTGCATTGGGTTTTACCTGTAAAAATAGTTGTAAGTGAGGATATAAATAAATAAATAAATAAATTATTTTTGGTGTCAAAATTCCCTGTTTATGATAGTGTTGCAATGTTACTCACGCAAAGCATTGTGTCCTTCGCTTCACACAGAACTCTGATACTATTAATTTCGTTTACTCTACTTACTCGTGTAATCTTCTCCTGATCTCGGCTGTGGGGGACTCTCCAGGTGGCACGGAGGAGTAGGGGGTCAGTTGGAGCTCTGGTGGTAGCTGAGCGTGGAAGGACAGCTTGGCTACCCATTCCTGTGGGAGAAAGAAAAAAAACATTGAGTATTATTTTAGGTTAAACGACTAGGAACACGTGTGAAGCTATGGTTGGTTGGTGGTTGGTATGGTTGGTTGTATGGTTGGTTGGGTGTTGTATGGTTGGTTGGTTGGTATAACGGGTGGTCGCAACCATTGAGTCCATAATTAACTGGCGTATGACGTCACTGAAAGGATTTTTATGCGGCGTCTACAAATGAATTGGGTTTGAGAATTTGTATGTTGAAGTGGAATGCTTACCTTCATCAAATCCTTGGAGGAGCAGGCGAACAGGTACTCAGCTCCGTCGGCACCCGCCAGCCGGAATACGTTGGCGCGCTTCGTGTAGTCGCCCGCGGGCTCACAGCGTGCCTGTCATAGATTGAAAGGTTTTATATTTAATATGAGGTTTTCTTTTCAATTTAGCTTATATTACATTTATTGTAGTCTTCTTTTTAAATGTTTGATGTAAATTGATGGCCTGAAACACATGTTTTCCATAAACCTAGATCAGGCAGGTCTACATTAGAGTTAGAATTTAATTTTTCCTCGATTATAATTAATGTAAATCTAATGCTCTAAGTGTAAATCCTATTTTTACTTTACTTTTTTAAATAAAATTTTTTGGATATAATTTTTATTATTCTAAATTTTATTATATTATTATTTTCATTATATTGGTGTTTTAGATGGTCTGAATAGAGAACGTTTGTGTTACGTTGTATTTGATAGATAAGATGGGAGAGTACAATGTTTTATTTCCTATTAGGCAAATAAGAAAGAAAGAAAAAACAGTGGCACTCCGGGAGTGCCGACAGAAGTGAAAACAAAACACAAACAGAATACTTTGCCATCACTCACTGACATATCGCATATACATTAAAACCGAGTGCATCCCGAGGACAGCCGAACACATCCGAAGCGGGTAGTTTCTGAATCGTCTTATAAAGAAAACACGCGCGATGTCGCTTACGGTAACAGCGGCGCGAGTTCAATGGATTTTTCCCATCTCAAAAAATTGTAATTTAAGTAAACAATTACGAACGAAGGCAGAATGCTTTTCGAAGATGGATGCACTAATTATAACACAATTTCACTACTGATCGCTCTAAGTCACGCTTGAAGATCGCTTTCGATGTACTCGCTTGTATCGCTTATTTAAAACTATATGTCTCGTGGCTCACACCGGCCTTATATAGTGCCACAGAGCTACTATATAAACATCTAGAACGTTCGAGTACATACCGGTCCCGACTGACCCGATGTCGATAGTTCTCGGAATTTCTAGGACCTTGACCCTACTAGTTCTGCTACCCGATACTAGATGGCGCTAGTGATAACTCATGTCACCATGTACCAGGCATCAATACTTACATTGAGTATAGCCACAGGAGGCGCCGCGGCCTTGGCGCTGGCGAAGTCCAGCTCGTCCCGAAAGAAGCACAGCAGCTGTCCGCACAGCACGGAGTAGTACGCGCGCCACGACCGCACCGTGGCGCGCTTGCCGCCGCAGCCCGCCTCCTGCTTGCGCTCCAGGTAGCCTGGCGGGGGGATGGGTTGGTAAGATCATACACATAAACACAGAGTACAAAACTGTTTCACGTTCGTAACATCACCATCTCAGGGCCAGTTGAAAACCAGCGTCGGGCACTAGCTGCTCGGCAGTTTACTGAACTGGTCCTGTTTGGCGCGGCCGTGAGATGCACACACTCTTTTTTTCTTCAGTTTAGTTTTTTTAGTTTCTTTTACAATTTTTATTGTTTGTTGTGTGCACTTGTGGCTTTGTGCTAAATAAACATGTTTTCTTTCTTTGTAAGAAACAAAGAAAGAAAACATGTTTATGTCAGTGAAAAACGAGCCGTCAATCTATTCAAAACAAATATCATACAACTATATTTAATAAACAACTATCAAACTAATCACACTAATATTATAAAGGCGAAAGTTTGTACGTGTGTTTATATGTTTGTGACTTCTTCACGCTCAAACGGCTAGACCAATTGTGATAAAATTTTGCATGGAGGTAGCTGACACCCTGTATTAACACATAGGCTACTTTTTTAGTCTCGGTGGGGCTGCAGGGGAGGAGGAGTGTTGACTCCTCCTCCCCTGCAGCCCCACCGAGACTTAATGACCTAGGTTTACCTTCAATCTCGACGGGTGGTAATTCAGCAATGTCACCGCGACGATGTCTTCTGAAGCTCTGAGTGCGTCTGCGGGTTGTGAACGACGGAGTGCGCTTAGGAGTCTTTACCACCTAAGAAACAAATCAATTTGGTTAGTATATACATTTTTGAGGGACACAAGGGTGAATAACAGCCGAGCAAATGGAATAAATTGTTCATTTTTGAGGGACACATGGGTGAATAACAGACGAGCAAATGGAATAAATTGTTCATTTTTGAGGGACACATGGGTGAATAACAGACGAGCAAATGGAATAAATTGTTCATTTTTGAGGGACACATGGGTGAATAACAGACGAGCAAATGGAATAAATTGTTCATTTTTGAGGGACACAAGGGTGAATAACAGCCGAGCAAATGGAATAAATGGTTCATTTTTGAGGGACACATGGGTGAATAACAGACGAGGAAATGGAATAAATAGTTCATTTTTGAGGGACACATCGGTGAATAATAGACGAGCAAATGGAATAAATAGTTCATTTTTGAGGGACACATGGGTGAACAACAGACGAGTAAATGGAATAAATAGTTCATTTTTGAGGGACACATGGGTGAATAACAGCCGAGCAAATGGAATAAATAGTTCATTTTTGAGGGACACATGAGTGAATAACAGACGAGCAAATGGAATAAATAGATCATTTTTGAGGGACACATGAGTGAATAACAGACGAGCAAATGGAATAAATAGATCATTTTTGAGGGACACGTGGGTGAATAACAGCCGAGCAAATGGAATAAATAGTTGTGATGGGTGACCTTCCTTCGAAGACCACGTTAATCTGATGGCTTCCAGTAAATTTGGCATATATTTATTGCAGTCTGACCAATGCACACTGGTCTAAACTTAGAATGTTAGATTATTGCACACAAATTAACTTGTGAAGGTTAGATTGGAGTCACCAATACCGAATCTGATACTTTTAAAATAGTTTAAATGATTTATTTTCTGTAAGTAGGTTTGTACAAACACTTTTACACGTCAATCATATTTTTTTAATAACATAACATACATAACAAGCCTATAATGTTCCCACTGCTGGGACACAGGCCTCCTCTCAGTGAGAGGGAGTGGGCCGTAATCCACCACGCGGGCCCAGTGCGGGTTGGTAGATGTCACATGTCTTCGAATTTTTGGTTCTAGGACATGCCGGTTTCCTCACGATGTTTTCCTTCACCGTTTTGAGAGCAGTGGTGATGAAATAATTTACACAAAGTAAAGCGCCTGCCTGGGTTCGAACTTACGACCTACAACTCGTAAGTCGTGTCCGTAACCACTGCGCCACCACTGCTCAATAATTAAATAATAAAAAAAAAATACTGTACAATGTCAATTCATGTCATTTAAACACAGATGTACTCACACTCATACTCTCAGCTCGCTTGACAAGCTGTTCGTTCTTGGGCAGTCTGTCGAACTGCGGCGCCGGCGACAGTGTTTCTTCTGACGACGCGGGCGCTATGGACGTCTGCATGCGTTCCGACTGCAACAACATACGAGTTATATTAAGTCAACTAATTACGTGTAACGTTTATAAAATAATCCTGTGCAGCTGTCAGCTCTGCTAGCACCAATTTTTATTAATATCTTTACTTCGACACTAGCTTCTGCCCGCGACTTCGTCCGCTCGAAATTTCACCCTCCCCCCCCCATTCACCCTCTTAGGGGTGGAATACACAGACACTTGTATGTCGGAAAGTTTTGCATAAAACATTATGAACAGGCATCTGTAAGAAGACACTACTTACAAGTGTCTTCTTACAGATGTCTGTTCACTCTTACTTTGATGAAAAAAAAAACACGAAAAAAAATCAACTGTTTCATACATGCTCTAAGTGTTGCCACATAGCCATTGTAAAGTAGTACTAAGTTTTTATTATTATTATTATTTTGTTTATATATTTTTTTTTCTCTCGGCCTAGCCGGATAGAACTGATGGCACGGGCCTAAGCCAAGTGTCCATCAGTGGGGTTAAGTGTGGGAGTAATATTATAAGTAGACTGAGTGGTAGACGAAACAATATTTAAGTGGGAGTATTGGTGTAAGTTGTCCGATTCACACTGAATAAATTTTCTAACTAGCCTGCATGTGTTAAGAATCACTGCCTTCTGCAGCAGGTGGTAGGTGTTAGGTGGCAGGTTGAGGAAACTATTATTATTATTTATGGGTAGAACATCCTGTAAAAATTTGGAACCGGAAAAAAAAATCACCCGGTATATTATAGATTTACAGTTTAAAAAAAGAAAACATTATTTGGTAATATTATTTGCTACAAATAGTGGCAACAGTAGAAAATATCCTGGCAACATTACAATATATATTACGATTAAAAAAGATACACCTCTGTGACGAACGGGTATCTGTGTCTCGGTAGCGCCTTTGTACGAAACCCTACAAATATAAATACAATGGAATCTTGCCGTAAAAAAAAATAATTCATTCTCCTTACCTCTCTGACCATAGGAACGGGCGCGGTCTCGCGTCTCCTCTCCTCGGTGATCCTCTCCATCTCTCTCTTCCTGTATTGCTGCAGTCTCTCTGCCTCCTGTCTCTCTACTGATAAACGGCGAGCTTGCTCCTCTTCATTACGCTGCATTTGGAAGGCTTGTTCCACCTGGTGAAGACGGCGTCAGTTTTAATGAGGGTTTTCTGAAATGACGTTCGCCAGGTGGCAGCACTGACACGTCAGGTCCAGGCATCTGTCAAAGAGCCTATATTTTCTTTAGTCATGACTGAATAATGAACGGATGAATGAATCGAATGATGAACGTCATCATATATTTTATATTGGAAGACATCTTGTCACAGTGGTGCCAACTGGTGTCGTAAATTTTCACGAAAACCCTCATTGGAAACAAACAAAACTATTTGTTGAGGACAGCGCCATCTGTGGACACCAACGGTAGGAGCGACCTTCGTAACCGAACTGAAGTCTATCCTGTGTACAGACGCCAGCACATCAAGCTACCCGAAACTGTCAAATTTTCCCAATCGATTTTGAACCTTATGCTTCAGTGATAAAGTTGAAAATCTATTAAAGAAATTTGACAAATTGTAGTAGCTTGATGTGCTGGCGTCTGTACCTATCCATATAACTTGTAAATCTCAATAAACTCTTTTTCACAAGAAGAATAAACCAGTCACTTTGGCATCATACATGAGGACCTACAAAGGCCGATTTGGCAGAAAAATAAGAGGATAACATTATGAATCATAATATGGCGAAGACAGTCCGTGTTTTCCTTTTTTTCGCTGCACTACGTAGGTATAATCAAAGAGATAGGGATTGGATTTGGATTGGATGGATTGGTATTTTAGCACAGACAAAAAAAATAACTGAAAAATCCTTCACCAGTGGGATTTGATACGATTAACTTAACAGTTAACTGTCCATTATGATTCATAATGTTATCCTTTTATGATTCTGCCAAAGTGGTTTCTTTAGGCCCCCTGATTTGCAAAACCCATAAAAATAAGGACACACCATAACACTATTATAAATATAAAAAGGTTGGTGCATTGGCATCTGCGTTACGGGTTCAAAATCTCAAAAGGCAAAAATATTTATATGCTGTAGTACTAAATAGTTGTTTCAAGTTTAGATTTTGAATAATTGACAAATTAATTAATTAATTGAGGGGCCCGTGGCTAAATAATAACAGCCGCACAGGTCGATAGATAGGTTAAGCTACGCTTGCCGCGGTTGGTCTGTGGATGGGTGACCATCTTTACATACCGAGACCGCTCCATGCCTCGGAAAGCACGTTTAGCCGTTGGTCCCGGCTGTCATTCGTGGATCTTTGACAGTCGTTACGGGTAGTCAGAAGCCCGAAAGTCTGACAACCAGTCTTAGTACAGTACCCGGCGATAAATATTGCACATCGACCTTTTTACACAAAACAATTTTATACAAAGAATAAAAATAATTATCAAAAGAAGCAAATCATAATTGTTTTAACAGCTCCTAATAGATACCGGACTGTTTGTATTTCGTGCGACAGAGATAACGCTCTACGAAGCCGAAATTAGCAGATTGTCTCTTTCCAAAGGTCGATGTGCAATATTTATCGCCGGGTACTGTATGTGTGTAGTCCTACACACATCATAATATACTTACAAGAGTGATTCTCTTGAGGGCATTGAACTTGTCTCGCTGCGCGTCGATGGTTTCCTCCAAGTCGCGATGGCGATTGATCAGTTCTTCGACTTGAGCTACGCTTTCGCCGTATTTGCCGTCGCGGACCAGTGGCACTCTGGAAGTGAGAGAATCGAGGTTAGAAACTAAGAAAGAGGAAACAAACACGTCCTCTTTTACAAAAACACAAAAAATAAAACACAAACAGCCAGACCCGGATCAACTACCTGTAGGCAATACAAATATTTGTTCCGTGCGGGAATCGAACCCGCGCCACGCAGCGCAGCAGTTGATCGCTCAGCCACTGCGCTAACCGTGTCGTCAAAACATTGCATCACCACTAATCTCACCGACGAGGCAAACAATAGTGTATATATAATAATAATATATGAATACTTTATTGGTATAAGTGCTTACAATATGCTAAAGAGCGTTTACGCCATACGGCATTTCATACAAACTTCCAAGTCCTTGTTTTTCGAAATGAATGAACCGATTTTAACCTTTTGACCACCACACGTCAAAAAAAAGTTGCACTCCGGGAGTGCCGACAGATGTGAAAACTTGAACAATTACGTGTGTATTTTGTGAATCGTCTTATAAACAAAACACGCGCGGTACCGGCTACGGCCATCCGTCTTACGAATTTTCGATCAGCCGGTCGATTCTGTAAAAATCTCACCGTGAAAATTTAGGTGAAGTGAGTTTGTTTTTGCTAGGAATTGACACTATTGACAGCTCACTCCACGCTCACTTCGTCTAGTTTTCACGGTGAGATGGTTACAGAATCGCACTGCAGGTCATGTGTCCTGACGCGAGTTTAACATTTTTTACCCATTACAAAAAAAAGTGTACAACGCCGCTAAAGAAGTTTTCACTTCAAAAATCACAAACGTGCCCTCGGCGTCAAAGTCTGTCATGTAGTCGAACCGTGGCGTGCTGGACACATTTTGGTTTGTCATCTATACATGACTGTGGCGGTCAAAAGGTTAATGAAACTTCACAAGCATAAGCAGGATACAAAGGTCTAAAAAGTTACTTAAGAACATTTTCGAAAAATAGTGTTACAGCCAAATTAGACCGATTTAAAATTTCCCATAGAAACAGAGATTTCCAGTTATCTTTTTTTAAATAAGATATTTCGAAAATGTTCTTAAATAACTTTTTAGACCTTTGTATCCTGCTTATGCGTATGAAGTTTAATTAAAATCGGTTCAGTCATTTTGAAAAGTCCTTGTGCTTGAAAAATTGTATGATATGCCGTACGTCGTAAACGCTCTTAAGAGTAATTTGAGTGTTTAAATGATAATAAATGATAAAATCATTTCTGTAAGTAGGTTTGCACAAACACTTTTACACGTCAATCATATATTTTTTTAAACTAGATGAGGTCGGCGTTTCCTATCTGACTACTCTGAGAAGAAAGGCCGAAAGAAACTCAGAGGTCATAGTCTCTTTTAAAGTCCAGACATAATCATGGTCAGATCATGTGAAGACAATGTAGATTGGTGTGTATATAAAAATATTATTCTAAACGGCTGGTTGACACTTCCCGTTACCCAAGGGCTGGCTTTTACATTGGCCAGAGGCTTAAGCATCGCCATACAACGTGGTAATGCCGCCAGTCTCTTGGGTACATTACCAGTCGACAGCGATGCGGATGAATTTTTCGACGCAATTTTTTAGTTTCTGTATAGTTTTAGTTAAGTTAGAATTTAATTTTAAGCTAATGAAGAGTTTATTCCTAACCAAATATCACATACCTGTTGGTGATCCAGTTGTCCAGCGCGTCAGCGTCGCGCTTGAACACGAGCGCGTCGAGGTGCTGCGTGTAGATGCGCTCGCGGTTGCTCCACGCGCCGTCCAGCTGCGCGCGCCGGCTGCGCAGGATCGACATGCGGTCCTCTATCTCGTTGGACATGAAGTGGCCTTCTTTTACTAGTTTTTCGCCTGCGGGGAAAGAAAGTTGTAGCGGTATCTACGACGCCACATGCAAACAACGCGTCATACTGACGTCACGCAAAATCCTGCATCGCGCAAGCAGAGTTTACCGCGCAACTAGCATAGATACAACGGCCCGACATTAATCATTGGGCAGTTGTCCGCCAGACACGACACCCGTCTGGTCGGAGGATCCTCCCTTTTCTATGGAGGTTGAGTGAACTTTACACCCTGTTCCTCATACCTCTTTACTGGTGACCCCGAACATGAACGTCAGCGCAGCCTTCGTGCAAATACTTCAGCGTGACTCGCGTTTATACTCGTATTTTTAAAAGCTTACATTTTGTTTTGGAACGTCAGTTCGACATAGCTACGGAACAAATTATAAAATCTCTTCAAAGTAAGAGTGAACAGGCTTCTTCTGGGTAAGCTCACTCCATCGTAGACTTTGTCTCTGTCACCACTGACATAGAGTCAAGAGCAAACTCATTAAAAATAAAAAATAAAAATAGGAACAGTTTTCAATGCAGATCGATTAGTGGCATAATAAAGTCGGCCATACAAATATTGCAAATATTTTAGAATTTTTAAATGTGTTAATATTTTCGAGCGTATGGCACTCGTGGGCAGCAGCTGAAAATCAGCGTCAGGTGGTGCACTTTGTGTTGCCATCTGGCATTATGCTGAGCTGAGGCCCTTTTGGGCATTATTATTTTTAATCATTTTGAATTTGTTTTGTTTATTTTTTAAGGTTTTTTTTTTGCCAAATAAACACAATTTTCTTTCTTTCATACACGGACAGCTTGAAGCAGCCAATAACGACTGCTTCAAGCTGCGACTGGTCAAACTCAAACTCAAAGCATTTATTTCAATTAAACCATTTACAGGCACTTTTGAATTGTGAAGGGGTCGGCCAGTCAGAAAGATGAAGCTAGTTGTCCATTCCAAAGCGTAGTAGGTACCTATGGAGAAGAATGGACAAGAAACTCCATTGACACTTTTTTATATTATATTTTACAAAAATATCAGTTACAGTACCCGGCGATAAATATTGCACATCGACCTTTACCTTTTTTTGTATTTTATACAAAGAATAAAAATAATTATCAAAAGAAGCAAATCATAATTGTTTTAACAGCTCCTAATAGATACTGGACTGTTTGTATTTCGTGCGACAGAGATAACGCTCTACGAAGCCGAAATTAGCCGATTGTCTCTTTCCAAAGGTCGATGTGCAATATTTATCGCCGGGTACTGTACATCATTAATTTTGAATTTAGGAATCCGCTGGATGCGAGAAGCACAGAACCGGTCGAAGTGGAGGTGCTTGGGGGAGACCTATGTTCAGCAGTGGACGTCTTTCAGCTGAAATGGTGATGATAATGACTTACCATCGCTGTACAGCGTTTGGAAGGCATCTTCCTTCGCATCTATCTCCACCTTGATGTCCCGGTGTCGTGCTAGCAGTCGCTCTGCTCCGGACACGTCGTGTGCGAGGTCCGGGGCTGTCACGCGGGCTAGGGTCTCGTTTGTCCACGCTCTGGGGGAGGAAATAATAATTATTATACTACTCATTATAATGGAGGTAAAAAGGCTCGTGGATAAATAACAACCATACTACTGTGAACGCGTTCAGACATCATCAGAGATCGGAATTGGGTGTGTGAAAATACCTGAAGTTTGCAGCGGGACATAATATGGAGTTGTTACAAACACTTAAGTTAAACCGGTTTTGGATTTTACCGGTTTAGTTTCGGTTTTTTTTGTTGTACATGTTCCTTACCTTTGAAATACCGAACTATAAACATTTACAAGCTGCTAATACAGTTTTAAATTAATTTAAATTTTATTAAAATGTTAATTTTGTTAAAATTCGGTTTTATAAAAAAACTAAAACTGTATCACAGCTTGCAGATGTGTAAAATTCGGTGTTTCAGACGTACAGAATAAGTAGAACTAAAAAACCGAATTTGAACCGGATAAGTTTAAAATAAAAATTAATTTATAATCGTATAAATACTCACAATAACTCCTGGTAGGTGTCGAAGTACGCCTGCAGCTGGCCGGCCAGCTCCAGCTGGTGCGTGCACTGGTCGGCGCGCTGCACTAGTGTCTGCAGGGCTTCGCTCACGTCCTCCAGCTTCGCGGTCACGTGCTCCTTGGCGTCGGGGAAGGCGGTGCCCAGTCTGTCAGAGAGAGAAGGGAGAAATAAACAAGGAGGTAAAAGTTTAAAAAAATTGGTGCAGGTATCATTGGCCATTGAAACGTCAGGGAAATTAATTGTAAAGCAAATTGACTGCGTAAATTGAATTAATTGTCTGTATATTCAAACTACAACATTCTTTGAACAAGGCAGATTGACGTAGGGTGTCAATTTGATTGATAATTAATTTCCCAGAATGACTGAAAACTGTACGCAATCTTGGCCCATCGAGGATCATTGAGTGTCACTGACCATTGCGCACCATCATGGCCCAACATGGGCCATCGTGTACACGGCCACTACCCATCAATGACCATTGTTAATACCATCATGGCTCATCAGTGGGCACTGCGTGCCATCCTGGCCCATTGTGTACACAGCCATTGACCATCACTCACCTCTCAGCCTCCGCGTGCAGCTTGTCATGCGCAGCTTTGATAGCGTCCAGGTCAGCCCTGAGCGCGTGCAGACTCCTCTTCTGCGCGTGCAGCTCGTGCAGCGAGCGCGGCGGCGCGGCCTCGCTGGCCAGCGCGGAGTGCTTCTCGCCGACCCAGGCGGCCGTCTCCTCCGCCGAGCGGTCGAACTCATGCACTTGGCGGGCGCCCGCGAGTGCCTTCAGATAACAGATAACAATTTTTTTAGTACTTCATTATAACATTTTATATAATACTAGCTGACACGGCCACGCGTTGCTGTGGTAGACAAATAATTTGCAATAAAATAATATTGCGATTATAAATCGAGATGTGAGCTATCCTATCTTTCAAGTTGGATCAAACTGCACACGGTGTACAAATTTGATTAAAATCGGTTAAGTAGTTTAACGAGTCCATCGCGGACAAACATCGTGACACGTAATTTATATATATTAAGATTATAAGCTAACATTAAAAATAACACATACATTAAACAACAAAAACAAAATACATACAAAACATACACACACACATACACACACACACATACACACACACACATACACACATATTAATATACATTTATATGAAAAAATAAGCATCCTTGCGCCATCTCATCTTCCTAGCACGGTGCAGTAGTTTTTGCGTGAAAGACTAACAAACATGCACCCATCCTCACAAACTTTCGCGTTAATAATATTAGTAGGAAGTATGGATTTTGGACTCCATATTATCAGAACCGAGAGAGTCAGAGAGCAGTGGTGGCCAAGTGGTAACGGCCGCGACTTACGAGTTGTAGGTCGTAGGTTCGAACCCATACAGGCGCTTTACTTTGTGTAAATTATTTCATCACCACTGCTCTCAAAACGGTGAAGGAAAACATCGTGAGGAAACCGGCATGTCCTAGAACCAAAAATTCGAAGACATGTGACATCTACCAACCCGCACTGGGCCCGCGTGGTGGATTACGGCCCACTCCCTCTCACCGAGAGGAGGCCTGTGTCCCAGCAGTGGGAACATTATAGGCTGATTATGATTATCAGAACCATAGATAAACAAATAGCCTTCACCCACCTCTTGCCTCGCCAACGCCAACTCCTTCAAATCGTCCCACAGTCCCTTGATGTCATCAATCCTCTGTTTCACTCTGTCGGCTTCCGGCGTGTTCTCTTCTAGAAGTACAGTGCCAGCTTCGCAGACGCCTTCGATTCTACCCTCGTTGGCTGTGGAAGCAACATAATTAATTAGTTAACACTTTGACGGACACTGAACGGCCCTCGACGTAATAACAATAAAACTTCTATTGTGTCTCGTTCAGTGTCCTTCAATGTGTTAAATTACCTATCTCTTTATACTAATAATAACTATGTAATGGGACTAACAGTAGGATTTGAACAATTATTTATTTATTTAATACTTCAAGCACATAAATGTACAGCGGCGGACTTAATGCCTTAGGCATTTTCTACCAGTCAACAAATTCTTTTCATAAAACCAATTATTTACTATTTGTAGGAATTTAAAATTCTTCTCCATGGGTGGTGCAACTACTAAATTACACCGCCCATGGAGAAGAACGGGCAAGAAACTCTACTGAGACTCTTTTAATTTTTTTATCCAAACATAACATATATATATGACTACGATTTAGAAAGACGTTATAATTTAAATTAGTCATAGCGACTAAGTGTCTAAACACACTGTGTAGAAAGTACGTGACTGAAGTTCGGCACGATTACGCCTGCAATGCTATTTGAATTACTGACGATACATTATGCCGAAATTACGTTGCGTTATAGCGTACAGCCGAACTTCGGTCGGGACTTCGGTTGGACTGCCATTTGGTGCAACCATGAGACACACACCGCCCAGTAGTTATCGACCGTTATACGTATAGATGTTTATGAGCTAAGTGTCTATGGGTCAATTTATTTTTTTAATGTCTGTTATTTTTTTCATTGTTTTTCACCTTTTTTGATGTTTTTAATACCTGTATTGTGTCTTTTGTTGCACTGAATAAACGTTTTATCTATCTATCTATCTAAAAGTGACTGCCGACCAGATACTGCATCCAAGCCCCCCGCCAGTTATTCGGTAGCGGTTTCCGTTCCACGAGGCTACGGAGGGTAAGAGCGGGTACACATTGGGCGTTTTGAAACGCGCGCTTTGCTAACGCGCGTTTTGAGAACCCCGAATTCTATTGAAGTATATACATGCAAGCGCGCGCTGCTGGTCAAGCGCGCGTCAATCGCGCGTTTACATTTTTTCGTTAGAACGCGCGTTGCTCGGGCGTCAGCTGCGCGCTTTGAGATACATGGGCGGCCATTTTAGGCGAGGGAGGGCGCTCGCGGCTGCGCGCATTAAAAATATTCCTGCACAGATCATTGCTTCATTGCTTTTTACTTACCCTGCAATTGCGCCAGGAAGTTGTCGAAGGCTTGCTGCAGGGTCTCCACATGCTCAACATCCAGTCCGTACTCTTCGCTGGCTGCTGTGGTCATCTGTTCGCTGATCCATTCCTGTACTTCCTCGCATTCTTGGACGAACCTGTGAGGTAGGTCAGCATTGAGTGAAGATGTTAAGACAAATTAGTAAAAAAATTTAAACGTGAATATGCTGAGAATCAGCAGTTTTTGAAGGACAAAATAACAACAATTACAGTGAAACCTGGTTAATTGGGATCTCAAGGGACCAAGACATATATGCCAATTATTGAGGGTTTCCAATAATCCAGTTTTCCAATTAAGCAGGTTAAAATTATAGTTGTCTCATTTACAGAGGCCCCCCCCCGCTTACAGAGGTCGAAATGTGCGTTTTTCCATTTTTAGAAGTGGAAATGTTAATAAAAATGCGTATTTTTTGTGTTTGTATGTAAACAAACACGTCAAAACGTGTTAAAACCTGATTAATTTGTCTCACTTATACAGGTAATTGAGCTACAGAGTCTCAATTATAGAGGTAAACTTGGAAAAACTCTTAGAATTCAAATCTCATTTAACCAGGTTCAAAAAGTCCCATTAACAGAGGTAATTTAATGAAAATGAACCGGGACCTCATTGCAACTCTCAATAATAGAGGTTTCTCACTTATCCAGGTCCCACTTAACCAGGTTTCACTGTATTGCCAAACTACCTTCTTTTCTCAAACTTACTTGAAGTACTTCAAGCTCTGCTGCAACCGCTGCTGTCTCTTAGCGGACAGTAGTTTCATTTCTTCGTAAGTTGTTTTGATTTCATTCATTCTCTTTTGTAGTTGTTCGCCGTCGATTGTGGAACGATCCTGAAATAAAAGGTATTTGTTAAAAACTTAGCGACATAATGATGAAAGTTTTTGTTAAAATAATATGCCCGAAAAGGGCGGACGAGGTTGTTGTCATCGAAGGTTGAACCTGCAGGAGGCTGGTACAGTGCCTTTAGGTGCGTTGGGCATTTTTTGAGATGAGGAAAAAGCTATTGAACTCGCACCATTGTTACCGTAACCGACGCCGCTTCGGATGTGTTCGGCTGTCTTCGGCGTGTACTCGGTTTTAATGTATATCCGATATGTCAGTAAGTGATGGCAAAGTATTCTGTTTGTGTTTTGTTTTCACTTCTGTCGGTACTCCTGGAGTTTTTTTTTTAGCCTATGCTGTTCCACTGCTCGGTAAAAGCCTCCCCCAAGTCCTTCCAGGAACTCTTTTCCCGCGCCACCTCGAACCAGCCCTCGCGGTACAATGCGTGCCACGAAAGATGAGACTTGACCCCGCCTCCAAAGCTCTTTCCGCCGCCCCTATGACGTCCGGTCCCGTCCCGCACTCAGACCTCATACCGCTAAAGATACCTAAAATCGTGTTCTGCGCAAGTCAAACCACGTGGTGTGTCAAGTCTCATCTTTCGTGGCACGCATTGTACGCGTCCTGGTCATTTCACCACCTCCAGGCACCCAGCGTGTGGAGACTTTTGCCCAGCGCTACTGCATGCGGCTGCTGTGACCCGCACAATCCCACTTGAGCCTGGCAGCCTTTTTCTCCTACATCCAGTATGCCCGTTTTGGAACGCAGCGTGGTGTTCCGAATTCTATCCTGTCTTTTAACACCCAGAATGCTGCGTTCCATAAAACACATTTTATTTCTTAACTACAATGAGGGTTTTCGTGAAAATTTACGACACCAGTTGGCACCACTGTGACAAGAAGTCTTCCAATATAAAATATATGATGACGTTCATCATTCGATTCATTCATTCGTTCATCATTCAGTCATGACTAAAGAAAATATAGGCTCTTTGACAGATGCCTGGACCTGACGTGTCAGTGCTGCCACCTAGCGAACGTCATTTCAGAAAACCCTCATTAAACTATCCCGTCTTGAATGCTGCGTTCCATAAAACACATTTTATTTCTTAACTACAATTAAACTAAATCTGTCTACGCACCATCAACCCAGCCGCAGTCTTCTCCAACTTGCCGATACTGGCATCGAATCCGGTCACCTCTCTCTGCAACGCGTCCAGCCGTCTGACCAGCGCGAGCGCAGAGTCCTCGTCGCGACCCACGTCACCCGATACTAAGACTATGCGACGTTCTAGTAGCCAGGCTTCTGCTTCGGAGATTTCTGAGATAAGCTGTGAAAAAGATATGGAAGGTAAATTAAGGTGAAAAGGCAGGCAGGTGTGTTAAGATATGAGACAAATATGCTACAGTACCCGGCGATAAATATTGCACATCGACCTTTGGATAGAGACAATCGGCTAATTTCGGCTTCGTAGAGCGTCATCTCTGTCGCACGAAATACAAACAGTCCGGTATATATTAGGAGCTGTTAAAACAATTATGATTTGCTTCTTTTGATAATTATTTTTATTCTTTGTATAAAACACAAAAAAAGGTAAAGGTCGATGTGCAATATTTATCGCCGGGTACTGTAATTTGTAGTATCAGGCAGACAACGTTTATTTACTAAAAGATACATACGGACCCGTACATTACTTTAACGAGTTACGCGACTTGCATTCTGGACACATATAATTTGTACCTGTTATTGCAAATAATATGTAAAAATATGCTTAAATAAATCAGTGTAAAAGGAATATTCGCAGCGGTCAGTTTTATTTCATCATCGTAATAGAATCGTCTCGTTATTATCATATCACCAAGTGATATATACTCCTAGATTTATTTTGGTCCTTCGAGCCGGATATGAACCAGTAATCTATGGATGACGCATAGGGCAGGTTTGCTTCAATGTTGCGTTTAATTCAAGACTAGTAAAATATTAAACAATTATATGATTTAAAATGGCTTTAAACATAATTAGAGGAAGTAGCGTTTTCTTTTTCAAACCATTTATTTGTAGTGTTTCTTAATATAGTGTAGTATTATTTTGTAATCGCCTCAAAGACCGCTCGTGTGCTTCTCGCATCCAGCAGATTCCTGCGACCTTTATCAGGTCATATTTCCACCTTGTGGGACACCAATCTCGAATCTTTCAGCCCTATCGGCCATTCGATCGATTAATTACTAATTATTTTTGATAATTCTTGGTGCTCTTTTTTTTCAGGATGGGAAATCATCAAATTACCCCTCCCGCTCTGGGTGGAGCGGAAGGGAGTGTCAGACACTTACTGACTAAAACTCACCCGTGTTCCTTCCTCAGCCCTTTATGTTCTGGGCTAGCGGTAATCCTTTCGGACAATTCCGCTGATCTTGCAGGCTTTGGCCCTTCAAATGATGCTGACATCTCTTTGAGGCACGCGTGGAACACGTACGCTTGTCCGGCACGGGCCTGGTCCTGATCGGACGGTGAGCTACCCATTACTCTTCGCCCGCAGACCCGCGCCTACGGTGGCCGGGAGTCGTCGCGCGGCTCCCGACGCCCGGAGCGTTTCCCGCGGCGGCTGAGACAGGAGGCTCTCTCCCTCAGCCGTCCCGCCGCCTCCTTCGCATGACTGCTTCGTAGAAGGAGGCGATTTTCTCCCACACCCTCTCGTTCCGGACCATGGCTTGAACCAGGCCCGGACGCGAGAGGTCGCCGCCGCTGCCGATCGCCTCTACGAGGACTCGGCTCTTGGTTCTTGGTGCTCTTGGCCTAAAATATAGTAAGTGGTACCTGTAGCAGCGCGCATCTGTCCTTAATGAGCGCCGTCCTGTTGGCGGCCGCGTCTAGTAGCGCGCGTTGCGCCGCGCCCAGCTCGCGCGCGCGCGCGTCCAGCGCCGCGCCCGCGAAGTGCCCGCGCCGCGCCAGCGCACCCGCGCGACTCTGCAGCGCCTTTACTATTGGCTCTCTGTGGGCGGAAGGAAGTTTTGCAGTCAAGTCATATTTTTTAGCTGTGGCGGCATCTACATTGCCAGTATTGCCACATGCGAACTACGCATAATTACGACATCAGGCAAAATGACAACAACTGAGGAAGTCGTGCAGTGTTTGAAGGTGAAGACCAACTGGACTCCGAGAGTCGAAAGGTTAGAATCGCGTCGCGGTACGAGTTCCAACCTAACATCTACAGACCTGTCTGAAAGAGGACTTTTGACCGAAAGGTGTCGTATATCGACGTTTCCGAGGACGGCTACGCGACACCACGCAGCGAAGCACGACGCCGACAACGTTACGTGTCATAGTTTTAAGGTTTATAATAGGTTTTAGTTTATTATTGTATAAGATTCATTTTGTATATTTTATCTATGGGCCTTAGTTGCCTGATAATAAAATTATTCTTATTACTAAAATCCTGCATCGCGCAAGCGAAGTTTACCGCGCAACTAGCAAATATACAAGGTCCCGTCATCCAGTTGGCCATCAGATACGTCACCCGTCTGGTCGGAGAATCCTCCCTGCACTATAGAAGATGAGTGAACTTTACACCTTATTCCTCATACCTCTATATATCTGTACGATGGAACTTTTGGAGGGCGGTAAAAATCAAAGCTATCGTCGCCATCTTGTTTATTAATTTAGCCATTTATGTAAGTACGGAAGCCAGCACATCAAGCTACCCGAAACTGTCAAATTTTCCCAATCAACTTTGAACCTTACGCTTTAGCGATAAAGTTGAAAATCTATTAAAGAAATTTGACAGATTATAGTAGCTTGATGTGCTGGCGTCTGTACACAGAAATATGAAGAAACGTAGACAGAAAGACACTCGTGCACTCAAGACGTAGTGGGCAAAAACAAAAAATAACACGAAACATCCTGTATAATTTTAGGTATTGTACCCTGCGATTGTGATGCTGGTAAAGATCAATGAAATCGAGCAAAAGAATTGTATGTGTTAAATCAGACGAAATTACATTTTTTTTTTTTCATAACGGAGGTCTTTCAGGTTTCAACTTCTTAATTACATAGATTCTCATTTAAGCTTTAACTTTTTTCACATATGACACATACAAGATTTAAATAGTCTATCGCACAAATATAAATGAGAGAGACGACACTCTTAAACTCTTTCCAAGACCCAATTTGCCACATTCAAAGTCAAAGTCAAATCATTTATTTCAAATAGGCACATTAAAGGCACTTTTGAACGTCAAAACTTACAGTAAAATTGAATTGATTCTAGTCGCCCCTTCCAAAAGGTAGTTTTCGTATGGAGAAGAATGGGCAAGAAACTCCACCGTTACTCTTTTAAAATGTTTTACAAGGTTTTGTATACATAATATAATTATATGTGAAGACGATGCACCTAGAATAAAAGAAGTCAAACCCAAAAAAGAATAAAAAATTAAGCAATTACAGGTAAATCAATTATGTGATAGATACATGGTGCATTAAACGTAAGGTACTGCAAAAGGGTTCTTTTAACAATGAATATAAACATATGTACCTGGCTAATAACTCAGCTTCCAAAGCGAGATGTTTCTTGAGCATCGCTTGCGCCTCAGCCAGCGTCGAACCCGCTTCCTCTTGTCTCACTGCCGCTTCACGTTCACGCAACCTGTATAGTTCAAATTATATTTATTTATATGACGGCGCGGTCATAATATGAACGCGCGAATATTATTATTCTGCGTTCTTTTATTTAATTTGTCTAGTGAATTTGGTTGATCAAATTATTTGTATCGTAAACACTGATTTAGATTTTATTGTAAATAAGTCTCTCAACAAAAGAGGGGACTACTTAGTCCGTGTGGGCATGCGAGTGACGTCAGCGTCGGAAGTAGTATCGCTTGTTGTAGCAAAGTGGGGGTAGTGGGGCGACCGGTGCCTTTATAAAGCAGCCGGCGCGCGTTGTAGAGGGGCACTTTGACTTGGTCCGTGGCGCTGGCCGTACGCTCGCAATTTCACATACCTCTTTGTCTTGATTTTTATAAAGTTTTGTTAATTTTTTGAAAGTGTCGTTAATTTATTAACGAAAATAAAGTTTGTCAAAGTTAATGCTTTGCTTCATTCATTAAACCCCGCTTTCTGCTGCCCGTGGATACGACTGAACACACTCGTCAGCTCGGAAATCCGATTTATATAACACTAATTGCTGGTAAATGATAGTAACCTACATTCAAATATTTTAGTTTCCAATTTATGTGATTGCAGAAAAATTGCTCAAATTTCTACATAAAGTTTAGTTTTCTAGTTATTCTGAAATCAACCTAATTTACACGAAAGTAAAGTTGATATTTGCATAAGTGTAACTAATATCAATTGGATCCTAAGGATTTTAATGGATTTCATCTGGACTGACGTGTTTCATTAAGTTATTATAGCATGAATAAAGTGAATGTGCATTAAGGGGCCGGCGACGCATGCGTAGTTCATACAAACGTAATACCAAAATAATTTGTAAATCAAACATATTCTTAATGTAGTGTGTATTTATTCCGATTGGATTACAGAATGTCTAGGTTCCCAAATATATATTTTGAAAGGAAACTGATATAAAGACGACATATGAGGAATTTCAAATTTCTCTGAAAAACTAATTTTTCTCATAACTCGTCTTTAAATCAGTGTCCATTCAAAATATATATTTGGGAACCTAGACATTCTGTAATCCAATCGGATCGATGGGCGGGAAAATGCGTTAAATCCACACAAAAAGGTTATCGCTCAGCATAATGCTGTGATACTAAGCGAAACAGAGCCACAGCGCTGGTTTTACAGTATATTTATCTATGATATGGTTTAATTAACTTTTATGTAGTTCATCATTTCAGCTGAAAGACGTCCACCGCTGCACACAGGCCTCCGTAACGTAACGTTAACGTAGTTAATACTGACCATCTGAACTCCTCGTCAGCATCTCTGTCCCATCTGTGCAGGAGCGCAGCATCTTCCAAGTTGTCGCGACGGATCTGCATCGGCTCCTGTAGTTGGCGGTATCTGTTAAAGGGAAAAATAAATGAACGATCGCTCTGATTGAAAATGTTTTAAATAAGATTATTTACAATAACAAATATAAATATGTAAATGACAATTATATGGTCAGAAGAGTCTATTCTATTAAAAGAATAACAATAAAATGTTCGTGTACGCTCAACTTTGTCAAGAGATTTTTTTCATTTTCTCGGCCCGTTTCTATACACCAAAATGAACGAAGAGTGTCAAGTCTACGGTGTACCGTATTACAAACGCAAAAAGATTGCACAATCGTACCTCCAAGTTAAGTCATATGACGAAACTGAAAAAATCTTAACATAGGTGATGCACACACACACACACACGCACACACACACACACACACACACACGCACACACACACGCACACGCGCACACACACACACACACACACATATTTATCTCAAATTATTTTATTTTAACGATAACAAAACGTATCTTAAACTTTTAATTGTCTAACTGAAGTCTGCGAAATTGTAACAGTAACATCAGAAGCACTATGTAACTTTTACGTCATTGTACAGACGCCAGCACATCAAGCTACCCGAAACTGTCAAATTTTCCCAATCAACTTTGAACTTTATGCTTTAGCGATAAAGTTGAAAATCTATTAAACAAATTTGACAGATTGTAGTAGCTTGATGTACTGGCGTCTGTACCTTAGAGGACCGGACTTCTCCTTAACACAGGTTTCCATAACCTAGCTGGGAGAGCAGTGCTCACCCACACGTTTGTAGAAATAGTACTTATTTTGTAAAACTGTATTTTTAACGTGTTCTACAATCCTTTGTTTTGAGTAAATAAATCTATACTATAATATTATAAAGCTGAAGAGTTTGTTTGGTTGAACGCGCTAATCTCTGGAACTACCAGTCGGATTTGAAAAAATCTTTTTGCATTTGATAGCCCAATTCTTGAGGAAGGCTATAGGCTATTTAACATCACGCTATGACCTTTAGGAGCCGAGCAAAAAGAAAAAAAGTCAGAAAGAACGCTAAGCAAAAACGAAGTAATAGCGCGGCGGGCAGGCGACGCGATGCGACGCGGTGGGTCGGAGTAACAAGAATTTTCACGCGGACGAAGTCGCGGGCAGAAGCTAGTAAATCTATGTGTGCATAAAATTCCTGCAAAAGGTGTCCACAAAATTCTTGGCATGGTTCTAAATGTATTCAGATGTATCTGGTTAGACTGGAAGCCAACTCCAACATAGTTGGGAAAAGGTCATTAAATTGCTGCATAAGGTGTCCCCATAAATTTTGACATGGTTCTGAATGTATTCCGTTGCATCTGGTTAGACTGGAAGCCAACTCCAACATAGTTGGGAAAAGGTAGGGCAGATCACAGTGGAATGTACTCAATACTCAATACTTTTATTGCATTCCACATGTAGGCATTTTTAGGTGGTAAACTTATAGTTAGATCATATGGACCCTGTCGGGCACACCAAAATAAGTGAGTTAGGAGAGAGGAAGCATTTGTTAATTTTATAACATTACATGATAACAAACTACTATATTATATATAATAATGATGTAGGTATTTTAAAGATAAACTAAGAGCTTCTATATAAAATATAAACAGAATAAATATAAATATTAAGAGATGTAATAATCCCTACTAATATTATAAATGCGAAAGTGTGTCTGTCTGTCTGTTGGCGCTGCTAGTAATAAATAAATAAAATTTAAAGTATCGTGTTCTTCTTAAGTTATGACTTAAGTCTATCACTAAGATAATGTCTTATGTCTTGTCTTGTCTTATATGGTGTACATAATAAAGAGTATTCTATTCTATTCTATTCTTTACTTTTCAACATAGGCGCCACGGACAGCCCCCTCTGCAGGGGCTGCCTTGATGCCGAGGAATCAGCCGCCCACGTCATCCTGGATTGCGAGGCCGTGGCTTCTCAACGTGCAGAAATCCTCGGAACAATGAGGTCGCTCCGCGAAGCCTGTGAAGCTCCCAGGAAGCTTCTGTGCTTTTGGGCGGAGCTAGGCTGGCTCTGTTAGCCAGAATCCCCACGCACAACGGACCGAATGCGAGTCTAAGTGCGGAAAAGGGAGTCCCATCATCATCATCATCATCATCTATTCTATTCTTTTTACCTCTTAACAGCAGCGTCAGCCTTGGTCAGTATCTCGTCCGCCATGAAGTGGTCGCTGTCGGCGAGCTGACGCGCGTTATCAGCCAGCTGCGTCGCGAAGTCTGACTTGCTCGACACTTGTTGCTCGAGCCGCGAGTGGCGCTTGAGGAGGGCTGTTACTGAAGCTAGGTCTTTGCCTGGAGGAGAGAAAGATGTTTAGAATAAATGTTGAAAACTAAAAACACAAATCTTTTGGTTATTTTTTTAACCAGAAGATTTGTGTTTTTAGTTTTTCATGAGTTCTTGAGCTAAAAGGCGACAGTCCAAAAAGCATAGTGGTTATAATGAATAATACAATGTGAAGACGAACATCACACTAATATTATAAAGGCGAAAGTATGAGAGTGTGTGTGTGTGTTTATGTATGTTACTTCTTCACGCTCAAACGGGCAGCCGTATCCCGCGCGGTAGCTGACACCCTGGATTAACATATAGGCTACTTTTTATCCCGATATTTCTACGAGATCGACACTTATGCGGGTGACACCGCAGGGCACAGCTAGTACAATAATAAAATGAAAACACTGGCATAGGACTGTGTGTGTGTGTGTGTGTGTGTGTGGGGGGGTGTGTGTGTGTGTGTGTGGGTGGGTGTGTGTGTGGGTGGGTGTGTGTGTGTGTAGGAGGTTACGACTGTATGGATCAATTACTTATCGGAAATAAATTTATTTGAAATAATTTATTTAGGAACTATCAAAGAAATCCTAACATTGAAATTATTTATTTATTTAAACTTTTCGCACAAAAAGGTACAAAGGCGGACTTAATGCCTTAGGCATTCTCTACCAGTCAACCAAGGGTGGTGAAGAGATTGGATGGCAGGTGCTTTGTTTAAGAGGAACAATGATAAAAAAAATCTATTAAAAAATCTAAAAAAATCTATTAATCTATTATTAAACACTTGACCGTTATTTGAAGCTTACTAGATTGAGAGTGGCACTACTGGTTTCCGCTATATTTCCCTCTCTTTTGCTCTTTCCTTTAGTCGTATCTATCCCTCTCTTTCGCACATCCCGATTCCTCACCAGGTGGCGCTGCCAAATGTGGGCTTAGCCATGGCAGTGAATCGCTGATCATTGGCGTCTTTTTCCGCGTGAAAAGAGGTTGTCGAGACAACTTTTAAAATTAAATATATTCTTCTTTTAAAAAAAAGTGATTCTAAGTGCATTCCATCGGATACAATTGTAAGTAGAAATAAATTTCATAAAACTTTTTCAGTGATGCGATGCATGATCACTATGTTTATGGGCAAAGTTAAAATATAATAACAAATAATAACGGTGTTACCGTTCGAACTTGCCCTTAGTTAGCCAGCATTGCATTATATTATTCGCAATGCAAAACTTGTATTGAAAATTTTTTATATTTATTTACAAACTACCCTCATTTGCTCTAAATTGTAGGTACTATTTTTATGAAATGATCGTTTGACAATGATTATTATTAATGGTATATTAGCGTATTTTTGACGCTAAATCGTTAATGTTACAATAGACTCGTGATTATTTAAATCAGCAAACTTTTTTAATGTATGTTTTAATTGCTTACGTACTCGTTGGTACGTCGAGATAGGAATCATAAAAAAATCGAAGTTTTCATTTTAAATAGGATGGAGGGCGCAAGTAATCCAAATGATATGGACGCTCCGGGGCCATCAGGGTTACAAACCAAGGGGTCTACATTGCGTCGAGAACATCGGAAAAACGAGTCTAGCTCCTCTGGCTCCTCGTCCAGTTCTTCTAGCTGTTCCACTACGTCATCAGCGAAGCCCAGTAAAAATAAGCGTCGCCGTCACTATAAAAAAAAGAAGGGGGGCCGCCATCCTCGTAAAGCAGATGTATTGCAACAATTAACTCGAGAGATTAGCGAGCTACGAGAACGTGTTTTTTATAGTGATAAAATCTCTGCATGTTCACCTCGGCGTTCAGCAGAAATGCAGGCAGACGGCAGTAATGACGAAGTTTCCTTATTAGATAATAACGATTATAGGTCTTTGTATGATTATGATTTAGTAGATGAAAAATCAGACAAATCACATCAATTCAAATTTGATTTACAAGTCAAATTAAAGGAACCGCCTGTTCCCAAGGCTCCTGAAAATTATCTCAAATCTTTAAATGACATTCAGCATTTTAATAAAAATGAATGGTGCGAGGTTAGGTATTCAGAAGTGCAGAAGTTATATAATCACAGTCCCGGTTTTACTGAGATGGAGATCAACGAAGAAATTAAACCATATGATACTTTAAGACATTTAGCTTTGGCTGACAAAGCCTATGGTGCTCTAACATTTTGTGCAATTAAACAGCGAGAGGTATTACAAACTAGCATGGCTGATCTTTTATCCTGGGCACGTGTCAAAGGTAGCGTAACACCCGATCAGTTGCATAACAAAATCTCTGAATTATTTTCGGATGGTGAATATTATAAAGTGTCTTCAGATATGATTCAACTTATTTGCGGTCATCGCGCAGAAATAATTCAAATGCGTAGAGATGGTATAATAAATTATGTTCGCGATCCTCTCGTTAAGTCTGCGTTACGCAAAATCCCACCCTCTAATCAGCTGGTTTTTAGTCCTGAGCTGCTATCATCAACGTTGGAAAAGAACGGAGGTGTTAAGAAGACCTTCTTTCCTCCAGATAAAACCAGTGGCTTCAAACCTACTCCGCAAGCAGGATTTAAGAAGACCACTCGCTACCCCCCGCAGGGGTCAGCTTATTATAGGGCACCCTCGCAGGGTGCCCGCCAAGCGTGCTGCACTGTGCCATGCTTCCAGCCCTCGCAGGGCTGTGGACACAACCACACCTCACAGAGGTCAGGTCATTGCCATCCCTCGCAGGGAACCGGCAACAACAATAAAGGAACACGTGGGCATAGCCATAACTATCAGGGGCCTTTTCGTTCACGAGGAACTCACCAGCAGCCTAACAAACAAGGGACGAGCAGAATTAACAGAAAACGGACTTCAGCCACCGAATATCCCCCAGGAGGAAAGAGGAGCCGGTTTTGACAGACAGACCTTCAAAGCGGGCCAGTTAACCTTCTATGCCGATCGATGGAAGAAACTCGGAGCACCAAAAACTCTTCTTCGCATAATAAAAGGCTATCGCATACCTTTCATCAAAAAACCACCTCTAATAATACCCAATGCACAAAGCCCATTTCAAACAAAGGAATCCGAGGCAATGTCAACTATCATATCGCAAATGATAACGCAAGAGGTGTTAGAGGAAGTTTTACATTCTCCGAGTTTCCTGTCCTCAATGTTTCTGGTCCCCAAAGCCGATGGCACCAACCGGCCTATTTTCAACCTAAGGAATCTGAACGATTTTGTTTACACGGAGCCATTCAAGCTCATAAATGTGTTTCGTGTCCCAGACTTCCTCCAACCAAACGACTGGCTTTGCAAAGTCGACCTGACACAGGCTTACTTCAATTTACCAATACACAAGTCACACAGACGATTCCTACGTGTAAGTTACAGTGGAAAATTGTTAGAAATGACCTGCCTTCCTTTTGGCCTCAGCACAGCGCCCAAAGTCTTCGCGACTCTAACAAACTGGGTAGCACAGACACTAAGAGAGGAGGGTATTCGAATACTCGTCTATTTAGACGATTTTTTCGTGGTTCACCAGGACCATCAGGTCCTGCAAGTGCACGTCCAATTATTAATAGATCGCCTACACTACCTGGGGTGGCAGACGAATTACCAAAAATCTGTCACAACTCCGTGCAAAAGCCTCGTATTTCTAGGTGTTCTATGGAATCCATGGACAAACGAGAGATCATTGCCACACGAAAAGATCACAAAAGTAAGAGAAAATGTGCTGGATCTGTTACACAAATACACAACGACGATGAAAGCACTACAAAGCCTGGTAGGACTTCTAAACTTCGCCAGTTTCGTGGTACCAAAGGGCCGACTTCACTTTCGGGACACACTAATGTTTCTAAACAAAAAACTAAAAGAAAACTGTGTCCGTTAGCCGTAGTTTGTAGTTTTGCCTATAGAAGTGAAGGAGGACCTAAAATGGTGGCTACTAAATTGTCATCGGGCTTCTCTGATTCACAACCCGCCACCGTCACATTTCCTGACTACAGACGCGTCGGATCTAGCTTGGGGGGCTCAGCTCGATGGATACGCACTATCCGGACCGTGGACAGATCAAGAGCAACAGCTCCATTGCAATCAAAAGGAGATGCTCGCAATACTAAGGGCCATAGAAGAACGAGGTTCAAACATATCCAATTCCACCGTTCTAGTTCAGTGCGACAACAGGACTGTTGTAGCCTTTTTGAGAAACGAAGGGGGGACCAGGTCTCCTTCATTGCTAAAACTCACGAGAGAGATTTTTCAAATCCTAGATCAACTCCAAATCAACCTGAAAATTCAGCATATTCCGGGAAAATACAACTGTCACGCAGACCATCTTTCTCGTCATCGGCTTCCTCCGGAGTGGCATCTCTTGCCCCAGTGTACGGAGAAAATATTCAAAAAGTTCGGAGTTCCAGTGATAGATCTATTTGCGTCAGAAAGGGCAAAAGTCGTGATGAATTATGTATCACTGGATCAGAACGACATTCGAGCAATGTACCACGATGCCTTCTCCCAAAAGTGGACTTACCCACTTGCTTGGGTGTTCCCTCCACCTTACCTAGTGCCCAAGGTACTAGCTCACCTCAACTCTGCGTCGGGAGTCTTTCTAATGGTAGTCCCAAGGTGGGAGAGAGTCTTTTGGAGAGCAGACCTAAAAGCCCGTGCGTTATCACCTCCATTCACAATCCGGAAACTGCATTCACAACTGATAGATACGGTGACAGGCCTCCCACCCCCAAGAGTCCAGGAGATGACGTTAGAAGTATGGAAATGTGGGGGTGGTCCCAGGCCTTAGGTGAATGGAACGAAGCTCAGTTACAGCTCTTAAAATCCTCATGGCGGCTATCAACTATAAAGACTTATCGAGTAGCATGGAATAGGTGGCTCACATGGACAAAAAAGCATAAATTAAACCCTTTCCAACCAACAGGTCAAGTTTTGGCTCGTTTTCTTGCAGATTTGAGTATTGAAGAGGGTTTAGCTTATAAAACTATCTTATTACATAAATCTGTGGTCTGCACGCTAAGCAACCCTGACGAATCTGCCAAATTAAGTTCCCATGTTTTAGTTACTCATATATTAAAGTCTATTGCTTTAAAAAACCCAGTAGCTCAAAAATCTATAGTCTGGAACGTCGATAAACTAGCAGAATTTATGGGAAGCTATTCTGTAGACGCGAATAATGTATTTGCTACTTGTAGACATACCGCAACCTTGTTACTCCTTTGCTCCGGCAGAAGAGTTCATGATCTAACTCTACTAGCTGTGGACTCAAAACACCTGTCAGAAAATAATGATTCTCTGATCCTATGGCCAATATTTGGATCTAAAACAGATACTGCCGACTATAGACAGTCTGGTTGGAGACTATCTCCTAACCCTACTAACGAGAATTTAGATCCTGTATTTTGGGTGAAACGAACTATTGCTATACTAAAAGATAAACGCCAGTCAGGAGGTCTCAATAATCTGTTTCTTAATTTTAGAGGAAAATCAAGGGTCGCTTCTCGTACAGTCATAGCGGGTTGGGTCAAATCTATGTTGTTAGAAGCAGGAGTAAGTGCTTCGCCTGGCAGTCTTAGGTCTGCTGTAGCCTCTAGAAACTGGGTTAACAACTACTCGTTAGAGGAAATACTCTCTAGAGGTAATTGGCGATCACAGAATACGTTCACCCGCTATTACTGTAGAGAAGTGATGCCCTGTAATCACACCAGTTCTAGTTTTAATGTATCTAGAACGTTTAATCCTACTAATTAACTTAATAGAGGTGTAATTTTTTGTATTAATGTCCCAAAAATGTAATTTTCTTAAGAAGTGTTAGAAATGTTTATGTTTGCATACCTAATATTCTAGAAACAAAGGTAGCTGTTATGCAATCTATTCTATAATGTGATTATTTTATAAAGCTGTTATCAAGGTATAAAGCAAAATTTAGTTCATTATTATGATGAAAAGAATAGTTCATTTTCTGTGTTATGTAGGTATCTATTACCTATTATAATTATATATATATGTTTTTTTTTTTTTTTTTTCTCTCCATTGTATGTTACTTATGTATTGATTAATTCATTCAATTAAATGCATTTCTCTCTATGCACATCTAATTTTATTAATAACTTATATCCACGTTCACATTGGCGTCATTTCCCACCAGGTGATAACAAACACGTCTCAATCTAGTAAGCTTCAAATAACGGTCAAGTGTTTAATAGCAGTGTTTTACCTAAAAATAAAACACATATTAAATACTTACCTTATTTGAAGCTTACATTTAATTTCTACCTGGTGAAGATTTTCGACACAATGATCAGCGATTCACTGCCATGGCTAAGCCCACATTTGGCAGCGCCACCTGGTGAGGAATCGGGATGTGCGAAAGAGAGGGATAGATACGACTAAAGGAAAGAGCAAAAGAGAGGGAAATATAGCGGAAACCAGTAGTGCCACTCTCAATCTAGTAAGCTTCAAATAAGGTAAGTATTTAATATGTGTTTTATTTTTAGGTAAAACACTGCTATTTATTATCTATTAAATTAAGCTTTATTTAAAAAAAAAAGCGAAATAGATATAGTATTAAGTTTTATGAAAAAAAAAACACGGACCGACGATGGATTTTAGTTTTTGCTGTTTTGAAATAGACTTAAACAACATAACATTACTTAATTTCTCACCGATTCACTTGTAATCTAGTTTAATCTTAGAAAAGTCTACATACCATGATCTTCGCTGAGGAGCTGTGCCTCTACATCATCAAGCCAGGCTGTGAAGTCATCCAGACCTCGCAGGTACACTCTCGCCTGGTAAGCTTCCTGGAGACGCTCGCGACGTAGCTTAGCCGCGGCCTGGTGTAAAATAATGGTAATTTTACTGAGATTAGGTTGTACAACGTAGGGTAATGGTGGAGGAAAAAGAGTAACGGTGGAGTTTCTTGCCCATTCTTCTCCATACGAAAACTACCTTTTGGAATGGGCGACTAGAATCAATTCTATTTGTTGTAATTTCTGACGTTCAAAAGTGCCTTTTATGTGCCTATTTGAAATAAATGCTTTGACTTTTTTAGTAACCGACCAATAATATTATTAAGAGATGATGAAACGAAAAATATTAGTAGATTGTACAACTAGTACAGACGCCAGCACATCAAGCTACCCGAAACTGTCAAATTTTCCCAATCAACATTGAGCCTTATGATTTAGCGATAAAGTTGAAAATCTATTAAAGAAATTTGACAGATTGTAGTAGCTTGATGTGCTGGCGTCTGTACAATGTAGGGTAACCGTCCAATAATAAAATTAAAAGATGAAACGAAAAATATTAGTAGATTGTACAACTAGTGCATAAAAGAAGCCATTTTACCTCGAGACGTTTGCATCCACCCGAGACGCAGGCTACGGTGGATAGTTAAGTCAAGGGATAAAATGGCTCGTTTATGCACTGCTTTTCTCTTCGATTGCGAGGATTTTTTTATTTTTTTATTATTTTAAATGGGTTTGCTCTCGACTCTTAGTCTAGGTCAGAGATAACAGAGACAAAATCTACGATGGAGTGAGCGTAGCCAGAAGAAGCCTGTTCACTCTTACTTTGAAGAGATTCGGGAAAATGAAAATGAAACAGGCATAAAGTAAACAGTATGTTCACTGTTAAAAAATGTTGGAATGAGTATTGACAATAGTTATGTTACCTGTAATTCTCTCCATTGATATTCCAGTTCTTCGACATGTTTCGCGATTTCTTGCGCCGCATAGTGTTTGGCCTCTGTAACAAATAATAGAATATATCTATAACTAATATTATAAAAAGGTAAAGTTTGTAAGTTTGTAAGTAGGGGGTAATCTCTGGAACTACCAGTTGGATTTGAAAAAATCTTTTTGTATTTGGTAGTCGAATTCTTGAGGAAGGCTATAACATCACGCTATGACCTTTAGGAGCCGAGCAAAAAGAAAAAAAGTCAGAAAGAACGCTAAGCAAAAACGAAGTAATAGCGCGGGCAGGCGATGAGATGCGACGGGGTGGGTCGGAGTAACAAGAAATTTCACGCGGACGAAGTCGCGGGCAGAAGCTAGTAAGAACATAAATATAAAGAATATTCTATTGTGGATAGGATAGCCAGAAAAATAAACTATGTAAATATGTATAATATGTATTTTTATTCTAAATACTATAATTATTCAATAATAAATACATTTTCTAATGTTGCAGCATATGCTTACAGGAGGTTATTGAAAATTTTTATTCCAGGATAAATTACTGCTTCTTCCAAAACCTAAAATGCAGTTCTGATGATTCACAGAATCATTTTTCCCATTCACATTTTTTTCAGCTTCGAAACAATGGTTTTATGGGAAAAAAGAAAAACAAATTTATCCTGGGATCAAAGCTTTACTTTTAAATTGTAACTGAGTTGTGGAGGTCGGATTGGCGGTCATTCTAAATAAAATATTGGTACTCAGCTGCATCCGGTTAGACTGGAAGCCGACCACAACAGAAAGCCGAAAGGACTAGGCAGATGAGAATAGTCAGATAAGATACCTATTAGAGTCTCTCCGTGGTTGGCGACGTCATCGATGCGTCCTTTGTTTGCAGCCAGTTCCGACTCAAACGCCGAGTGCTTCTGAATCTTGCTCTGAAGGTTTGATAACTCCCTGTGGTACACATAGAAAATTCTTAAATGCAACAGTAGTTGCGATTTGTCAGAAGAAAAAGTTCTGACGTCTAAGGAAAGTTGGTAAGCAGAATGAATCAGCAGAACATTAATTACATCTGAAACTCCAATTTTTAACACAGATCTGAAGATTAGGTTCAATGTCCGTATGGGCACTTCTAACCAGGTAAATCCATACTAGTATTATAAATTCGAAAGTAACTCTGTCTGTCTGTCTATATGTTACCTTTTTTGTGAAAAGAAGAAGAAATATCTTATTTAAAAAAAGATAACGGGAAATCTCTGTTTCTATGGAAAATTTAAAATCGGTCTAATTTGGCTGTAACACTATTTTTCGAAAATGTTCTTAAGTAACTTTTTAGACCTTTGCATCCTGCTTATGCGTATGAAGTTTCATTAAAATCGGTTCATTCATTTTGAAAAACAAGGGCTTGAAAGTTTGTATGAAATGCCGTACAGTACCCGGCGATAAATATTGCACATCGACCTTTGGAAAGAGACAATCGGCTAATTTCGGCTTCGTAGAGCGTTATCTCTGTCGCACGAAATACAAACAGTCCGGTATCTATTAGGAGCTGTTAAAACAATTATGATTTGCTTCTTTTGATAATTATTTTTATTCTTTGTATAAAATACACCAATTTCCAAAGGTCGATGTGCAATATTTATCGCCGGGTACTGTACGTCGTAAATGCTCTTACAAGCAGGGAAACGGATTAGTTCCTCTATAGAAACCTATAGAGAAACCTATAGATCTTACCTATAGTTCTGGTCGTTGGCGATCTGCATCTTAAGCGAGATCCACTCGCTCTCGTGGTACAGGTTCCTGAGGAACTGGTGCAGTTGGCGAGACTGTTCCAATCTCTCGCCGCGCTGCTTGCACGATTCCTGAGGAAGAGGTTTGTTTTTTTAAATTTTATTTGGGCCAACAAACAATTACTAAAAAACTGGCCAAGTGCGAGTCAGACTCGCACACGAAGGGTTCCGTACCACAAGGCAAAAACGCCGAAAAAAAGATGTTTGTTGTATGGGAGCCCCCCATGGAGCTTAGTATTTGTTGTTCTGTGAAAATTTCAACTGTCTAGCTAAAGTCCGGACGCGAAGCAGGAAGAATTTCGTATTTTAACCTGTTTTTACCTGTCTCTGTCACTCCCGCGTAAATATAATGCGTCTCGCTCGCATAGATGCAATGGCCGCCGTCCTCAGGGATTGTAAACCTTTTACCTGAGACAGTTTGTTCTTGTTTGCATGTGGTTTTGGTTGGTTACTTGTCTCGATTTTTATAACTTATAATATAGATAGATCTAAATAAATAATTTAAATAATAATAATAATGTATTTAATAAGTTGGTAAATTCTCTTTCTCCTTCAAAAATGTATTTCACGTAAGCCGCAATAAAAACAAAAAATGTTTGTCACCACTGTCAGTACGTAAAGAGGTCATTGTACGAAATTCTTCCTGCTCCGCGACTGGACTTTATCACGGTTCATGAGATACAGCCTGGGTGCTTACTCTTCAATTTAATTCCGATAGATCGACATTGGAATTGTGACGTTTCCTACTCTTGAGTTCGATGCTAGCGCCAAATGATTATTAGATTGGGTGTCCATTTTGGAGAACTAAGTGGAATTGGGTTCGGGCTTGGCGTGGGGTAATTGTTGACAATATTGTTTTCAAGAGTACCGAATCACGTGACTGTAAAATTAACATTGGAATCATATTGGCATCTCATTGGAATTAAAATTTGTTTGCAGAGTAAGCCCCCTGGTGACAGACGGATGTGACTCCTTACCTGCAGTTTATCGCGTCTGTTGAGTATGGTCTTCAGCCTCATCTCCACGTAGTCCCTGTCGAAGTGTTGCTCCTCCAACATGCTGCGCGCGAATTTCTGCAGCTCGTCGACGCGGTTCAGTTGGCTGTGGAGCAGTTTCGAGAACTCTGCGTGCTTTCGGATTAGGGTTTCTACGGCTGTAAAGAGAGAATGATAATATTGTAATTAGTATTGTGTTATATTACATTTTGTTGTGCTAGGGTTCTGTTTGTGTTAAAGATGGTCGATTGATGCCGAAGTATATGAGCTGTATAATACTATTTTTATTGGATTCTGTCAATTATTCACAAACTAAACTAATTTTAACCTCAGTGCATCTTTTTCTTTCTATTTCATTAAGAAAAGGACAGAAGATAAATTTTAGTTTACAATATGACAGAGAATTACAATGGGCGGTTTTATAGCTAAGAGCAATCTTTCAAAGACAACCTTTGGATAGATTAAAGGGAAAAGACGAGACAAACTGTAATCTTCTCTTCTTTCTTTCTAATCTGCGTTCGCGATTTATTAGCCAAAAATGTAAACAAATATGTATGAATGGAAAAATAACTTTAATTCCTACACAAAGTTCAGTTTATGCTACAGCTTCAAAGATTTGAAACTCTGAAATAAACTTAATTGTCACTGACAATAAAGTTGATATTTGTATAACTTGCAAAAAGAATATTTTTAGGCGACTATTTTTTTATTGAAAAAGTATAATTTGTTCAAAGATCTAGCCGTTTATAAAACTAACGAAAAAAACGGGCTACAGTAGACACTTCAATAGTTAAATGAATAGCTTACCATCCAAGTTCTCTCCAAGATCATCATTGTTCAGGAACGCCTCCTTAGATGCGAGCCAGTCCTCTGTCTGTCTCGCTTGCTCCTTCAGGAGTTGTAGTTGATGTGCCTGAGAGAGAAAGAGATAATTTAGTTATCCTACTAATATTATAAATGTAAAAAGTTTGTGAAGATGTTTGGATGTTTGTTACTCAATCACGCGTAAACCGTTGAACAGATTTGGATGAAAATTGGCACATAGATAGACCATTTCCTGGATTACTTTTTATCCCGATATTTCCACGGGAGCGAAACTTACGCGGGTGACACCGCGTGGCGCTGCTAGTAGTAAAAAAACAGAAAAGCTAAAAACAAGCCCTTTTCAAATTAAATTAAAGTTGGAAGCAGGCGGGAACCATTTGAATTTGAAAATATAATAAAAATGGTCCCCCGCATGCTTCCAACTTTAATTTAATTTAAAATGGGCTTGTTTTTTTGCTTTTCTGTTTTTTTTATTAACTTTAGTTTTTTACGCAGTCGGGTTTTTTATTTTTTTTAATTACAATTTTTATTTCCAACTTTTTAGTTAACAAAATAATGTGATTGTAATAAATATTATAATATCGCAGACGATTTAGTTCTTGGTAGGTGTTTTTTTATGATTTGTCACTTCGAATTATTTTTAACCATATTCGTTGTATATGGTTGGTATGGTTGTAGTTGCTGTATTTTTGTAATCGCTTTTTAAAACCCTTTATTTTGATACCCCAATCGACAGGTGTTGAAAAAAAAAAATTAGAAGACATAATATGGCGCCAAAAATCGGCATTTTATTTTTTTTTTCAATTTAAATATACCCAGTGTCACTCTCACAGTAAATACGAATCTAACGACACCTCTCAAGCTAAAATCCATCGAGCCGTTCTGGCTGCAGAGCGTGCCAAACAATTATACATACATACATACTCTCGAAAAACATAACCCTCCTTCTGGCGCAGTCGGGTAAATAAGGTATATGATGCAAACGCGCAAGTAACGTACATTTTTGTAAAAGCCGAGCGCACATAGTATAATGAAGCTTAACTCCTAAAAGAACATTTAATGTTATAATCAAACGGATGAAGCTTTTAAATCATTAACAAAGACATACCTGTGTGAGATACTGCTTCCTCTTCAGCCAGGCCTGGTCCAGAGTGCTGGAGAGTACTTCTACCCTCTTCACCTTCTCGGGTACCTGTTCCACTTCCTTCTGCAGGGAGCCGATGACCTTCTGACGACCGTCAATTTCAGCCTGTAGGAAAATATGGTTTGAGTTTAGTACGCAGTTTACAGAGAATTTTAAAAGGTTGTTTTAAATTCAAATTCATTTATTTCGTGAACACAGGGTATGTACAAAAGGTGTTATAAATACATCAAATCCGAACTGTGCCCCGCCAAAAAGCATAAAAAATATCAAAGGTTCCGTAATATCATGTGATAAATAAATTTAAAAAAATTATACAACAATAATCAAAATTAACAAAATTATTTAGTATGTCATAACATGAGAACAGATTGTATTTAATTAACAGGTATAATTAAATTTTGTCATTTAAATATTCGGCAACAGAATAATACACCTTGCTATTTAACAATTTTAACAGATTTCTTTTAAATTCGATTTTATTTATTTTAGATTCGAGTTTTTCGGATGCACGTTGAAATCTTAGTTTGCAACGCCTTTTTTTTTGTTTGACCAATGAATGAAGGATGAACCTATTTTTTTTTAATTTGGCTGTAACACTATTTTTCGAAAATGTTCTTTTAGACCTTTGTATCCTACTTATGCGTATGAAGTTTCATTAAAATCGGTTCATTCATTTCGAAAAACAAGGACTTGGAAGTTTGTATGAAATGCCGTACGGCGTAAATGCTCTTAACAGTACCTGTATGGGACATCTGATAATTTTTTCGCAATTACGATGCGGGTCGCCATGGAGACAGTGGTTTAGTTTAATGGTCTGCACCACACCCTTTTATTTGATAAACGCTGTACAAAAGCAAGTATATAAAAAAAAAACGGTTGTCTGTAAAGTCTGTTTACTGACGATAGTTGAACGTGACAACGTCATAAGAAAATACTGATGGAATAGTTGCATTGCATTTGTTAATATTCGCTTGCACTTCAAGCCGCCATGGAACGCTACAGAGCGAGGCCGCGAGGTAACGCTACATGAGTCATGTTTTTTCGTGAGTGCAGCCAGCTTCATCGATTTATTAGACGTTGTCACGTCAAAAATAAGAATCTCTCACCTTCTTCTCATGATGCAGCTCCAGAAGCGCCTCAGCGTCAGACACGCTCTCCGGCGCGCCAGTCTCGTCCATCCGCTTCACGGCCTCCGACACCCATAGCTCCAGTTCCTGAAATAGATGATAAAATTAATACTTGCAATGGAGTCAAATCAAATAGCCTTTATTTTTTTACCGACTTCAAAGTAAAGGTTATTTTAAGGTTTAGACATCGGAAATGTCCAGATTGCCCTGAAATATATGGTAAAATTAACACTTGCAATGGAATCAAATCAAATAGCCTTTATTTTTTACCGACTTCAAAAAACAAGGAGGTTATTTTAAGGTTTAGACATCGGAAATGTCCGGATTGCCCTGAAATAGATGGTAAAATTAATACTGGCAATGGAATCGAAATCGAAATTTATTATTAATTATCGAAATTTATTATAAATTATAATTTTTATCGAAAGTTAGACATCGGGAATGTCCAGATTGGTTTGCTTCTTAGCGACCTCCCCCAGGCTTTTCCACGGCTTACGGTGGTGGGTATTTTTCCCCCATGATGCGATTCCCTCCCGCAGTACTTTTCAAGTACTCTTCCCATCTTTGTAACGGTTTTCTTCTCTGAGATACCATTCTATTGTAGCGGTATCTACAAACGCCACATGCGAACGCGTCATACTGACGTCACACAAAGTCCTGCATCTCGCAAGCAGAGTTTACCGCGCAACTAGCATATACAGGGTTATTAGTGAAACATTATCAACCTGTTAAGAGGTCATTGTAATCATCATTATGAACAACTTTTACAATGGGACCAAACCTGAAATCATGAAAAAAAAAAATTCAAAAACAGCTGTTCCCTACATTTTGACGAGTTCATTTATCTAACAATGCAGTACGTTTGCCAGCCAACTCTTGTGAGTTTTCCATCACTTTCACACACACAACCGATTCTTATTAGAGAAAAAGGGACAGCTTACCTTAAGGCTATCATCAAACTTATGTTCGGCGATAGCTTCGTCTAACAATGCAGTACGTTTGCCAGCCAACTCTTGTGAGTTTTCCATCACTTTCACACACACAACCGATTCTTATTAGAGAAAAAGGGACAGCTTACCTTAAGGCTATCATCAAACTTATGTTCGGCGATAGCTTCGTCTAACAATGCAGTACGTTTGCCAGCCAACTCTTGTGAGTTTTCCATCACTTTCACACACACAACCGATTCTTATTAGAGAAAAAGGGACAGCTTACCTTAAGGCTATCATCAAACTTATGTTCGGCGATAGCTTCGTCTAACAATGCAGTACGTTTGCCAGCCAACTCTTGTGAGTTTTCCATCACTTTCACACACACAACCGATTCTTATTAGAGAAAAAGGGACAGCTTACCTTGAGGCTATCATCAAACTTATGTTCGGCGATAGCTTCGTCTAACAACGCAGTTCGTTTGGCAGCCAACTTCTGTAACTGTTCCCAGCCTTCGCGCAGGGACTGTAGACTTGTTTCTATCTCTTTCGCACGCTCCGGGTATCTGTGAGGAAGAGGAAGATGGATATAGTTTTTAACAGACTTCAAAAAAAGGAGAATGTTCTCAATTGGATTGTAGTTTTTTTATGTTTGTTACCTCAGTACGCCGTCATTTATAAACCGATTTGGAAATATATTTTTTTTATTTAAATGGATATACTTCCAGATTGGTCTCATTTTTATCAAAATACAGTTCTAATGATGGGATCCATGAGGAATTGAGGGAACTCCTCAAATATTATAGGCACACCTATAGCGATTTGAGTATTTTTTAAGACTGACTCATGCAGTTGCTCTCGGAAACCACCATTTGGTGAAGTGGAACTGATGAAGAAGACCACAGATGGCCACCGGAACTACTCAATAATAAGTATTTCACGGGTTGCGATTCGATTATTTTAATATTGCTAAGCAATTTATGCTCGTCACAATGCGAATGGTTAAATGGAGCTGATGGTGGAATACTAGGAGAACTCCTCAACAATTAACGTCCCTGCATCGGTAAAAGCAATATTTTGTAAAAGGCGATGGGCAAGTTGACATTAGGCTATTGTAACTTAGATACATTATAAACACCACTAAGAAGCGAGAAATAAAAATACTTTTAACAAAAAAAACAGACTTCCAAAAAAAAAATCTACAAAGTGAAAAATTATTTTAATTTCGGAAGTCGGTGGCAAAAACTAAAATACGGATCCAAAGATACAGACTTCCGAAATTAAAGTTATTTTTCACTTTGTAGCTTTTTTTGAAGTCGATTTATTTTGTTAAAAGTTTTTTATGATATGTAAGTATGTATGGTGACTTTTGCAAGTTTCTAAGATCACAAAAATGTTAATCTCTATCACGATGCGACTGATGGTTGGCGAGCGAAAGTCGTATGTTCGGAACCCGACCGTTAGCCTGTCGACGTGAATTCACGTCTAGCCCAAGCAAAATTATATGTGTGTTTACGACTTTAATCTACTTTTTTTATAGGTTTTTCCAGACTAGTTTCATGCTTGAACGGTTCACCACATGTCCGTAGATTTTGAAATCCCGCCATTACAGCAAGAAAATATCTTCATTCAATTTTTAAAAAAATTGTCAAAGAATATCTTCTATCTCTCTAAGAAAGAAAGAAAATACATTTATTTAGCACAGACTAAGAGACACACAATACACCAGGTAGTTAGATATTAGTCTTACATCAGATAAAAAATAAGATAAAAATAAAAAGTGCAAAGTCCGATGTAAGAAATTAGCAGGAAAGTGTGCCTCACGGCTGCGCCAAAAAGGCCCAGTCTCTCTACTTACTTCTTCGTCAAAATCTTGCCCTCTCCCTCTAGCTGCTGTATCTTGTCCCCGATGGCGCCTGCCTCGGCCGCCCTCGCCAAATGCTTCCTCTTCAACTCATGCGCAGCCGTCAGTTCTCGGCCACGTTCGGAACTACTGAAGAGTGTTGATTTCTTTGATATGCGCTCGGCGGTGTCTTCAACATCCCTGAGGAGATAAAAAAGGTATTTTTATTAAGATTTTGTTGGTGTTAATAGAAACTTTCGTACGTACAGTTCATGAAGGGAATATACAGAACAAGAGTCAGTGTTGTTTTACTAACCTATTGAAGGAATGTATCTCGGCCGCGGCGCAGAGGTTCTCGCGGTACTTGTGCAGCGCGCCCGACAGAGCGCGCCACTTGGCGAGGAAGGCGTCGCGGCGCTGCGACACTGTCGCCGCCTGCTGCGTCGGACCCTGCGGGGAATTCAAAGTTTAAGTTTTGCTTTGCAAAGTTCGCTGATTAAAGACAACCTTAGGATGGATTTAAAAAGGGGAAGGACAGACAAATACTGTAGGCAGTCCGTGGTGTACCATTTACATAATATAACAAATACACACATAAAGTATATTCTACTAATCTAAATAAATATATACACATCTATACTAATATTATAAAGCTGAAGAGTTTGTTTGTTTGGTTGAACGCGCTAATCTCAGGAATTACCGGTACAAATTGAAAAATTATGTTTGTGTTGGATAGACCATTTATCGAGGAAGGCTATAGCTATATAACATCACGCTACGACCAATAGGAGCGGAGCATCAATGAAAAATGTTGCATAAACGGGAAAAAATATTCCTTTTGAGAGCTTCCGTTGCGTACGCTGCGTAAACGGTTAAAGTTACACAAAAATCATGTATGATGGAATTGTTCCCGTTTAAAAGTTCTAAAAAATAGTCCGCGACAGCATATATGTCTATCTTTTAAGATTGACTCACTATAACCTTTTTTATGGTAATCAAATTTGTTCTAAAATAATGCATTATTTGCGAAGGTGGTTTTTTCCTCAAACTAACGCGGGTGAAACCGCGGGGCACTGCTAGTACATATATATATTCATATAATAATTAACATGAAACAGGAGCAAAGAAAATATAATGATGATGTTTAAGGAGAGAGGAAGTGCTTTTTCACCATAAGAGAGATGTCGCGAAAGATGCGATTATCCAAACGAAATGTGAGTGAATCGAATGATTATTGGTATCATCTGCTTGTCGATGAATATGAAAAAAATGACAGTTGGGAGGGTAGGGTAAATTTTAGAGAGAGAATAAAAAAAAGAGGTTATGTAGAACACGAGAGGATCGTGAGTAAGTGTGTGAGTGAACGGCACGCGGAGGGCGAGCGGAGGAAATTACAAGAAGAGGTAACCAAAAGAGTAAGCTGGCCCCCTGGTGAGTTAAAAAGTTGATAAGAGTTAACTGGGGGGTGTATATCGAGAAGTTACGTAAGAGTGATAGGTATTAGGAGGTAGAGGCAGGCTGTGACCTCCCCTCACAGCCTGCTGTATGGAGGCCTGTAGGACCCCCCAGGGGGGGCCCCCTTTAAAAGACCCTTAGTCTCGAATATGTGTATATACGAACGATGATGGTGACTAGCCTTTCCGCGGTGAGAGGAACATACCACTTGCGTGGCTCTCGGGCAGGTTAGTGGCACCAGAATCATATCATAAAGAAAAAAAAAGTGAGCCGTCACGGGACGCCTGGCAGATGTGAAACATTGCGCATGGCGACGCGTCGCCACACAGTACACAAGACTGTGACTGTATATATACACCATCATATAGCGTGGCGACGCGTCGCCACGGCATGCGTCGCCACGCCAGAAATTTGTTTTACGTGCGGCTATAATAGATGTTTCACATCAAAATGTGAACTTCTCGATATACCCCCTGAGTCGATTTGTCGTGTAAACTGTATCAGCACCTGAGGTTCTAGAACCTGATAAGGCAAACGTCACGACAAGAGATGATGATTATGAATGGTATTCCATCTTACCTGCTGTAATAGCTTATCAGCGAGCGCACAGATGCTCTTGACCCGTTTATCATCGACTTTCATATCGCTGTCCATGTCGTCAAGCTTCCTTAACAGCGCGGAGCAGTGTTCATAGTCTCTGCCCAGTTCGTGAGCCTGGACCATCATCTCCTTGTCTCTGATCCAGGCTTCTATCTTGTCCAGGTGTTGGTTGAATTCTAGGATGTCTTGGGCTTCTTCTAGGCCTCGACCTGAAATGGAGATTTTTATGTTTATTTATGCTGTAAATATAATATGTAAGAGTGGTAGCAGATAGCGTTCTGTAGTTGTGAGTTTGTGGGTGTAAAGTCTGATCAAATTGGTGTTATTTCAAGTTAAACGAATATCAACTTTATTTTAATGACAATTAAGTTGATTTCAGAGTGACTAGCACTATTGAAAAAGTTACAAAAATGTTTGAAGTTGTAGCGTAAACTGCAATTTATTGTGTAGGAATTAAAGATATTTTTCCATAAACTCATATTTGTTTACATTTTTGGCAAAAAAGTCGTGAATGCAGATTATGTATGGAAGTCGTATCATGGCAGTCGGAATCGTTCGTTCATGTAAAATATTTAATTTTTTATTTGATTTTGTTATATCTTTGAAGGTTGAGTTTTTGAATAGCTATGAAATATACTCAGTTTGAAAGCTAGCTGGTTTTTAACTGTGTTTATGAATTATTGAAAAAGTGTTTTTCAGGACCATAATTGACCATAATAATTATTTTTGTTACTTCTAAATTAGAACGGATGGACGTTTTGTTCGTTATAAAAGACAACGCTTTAAAAAAAAATATGCCAAGTTGTTTTTTTTTTCATAGTTTCAACGCACATTTTCTTCAATATACAGTACAATTTGTTTTTGTTGAAAAGTCAAAGTCAAATCATTTATTTCAAATAGGCACATTAAAGGCACTTTTGAACGACAAAACTTACAGTAAAATTGAATTGATTCTAGTCGCCCCTTCCAAAAGGTAGTGTTCGTATGGAGAAGAATGGGCAAGAAACTGCACCGTTACTCTTTTAAAATGTTTTACAAGGTTTTGTATACATAATATGTGAAGACGATGCACCTAGAATAAAATTAGTCTACCACAAAAAGTAAAAAGAATAAAACATGAAGCAATTACAAGTAAATCAATTGTGTGATAGATACATGGTGCTCACATATTTACAAATATTGTAAAAGTAGATGATTTTTCAAGAATTTTAACAAGTGTGTGAGTCACTGTAGTCACAGATTGTAAAAATCAATGTCATAAAAAAATTAAAAATATAAATTGACATCACTACCCTATAGCTTATGTCGTATGGTTTTCCCTCTTACCTCTCTGCTCCGTGGCAGTCTCCAACCGCTGCCAGTCAGCTTGCAGCTGCTGCAACTGCTTGTCCACGTCTGCGTCAGGACTGAGCTGCCTGGCTAACTCCTGCACTTCTTGCAGGCGAGCTCTGTTAGCTGCCAGCTCGGCGGTAAAGGCCTGATGCTTTTGCAGTTTCTTGATCTTGTCTTCGAGGTTTGTGACTTCGCCTGGGAAGGGGAGTTACGATGAGAATTGGTTTTAAGGGAACTACATGAGGTCAGCGGGATTGTCCGAAAGGGTTACCGCTGGCCCGGAACATAAAGGGCTAAGGAAGGAACTCGGGTGGGTTTTAGTCAGTAAGTCTGACACTCCCCTTCCGCTCCACCCAGAGCGGGAGGGGTCATTTTGATGATTTCCCACCCTGAAAAAAAAAAGGGGGACTACATGACCTAACGTGCGGTCACTGTCGGAATGCATAGAAAAGAAAGAGAAGCGCGATGACACAACGCTGGTAATTTATTGCAAAATATGAAGCAATTATCTATTTACAAAAAATCTATTGTTTGGACTAAACAATTAAAACACCTAGTGCTTTAGTATGTTGCTTGTAGAATAATCTGATAAAAAATCAGAATAATTGTATGTAAGTATATTAGTATGGTTTTTATTGTAAAAAGAAAGTTTTAGAGGTATCTTCATGATTTTTTTCTATCGTATCAAATGAGTTGTATTATGTTTTCAACACACTAACTAGCATATATCCTGAAGAATATCAAATATTTTTTCTGATATTGTTTACTGTAGTCGATCATATACTTTTATTCCTTGTAAAACTTGCGTTTTTTGCGTTTAGGCCGGGTATTACAGGACCTAAACGCAACGAATCGAACAACATGGTCTGGCAGTTTGAGTAATTTACGCGGCCTACCCAAATGTCCTGTCTTTGGTATTGTTCGTCGAATCGTTGAGCTCCTAAGTCTTGAGTTGAGCTACACGACTTCTGACAAATGCGTGCACTGACTGGACAGGTCCTCTCAATCTGTGTGGTTCTTTCCTCAAAAGACCATCTCAGACATCGACCTACATGGTCTTCATATAACCTGACCAAGATTATGTCTGGACTTTAAAAGAGACTATGACCTCTGAGTTTGTTTCGGCCTTTCTTCTCAGAGTAGTCAGATAGGAAACGCCGATCTCATCTAGTTTAAAAAATATATGATTGACGTGTAAAAGTGTTTGTGCAAACCTACTTACAAAAATAAAATCATTTATCATATAACAAATGAGAATGAGAAAAAAAGACGAGGATGGTGACCTTGAGGTCTCAATTATAAAGTTACCGTGTTGATGTTCAGCAGCTAACTTGGCGAGTTTGTCAGCGACCCAGCCTCTAGCTTCCGCGGCATCGCGAGCGAACTGAGCGCGCGCTCGGGAGCGGACCAGGGCGGTGCGACGAGCGGCTGCTGCCGCGTATAACTAGAAGGCAAGAGGAATTGGAATTTAGTATGAGAATGTATGCTGAGATAGGAGCCTTTTGGCCTCGTATAGGACTTTCTGTTTCATTTTCCTTTTGTTACTTTTTTTATATATAACTTGGTTTTTTATTTTGCTGTGTTTAGTTTAGTTTGTGATCTTCCTGTACGAGTCGCAATAAATACTTTTTCTTTCTTTATTTCTTTCTATACAAGTTTTAACTGAAAGATTTAGGATAAAAAGAAAGAAAAAGTATACGTAACGTACGTACGCACGCACGTTCGTACGTGTAAGTGTAGTAATGTAGTGTAGTGTGTGTAGTGTAGTGTGTAGTGTGGATACTGTAAGTAAAGGTTTTTTTTTTTTTAATTTGAAATGGGTTTACTCTTGGCTCTAGTCTAGGTCAGAGATGACAGAGACAAAGTCTACGATGGAGTGAGCTTACCCAGAAGAAGCCTGTTCACTCTTACTTTGAAGAGATTCGGGTTGTATGTACTCGGAAACAGATTAGGTTAGGTTAGGTTCCGTAATTGTTCCCACCACGGTGATGCGGGAACACCGCTGAGTTTTAGTGGGTATACTGTCGGTGTCATTCCGACAGGAGTCCCATATAACCCGACTCGTCCCCCGCGAGCGGGAATGAGGGTTTTCTGAAATGACGTTCGCTAGGTGGCAGCACTGACACGTCAGGTCCAGGCATCTGTCAAAGAGCCTATATTTTCTTTAGTCATGACTGAATGATGAACGAATGAATGAATCGAATGATGAACGTCATCATATATTTTATATTGGAAGACCTCTTGTCACAGTGGTGCCAACTGGTGTCGTAAATTTTCACGAAAACCCTCATTGGGTAAACATACAATGGTTGTAGAGAAACTATAAATATCAACATCATCTGCCTAGCCTTCCAGTCTAACCGGATGCAGCTGAATACCAGTATTTTACATGGAGCGACTGCTTATCTGACCTCCACAACCCAGTTACTGGATACCCCTTGGTAAGACTGGTTGTCAGAATTTCGGGCTTCTGATTACACGTCACGACTGTCAAAGATCCACGAATGACAGCCGGGACCAACAGCTTAACATGCTTTCCGAGGCACGGAGGGGTCTCGGTATATAAAGATGGTCACCCATCCACAGACTAACCGCGGCAAGCGTAGCTTAATCTGATCGATCGACCTGTGCGGCTGTTATTCATCATTATCAGCCTATAATGTTCCCACTGCTGGGACACAGGCCTCCTCTCAGTGAGAGGGAGTGGGCCGTAATCCACCACGCGGGTCCAGTGCGGGTTGGTAGATGTCACATGTCTTCGAATTTTTGGTTCTAGGAGATGCCGGTTTCCTCACGATGTTTTCCTTCACCGTTTTTGAGAGCAGTGGTGATGAAATAATTTACACAAAGTAAAGCGCCCGTCTGGGTTCGAACCTACGACCTACAACTCGTAAGTCGCGGCCGATGCCGCTGGGCCACCACTGCTCTATTTAGCCTAAATTATTTTCTGACTATGTTTATGAATGTATGTTTGTTACCTTCTTCCGTCTCTCGTTGATGTGCTGCAACTCATCAGCGATGCGTTGGCTCTCCACGTGGTTCTGTTGTAACAACTTGTCGCCATGACTGTTCAGGGTTGCCAGCTTCTCGTCCTGATTGGAAAATATAAGAAAGAAGTCCATTTATTTTAATTATTTATTTGCCAGAATATAGGTGCTTAGATGATATGGTAATATAATTTTAGTTTCACTATATTCGACTTATCAGTCGTGCAATTATTTCTAATACATGCATAATAATATCATAGTCATACACAATATACACATCATTGTCATACATAATAGAATTTACAGTCTTGCTTCGATTAATATTAGTTAGGAACATTAATTACATTATAAAAAATAATTATTAAAATAAGTAGTAAATTAGCTATTTTTTAGGAATAAAATTATATTTCATGGTTACGACAATTCATCAATGATTAATTTATAAATAATGTCAATTTAAATAAGTCTTCATTAATTTATTTACATCCTGTCTGTTTAAAATTTAAATAAAATTTAAATAATCATCTATTCTATCATTAATAATGTGTGTTGTCTTTGGTACCTGGCCCTGACATCAAGCAATGGACAAAATTGTCAACATTTTCTAAGCTTGAGTACAAGGCTTTTGACCACGTTGTGTGTGTATATTTTATGTATTTTTTAATTGTTTTATTTTTATTTGCAATGTGCGTTTTTGTTTGACAGAATTAAAAAAAAAATCTTTCTTTTCTTTCTTTCTTTTCTCTAAGTTTATTGTACTCTTCAAATATCGTAATACTAGCTTCTGTCCGCGACTTTGTCCGCGTGAAATTTCACCCTCCCCCATTCACCGTCTTAGGGGTGGAATTTCGAAAAACCCTTTCTTAGTGGATACCTACTCTTCACAAAGAACACACCCTCCAAATGTCATGTCTCTAGGACCAGCGGTTTAGGGTCTGCGTTGATATATCAGTCAGTCAGGACTTTGAATTTCATAGTATCGTCGTTGCGCGTGCAAAAGCCGCTATGTGTTATTTAGTTATTTTCGGTTCTTAATGCTGTTTTAATCGTTATCACACATACTGTATAAACAGCTATGTGATAAGTGCAATATTTAAAGAGTTAAGGAATGTAGCTATGTGATATTCATACATCGAAAGTTCCGTATAAACACGCTAAATGTTATAATTCATATAGCTCAAATAAGTTCACTAAAAACACACAGCGACTTTTGCACGCGCAACGACGTTATTATAGATTTATAACAATTTCTGTAATTTGAAAGATCGAGGGTTAAAATAGGTAGAGATTAACTGTTGATAATAATGTATAACCTACTGATAAATATCTTGAATAGAAAGTACGGAAACAACCAGATTTTTTTATTAGTTCAAGAAAAAATCTTTTCCTCAATTATAAGTGTCTGCTCAAATTTATAAATTAATCTTATAATATAATTTTATTTTTTTCGATCAGAGCATCGTACTTCACTGATTATATTATTGCCCTGAGACTTTTATAAACATACTAGCAGCGTCCCGCGTTTTCACCCACATAAAACAACATGTTTCTGTGCCTTTTTGGCGCAGCCGTGAGGCACACTTTCCTGCTAATTTCTTACATCAGACTTTGCACTTTATTTTATTTTTATCTTAGTTTTTAACTGATGTACAACTATTATCTAACTATCTGGTGTACTGTGTGTCTCTTAGTCTGTGCTAAATAAATGTATTTTCGTTCTTTCTTTCTATAAGTTTCGATCCATTCCGATCGAAACAGCTGGACCAATTTTGATAAAATTTGGTATCGAAATAGCTGACACCCTGGATTAACACATAGAATATTTTTTATCTCGATATTCTAACGGGATCGAAGCTTATACGGGTAGGGGGGGGGGCGCTGCTAGTTGAACATAAAGACCTAGCGAACGATTTCGCAACATTTTTTTGCATTATATGTGTAGGTTTATTTAATATTCTAGTTTTAGACTTCACACATTCATATTTTCTCTTCTTGTTCTCACACACTATTGTCTACATTTCTTTTTTACTTCTCCTTTCGCAGGTCTGCTGGAAATTTATTAAGAAATAAGCAGTACCTTTGTACTCAATTTATAATCATGTCATATCCCTATGTATTTTACTGTGTGTACATAAATTATAAAATAAATAAATAAATAAATAAATAAACATTTTGTAGTTTTAAAGGTAAAACTATTTACCTGAGTAGCGAGCAGTTTCTCGAAGGCCTCATGTTTCTTGAGCGCGTTCTCAACCTCCTCAACACTGCTCGTCTGAGATATTTCAGTACCTGCAAGAAAATGTAATGTTATTTTGGAAATACAGAATTTTATCTATTCACCAATAACATAAAATCTGTTTTCGTCTTGCAGCTGTGTTCCGGTTTCAGCCAGTTTTAACTCCAAACGCAAAATACGCATATTTCCTTCGCCAAGCAGTGTTGCTGTGTTCTGGTTTTACAGGTGCCTTACAATACAGATAATATTTCAGTTTTTAGGGATCCGTACCTCAAAAGGAAAACCGGAACCCTTATAAGATCACTTCGGTGTCCGTCTGTCCGTCGGTCAAGACCCTTTTCTTCAGAAACACGTGGAATTGTTATCCAGTTGAAATTAATATCAAATACTCAGGGCTTCAATCCATTGAAGCAATGAAAAAAGGACAACGCAATCAAAAGATACGGGCGTTTATGTACCGGAATGAAAACGTATAGGCTACAATGCGTGCCACGAAAGATGAGACGTGACCCCGCCTCCCCCGCTCTTTCCGCCGCCCCTATGACGTCCGGTCCCGTCCCGCACTCAGACCTCATACCGCTAAAGATACCTAAAATCGTGTTCTGCGCAAGTCAAACCACGTGGTGTGTCAAGTCTCATCTTTCGTGGCACGCATTGTACTTCCCGTTGACCTAGAATCATGCAATTTGGCAAGAAGCAATGTCATGTAGCACATGTACAAATAAAATAAGAGGTACTCACTTAGCGCGGCCTCCTGTGCTGCACACAGGTCGTGTAACAGCTTGGCGTCCCTCAAGAAGCAGTGCAGGTCGATCAGTTGGTCCAGCGCCACCTGGCGGGCTGCCCACGCGCCGTGTAGGCGGTTGCGTTCTTCTAGTAGGGCTTCGCATTTTTCTTCCACTTCCTGTGTTAGAAAAATCTTTTGGTCAGTTCATTATTTTTATAAAAAGAAGTTGAGTAAGATTATCAACCTTTTTGAAGGAACCTCCGAGGTGAGGCTCTTCAAAAACCTAAGGTTCGTGAAGAAATTAATAATATACAAGAATTTAGTATTATTTATAAACCTTAATATTTACATGAAAGTCTAAAAACAAGTTTAGCTAATCTATTCACTGTGGCATCTCAATTTTAATTGAATGTAGATATTACAGGAACTAACTGTCGACCGGTCACAGATAAAACAATCAGCATAATCTTTATAACGTCAAAAACTAATTTCAATTCGTGATAGATTATGAAAAGAGTTTTGATCAGTCGTAAAATCAAATGCCAAGTAACTCGATTGGCTATTGTAACTTCGGTCAATCAATCGTGAACCAATCACAACCGCTGGCGTATGATTTTACGGCACGATAGTTTACAATATATATTTGTCTTCATCTGCTTTACAGCCGGTCGATTCTGTAAAAATCTCACCGTGAAAACTTAGGTGGAGCGAGTTTGTTTTTGCTAGGAATTGACACTATTGACAGCTCACTCCACGCTCACTTCACCTAAGTTTTCACGGTGAGATATTTACAGAATAACACCGCTGAATTCTGTTTTGAATCTCTTGCAAAGAATGTACAACTAAAACAAAATATACTCACAGCAGCATTGGGGTGCTGCGTGGCCAGCTCCCGCCCCATCTGCAGCGCGTCGCGGAACGAGGAGTCGCGCGCGTCCAGCTCGGCGCGCACGGCGTCGTGCTCGGCGCGCGCCGCCTGCGCGCTCACCGCGTCGCGCACGCGCAGCGCGCGGGACATGGCCGTGCGCAGCGACACCGACCACGACGTCAGGTCGCGCACCTGTGCGGAGGGAAAACATACGACAAATTAGAATATGTCAAATTATAAATTAATTTAAATAATCACAGCCAAGTAAAGGGTAAAGTTCTTGATAAAAAAAGATGTTCATATTTTCCTGTACGAAGTTTCGTAACTATATTTTGCGAAAAGCGGTCGTTTTGTAATTTTTGACGTTCAAGAAGCGCTGATTTTCAGCCTCATTAAAAAAAAACAGTAGAATTTGAATTACGAAGAGATTAAAACATTGATACCTTATTTAAAATAAAGTATTTCAAAACGTATATTTGTGATTTTGTGAATGTACGGTACAAAATCATTTTCGATTCAATATTAACGAAATTTATGGATATACTAGCTTCTGCCCGCGGCTTCGCCCGCGAGATATATCAATAAAAACTATCCTATGTCCTTCCCCAGGATGTAATCTATCTCTCTGCCAAATTTGATCGAAATCCATTCAGTGGTTTAGGCGTGAAAAGGTAACATACAGACAGACAGAGTTACTTTCGAATTTATAGTATTAGTATGGATTTAATTGTACGCTCGGCACACGCTGCGCGGCCAGTCTTGCTAACTAGCTGACATTTTCATCAGGAGCAGGAGTTATTCTGTTGTACAATGCGTGCCACGAAAGATGAGACTTGACCCCGCCTCCCCCGCTCTTTCCGCCGCCCCTATGACGTCCGGTCCCGTCCCGCACTCAGACCTCATACCGCTAAAGATACCTAAAATCGTGTACTGCGCAAGTCAAACCACGTGGTGTGTCAAGTCTCATCTTTCGTGGCACGCATTGTAGTTCCTGCCAATACGAGAAAACAAGACGAACTCACTTGTGTCAAGAACTGGTGTAGCTGCAGATACTGCTGCAGTGTGTGCCTCCTTTCGTCCGAAGCCTGTTTCAACATGGCCCACGCTTCCTCTAACGCCTTTTGTTGCAGTTCTATCTGCTGCACGTTGCCGCCAGGGTAGAGCTTCTGGAGACGGTTGCCTTCTTCTTGGAGGACCTGTGAGGAAGAATATGGTGTTAATAAAAATCAAATTAAAACATTGTTTTTAAAACTAAATGTTAGTAAATAACACGATACGATGGCATATGTAACTGACAGCAGTGAATTATATACAGACAGTCCACTCTGTCAGCAATCATTTTCAGAACCCTGTTGGAGTTGGCCATGAACTGAATCACCATTGATGCTGTGCGTTTGCGCATTATACCATACCATTACCATTTATACCGTTTTAAAATTTCTGTGAAAAACCATTTAATTCCTTTCCACGTTTGGTCCTTTGACTTGTCTGCTTGGACAGCGTTTGTAGCATGTTTTATTTTTATTATTTTGGGTCTTGCTTAAACGCATTAAAGTTCTATATGACAGTAGCCCGGCCACGCGTTGCTGTGGCTAACGTTTCTGTGCAATAAAATAATATTGCGATTATAAATGGAGATGTGAGCTATCCTATCTTTCAAGTTGGATCAAACTGCACACGGTGTACAAATTTGATTAAAATCGGTTAAGTAGTTTAGGAGTCCATCGCGGACAAACATCGTGACACGTAGTTTATATACATATATGTATTAAGATTTGTAGGTCGAGTTGTAGGTCGTAGGTTCGAACCCAGACGGGTGCTTTGCTTTGTGTAAATTATTTCATCACCACTGCTCTCAAAAACGGTGAAGGAAAACATCGTGAGGAAACCGGCATGTCCTAGAACCAAAAATTCGAAGACATGTGACATCTACCAACCCGCAATGGGCCCGCGTGGTGGATTACGGCCCACTCCCTCTCACAGAGAGGCCTGTGTCCCAGCAGTGGGAAAATTATAGGCTGTTAATAATAATAATAATAAAAATTAAGATTTATGTCGTTTCGTCAGTTAGTTTCGTGGAAATCTCACCTGCATCTGCGCATCGATAGCCAGCAGATCGTTCTGCATGGTGTCGTGCGCGCGCAGCGCGGCGGTGGCGGCGCGCAGGTCGCGCGGCGGCGGCGGCGCGTGCAGCGCGGCGCGCGCGTCGTGTGCGCGCGCGGCCAGCTCGCCCACGTCGCGGTGGAAGCGGTGGATCTCGCCCGCCGCGTGCAGGCGCGACGCGCGGGACTCCATCTGTTCTACTAGGCGTTGCCACCATTCGCTGTACAAAAAATTAAGGTGTTTTTGATGTGAAACATCTATAGCCGCACGTAAAACAAATTTCTGGCGTGGCGACGCATGCCGTGGCGACGCGTCGCCACGCTATATGATGGTGTATATATACAGTCACAGTCTTGTGTACTGTGTGGCGACGCGTCGCCATGCGCAATGTTTCACATCTGCCAGGCGTCCCGTGACGGCTCACTTTTTTTTTATTTCTTAAGCTTCTGCCCGCGACTTTGTCCGCGCAAAATTTCTTATTCCCCCGACCCACCCCGTCGCATCGCATCGCCTGCCCGCGCTATTACTTCGTATTTGCTTAGCGTTCTTTCTGAATTTTTTTCTTTTTGCTCGGCTCCTTATGATCACAGCGTGATGTTAAACAACCTATAGCCTTCCTCAAGAACTGGACTATCAAATACAAAAAAATGTTCAAATCCGACTGGTAGTTCCAGAGATTAGCGCGTTCAACCAAACAAACTCTTCAGCTTTATAATATTAGTATAGATTGCAATATGAGCCGGCTCTTGACCTAGGTCAAGAGCCACGGCTACAAAAAAACGATGGACATGAGATATGTCATAAAACAAGCGTACCTAGAAGATGCATGTTCACTCATACTTTGAAAGCTGACAGGTTATACGTGGAAGGTACGCGCCGACAGAAAATATTTTTTTTTTTGCTTGGATATCTTTGGTTAGACGTACTGAACGCTGTGTTAAAATTTGTCCATCTATTATAATGGGACCCTGTATAGATAAAGATTCCTCACCCCAGTGCCTCCTGTCTCTTCTCAATATCTCCGATGTAAGGACTCTCAGTAGCTAACAGCTTCTTGGCCAGCTCTTCACATTGGTTGAAACGTTCAGCGCCGCTTTCCACGCGGTGACGTAGCTCGTCGAATTTCGAGCGGAGGATCTGTGTCAAAAGAATAATGCTTTATTACTTAATTAAGTAACAAGGTATTTCTAAAAAAATGACAATAATAAATAAATAATAGTTTCAACTTCTAAGAAATCTAGGATTATGCTATTTTTTTTGGATTGTGCTAGTTTTTTTTTTGGATTGTGCTAGTTTTTTTTTTCGTAAGTTATCTTACCAAAAGATGTTCATAATCCTGTCCGTAGTCCTCGCTGGAGGCGGCAGCGTACTGCTCCTGTATCCAGCTTTCTAGTTCAGCGCTCTCGGCTAGGTATTCGTGTCTGTGGGAAGGTTTTGTGTTAGTTTGTCATGTTTTAAGAGTGAAAGTCAAAGCATTTATTTCAAATAGGCCCATAAAAAGGACTTTTGAACTTCAGAAATTACAACAAATAGAATTAATTCTAGTCGCCCATTCCAAAAGGTAGTTTTCGTATGGAGAAGAATAGGCAAGAAACTCCACCGTTACTCTTTTAAAATATTTTACAATATTTTGCATACATTAATTATATAATAATAATATGTGAAGACGATGCACCTAAAATAAAATTACTATACCACAATAGGTAAAAGAATTAAAAATGAAACCATAACATATAAATTAATTATCTGATAGATACATGGTGCTCGGTGGAATCAAGTTATCTTTGGTTTGTTTGCTAAAAGATGTTTTAGTTAATTTCGTCTGCAATTATTTTCATTGGGGACAAAATGCGCAAAAATATAGACGATACAAAAGCGATTAATATGTTTTTGCACGACACATAATGTGAAGCATTAGTACTATACGTTTGAAACATTTTTTTTTCTCCTTTGTGCATCTGTTTCTATTGTTAAACATATTAGGTTAGACAACTCTGACATATCGGACAAGACTGACATTTAAGTCTGTTTTATTAAGATTCAATGAAGATGGTCGTGCAAGGTAATTTTATGAGTCAAAGTTGAAATCTTCAAATTTCGAATTAGGTCTCTATAATTCTAAAGGTGCGATGTGTACTTCGCGCCTGACATTCAGGCGCCAAAAAATACTTGTAGCTCCACATACCTGCAGACACTCTCGACCAGCGCCTTCTGCCTCTGCGCGGCCAGGCGCTGCAGGCGCGCCAGGCTGTCGGCCAGCAGCGCGTGGCGCGCCAGCAGCGCCTCGCCCTCCGGGTGCCCGCCATTGGCCATGGACGTGGCCACGTGGCCCATCTCGGCTATTATGGCCGCGTACGTGTCGAGTTCCAGTTCGACGGCCTGTTCGGAGAGAATGGTGGTTAAGTAATGTGTCCTTTTATTGAACTTTGCTTGAAATATTACAATTATTTTGAAACTGAGATTGATTCTCCAGTTTCCGAAAGGCGTAATCTTTTTAAAATCTCATCAGACAGTGATTTTCAAATCTCAAGTCAAGATATTCGGCTGGATGTCGTATTTTCGTGTTAAAATGAAATGTTTATTTATGTAAGTAGCTGTGGGTTGACCTGTCCCAACAGACAGCATGCATGTATCAGTCATCGTGTAGCTCAACGTTATTTTAGAGAGCTCAACGACCCGTCAAACAAGTGATTGTTTGCTGTGAAGCAGTTATCAACAGATTTACCCACCAGGGACTTGCTCTAGCTTTAAGAAATTTTCCGATACTTCAGTAACATTTGAAAAGTTTTAGCGTTCGTTTCAGCTAAACAAACAAGTTTCTTAATTCTTTTTTTTTTTAATGAATCTGGTAGTCAAGTAGTATTGTTGAAGTTGTTATTTACTTTTTTTATGTAAATAGGTGAAACTAAGCCAAAACACTAAACAAACCTCTCAAAAAAAAAATCAAAAGATCTAATTCAAAAGATTTAATTTCAGTTAACCTTTTAAAACTTCACTTTTGAAACCCAAAATTAATAAAAAAAAACACTGAAAGATAGTTAAAATCACCCTTTTTTTTCTGGATGGGAAATCATCAAATGACCCCTCCCACTTTGGGTGGAGCGGAAGGGAGTGTCAGACTCTTACTGACTAAAACCCACCCGTGTTCCTTCCTTAGCCCTTTATGTTCCGGGCCAGCGGTAACCCTTTCGGACAATCCCGCTGACCTAAAATCACCCCTTACCTTATGTCTAGTCAACAAATGCGTAGCCCGATGTCTATCCTTAGCCAGGTCAGCGTGCGCAAGCGCAGCCGCTTTATCATTGAGCCACGCATCAACCTCCAGCGCGTCGTGCATAAACTGCTGCGCTTTAAGCGCTGCCTCCAGCCGCGCGCCGCGGCTTTCAGCGGCTTCTGAGACTGATGTGTAACCAGCTTCTAACTCTGCACATAGGGCTTCGATCTGGGGGAAAAAGGAAATGCTAACATGTGGCATTGATTCTCATAAACGCACAGGACAAGCCAGTTACAATTCTTTTGGAAAACCATAAAAGCGCTCTTCTTCTCTCCTACTTATGGAATATTTTGCAGTGCCCGACAAGGTCCATAATTGATTCTATTGTTTTATTCTTACCACCTATATGTGTACATTATGAATGCAATAAAGATTGAATTGAATTGAACACTAAGGGTCTGTGCACACCACGTTTTTTAAACGCGCCTTTGACGCGCCTTTGTAGCGATATAGACGCGATACGCACGCGAGTCAGACGCAGCCTGTAGACCTTCTGTACGATAAAAGCGCGCCGTCGACGCACGTTTCTAAAACGCGCGTCAACGGCGCGTTTATAAAACGTGGTGTGCACAGGCCCTAAGAGCCTCTGCAAACCGCCTTTTACATTCCACATAGCAGTTTTTATGCGCTTGTAGACGCGTAAACGCGCGTTTGTATCGATACAAATGCGCGTCGACGGTGCGTTTAAAAAACGCGGTGTGCATAGGCCCTAAGAAAGAAAAAATTGACGCTGAGTGAAAAAATAACTCGTCACTGAGCGAATAAGAAAATCATTATTGATCAACCTGCGCGGATCCGCGTTCGGATTAGGTAAACAACAGAGATTAACCTTCATTGCAGTAAAAAAAACTTACAGTACCCGGCGATAAATATTGCACATCGACCTATTCGATCCTATCGATTTTATACAAAGAATAAAAATAATTATCAAAAGAAGCAAATCATAATTGTTTTAACAGCTCCTAATAGATACCGGACTGTTTGTATTTCGTGCGACAGAGATAACGCTCTACGAAGCCGAAATTAGCCGATTGTCTCTTTCCAAAGGTCGATAGTGCAATATTTATCGCCGGATACTGTAGTAGCTTTGCCCCTGCGGCTACATAACTCTGCAGCGTTCGGACAAATTCGGAAACACGAAGATTACCGAAGTCCAAACAGAGCTATCTCGCCGTTGCCTTCTCTATAAAAGAAGAAGCTTATACCCCTGCAGTGAAACAATAATAGACTAGTTTTATTATCTAGTTATCTCGCTCGTTCTCTCACCTTCTTCCTCTGCGGATGTCCATCTTCGACCAGAGCGTTACCATGCCCGATGACTCTCTCAATCAAGGGTCTTCTTCCCACTAACTCAGCTCTAAGCTTGCCATGTTTCTTCTGTGCGGACTGGGCGGCGTGGAGGTCAGTCGGCATGACCTCGGATGCGGCAGCAGCAGAGCGTTCAGAGAGCCAGTCGAGCTCGCCAGCTACCTCTGCCGCGAACTTGTGGAGTCTGTAATGGAATAGGAGGGAGTGAATTTGTGTGGGGGTTAATGTTGTCACTGAAAGCCTATAACTGAACTGAAAAGGACAAATGCACTGCACGTCGATTCTGTAAAAATCTCACCATGAAAACTTGCGTAGAGTGAGCTGTCAGTGTCATCCCACTGATGCAAGGGATTGACCAAGCAAACATTTACAATCATAATTGAGATTTTAATAATATTTTAAATCCTAATTCTATTGATCGTTTTATATAACGTCAAAACTAGTATTTTAGTTATCAAAACATTAATATTTTGTGGGGATTTAAAATAAAATAACAAAACAGAAACTCAGTCAGAATCTCAATGACGTTTTTTTTTTCTTTTTTACCCTAGTCTAGTAAGTCCTTATATAGCCTGAGGCGCGAGCGCGTCACGCACGAACAGTAAATAAAATAAACCATTCACGTTTAAGACAGCTGGACTGATGAAAATACGCATTGACATTGTTTCTTATTATGAGATAACCGAGAGTGTCAAGTCATCGACTGGACTGGACAGGTCCTCTCAATCTGTGTGGTTCTTTCCTCAAAAGACCACCTCAGACATCGACCTACATGGTCTTCATATAACCTGACCAAGATTATGTCTGGACTTTAAAAGAAACTATGACCTCTGAGTTTGTTTCGGCCTTTCTTCTCAGAGTAGTCAGATAGGAAACGCCGACCTCATCTAGTTTAAAAAAAATATGATTGACGTGTAAAAGTGTTTGTGCAAACCTACTTACAAAAATAAAATCATTTATCATTTATCGAGTGCTAACGGTGTGCCTGGCAGACGGACCATAGAATTTAATCCTACGTAGTTTGTGTGGCGTGATATTAAAATCTCGATTATGATTGTAAATGTTTGCTTAGTCAATCCCTAGCATCAGTGGAATGACACTGACAGCTCACTCCACGCAAGTTTACACGGTGAGATTTTTTACAGAATCGACATGCTGATCACTACGCTTTATTACTAAGGGGACGTCTCCTTGAGCGGGAGAATCGCGGCGATATCATCGTCATATTGCACATCGACATTCGATCCTATCGATTTTATACAAAGAATAAAAATAATTATCAAAAGAAGCAAATCATAATTGTTTTAACAGCTCCTAATAGATACCGGACTGTTTGTATTTCGTGCGGCAGCGATAACGCTCTACGAAGCCGAAATTAGCCGATTGTCTCTTTCCAAAGGTCGATGTGCAATATTTAGCGCCGGGTACTGTACAAAATCTACACAGTTCTTCCTGCACGAGTCGCAATAGAGGACAAGAGGTCTTCCAATATAAAATATATGATGACGTTCATCATTCGATTCATTCATTCGTTCATCATTCAGTCATGACTAAAGAAAATATAGGCTCTTTGACAGATGCCTGGACCTGACGTGTCAGTGCTGCCACCTAGCGAACGTCATATCAGAATACCCTCATTAGAGTGTCATTCTACTTACTGTAGACTGCTCTCCAACGCCTGTCTTCTCTTAGCTGCTGGAGGCTGCAGTGCTCTCACAGCCTGCAGTAACGCTGCCGAGTCTCTCTCAATGGCCGCTGCGTCAAAGTGACCTCCTGACACCAAGTCAGCTCCTTGGTCTGAGAGGGACGTCGCCTTTGTCTCCCAGAGAGACAGTTCTTGTTCTAAAGCCTGGAAGGATGAGATTGTTATATAGTCTTCATGAATAGTGATAAAGTAATTATGATATTCTATATTCATCCACATAGGATGATTTTTGACCCGACTACGGCGAAGCAAAAATGTATGTATGTATGTTCATCTGTTCCCTCATAACTTCAAAAGTACTTATAATAATTTGATAAATGAGGTATTGTTAGAAGGGTCTTGACCGTCCGCTGGTCATAGGCTAAGTGACGTCACACTAAATTCAATAATTATGGCGCCCTCTAGAGAACTTAAAGTAATTAATTTGAATATTAATATTTTGGGATGGTGCCTTGTTGGGTATCAAATGAAAGGGCTTAATTAGCACATTTCAAAAACATAAATATTACTGAAATAAGCCCCATAATAATTAAATTAATAATAAGTTTAAAAACTAAAACCAGTCTACTGAAAAGGATGAAACAAGAAAGTACCTTCCCGTGGTCGCATGCCGCTGTACTAACATACTTATAAGCTATGGTAGCATGCGACCACGGGAAGGTACAGACGCCAGCACATCAAGCTACTACAATCTGTCAAATTTCTTTAATAGATTTTCAACTTTATCGCTAAAACATAAGGTTCAAAGTTGATTGGGAAAATTTGACAGTTTCGAGTAGCTTGATGTGCTGGCGTCTGTACTTTCTTGTATCATCCTTTTCAGTAGTCGGGTTTTAGTTTTTAAACTTAGTTAGAAACGTAGTAAGAAAAAAATTAAACGTATCTATTTTTTTTTTAGTATCTTATGTAAATAGTTCGTATTTACTTTTGATGAATCCTAAATGAATTAATAAATAATTATTAATATATGGTCTAATTGAAATGCGATTGTTAGAAACGTAGTCAGCAATTGTGAACATTTTTCGTGATAAAAAAACTGCACATTTAATTTTTTCTTACAATTGTTTGATTCCAGTTTATTAAAAGGTGAAAAATTGTGGATATTTTTAAATAGAGCTTGTTTTCTAAGATAATTATCAAATCCTATACTTAACACAACTTTTACACCTGAACTTCGGATTCCAACTCTTCGTATATTTTTCACAATTTTTTTGAGACATTTTCAATTTTTGTGCTCTCAAAATCAAGGAAAAATATCGAACTTAACTAATTTCCATCTTATATCAGACATTGTAATTAACAGGAAGTTTTAATAATGAAAACTTAAGAGATTGCTCTACATGATTTAGTAATCTCATAAAGTCGTTAATTAATGTAACTTACTTGATGTTGAGTCAAGAGTCTCTTGCAGCTTCGCAGATCTGTACCGATCTCCTCACTCTTGAGCTGTCTCTCCAAGTCGATAAGACGCGCCTTTGCGTCTTCAACAGATCTGTAGGAAAACGCATTATGTTAATGAACATGCCAGAAAACATAAGAATTGATGCTTCGATACTTTCCAACTGCTGGGCTGGGATGATTCATGTCGGGCCATTGTATCTATGCTACTTGCGCGGTAAACTCTACTTGCGAGATGCAGGATTTTGTGTGACGTCAGTGTGACGCGTAGTTCACATGTGGCGTTTGTAGATACCGCTACACACCCTTTCATTAAATTTTCAATTCATTCCATCAATGGACTGCTATGACGATGATTCAATCGAAACGTAAACTAAAACATTCTGCACTACTGCCTAGAGGTGTCAAGTTAGAACATCTTGATTAGAGATCCTCAAAATCCAACAAATACTCAGTACTACTTTTGCTAGCGAGTTAGGTAAGTTCGGACACCGAAATTACACAATTTTCGCCTCTCTATTACCCCTGTCAAACCAAAACATATCACACTCCAACTCAAAGCATTTATTTCAATTAAATCATTTACAGGCACTATGGAATTGTCAAGAAGTCGGTCAGTCAGAAAATATGAAGCTAGTTGCCCATTCCAAAGCGTCGTAGGTACCTACGGCGAATAACGGGCAAGAAACTCCATGAAATAACATACCTTCTATGTTTTCTCTGCTGAGCCGCCTGTCGCAACTTGCTACCCTTGTCTCTGGACGCAGCGACCAGCTCCTCCCAGGCGGTCTGTAGCCCTGACAGGTGTTGTGACACCTCAGCCGAACGAGACGGGTCTGACTTCTGGAGGGATTGGCCGATCTGGTAGAAGAACATAATATGTCATAGCAAATATCTCAAAGGGAAAAATATTTTACCAATTTTGTTGAAAACTCCGGGGTGCTGTTAAGAATTTTTTTATAAAAAAAAACTTTAATACACTTGGGAATTGTACCCAGCATGTATAAAGATCTACCAGATGTGATTCTTCGTGTCCGACAGAGATAGTATCAGTGATGAGCAGTTAGACGCTAGTCTACACACACAACGTCTAGTTCTCACGCACAGAAACACCGTTCCGAACTGATAGGCGCGTGAAAAAATTCGAAAAGTGCTTTGGAAAATCGAGTTTTATGAAAAAACCACTGCATAAATCAATTACTAATAAAGTTTACTGAACTCTTTGATAACTGAGCTTTGTCGGTACGGACTTGGTTTTGAAGATTTTATAGTTCTTTTATTACTTATTTACACGCAAAGTTACGTTAAAAATAGCAAGAAAAACGAATCTTTTTTGGCTCATAACTTTTTAATGTCTTTAATTTTACTATTCTGTTTCCGTACAGACAAAATTAATAATAAGACAAAACTATATCATGTTTAACTTTGGATGCACAATGTCAAACAGTGGAGTAATACTCTCCCTAAATTTGTATGCCAAAAATATCGACTAGTGGCACATTAAGAGGCTATAAGAATAAACGGAGCAGTCACTGGGCGGCTTCGTTTAAAACCCGTTAATAATACCAAACATATTGCTGAATATCTGCATGAATAACAGATAGCAATAAAAAATCGGTTGTCTGTAAAGTCGGTTTACGGACGATAGTTTAACGTGACAACGTCATAACAAAACATTAATGAAATTGCCGGAAATTGCCGAACGCGGAGGCCGATTCGACAGCGTTCGACATCATCTGTCTCTCATCGCTCGTTCCGCGCTCTCGCTTGCACTTCAAGCCGCCATGGAACGCTACAACGCTACAGAGCAAGGCCGCGAGGTAACGCTACATGAGTCATGTTTTTTCGTGAGTGCAGCCAGCTTCATCGATTTATTAGACGTTGTCACGTCAAAAATCTTCTGGGTTGCCAGTTGGGTGAAAATAAACTAATATAAAAACTTACACTTTCAACATTTCGTAGTTGTTTCTCGTTAGCTTGTAACTCTCTTTCGAAGGCTTCATGCTTCTGCAGTTTACGTTCCAAGTTGGCTAGGTCCCTGTTAAATGAAATTTAATATAAGTACCGGCATGTAAGAATGAAATACTAATATTATAAAGAGAAAAGATTTGATTTTTTTCTTATGTTTGTTGGTTACGCTTACGGCTGAACGGATTTTGATGCAATTTAGCACATGGGTAGACCATGATCTAGATTAGGACACATCGTACCTTTTATACCAATATTCCCACGGGATCAAGACCTATGCGGGTAAAAACGTTGCGCACAGCTAGTTTTTAATAAATTGCTATATCTCGATATTGCAGAAGTACATATTTCTAAAGCTTTCTAACTTAAAAAAAATGAAGTTAGTTTATCCAAAAAAATGAAGTTGGTTTATCCGTTTGTAAGATACGATGCCACAAACAGACAAACGTGCTATAAACATCATGTATGAAACCAAATGAAGGAGTTAAGATAGAAAACTGACCTGTAACTCTGGTCCTTTGCAGTCCTAGTCTTGTCCTGAATCCAGTTCTGCAACTCTTCGGTTGCGGCGACGAACTGAAAAAAAAACATTTGTCAAAAAAAAAAACTTGTTTCTTCAAACAATTTGAATAGTTAGGTAAGAAAAAGTAGTCTGTTTGTACTACATTCATGAACAATTTCACTCCCTTTTTTTTTCATGTTGGGAAATCATCAAATGACCCCTCCCGCTCTGGGTGGAGCGGAAGGGAGTGTCAGACTCTTACTGACTAAAACCCACCCGTGTTCCTTCCTTAGCCCTTTATGTTCCAGGCCAGCGGTAACCCTTTCGGACAATCCCGCTGACCCGGCAAACACTTTCACCCCTTGAATGATGCCTTTGGCTGTTTACTTCAACTAGAAGAAGTAAAATATCGTTATTTCTTACCTGTTGATGTGCCAAACTAGCTAACAGCGCGCGGCGTCGCTCAGCGGCCGCGTGACGCACGCCGTCGCGACGTTGTAGTACTGCGGCGCGACGGGCTGCGATGCTAAGGGAATAATACATTTGTTAATAACATTATACTGATGCCTAATAACAGCCGCACAGGTCGATCGATTAGGTTAAGCTACACATGCCGCGGTTGGTCTGTGGATGGGTGACCATCTTTACATACCGAGATCCCTCCGTGCCTCGGAAAGCACGTTAAGCCGTTGGTCCCGGCTGTCATTCGTGGATCTTTGACAGTCGTTCCGGGTAGTCAGACGCCCGAAATTCTGACAACCAGTCTTACCAAGGGGACCACCAGTAACTGGGTTGCGGAGGTCAGGCAGTCGCTCCATGTAAAATACTGGTATTCAGCTGCATTCGGTTAGGCTAGAAGCTAACCTCAACGTAATGAGGGTTTTCTGAAATGACGTTCGCTAGGTGGCAGCACTGACACGTCAGGTCCAGGTATCTGTCAAAGAGCCTGTCAAAGAGCCTATATTTTCTTTAGTCATGACTGAATGATGAACGAATGAATGAATCGAACGATGAACGTCATCATATATTTTATATTGGAAGACCTCTTGTCACAGTGGTGCCAACTGGTGTCTTAATTTTCACGAAAACCCTCATTCGGAAAAGGCTAGACAGATGATGATAACACGACACGAATGCCTTTGCTACCTTTTCGGGATTGATGTTGAAATGTTAAATTAATTAATATATTAAACAGTAATAAAACTAACTGTTCAGCAGCATAATGTGGTATCTTCTCCAAGGCCTCGGCTCTCTGCACGAAGGCGGCCAGGCGCTCGTCCTGCGCCGCCAAACGAGCTTCCAACTCCTCGTGACGCTTCACTAGAGCTTCGGCTTCGTCGACTGACGACTGTGGGTAAAAAAGAAGAGAATTTATTCATTTAATACTTCAAGCACGTAAATGTACAAAGGCGGACTTAATGCCATAGGCACTTTCTACCAGTCAACCTTTGGGTGATGCAGAGACAAACAGTGGTAGGTGCAATCATGAACATTGAGGAATAAATATTTTAAATATAAAGATACGCATAAACCTATTAAAACTGAATATAATATATACCTAATCTTAATATATATAAATTATGTGTCACGATGTTTGTCCGCGATGGACTCGCTAAACTACTTAACCGATGTTAATCAAATTTGTACACCGTGTATAGTTTGATCCAACTTGAAAGATAGGATAGCTCACATCTCCATTTATAATCGCAATATTATGTTATTGCACAAAAACGTTAGCCACAGCTACGCGTGGCCGGGTCAGCTAGTAACATAAAATGTAAGTACAAATAAATAAGATTCGTTTTGATTTAATGTTATTATTAGGCCCGCTTGCACCACAAAGCATTAAACACATGCGAATTTAAAACAAATTGTTCTCTGTCAATCATTTGAAGTTGACATCATCTAAGTCCAGTCATTTGACAGGAAATGTCTATTGTATCAACTGGATCAATCAAATAAATTTATTTGTTTAAAACCTTTTTTTATTTTTTTTTTCTTATGCACACTTGTTTTTTCAGCTCACTTTTGACATTGGCAGAATAGTCGGCATCGGCTTTGATAAAGATAAAGATTCATTTATTTGTAAAAACATGTGTAGATAATATACATGGTATAATGTTTATTTATAGGTGTTACAGGATATTCTTTGGCACAACATGTTTGACCATGGCTGGTGTACAAATTAAGTCGAAAGACCATAAGATTGCTTGCCATTTATTAAAAATAGTATAGAATAGACAGGAAATGTCAAAAATGATGACAGGTCCCCTTTTCCCGCCCGATTCTTTGCGAAAACGCTTGCATTGGTCGACAGTGGGTCGGTAATATAGCTGTGGTGTGGTGCTACTATTTTTACCCTAATAACAGTTACTATATTTTTTTTATATCCACGCAATCACTGTCCATTCCAAGGTTGTCTGGAAGAGACCGCAGAAAGCGATAAGGCCGCCCATTGTATGTTTTGTATTCATAATCGTATTTTTTTTGTTATGTATTTTCTGGTGTACAGACGCCAGCACATCAAGCTACCCGAAACTGTCAAATTTTCCCAATCAACTTTGAACCTTATGCTTTAGCGATAAAGTTGAAAATTTATTGAAGAAATTTGACAGATTGTAGTAGCTTGATGTGCTGGCGTCTATACAATAAAGTATAATATATAAATAAATATAAATAGAATGTGCTAGTAAACTCACCCCAAATTGTTTGTACTCCAGATAAGCCTCGTGCGCACCGCTGGACGCGTCGATCTGATCACACTCGCGGTTGAAGCTCTGCAGTTGGACCAACTGCTTCAGATACGCATCCTTGTCTTGCCATTCTGTGGAAAATAATAAGTTAAAAATTAAATTAAAAATTAGGTTTTTGAAGTGAAGACTTTTTTAGGCGCGTTGGGCATTTTTTGAAATGGGAAAAAAACTTTGTTTTGTTCATAAGTCGATTAAAAAATCGGTTGTCTGTAAAGTCGGTTTACGGACGACAGTTTAACGTGACAACGTCATAACAAAACATTAATGAAATTGCCGAACGCGGAGGCCGATTCGGCAGCGTTCGACATCATCTGTCTCTCATCGCTCGTTCCGCGCTCTCGCTTGCACTTCAAGCCGCCATGGCGTACAACGCTACAGCAGAGCAAGGCCGCGAGGTAACGCTACATGAGTCATGTTTTTTCGTGTGTGCAGCCAGCTTCATCGATTTATTAGACGTTGTCACGTCAAAAAATACCCGCTTCGGATGTGTTCGGCTGTCCTCGGGATGTAATCGGTTGTAATGCATGTGAGTGATGGCAAAGTATTCTGTTTGTGTTTTGTTTTTACTTCTGTCGGCACTCCCCGAGTGCCACTGTTTTTTTTTAAACATGTTGATATCCATTTGGTTTGGATATACAACTTCAAATACGACAGGTATAAAGGTACAGAAAAGAGACATTTCTCAATAAATCTATCACACAAACACAATCACATTATCGCATTGGGTGTGAACCTGTAATGATAGTGTAAGATTGTGTAAAAAAAAAACACTGTTTTACATCGTAGCTAATCATCATTTTAGCCGAAAGACGTCCACTGCTGGACATAGGCCTCCCCCAAGCACCTCGACCGGTTCTGTGCTTCTCGCATCCAACGGGTTCCTGCGGCCTTCACAAGGTCGTCGGAGCACCTTGTGGGAGGCCTCCCAACGCTACGTCTTCCGGTACGCGGTCGCCACTCCAGGGTGCTTACTCTTCAATTTAATTCCGATAGATCGACATTGGAATTGTGACGTTTCGCACTCTTGAGTTCGATGCTAGCGCCAAATGATTTTTAGATTGGGTGTCCATTTTGGAGAACTAAGTGGAATTGGGTTCGGGCTTGGCGTGGGGTAATTGTTGACAATATTGTTTTCAAGAGTACCGAATCGCGTAACGTGACTGTAAAATTAACATTGGAATCATATTCGCATCTCATTGGAATTAAAATTAGTTTGGAGAGTAAGCCCCCAGAACCTTTCGGCCCCATCGGCCATCTGTTCTGCGAGCAATATGCTCTGCCCACTGCCACTCAAGCTTGGCAATTGTAGCTAATAAAAATCCATATTTAATAACATTGTAGGTGTACTGTACCTTTGGCGACAGCCTTATGGTCATTCTCCAAGCTCTTGATCTTATCAGCCACGTCTGTGAGCGAAGGGTTGTTAGCGAGCAGCTGTTTGCCCAGAGCTATGACTTCTTTATACCTGGCGGCAGAAAGAATTCAAACTCAAACTCAAAGCATTTATTTCAATTAAACCTTGTACAGTACCCGGCGATAAATATTGCACATCGACCTTTAGAAAGAGACAATCGGCTAATTTCGGCTTTCGGCGGCATTATCTCTGTCGCACGAAATACAAACAGTCCGGTATCTATTAAGGACCTGTTAAAACAATTATGATTTGATCTTTTGATAATTATTTTTATTCTTTGTATATTTTATCGCCGGGTACTGTCAGTGGCGGACTAACAGGGGGGCGGAAGGGGCGGCCCGCCCAGGGCCTCCGGTCTTGGGGGGCCCCCAAATGCCTCCGCGTTTTCCTGATAAAATCCTAAACAAGACATTAAAAATGTGCTTAGTACCTACATAATTTCATCAAGATCAAAACACTACAGCCATCTAGACTTTTTACGTGGTACTAATATTCTTTTATTTTTCTGAACGCGTCCAATATGCTGGGAGAATTCCCGTCTTTGTAGCAGGTACTTCCCCAGGCATCCCTGAATGAATGAAGTGCAAATAATTCACTCTTGTACGCCTACATTCACTACATTCTATTTACGTGGAAAAATAAACATAGGCCTCATTTAACAAATATTGAATTTCATTACTTTGATATTTAATAGTTTATTAGTGTGTAAAGTTTTTTTAATATCTCATTATTTTTATTGAAAAGGATTCAGCCATCTGGCTCTCAAAAAAGGCAGCTAAAAAAACGAAGACTGAAGAGGCAAAATCGCTTGCTGGATCTTTATCCAATTACTTTTCGATTTCTGAAGAGAAGAAAAGTGGCGTCGCCGGCGAAATTAACGAAATAAACAATAAACACTTATTAATACATACAAATATGAACTGAATAAAAAGCTTGTCAAACTACATTTTTTTTTAAAGCTGGGGGGGCCTCATTCAGCTTTGCCGCCCCGGGCCTCTGACGGGCTTAGTCCGCCACTGGGTACTGTACAGGCACTTTTGAATTGTCAAAATTAAATAGTCTGTCAGTTAGTCAGAAAGTTGAAGCTAGTTGCCCATTCCAAAACGTAGATCTCTATGGAGAAGAACGGGCAAGAAACTACATGGACACTCTTTTAAATCAAGATATTACAAAATCCTGGGTACATTATTCTTGTTGCTTCTATATGTGAGAACAATGTAAAAAAAAGACACAAATGGAGAAACAATTCAAAATATAAGATTAAAAATAAGCCTTGGCAGTTAAGAGATGAATTAGTTAATAAAATATGACCTTGCAAATTAATTTCTTTCTAAATACCGTTTAGGTATTAACTTCAAATTTCAATTGATATGTAAAGTTAAAAGAATACAAAGTCACGTGCGCGATGCCGCGGGCACGGCTAGTGTAAAACACTATTGGAATTTTGTAATTCAATATCACCAGAACGTTTCCAGGTATGGTCCAGGCGTACTTGCATAACGAGGCTCAAGGGAGGCCAATTTACAGTCTCTCCAGGGATGTGTCTCACAGGCGTTGCACGGGGGGATTCCGCATAAGAGGAACCTGGACCACCGCTATGTGCTAATGGTGATCACCGGGGTGGTTTTAGTGAGGTAAAAATCCCACATCCCCCGACTGGAGGTTTGCCACCGACAAAAAAAAACGTATGGTCCAGAGCAAAACAATGATCATAATGACGGGGAGTACAGTCACGAGCATAAGTATGTATACTCTTGGCTTTATTCAAAGGCAATTTTCTCCTTTATTTTTTATTGAAATTTTATGTTATTACGAACAAAGTATTTTCGAACCCATAAGTTTATGTAAAGTGTCGTATTTCCACGTTGCGTACGTTATTTCACGAAAAAATCGCAATTTTTTTTTAATAAAGTTTCCTACTGTTGACATATTAGTGCTGGTGACTGTACAAGTGACTCACAGCTTCGATAACCGTCTTTTTACAGCCGTTATAGTGAATGAAAGTATACTAACTCGTCCTCATGCGCCTTGATGTCATCCATCAGCTCTTGGTGCTGCTTGTGTAGCGCCTCTGCTGTCGCCACATCCTTGGCGCTTGCTTCCTGAGCCAGTTGCTCCCTGACTTTCTGTTGGTAACAGATAATGGATTAGTAAGTAGAGATGGGCTGAGTGATGATTTTTCTGTATCAATGACTGCATGACAATGACAAAAAAATATCGATGACGGGAACAATGGCAAAATCATCAATGATTTTTAATTGATTTATAATTGTTTTAACAGCTCCTAATAGATACTGTTTGTATTTCGTGCGACAGAGATAACGCTCTACGAAGCCGAAATTAGCCAATTGTCTCTTTCCAAAGGTCGATGTGCAATATTTATCGCCGGGTACTGTAGTGTAGTCGTCTTTATTTTTGTAAAAGTTGAAAAACATTATTGATTCTTTTCTGCATTGTAATTTGACAAAATCAGATCTAATTTGAAACAGCCGTATCGCTCTTCATCCATATCCTTCTTGCTTTAAATAGGTATCTCTTTCTCCCTCTCTCTTACCTAAATAACACAACTTCAGCCAAAGATCTTACACTCGACTCCCGTAGTCCTTATGTATGACGCTCTGTTTCACATTCATATTTACCTGCATCCAGTGCGTCAGCGTGGTGGAACTCCTGCCAAAGATCTGGTGTCCCACAGCAGATTCCAGCCGACTCCTCCGCTCTGCGGCTTGCGCTTGACATCTCTCCCACATCTGCTGGATCTCCTTCTGGCGACCTTCTACGTTTCCTCGCTCATTGGGGTATTGTGATTTGACCCTGGAGAAGAGAATTTTAGATTAGTTAATCTCGCAATATAGAAATAAGCATATTGCGTCCAATTTTAAATAATTTTGCAATTTCACTTTAGGTGAATAAACCCATGGTTCATATATGGTTTAGCATTAAGTACATGCTTTGATATAAGTTATTTTCTGAATAACTAACTAAAGACAGGGTGTTTGGGAGATGGGTGCAAAGCTTGAAAGGGATGATATTTTAGGCCATTTACAACATATTTAGCTAAATTTGTCTTAGACGAAGTGTTTTCCTTTTTTTTATTGAAACTGTATGGTTTTCCACTCTCAGGTAGCGCCTAGTGAATAGTTTTATTGAATAGAAAAATCAGCTTAGTTACTGAGGACATAAAGACGTTATTTATACACACTAGTCAGAATCAGTAACAGAGAACTCGGGCGAAAAAAAATAACATAACAACTTTTACTTGACACTATTAGCAATTAATTGAAGAAAAAAAATGGGTTTTATAGCTAAAAACCTTAGTTTAAAAAAAAGGAACAGACTTCTTCTAAGACAAGTTTAGCTAAATATGTTGCAAATGGCCTAAAATATCAACCCTTTCAAGCTTTGCAGCCATCTCCCAAACATTCTGTATAATATCTACTTTTAGATTTTCTAAAAAATATTTCTTACTTTCCTATTTCGTATCGTTCGATTAGGCTGCATGAAATTATAAAAGAAAAGTCTATTAAATCACTCCATCCAAAGTGATCAGTCTTTATAATGAGATTTCATTATCTCAACATGTAAACTTAGGTAATGTGAGTTGGGAATCCCTTTCGATGTTAACACTCTTAATAGTTCACTTCCTTCAAGCTCGCAGCTTACAGGATAGACGGACTGCTATACATAGGCAAACATAGGCAAATCTTACCACAGGAAAATATTATCACAGGCAAATGTTATCGCAGGCAAATGTCACTACAGGCCAATGTTACCACAGGCAAATGTTACCACAGGCAAATCTGATCACGATTCGTCATGAAGCTGGCAAAGTTGAGTATCGAAATGAATAACGTTATTATATCGTTATACCTATAACGATATATTGATCATATTGTTAATAAACAGTTTAAGATTTCGTTCCGTTTGTCAGTATCGTTACAGCCAAGGAATTAATTTTGTTACGATCCTGGTGGAACGGTACAAATTATCGGTACTGGAACTACGCGTAACGTTTCAAGTCCCTGATGTAAAGAGAGATTAAAAATAATAATAATAATGTGAAAGTATATAGTTTTTTTCCAGTAATCATTAAGCCAAGATGGTTTGTTGGCACGTCATGGCCGCATGAACTATTTAGTTGGAAAAAATGATACGTAGATATATAGAGGTTCGCCACCCCTGATATAGGCTATCAAAAAAAAAAAAATGTACTCACGAGTCAGCTAACAAGCTGATGGTGTTGACCTTCTCCCTCACGGGTTCCAGCTCCCTCTCCAACTGAGCGTGTCTCCTCTGCAACGCCCTGACGGTCCGAAGGTCTGATGCTGGAGCGGAACTAGCTGCTAGCTGGTTCTCTTTCTCAGCCATCCAGTCTAAAGCTTCGTCGCAGGTGCGGCTGAAGAGTTCCACACTGTGGGAGAAGAATTATGTGTTAGTTATATCATAGAAAAATAAATTTAAAATGGTTGTGCAGTCAACCATAGATCTGTGGTACAGACGCCAGCACATCAAGCTAACCGAAACTGGCAATTTTTGCCAATCAACTTTGAACCTTATGCTTTAGCGATAAAGTTGAAAATCTATTAAAGAAATCTGACAGATTGTAGTAGCTTGATGTTCTGGCGTCTGTACATTTGCACTACAAAAATCGCCTTTAGTGCTACGACATAAAGCCGCTGTCAATGTAAAGTTGTTACACTGATGTGCGTTCCTGACTATACGTTGTTTTGCATCAACAGTGATGAAACTTGTTTTATATGAAAGCTTTTCGCGTTTTCATATTTCACTAGCTGCGCGCCGTGGTTTCACCCGGATAAGTTTCAATCCTGAGGGAATATCGGGAAAAAGAAGTAGCCTATGTGTTCCAGGGCATCAGCTACCTCCATACCTAATTTTATCAAAATTGGTCCAGCCGTTTTTGCGTGAAGAAGTAAGAAACATACAAACACACTCGCAAACTTTTGCCTTTTGGTTTGATGAGACGTAAATAAAAACTAAAGTCAAAAATGTATTTGTCGTGCTTTTAAAAATACGATGGTAATAACTTCAATTTGAAATGGAACTTTTTATAAATCAATTGGTAAAAATGAAGACAACTATGACCAAGATTTATATATCACAGTTTAGCTTTACTTTGTCAGTAGTGTTTCATGCGAATATAAACTTTATTCGTACATCCCTAATGTTCATATTCATATGAAACGTTAGCTCCCTTCGGTTATACGAGTATGAACATTACAAGCATCAGAATTAGGTTCATATTTACATGAATCTTTTACTTAGAAAAGAAAAATCAATGTGTGTGAATCGAGCCCTTACAAACACAGCTAAAAAGGTTGCAAAGATTTAAATTGAAGTTCGAAGAAGAAGAAGGTCAATTCTCGCAAAAACGATCAAAATCTAGTCGCAGTGTCATTTCGGCGACAAACAAATGTCAAAAATACTGTCAAAATGTAGGATAATCACGTTTTTTTTTTTTTTCAATTTGGTATATTATCAAATGACCCCTCCCGCTCTGGGTGGAGCGGAAGGGAGTGTCAGACTCTTACTGACTAAAACCCACCCGTTTTTCTTCCTTAGCCCTTTATGTTCCGGGCCAGCGGTAACCCTTTCGGACAATCCCGCTGACCGGGTAATCACACTTCACACTAATATTATAAAGGCGAAAGTCTGTGAGTGTGTGTGTTTATCTGTTACTTCTTCATGCTCAAACGGCTGGACCAATCAAATCTAAACCACCAATCACCACCCCACAACTCCTCAAAAATCCAAGGTTATTTACCTCGAAGCGCCTTCCAAGCTCTTTTCCTTCTGCTGCTTCAAACGCAGCAGTCTATCCCATTGTTGGCGCAACTGTTGCCGCCGGGCGGTTGCCTTAGCAGCCTGGCTGTGTTTAGCAGCCACCAGCTCTTCGGCTGCAGCGTCGATGTGTTCCAGGCGTTTTGAGGCGGCTGATAAGTCGGTGACGAATTTCTGGCGAAAGAATTATAGGTTAGCAAATTGCCTGAAATCTGATCTACATAGCTTTTCATAACCATTCGATACGCCTCTGTGCCGAATCAAACACTCATCAATGCTATCGAAGGAGCCCTCTAAAAACGCTGTTCACAAATCCAAAACCCGAAAATTTTGATCATTTAAATCTGTACGAGCCTACTTCTCGTTGAAGACATTTTGATAATCTGTGCTCCATTAGTGGCAACACTATTCATAGATTTATTTTTCCTCTCTGATTGTCTCTCGGAACTGTCATGTCGGGACCGGCGTCTTCCCGCCTTTTGTAAGCCAAAAAATAAACTACTGTTCAAATCCGAATAATTTTTCAATAAGTGTGCCCAATCACATTTCAATTATGTGCGTAAACAAAATCAATAGACAATCCCTATTCTTCTGACATCTATTGATGTCGGGAGCAAGGCAAATCAAACGACACGACAGCTTGTCAAACAATTTGTGAGTAATGCTAGAATCAGGGGACCTAAAACGGCCACTTTAGCAGAACCATAAAAGGATAACATTATGAATCATAATGGACAGTTAACTGTTAAATTAATCGTATCAAATCCCATTGGTGAAGGATTTTTCAGTATTTTTTTTGTTTATGATAAAATACCAATCAATCCAGTCCAAATCCAATCCCAATTTCTTTGATTACACCTACGTAGTGCCGCAAAAAAAGGCCCACTGCCACTTCAGTTTGGTTACTCTGCAAGCTATGTCGGTAACTCCGGTTCTTTTCCGGATAATTTCATTCCTGATTTTATACTATCCTATTTGCAATAAAAAGAGAAGAAAGATACCCTTACCTCGTACTTCCTCTTAGCATTCTCGACGGTATCATCAGCATCATCAGATCGCAGCATCTTCTCCTTATCCTTGATCCACTTGTCAAAGTCATCGCATTCGGCGAAGAAGCTGTACAGTTTGATGGCATCTTCGAGCTGAGCGCGACGCGCAGCCGAGAGGGTAAGAAGTTCATCTGTGAAAAGAGAGGAAAAAAATTTAAAGTTGAATTCAGAATCTTAGATTTTTACCAAGTTTTTGAAAAACTAGCTCAATTTTAAACAAGATAAAGTTCAAACTCCAATGCCTACTAAAAAAATGGGACTTTTCTATTAAAAATGGTTACTCAAAATGGATGAATTCAAGTAAAATACATAAAGTTAATTTTGTAACCACTGTACTTTCGAAAAGTATGGGCTAAAGTTTTGGTGCTACTCGATCTGACGACAGTTGCCACATAAATGGTCCATTAACTCTTATTGGAGCTAATTTTAGACTTAGCTTCCTAATTAATATTATTAATTCGTAAGTAACTCTATCTGGCTGTATGTTACCTTTTCACGCCTAAACTACTGAACGGATTTCGATAAAATTTGGCAGAGATATAGATTGCATCCCAGGGAAGGACATAGGATAGTTTATATCCCGATATTCCCACGGGACCGACATTTATCCGGGTGAAACCGCGGGACGCTGCTAGTAGTTAATGATTCGTTAACACTTACGAGGGAAACTGTTATTTGCCTTTTACATGCGATAACTAACGATTACAGAAAAGATTGAGGCTCAATGATTCCTAATTCACGTTCATAAATCGAGTTAATGATCCATTTATTTTTACATCACTATTTCACTACCAATGAAGATTTCCGACTAGTAAACGAGCCATTAACTGATCATCTATGAGTTAATGACTCATTAACGTTTACAAATACGTTGACTACTCACCATAGTCCTTCTGAATCTCAGACATCCTAGTCTCAACGCTGGCAGTTCTTTGCTGCGGTAGGGTAGCTCGACTAGCTCTCCTGGCCTGGCTGGGTTTGTTCCGTTTGACGGGCACCACCTGTTTGACGAGGACGGTCTTCTTCACGCGCTGGACTGTACGGACTTTCTCGGGGCGACGGACTTGCACCTAGGAAGGAAAAAAAGTTTGGTTAAAACCCCTGATGGTTTTATGGCGAAAAGTAAACTCAATACTTTGATTAAATATGATTGTAATCTCAGAGAGCCAGATAGATAGGTTTCACATCGGCAGCCATTAGCAGAGAGAGATAGTTATGTCTCGAACTTCAAACTCAAATAACACATTCACACCGTGTTACACTTGGTAGCCAAAAGTAAAGCGCGCGCCGCTTCTTGAGAAGCGAAGATAAAAATACGGTGCCATGCTGTAAAAAGTTGTTTAAATCTTAATAATATATAAATTACGTGTCACGATGTTTGTCCGCGATGGACTCGCTAAACTACTTAACCGATTTTAATCAAATTTGTACACCGTGTGCAGTTTGATCCAACTTGAAAGATAGGATAGCTCACATCTCCATTTATAATCGCAATATTATTTTATTGCACAAAAACGTTAGCCACAGCAACGCGTGGCCGGGTCAGCTAGTTAATACCTATGTCAAAATTATACTCACAGGCACAACCCTCGGTTCAATCTCGCGCACGTAGTTGGCAGGCACGAACCCGTCAGTCCTGTCAGCTTTGCGCACTGACCACCAGTCGGGGTTGGTCTTGTTAATCAGGAACATCACCTCGCCCTTCTGCATGGAGATACCCTGGCCGGTGAACGCGTAGAGGGCTTTTACCTGTGTGGGAAAAGGCGATTTTACTTTTCTTTTTTTTTTATTCGAAATGGGTTTGCTCTTGACTCTAATCTAGGTCAGAGATGACACAGATAAAGTCTACGATGGAGTGAGCTTACCCAGAAGAAGCCTGTTCACTCTTACTTTGAAGAGATTCGGGTTGTATGCACTCGGAAACACAAACGCAGGTAGAGAGTTCCAAGTTCTTTGTTTATAAGTAACAGGGTGTAAAGTTCACTCATTTTCCATAGAAATGGGAGGATCCTCCGACCAGACGGGTGACGTGTCTGGCGGGCAACTGCCCGATGATTCACATGACACATGATGATGATGATGATTATGTTGTAACTATGCTAATTGCGCGGTAAACTCTGCTTGCGAGATGCAGGATTTTGCGTTGTTCGCATGTGGCGTTGTAGATACCGCTACACTATGATACTTTATTATGGTTAGTAGGCCCACCACAAAGTGGACCTGATGACCTGGTAAACGGCGCGGGAATCCGCTGAATGCGAGAAACAGAGGACCGGTCGATGCGGCGACGATTTGGGGAGGTTTATGTCCAGCAGTGGACTTTGTTTCGGCTAAAATGATGATGACGATGATGTTTTAATTATAGTTATAATTATAATATAAATATGAATATTGCACAAACATGAATAGTGTAATTAAATTAATTATTGTCATTCCTGTAATTAAATTAATTTTGACGTTTCTGTAATTCAAATAATTTTGACATTTCTGTAATTTAATCAATTTTGACATTCCTGTAATTTTATTAATTTTGACTTGCCTGTATTCTTAATTTGACATTTATAATTTCTTATCTTATTGACTTTTTTCTAAAATAATTTTAATGAATATAACTATGAATCATGGCACATCCAAAATTTGCATGCTGAATTTAGTAGGCAGAATATGAAGTACTGTGAATTGTATTATGACATCTGTAAGCACCATATTTTATGCAAATAAATGATTATTATTATTATTTATACATACTTGTGGCACGCTCCTCTCCTCAGTGACAGTCCTATGTTCCAGTCTCTCCACAGGCTCCTCCTCCCATACCTCTGTGGGGACCAGTCGGGATTCGTTCACCCATTCCTCTTCTTCGATTGCTGGGGTCGATTCTACCTCCGTTGGGAGCTGGTGAGAAAAATCAGTGAATTAGTTTTGATTCATGGTTATCACACTAATATTATAAAGGCGAAAGTTTGTGAGAGGGTGTGTGTGTGTTAATGTTTGTTACTTCTTCACGCTCAAACGGCTGGACCAATTTTGATAAAATTTGATATGGAGGTAGCTGTCAACCAGGATTAACAAAAAAAAAAATTGAATTGGAAAATATAATAACTTTTATTTAATTTAAAATTGGCTTATTTTTTGCTTTTCAGTTTTTTTAACTTAAGTTTTTTTATCGCAGTCGGGGTTTTTTTATTTTTATATTTTTTTTTTACTGCGGTGATTCCCATTGGACTCAAAATTAATCATTATTTTTTGAGGAATCGCGTCAAATTTGGTGTACCACGAAAACTTTCGGTATACCTCAAAAATCCGTATTTAACCGGAGCCCAATTTTTTTTACATACCTGTAAACTCGTAATTCCGGCAGCATGAAGCCTCGCCGCATGCGCACTCAAGGTGTCGAGCTCGGCGCTGTAGGCGCGGATCTCCTCGTGCGTGGCGCGCTGTCGCGCCAGCAGCGCGGCGGCGGAGGGCGCGTCGCGGCCGGTGTCACAGGCGCCCACCAGGGGGCGCTTCTCCTTCATCCACGACTCCGATTCGTTGGCGTCGCCGTAGAACTGGTGAAACAAAAATGAGGTTTAAATGTAGGGTAGATATGGTTTTGCTGGATTTATTGTGCCGATTTTCTTTAATTATCTGTGCTGTCTAGCTAATACTCAAAGTATGTTCGAAATGATCATCATCTGCCTAGCCTTTTCCCAACTATATTGGGGTCGGCTTCCAGTCTAACCGGATGCAGCTGAATACCAGTATTTTACACGGAGCGACTGCCTATCTGACCTCCACAACCCAGTTACTTGTGTAATACGATACCCCTTGGTAAGACTGGTTGTCAGACTTTCGGGATTCTGACTACCCGTAACGAATGTCAAAGATCCACGAATGACAGCCGGAACCAACAACTTAACATGCTTTCCGAGGCACGGTAATCTCGGTATGTAAAAATAGTCGCCCATCTACAGACCAACCAAGCGTGATTCATAATGTTATCCTTTTATGATTCTGCCAAAGTGGCCTTTTTAGGCCCCCAGGAGAATAATGATTTGTATGTGATGCTTACTTTACTTTGCAAAGTAAATCATAGAGTGGTCTGTGAATCTTGCCTAAAGACATACTTTGTTAAGTTTTGACAGCCATCAAAGATTTTATGAGCAGAAGCATAGCTGTGAGTAGTGAAAACAGAACTGCCGGTCGATTCTGTAAAAATCTCACCGTGAAAAGTTAGGTGAAGTGAGTTTGTTTTTGCTAGGAATTGACACTATTGACAGCTCACTCCACGCTCACTTCACTTAAGTTTTCACGGTGAGATGGCTACAGAATCGCACTGCTGTACTAGACACCCTGGTGGAATCGAAGTTTAACCCCTCGTATACATTTCAATTTTTTTCTGTAATTTATTACAGTAACTGGTTAAGGGGCTTACAGGACCTAAACACATTAAACGCAAGTTTTAGAAACAATAAAAGTATGTGATCGACTACAGTAAATAAAATCAGAAAAATATATGACATTCTTCAGGATATATGCTAGGTAGATAGTGTGTTGAAAACATAATACAACTAATTTGATACGACAGAAAAAAATTATGAAGATTACTAACTTTCTTATTACAATAAAAACCATACATACATACAATCATTCTGTTTTATTGTCAGATTATTCTACAAACAACATACTAAAATACTAGTGTTTTAGTTTTTTAGTCCAAACAATAGATTTTTTTAAAATTAAATAATTGCTTCATATTTTGCAATAAATTACCAGCGTTGAGTCATCGCGCTTCTTTCTTTTCTATGCAGTCCGACAGTGACCGCGCTTTAGGTCATGTAAGCCCCTTGAACAACGCAAGAATTTCAAATTTTTATCTAAGTAAAGAAGGAAACTACTAAACATATGTCTACCTGGTGAGCTTCTGCAGCATCAGCCAACTGTTTCTCCCTGGCTGCAGCTAGCTCTCGCAGGATCTGCCACTGCTTGTTCAGAGATGTGAGGCGACGCTCAATCTCAGCTGATTTCGGGTGTTTCGCGTCGATAAGACTGTGAAAGAAAAAATATGCCAGGTACAATACCTGACGCTGGTATTCTGCTGCATCCCGTTAGTGACACACGGATGTCGAGGAGACACATCTTAGTTTCAACAAAATGGTACCCACATAGTGCGGCGCGTATATTATAAAGGTGGTAAGTACCCACACGGCTGCCCCATTTCAAAACCTAGTAAGGACTTAAAATGAAATTTTACAGGAGAGCGCTTAAACGTAATATTGGTCAGCCTATGGAAAGTAATTAAAGTAAAAAAATGCTAATGGTTGTAAAAGAGGTTTTGAATTGGTTAAAGTGACTTACTAGGTTATAAAATGGTCACTAGGGAGTGAAAGGTGCACTTACAGTACCCGGCGATAAATATTGCACATCGACCTATTCGATCCTATCGATTTTATACAAAGAATAAAAATTATTATCAAAAGAAGCAAATCATAATTGTTTACCAGCTCCTAATAGATACCGGACTGTTTGTATTTCGTGCGACAGAGATAACGCTCTACAAATCCGAAATTAGCCGATTGTCTCTTTCCAAAGGTCGATGTGCATTATTTATCGCCGGGTACTGTACTAGATATCGATGTTTAAATATATCTCCTTTTATATAAGTTTAAAACGCTGGTGTTTTTGTATTTGGTAGAGACCTTCTAGGTTAGTAAGATTATGCAATAAAACGATTTTTGTAAAAAGTGTCCCTGAATTACTAGGTTTTGAAATGGGACAGCCGCACAGTTGACTTGCTTTTAAAACTGACAGAGAACAATTTTGGAATTTTAAACTTATTAAATACGTGTGTTTTGATCTTACCTCTGCCCCTTCGCTCGGTGTCTCTGTGACACATGGTCTCTGGCCCGCAACTCGTGTAGCAACGCGGTGTGCTTCTGTCTCAACGCAAGCACGGCGCGAAGCTCTTTAGCGGCCACGTCGGTGCGGCATATACGTTGTTTCTCTGTTACCCAGCCTGTCAAAGAGCATTGGGGTTAATTCACTGATCGACAAAATTTGACGAACACTCTACCACTGAAACCAGACTATACTTTTCCGAAGGATTTTGACGCGCTGAATTATGGCCGATCCTTTTTTCTTTCAAAAATTATTAATAGCATCTCAAAGGACTAGTCTTCCTCTTTAAAATGACGTTGAGTTTACTCAAATATCATTTTTTTTCGCTGAGAAATTGCATTTTGAAATTTTCCAATAGACTGTATGTGTATGAATTCTCAAACGTAGAACAATCTACGTACACGAAAATTTCAAAATGGGCTATCTCAGCAAAAAAAAAGATATTTGAGTAAACTCAACGTCGTTTTAAAGAGGAAGACTAGTCCTTTGAGATGCTATTAATAATTTTTGAAAGAAAAAAGGATCGGCCGTGCTACATAACCTCAAAAATGATAAAAAACGGTATTTTTTGCACTTTTAGGTTAGGATATCTCGAAACCCTGACGTGATAGAGCAATTCTGAGGTCAGATTCGAATTCAGCGCGTCAAAATCCTTCGGAAAAGTATAGTCTGGTTTCAGTGGAAAAAATTTGTTAACCAAGAAGTTTCTTGTATGGGAAGTTGTTTGTGCTGCAGTGGGAGAGTTAGTGGGAACGCTAAGCAAAAACGAAGTAATAGCGCGGTCAGGCGATGAGATGCGACGGAGTGGGTCGGGGGAACAAGAAATTTCACGCGGACGAGGTCGCGGGCAGAAGCTAGCTCTTAATAACTTACCTTCTTCCTCATCATGGTCCTCCAGGAACTGGAACAGGTTCCTCGCGTCTTCTAGTCTCGCCTTGCGGTCTTTAGCGGCGGCTACCAGGCTAGAAACAAAACATTCATCATCAACACTACTCTCTAAGACCACGTAACTCCAAAGAATGATGATTTCATGAAACAGTTATTCTTTGGACTTACGTGGTCTTAGAGAGTTGTGTTGATGACTTTAATGATTATAATTCTGTAAATACACATTTGTTACGGCCGCGAATCATATATTAATCGACGTACAACTTAATACTGACCAGCAAATTGCAAAAAACGTAAAAAAAATTGAATTTCGCGGGCTACCCTGGCGCTTTCGCCTTAACACCCTCACTTCTGGTTGTCAAAATAGCCCCTATTTTCAATGACATACCTATCATAATCGTGCGACAGCTGGTTCAACTACGTAGTAAACTGTTGCTGGTGCCATTCCCTACCCTCCGCGCTGGTTCCGTACAGCACCAGACTTCGGATGCTCTCGTTTACCTCAACGGCCAACTAACCAGTGCTTTTGCTAATCAAAAAGCAACCCTAACTCCACTACATACCTATCATAGTCCTAAGACAGCTACGGTAACGCGTGAAGTCTTGACAAACTAAATTTTACCTCTGCCATAGAAAAATCAACCTTAATTGGACAACATAACTATGATAATCCTATGACAACTACGTCAACGCTTGAAGTCGTGACCAACTAGATTTTACCTTTTGCTATAGAAAAATGAACCTTAACACTTTCACTTCTGATTGTCAAAATAGCCCCTATTTTTAATGACATACCTGTCATAATCGTGCGACAGCTGGTTCAGCTGTGTGGTCAATTGTTGCTTGGGTCCCTCCCCGCCCTCGGCGCTGGCTCCGTGCCGCACCAGTCTCCGGATGCTCTCGTCCAGGGCTCCGAGCTGCAACTCCTGGAGGGCGTGCGCTTGGAGCAGGCGTTCTACGTCTACAAGATGGCGTCCCACATCTTCAGATTGGAATTGGGCCTGTTGGAAAAAAAAAATATAAAAACATGTTCAGTTGCTTCTGGTTAGACTGAAAGCTGACACCAACATAGTTGGGAAAAGACTAGGCAGATTTTAGACCATAGATAAAATTAATGATAAAATTAATTTAATGTTTTTTTACTAGCAGCGCCTCGCGGTTTTACCTGCATAAGTGTCGATCCTGTAGGAATATCGGGATAAAAACTATCCTATGTCCTTCCCCGAAATGCAATCTATTTCTCTGCCAAATTTTATCGAAATCCGTTCAGTGGTTTAGGCGTAAAAAGGTAACAAACAGACACAGTTACTTTCGAATTTATAATATTAGTATGGATTTGTGCTTGAGTTAGTTTTCATTGTTTTTGTCGGAATATCGGCGAGTGCTAGCTGACGAATGGAAAATAATTTAATGTTTTACGTTTGTGTAGAATCAAGTTTTTCTAATGAGGGTTTTCGTGAAAATTTACGACACCAGTTGGCACCACTGTGACAAGAGGTCTTCCAATATAAAATATATGATGATGTTCATCATTCAGTCATGACTAAAGAAAATATAGGCTCTTTGACAGATGCCTGGACCTGGCGTGTCAGTGCTGCCACCTAGCGAACGTCATTTCAGAAAACCCTCATTGAACAGACAGCTGTGCCGCTGGGGATTTTGTTGCGTCATTTCTTCTTCCCAGCGAAGGCACTAGGAAATGGTGAAGGGAGAGTCTGTCTTCAGTAATCTTGAGGTTAAAAAACTAGCCAAGTGCGAGTCGGTTTCGCACAAGAAGAGATCCGTACCACAAGGCAAAAACGCCGAAAAAAAAACACGTTTGTTGTATAGGCGCCCCCCTTAAATATTTATTTTATTCTGTTTTTAGTATTTGTTGTTATAGCAGCAACAGAAATACATCATCTGTGAAAATTTCAACTGTCTAACTATCACGGTTCATGAGATACAGCCTGGTAGATACAGACGGACAGACGAGTCTTAGTAATGGGGTCCCGTTTTACCCTTTGGTTACGGAACCCTAAAACGTGCTGATTCTCAGCCTAGCTTGAATAAATAACTTTTGATTCGATTGATTTTGATTGAATAAATTATCAATTTACCATCAAGTCAAACGTTCAGAAATTCTATACTAGTATTTACTTTAGTGATAACATGACCCAGAAAATAAAGTGATAAGGCAGCCTAGCGAGATGTCGTCAGTTCGAATAATTATACAAGGGGTTAGCAGTAATATTAATAATATGCAACTAAAATGGTATCTAATAATTTTGTTAAACTCAATTATTCGACGGCATTTTTAGTTTGGAGTTTTAGTTAGGATATTGTTATTTTATATTATTTAAATAGTTTGTTAGTTAATTTAATATAAGAAGTTTATCAAGAGCATATATTTTCAAAGGCAAAAAAAAACAGAAGTGTCAGAATGACGTTCAGTCGGATCGGAACCGACCAAACCAAATAGAATGAACTTCGTAGTAGGAAATGACCTAATATTAGGCCGATACGATAAATTGACCACTTCGGAATAGACACCCATAATGTACCTACATTAAAAAAACAGCTATACTTCAGGTTTTAAGAACACAATGGTTACGTGAAAGAGTCTACGGCGATAATAACCCCCCTCTAAACTAAATATTTAATCAAAGAAATTCCAAAACAATATTTATTTTGTCTTCCAAAACACTTTAACCTACCTTCATCTCAGTCAGCGTGTGCCCCACAGTGTCAGCTTCCCTCAGCAGCGCCATCAGATGCGCCAGCTTGCCGAGCGAGCTTCTGTGTCGCTCCAGCAGCTCGAGCAGCTCGTTCCAGCGCGTCAGCACAGCTTGCTCCGTGCGGGACACAGCTTCGGCGCCGTGGTACTTCTCGCGGACTAGTTCGGCTGCCATTGCTGATAGGTCTTCGAAACGTTCGGTTCTGGGGGAGGAAAAAAGAAGTCTTAATTGGGCAGTCAAAATAAAAAGTCATATTCAAATTAGGCTGAGAATTAGCACTTTGCGAACGTCAAAATTACATATGACTAGGGTTGGGCGTTGCGACTACGAACCGTTTCCAAAGATCGTTTTGCATTCTGCAACGATGCAACCGTTTTACGTCCTTGGTTCAAACAGTCTACGTTGCACAAACCTGTCGTCGAATTACTTTGGTGCGATTTTTTATTTTACACCTATGAAAATACAGTCGAGAATGCAATGGTTCAACTCTATCACACTTGTCCGTCGCGTCGTCGCGTCGTCTCTCATTCCGCGTTCGTTTACAAAACAGTCCTTACAGTACCCGGCGATAAATAAGAGACAATCGGCTGTTTTCGGCTTCGTAGAGCGTTATCTCTGTCGCACGAAATACAAACAGACCGGTATCTATTAGGAGCTGTTAAAACAATTATGATTTGCTTGTTTTGATATAATTATTTTTATTCTTTGTATAAAATACACCAATTTGAATTAGTCGATGTGCAATATTTATCGCTGGGTACTGTCAATAACAAGTGAACTTTTTGTCAATGAAATGCAGTCGTTAATGTATCACCAGTCTCGACAAAAAACGAAAACCTCGAAAATGCAATTCTATTCCATGTTGGAAAAGTTTAGTCCTTTAAGCGGTTGCAGAAAACGGCCGTCAAAAGTTCGACAACGACCCACCACATAAGACAGTCCTCCAAAACGCCCGCCCTTCTTCACTTCCTAGTGCTTTCGCTGAGAAGTGGCGCAACAAACTCCCCAGCAGCACAACTGTCTGTTCAGTTAGAAGAACTAGATTCTATATAATAGTACCTCTAAGCCTTCAAAGGATATTGCATGATTATGTTATGTGTGAAGACCTCGCCAAATCCGCATATCTACGTTTCCAATATGTATTTGTAAATAATTTGTAAATATGTGAGCACCATGTATCTATCACATAATTGATTTACCTGTAATAGCTTAATTTTTAATTCTTTTTTTTTTGGGATAGACTTCTTTTATTCTAAGTGCATGGTCTTCACATACATATAATTATATTATGTATACAAAACCTTGGAAAACATTTTAAAAGAGTAACGGTGGAGTTTCTTGCCCATTCTTCTCCATACGAAAACTACCTTTTGGAAGGGGCGACTAGAATCAATTCAATTTTACTGTAAGTTTTGACGTTCAAAAGTACCTTTAATGTGACTATTTGAAATAAATGATTTGACTTTGACTTTGACGAGACTACTCGACTAGTTACTGGTTAGTATATCACAAACGTACCTGGCCAGGATATCAGCGGAGATAGCTTCATGTTTCTTGACCGTGGCGTCTACTTGAGCCAGGTTGGAGCCGTAGCGAGGGTCTGACAGCACCTGGATCATCTCCTTCAGGTAGCCTTTACGGAGGACTGACTGCAGAGGAGAAAATAGAGGATTACTGTTATCGATCGGAATAAAACGGAAAGTTTGTGTTTAAAACAAACTAGCTTCTGCCCGCGACTTTATCCGGTTGAAATTTCACCCCCCAGTCACCCTCTTAGGTGTGGCATTTCGAAAAACCCTTTCTTAGTGGATATACTCTTCACAAAGAACACACCCTCCAAATTTCATGTCTCTAGGACCAGCGGTTTAGGCTGTGCGTTGATATATCAGTCAGTCAGGATGTTGAATTTTGTATAAGTCACAGCCAACTGGTTAAATTAGCCGTTTAGTTAACCGCCTGGCTTTTGGAAATCGTGCTCGCCTCGCTTCGCTCTCTCGGCTCGCACGCGGTTGATCACAGTTCTAAACTAACCTAACTCATTTGTTCGGGGTGCCCTGGCTTAGTTACTGCTACCAATTCGGCTCACGCGTGATTGGTTACAGTTCCCACCTAAACTATAATATTGAATATTATTCAGGCCGTTAATTGAACGGCCGCCGTTTAGTTAAAAGGCTAGGCGATTAACTAAACGGCTAATTAAACCAGTTGGCTGCGACATATACAGGGTTATTGGTAAAACATTAACAACCTCTTAAGAGGTCATTTTACTCATCATTATGAACAACTTTTATTCAGCTGCATCCGGTTAGACTGGAAGCTGACCCCAACATAGTTGGGAAAAGGCTAGACAGATGATGAGTTCACTTACCTTAGTATTAAACTTGTAGTTAAGTTGTTCTAATCTCTGCTGTCTTAACAACTCTGTTCTCAGCGCGATCTCACGCGCATGCTCCGCCTGGTAACAAATAACACACATTTAATTTATATTAATAATAGCTTGTAGCGGTATCTACAACGCCACATGTGACGTCACGCGAAATCCTGCATCTCGCAAGCAGAGTTTAGGCAGTCGCTCCATGTAAAATACTGGTATTCAGCTGCATCCGGTTAGACTGGAAGCCGACCCCAACATAGTTGAGAAAAGGCTAGGCAGATGATAGTAGGACAAATGTTCATTTTATGTTTAGCTACGGCCCGCGCGGTGAACTACGGTCCACTTCATCTCACAGAAGGCCGCCGTCCTAGTAGTGGGAACAATAAAGGTTGGTAATATTACCTGTTCCAGCTGCTGCCATGCCCGCTCCAGGTCCTGAGGCAGTTGACCTTCAAGCGGCACCCACGCTTCGCCTGTCAGGCTCTTCTGCATGGTGTTGATGTGGAAGTATAGAGCTTCGATCTCTGAACGCTCCTTGTACCTAGAGGGTGGGGATTGTAACAAATATATTTCACAAACACCATAAAAGTTCGGCAGCGTCCTCTAGTAACTAGTTACTACCAGATACTGTGTCCATTCGAGGAGTAGACTTAAGAGAGTTGTCCAAAATACGCCACATCTTAACAATAAACTAACATTCCAATTTTACCCAATCATCACATTATATCTTAATATCATACTACATCCTACCATCACAATACATCCCAAATTATCACAATACATCTTAACTATCACAGTACATCTATAACTATAAAACTACATCCAACTATCACACAAAATCCGCCAAAGTCCGCCTTTGTACCTTTTTGTGCGAAAAGTTTAAATAAATAAATAAATAATAAAATCTCTAACTATCACATTACATTTCCAACTATCACACAAAATCTCTAACTATTACATTACATCTCCAACTATCATACAAATTCTCTAACTATCACATTACATCTCTAACTATCACATTACATCTCTAACTATCACGCAAAATCTCTAACTATCACATTACATCTCCAACTATCATACAAATTCTTTAACTATCACATTACATCTCTAACTATCACGCAAAATCTCTAACTATCACATTACATCTCCAACTATCATAAAAAATCTCTAACTATCACATTACATCTCCAACTATCATACAAAACCTCTAACTATCACATTACATCTTAACTTATACACCATTTCACTTACTTGGGTGGTTTCTCCACAGTTCTGTACTGTTTGAAAGACAACAGCAATCGTTGTATGCCATCTAATGAGTTGGGCAACTCTCTGCCGTTCAGCTCCTGGATCTTGAGGAGTATCCATTCGAGGAGTACGCTGAAGAGTTTGCTGTACTCTCCTTTGCGGTCGTCGCAGTCCATCATTTGGCCGATAATCTGGAATGGAAATAAATAATTGATTTATATAGAACCTCTTTCTATTTTATAGTTCTGATCTTGTCAGCCTGCTTATCTTTAGATATTTTTTTTTAATTGGCATATTTTGTTTTTAATAAAAAGTCACAAAGGCCTCTATTTAAATTATGGCAAATTCTGCGTGGCTAAATAATAACAGCCGCACAGGTCGATCGATCAGGTTAAGCTACGCTTACCGCGGTTGGTCTGTGGATGGGTGACCATCTTTACATACCGTGACCCGTCCGTGCACGTTAAGCACGTTAAGCCGTTGGTCCCGGCTGTCACTCGTGGATCTTTGTCAGTCGTTACGGGTAGTCAGAAGCCCGAAATTCTGACAACCAGTCTTACCAAGGGGTATCGTATTACCCAGTAACTGGGTTGTGGAGGTCAGATAGGCAGTCGCTCCATGTAAAATACTGGTATTCAACTGTATCCGGTTAGACTGGAAGCCGACCCCGACATAGTTGGGAAAAGGCAGATGATGACTCACGTTAGCGATCCTGCGCCCACTCTTCTGTTCGTTCTTCATCCTCGCGAAGGTATGATAGTAGGAGGCAACGTACGTCATCACTGACTTCTCATCAGGGCGGGTGGTGTCGACATCTGGTGGATAAATGAAGGTATTAGTTGTTTAGCAGTAAGGGGGAAGCTCCAGGGTCGCACGTAGTCTATTCAAACTTGTTTCAAATTAATATTATTTCAAGTTAAACAAATACAGTGGATTTCATTTATTACGACCTTGGTTGTAGCGACCATTTACCTATAGCGACGTTAAATCTAAGTCCCTTGAATTTAAAGCTTACTTTAGTACAAAATTCATGTGGCTATAGCGACTTTGGATGTAACGCCGAGTTCGGGTGTAGCGACTGTTTTTAATGAATCATTTGTAACAAATTCCTAGAAATCCCATGCAGATATTGCGACCGGAATCGGCCGCCAAAGACATTGTCTTTCTTTCACAAACATTTCTTATCTTTTGTTTACATCCACACAGATGGTCAGCAAATGTGGAGACCTTTACCTTTTGTTTATAGATATCAGCTAAGTAGGTAGGGAAGCGTGTATGTTTCGGAGTTTTTATGGTTCAGTTACAAAGTGATATTCTAAGTAGCAACTAGGTTTAGTAAACTTTTGAATAAGTATGGCTGCTAGACGCACATTCACTGTTAAAGAAAAGGCGGAAATCATTTAAAAATTGAAAAACTGTGAAAACAATGCTGATTTGTGCAAAGAATAGAAAGTTTCCCATTCCACGTGTCTGTATCTCTTTACCTTTGCCTGTAACGACTTCCCGATATAACGACGAAAATAGAGTGGTCCCTTCATCGTCGTTATACCCGAAATCCACTGTATTAACTTTATTTTTATGGTAATTTAGGCTACGCCGACCGCCTAGTGGCGCCCTCTACTCTCTACTCTCAAACTAAGCAATGTAAAACTACCGTTTATAATAATATTAACGTATATTCTTGTGGAGAGCACAACTTAACGTACTTATTTTCTGCATTTTCATTCTAAAATAAAAGAAATAACCAAACAAACGATGAGGGCGCCACTGCGCGGTCGGCGATTGGTCGGCGCCCTCTTATTTTTAAATAAATTAAATGTTTCATTACGTTTACTGTACAGAATTATTTGCAAAACACCAAAATCCTCAAAAACAAGGATAAATTAAAAGATATGTTTATGATTAGAATTAATGCTTTTTATAAATCCAATCCGATCACCGATGTGATAACAAAACAGTAATTAGTCATTGCTCAAGGTTTTTGTTGTAAACTTATATCATCCTGTATTTCATTATAAATATCACCTCAATATTATCCTCTTTTATAAAATCAATTTAAGATGGATCGATTTTGAACTGAATGTCAATTGAATGAATCGATAATTTTGTCACATCACTATTTAAATTTCGTTAAAATGTGGTAACACATAAGCTGTCATTTTACTGCAGCTAATTAAAAGTCCGACTATATTTCCTATTAGTTGATATTTCATAAAATAGTAATTTCATACACGGTCTTCTAGTTTCGATCGAAACTCCTTTAACTTAAACTCAAACTCAAAGCATTTATTTCAATTAAACCATTTACAGGCACTTTTGAATTGTCAAGAAGTCGGTCAGTCAGAAAATATGAAGCTAGTTGCCCATTCCAAAGCGTAGGAACCTGTGGAGAAGAACGGGCAAGAAACTCCATGGACACTCTTTTAAATTATATTTTTACAAAAATATTAGTTGCATCATTAATGTTGAATTTATAATTATATGTGAGAACGATGTAAAAAAGACGTACGCGTTAAAAGCGTCCAGATAAATTAAATAAATATTGGAATTATCGACACGACGAGGAAAATGCTGTGCTCCGCGCTCTTTCTCGTTTTTGGACTACGCGTTACTGGCTGTCAGAGAGAGTAAAGAAGTACCATCAGCTATACAAAATCCTCCTTACCTTCAGCGTCCAGCAGACGCGGTATGCCGAGGTGCTTCTCCGCCACGTCAAAGGCATGGTTGAGGGTCTCCACATGCTCGGTCACCGGCAGCTCTGACCAGCGGAACAGGTCTGGCCTGGAAGTAAAAAGGTGATTGGTAAAATAGTTCTGTCAATCATAATATAATATTCCTGCCCCTACAAGTAAGCGCTTTGGCGAGGACTAGATTTAGATGGGTGGTCTCAGTGAGAAGAATTATTACTGAAATTTCGTTGGCTGTCGTAGTGTGGGGTTAAGCAACGTTGCCGAGGAATAGAATTGGATGGGTTACCGCAATTTTGTAATTCCTAAATTACTTTCAAGAATTTTGAAGAACTATCGTGGCGAGTGAAGTTAAGCAACGTCTCCGTGGCCTAGATTAAGATGGGTAGACTTACCTATGCGCGTGTATGAGGGCGTTGAACCCGAGACCAGATCGCCAGGAGTCGGTAAAGTTGTGTATATGTACTCCATGGTAGCCAGAAGTCTTTCGTTGACACCACAGGAGTAAGGCGTCTTTAGCGGATTTCTTCTCCGATGATTCGTTTTCTTCGTCCTGGGAAAGAGAAAGAACTTATTAGTATTTATGGATTTGTTATAGTTCTGCACATGTGGTTTCCCTAGCACTTCATTAACGGCATAACTACATAAATGTCTGTAAACTGCTCCCAAATTACGATCTTTATTTTTGACGTGACAACGTCTAATAAATCGATGAAGCTAGCTGCACTCACGAAAACACATGACTCATGTAGCGTTACCTCGCGGCCTCGCTCTGTAGCGTTCCATGGCGGCTTGAAGTGCAAGCGAATATTAACAAATGCAATGCAACTATTCCATCAGTATTTTCTTATGACGTTGTTACGTTCAACTATCGTCAGTAAACCGACTTTACAGACAACCGATTTTTTTATTAATTTTTGGGGTTCCGTTACCAAGGTTTTGAAATACATTTCAACTTTCAAGAGGTGAAATAATTCTTTAGTAACTCAACTCATAAAACAAAGTAGATATACTTACAACATCAATTTCAATTTCTTGAATCTGGAACCGCAAGATGATGGTCCAGATTAGTCCCAGGATCAGACGAGGGTTGCCATCCACTATGTCTTCTGCACCTATTGACTCCAGGCGCACCTGCGAAGAAGGAGAGAGGTATTAGCAATATTCACTTTATTTGATACTAGCTGCGCCCCGCGGTTTCACCCGCATAAGTCTCGACCCCGTGGGAATATCGGGATAAAAAGTAGCCTATATGTTAATCCAGGGTGTCAGCTACCTCCATACCGAATTTTATCAAAATTGGTCCAGCCTTTTGTGCGTGAAGAAGTAACAAACACACTCACAAACTTTCGCCTTTATAACATTAGTGTGAAGTGTGTAAGCACTGGCATTCCGAGTGCATAGGAAATACTTGACGAAAAAAAAAGGTATGACATCAAAACATAACATGAACTAGCAATTAGCATATATGATGTACGTAAGGAAGTCTTGCAAGTGCCGTGTTTTACGCCGGCTTCGAAGATTATGCAATAATACTTTTTACAGGCAAGTACAGTCACGAGCACTAATATGTCAACACTTGGCAACTTTCAATTGGGATTTTTTCGTGAAATAACGAATGCAACGTTGAAATACGACACTTTACATAAACCTATGGGTTCGAAAATACTTTGTTCGTAACAACATAAAATTTCATTCAAAACTAAAGGAGTAAATCTTCTTTGAATAAAGCCAAGTGTATACACACTTATGCTTGTGACTGTACACACATGGACGTAATATTTTGCTTTGGCTACACGTTGGTCTTATGGCCGCAATCGCGACCGCTGAAATTGGGGTCCAGGGTTCAATTCCCAGGTCGAGAACTCGAGATGAGAGAGGTCAAAAGTGTTATTGGCTTTTTCCATTAGGAATTTCTTAGTAACAGTCCGGAGATCGGAAGTTGGGCGGTGTGTTACCCCCGTGCCTCGGAAAGCACGTTAAGCCGTTGGTCCTGCGCCGCCGGATCTCCCTCCGGTCGTGTCGGATTGCTCTCCCATCGGACTATGAGAGTGCAATATGTCGCCTTCCATACTTCTCTAATCTGCGTTCGCGATTTATTTGCCAAATATGAATTAATGGAAAAATAACTTTAACTCCTACACAATAAAGTTCAGTTTACGCTCCAACTTTCGCTTTGATTTATTATTTTTGTGCTGTTTGAGTTCGCAATTAATTATTCCAAAATGATTTGACTCATATTTTTGCACTTAACAGCCGATTCATAGTAATAAAATTGTCCATGAATAAAAGTAGCGATACAATGGAATTGTTACAATGTTTATCTTTTGATAAGATAGAAGCTTGACATAGCTATTGATAACTTATGTAAGATATAATATTGTTCTTTTTGCATCTAATTAATTGATGTGTGTGTGTGTGCGTGTGTGGGGGGGGGTGTTTGCGTGTGTGTGTTGTTTGTGTGTGTGTTGATAGTTGTGTGTTGTGTTGTTTGTTTATGTGTTGTCATTGTTTTTTTTTTTGTATTTTCTGGTGTACAATAAAGTATATATAAATAAATAAATAAAAACCGGTCAAGAGCAAGTCGGATTCGCGCACCGAGGGTTCATCATGTTTTTAAATTTTCATCGGCGAGGCCTATATTCGTCAGAGAATTTTAACACTGCGCGCTGCGGTGTAGAATATTGCAGTTTTAGGTCAGCGCCATCTCTTGGCCGCTAGTGGAACTATTGTAACTTTGTTGATGATTTCTGAAAAATTGTGCTATTTAGAGACATCGTTTTATTTTTCCTGTAATCTTAACATAAACTTCCATCACATAGAAACTTTACACCCTGTTCCTCATACCTCTTGGTCCTGCTCTCATGCTGGTCCTGCTCCATAGGACAATCTAGAGTCTAGACAAAATCAAACTATTTGCTAATTTAATTGTAAATTTATTCTTTTTTTTTTACATTGATTTACATTCTGTAACTACTTTAACTCACACCCTGACTTATTACTTGTATTTTTTTTATTTAATTGTAAATCGTTTACTTTTACCACATGGTAAAAGTAAACAAATAATTAATTATAATTTTTTTTTTAATTATTACATATTTAATTATCTGATAGATCAGATACATGGTGCTCACATATTTACAAACATTTGTAAATATGTGAACACCATGTACCTAACAGATAATTAATTTATATGACATGGTTTGGTTTCATTTTTAATTCTTTTACCTATTTGTGTTTTACCTATGGGCCTATTTGAAATAAATGCTTTGACTTTGACATAAACTCTTAAGGTGAATGGGTAGTTGAGACCGCAAAATTCAAATTTTCTTACGTTTTTTGCAATTTGCAGGTCAGTGTCAGGTTGTATCTTGATCAAAATATGATTCGCGACAATAACAGGTACATATTTAAGGAATTATAATCATTAGAATCATTAATATATCTTTCTAAGTTAGATTTCTACCACCAACCACCAATCTCTATGGAAAAGTGTTAGTGGTAGAAATCTAACTTAGAAAGATGTATTATTGATTCTAATGATTATACTTGTCTAAATATGTACCTGCTATTGTCGCGAATCATATTTTGATCAAGATACAACCTGACACTGACCTGCAAATTGCAAAAAACGTAAGAAAATTTGAATTTCGCGGTCGCAACTACCCATTCACCATAACATACTCATAGTGGCGTGCATTGCTTTTTAGAATAAGTAGGCACTAGGCCGCCTGGTCTAGTCATACATACTCGTATACGGTCACTGATTAAATTATCTGTTTTGAATGTTCAAATTATTTTCTTACCCTTTATAGTTCTATGTGCCCTTCTATGAACTTTAAAAGCAAAAAATCTTGTCGGTCTTGAAAATTAAACAATTTATCTTGTCAACATACGAAAACCTAGGTACCGAAAGGATTCGTCCGCAGTTTGTCTATACAAAGCGATTGATCGCCACAATCAACACTTTAGTTTATCCATTGCTCACACAGCACCTCAAACTTAAACACAGCAATTTATTTTTTTCAACACTTGCTAATCAAAACAAACAACAACTTCAAGTACAAAAATGGCGCGCGCTCGCCGGTTATAACACAAACATTAACAAATGAATGAGTATGGAATGAAATTCTCTCCTTCCGCGTGTCGCACGCCCCGCGCTCTGTATTATCCATCCCTTTCTTACTTCGCGCGGCCAAATTACGACAACATTCACAATCGGTTGGTTGGTAGAGTAGGCATGCTTACCTAAGGATGATAAATTGCGAAGGTGAACATCATGGTATTGCGCGTAGGACGTCAGTGATATTTTTAATTTCGTCGTATTAACTTGAACGAATACTAGACCAATGAATGACCTTGTGCAAATATTACGGTACGGGAGCCGAGTAGTCCGTCGGGCGACTGCCTACTGCCACGCACCGCGCGTACGTTTGTATGAAGTTTGTTTGTTTCTGATAGGTATGATAGTTTAGTGAATTTCTTAATTGCGGGGCACACACACTATCAATGTACCCAATTGATGGTAAATGATTGGTGATTTTTCGAGGTAGGCACTGCTTAAATGGCTTTATGCAATGCACGCCACTGCTGATACTCAATCTCACGTATCCTCTCACGTCCATTGTTGGCTCTGGGCACTTTGAGTGAGACATATTCCTGTTTCTATCTTACACTTATATTGTGTAGTCAGAAGCCCGAAAGTTTGACAACTAGTCTTGCCAAGGGGTATCGTATTACCCAGTAACTGGGTTGTGGAGGTCAGATAGGCAGTCGGTTCATGTAAAATACTGGTATTCAGCTGCATCCTGTTAGACTGGAAGCCGACTCCAACATGGTTGGAAAAGGGTTCGGCAGATTATGGCCTTAGGCAGATGATAAGAGACTCACCTTAGTATGCAAGAAGCTCAAACTCTTGTTAACATTCTCAATCTTGTGGACCCTCATGCGTCCATTGTTGGCGCGGGGGAGCCGTTCCCCACTGATGATCTCCAGCAGTTTGAGCAGCCGCCGCCCGTCTGCGAGGTCCACGAACAGGTCCTCGACCTCCATTCGCGCCTGGAAAAGAGAGCAAGAAGTTAGAGATTAATTTAATAATAAAAAAAATAAAAAAAAACCGGTCCAGTGCGAGTCAGACTCGCGCACTGAGGGTTCCGTACAAATTTGTAGGTATGTAGATAGTTTATCACGGGATTTTTTTTTAAATGTAACTACAAATTTACGGTTTTCGGATTTTTTCCCTTACTTGTGCTACACACAACGCCGAGACCTTCAGACCTATGAAGATCTCGGCGTTAAAAAAGTTAACGAGTGCTTCAATTTTAGACCACCGTCGAAGACATGAGCATCGACATTCGACATTATATTATAATCAAATAAATCAATTGTATCGGCGTCAATTTAGACAAACACTATTATATAATACATAGTTTTAACCTTCGACATCTCACGCTCGAATGATGTCATAGTTATATGTATACTAGCTTCCGCCCGCGGCTTCGCCCGCGAGGTATGTCGATAAAAACTATCCTATGTCCTTCCCCGGGATGCAATCTATCTCTCTGCTAAATTTTATCGAAATCCGTTCAGCGGTTTAGGCGTGAAAAGGTGTATGTTACCTTTGTTACCACCCCGTCCCATAGCATCACCTGCTTTACGCTGAGTGTTCTTCCTGTCATTTTTTTCTTTTTGCTCGGCTCCTAAAGGCCATAGCGTGATGTTAAATAGCCTTATAGCCTTCCTCAAGAATTAGGCTATCAAATGCAAATTGTTTTTTTTTAATCCGACTGGTACTGACACCAGCACATCAAGCTACCCGAAACTAAAATTTTCCCAATCCATTTGAAAATTTATTAAATAAATTTGACAGATTGTAGTATAAGCTTGATGTGCTGGCGTCTGTACATAGTATCCAGAGATAAGCGCGTTCAAACAAACTCTTCTATAGATAGATGAAACCGCGTAAAAAGCCATAAACAATACTTTAGTATCGCAATAATTACAGTAATTACTAGAACGTAATAAGTATCAGCTTCAAGTTCTCTTTGTGTTTACAAATAATTAATATTATAACTCTTAATTAATTGTCGACAATTGATCAACAAGGATGATCTCATACCAATTCTGAATAACAGAGAAATGAATCAATGCAGTGACACAGTCGGAGTAAATTTTATTGTAATCGTGTATTTATCGTTTAAGTTTTTCTGGGTTTGAAACTATGTATTTTTAATTTACGCGTAACTTGTTCTGAGTTTTGCCCGTAATTTTTTATTTTGATTGTAACTTTTTACTATTTTTAGGGTAACTTTTTTTTATTTTGCACGTAACTTTTCTGAATCTGCGTGTATTTTTTTCTTCTTTTGATCGTAACTTTGTTTACTTTTTACTATTTTTTGCATAACTTTTTTATATTTTGCGCGTATCTTTTTCTTACTTTGCGCGTGATGCGCGACTCTTAATGCGAAGCATTAGAGAGTGCTTTATGATCGATTTTTTTTTTTGCCTCCTTTCTGCATTGGTTTCTATTGTTATACTCCTGATAGTACACAGAACCTACTTAATTTATATACCATTGTACAGATAATTTAATGGAAACTAATTCTTTACTTTTCAAAAATTTATTTAATGCAGTGAAAACAAAACAAACTTCAAAATATTTCTAATAAAATTTCCGTCAATCAAGTGTAAACCTGCAAACATTGTAGCTTGCTAAATAAGCAATTAATTAAGTCACATTTTTTTTAATAGATTCGTTTCACCCATAGGAGGAACCCTATTGAAAACGGCTCTCAAAGTAATTATTTTTTGGGTCGACGACCGCTGATAGTGATGTTAATGAGATTTTATTGAGAAAATCAGTTTTTTTTTTGTGATTAGATATCGATAATTACCCATCAAGTCAGCGGAGTTTTGCTAGATAATTTAATTTGAGCCTGTAAATGTACAGAGAATTCCTTTAAATTACAAAGCTGTTATTGTCGATAAGTAAATAGGACATAACTTGGGAGTACAATAACATAATTTCAAGATTTCTTGTCAAGAGCGCGGTCTAGTTCTAACAGCATCCTAAGTATGTTGATGGAGAAGTTCGACGCTCCTTGGTTGTCGCACGCTATGGAGGTGCTGGTCAGAAGACCCCACACCTAACCTCACAATTTCTATTTTGTTTTGTGTTTCTGTGTTTTTGTTTACTAACAATAGTTTTTAGGAATAATGTTATGTTACTAACAATTGGGCCTAGTTGCCATAAATAAACAAATATTTAATTTAATTTTAATTTATTTCAATAATGGCAATCTGCAATACCTACTAATAAATTATATTGTAAATAACTCGTGTGATGCTTTGAGAAATAAACGCAATCACAAAATGACTAATCTTTGACACATTCGTTTTAATAGAATATTGTGTCATGCACTCATGCATGTTTACGAGTATGTTATGTTAATTATCTGTACAATTACTGAAGTGTCTGTTTGTGATGTCAACATAACAGCTTTTTACTAATTGCGTAAGAGTTTAAAAAAAATAAAAAAAAATTTTAAAACACGGTTTTATCACGCACAAAAAATTATAAATAATTAAATTGGGGTATTACTCGAAACGCACCGAATGAAACGTCTATCGATATAATTTATTATGAATCCTTCATGCTCTTCTCTGTTTCATCGTTGATGTATTTCGGAGAATAAAATTATAATATTTTTATTTTCATTAATATTTAATGTTTTTTTTTCGAGGAATACTTTTGGTGCTTTTCAAAGTTGGTGCGTTTCGAGGAATACCCCATTAAAATGACTTAAAAATTCGAAAAGCGTGGAGCGCACGCGTGTTTTTCTAGTTTTTTTTTTTAACTGCATATTTTGGGACTGACCGGACTAAACTAATATTTATCTTCTGTCCTTTTCGAAATGAAATAGAAAGAAAAAGATGCAGTGAACTTAAATTTAGTTTAGTTTGTGAACAAGGGAATCGGCGCCATTGTGCATCTAAAGTTAAACATGATATCGTTTTGTCTTATTATTATTTTTTTATGTACAGAAGCAGAATAGTAAAATAAAAAGCCATTAAAAAGTTATGAGCCAACAAAGATTCGCTTTTCTTGCTATTTTTAACGTAACTTTGGGGGTGTAAATAAGTATTAAAAGAACTGTAAAATCTTCAAAACAAAATCAGTACCGACAAAGCTCAGTTAACGAAGAGTTCAAAAAACTTTATTTGTAAATTGATTTATGCAGTGGTTTTTTCCTAAAACATGTTTATTATTATTATTAGTTACTTTAAATTATTATCCTCATATGGTATAAAACGCGAATAACTTCCGAATGACTGCACCAAATTGGATTTTTTTTTATTATCTTCGGTATTATCAGGATAAGTTTTGTATGAAAGAAAATTTCGGAAATTAAAAAAAAAATTGCACCCGAGCGAAGCTGGGCCGGGCCGTTAGTTTTATTATAATCTTGAAGTCAAACGTCGAGACTTATCTTGCGCGCGCTCTAGTTCGGACTCCGAACTAATCTTAAGCGTTCCTGCACACGATGCCGTCGCCGCGCCGTCGCCGCGCCGGCGCCGCACCGTTGCACTGTAGATACGAGTCGCGCGAGGCCCGCCGCCGCGCCGCCGCCGCGCCGCCACCGCGCGCGTTCCCCTCCCTATCTGTTTGATTCATTCACGGGAAATTACGCGGCGTGCACGTTCGTACGCGGCCGGTAATGGAATGAATGAAACAGTAAAAACGCGCGCGGTGGCGGCGCGGCGGCGGCGCGGTGGCGGGCTTCGCGCGACTCGTATCTACAGTGTGGTGGTGCGGCGTCGGCGCGGCGACGGCGCGGTGACGGCATCGTGTGCAGGAACGCTAATTCTTATGTCCGTAGGTGTTACGGAGTCTGAAACGCCCGTAACTTCGGTCGAAGCTACCGTTTTCGTGAAGAGGGAGACGGGAAGTCAGAGTTCCTTTATGGAGTAGACTTCTAGGGTCATCGTGTTGCATTCTAATCCGAAAATAAAAGTTCCCATACCTTCTGCAAGAACGAGTTGATCCATTTCGTGAAGGTCTTCTTCTGGATGTGCAGCCGTTCTTCCTGCAGCGCCTTGATGCGGCCCTGCTCGAACTTCAGGGCGTCTTCCCTCTGTGTCATGTTCGTTCGCTGCTGCACTGCCGTCGCGTAGCCTCCCGGCTCATACTGTTGCCCTGATAGGTGAGAAAACGTATGTTGAGTATTGAGGAGCACATGGGAAGAAAATGTCCGTAAAAAAGGAAGCAAATGGGAAGGAAATGTCCGTTAAAAAGGGCATAGGAGATTAAGTGTCTAAACACACTATGCCGAAGGTACGCGACCGAAGTTCGGCATGAGTACGCCTGCAATGCTATTTGAATTACTGACGACAAATTATGCCGAAATTACGTTGCGTTATAGGGTACAGCCGAACTTCGGTCGGGCGTAAGTTCAGCGACAACGTTCTGGTTTAATATTGGTTCTCTAATTCTGTAGAGTTAGAGAACCAATATTAATAGGGGCATTGGAAGTTCTGGTCGCAGTGGTCACCCTGAATGGAGCAACCGCTGTGAAGCACAGTCGACTTCAAAATAAGTTTTATCTATAGTTGCCACTAGATCAAGTGATCTAGAAAATGATAGGGATTAGGGATACAATGCAATTCCTAATTTTATATGGCCTTACATTTTTCATACTTGCAACACCGAAATTATAACGACTCTTTTAGTATAGTTTTATTTAATTCTGGCAGCCTTTAGTCCTTTAGCCGCACACACTCGCTAATGGACCACAAACCCAAAGGACCAAAAGTAGCAGTAAAAAAAAAAACAATATCATCACTTCACATGAATTATTCTAAAGCTTACCATATTTTCTAGAAGGCTGATAATCCTGGTAGGAATAAACACTGACGTTACTCAGTTGCCGCTGCATTTTTGTGACGCGGCAACACTCAGCACAAAGTTCTCATTAGGTTGGCAATGCTGTTCGCCACAGATTAACTACACTTAACACTTTTTATTTATTTTTCTATTAGCGCTTAACCTGAATTAGATTTGTTGTTGTTAATTATTTTGAATAAATAATTGGATACCTTTGGCCGTTTCTTTTTGATAGATTCGTGATTTAATGCTATTATTTTCAATAAAGAGATTTAATTTCAAAAAGTTAAGGTGATGGAATGCATTTTAAACATGAAATTGTGATAATTTGATTAAGATTCACTAAAACAAAAAAGTAATTTCTTACATATTTATCCGCTTTTATAACAAGTTGTCAAAGTCAGTTACAGAACTTAGTGATGGAAAGTTCAAAATCCACATCAGACGTTTCCTATTAACGAAAAGGTACGGACCTCGGTTTAGGGCGGCGCTGGGAGAGGGTAGCACGGGACAGGCTAGACCGGAATTATTTAGGGACGATTTATAGCTACAGGCTCAGCGGCGCGGGCTGGCTCGAGCAAGGGTCGTGGCGGACCTAGGGCGTCGCGACGGCAGAACGGCAGTCAGGACTATCAATACATGTAGAGATCGTCTAATATAAAATTGCACGCCTCTCCACTGCCTGCACATTTCAAAAGTTTTTATAGAAATTGTAATGGAGGGTCGTGCAGTTTTAAATTTGACGATTTCACATAACTTGCTACACAAAACAAAGATGTCGTTAGCCGCTGCAGTCATTAATGGTAGGTACGTTAATTGACATAACCAATGATTTCCGCTCGTGACCGCCCCGCTAAGTTAAGGATGACGGTCTTAGGGGCCATTCAAGTATTACGTAAGCACTTCAGGGGGATGTGGGGTCTTTGCTTTGCTTATTTTTACATGGGGGATGGATCTGTATGGTGATTAAGTCAGCAGTATGTATTTATTTTTTACTTTTTCGGATTTTCTACAAAATTTAGCCGATTTTGATTTGAATACATAATATGGCAACCCTAGTGTCTATGCTTGTGCTTGACAAACGAAACGCATAACTGCTGGCTGCTCATGAATCAATAAACTAGAACACATTGAAAAATGCGTGTACGATGTTTACGTAAGCATGGGAGGGGGGTAATCATAATTGGTGAAATGTGGGTGTATGTTAGTTCACCTCTGTAACCCTTTGGGGAATGGCGTGATGTTGTGTTGTCTATGCCTCTACTTCATCGAGACGTAAATACAGCAGTTTCCGGTCACCAAGATGAGATCAATTCACCTCTCAAATTGCTCCAAATGCTGGTCAAACCTAACAATAGCGCGGTAGCCCTGCAAAGAGCGCGAGCGCATGACCGTGAGCTACTGTAACGGTGCGGGTCGCGTGCCATTGACCACTACAGCACATAACATTACGCTAATTACCACATAGGTAGTCATCAGCGGTAAAGTGGATCACGAAATGTAAAGAAAAAAAAAGAAAATACAGTTATCCTTTTTTTTTGAAGTGAAAACTTCTTAGGCATATTTGAGATGGAAAAATCCATTGAACTCGCAACACTGTTACCGCAACCGACACCGCGCTACATTCGGACGTGTTCGGCTGTCCTCGAGATGTACTCGGTTTTAATGTATATCCAATACGTCAGTGAGTGATGGCAAAGTATTCTGTTTGTGTTTTGTTTTTCACTTCTATCGGCACTCCGGAAGTGCCACTTTTTTTTTTTCATTTATATTACCTGTAACACAGGTATTCCTAGTACAGGCTCCAGTCTCAAGAACATCAATGTATTTTTGTATACACAATTATAATATTGTACTAACTTTTCATTAGGTAATGTGGTGGAGAAAATAAACGTTTTTATTTTTTTTTTATTATTTAGCAGACTAAAACACACAATACACCAGAGGGGCAATTCTCGCAATTTTAAAAATGTTCACAGTCTGATCTCGGTCTGAATCTGTCAAAAATACCTCTAATTTCCCTACATTTTTGACAAGTTTTTGACGTTGTGAGATTTTGAACGTTTTAATTACCCGAATCGGCCTTCAGATCCATACATCAGATCAAAATAAATATGCAATGTGTTGCAAGCTTTTTCTATACTTTCCGAAGAAGTTGGCAAAGATGTGTAAAATATTACACACACGTTTCCACATTACAGCAAAACCACGAGAATGCACTGGCTCTAGTCTAAACCAGGGAGTCTACGCCATAAGCACAATATCCGAATGTCCTTTCTTTGGTATTGTTCGTCGTTATTGAGCTCCTTAAGTCTTGAGTTGAGCCGCACGATTTCTGACAAAATGCGTGCACTGACTGGACAGGTCCTCTCAATCTGTGTGGTTCTTTCCTCAAAAGACCATCTCAGACATCGACCTACATGGTCTTCATATAACCTGACCAAGATTATGTCTGGACTTTAAAAGAGACTATGAGTTCTAAGACCTCTGAGTTTGTTTCGGCCTTTCTTCTCAGAGTAGTCAGATAGGAAACGCCGACCTCTTAAAAAATATAATTGACGTGTAAAAGTGTTTGTGTAAACCTACTTACAAAAATAAAATCATTTATCATTTATCCGTAGTATTAGTATGCCGAAGTAACGGACATAAGATTAGGTTGAGGCCCAAACTAAAAGCCCGAAAAACATAAATACCGAGGTAATGTGTTAAAAAAAATTGAGCTCGCTTCACTCTCTCTTGCATCCTACATTCTCTGAGTTGTCAAACTTTTCTGAATAATCGGACAAAGTATATCCTAATTCGGTATGAATGATCAAAAGTAAAACTAAGCTATGCTAAAACCAGGTAGGATTATGACAAAGGGTCATTTCGTTCTATAGATTACAACCATTGACTTAATATATTACTAGAAGCTAATGGTTTCAGTTGACATGAGCGAGTAAAACATAGCAAGCAATGGTATTTAACCACACAGCCGTGTCAAAATACCGTATTAAGTATAAAGTGGTTTTCATTTTTCATAAGATCGTGTTGTTTTTTTTTTATTTGGATATCGCACAGGCACGCGCGGTTTCGGTTCGTTGTCGGTCGCATGGTCAGTGCCCACGCGATACGGCTCGCCTGTTAGTATGAATACGTTTAGTTTTATTAGAGCTGACTTTATCGCGAAAATATTGTTCTTTTTTTCCTTTATTGTTGTTGGACATTGAATTTGTCGATGGTTTAGTCCGTTTGATTAGGTGGTTAGGTGAAGTGAAGGGGTAGGTAATGTTGCAGTTTTTATGAATCGTAACTAAAAACGAAAATGCAGTCTAAACCATTCCAGGTAAACATGAAATTTGAGGAACCCCTGACAAAATACTGAACCCCGGGCCCCCGGCCCACCTTACCTATCATGAAATATTTTGTCATGTTTAGTTTTCGAGAATTAATAAAAAAACTGGTTATGTTTTGGTCTTGGATTTTCAGTGCGTACACAGATGTTTTTTAAATTAACATTCGGTGGGAGTTACTTTTGTAATTTTGTAAGTTCTTGACTGCTTATAAAAAAATACTGCGACAAACTACTCAAAATGAGCGTTTAACGTTCCTAATTCAAAAAAGCCCGGGAACAAATCTAACCTATTCTACTTACACAGCAGAACGGCATTTTTTATACGCAACATGCAAATAAACGATACTTTACAGTTACCAATAGGGTTGCCACCTTTTTATATCAATTATAGATTTTATAATTATAGACTTTTTATATCATACCAAGATGGCGAAAAAAATTAATAGGTGTCTAAAAATAAAATGCAATGCATATTTTTGGCTACTTCGAGCCTATGTTAACTAGTTTTTAGGGTTCAGTACCCAAAAGGGTAAAAACGGGACCCTATTGCTAAGACTCCACTGTCCGTCTGTCATCAGGCTGTATCTCATGAGCCGTGATAGCTAGACAGTTGATGTATTTCTATTGCCGCTATAACAACAAATACTAAAAACAGAATAAAACAAATATTTAAGGGGGCTTCCCATACAACAATAAACGTGTTTTTTTTTCGGTGTTTTTGCCTTGTGGTACGAAATCCTTCGTGTGCGAGTCCCGACTCGCACTTGGGCAGTTTTCAATTTTTTTTGTTTGCTTGAACGCGACCCCAACATATTTGGGAAAAGGCTCGGCAGATGATGATGTTAGGATCTATTTGATAGTTCCAAAATACTATTTTTTTTTTAATATTTTTTTTATATAAAATAACCAAAATACTCTTATGCATTAATGCTGCCAGTGTCTTCATGTACTGTCGTCTCTACATTGTTTAATAGAGTTGGCAACCCTAGTGACCAATCTCTCATACTTACTTCATTTTATTACATTTACAAGTTGCAATAGTTGCGTTATCGGAGCAGCAGGTCAACGACCGCACTGACAGCAAATGTAAACTATGTGGAACGGACGACCTGCCGATATTATTGTTGTTCTGATAATGCAGTTTTTTGCATCAATGGAATACAATGATTTGATGTTTAAAAGCGTTTGAAGGCACGTCTACAAGGTGGCAAGGACATCGACGCGCAAACCGAAATGATTCTCGTCGATTATAAAAAAAATTGCTGTTACATACATTTTGACCGCGTATTGCACTTTTCTATGAAACTGCCGATTTTTAGGGTTTATTTATTCATTTTTATTTATTTATTTATGGTTCCATACCTGAAAAGGAAAAACGGAATCCTTATAGGATCACTTTGTTGCCCGTCTGTCTGTCTTCTGTCACGACCCTTTATCTCGGGAACGCGTGAAGGTATCGAGTTGAAATGAAAACCATATACTCAACGGTGCTATTCTGTAAAAATCTCACCGTGAAAACTGAGGTAAAGCGGGCATGGAGTGAGCTGTCAATAGTGTCAATTCCTAGCAAAAACAAACTCACTTCACCTAAGTTTTCACGGTAACATTTTTACAGAATCGACCGGCAGGTCTATAGTCCCTTGAAGCTGTGACAAAATCAAACTTCTAAGTTAATGTAAAAAAAAAGATACGGCCGTTTATGCCTCAAAAAACGTATATTTCGACATTTTGAGAATGTCAAAATATAATGTCGGAATTAAAATTTATAGGGTACTTTCCGTTGACCTAGAACTAAGAAATTTGGCAAGAAGCTAGGTATGTCATGTAGCACAAGTAAAGGAAAAAATCGGAAAACCGTAAATTAGTAGATACATTCCAAAAAAACCCGTGATAAATTATTTAATACCTACATACAGTACGGAACCCTCGGTGTGCGAATCCGACTCGCACTTGACAGTTTTTTTTTTTAATAACCGACTAGAAATTTCAACGCACAACGCCCCTTGCGTTGAAATTTTTCGTCGGTTGCGTTGAAATTGTTCAGAATCTTGTGCTGAATCCTTGGTAACTGGTTGCTAATATATTGTAAAGAGGTTTTATGAGTTTGTAGCATTAATGTTCTCACTGCCGGGACACAGGCCTCCTGGGCCGTATAATCCACCACGCGTGCCCAGTGCGGGTTGACAGATGTCACATGCCTTTGAATTTTTGGTTCTAGGACATGCTGGTTTCCTCACGATGTTTTCCTTCACCGTTTTGAGAGCAGTGGTGATGAAATAAGTTACATGAAGTAAAGCGTTTTCTTTATGTTGGTAACACTAAATACTTAAAGTTCCTTTTTCCGTTTTCGCATCACAAAAATATTTTGTTTTAAGAGTGTCCATGGAGTTGCTAGCCCGTTCTTCTCCATAGACACATACTACGCTTTGGAATGGGCAACTAGCTTCAACTTTCTGACTGACCGATTCCTTGACAATTCAAAAGTGCCTGTAATTGTTTTGAATGAATTAGATGCTTTAAGTTTTAGTATGAAGAATTTTTGACAGCTAAGCGTGGATATGGAAAAGAGGGGTGACATCTTTTAAACCAAAGACATAGGCCGCATCTGAGTTTTTGATGTGAAACATCTATAGCCGCACGTAAAACAAATTTCTGGCGTGGCGACGCGTCGCCACTAGGGCTTTCAAATACCGGATTTTTTCAATACCGGTATCAATACCGGTATTGGAAAAGTCAATACCGTGATCCCGGTATCAATACCGGTTGTCCGGTATTGAACGCAAGTTCAATTAGGACATTAATAAAACCAATAAAATACGCCTTTTTGTATTTTCAAATCAGTATTGTTCTTATTATTTTATTGAAAATACTTAAATAAATACGTTATACATAGCTTTCTTAATTCTTTTATAATAATTTGGTATTGGTTGATTATTTAGGTAGGACTAGGAATTTGGAACATAATGAAAACTTAAACTGAATCTACTCTTTTTGCAGGAAGGCATTTCACATAGACTTTGTTTGCACAATATAAAAAAAAATATTTGTTATTATTACCTAAATGTCATCATGTCTCATGTAAATAAAAATCAATATAGATAGGTATCATTATTTGTAGAAATGTAAGTAGTAAAGTAGGTATACATTCTTAATAATTAAGTTATAAAAAACAATCAAAAAATCGAAAACTGAACAAGTAAGAAAATAAATCAAGAATCAACATAGGTATCATTATTTGTAGAAATGCAAGTAAGTTAAGTATAGCTTAACTAGCTAAGTAGCTAGCAATCATTTTAGTAACATTATTAATAAAAAATTATTAATGGTGTTACTATCATTTTAGTAACATTATTAATAATAACGCAAGGCAGCATGTGGCGAGCTGTTGGGCAGTAGCGACCCCACGGACCCTATGTCCTGGGAGAAGTCTTGTTCCTCACCTCTGGCTTGCCTTTATTGGCCGGCTGGGGTAAACAATGACGAGGAACAGAGCTCCCACCTCATTCTTGCCTTTATTGGCCGGCTTGAGTGGAGATTCGCAAGAGCAAACGTGCTCGGAGGAAGGAAGTATTCCAGTAAGACGCTGGTAGGGATCTTGACCGTACTTCCGGGATTGTCCTGATAGCCGTGGAATACCTCTCCACTCCTCATAAGCACCTCAGGACATGTTGCCCCCTTGTTGCTACGTCACTATGTGCTAGCGACCGTTTCCGGGGGCCCATTATTGAGTGTGCAAGTCACCCCCTGCCATTTTATCCGTGTATATATAAAACATTGATCAGGCAGGGGTCATAGTTCTTCCATAGTTCCTGGCAACCAGTCCACTTTAGCCACCCAAACCCATAGTCTAACTTTTTATTTTTCCATATCCTGCAATAGCCTTACACCAACCGGGGGTTATCCTTGGGTGCACTTGCATAGTGCATACAGGGATAATCGTCGGTAGGCGCCGCATTTCATTAAAATTTACAAAGGGGCCTCTGCGAGTTGGCTTCGGCCCCTCGTACGCCTTCCAAAGGACCGGGACCCCATGGTCCCGAGATATGAAAAATAATAATAATTTAATCATTTTTTATTACATAATTATTATGTACCTAATAAAAAACAATCAAAATCTAAAACTAAACAAGTAACAAAATAAATCAAGCGTTAACAACAATTTCTGAAAAACAGTAAAAAAATGTAAAAGTAATTATAGACGCGTTATCCCGTCCGCGTCGCCTTTGCAAAACTGACTGACAATAACAAAAACGACACATAAATACAGCTCGATTTCGGGCATTGTCTCAGGCGGGGTGCGGGAGGGTGAGCTTAAGATAACAGCGGGACGCTTGCGCTGAAGAAAACAAGTGTGAGAATAAGATCACATAATTTTCAGATCTAATGTTTGTAATACCGTAATCACGGTATTGGGGCGTCAATACCGGTATTGTAAAAGGCCAAAATAAAATCCGTGATCACGGTATTACGGGATCCCGGAATACCGGTATTGAAAGCCCTAGTCGCCACGCTATATGATGGTGTATAATACAGTCACAGTCTTGTGTACTGTGTGGCGACGCGTCGCCATGCGCAATGTTTCACATCTGCCAGGCGTCCCGTGAGGGCTCACTTTTTTTTTTATTGTTTTGATAACTTTAATAGATTTCGTTTTTCCGTCCGTTTTTCAGAAAGGTCCCGTGCGTAGTACTCGCGTCCATGTATGATGATAAAAGGAGTAGTAGGTTCTGCCCAAACCCATGGGTTGACGCTTGAGTGTATTTATGTATGTTCGTCTTTACCTTTTCGCAGTCACAATATTAGTGAAGTATTCCATATTCTTATCAGTTTCAAGTAAATAATGATAAGGCAAGGCGGCCGCTCCTCGAACCATAGATACCTTTAGTAAACATAGCATACTTATTCAATGGGTTTGTATCTTTGAGTGTACTTCGTGAGCGGATGAGAAATTCCTCGTTTCTAGTTGTTGAGGTTTATAAAGAAAACCGAAGTTATAGTAACTGCTAAGTAACTTTTCTATCAAATACTTTTCTAACTAATATTATAAAGCTGAAGAGTTTGTTTGGTTGAACGCGCTAATATCTGGAACTACCAGTCGGATTTGAAAAATTCTTTTTGCATGTTATAGCCCTCTAGTCTTGAGGAAGGCTATAGACTATTTAACATCACGCTATGACCTTTAGGAGCCGAGCAAAAAGAAAAAAGTCAGAAAGAACGCTAAGCTAATCAAATCAAATCAAATCAAATCATTTATTTCAAAAACGAAGTAATAGCGCGGGCAGGCGATGCGATGCGACGGAGTGGGTCGGAGTAACAAGAAATTTCACGCGGACGATGTCGCGGGCAGAAGCTAGTTCTCTATAAACGCAGTTTTTTCATCTATCTCCCTAAACTGTACACTCCCATCTTTCTTAGCCGAAGTTTCGAATTATGAAGTCCAACTTAAAAAAAAAAATTTGCTTGTGGTCGTCAGATAGTCATCCTCAAACGATTGACAGAACCAGCGAGGTACAATGCGTGCCACGAAAGATGAGACTTGACCCCGCCTCCCCCGCTCTTTCCGCTGCCCCTATGACGTCCGGTCCCGTCCCGCACTCAGACCTCATACCGCTAAAGATACCTAAAATCGTGTTCTGCGCAAGTTAAACCACGTGGTGTGTCAAGTCTCATCTTTCGTGGCACGCATTGTAATTGCGTAACACACTAACAGTAGTAATGGCTTTCATTGTGACAGTTTAACAACATACATTGCGTTATTTACATTTTTCGAACATAATTATGAAGCAAAGGATTACAAATGTCGTTCAAAATGATTGAGTGCTGCTGAACGATGTTCCAAATACGTTTAGCGCGTTCTAGAACAAAAAATTCGAAAACACGTGACATCTACCAATTTTTTTGTTTTTTTTAAAGGCTAAGGTCTGAGACCATGCCGCCTAGTCATCAGTTAGCATTTTTCATGACATTAGAATATGGGTGTACACATTCTAATGTATTAGGAGTATTTGGCAGCAAATGTATCGAATCAAGTTTCCCGGTAAACTTCGCTGAGGTAGCCAAAACTACAATAAAATTCTCAGCTCCATTTTACCGGGATCGCGTCTGTTTCAATGATTAAATGATTACACATATTGTCCAGTTGCGCAGACACTTGAGATACAAAACTACACCAATTTTACATCACAATATCCACTAGGAATCAATTTGCGAATAATTAAAACAGCCAAATAGACTTCACTCGAAGAAATCCCGCCAAAAACTCCTGACATCTACCAACTTGCACTGGGCCCGCGTGGTGGATTACGACCCACTACCTCTCACAGAGAGGAGGCCTGTGTCCCAGCGGTGGGCACATTTTAAGCTGATTATGCTAAACACATTTAGCGATTTGTGGTGCGAACAAAATCGCAAGCCAGTTGACTACTTAACAAAACAATGCAGTTCTCGCATTCATTCACATAACTTTCTCTATGTTTAAATAAATACATGTATTGCTAACGTATTCCGACAACGTAGCACTTTTACAAGGCTGTCGCTACTTTTCTACGCTTACTAAGTGTTTGGCGCTAATCTCATTAGCACTTTAATGTTAAATTTGCATTAGGTGACAAAAATAGTTGGTGGATTCGAAGTAGAAACTGGGAATTTGTCGAAATATATCACGAACCAACGCCATAAGGATACCACATGCACCTCAATAAAAAAAAAAACGTGACACCATACTATGGTGTCACTTTTTTACATAATTCGAAAGTAAGTCTGTCTGTCTGTCACGCCTAAGCCACTGAATGGATTTCGATAAAATTTTGGAGAGAGATAGATTGCATCCCGAGGAAGGGCATAGGATAATTTTTAACGACATACCTCGCGGGCGAAGCCGCAGGCGGAAGCTAGTAATGAAATAATTTTAAAATTTCAGTTGAGAATCGAGATAAAAATTAAAGGCAAAGTTATTTGAAGCGAACTGTACATACAATCATTCTGATTTGTTGTCAGATTTTTCTACAAGCAACATACTGAAGCACTAGTGTGTTAATTTTTTAGTCAAAACAAGAGGTTTTTGTTAAATAGATAATTGCTTCATATTTTGCAATAAATTAGCAGCGCGGCAGAGCGTTGTGTCATCGCGCCGCTGCTCTTTCTTTTCTATGCAGTCCGACAGTGACCGAAGCGTTTGCGTAGTGAATTCTGCGAAAAACTACAACATGACGAATAATTTGAGTTATTTCTTTTAGTCATCACTCTATGATGTTGGTTACGTCATCATATCAAAGGTCATTTCCTCAACGAGGGCCGTTGTATGGTTATATTATCTTCGTTTAATTCCGTAGTTTGAATAGTTGCTATCGTTATTTTGTTGCTAACCATAGAGGCATAGAGCGACATGGTTATCTATTCCTGTCATGGCGGCCGTCCCTGAACGGGGAGATTTTTTTTTATTTTTTTTTTCTGTTAGCTTCGCGCGGTTTTTGCATTCAGCTAATGTCACGTTTTGTTCAAGTTCGAAGTTTCCCGCGCTTTTTTTCCCGGGGAGATGTAATCAATGTCAAAAATTGACAAATTTAGGACCCGTATAGTAACCGTTTGTTGAGCAGCACCCAATATCAATCTTTACAGACAGTTATTTTAACGTAATGTATTTTTAACCGACGAAAAAACGGAGGAGGTTCTCAAGTCGACGCGTACTTATATTTTTTTTTGTTATATATGACGCATAATTTTTTATTTATTTCCGATAGTAAATGTGAACTTCGGAGATAATTACCATTCAAAGTTTTTTCTCTAATAGCCAATAATTACCGCTTGGGGCTCTTTAAAATGCCTTGTTGTAGTGATGAGATTATTATCTATACGAATAGGTATAAATAAAAAAAGAGTTTGATGTTTGTTTGTTTAAAAGTGAAATTTGGTAATTTCAGTTTTCTAGCACTTCAGGAAGTAGCCAAACATTTTGATAATCATCAGTGTGTCAGTGACGAAATCGGTGTATTTTAGATATCAATAAAATCTAAAGTATTAGAGCTATTCAATTGAGACTTTGTATGTTTAATTAGTCTATTATTGACATCATATCCTGAGAATATGAACTATCTGGTACATCGGAAACCAAATCTATGAGGGTTCAAAAAAACGACGAAACACTTCGAGAAAAGGTAGGTAGTGCCCTTGCGCTTCGCTTAGCTCGTCTTGGCGGGGGCACTACCGTGCCCCCAGAAACTACCGTTTATAATAATAAAGAAAGAAAGAAAGAAAATACATTTATTTAGCACAGACTAAGACTAATATTAACGTACCTATAATTTTGTGGAGCACAACTTAACGTGCTTATTTTCTGCATTTATATTCTAAAATAAAAGAAATAACCAAACAAGCGACGAGGGCGCCACTAGGCGGTCGGCGTAGCCTTAAAACTCTAGGGTGGCAGAACCATCCAGTTTCCCTTTCTCAAAGTCGTTCAACCGTAAAATATTTAAATAATAACTCCAAATTAGGTTACAATACTTCCAAGAATGGCTCACAATAGCCGCGATAATGTTTCAAGGTCACGTCGTGTTCGGATTTAAAACTCGACGCCATGTTGTAAGATTATCGCAGAAGGTTTGCTTCTAAATGTTTTATTAAATATACTAGCTTCTGCCCGCAATTTCGTCCGCGTGAAATTTTTTATCTTTATAGTAGTAGGTATAAAGATTATGTTAATTTGTCTTGTTTGGTACAGGTATTGGAATTTTATACATTTAAATGAAAACAAATCATTTACAGTTATACATACTTTAAAATAATCTATGAAAAGTTCTTTTTTCTGTCGACGTTTAGATATAGTCCAAGATTTAGACTTCTTAAACTATGAATGGATTCACATTGTCATAATTTTCAAGATATGGAACAACAAACTGAATGGCATACATAAGTAAGTTCAAATTCCATCACAACCAAAAACTTATTAGGACCTTTTTTGACAAATGGTCACTCAAAAACCAACTTAGAACACATTTAACTAAAGTAGATAACTGTTTAAATGGCGATGGAAATACTAATATATGTAAAAGAAAAAATACACCGAGCCCTATTGAAATTAGAATACTATGAAAGATGCAGGAAGATGAAGTGTCAACAGTGAACGATATTCAGAGCTGCGACTTGATCTACTGACATAATATTCTTTATGGTAACACCATTGTCGTTAGACAGCCGGTGTTTTTAAAAATGGCGGACTTATAGCATTAAACTAGTTTTTATGGTCAGTTTTTTTTTTTCAAACTATTTGCATGCCAGGAATAAGTTGTAGACGAAATATTATTACCATCTATAGATAAAGAGATAAAAAAAATATAAGCATATCATATGTATGTATTTGTCTTTGTCTTCATTAGTATTCGATTAGCGCAACTGTCAGTGTCAGAGGTTATTTCTGGGGATGCTGTCATTAAAATTGCTGCTCATAAATGTCAGTTGGTGACCACATGTGTTCACAAATTGTTGTAGAACATTGCTGGTATAATATTACTACACTTTGAAGGTTGACTTGGAATTTTGCTTATGGTTTAGCCTTCTTATCCCTACTAAACCCATTAATTGCCTACCTACCTATTTCCTTTCCATTTTTAGGAAAAACGAGAGGGGCCCGTGGCTAAATTATAAAATAACAGCCGCACAGGTCGATCGATCAGGTTAAAGTTATGCTTGCCGCGGTTGGTCTGTAGATGGGTAACCATCTTTACATACCGAGACCCCTCCGTGCCTCGGAAAGCATGTTAAGCCATTGGTCCCAGCTGTCATTCGTGGATCTTTGACAGTCGTTACGGGTAGTCAGAAGCTCGAAAGTCTGACAACCAGTCTCACCAAGGGGTATTGTATTACCCAGTACCTAACTAGGTTGTGGAGTCAGATAGGCAGTCGCTCCATGTTAAATACTGGTATTCAGCTGCATCTGGTCTGGTTAGACTGGAAGCCGACCCCAACATAGTTGGGAAAAGGTTAGGCAGATGATGATGTTAGAAAAATAAATTATAATTATGAAAATAACATCAATGTACTGACGCCAGCACATCAAGCTACTACAATCTGTCAATACAATCTTTAATAGATTTTCAACTTTATTGCTAAAGCATAAGGTTCAAAGTTGATTGGAAAAATTTGACAGTTTCGGGTAGCTTGATGTGCTGGAGTCTGTACCAGCAACGGCAGCAACCCACGAGTGCCATGCACTTGGTAAGCAATTACGTGCAACAGTACTATTCAGGGTCAAATTAAATCAGCTAGGGAAACTGCAGTCGTGATGGGTGTAAAAATTTGAAGTTTTTTTTTGGGGTCATCGACCGCTTATAGTTCTATTTTTTTAAGTATAAGTTAAGAAAATCTGTTTTCTTTTGTTTTATCGTGTTTAGATATTATTTATACACATAACGTCTGCGGAGTTCAGTTAACTCCATGGTTTGCAAAAAAACTCCATTGAACTTGAAGTTACTAATAAATTAAAAAACAGAACATCTGTGGTATTCTTTTTAATCTGCGCGAACAATGCAATTTTACGCCACTTACTGGCGGGAACTCTGTCTAACCGTAGACAAAACATTGTTTTTTTTTATTTATAATCTGGGAATATTATAGTGTTGCGATAACAATCGATTTTTCCCACGATAGTTGACTTCCAATTGAGTTAATAGGTCACTTCGCAGTACAGACTACTGTTAATAAGCGTAGATTGCTGAATCATTTATTTTGGTAGCGTTAAATTTTATTATTTTAGCCTTCATTTGCATGTTATGCTATTACAACAGAGCATTTTGTTGTTGAAAATTTTATTTTTTTTGCGTTAAATAACCGTTTAAAATTCAATGATGTAAGTAGGTAAATTTATTCTAATATTTTAAATGCAAAAGTGACTTTGTCTGTCTGTCACTTTTTCGCGTCTTTTGGTTGGCAAGCCGACATTTTGCAAATCGTAGTGATGCGCTAACTGTAGTCAAAAATATCGATAAACGTGAAATAGCAAACGAATATTTCGTTTTTTTTTTTTAAGTTGCAGTAGTAACATTAAATGTCATAATCCTACTAATATGTATTATAAATATGAAATTTTGAGAAGATGTTTGGATATTTGTTACTCAATCACGCGTAAACCGTTGAACAGATTTGGATGAAAATTGGCACATAGATAGACCATTTCCTGGATTAACACATAGGATACTTTTTTATCCCGATATTCCCACGGGATCGAATCTTACGCGGGTGAAACCGCGGGGCGCTGCTAGTATAATATGTATAAGATGATAAATCGGTGTGTCTGTACTGTGAAGTAAATAATTATAAAACAGCACGTGACTAAACCTTGCTTATTGATGTAATAAGTGGAAACAATAATTGAATGCTCAAACAAAAAACCCGTCACACGAATGAACCCGGAGAGATGGGCAAAGATCGTCATTCACTGGACGCCTGACGGACATTGCCATCGTGGTAGATCACAGCGAAGGTGGTGTGACGATCTGATAATTTTTGCAGGGCCAGAGATCGCAACAAGGTTTGGATGGAAAAAGGTAAAGCTTTTGCCCAGTAGTGGGACACAAACAAAAACTCGATTCTTTTTTTAAATAAAAAAAAATTCTAAATTCCACATTACCCGACCTAGAATCAAAACGAGGTACGGCTCGCGAACAGTACAGACAGTGGAAGCCATAGAATGTGGCTAATGGTCTTAAAATGGCGATATACACCTACTTGTACTTACTCCGCGATCATGATGCTCAACAAGAAATGCCGATGCATGCATGCAATGTGACTGACCGAGATACCAGACGATTTGCTTACTAAAAGTTGATGTGTTCTAGGCAATTTTGCTTAGATTTAAGAAATAGAGGTAAATATTGAACCTGCAGGGTAATTATTGCGTAACACATTTTAGACAGTTCAACAACATTCATTGCGTTATTTCCGTTGTTGAGTAGACAATTTTGTCGAACACATGACGCAATGGATTAGTAATATGATAATATCCTTCAAAATGATTGAGATTGACAGTGTGTTGAGCATACAGGTATTGTGTAAAGCAAAACGGGTAGTGTTTTGTAAAAGTAACGTTCTCGGTTTTCGTGAAAATTTACGACACCAGTTGGCACCACTGTGACAAGAGGTCTTCCAATATAAAATATATGATGACGTTCATCATTCAGTCATGACTAAAGAAAATATAGGCTCTTTGACAGATGCCTGGACCTGACGTGTCAGTGCTGCCACCTAGCGAACGTCATTTCAGAAAACCCTCATTCAAATCAATACAAACAATCAACGCAGAGATGTCTAAAAGATATTTTTTGCGCGTCAATTTGTATTCTCCTTATCTAATCCAATAAGTTCGCAAATACCTTGACACATTCAACTGTCCTCAAAGAGTCATTAGTCTGAGAATTTTAATTGTTTGTTCATCCTTTGTTGGTAGATAAGTAATGAGAATTATAAATTCAGACGCAGTAACCACTATGTAGTTTTATTTTATCGCAAGAAATCTTGAGCAAAGTTTTTTGCTATAGGTATTCATTCTAGGTACATAAATAATATTTATTTAATATCTACCTGCGCCACGCGGTTTCACCCGCATAAGTGTCGATCCCGAGGAAATATCGGGATAAAAAGTAGCACATATGTTAATAGAGGGTGTCAGCTACATCCATACAACATTTTATCAAAATTGGTCCAGCCGTTTGAGCGTGAAGAAGTAACAAACATATAAACACACACACTCACAAACTTTCGCCTCAGGATAGTTTTTTCCGAATCAAGCGAGGCTTACAACAATTCATATCTGCAAAAATATATGAATTGTTGAATTAAATATGTTTTTCTAGTTTATTTACCACAGTTTAAGCCAGGTGATCCTGTATGCAAAGTTTTACAAGGGAATATTAACAACGCCAGGTGATTCTAAGAAACTTATCAAGAGGGTGTCGTAAAGGGGACGCGTCTTTGTGAATAATGTGAATTATATTGAAGGGCCAACCCCTTCTACAAGCATTCGTAAATATTTATATTATTATTTACTCAAACTCAAAATCAAAGCATTTATTTCAATTAAACCTTGTACAGGCACTTTTGAATTGTCAAAATTAAATAGTCTGTCAATTAGTCAGAAAGTTGAAGCTAGTTGAACGTAGATCTCTATGGAGAAGAACGGGCAACAAACTCCATGGACACTCTTTTAAATCAAGATATTACAAAATCCCTCAGACCAATTTGGTCTGAGCAAAATCCTCGGTACATTATTATTGTTGCTTCTATATGTGAGAACAATGTAAAAAAAAGACAAATGAAGAAACAATTCAAAATATAAGATTAAAAATAAGCCTTGACAGTTAAGAGATGACCAGTCTCAACCGGCAGCGCCCGTTCACGAACATGACGCGTGGATCAGCACCATCCAGCTCAATCATTTTGTACTACCTTCTACCCGCGATTTCGTTCGCGAGGAAGTCGTAAGACACCATAATATACTAAAATAACAGACCCTCCCGCGCTATTATTCGTTTATGCTTAGCATTCTTTTGTACTTTTTTCTTTTTTTCTCAGCTCCCAAGGGTCGTAACGTAATTTTAAATAGTCTATAACTTTCCACAAGTACTGAGCTATCAAATGCAAAGATAATTTTTAAATCCGACTGGTAGTTCCAGAGATTATAGAGTTTAACCAAAAAAACAAACTCCTAAGCTTTATTATATTAGTATAGATTTGGGAGTCACCAAGAGAATATACAGGGAAACGCAATCAAAGAGTGCTTTAAATAAACTTACTTCAAGTTCAATACGAAATCCATTTAGCAAAACATCAAACAGCCACTCACAGCTGGAGCTTAAAATAAATTGAGTGCAAACATCTTAATTCCCGCCTAAATTAGGAATAATTAAGAAAGTACGAATGCTATAAATAATGTATTGAAAGAACGCTTGAAAAAGTCCTGCTGCGATCGGTATGTAGTGTATCTCTTTAATAAATCAAAATCAATAGTCATGTATCCAAATTAAGCTGACAATCAGCAATTTTTGAACGTCAAAATGACATAAGACTCCCCCAAAACACCCGCCCTTCACCACTTCCTAGTGCTTTCGCTGAGAAGAAGTGGTGCAACAAACTCCCCAGCAGCACAGCTGTCTGTTCAGTTAGAAAAACTTGCTTCTATACAATAGTAAATATACAAAGTAATTAACATTACGAGACACAGAACATTAAATAAAATTATTTGCCATATGTCAGCTAACTACGCCAATATACCTACATTTATAATAGATGTAAACACTATCACATGCACATCACCAGTGAGGTAACTGTCACTAATATCAACTGTCAGTTCACCCCGAATGGCGGGAAACAGTTCAAAAAAAGCGTGCCTGCTCGAGAAGCTTATTGTGGTGATGAGCCAGTTAAATCAATCAATCTGTCTAGCCTTTTCCCAACTATGTTGGCGTCGTCGGCTTCAAATCTAACCAGAATTAACCGGATGCAGATGGTTACCAGTATTTTACAAGGAGCGAATGCCTATCTGCCATCCACAACCCAGTTACTGGGTAATACGATACCCCTTGGTAAGACTGGTTGTCAGACTTTCAGGCTTCTGACTACCCGTAACGACTGTCAAATATCTACAAATGTCAGCCGGGACTAACGGCTTAACGTGCTTTCCGAGGCACGGAGAGGTCTTGGTATGTTATGGATGGTCACCCATCCACGGACCAACCTCGGCAAGCGTTGCTAAACCTTGAAGACCAACCCGTGCGACTGTTATTATTTATCCACGAGCCCCTTCCAGTGTAGTGATATAATCAGCTTAGATACGGGATCAACAGGATTCTAGACTATTGTCATAATAGTATCAATTTGCATCTAAATGACAAATTGTCTACGTGATGCCTACTAAATAATTCAACAATAGCACATATTTCTAGTACACAGATAAATGCATGACGTCACTCAGTGAGTTGGATAACATATCTATGTGAAGGTATTTCTTATCTGCAAGATAAAACGCTACTTAATTTGCTGCATGTGTTGAAATATTATGTAAGAAAACTGTGAAACTTGAAAAATATGTATAGTTGTTTTCTCGATTATAAAAGATCTTTTCTAAAAGATTTAGGCTTCTCATTTATTAATCTAATCATAGTGTCGAAATAATATTCAAAAACTAAAAAGTTTTTTTCTTCTATCGATAGAGCATGACAGGAGTCACATCACTACAAGTTGCGAAATGTCAATTTTACGATAACTTTCAAAATATTAAACCAATGTATTAAACTTCTTGATGTATTAGATACGTGTATTATGGTAGTGAAATTAACACAAATACTATCAAATTTTTTGACTCTGGAATTCCCAAATTCCTTTTGAACATTGCAGCAGAGGAAACAAACACGTCATTATAAGTTTAACCTTACACCGCTTTAAATTATAGATGACCCAGAGAATCGCTGACACGCAGTTTTTCTTTTTTGGGGTTCCGTCAGAGTGCTAACGGGACCCTATTACAACCAACTCGCGGGCCATAAACAGCCGTACAATACTTTTAATTTTATTCCTCTAGCTTTATGGTCCACGTGCCTGAAGTGTTGTTTTGATAAACGACACCCTTGAAACTTGAGCTGCGCTTATAATGAGAGCTGTAGCGATTAGGAGTCGTGTTGTACGTGATTAAAACTTCAATATCCATACCTACTAATTTTATAATTTCGAAAGTAACTCTGTCTGGCTGTCTGTGTTACCTTTTCACGCCTAAACCACTGAACGGATTTCGATAAAATTTGGCAGAGAGATAGATTGCATCCTGGGGAAGGACATAGGATAGTTTTTATCGATATATCTTGCGGGCGAAGCCGCGGGCGGAAGCTAGTTGTTTTATATGTTGACCCTGAGGGCCGGTTATATGGGTAATTGGCTTGTTTCGTTTTATTGGGGCATGTCGCTACACAAAATCCAACACTAGCAACTGTAACCCGCGGGGTAATTGCATAACACACTAACAGTACAATGCGTGCCACGAAAGATGAGACTTGACACACCACGTGGTTTAACTTGCGCAGAACACGATTTTAGGTATCTTTAGCGGTATGAGGTCTGAGTGCGGGACGGGACCGGACGTCATAGGGGCGGCGGAAAGAGCGGGGGAGGCGGGGTCAAGTCTCATCTTTCGTGGCACGCATTGTAGCAATGGATTTCATTTTGACAGTTGAACAACATTCATTGCGTTATTCACGTTTTCTAGCAGACAAATTTTTCAAACATATGAAGCAATGAATTAGCAATATGCTTCAAAATTAATCAGATTGGAATTGATAGTGTGTTACGCAGTTAGGAAGAAAACTGCAGAGACAAAGAAGCTCGGACCGTCCCAGGGAATGAACTGTCTTCCAAAAACTTAGAACCCGCACCGAAATTATTCAGAAAAGTACAGAGGCAGAAGAAATAGTAGTTTTATGTAATTATATCTAATGTATTTTTATCATCATCTGCGTAGCCTTTTCCCAACTATGTTGGGGTCGGTTTTCAGTCTAACCGGATGCAGCTGAATACCAGTATTTTACATGAAGCGACTGCTTATCTGACCTCCACAACCCAGTTACTGGGTAATACGATACCCCTTGGTAAGACTGGTAGTCAGACTTTCGGGCTTCTGACTACCCGTAACGATTGCCAAATATCCACGAATGTATTGTGTCTTTTAAGTCTGTGCTAAATAAATATATTTTATTTCTATAATTATAGTAACCATTTCCCGCTTCATCGAGCAGCACCCTAAATCAATCACAATCTGAATCATTTTGAAGGATATCGCTAATCCATTGCTTCTTATGTTTCAAAAATATGTCTGCTTAGCAACGTAAATAACGCAATGAATGTTGTTGAACTGTCAATGTGAAAGCCATAGTTACTGTTACTGAGTTACGCAATAACCCCGCAGGAAACAGAAACTATCAGGAACTCACAAAAACGGTATCCCAAAGGATGGGGCGAAATTCAAATCCTGTTGTAACAGCTGTTGCTAAGTCTAAAAAAACCGGCCAAGAGCGTGTCGGGCCACGCTCAGTGTAGGGTTCCGTAGTTCCCCGTCCGTCACAATAAGATATTATGTAAAAGAAGTTAAAAAAATGCTTGCATATACGATTATACTACAAACTTAGTCCAGAAATTATTTTGTCCAACTTTTTGTCTTTTTGTACAAAAACTGTTGTTTCTATCAAGTTCAAAATAATTTTCCTAGAAAGTCCTTATAAAGTTCTACTTTTCAGATTTTTTTCATATTTTCTAAACTTATGGTTCAAAAGTTAGAGGGGGGGGGACACATTGTTTTTTACTTTTGGAGCGATTATTTCCGAAATTATTGACATTATCAAAAAATGATTTTAGTAAACCGCTATTCATTTATAAATACCTTTCCAACAATATATAACACGTTAGGGTTGAAATTAAAAAAAAAAATCACTTCCCACTTTACATATAGGGGGGCTACCCTAATAAAACATTTTTTTCCAATTTTTATTTTACCACTTTGTCGGCGTGATTGATATACATATTGGTACCCAATTTCAGCTTCCTAGCGCTAACGGTCACAGAGATTAAGCGAGGACGGACAGACGGACAGACAGACATGGCGAAACTATAAGGGTTCCTAGTTGACTACGGAACCCTAAAAATTGAACCTCCTCTTGCTAACGCCCGTATTCCCGCCTTTTCGACCGCTTGTGGTAAAAAGGGCCAGCTTTTGTTTTTGCCAATATGGTTTTTTTTTTCTACTTTGAAGGCAAGGGTATCTGGACGGTTTTTTATGGAGGCAGACAGTAGATAAGGCAGGGTCTGATGGACCTTCCGAGAAAAAAGGTTCGCAAACTAAGGCGTGTGAGGTAAAAAACTAATTGCATATTAATAGTGAGAAAAAAGTCCTGGTTTTTAATCATAATGCCACGGAGTTTTCGAACTTATTGTCTTTGAATATATGTAACTATCTTCTACCCGTGACTTTGTCTTATTTAAACATTAAGTATGTCCTATGACACTCGGCAATACTGTAGCTTCCCATTAGTGAATTTTCGGTATCGGATCAGTAGTTCCGAAGATTACCCCCTACATACAAACTCACAAATACCTCTTTAATAATAAAAGTATGGATGGATATGAAGTAAATTACACATGGTACCCAATCCGACTACGGAATAACATCTGCCACAGTCACGCTCACGACCGTTACCGTATGTAACTTTTTGACATTGGCCTTGAATTTAAAGACAACGACTTCTTTGTAACTATAGACGCGCTAATCAGAACAAACTCCGTTTCAAATTTAGAACAACCAATTGTCAAAATTTGTTTTTTTTTTAATTCTGCGTAGAAAACAAATGAAATTGTTTATTCTATAAGTAGGATATCGGAATCACTTTTAAACGACATTATTATTAAAAAAAAATAAACTAGATGAGGTCCGCGTTTCCTATCTGATTACTCTGAGAAAAAAGGCCGAAACAAACTCAGAGGTCACAATCTCTTTTAAAGTCCAGACATAACCTTGGTCAGATCATGTGAAGACCATGTAGATTAATGTCTGAAATTGTATTTTGAGGAAAGTACCTACCACACAGATTTAGAGGCGCGGTGTGCGTTGCATTCATGACATTCTTTGTATTTTGACAACAGAGGTTGCTCATTCAATACCTGCCTGTCTTTTGAACATTGGATTACTAAACCAGAGATAAGATTAGCTAATACTTGAGTCATTTATTCAAGTCAGGACAGAATAATCTTATCATTCGACCTTTTGTCCAATTATTTCTTATTTTTTCGACGAATATACGTTAAACGATGACGTCAGATGAATGTAATGTTTTTATAACTTAACACACCATTGCGCCTGAATTCCCTGAAGGGTTAAGCAGACGTGTACCTATTGTACACCCAAATTTCGCCATGTTTAAGTCCTATATAATAGGGGCAGGCCTATCGCCATTAACCGAGCACAAATCCAGACCACGGGTTACGGCTACGACTGAGAAATTCCAGATAGAAAAACTTTATAACACTATTCCGACCTGAGAATCAAACCCAGGACCTCATGCTCAGCAGTAACGCTCGCGACAACTAGACAACGAAGACAGTAATGTTTTTATTTAACCATTTATTCCGAATGCCAAAGTAAGTTTTGATGTGTTGAGGAAAAATCTAGGTAGGTAACGAATACGTTGTTATTTCTGAGGATGATGTAATTAATTATGTATGTAGGTTTAATTATGTTATTCGAGCGTCGTTGCTCTACGTCTCATGTTTAAAATTTTATAATGCGCATCAATTTTAATAATTTTAGCAACAAAATTGCATGCATGTCTTTCAATTTCGTTTCGCTTTCGAAAACTTTTTACTTATCGATAAAAAAAATATTAGTCACATCACTATCACGCATCTGTCATAAAAAACGGCCGAAAGTATCCGAAAAAGAAATTAGCAGGTGCACTGCACTAATCCAATGTATGCAGTGAAAGCACTGCTCGCAAAAATGCGCGCCAACACGCACACGTAACACGAAAAAAAAAACTGTTTATAAACACAATGAAATTTCACTTCAAAATCAAACTTCACAAAAAAAAAAATTAAGAACACACTCCGAGAATGTCAATAACGGAATTTAAAAAAAATCACTGCTTCCGTCACCTTGCACCAAAGATAAGATAGACGATAAACGCGTGATGGCGTCCGCGCGCGGCAAATGACAGCCGTTGACTGGTCTGTCTGTTTCCGCCAGACGCGAGATAATCGCTGATGTTTTTAGGGGTCCGTCTGCTCAACGGAATGTTTTATTAGTTTATTTTTGAATTAAATAGTAATTATGTGTCCCTGTTGCATTTTGTTTTAAAACTTGCTTGTGTTTATCAAAATATCTATTCCAATCTATCTAAGTAATAATAAAGCTGAAAAGTTTGTTTGAACGCGCTAATCTCTGGAACTACCGGTCGAATGTGTATTTTTTTTTTCTTTTGGTAGCCCAATTCGTGAGGCAGGCTATAGGCTATTTATTTTTAACATCACTCTACAATCTGAGCAAAAGGAAAAAAAGTCAGACAGAACGCAAGCAAAAGGAAACTAGTCTGTTATAACCTTAAATTTATCAGCCAATAATGTCCGCACTGCCGGGAAACAGGACTCCTATCTGTGAGAGGGAGTGGGCCGTAATCCACCATGCGTGCCCAGTGCGGGTTGACAGATGTCACGTCTTTGAATTTTTGGTTCTAGCTAGGACATGGCCGGTTTCCTCACGATGTTTGCTTTTGTAATCAAGATAGTCTCTAGATTAGATTGACTTATTTTTTTAGCAAGTAGCAACTACACGTTTTCACAAATTTCAATCTTCCTTTATTTAAGCCCACCCTTTTTTTTTTTTGAACAAAAGAAATTCTTTAACGCGCCTTGTAACGAAAAAGCGACATGTCCCCTCCATGCGACTTTCTCTCTCTCTCTGTCACTTTTATTTTGGCTGAATGGGCCTGCTCTTGACTTCTAAGACATTCAGTCTGATCTCAATGTCAATCTGTCAAAAATACCTCTCATTTCCCTACATTTTTGACAAGTTTTTGACATTGTCGCTGAGATTAGATTGCGACTAGATTTTGAACGTTTTTAAGTAAAGTTCGTTTCACGAAAGAATTCCCTTCGCAGTAATGTTGGCACCATTGCTTTTCATTGAAGAATTGTTTTACCTTCAATGAAAAGCAATGGTGCCAACATTACGGCGAAGGGAATTCTTTCGTGAAACGCACTTTACGGGAACTGGCCTTCTGATGGTAAGCGATGGTCTACGATGGAACGAGCGTACCCAGGTACTTTCGAGAAACACTTACGGACGGCCTTCAATCTTTAAGATCGAGGGGAATCTGCATAGAACAATAAAACGCTAGACATCGTTATTCATTTTCTTTTCATTTTTTACGAGAACTCGTTACCAATACTGGTTCTCTATGTCTTAGGAAATACCAGTTTTGGAATTAATTGTGGCCAGATGTTAATCTGCGAAAAGTATGGAATATGCGTGAGGCCTTCGGTCGGGCGCAGAGTTATTGGGTTTTTGGTCGGTGGGTTGTCTTAGGGCGGATTTCTATCTGGAATTTCTCAGTGGCCGCCCAGTCCAGATTCGTGCCGGGTAATAGACTCGCACCTGTTAAGCAGGCCATACACGCTTGGGTCTACCTGCACAGTTCAACTGTATAGGTAAACCGCAGCGTGTATGTTGCACAACTGTGCAGGTTTCCACGCCTGTACAGGCAACCCAAAAAAAGTATGAATACTGATATTTTTTGCCCGAGGGTATACTTACCAGGGGCCTGAGAAGGCCACTTTGGCAGAATCATAAAAGGATAACATTATGAATCATTTGGACAGTTAACTGTTAAGTTAATTGTATCAAATCCCGTTGGTAAAGGATTTTTCAGTTTATTTTTTTTGTCTGTGTAAAATACCAATCAATCCAATCCAAATCCAATCCCAATCTCTTTGATTATACCTACGAGTCCTACGACGTAGTGCAGGGAAAAAAAGAAAAACACGGGCGGTCTTCGCCATAAACTGAGCGTGTGTGGCGGTCACCTGCACAGGCAGCAGTCGTCCGGTGATTGCTAGAGTGGAAAGACTTGACATGGGAGTACTCTTTTCCTTGCAGTAACCATGATTTGCACCATTGTACACGGTATCTTCGTTTAAATTTCCTTTTCTTCAATAAAACAAACAATAAACATATTCACGCTACTGCCGGTTGATTCTGTAAAATCTCACCGTGAAAACTTAGGTGAAGTGAGTTTGTTTTTGCTAGGAATTGACACTATTGACAGCTCACTCCACCTAAGTTTTCACGGTGAGATTTAAATTTACAGAATCGCACTGCTGCGTCGAGATCAAGCGCCGCTGCCGGGGCAAAGGTTTCAACTGAGAGTTTTGTACAGGTTTTCCGCTACGTGTATGGCTTCTATAGAGCTGGTAAGCCTGTCAGGTACGCCCACGCGTGTATGGCCTGGGACTTAAACATAACTGCCGAAATGTGGATGGGTAGAAAGGTACCTCCCCCCCTCTACCTTACCTTTTGGAAAATACAAGCGTGATGTTTTGTTATGTAGTAGACACCTCAGAAAGACGTGCGGGCGTGCGACTTTCTTCAATGTCGTTTCGTTCCCTCAGTGAAATTGTCCCACTTTACACCGCTACACATGACATTGTTATCTACCACACTAATATTTCCTTTTTTGTATTCTACGTGAGTCTGATCGCTTGTAACGTCAGCTTAGAAATTGGAAAGGTCATAAATAGGTATTTAAAGTCTGTTCCAAAAGTATCCGATTACACGAAAATTTATTACAGCACTGCCGTGCTATTCTGTAAAAATATCATCGTGAAAACTTAGATGAAGTGAGCTTAGAGTGAGCTGGCAATCCCTAGCTAGCCCTAGCGTCAGGTGGAATGACAGCTCACTTCACCTACCGTTTTCACGGTGAGATTTTAACAGAATAGCACTGCTGCCCGTCGATTCTGTAAAAATCTCACCGTGAAAACTTAGGTGAAGTGAGTTTGTTTTTGCTAGGAATTGACACTATTGACAGCTCACTCCACGCTCACTTCACCTAAGTTTTCACGGTGAGATTTTTACAGAATAGCACTGCTGTAATTGATCCAATGCTTACTATAGTCTGTTCCAAAATTATTTGATGAAAGTGTTCTGTTCAAGTTAAATTCTTGTGTAATTACTCACTAAAGGAAATAACACATTCATCACTAGATACTTAGAAAGTTTCAGCTTCTTCTTAGCGTGTCGTTGCCAAATTGTTAGGCCCCAAAATTCAGCAACGCGAATAGCGTTCGCTGACGCAGCCATTAGGTCCTCACGTGTGCAGGGGACCTAAAAAGGTCACTTTGGCAGAATCATAAAAGGATAACATTCAAGCTGCAACACCAAACTGTATCCCCCGATTTTGTTATCATTGGTTTTTTTGACTTGCCTCCCACTATGGAAGCAATTTTAAAGACGTATTCACATCAAAAACAAATAACACTTAAACTTTGCCCGTACCTCAGAAACGTTTACGAACAACGAGGTACATTTATGGTGGTTGAATGAACTTTACACCCTGTTCCTCATACCTCTATGGATGGACTGTGTGGAAAATGATTAGTGTAGAAAGGTGGTGACTGCCGAGAGATGCATGGAAAAAGTAGAAATCCTGCGTCAACTCCAACTAAATTGGGATAAAGAACAATTTGCTGCAATTGTTAATATTCCATTTTTCTTTTGAAACTCACCAGTTCATTCGTACAAAAATTTTCCTCATAAAATCACGACTCGCTCCGACAATAAGTACTCGATACAGTATACCGACTTCACTCAAGGTCTGGACTGACGTAATGCTAGCGATGACTGCACTAAGCACTCTTTTGAAAGCAGTAGATTGATGCAAATTATGACCCTTTATTACAGCGATGAAGTCACTCCATGTTGGGTATCGGTGGATGTCTGTGGGTGTATGATTTTTCGTCTTTCGCAGAGGCACATATAGAAGACTTTTACGCAATCATGCGAAAGCGTGTAGCCTCTCTGATGCGGCGGGTGCGGGGCAGCACTAACAGCCTCTTGGTCACACTGTGGCCGATAGAGCGGAAGGACTAATACTCAGGCACTGGACCAGGACACAAGTATTGCCTTCAAGTCGTGCCTTGAAATAACATTGTAATGTTGTTCATGTACCATTACGTTTTTAATTATTGATGTTGTATTGTATTTGATTATTGTATTAGCAATGATTTTGGTGATTTTGACATTACTATTAGTGATTTTGACATCATTATTGATTGTTTTGACATTATTAGTAATTATTACCAAAATTTCCCAAATGAAAGTATAATACTAACACTAGTGTTTAAGATGTGTATGTAATTACTAACAAATTGGATTCTGTGATCTGGATAAATAAATGATTTATTATTTAAGTTGGCTAAACGCCCTTTCTAAAGAGTATTACAGTCCATAGATAGATGTGACGGCGCTTCGGAAATCTTTAAATAGACTCCGGACCCAGGTCGAAGCAAGGAAAACTTGATCAGGTGGAGATCTACAGATGACTCCGCCCTGGATTGTAAGTGTGGTGCTGTTCCACAAACAGTGGGGTACTTAATATCGTGACCAACGAGTCCTGTAGTCCTGTTGTCTGCAGGCTACAGGAGCTGATAAACTTACTGAAAGTGCCAATTTCGTAGCCTGATCCTGGACTGACTCTATTCTCGATTCTGAGAGCGTTGAAAATTTTCGTCAGTTTTTTTTTTTATTTGAAATGGGTTTGCTCTTGACTCTAGTCTAGGTCAGAGATGACAGAGACAAAGTCTACGATGGAGTGAGCTCACCCAGAAGAAGCCTGTTCACTCTTACTTTGAAGAGATTCGGGTTGTATGCACTCGGAAACACAAACGCAGGTAGAGAGTTCCACTCTTTTGCTGTGCGCATTATAAAGGACATTTGAAAACGCTTCGTGCTTAGTTATTTAAAAAAAATTACTGTTCCATACATTTTGACCGCGTAAGTAGGTATCGCATTATTCTATGAAACAACAGTTTTTTTTTTGATGCCTACTAATTATTTCTACGCTATGGGTCGGGGAGTCTAGAATCATGTGCTGAATTCACGGATACCTACAGCCGGTCGATTCTGTAAAAATCTCACCGTGAAAACTTAGGTGATGTGAGTTTGTTTTTGCTAGGAATGAGGGTTTTCGTGAAAATTTACGACACCAGTTGGCACCACTGTGACAAGAGGTCTCCCAATACAAAATATATGATGACGTTCATCATTCGATTCATTCATTCGTTCATCATTCTGTCATGACTAAAGAAAATATAGGCTCTTTGACAGATGCCTGGACCTGACGTGCCAGTGCTGCCACCTAGCGAACGTCATTTCAGAAAACCCTCATTGACACAATTGACAGCTCACTCCACGCTCACTTCACCTAAGTTTTCACGGTGAGATGGTTACTGAATCGCACCGCAGTTTGCGTGTCAATGTCCTGCCACAGTGTAAGAGGGATTTGGGGAAAAATGGATTGTAACGAGAATCCTCGTGTCTGATATCACCAATTATAGCTCTCAGTTAGGTTAAATTAAAACAATTGACTGGTAAATGAAAAGGTCAGCGGGAGAACACTTATCAAAACATCAATTGATTTATGAGTGTCTGCCGTCTTATCTCCGAAATAATTACTTTATAACCAATAAACTTGAATTACTAGTCCATTCTAATATTACAAATTTGAATGTAACTCTGTTTGTCTGTGTGTTTGTTACCTTTTCACGCCTAAACCACTGAACGGATTTCGATAAAATTTGGCAGGGAGATAGATTGCATCCCGGGGAAGGACATAGGATAGTTTTTATCCCGATATTCCCACGGGATTGACACTTATGGGGGGGAAACCACGGGACGCTGCTAGTATTACATAAATTCAATTTGTTTTAAACAAGATAGAGGTGATATATTAAGGTAGAATGGGAGATATAAGACTACCAAATCGATTTTACGGTTTTCAGCAATGGACGGAGTAATTCGTGAGGAAGTTTTAGATGTTTAAGTAGTTCATTAAAGGTTTTGTGTAAATTGGCTGAAATACGACGATGATTGTTGAAGATGTCGCAAGAAAATCATGCCGACTGGGAGAGTTATATGAAAACAATGTATTACGGAATTATTCCTTATAAAAAGATCTATTAAACGCAGTAAGTAGTACGTTTCCGTTGAATAATTCTCTACCTCCACGCTGGCGGAAGCTAGTTTTTGGTAACTTTGAGGCATCGTCCTAATAGAACGCGAATGCGCGATCATTGCGCGAGTAAGCGACGCGACCATCGCGTGTTGGCGCGATAGCAAAAACTGGGTGTCCTAATAGAACGCGAATACGTGATCATTGCGCGAATTTACGACGCGAGCGACCGTGGAGTACCTAGTTTGGCAATGGCACGGTCGGTACCAACAACCATGGACGTCAGAGACGCTTAATTTTTGCTGTCGGGAAATATTTCTATGTAGATTTATATATTTTACTAGCTTCTACCCGCGACTTCGTCCGCGTGAAATTTCTTGTTCCCCCGACCCACCCCATCGCATCGCATCGCCTGCCCGCGCTATTACTTCGTTTTTGCTTAGCGTTCTTTCTGAGTTTTTTTTTATTTTTGCTCGACTCCTAAGGGTTATAGCGTGATGTTAAACAGCCTCAAGAATTGGGCTACTAAATAAAAAAAGATTTTTTCAAAACCGTCTGGTAGAGACAAACTTTACCTCTTATAATATTATTATAGATCGATTTTCAAACATTTGAGTCGTGCGACCGCGTCGTGCGATTGTCAGTTAGGACACCTATTCTAGTTCAAAGTTTGATCGCGCGTTCGTGCGAGTAAAATTCGCGCGAACCTACGATGATCGCGCATTCGCGTTCTATTATTAGGACGATGCCTAACTTTAAAGCGAAATACTGTTAAAAACTCGGATCCTTTACCCAGATCGTGATTAGAGCTCAACTTTTATGATTCTTCTGGCCTTGGAGTACAATCCCGTTTGTTATGCTGTTAAAACCAGTTCGTCAATTCGTTCGTTTTCAATCCGTCTGTCTGCATTCAAACACTAGGTATGTTGTATAGTGTTTAAATGCAAACAGACGAATTGAAAAGGCAGTCAGACCTTTATGCATTTAGTTTTCTTGTTGGTGTATTGTTCGCAAGCGCTACTGCTGATCATGAGGTCATGGGTTCGGTTCCCGGGTCGGCCAGTGTTTTTCTATCTGCAATTTTTTCTTTTGTTTTTTTTCCGAGTCTGGATTTGTTCCATAAGTGTTCAAATTCAAACCAAAATCGACTTGTAGAAAATTCAAAAAGTAAAAAAATAAATAGGTACTGTTGACATAATCAGCATCCAGACCCCCCCCAACCCCTATGTCATCAAAAATAAGCAAAGACCCCTCCGCGGCCTCCGCCCCAATATACAGTATGTTAACTAACAGAGGGCGTTGCCGTTAACCCGCAATAGTATAACATCCATACATGCTAAAAAAAATATTACCATTTGAAAATAAAATGTTTTTATTTTTTTTATATTAAAATATTCACTAAAAATCGTAAATTGATACGTTAAAGAAACACTCTGTACACGCGTACTTGAAGGACAGCAATGTCGGAATTTATTTAATTAAATAAATTAGAATTAATTAAATAAATAGAGTATCAATTTACGATTTTTTGTGAATATTTTAATATAAAAAAAAATAAAAACATTTTATTTCCGAATGGTAATATTTTTTTTAGCATACATATGGATGCTATAGTATTGCGGGTTAACGGGAACGCCCTCTGTTAGTTAACAATATACTGTAGTGCTTACGTAATACTTGAATGGCCCCATAGATGTAAGTTGGAAAATAAATAAAATAAAATGTTAGGTACCAAAATTTGTCAAATAATATCCTGTCATTTAATTTATAACTATTCTAAGTTCAAGCTTTATTTTATGTAACTCTCTCACTGTAAGACCATACAAGAAACTCAAACTTCTTCAAATAAAGTCTCATCTCTCTCACCTCTTGAAGATAGCCATATTTCTGGTCAAAATGTCATGAGCTCATCCAAGTTATTACCTGTAAAAGAAAAAAAAGTTTAAGAAAAAAGTAAAAATATTATGTATTCCTTCTACATATTTCTATATATCTAAGGCACGCCAAGGGTACCTACTGGGAGTACTGGGGTTAGCGGGATTGTCCGAAAGGGTTACCACTGGCCCGGAACATAAAGGGCTAAGGAAGGAACACGGGTGGGTTTTAGTCAGTAAGAGTCTGACACTTTCCGCTCCACCCAGAGCGAGAGGGGTCATTTGATGATTTGCCAACCTGAAAAAAAAAGGGTACCTACTGGCAAATAAAATACAAACATACGAACGTAGAACCTCCTTTTTTTAAGTCGGTTAAAACCAGAACATACAGCTCCTGAAATAAACTAAAGCCAAGTATGGGAATACATTTACATAATAGTTTTGCTAAAATCCGGAAGATAATGGCAAACGAAACAACCACAAAAATTTTAACTTGACTTTGGTATTCTATTTGGAATTTTTCAGTAGTAGCTCGGAGGCTGGATAAGCTTGAAATTAGGTATCATACAAATATTTTTCCTGTTGCAGTTTTCATTGCGTGACCTTCTGATTTACAGTTTTTTTTTTACACAGTACTTTTAATAATATTTTCTTACATTTTATAGGTACCTATTAATTTTTCCGTAGAGAATATAACATAAATGAGGCTAAAAAACAATGTTTCCTTCCTTCCTCATGCTGATGTCACCTTACATCAGGGTAAAATTACTTAAATATACAAAATTTAGGTAACGTAGACACGGATAAAGGGTTATCAGTGTCTCCGTATTCCAAGCCTATGTCGCAGTCAACTGGATAAATTATTCGAGGGTGCCGAAGCCAGTAGTGAGGTCAAAATAAAAATCCAAGATGGCGGCTGCGAACTTTTCAAATTTTTCGTCAATTTGCAATTTTGGAAGCCACCATCAGAATCAAAATCAGAATCTTTATTTGTAAAATATAGGTATTTACATAAAGGTCTTATAGTAACATAATTGAGCGCTATGCTTTGCCGTGAAGGCATACAAATGTTAAAATAAATAGGATTTAAAAAAGCTAGAGTACTTAAAAACTAAATAATACAAACAATGAAAAATAAAACACAAAAACAAATTCAAAAATATTAAAAATTATCATTTATAAAATCTGGGACAGTATTATAACATTTTTCTATTAGAAAAGAGGTGAGAGCTTTCTTAAACTTTGATTGTGGCAGATTTTTTATATTATCAGGTATTTTGTTGTAAATTTTTGAAGCCATACCAAAAAAACTCTTTTTCATCAAAGCAGTTTTACATTTTATACCGCACAAATTGATGTATGTCTATGTATTGAGAACGCATTGGAGTTCTTTTTACATCGGAGATCTTTTTAAAAAGATTTAAATTATTTTTCACGAACAAAGCAGTCTCGAAAATATACAAAGCTGGCATAGTAAGTAACTTTAAAGATTTAAAATGGGGTGCACAACTTTGATTTTCATTTTGAACTTCGTTCCTGCCGGGGTCCCCCGACCCTACATGTGTTTTTTTAGCATAGCCGAGCAAAAGACCTTCTCACCATAGACACGAAGACGCTCCATAGCACTATTGATGATGATTGTGCTTTAAAATGTAACAAGCAATATTTCTATACGTTTTATAACAAAGAATGAAAACCAAGTTACGGAATCTTATAGGTCAGAGTCGATGACGATTCGCAAAAACGATTCGCGGAAAGCGATAGCAAAAAATATCTTTCCTACTTCCGGCGCTCCCTGTGCGGTTTGCCCCTATATCTTTCTAACTGGCTAATATTTTTAACACAGCATGACCTATTCTCGGGGGCTCGTGGCTAAGTGACAACAACTGCACAGGTGAATCGATCTGGTTAAGCTACGCTTGCCACGGTTAGTCCGTGGATGGCTGACCATCTTTACAAATCAAGACCCTTCTCCGTGTATCGCAAAGCACGTTTTAAGCCATTGGTCCCGGCTGTCATTCGTGGATATTAATTGACAGTCGTTACGTCTCGTCCAGTCCTTACCAAGGGGTATCGTATTACCCATTAACTGGGTTGTGGAGGTCAGGGTATGCAGTCGCTCCATGTAAAATACTGGTATTCAGCTGCATTCGGTTAGATTGGAAGGCGACCCCAACATAGTTTGGGAAAGGCTGACGTCTCTAGACGTTGCCATTCCATGCTCTGTGTCAGAAGACTGATGTATGGTAGCAGGGTTGACTGCCCGCTACTCAAAATCAAGCTCAAAACACATTTATTCAAACTAGACTGAGACTCAACACTTTTTGATCGTCAGAATTACATAAGATGAACTGTCCGGCACGTCCGCCCTTCACCACATCCTAGTGCTTTCGCTGGGAAGAAGTGGTGCAACAAACTCCCCAGCAGCACAGCTGTCTGTTCAGTTAGAAGAACTTGCTTCTACACAATAGTGTGCAAAGTCTACTGGTCTCTCACTAATGTCTCCACTGCTAATGGGTAGCTCACCGTCCGATCAGGACCAGGCCCGTGCCGAACGGCGCGTACGTGTTCCACGCGCGCCTCAAAGAGATGTCAGCATCATTCAGAGGGGCCCGTCAGGGCCGAAGCCTGCCGGGTCAGCGGGATTGTCCGAAAGGGTTACCGCTGGCTCGGAACATAAAGGGCTAAGGAAGGAACACGAGTGGGTTTTAGTCAGTAAGAGTCTGACAATCCCTTCCGCTCCACCCAGAGCGGGAGGGGTCATTTGATGATTTCCCATCCTCAAAAAAAAAATGTCTCCACTGCTGGGACACAGGCCTCCTCTCTGTGAGAGGGAGTGGGCTGTAATCCACCACGCGGGCCCAGTGCGGGTTGATAATGTCACATGTCTTCGAATTTTTGGTTCTAGGACATGCCGGTTTCGTCACGATGTTTTCCTTCACCGTTTTGAGAGCAGTGGTGATGAAATAATTTAAGTACAGAAAGTAAATCGCCTGGGTTCGAACCTATGATCAATGTAAGTCGCGGCCGTTACCACTGTTTCATCTTCATCTACTTTTCAGGTTGCCATCAAATTACTTTGCAGTCCAAAATGAATAACAAGAATAACAACCATGACTCAGAATGAAAGTGTTAGACAATCAAGTAAGTAGTCATTTAACAACGTAAAAATAAAAATAAAGTTATAATTCTAATAGAAGATAAGCTATTATTAATCCGTTATAATCCTTGATAAAGGAGTTTTTATTAAGATATAAAATATTATAGTTTATTATCGACCGTTTCTCGGTAAGAGTGCTGGTAACTCCTGGATAACGGTGCACGGTGAGATAATAATTTTAATCAATTCTGATTATAATGTAACTCTAACTAGCTTCTGTCCGCGACTTCTTGCTCCCCGTCGCATCGCATCGCCTGCCCGCGCTATTACCTCGTTTTCGTTCAGCGTTATTTCTGACTTTCTCTCTTTCTGTTTGGCTCCTAAAGGTCCTAGTGTGATGTTAAACAGCCTTTAGCCTTTCTCAAGAATTGGGCTATCAAATACAAAAAGATTTTTTAAATTCGAATGGTAGTTCCAGAGATAATCGCGTTCAAACAAACAAACTCATCAGCGTTGTTATTACTACAGATCACAGACATAGATAGACCTAGATAACGCAAGTATCACGATCGGTATGAAAACCAAGGGGACCGTTCAAGTACTACGTAAGCAGATTTTTTGCAATTATTAGCCCCCCCCCCTCCCCCTCGTCAGCACAAGTAAGCAAAGCTCTTACCCCCCCATGCTTACGTAAACATTGGTGCATGCATGCAATCAATAAAGAAACCAGAACACATTGAAAACAATGTGTTTTGGTTTCTTTATTGATTCATGAACAGCAGTTATATGCTTTTCGTTTTCAAGCATAGACAAGTAGGGTTGCCATATGTGTTCATACCAAAATCGACTAAATTTTGTAGAAAATCCGAAAAAGTAAAAAAATAAATATGTACTGCTGACGTAATCACCATCCAGACCCTCCCATGTTATCAAAAATAAGCAAAGCAAAGACCCCCCCCCCTCCCCCTGTAATGCTCACGTAATACTTGAATGGCCCCAAGTGTGCCATTTTTTTTACTATAACGTCACAAGCACTACTACAACCATGAGACACACTGCCCAGTAGTAATCGACCGTTATTAGATGTTTATGAGCTAGGTGTCTATGAGTCAATTTATCTTTATAATCTTTGTTATTTTTTTTTCACCTTTTTTGATGTTTTTAATACCTGTATTGAGTCTTTTGTTACACTGAATAAACGTTTTATCTATATCTATCACTATTTAGTGATAGGAAAATCAAATCGATTTAAAGACGCCGCCGCGTGTGGCACCCGTCTTGCCCTACACCCCGAAGCCTAGCGCCAGCGCAGTTATTCTGTGCCAGCGCTCACGCTCACCAGCCAGCAGTACACAGGACTGAGCGCGAAAATGGCGGCCTACGATTTTTGTACGTAAGCTTGTGTGATTTTTGGCACGCGAAGTTGCTCTTGCGTTATCTAGGTGTATCTACGAGTATATCTGTAAATAAGCCACCGCGTCTTTTCTTTAAGGGTGAATAGATTACAGTAGCATAATAGGAACAAGATTCAGAACTTTTTAATTGCCAGCCAATGGTTTGCTACAAAAATGGATTATTCAGTTTTTTTTTTCTCATATCATCTGCCTAGCCTTTGAACGTGGAACGCCAGCTCACATTACATAAGTTTTCAAGGTGATTTTTTTACAGAAAGGTCGGCTGTAGTTTCTGCCTGTCCCTGTGAGAAGGGGTTAGTTTATGTATGCAGAAACAAAATCTGTCTTTTGAAAGAAAACAAAACACTAAGTTTGTACGGAACCACGCCAATAATGACACATGTGCGTCCGTCTAACACGTGCGCCCCACCCGGTGCTATGTTTAGACTAAAAGGAAGTATGGCGACTATTTTACTTTTTTTTTTTTTGCTTCGGCCGGAAGGACCTCCCCTGCGGAGATTTTTGTGACTGGCAACGTGTGTGAAGAAGAAGACAACGATGATAATGATAAATGAATGTGTCATTGCTCGTGACTAAATTCATTACAATTAACGAGACGACTCGTGACTAAATTCATTACATTTTTCGAGACCGATCCGCGGCTCGGAAAGCACGCTAAGCCGTTGGTCCTAGCTACCATTCGTAGATTTTGAACAGTCGTTGCACAGTCAGAAGCCCGAATATCTGACCACCAGCCGTACCAAGGGGTTTCCAGGTTTGTAACCCAGTAACTGGGTTGTGGAGGTCAGATAGGCAGTACATTCGCCTCTTCAGAATTAGATGAGAAGACCTAACAAAACATCGTTTAACTTTATTCCAACGCTAAAATTATGTTTTGATGGTGTCTTTTTGCAAATTAGCAATAACCCAAACACGTTTCATTCTACGAAAAACCTTTGCACCTGCGTCAAAGTCAACAAAAAATATTTATTTAAATCTTTAGCAACGATCTACAAGACTTTACTTATATGATAATATAATCCCCGCGCGGTCTCGGGCATTTTCTTTACGGATCGCGTGTGTTCGAGCTGATTCCCGCATATCTTCGAGGACGCGCGAGCATTTTTTGTCCGGTTCAAGCATTTATGCACTTTATTATAATAATTTTAAAGTTTATTTTCAAGTGCGTTAATAAAATCCTCTCCGCTGCGCTCCGTTCTGTCTGCGCTGAGTCTTAGCCAACGCGGCAGTCCTACTTTACTGCTTTATCGTAATTCGCAAAACAAAACATCAGTCTTGAACTTGAAATCAATTCGCCTGTACACACACATTATCTTTGTCTCATTCATACTTCCGTCTTTTAACGTAAGACTGCTCCTCTCACTCGCACATTCTGATGATGCGATTGTTCGAACAGTAGCCATATTTTGACGTTTCTTGGTAGCAACAATAATATTTGCATACAACATTTAATCAGAAATGTCAGGTGCGTAGTACTCGCAAACGACGTGCGTGTATGACCAGAAGGCCAAATCTATACTTATAATAAATCTGTAGAAGTGAAAATTCTGTACATTGAAAATATCAAAAAAATAAATGGCAGGGGGTGTTACTATACCGACACCGAACCCAAAAATGTGATTAACAAAATTTTTGTCTGTCTGTCTGTCTGTCTGTCTGTTTGTTCAGGCATCACGCAAAAACTACCAGTTAGATTACGATGAAACTTGGTATAATTATTCTTTAATATCCTGGGCACCACACTGGGTACTTTTTATCCCGGAAAAGTATATACAACAAAAAACAAACTTAATTTTGCGGTTCGATCCATAGACACGATTACTGTACCAACCGCAAATAATAAGTTTGTCGTAGGTTACGTCACCCGCAGTGGAGTTCACTAAGGGGCGCTGCACACGGCTAAGATACTATAATATTTTATCTATACTAATATTATAAAGCTGAAGAGTTTGTTTGTTTGTTTGGTTGAACGCGCTAATCTCTGGAACTACCAGTCGGATTTGAAAAATTCTTTTTGCATTTGATAGCTGAATTCTTGAGGAAGGCTATAGGCTATATAACTATTTAACATTTAACATCACGCTATGATCTTTAGGAGCCGAGCGAAAGGAAAAAAGTCAGAAAGAACGCTACGCAAAACGAAGTAATAGCGCGGGCAGGCGATGCGATGTGACGGGGTGGGTCGGAGTAACAAGAAATTTCACGCGGACGAAGTCGCGGGCAGAAGCTAGTCTATACTAATATTATAAAGCTGAAGAGTTTGTTTGTTTGGTTGAACGCGCTAATCTCTGGAACTACCAGTCGGATTTGAAAAATTCTTTTTGCATTTGATAGCCCAATTCTTGAGGAAGGCTATAGGCTATTTAACATCACGCTATGACCTTTAGGAGTCGGGCAAAAAGAAAAAAAGCCAGAAAGAACGCTAAGCAAAAACGAAGTAATAGCGCGGGCAGGCGATGCAATGCGATGCGACGGAGTGGGGCGGGGGAACAAGAAATTTCACGCGGACGAAGTCGCGGGCAGAAGCTAGTCTATACTAATATTATAAAGCTGAAGAGTTTGTTTGTTTGGTTGAACGCGCTAATCTCTGGAACTACCAATCGGATTTGAAAAATTCTTTTTGAATTTGATAGCCCAATTCTTGAGAAAGGCTATAGGCTATTTAACATCACGCTATGAACTTTAGGAGCCGGGCAAAAAGAAAAAAGTCAGAAAGAACGCTAAGAGAAAACGAAGTAATAGCGCGGGCAGGCGATGCGATGCGACGGGGTGGGGCGGGGTAACAAGAAATTTCACGCGGTCGAAGTCGCGGGCAGAAGCTTGTCCCGTAATAAAAAAGGTTAAAAATCTAGTAGCAATTTCATCTCAGCGACAATTAATGTCAAAAACTTGTCAAAAATGTAGGGGTACTAGAGGTATTTTTGACAGATTAAGAATTTAAGACTAAGATCAGACTGTGTACGTTCTTAAAATTACGGGAATTGGCCCTCAGCCGGTCGATTCTGTAAAAATCTCACCGTGAAAACTTAGGTGAAGTGAGTTTGTTTTTGCTAGGAATTGACGCTATTGACAGCTCACTCCACGCTCACTTCCTAAGTTTTCACGGAGAGATGGTTACAGAATCGCACTGCTGATGTATTATTAACGTAAACAAATCGTTCTGTAGTTTCTGCTTACCTCCATGTGAAGAAGGCGTCATTAGGGGTTCGTACCAAAATGGTAAAACGAACCCTTATGGTGAGACTGTCTGTCTGTCACAGCTGGATATCTCAAGAACTACTAATGCATATCAACTTGAAATTTGGAATAGTTTTAGATGACGTTTGCCGAACTATTTTGCAAATTAGAAAGAAATAAAAATATATGTATATTTTTTGCAACAGGGACTGAAAGGGGGGTCTGAAAAATCGAAGTGGCCTCTATTAGGGCATGTGGGGTATCATATGAAAGAGCGCAGTTTGCACATTCTCAATCATTTTTTCTTTCTTTTTTAGGCGGTATAGTTTTCGACGTTACTTGAAAAATGTAAAAAAAATACCGTTCCCCCCCTTATCTCAGAAATTTGCAAAGAGAAAAATCTGAAATTATTCTATGTGATAGAAGTTTATGTAAAGATTACAGGAAAAATAAAACAATTTCTAAATACCACACTTTTTCAGAAATCATCAACAAAAGTTACAATAGTTCCATTATCGGTCAAGAGATGGCGCTGACCTAAAACTACAATATTCTACACCGCAGTGCGCAATGTTAAAATTCTCTAACGAATATAGGCCTCGCCGATGAAAATTTAAAAACATAATGATGGTACGGAACCCTCGGTGCGCCAGTCCGACTCGCTCTTGTCCGGTTTTTTTATGTACGTGTTTATGTCCCGCTGCAAGCCTTTTCTCACACACAGAGAAGGAACCAGCGTCGATCACCATGCTCGATCACTCCTTGTTAGCGATTTCTGGTCATACCATTTCAGCGGAGACCCCCCAGTATTTTACATGGAGCGGCTGCCTATCTGACCTTCATAACAGTTACTGTATAACAAGATATCTCTTGGTAAGACTGGTTGTCTGACTTTCGGGCTTCTGACTACCAGTAGCGACTGTTAAAGATGTCCGAATGACAGTCGGGGACCAACGGCTCATGGCGGCGCGTATATCAACAAAACTGGCCAGTGATAATCGTTAATCATTCGATTGGTATTTGCGTTAACCTGAATAACGTCATCGATACTAAATATTTCTGTGGTTAAAGAGATTAACGCAATCTTTACTTAATGATTTTTTAAACTATGATGAATGTGGGTCATTTTATTAATTTTTTTAATTATTATTCTCTCTGTTCTGTTAGTTTTTGTCATAGTCTGGCAGTTTGAGTAATTTATGTGGCCTACCCAAATGTCCTTTCTTTGGTATTTTTCGTCGAATAAGTTTTGAGTTGAGCTGCACGATTTCTGACGAATGCGTGCACTGACTGGACAGGTCCTCTCAATCTATGTGGTTCTTTCCTCAAAAGACCATCTCAGACATCGATCTACATGGTCTTCATATAACCTGACCAAGATTATGTCTGGACTTTAAAAGAGACTGTGACCTCTGAGTTTGTTTCGGCCTTTCTTTTCAGAGAGTAGTCAGATAGGAAATGTCGACCTCATGTAGTTTAAAAAAATACGATTGGGAAAGGGGATAAGTCGTTAATATGAGGATATTTTCTTTTTATTTTAGGTTCCACAGCCGTATTAATTGAAGTGATTAAAATTCTGTTTCAGAGATTAATAACATCGTGAATCATCTTAATAATAATATCTCGAATAATAATGGCTTTATTAGAGTCTTGTATTAATGTTGTTTTAATGACAAAAGTAATTATTTAGTCAACGAGCTTGTAGCGGCATCTACATGCGTACTACGTATCACACTGACGTCACGCAAGATTCTGCATCGCGCAAGCAGAGTTTAACGCGCAACTAGAATATATATTATACAACGTCCCGGCAGAAATCGTCGGGCAGTTGCCCGCCACACACAACACTCGTCTGGTCGGAGGATCCTCCCTTTTCTATGGAGGAAGAGTGAACTTTACGCCCCTTTCCTCATACCTCTAAACCTAAACCCTAAACTCATGATAAACCACATGGTTTATCATGAGTTTAGGAGAGGTATGAGGAACGGAACGCATTGTCGTTGCATAACGATAATGCGTTACATGGTTTGGTCATATTGAGAGGAGTAATGAATGTCGACTAACAAAAGGAATTTGTAAGTGGAAACGCCGGGAGGGGCCATATAAGTGACCTTATTGCTGATTTTCTTCAAAAAGGTCAGGTGCGTAGTATTCGCAACCGGCGTGTGTACAGCACGCTTCATAGAAACCATTACCCCTTGGTAATGACATCGAACCTATTTAAGTTTTTTGAAATGTATCGTAAGTGGCATGTTGGTCTAGTGGTTAACACTGCGGCTTAACAATACTATGGTCTCGAGTTCAATCCGCGGTTGAGAAGATTTTTTTTATTTTATTAATTTACCTTTATTATTATTTTTTAGTTTCTTTAGTAGTTAGTTTTGTTTTTTTCGTTAATTATTATTAAAAAATCAAATGGAGGTTTGTAATAAAAGCTTAGCATTTTGCATAAACAATATTCATTTATTTCTTTAATTACATTTCTAGGACTTCATGGAATCCACTTCCTGGTTGAATATACAGATTTCTATCTGTGTTAAATTGGGGTTATTATACTTAGAATATTAACTAAACACAAAATAGATACCCTAGTTTGCTTTAGATAACGGTTCGTTTATAGATATTTCTAGAAACTGTGAATTACAGAGGAAGAACCAACATGCTAAACTATAACAGTATAGCAATATACATCTTTCTCTTTTATCACATTTTCTGATAACCCTTATTTAACACAACATTAGAAAAATATGTGAGGTCAGATGGTGCATCGTTAACACATTACAAGACTACTTGTAAACAAGAACTGGATTGATAATAATAAAGGTTGTTTATTTTTGATTGACTACGAGATAATGATCCCACTGATAATGGAATGATATTGGGAATGATTAACACTTGACACTTGCTCATATAAATGTTCCAATGCATTTTTATCAAATAAGTTACACAGTCAATCTGCTGAGTTGCCTATTCATAACGGATAGGATGGCCGTCACTGTCTAACACTTCTTGAAGTCAGCATTTGAACGCATAGTTTTGAAGGGTGCCACTGAGTGAACTTTCACAATACATATTACGTTGTCGCTTCGATTCATTAGTGTAAGCAATCGGGCGAGGGCCTTGGTGATCACATTTCATATCACCCGTCGCTTGATACCTTTGTATCCATCTACGAACTGTTTTTCTCTGTAATGAAAATAATAATATTAGAAATACATAAAAAAAATCCAACTTGTAAGTAATAATACAACATGATTGCAACAATAAATAGGTATGTGTAAGAATAACGTAAATCTTACCGTTATGCTTATATCTCGTGCTATTTTCTTTATGTTTTGTTCCTTTTCCCACAGAACTACAATTTTAGCCTTTAATAAAGTTTTTAATCGAACCATACCATCGATTAATAGAATCAACTGGTAAAAAACTTAATAAATTGGATAATATTACGATGAAGATAATTACACACAAGCGAATCGGCACGAAAATGAAACCATTTGAAAAGTAAAAATACCCTCAATCACAGTTTAGTAAATAAGGCGAAGAATAGTATACTAAATTCAACCTTAACTCGCAGTTCATACAGCAGTTAAGTTTCTGAAGTAAAATGAGGGTAGTGCAACAATCGGAATCAACACATTCTATTCAACCAAACAAGAAATCTATGCTAATTTCAACCTTATGTTTTAGTTAATAGAGGAGTTGCGTATTGCATTTTGTAAAACAAGTCGGTAAGGTGCTAGTATTAAATATAAGACGGAAGTTGAAATTTAAACCTTAATATCTAGAAGATTAGACCGTTAATAACCTTGTTCGATAAAAGGAGTAATGCTATTCGAATTTTCGTTAAGATTGCTAACTGAGCCAATAGCCTAGTGGTATAAGGCACGGTCTAGATGATCTCGCGATGTGGGTTCGTATCTTAGTCGCACGCAGTGTCTTTTTGTAAGTTATTCTTGGTATCTATACGGTTCGGCCAGAAGGAAGCCGATAAAATACCATATAAATTATTAAAAACATTGCAAATAATATTTGAGGCGGATCGGTGGGTGCACGAGATGGGTGCGGCGGCGGGGCCCGGGGGAGGGAGCTGCTCAAGGCTCACGTGACACGCGGGCCCGAGCGTGCTCGGGCGATAATCTTTAAGTCTTGGTGGGGTACTATTTCTCTGAAACTGACTGTACAATGCGTACCACGAAAGATGAGACTTGACTCCGCCTCCCCCGCCCTTTGCGCCGCCCCTATGACGTCCGGTCTCGTCCCGCACTCAGACTCAGACCTCATACCGCTAAAGATACCTAAAATCGTGTTCTGCGCAAGTCAAACCACGTGGTGTGTCAAGTCTCATCTTTCGTGGCACGCATTGTACGTAATATGACTAGCAGGGTACTTGAGAAAACAGTAGCTTTTAATTGACAGTTCATTTGAAACTATGGATTAGCAAAATGATTCAAATTGTGATTGATAGTGTGTTAATAGGCTAGCCTATTTATTGGCCAAATAATCAGCATCGCCGTTCAAACTTACATTTAAAAAAAAAAACACTGGCACTCCGGTAGTGCCGACAGAAGTGAAAACTTGAACAATTACGAGTGTATTTTGTGAATCGTCTTATAAACAAAACACGCGTGTTAAGGTGTGTTCCTTATTTTATAGGGTTTTTTGCAAATCAGGTATGATGACCAAAGTGACTGGTTTATTCTTCTCGTGAAAGGAATTTATTCAGATTTACAAAATAAGCACACAGTTATATATCCGTGGTTCAGCGCCATCTCGTCGTTGTTGGATGAACTACGTAGTTAGTACGCGAGGCCCTCGTAGTTCTTCCCGATGTGCATAGATGGCGCTGTCCTCAACAACGCGCGTCTTAAGTTTTACGTCTGACGTTAGTACGCGAGGCCCTCGTAGTTCTTCCCGATGTGCATAGATGGCGCTGTCCTCAACAACGCGCGTCTTACGTTTTACGTCTTACGAATTTTCGATCAGGGTCACGTGACCTGACGCGAATTTAGAAGTTTTTACCCATTCCAAAAAAAGTACACAGCGCCGCTAAAGAAGTTTTCACTTCAAAAAAACAATAAATATACTGTAATAAATGTATAAGTACTTAGTGTGAAAAGAAAATGTAGGTACGTCGATCAAAATATGATTCGCGGCCGTAACAAATATGTATTTACAGAATTATAATCATTAAAGTCATCAACACAACTCTCTAAGACCACATAACCCCAAAGAATGACTATTTCATGAAATTCCGTTCAGATAATTATAAGTTCCCCCCCCCCCGTTTTTGTTAGTGGCAAATGCGCAAATAGCGACTTGCCTTGCCAAGAGAGAAAAAAAAAAAAAAAGGTATACTTAGTGTGAAAAGAAAATGTAGTTCCATTTCGTTCCATTTCTAAACTTATTTGTCAAGCTGTCAATGGGAAGGCAATTTACCTGACAAAAGAACGAGTAAAACTGCCAAGTCACTACGTAGATATTAAGTGGGGTAAGGAGGTAATCGATGTCCTTTACCTATATGTATGTATAAGTCATTATGTAACTCCAGAAGAGACGTAGCTACGACTTTTGGATAATATTGCCTTTACGATCATCATCTGCCTAGCCATTTCCCAACTATGTTGGGGTCGGCTTCTAGTCTAACCGGATGCAGCTGATTGCCAGTGTTTTACAAGGAGCGATTGCCTATCATACCTCCACAAACCAGTTACTGGGTAAGACGATACCTCTTGGTAAGACTGGTTGTCAGACTTTCGGGCTTCGGACTACTCGTAACGACTGTCAAAGATCCACGAATGACAGCCGGGACCAACGGCTTAACGTGCTTTCCGAGGAAAGCAGGGGTCACGGTATGTAAAGATGGTCACCCATCCACAGAGCAACCGCGGCAAGCGTAGCTTAACCTGATCGATCGACCTGTGCGGCTGTTATTATTTAGCCACGGGCCCCTCAACGATCAAAGTCTAAAATAAATCAATTTACTAATCATAAAACTGAAAAGTCTGTTTGAAGACTTTTCCCTGGAAACGCCAGTCGGATTTGAAAAAATCTTTTTACATTTGACAGCCTATTTCTCGCGGAAGACAAGTAAGGTTCCTAGTGTGATGTTACATAACATCACACTAGGAACCTTACGAGCCGAGCAAGACGAAATAAAGTCAGAAAGAACTCTAAGCGAAAACGCAGTAATAGCGCGGGCAGGCGATGCGATGCGACGGGAACGAGATGGGCTAGGGAAATACGAAATTTCACGCGGACGCCGACGTCACTGACGGAAGCCAGTTGAAAAAGATTTCCCTAACGATCAAAATCGAAAATAAATGTCATTGAATTTTCAAAACACACCTCACCTTGACAGTTAACTAACAGTGTTGCCACAAAACTTCAGGGTTATTTTTATTCCCCAACACTACTTTCACCTACCGGGGTAATTTACCCAACAAAAAGGGTAATAATAATAAACTAGGGATGTAAACTAACCAAGTATTTGTAGTTATAATGTTACCCCAGAAATGACTCCGTTAATGACTATCAATTCCATACAATGGTTTGCCGGTATCAAATGATTGGTTGTTGAAGCATTTCCTGTATGACTTCATAACTCGTACATAACTCGGAGATTATTTCCTTTATAGTAAACATGTGCGTCGTTAGTGACTGTTGGTTTAATCTGACGGTTATTTTTAACTGGGACAAGGGGGCCTAAAAGGACCACTTTGGTAGAATCATGTCAAAAGTGTAGGGAAATTAAGAGGTATTTTTGACAGATTAAGGCTGAGGCTACATTAGGCCGCGACGCGACCTGCGACACATGAGCGATTAAAACAAGTAAATGAATGCTCACGTATATGGCTACACCGCACATCAAATATTACTAGCGATCTTTGATTTCTTTATGCGATAGGAACAACATTACTGAAATCACGGCATCGGCTACATCAATGAGCGAAATTGAAGCGAATTTATTAGAAAATTGCTTTTTTTTTCGCTTGTAATGTAGCCATACCATATTTTCCTCGTTTCGCTCTTCCAGTCGCATCGCAAATCGCTGCCTACTGTAGCCTCAGCCTTAGTCTGAGATCAGACTGTGAAACGAGAATTGCCCCTCAGGTTGCGCGTTGATTTATGCTACCCTGTATTACCGCATTAAGGCTCCTACAAACAGGCGCGACACGCGATATAATCGCGTGCGACACAAAGGCACTTGCGGTGCCTCTGTGTCGCGTGTCGTGTCGCGCCTATTTGAAGGAGCCTTTATTATTATCGGGAGTGTTCTTTTTCTCAGCTCTAAGGCTGGTTTTAGCTACATTTACGGGACAATGCCAAGTAAATGCAGCGTGTGGTGAATTTTATGATGAGAGTGTACTTTCGTCTAGCTGCATGTATTATTATCAGTATCATTATCCTAGACTAGGCCATTATAATATGTCGTCCTTTGATAACCGTGTCCAACATTCACAGTTCTTCACAGAAACCACTCCTGCGCACGTTTTCCTCGTGTATTTATAGATAAAATAATATTAATAATAAATCAGTACTTAACCTTCTCAGAATACGAAGGTAAGGTAAGTCATCGTTATTTTTAATCTAGCTATTTGTCACTGCACTTGCGCAGGCGCATTGCTTCCGGTAATTTCATCATTGCACGCCATTCCATTCGATTCTCTGCAACTCTCATCCAGCTGCTACCAGCCACCCTGCGAAGATCGTCGCTCCACCTAGCCTGAGGGCGTCCCACCTTACGTTTACCGATTCGCGGTCTCCACTCAAGAACACGTCTACCTCAACGGTCATCGGTTCTACGGCTAATATGGCCGGCCCATTGCCACTTCAGCTTGCTTATTCTGTGAGCTATGTCGACAGCTTTGGTTCCGGGTTCCAGGTTTCGGTAGTTTAGTCATGATTTAATTCAATGTCATCAGTATCGCTGAAGTTGAGAAAAAGCTCGTGTTTTAAAAGCCTCCATTCTGTTGCCTTAAGGCTCCTTCAAACAGGCGCGAAACGACATGCGACACAAAGGCACCGCAACTCGCGCAACGAGCGGTGCCTTTGTGTCGCGCGCGATTATATCGCGTGTCGCGTCTGTTTGTAGGAGCCTTTATTGAATCATAACATTTTTATTTTACAACTTTTGCTTCTGCCCGCAACTTTGTCTGCGTCAAATTTGTTGTTCCCCGACCCAAGCGTCGCATCGCATCGCATCGCCTACCCGGGCGAGTACTTCTTTACTTACGTTTTTCTTTCTGCTCGACTCCTTGGGGTCCTAGCGTGATGTTATATAATCTATAGCCTTTCTGAAGAATTGGGCTATCTAATTCAAGAATTATTTTTGAAATCCGACTGATCACGAAGATTACACCGCCCCCCCCCCCATACAAAAAACAAATTTCACCTTATAAAATTACGTAAACCCACATGGGCACTTACGAAACGTCAAAAGCTAGGTGGTTCCAATTGGTCGTTTCCTATGAAGGAGAGTAGGCAAGAAACTCCACGGTTACTCTTTTAGAAATAATTGGCTTTTACAATGGTCGTCATAATCCATCACGCGGCCCCAGTGCGGGTGGGCAGCATTGAGAAAAAATGCTAACATCAAATTCTAGGTTTATAGAAATGAAGTTCTGGGCGTAACCTGCAAAATAACCTTTGGATAACAATATATAGAATGTAAGTGTTATTCCGAAATAAAATTAAATAATAATAAAGGCTATTTAGAACTAGGTACCCAGGGCTAGAATAAAAACAAGTTTAGGCTTCTTCAACAGGCGCGACACGCGATAAAATCGCGCGCGACGCATAGGCACCGCAAGTCGCGCAACGAGCGGTCTTTGTGTCGCGCGCGATTATATGGCGTGTCGCGCCTGTTTGTAGGAGCCTTTATACAGAGGTCAGTGGGCTGTCCATTTACCTAAAGAAACTTAAAGAAACACAAAATAAGATAGGTTACACATTACTTACAAAAGAATTAAAAAAACTTCAAAATGGCGGCTCAATTCACGGTAGTCAAGTATTACGGGAACAGTCGTGAGTTAATAACATTCCAATCGTGTGTAATAATAACGCCTTGAGAAAATACCTGTAGACCTGTTGCGTTGCACTGCAAGTATGGCTGCCAAGCGCTCACTGACATTTGCATTCGATTAACCGTTTTGGCGCCTTGCGTTGCGATTGTGCGCGCCTGCGTCATTTGTAATTTAAAATTGCAGATTTTATAGTTTTTATAACAATTAAGTAACTATTTTCACTAGGTAAAAAGTACTTTTTACTTTAGCCGTTATACAGAGGTCAGTCAGCTGTCCATTTACCTATTACTAAGTACTACGTAAGACGATTTGCGGGGGAAGAGAGTCCGGACAAGTCTTATTTTGTCTTAAGGCTCCTTCAAACAGGCTCGCCAGCGGTGCCTTTGCGTCACGTGCGATTCGCGTCGCGTGTCGCGCCTGTTTGTAGGAGCCTTTACACGGGGGTGGGAGGGGTTCTAGATTGTTTTCACGTAAGATCTCAAAAGTAGGTAAGCAAAAATTACAAGTTTTTATAATTTTATTTTGCTACTTTTTCTTTGCAATTTTGGTAGTTACTGATCTTATGTAAGTTTGAAAGAGGGGATTCATCCATGTCTAATTTTTCTCACGAAGGGGGGAGCCAGGAAGTAGTTAAAATTGTCTTACGTAATAAGTGAACAGCCCCAATTCAAAATGAGAAAAAAGGGCTACAGGCATAACGCATAACAATAGTAATTGTTACAGATTTACCCGAAATTTTATTCATTTTTAAACTGGCAACAATGGAAGGGCCGAAACAATCGTATTCTATGGTATCACGTAACAAAAAAGAGTTTTTAACACAAAGTTATCATTTCATCGCTTTCTAAATAACCGCAATTGTATTTGAACGCATTGTTTTTAATTTCCGTGTTAGAAGCACGTTAGTTAGAAGACTACATTAGAATGTGTACTTTACGTTTATTTTCGTTTACGTTTGTTCTTAATAATATTGTGGGAGAGCGGGAATACGTGTACAGTTTATAAATTAATGATTGGCTAGTCATCATTTTTTTAACGGCATTTTGCAAGTTAACCTAGGAGGTTGTCGTCTGCTTAAACGGACTGGCCAGGTGGCGCCTCAATAAATTAAGGCCTCCAGCCAGGGCTTAAAAATCTTAAAAACTAAGCGACTATGCGCTAAGGGCACCCTCTGTGAGGTACGGACCTCGGCTTAGGGCGTCACTTCCCGTCTAACCAGATGCAGTGGCATACTAGTAATTTACAAGTAACAATGGGGGTTTTCGTGAAAATTTACGACACCAGTTGGCACCACTTTGACAAGAGGTCTTCCAATATAAAATATATGATGACGTTCATCATTCGATTCATTCATTCGTTCATCATTCAGTCATGACTAAAGAAAATATAGGCTCTTTGACAGACGCCTGGACCTGACGTGTCAGTGCTGCTACCTAGCGAACGTCATTTCAGAAAACCCTCATTGCCTAGTGGACCTCCACAACCAAGTTACTGAGTAAAATGATACCCCTTCGTAAGACTGGTTTGTCAGATTTGCAAGCTTCTGACTATCCGTAACGACTGCCAAAGATCTACGAATGACAGCCGGTGTGCTTTCCGAGGCACGGAGGACCTCCATATGTAATGGATGGTCATTCTTCTACGAACCGACCGCAGCAAGCATAGCTTTTAACCTTCGAGCGACTCTTGCAGCTGTTATTATTTAGCCGCGAACTGGAATACTGTATATTGTTTAATTTTTACAGGCCTTTGTGCATTTGCGTTTGAAATGCTTCCATAACTTCAAAATGACATAACGAGGTATGTAAACTGCAAATTAGAGTTGCCGCGAATACTCGCTATTATTCGGTATTCGGCATTACTCGTCATTTTTTTGATATTCGTCGAATACCGAATAATGGCTAGTATTATTCGGCATTCGGCGAATAGTCGTCGAAAATAAACTTTTAACGAACAAAAGAACTAATGAGTTAAAAATAATCATTTTTTAAATTATTTTCCTTAATAAAACAATACACAATATCTATTATTATCTGTAATATGTGCCTGTGCCTATCATATTCATGAAATTAAATTAAGTAGTAAGGCTTTTTAATTAATATTTAAAATCCAACAGAGGCAGATTGTGGTGCAAAAAAACAATTTTTTCTGCACGTTCTGGAGCAAGTCGGTTTCGTTTTTCCTCGTAAATTAAACCTGCCTCGGAAAATAGTCTTTCTGAATAAACAGAGCTTGCTGGTGTGATTAAGTATCGTTTAGCAAGCTTACTTAAAATAGGAAATCTATTCTTATTGGTACTCAAAGCCCACCATTCATATGGGTTTATTTTTCTGTCAGCCTTTGCTAATGCGATGTAGTTGGCGATTTCTTCAGCAGTGGCATTCTTGGGTTGCTCTTCAGTAATAATATCGCTGGGTTATACAAAACGGGGTATTCCCCGTAAACTAAAGAGAAAGACTTGTACAAGAAAAGGGTTGCCAGCATTTAAAAATGGAAAATTAAATTTACTACATAGTATATGTAGGTATGTATAACATGAAACAGATTTCTTTAACTTTGTTGTTTTCTTTTCTCACAACCTTAGAAGAAATTAGAAATATTTTTAATGTGTTTAATGTTTTTTTTTATGTCGAATAGTAATGTCGAGTTATTCGACTATTCGCCAAAGTGAATGGCGATTAATCGGTATTCGACTATTCGCTATAAACACTATTCGCGGCAACTCTACTGCAAATCGCAATACCAATTTACATAATCATAATATATAAGTAAATGGAAACAGCCCATTACGCGCCATTACCATTGATTAGCCTAGAATGCATCAAGTTACTTATATTTTATATTGTTTATTTATTGCGAGTAACCCGATTTGTGGCTTGTGGTTTGCGTCTACAAATTTCGAGCAATAAGGTCACTTCGTCAAGTTCGCTTAAAATGGGCTTGTTTAATGGAACATCAAATAACTCCCATTTTGCTTTCCTATAAATATTATTGAATACTCTAATTTAATGATTTCGCCTCTTTTTGAGAACCTCAAATAAACAATTCCCTCTTTGGGGTCCAAAAATACTAAAAAAACCAAGTCACTGCGACCAACTGTGAGAAAAAGATCTATTTATCTATACTAATATAATAAAGCTGAAGAGTTTGTTTGTTTGTTTGAACGCGCTAATCTCAGGAACTACTGGTTCGAATTGAAAAAATATTTTTGTGTTGGATAGTCCATTTATCGGGGAAGGCTATAGGCTATATAACATCACGCTACGACCAATAGGAGCGGAGCATCAATCAAAAATGTTGCAAAAACGGGAAAAAAATATTCCTTTTGAGAGCTTTCGTTGCGTACGCTGCGTAAACGGTTAAAGTTACGCAAAAATCATGTATGACGGAATTGTTTCCCTTTAAAAGTTCAAAAAAAAAGTCCGCGACAGCATATGTCTATCTTTTAAGGTTTACTCACTATAACCTTTTTTATGGTAATCAAATTTCTTCTAAACTAATGCATTATTTGCGAAGGTTTTTTTTTATAAACATGATATTAATCCTTATCAAAATAAATACGTTATTCATCACAAGTCTTTAATGTTGAATAAAATTGCCCTTGACATCATTTGATTTCAATGAATATCTTAGGAGTTGCATAGTTTACAAGTAATATAGTCGCATAGTTTACATGTATAAGTAATAATCTTAAGTAATTTATCTTAAAGTAATGGAATATATTTTTAACCGACTTCAAAAAAGGAGGAGGTTCTCAATTCGGATGTTTCTATTTTTTATTTTTTATGTATATTCGGGCATAACTCCCTCATATAATATGTATAGACAGACGGATTTGCAAAAAATTTTTTTATTCGAAATATTTTTATTCCGGAAATATTTTTACTCCGAAACTCATCATCAGATCTTTATGAAATTTAAATAGGACCAATTTAAATTTCATAAAGATCTGATGATGAGTTTCGGAGACAGACAACGGAACTCTTCAATAAATGCCAGCAAATCAACCGCGATTGCTGCTATAGCATATGTATGCATTGTTTACGCAATCACACAACATAACATTACGCCTGTACCTTTGAAAGGGGTAGGCAGATGTGTTCAATAGCTTCCTGTCACTGATATTCATATACCAAGTAGTGTTATATGAATTTGTTTGGGGTAGGCAGGTACAACTAAAAAGTGAAAAATAAAAACTTAAAAATAAAAAAACAACCGAATTCCAAAAAAAATACTACAAAGTGAAAAATAACTTTAATTTCGAAAGTCGGTGTCAAAAAATGAAAATACAGAACCAACGATACCGACTTCCGAAATTAAAGTTATTTTTCACTTTGTATTTTTTTGGAAGTCGGTTGTTTTTTTTTGTCAACAAGTTTTTAGTAGGTTTTTTCCTGAAATTACCGCGGGTGAAACGGCGGGGCACAGCTATTATTAAATAAAGTTACCTTTAGCAGTTAATAGAACAGAAAAACAAACTGTTGTTTGTTTGTTTGAACATGCTAATCTCTGGAATTATCAATTATTTTTGCATTAGATTGTCCAATCCATGTGGAAAGCTTAATCACGCCAGGACTCTTTGGAGCTGAGCAAAAAGAAAAAGGTCAGGAAGAATGCTAAGAGAAAACGATGTGATAGCGCGGGCGGGTGATGCGATGCGATGGGTTGGGGGAGCAAGAAATTTCACGCGGACGAAGTCGCGGGCAGAGGCTAGTTTTAAATAAAGTGAGCATCATTAGAAGCGCAAATAGTATTTCGCGGTTCATTATTTTAAAAAAGTGTCCATCATTAGAACGTCAATAAAGTATTTTGAGGATCAGTGAAATATTTCCGAACAAAATGGTTCATTTAGTAAAACATAGGTATTTTTAGCACAACTTACTTACCTAACGTTAATATTTGTTTTTCTTTCAATAATAAATATTCAATAAATATTTCAATAATAATAGTAACGTGAAGGTGAACATTTGTTTTCGCCGGCTATCGCTGAAAACCAGCGCTGGGACTCTGTCTCGCATAGGGTCTTAGCATTATGTTAAGCGATGGCCGTTTTACGTGGATCTGACGCATGTTTTCCCCCCAACTTGTTACATAAATACTTCTGCGAAAGTCTACCAATATGTTTAATCAATGAACTATTTACTAGTCCCGATCTGTTAATCAGGTTGCGATAAATTCCTTATAGCAATGCGGACCTCACCGGAGCTATAGTTGAATAATGTATCCAATGAATAAATTCTTTCTATAGCAAATGAACACTTTCAATTATAAAAGTGGGAAAATTAAACTTTTTGCTCTAGCAACTCCAATTCTGAAACCGAATTGCCGAACGCGCCCAATTTCGAAAATCGGAGCAAAAAAACGCGGGCGGTTAGAATTACGTCATCGTAAACTTTAATATTTACAACTTTAATTTGCGTTTGCGAAACTTGTTTATCAAGCCTTATTACATTGAAATACGGTTACATTTTGAGTGTGAAATTGGTTTGGTAGGCGTGAAGTTATCTTTGTGTTAAAATATGACCGTAGTTGGGTGATCTCACTATGGCATTCGGAAAATTATTAATGAACTCAAGTTTGAATAATTTTTTCTTGTTCCATGAAATCGATAACGGTGTTATCTATAAATTGAGGAGTAAATCGATTACCTATTATATTGTTATTCCCACGAGTTTCGAGAAAAAAGTTAATTTTTCTCTAGTCAAGCTAGGGCTGTCAAATCGAAAAAAAGCAACTACTAACTAACTAAAATTCATACTAAAAACTCCTCGAAAAATTACATTGTTCGCTATTCAAAATCTTCGGCAGCCAGTCGGCCATGTTAGTTCTGAGGTTTCCGCGCATGCGCCGTGCACCAAGCGCATTCTGTCACGTTCCGTTTCACGTATTTAATTAAGGCTGCTCTCTCGAAAAAAGCTTGAAAAAAGCATGCAGATGAAGCCATTTTTTGTCGGCATTTACAGAGAAATTACATCTGAAAAAAATCCTTAGTAATCTTCATGATATAATACGTAATTTGGTTTAGCCATAATTTTTCTACCGGTATCCCATAATTTAAAAAAAAATCACCAAATCACCTCCAAATCATTGAGATGAAACCGTTTTACTCCTTCATTTTTTATCAAAAGAGTGTAAAAAAATATATCTACATCTTTGCAATACAAAGGAGAATAATTTGGTTTTGTTACTTTTTTAAAATATGTATTATTTTTATGATAATAAATTAAAAAGACCTCTGATAACGGACTGCGTCTACATCTCCCCCGCACTCGTCCATAAATTTAGTGCGGGGCGCATCGTGTTGCTAGGTGGACGTATGTCGCGTTGCGAGAACTCCGCACTACGAAATAAAATCGTAAAATATTACTGCAAAAACAAAAAGTGTACCTACCCAAGCGGGGTTTTATGAAACTTATGCGCTGTCCATTACTCTGTGTACATAGGTACTGTTTATAAAATACCTACCTCATTCAAACGAAAGTCGTAAGTACTAGTAGTGAATGATCACAGAAGGTCCACGTCCACGAAATGATTCAGCCAATATTATAAATATTTACTTTTCGGTGCCTAAGTAAAGTCTATTATTCTGATGCGTTGCGATTATTTGTGACATATTGTGACACAAAACTGAAAATGCTCCTAAAGTAGGTATTAATTATGATTATAGGTTACGTACTTGCTAATAATTTGTCAATTTATTGATTACCGGCGTAATTATTTTCAAATAAAAAAATCAAATCATTTATTTGCATAAAACAGGTTCAGTGGATGTTAAAAAAGGTCAAATGGTACACTGTTAATAACAATATAAGGTGTGCAAATATAAAACAAGAATGTTAACTGTTAATTTCACTATTCAATAAAGTACGGACGCCAAGCACATCAACCTACCCGAAACTGTCAAATTTTCGCAATCAACTTTGAACCTTATGCTTTAGTGATAAAGTTGAAAATCTATTAAAGAAATCTGACAGATTGTAGTAACTTGATGTGCTGGCGTCTGTACAATGTCATTGAAAATAAAATTATCGTAAATACAGATCAGTCAACAAAATAAGGAATTAAAAATAATAATGTCATACAATAGTAAAAAGTAGTAGTTCATTAGTATATAATGTATATACAGGCTGGATTTTTTTAACCTCACCTAGAGGGCAAGTACTCTAAACACTGGAGATAGCAAATTTTACTCAAAGGAAAATCCCTTCATTAAAAAAAAAACAAATCTGCATTCAAAGATTTTCGAAAATTCGCTTGCCGCTCTCGGGAATCGAACCGGCTAAAATCCGAAAAAATAATACCCTGTACTTTTATGGCATCAATCGATAGGGTCAATCATAAGGATCAAATCTCTCTATGGCAGATCGAAAGTCGAATACTTTTTACTCGACTTCTATCGTTGCGGGTGACATCAATCAATCAATTAAATCAGCCTATCGCAGACCGCGGGTGGCACAGACTACATAAAATTAGAAAAACAAATTGGTAGTCATGTTTTTTATTATAATTATCACTTATCATTACTATCCATGTGGGCTAAAGTGGGTCAATAATATATTATTCAACTAATCATAATTTTTTTTAGGAATTATTTGGTGAGTTAAATCAAATAAAAAAAAAAAAGTGAGCCGTCACGGGACGCCTGGCAGATGTGAAACATTGCGCATGGCGACGCGTCGCCACACAGTACACAAGACTGTGACTGTATATATACACCATCATATAGCGTGGCGACGCGTCGCCACGGCATGCATCGCCACGCCAGAAAATTGTTCTACGTGCGGCTATAGATGTTTCATATCAAAAATCATTACCTATACGTAGTGAATCAATTAGTTCTACCAGAGAAGTTGAAGGTGATTCTGTTGATTTGGATGTGAATGTATTTTTTTTTTACAAATTATGAACCTATATTTTTGTTTTACTTGTAAATATATGTACCTATAACTGCATTCATTTTAGGAACAAGATGATTTGGGCATTCAAAAACTAAGTACGGTCTCTATTAGATGACATGGTGACTCACAAGCATCTTGTAAGGTCTGTCGAAGAACTTGACGATTATTCAGCTGAATTTTAGTTATAATCTATTTGTTTATAAAAAATATAACAAATAATATGACATGTACTACTCACTAGTGATAATTATACTACCTATACCTACCTACCTACCTATCCTACCTGTCTACCCTACCTTCCTATCTGCCTTAACCTAACTACCTACCTACCCTACCTACCTACCTACCCTACATACCTACCTACCTATCTACTGACATGCGTACCTACCCTTCTTCTCTTCATAGAAACCTTCCTAAGACGTCAACGAATATTTGAAAAAAAACCGAATTGGTCCAGCCATTCTTGAGTTTTGCGCTTAGCAGCACATTTAGCCATTAATTTTAGTTAAAAAGATACATTAAGTTGTTTACCACATGGCAAGCCAGGCTGATTTATATTAAGGGTATAGCTTCTACTCACGGCCTCGAAAGCTTTTAACAATTTTATTCGTAACCATAGCCCGAAAAGTACATCCATATCAATAGATAATACCTAAATAAAACCAAAACTGGACCATTGTATATACAGGGTGTCCCAGAACTCAACGTCAAGCCGAAACGGGGTGACAGGATTGATCATAACCATCACGAGAAAAATCTGAAAAAAAATCTATCCCATGCAGTTTGAAAATTATGGGCATTTTAAGAAAAACCTAGAATTTTGATCAAACTGTCACATTTTTCGGTTATTCTTTTTGATGTGAAACATCTATAGCCGCACGTAAAACAAATTTCTGGCGTGGCGATGCATGCCGTGGCGATGCATGCCGTGGCGACGCGTCGCCACGCTATATGATGGTGTATATATACAGTCACAGTCTTGTGTACTGTGTGGCGACGCGTCACCATGCGCAAAAATAATGTCGATGTTTCACATCTGCCAGGCGTCCCGTGACGGCTCACTTTTTTTATTTTTGTTCATTTGAACTTTGGAAACGTAATCCTAAATAACATTTCTAGAATCCCAATAAAAAATAATGACACAATTGCCTCAAGTTTCCGAGAATTGAGACTATTCGTTAAACTACGAATTTAAAATTTTCAAGATTCGTCGACTTTGATAGGCCCTCCTTTAAAAAAAATGTACTAGAGTGCCTTGGCAAGTGGCATTAAAAGTTGGCGCATTTAATCAGAATTCTAAAATGGTATAATACTTGTTAGTTCCATACAATAAAAAAGAGTAAAAAAATTAAAACCTCAAGTAACCCGATTTTTGCTATCTCAGTTTAAATGTTTTTGATTCGCACAAACTCTAGGTAGGTTCTTAATTTTAAGGCAAAATGATGAGAGAGATGGATAGTGGGTATGTTTGCCATGAGTGAGCGAGACAGATAGTGACGCCACTTTTATTAAAGTGAAAAAAGTGAAAAAAAGTTAGTAAAATAATGAAAAATCTTGATCTAGTTTAATTTAGGTTTGTTGGAATAAAAGTCAGATAGAGAAATAACGTTTTTTATTACAATAAATAAGCCCATTGAGAACGTAGCCGACCTGCGTGAACGCATTTCTCAAGCAGCTGAGGAGATCAACTCTTGAAGATATGCCCGACTAATAAGTAGATCTTTTTTAAGAAGATGTAGGGCTTGTATTGAGGCTGATGGTAAACAATTTGAACATTTATTGTAATAAAAATGTTATTTCTCTATCTGACTTTTATTCCAACAAACCTAAATTAAACTAGATCAAGATTTTTCATTATTTTACTAACTTTTTTTTCACTTTTTTCACTTTAATAAAAGTGGCGTCACTATCTGTCTCGCTCACTCATGGCAAACATACCCACTATCCATCTCTCTCATCATTTTGCCTTAAAATTAAGAACCTACCTAGAGCTTGTGCGAATCAAAAACATTTTAACTGAGATAGCAAAAATCGGGTTACTTGAGGTTTTAATTTTTTTACTCTTTTTTATTGTATGGAACTAACAAGTATTGTACCATTTTAGAATTCTGATTAAATGCGCCAACTTTTAATGCCACTTGCCAAGGCACTCTAGTACATTTTTTTTAAAGGAGGGCCTATCAAAGTCGACGAATCTTGAAAATTTTAAATTCGTAGTTTAACGAATAGTCTCAATTCTCGGAAACTTGAGGCAATCGTGTCATTATTTTTTATTGGGATTCTAGAAATGTTATTTAGGATTACGTTTCCAAAGTTTAATTGAACAAAAATAAAAAGAATAACCACAATAACCGAAAAATGGTACAGTTTGATCAAATTTCTAGGTTTTTCTTAAAATGCCCATAATTTTCAAACTGCATGGGATAGATTTTTTTTTATATGTTTCTCGTGATGGTTATGATCAATCCTGTCACCCCGTTTCGGCTTGACGTTGAGTTCTGGGACACCCTGTATATGTGGTACACATAATTATTTAACTTTCACGATGACTTGACCTTCTGTGATTTCGATACTCTGTGACGAGACTAGGCGAGGCAAACCGTGGTGGCGGCGCACACAACCGCACATTTTCTGTTGCATGCGGGTAGCGGAGTGGCGCGGAGAAGGGGTCGTTAGCTCCGCCCAAATGCTCAAGGTTATCGGCATTAATACAGGCCTTAACAAGTGATTAAGAATTTAGGTCGCAGAGAAAATGGACGCGTTTTTTTCGCTTATGTAATTTTGCGCAAAGCTGTTTATAAGTAGAAAAATAAACAATGCATTGTTATTATTTTGTTATAAATGTCGGTGCGAATTGAAGTTTATGATTACTGAAGAGAATACGTGTGTGGTCAGGGGACCTCCGGCAGGAACGAAGCGCACTGTGAAAATTTGAAAATATTCGCAACCGCCATCTTGGATTTTGATTGTGATCTCACAATATCGGCTTCGTTACCCTCGAAAACCATGAAAACGACACCCATGACGAAAAATTTTAAATTTTATGCAGCCGCCATCTTGGATTTTCATTTTCACCTCACTATTGGCTTCAGCACTCTTTAAAAACATGAAAACTCTCTCTCTGATCCTTTGTTATATGTTATAAAAAGTCCCAAGAAGGGGGCATAACGCTTTTTCGTTACGTGACAATTTCTCCCAGTTTACTCCTATATGTATACCGCAAGTTTCGATAAAAAAGAACTTCGTTCCAAAAAATACAAAATGTTTTATTGGAAAAAAAAGAAAAGGTGATGACGTATGCAGAGCAAACATTTTTTTAACAACCTGTAAACAATTTCGACGCAGGGGGTTCAGTTTGCGCACTGGTTAAAAATGTACTTATCCTGTTTAACCCGTCTCGTCTGCCTTGAAAGCAAGAATGAACAGGCATCTTCTGGGCACGCTCGTTCCATCATAGACCTCATATGGATGAGGTCTATCATATGATGATACGCTATCCATCAGGCGAGATTGAAGTCAAGAGCAGGACCATTAAAAAAAAAAAACAAAAAAAATAGGTATTATAACTCTTTTTTTAAACACATACCTGTTATACAAACTCACGTTTTAATTAAGTATGTCATTCTTAGTAACAGGAAATAATAATATTACAATAGAACGTGTCGTATCAATAAATAATAATATTTAAGTAATTAAAGCAATACTATGAATTATTGTTTAAATAATTGATTTATAAATAAGTATACCGTTACATTTATCAATGTATGTAATTATTTGTAAGTTCCTTCCTTCCTTTGTTAGGTATTTAATGTCAATGTTATATTTTCAATGAGCTAGTATACAAGTACTTAGTAGGTAAAATTCTATGGAACCGTTTTTCTATGAAACACTGATCTCTACGTATATCATACAGTACTTTATAAAAAAGGTTAGTGTTGTGAAACGACAGATTTTTTTATACATGCCACCCGCATGTGCTTACTGTCAAAAAGTCATGGAATTAGTATTTACTATACAGGGGGCACGGATAAACAACACGACCATGGATACGTTATGTCTACAATCATGTGCTGAATTATGATTGTCGATATTCCTGAGACCCTGTCTAGTACATACTAATTCCATAGATTGTATATAGCGAGGGAACTTCCGTCATAGAGTAATCTGTCAAACGTGAAAAACATATCTGGGGCAGTCAGGTAAAAATGCTTTATTACCGTAATGATTACAGGGCGTGCGATTCTCCATACAAATATATTCCCCTTTTTTCTTCCTGAATAATGCCTCTGAAGCATTTTTTATTCATAAAATATATGTCTGCTGTATACACGTCCCTGTCATTTTCTTTTTTTAGCAACTAATTAGTAAAGAAAATATGATCTTCTAAATTACAAAAATATTATTTTTACCGCCGTGATTAACTATCAGACAAATTAGAAAAGTTATAAACATAAACAAACAACATACCATAAACTAAACATATTCTTTCTTAAAATGTTAATGTAAAAATAATTGAATCGGCTCATTTTCGAGGAGAAAAAAGGGGAATACGAATCGTCGATCTCGTCAAAATTTTTGTGATAATTTCTGTCTGAAAATGCTAGAATATTAACAATCTTTGACTAAACGCATGATGTTATAGCAGCTAAAAGTCGCCATTCGCAGACCTTTACATATGAGAAAGTTATTTTATTGCAATATCTGACATTATTTGATATTGCAACACTTAGTTTTAGCGCGAAAACGTATGTTTGCGTAATTGAATGTGTTACGAGAATATCTAACGCATACATAGGTTTTAGATATCAACCAGTCTGTAGCTTGTACGCTTAATTAAACTCGAGAACTATTATATCCGATTTACGTGATTTTGTAATTTTCTGGATAGGTTTTAACTAAGATTTACATACACATTGAGGTAACTAAAATTAACGCAAATAGTAGATTTACAGTATTAAACTTTTATATAGGTAGGTTTGAAATCCAATACTTTGTCCATTCCATTCAGCACCCGCACTATCAAATCAAGTAAAGTGCCTTTCACGAAAGAATTCCCTTCACCGTAATGTTGGCACCATTGCTTTTCATTGAAGAATAAAATTGTTTTACCTCCTATGAAAAGCAATGATGCCAACTTTACGGCGAAGGGAATTCTTTCGTGAAACGCACTTTAATCTGAATCATTTTGAAGGATATTGCTAATCCATTGCTTCAAATGTTAGAAAAATTTGTCTGCACAACAACGTAACGCAATGAATGTTGCTGAACTGTCAAAATGGAAGCCATTGCTACTATTAGTGTGCTATGTACCTACAATGCGTGCCACGTAAGAAGAGACTTGACCCCGCCTCCCCCGCTCTTTCCGCCGCCCCTACGACGTCCGGTCCCGTCCCGCACTCAGATCTCATACCGCTAAAGATACCTAAAATCGTGTACTGCGCATGTCAAACCACGTGGTGTGTCAAGTCTCATCTTTCGTGGCACGCATTGGTAATAATTACCACGCAGGACCAAGTCTGTATTGATGGGTACTTTAATTTCACTACATAGTAGTTTAGTGTGTAAAATATACAGTGCAACTAGCTGTGCTCAAGACCAACTCGCGACTGCGTCTTCGTGGAAGTCGGAAAACATAATTTTCTTTTATGGTTTTAATAGAAATGTTTGTTTTAAGAGTGATGAATATAAATGTTGATTGATGGAGAGGGAGAGGAAGGCCAAAGAAAAGATGGATGAATTGTGTGAGGAATGATATGAAAGAGAAGGGAGTGAATGATAGTGTGACAGTTGACAGGGGAGAATGGAAGAAGAAAACGTATTGCGCCGACCTCAAGTAACATGGGACAAGGACAGGAAGATGAGCATAATGTGTAATAGTTATTTTGAGTATGTGGCGCCATCTACATCGCCACATGCGAACTACGCATCACACTGAATGTCACGCAAAATCCTGCATCGCGCAAGCAAAGTTTACCGCGCAACTAGCATAATATACAGCGTCCCGACGTTAATGGTCGGGCAGTAGCCCTGCAGACACAACACCCGTCTGGTCGTAGGATCCTCCCTTTTCTATAGAGTAAAAGTGAACTTTACACCCTGTTCCTCATACAAATTCAACCATGATGTGACACATTACAAAGTTGTTAAGCCCCGAGGTATGTTACCATATTAGAATGTAATCTAGTGAGCAATAAAGGTAGTATTATAATAACTTTTACAGAGCATTCTTGCTAACAGTGAGCCGACGTCATCTAACGAACAGTGCCAACGTAAAGTAAATGAGAAAAGTTCAACTTTGTAACTGCACGACTGCAGCTACCTTCCCTGAATTTATAATCTCGGTTTCCTTGATTTTAAAGCATTTCTGTTTCGATCACGCCTGGAAACTCCGAGCATACCCAGCATTCAAGTCACCTAATTTGGGCCATGTTATGAGGCCTGTAAAATGAGCGTCTATGTCAGCACTGGCAACACCTAGATTTCTGGTGCATGTCTTAGTGTTTTTTTTTTCGTTAGTCGACCTACGGGGTAGTAGCGTAACACTTTTTTAATTTTCAACAACAATCATTGCGTTGTTGAGTAAACAAATTTTTTGAACATACATATAGCAATGGATTAGCCAATATCCTTCAAAATTGTTCAGATTGAGATTGAGTGTTTTACGCTATATTAACTCCGGTCTTGACCTCGACCTTGTCAATAGTTTTTTTTTTAATTCCAGCGAATGCAATCGCGAGTTGCAGTAAGCCTTCTGCTTCTATACTCTATGGCACAGCATCACTAACCGCGTCTAATCGCGACCTTGAGCTGATAAGGTTGACATCACCTCTCTTTGTATTGTTTATAACAGTTTAGTCTCTCACCGGGCTTGAGGACGTGTTAGAAACAATAATCATATTTTACGACCACGGCGACAGAATGTTCCACATTACTGTGGCATGAAATTGTGAAATAATTTGCTTTTTGTTAAGGAGATGGGTCATGTCCTGCAATGGGAGACAATAATTTGACAGCTCAGCCAGTATTCTAGCTCGGCGGACAATTTGTCGGGCTGGCAATTTTTTTTTTAGTTTGATCCCCTTCCTTGGAAAAATGGTGGTGTCGCTCCCACAAAAAAGGCATTAATCAAGAGTTAGAGTCGAAGTTTGATCTCAATCCGTTGCAGTATTGGCGTGAACCATGGAAAAGAACCTACACTATTTGCGCTGTAGCATGGTGCGGGTGACAGTTTCAGTAACATTTCGTTTCACTCTTGAAAGTTGCCGCGATTTACAATTTATGACTTAATATTTCAGTTGTACCACATTCGTAATATATTAAATAATTAATAACTGTAGTAAATTAAATTAAACCCAACCAGAATGTTCTAATCAAGAAATAAAATCAAATTGAATGAAAAATTAAGCAAAGTGTTATGCGTATAACGTAACGCCATAGACGTATTTAGTGATGGGATGTACTGCTACGATGGATAGTCGATATTTTTTATAATAAAAAACGTATATTGTGCGTAGGTCAATTTTTATTTTTAAAAGGTCTAATTATACAACAGAACATTTATAGGGTAAGGTTGCTTAAAAGGTTGCTAAAAAAAAATACATGTTATTCGTCTAAACTCATATCAGAGTCAGGAACATCTGAATTGTCACTCAATTCATCATCTGAATCTGTGACGGATATTATTAACGATGACTCAATTATGTTGTCAATATGTATGTCACGATCCCAATCAGACATAATGTCCCTTTTTGTTTTATTCACGACCTTCGACCAGTCTTCAGGTTGAACATTGTTGATGGCCTCTTGTAAAAGGGCCAACATCTTATTTGCCGTAAATGGCGGCGAAGTATTATTTCTTGCGGCGTAACCTAAAAATAAACGAACTTATAAAAAAAAGTATTCAAATAATCATCAATCAGCCTAATCTAGTATCTGGTAATGTTTTTAAACTAGGTACATGCTACGATCGGAAAGCTGATTTTTTTATAAAGCTTCAAAATGGGAATTGAAATTAAAAGCATACCTTTTATTTGGGCCCAAATCAGCTCAATAGCGTTATACTGGCAATGGTAGGGTGGTAGTCGAAGGACCTGGTGGCCTTTTTCTTTTGCCATCTCGTCCAGAGCATAGGTAGGAGTTGGTGGCTTATGGCGTCGGACTAAGGCAATAAGCTCCGTCTTTAACATTTTTATATCTGCTGTAACTCCGTTTTCACTCAGCCACTTCACCAACTCGCTTTTGCGGTTGGATTGGTTTGGGGGTTTATTAACTTGCACCGAATGGTAGGGTGCGTTGTCCATTATTATGGTCATAGGCTCTTTTAAATTGTTTAATAGACCTATGAACCAATCTTTAAATTTTTCGTAATTCATCTCCTCATGATACTCCGTAGTTTTTTTTGACTTAAAAGCCAGCAAACAATCAGGGACGAATCCACTTGCTGTACCTGCGTGACAAATAATAAGGCGTTCGCCTTTGCCTTCCGGCACTTTGGTACACGATTGTGCCGTATCGTCGGTCCAACTTTTACCCACTGTGTGGTTGGCGTTTAGCCACGTTTCATCCAAAAAGACAACTTTGCTCCAATCACTTATGTTTTTGGCCTTCCTTAAAAATCTACATCTTGCTAGGGCAATGTCAGTCCTATCCATAATAATCTTTCTTTTGTTAACTTTTTTGTAAACAAAGCCAATATCTTTTATAACTTGCCGTAGCGAAGTAATACCTCCTTTGAACAAGTCAGCTTCTTTTAATGATTTTAGAAGCTTGAGCAATGTGGGTAGCTCCATTCTTCTATAATAATCATAAATATGATTTCTAATAGCAACCTTAGCAAAATCATCCAAATCTGTGATTGGCTTCACCTTGGTCCGCTTTTTGTTGGGTGTCGATAATTTATTTTCAAACATCCCATCTTGGCCAATTTTCTCACGTGTTATACGCGAAACAGTATTGCGGCCAATATCAAGAGCTTCGGCTACTCGTTCTACAATATGATTCAATGGTAACAACGGTCCATTATTTTGTTGTTCTCTTTCAAAGTAGTCTCGGAGGCGAACAACAAGCTCCCTGGCCTGACTACCCAAAACAGTTTTTTTTGTATGCTTAGGCATGGTAATAACAACAAACTCAACAAACTTATAACAAATAACAATTTAACAAAAATGAAAACAAACAATGAAATCGTAATACGTGTCACATTAAGTCACAATATAACGCGCTTGCACTCGTACTCGCACTCACAGCATCGCACGGGTAAACAACATGGCCGCCGCGCCGATGCACCATAGAGCAAAAATGTTGTCACGAAAAAAAAAACATAAACCCGATTTTGATTATTTTATATAAGTACAAAGATAATTATGTAGCCATAAAACATTTATATTGACAAGTTTATACACGTAGCACACACGTAGTTACACTGCACAACTGAATAATACACTAATTTTCATAACAATATTAAAGAGAACTAGATTCACGCTGCGAGTATCGTTAGCGATAAAAATGAATTGCATAACCTCACATCCCTACGTGGTACTGACAAATGTCAACGTCATACGGGCAACTGTCACCCGCACCATGCTACAGCGCAAATAGTGTAAGCATACCTATTTTTAGATTATTATTATCGAATTTTTTTTTTTATCAAATAAAACTGTCTATGATACATTTTTGGCGGTAAAACCCAACATGGCTGAAGGTCAAACAGCTGACTGCATATCTATTCTCGTAATAATAAAGAAAGAAATGAGATAACCTTTACAAAATGAGCTCATCTAACGTTATCAGACTCAAATATTTGAACAATGCCAAGGTTGTGTGATAATGATAAATGATAATTAGTTTAGTGAGATAATACGACCATGATCGTTCCACATAATTATTTTTAAAGTACAAATTTTTTTTTTTTTCGTCTTCGTCCTTGAGGACAGGCAAAGGGTCAAGCCCATACAGCCAATTTAAAGTACAAAGTTTGAGTGTAAGTAAATCATACGAGTTTTTTTTTTTTTTTTAAAAAGGGTATCGTACCTTCTTGGTACTATTTTATCCGTCTTTCCCGAGGGGGTCAGCTGAGGTGTTTGCACACCCATATTTCACTGGTCTGTTATATTAGCCAATATCCATACTAATAGGTATTATAAATGCGAAAGTGTGTCTGTCTTCACGCTTGAACCGCTGAACCAATTTAGATGAAATTTGGTATAGAGATATTTTGAGTCCTGGGAAAGGACATAGGATAGTTTTTATCCCGATATTCTCACGGGATCGACACTTATGCGGGTGAAATCGCGGGGCACTGCTAGTACTATATACTATGCATACTAATATTATAAATTCGAAAGTGAAGTAGCTGTCTGTCTGTCTGTACGTTACCTTTTCACGCCTAAACCACTGAACGGATTTCGATAAAATTTGGCAGAGAGATAGATTGCATTCCGGGGAAGGACATAGGGTAGTTTTTATCCCGATACTCCCACGGGATCGACACTTACGCGGGTGAAACCGCAGGGCGCTACTAGTATAAAAAAAAATAAGATCACGCTTTCAATCCTCAAAAGGTTATGCTGAGGTCTTCCTAATAGTACACCCACATTTTGCCCAGGTAACATAGGGCCAGCCTATGACCGTCAACCGAGCAAAAATCCAGACTTCCAGCTCTTACTGAGAAATTCCAATTTGATTTTTAGCTAGTTCATAACAAAATCACAAGTAAAACTGAGTCCAAACATTCAGTCGTATGTCGGCAGACGGTCTGTGCATTAGAACCTGTTCCTAACTGTACCATTCGGGTCAGTGGGCAAGCAGCCCATTCGCGGTCACTGCAGTGTGTTGGCACCCGGTTTCTGAAGCTACGGCTACATTGTCGCGATAGCGCGAGCTACACTTCGGGCGCTCTCTCTCGCACACTGATCGACGACGTCTCGCTGTACAACAGTAATGCTATTCTGTAAAAATCTCACCGTGTAAACTTAGGTGATGTGAGTTTTTTTGCTAGGAATTGACACTATTGACAGCTCACTCCACGCTCACTTCACCTAAATTTTCACTGTGATATTTTTACAGAATAGCACTGCAGAGAGCGTGCGAAGTGTGGTCCGCGTTATCGCGATAATGTAGCCGTACCATGATATACTTTGCATGAAAGGCTGTTCGATGTAATTTGATTTGTACAGACATGCGGGAGTCGTGCACATGAGGGAGTCGTGATGAGGGGCCCGTGGCTAAGTGATAACAGCCGCACAGGTCGATCGATCAGGTTAAGCTACGCTTGCCGCGGTTGGTCTGTGGATGGGTGACCATCTTTACAAACCGAGACCCTCCGTTTTTGGTTGGATAATCACAAGAGTCTAGTATGTAAGTTTTGCCGGTAGATTTTCTTGTCGGACATCTTTGCTCGGTGAATGAAAAGGAAGGAAGAAAATACGTTTATTTGCGGCAAATATGACGTAAAAAAAAAAACAAAAAAAAAAATACGTAACAATTTCTTTTTCGGTGATTACATAACAAATTATATCGTGTGATCTTACTGATAGATTAAACCTACGGGGTAACGGAGAGCTGCGTGCGTAACACACTAACATCGGCTTCCATTTTGACAGTTTGAACAACATTCATTGTGCTATTTTAATGTTGTTGTGCCAATTTTTCGAACTTATAAGATCCAATGGAATAGCAATATTCTTGAAAACAATTCAGATTGTGTTATAATATGTGTTCCTTACGTAATTAGGGTGCTCGTCATCATAATAATTTAGCTCTCAAATACAATGCGTGCCACGAAAGATGAGACTTCACACCACGTGGTTTGACATGCGCAGTACACGATTTTAGGTATCTCTAGCGGTATGAGGTCTGAGTGCGGGACGGGACCGGACGTCATAGGGGTGGCGGAAAGAGCGGGGGAGGCGGGGTCAAGTCTCATCTTTCGTGGCACGCATTGTACCTACAAGCAACAAAATTGGTCAGTCCGGAAAACTAGAACGCGAAAAACATTAAAAATTCTATCCATTCTTTCTTACTGCACCCACACGAAGGGGTTACCCGTTTTTTTGCCAGACATCACAAAGCTATCAATTAGAGTAGCGTGTTTATCAGAAAAAATATCAACAACACTGCAAATACATAGTTCCTTTATTAGAATCTCTCAAACCAGGTTCTTACGAATGCACCACACCAAAAATGGGCTAGTAGTTTAGTAAGGCGGGATGGTGCTGATCCACGCGTCATGTTCGTGAACGGGCGCCCCGTGGGTTGAGACTGGTCATCTCTTAACTTCCAAGGCTTGCTTTTAATCTTTGTATTTCGAATTGTTTCTTCATGTGTGTTTTTTTTTACATTGTTTTCCCTTATAGAAGCAACAATAATAATTTACCCAGAATTTTGTAATATCTTGATTTGAAAGAGTGTCCATGGAGTTTCTTGCCCGTTCTTCTCCATAGAGATATACGTTTTGGAATGGGCAACTAACTTCAACTTTCTGACTAATTGACTACTATTTAATTTTGAAAATTTAAAAGTGCCTGTACATCGACATAGTTATGTTTAATCGAAATACTTAAATGCTTTTAGTTTTGAGTATTTTAGCACCTCTTAACCATACGGAATAGCCATTAAAACTTGAGACTAGTTGACTGTGATTTCGATTATCTGTCTTGCCAAGCGTGGTAATTAGTGCCCGTGCCTTCTCTGTGTGAGAAGATACTTTTCTTCTGCAGTGGACAGTAACAGTCTGAAATTATGGAACATTTCGCATTGGGTCTTGCGTGGAAAATAATTAGCTTTAAAAAAGGAGACAATGATTTTAACGAGGGCGATAACCATAGATTTATTTATTTATTCATTAACACATACTTTGTTTTAACAGGTAAGACCTAAGCTAACAAAAGTAGTCATAAATTGCTGAAAGTTCAGTCCCAAGTAACTCTGGGAAGGAACGCAGCTATACAGTGGACAACATACTAAGTGTCACCCTCTGGAATTCCGCCAAAGAACAAGAAAATATATCCAAACGCTGGGACACACTATTCAGTGTTCGCATCGCTCGAATCACTGGTGCAAACTTTAATAAGTTAGTACGCGATGCCGGGACTTTATACTAGATAAGAAAAATTCTATACTGATAACTATGAGGGTGTCTTCGAGTCACCAGTGGATGGGCTTCTTTTAAATCTCCAGGAACATATTTAGAAAATCGAGTCATCGCAAGAAGCTCTTGCTTGCTTCAAAGAATCGCTTTCTAATGGTCGAAACTCATTAAAATTACATGTTCTAAAATATGGTGCATCGCTTAGTTCTCCATTTCGGGAGAGCTAGCTGGTCCAAGTTGCGCTTGCCATGCTGTTGTCATCAAAGTCAATAGCTACAGAATGACATCAGAGATGATTCAATAAGCTCTACAAGGCTGGGTGACGGTGCTCGGTGAGCGCACACAATGTACTTTTAAAAGGAGGATATGTATTGTTTATCTAATTCAATCATTATTTATATTTGACCTCCAGAATGTAATGGTGCAACATCTGCAATGTGCGGTCGAGGATTTCGTAACAAAGGTGTGTTGAAGAAAGATGGTAGTTGATGGAAAGGAAATATCAGGGATTTCTTATAGGTCAAATTATCACGGAAGCTGTTCGAATATATTCCTTTTGTAGAAATAATTCTGACCTTCCCGTGGTCACATGCCGCTGTACTAACATAAATATATAAGTTATGGTAGCATGCGACCATGGGAAGGTACTTTCTTGTTAAATCATCCTTTTCAGTAGCCGGGTTTTAGTTTTTAAACTTATTTTTTTTTATATTGATGCTGATTTTCCAAGCGATAGCCAAAAGGTGCGGCGCAGCCTGGCGAGCGAGAGGTCGCGTATTCGATCCCCACCCGCTGCACTATTAACTTGAACCCCCTCCTAATACGAGAGCAATGGTAGCCAGGAGTCCAAAGCCAAACCACGTCTACAAGAGTTACAACTCTTGTTCTGGTCGTGAGTTCGAACCTCCAAATCCAATCAAGCACTTTTTTTTTTGAGGATGGGTAATCATCAAATGACCCCTCCCGCTCTGGGTGGAGCGGAAGGGAGCGTCAGACTCTTACTGACTAAAACCCACCTGTGTTCCTTCCTTGGGCCTTTATGTTCCGGGACAGCGGTAACCCTTTCGGACAATCCCGCTGACCCGGCAGGCTTCGGCCCTGACGCGATGACGGGCCCCTTCACTTGATGCTGACATCTCTTTGAGGCGCGCGTGGAACACGTACGCGCCGTCCGGCGCGGGCCTGGTCCTGATCGGACGGTGAGCTACCCATTACTCTCCGCCCGCAGGCCCGCGCTTACGGTGGCCGGGAGTCGTCGCGCGGCTCCCGACGCGACGCCCGGAGCGTCTTCCGCGGCGGCTGGGACGGGAGGCTCTCTCCCTCAGCCGTCCCGCCGCCTCCTTCGCTAGCATGACTGCTTCGCAGGAGGCGACATCCAATTAGGCACTTTACTGTGAAATTTATTTTAGCACAACTGGCTAAATAATAATAGCCGCACAGGTCGATCGATCAGGTTACGCTACGCTTGCCGCGGCCAAATTGCTTCATATTTTGCAATAAATTATCAGCGTTGTGTCATCGCGCTTCTCTTTCTTTTCTATGCAGTCCGACAGTGACCGCGCTTTAGGTCATATAAGCCCCTTAATGAATTTAGGTTCGTTATCAGGAGTGGAAGAGTCGAGGCCGATGACAACTAAAATAGCAAACTAGAATGAGGATGTGTGATAGTAGATAAAAATGTGTATGCTGTATTGTATCTATCACTGTTTCCGGTAAAAAATTACAAATGGCGTAAATAAGTTTCCTATACCTACAACGACGACAAAAATAAGTCAGATAATAATAGGTCAGATAGGCAGTCGCTCCATGTAAAATACTGGTATTCGGCTGCATCCGGATAAGGTCATAGCACACGTATCAAATCGGAAACGGATCGGCACCGTATCTATCGCCTTTCGCCTCGCCGTCAAACAGGCGTCAACCTAACGTAAGCACGTACCAAAGCGGATCAGAAGCTCCGATACGTCGACTCGGCTGCGGCTAGGCGATGCAGCGCTTCGGCTCGCCGACCGCTGGTTGATGATGCAGTAGGCAAGAGGGGTGAGAGGGGCAAGGGTGGACGAAGAGACGTAAGCTCGGGTACGGAGAGACGTAAGCGCGGGGACGACGAGCCGTAACGCACCGCACCGCGGTTCGTGAGCTTGTCCCGAGGCGAGGCGATTACGTTACGATTCCGATTAGTGTGCGTTGCAGAATGGAGTTTGATACAAAGAAACGGATCGAGTTGATACGGTGCTGATCCCTTTCCGGTTTGATACGTGTGCTATCACCTTGGACGGGAAACCGACCCTAACATAGTTGGAAAAAGGCTAGGCACATAATGATATAAGTCTGAAATGGCCAACCCGTCACAAGCAAGCGAAATGATCAATGCTCATGCCTCCTCTAAGCTTTTGCTCTGCAGTAGGACGGTGATAAGCTGGTATTATCACGTGTGACAATTTGAAAGGCAGAAGACTGGTTTATTATAATTGTGTAAAAATATGTCCATTAATTCCTTTTACTCATACTGCAGGCATTTGGCTGATAACATTGTTTTCTTCCAGCATAGATAACGTGAAAGTATGGGGTCAGGAGATAATAAATATAATATTTATTGCACGCACAAAGAGGATCATTTGTGTAGAGTATTTATTATTATTATTGTGTTAAGATGGATGTTCTTCTTAACTTTTTATAGATTTTTACTACCTACCCAGCCAGGGGTAGGTTACCTACCTGCTTACTTCTGCTCTCAAAACTGTGAAGGAAAACAATGTGAGGAAACTGGCATGTTCTAGAACCAAAAATTCGAAGACATGTGACATCTACCAGCCAGCACTGGGCCCCCAGTGCGGGTTTCATTACAGCCCACTCCCTCCCACAGAAAGGAGGCCTGTGTCCCAGCAGTGGGAACATTATAGATGGATTATTCTAAAGTGGATGTTTTAAAGTGAAAACTTCTTTACGCGCTTTGGGCATTTTTTTAGATTGGGGAAAAAACCATTGAACTCGCAACACTCGTTACCGTAACCGACATCGCGCGTGTTTTGTTTATAAGACGATAAAAAAAATACACATGTAATTGTTCAAGTTTTCACTTCAGTCGGCACTCCCGGAGTGCCACCACTGTTTTTTATTTTAGCAATGGGAGCATACCCCTTAAGTTGGTACTCACAGTGGACATCAGGAATTTATTGTAATGAATGGTTTTATTATGCCGCGATTGCCGTATCTTCTACTAGCCGTGTAGTGGAGGTCAGATGGCAGTTACTCTACGTAAAAATATTTATATGCGTGAAAGCCAACTTGTAGATTTTTAAAGTATCTTTCTCCAACATCCAGTGCAAGTGCAGGGCTTCGGATCAGACCATGGTCCACTTTTCTTTAATCCATCCATAAGGTGTCTTTTAAAGATTGCTATTCACAACCACCCATTGGTCACCCTTTGTAAAATTTATATATTTATGTCTGTAACGCAAATTTATATGGTGTACTATAAGAAAGAGCATTCTATTCTCCATGTGCTGGAGTGTCCTAAGTGCATGTTCATCTGCACCTCGGATGACCTTAAAAAAGCCACTGACTCCGCAGTTAATGTTACCTACAAAAGCTACCTACCGAGGTCATACAATAGAAAAACAACATAGAAAAGTACAGTAGAGCGTCGATTATCCGAACTAATTGGGGGACATGGGTATTCGGAAAACCGGTATTTTCGGATAATCGGTACAATTAACGCTTGAAAAAATCTTCGATCTTCGTCTGCCGAAGCAACCCTACCCGCTTACGAGCGTTTAGGTCACGTACTTTTTTAAGGACAGAATGATATTTGGTACTGGTCCCTTTCAGCCTGTGTTTCAAACCAACGCAAGGCAATGTCTAAACAAGTAAACGCTTCAGAAGCACTAATTATGTTTTCATCTTCGTTATCTGAACTTGTAGTTGATGAGGTGCTAGCGGTGGCGTCAGCCTTATTAGTCATGAGGTCTAAAATTTCGCTATCCTGCATAAATTGGTACCCGGGATCTTCATCGTCGATATCCATCCATTGTTGAACCTCTTCTTCATCACATTCGTGACAAACGAGCTTTGTTTAGCATATTAAACATTTCAGACATATCTTCCTGTCTCTCATTTATACATTCACTTTGAGGATTTTCCCCCATACACAAAACTTTATTCCACGCTTTTTTTAAGTTCTGCTCTTTTACACTGTCCCATGCTGCTCTGATCATGTAGGACGCATCTTTTAAATCAGTGTTTTGTACCTACCAAAATGAAGCAGAATTATCTTTCTTAGTAGACCTAATACTAAGAAATATATATTTTGTAGAGGTCCTCCACCTTCTATCGTGTGAAGGACGGGTGTTTTGTTGGACTGTCTTTAGTCATTTTGATGTTCGATAAGTGCTGATTCTGACCCTAATTTGAATAAATGGCTTTTGATTTTGCTAATACATAATATTGTATAATTATTTTTGCCTTTTTTGTATTTCTGTGCATTTGATTGAAGTAAGATGAAAAATAAGATCAATAAATATGTTACTTATTTATTTATTCCAGACATAATTTCTTTCATAATCCAAAAAAAAAAATATCAAGGAAATCTTGGATTTGGAATTTTCTGGTAGGATTGGAAATTAAGATTCGGGTATTTTCAGGAACCTCTTGGAATTTCAGTTTCTTCAAAGGAACTTGGGTTAGGTAGATTTGCCTTCTGTGGTAAATAAAGTTGTTGTAAACAAGTAATGTTTTTAAATAACTACAGTGTTCAGGAAAGTTAAAGAATTCTGCCAACAGAACAATTTTCTACAGATAAGTTGAAAATAACGCTACGTTTACTGTCTGACATACTTATAGTGCCACAAACTTATCTGGCCCGGTGGCAAAAAGAGAAACTAACGACGCCATTTTGAAATGTCAATCTGCCTGCCATCCGTTGACATATCCGCCATTGGTTGTTTGCTCTGTGTGTTTATTTTTCGTTTAGTGGTTATAGCTAGTGAAAAATGCCGAAAGCTTTAAAAAGTGACGCGAGGAACATTATATTACAAGTCTTAGATTTTATGAAGGAAGAAAAGCGCCTTCAGGCACCGATAATACCGTTCGAAAAATTGTATGAACGCGTAGCTGCCGCCACAGGTTAGTGTTGTCAGCTTTTGAAAATAAATTCCACGAAAACACCATTTCGCACGTGCTAGTAGAATAGACGTATGATTTTCAAAAAATTTCGTTATTTTTGTTGTAGGTGTTGGGGAGCGATTTGTTAGAAAACTTGTCAAGGAAAAAGAACAGGCAGATGAAACTGGAACAAAAGTTTCCACGCCAGGAAAAAAAAGGAAAAGGACGAAAGGTAAAATTGAAGTGGATGATTTCGATCTTGGTGTCATAAGAAGAAAAATTCATGAATTTTACACTATGCGGAAAGAAATTCCCACAATACCAAACTTATTAAATGTGCTCCAAGAAGACATTGATTTTAAAGGGAGTCGAGAAACTCTTCGGAAAATACTCCATAAAATTGGATTTCGTTACAAGAAGACAAAATCGAACAGAAAAATTCTAATAGAACGAAATGATATTTCAGCATGGAGAGCCAATTATCTTCAAAAAATTAAAGACAATGAACGAGGTGAACAAAAACCAGTCATATTTTTGGACGAGACCTATATTCACGCATCTCATACAGCTGGGCGCTGCTGGCAGAGTGATGAAATTGACGGTGTGCTAAACCCAGTCTCCAAAGGAAATCGATCGATAATTGTTCATGCGGGAGGACAAGCAGGGTTTGTGGAGAATGCTTTATTAGTGTTCCAATCGAACACAAAAAGTGGCGATTATCACGACGAAATGAACAGTAAGAATTTTAAAAAATGGGTGACCGATAAACTTCTGCCCAATTTACATCAGCCAACACTGATTATATTGGATAACGCCCCATATCATAGCATTTGCATAAACAGAACTCCTAATGGAAGTCATAAAAAAGCTGAGATGCAAAAGTGGCTGACGGAAAATAATGTAGAATTTAACGAACAGTTTACAAAACCGCAACTCTACGAACTCATTAAGAGACATAAACCAAAACCTATATACGAAATAGACGAACTGTTGAAAAACAGTGGACATAGCGTGTTAAGATTACCGACATACCATTGCGACCTAAATGCAATCGAAATGATTTGGAGCTCTATGAAACGAAACGTAGCTAATCAGAACATTAATAAATCAAATTCTGAAATGCCTACTTTGATTGCAGAAGCCTTCAATAAGATAACAGTGCAAGAATGGCAAAAGCACTGCAATCATGTAAAAAAAATTGAAAACGAGTATAGAAGTAGGGATGCATACTTAGACGAGCCTTTCATCATTAATTTGGCCAGTGACAGTGAAAGTGAAAGTAGTGACTCTGATGATGAAGTGACTGATGAATCAGGTGGCTCGGGAATACCTGGAGTATTCCCGTTAGAGAACACTCGCCAGACATTTTATGTAGATGATCATAATTATTGTGTTAAAATATAGATATTTTCGAGGAATATGCTTGTTTTTGTTTTTTAGGTACCTAATTAACATATTACCTACATTCTTTCAAATCGCCAGGTGTTACGTAGGTAGTATGTGCATAATTTCATAGTTTTAACTTTTAACCATCTTCAAAAAAGGAGGTTATCAATTTGACACGTATTATGTACCTACTTATGTAATATTATTGGAATTGCAATATATTTACATAATTATAATAGTCTATTACGGCTTCCAAACAAATATGCATATTTTTATAGGTATGTATGTATGTGTATGTTAGTCCACGTATTTCTCCGAAACTATTAATCGGATTGAAAAATCGGTTCAGTAGTTTTCAAGATTTGGACCAAAATGTTTTTGTTACATCGACTTGCTTTCCCACTTTATTGTAAAATTTATTTTTCCTGGCGACACCAAATGCGATATCAGCGACTCCCTCACCGGGCCAGATAAGTTTGTGGGACTGTAGTCAATAACATCACTTCAAAACCGGCGAAGTATGTAAAACAAGTGTGTGGGCGGCTTAATAATTTGAATCATAGATCGAAATGACTTTTGAAACACCGACAGTAATGATTTGACCAATTATCCCGCTAAAAAAATACCAAACAGGTTTAAATCCTGTACATAGACCTCATTGTTTACTTTTGCGTTAAAAAAAAAATGCCGCGTGTGCGTTCTACTTTCGTTCCACGTCCAGTTAGAAACTTAAAAAGTGAGCGAAAGCTACAAAAATTCGACTTATAATATTAACGTAGGGATAAAAGGTGAAAGGAATTACCTTATAAAGGGCGAATCTCGCTTTCCAAGCCGGAAAATCCGTGCAAAATATGTAAAAATCCACAAAACTTTGACCCACTCACAACATAACTTTTAAACATAAAATACAACACAAAAAACACTTTTAACAACTAGATAACATTTTTAAAATATTGTTTAAGGCACTGTTTACTAGTTCTATTAGTAAATAAAGTTTGTTTTAACGAAATTATGTCGGCATTTCAAGTTATAACAAAGTTAAAGTTTGACAGTTCACGTCGAAGCCTCTCGCTCGCGATGTTCTTGTTCATTCGTTTCGACAGAGAAGAGAACGCGTCCAAACGGTCCGAATCGCATAATTGATTCATAATTCACAGTTTGATATAATTTAATATTCTTTATTTGTTCAGACTTCAATGCGGTCTAGTGTTAGTAACAAAATAGTTTAGCGTATGTTCGTATTTTAATCTCAATTAAATGAAAGTTTGTGTAACCAATGTCGTAACGAAATCGTCAAAATCGGCGATAATTCGTTTTTATCATTTATTCGGTAAATTACACATACATGTAAGAAACTTATTTATTGCGAAAAAAGTATACAAGTTTGAACATGGATTAACTTTGAGTGAAATTGCAGTAGGTATCACTGTTGGTTTGTTAACAAAATAAATACCGTAACCCGTTATTCTCTTTCGACGACGGAACTGATTACCTGATTTTAGGTTTGCCCCACAAATGAATAAATGCTGTTAGCGCTCAACGAATCTAAAAAACGTCGTTCTATTTCTGTCAATCGTTCAAAATTGACAGAGATAGAATGATGTTTTAAATGTGATGATGTTTATCGAACTAACATAAACATTAACGGCGTACGCACGAAAACATATCAAGCTATTACATTTCCACTATGAATAAGCTGACTTCTCGTTGTACGAAAAGTTCCGCTAAAACTGGAAATGTACGTATACGTCGTCATGTGTATACGTCCAGAATGCGCCATAAGTGAATGCTTCAGAAATTCAGAATAATCTTGGTTCCAAACAATCAACCCTCGTCAATCGCTAGTTGTCACATTGATCTGAATCAAAAGATACCGGAAATAACTGACAAGCTGTTTGTTATTTTGTATCTTTTATTTGCAGAGCATTCCGGACATTTGCACTCGGCCTTATGCTAGTTTTCCATCAGTGAATAGATATAACTAGATATTTATACTATTACTCTTCACCGTGTTACTAAAGGAATTACAGACTAAATTATTTTCCAAAGATTCCTTGTCATAGGTTGTAGCAATGATGCTTAGCTGGGGGTGGGGGGGGGGGGGGGTGAAACTACCAAATAATGAGCATCTCTAATATTGTACACTTACATTTCACTTTAAAAATGATAAAATAGTTTAAGAATACCAATCAAGTTAAGTCAATTTTGGCGCGTGGTTCGTGAAATTATATTGAAAAAACTGTAGCACTCCGGGAGTGCCGACAGAAGTGAAAACTTGAACAATTACGTGTGTATTTTGTGAATCGTCTTATAAACAAAACACGCGCGGTACCGGCTACGGCCATCCGTCTTATGAATTTTCGATCAGGTCACGTGTCCTGACGCGAGTTTAACATTTTTTACCCATTACAAAAAAAGTGTATAACGCCGCTAAAGAAGTTTTCACTTCAAAAAAAAAAATATATAAATATTCGAATTGAGAACCTCCTCCTTTTTTGAAGTCTGTTAAAAACCAAGAAGATGGCGTTAATTTCGATTTTAACCTCGCGCCAAAAGATCCTTTTACAATTTTGAGCAGTACAGCAGCAAGAAAAATCAAGTTGACCATTATTTTGACGGGTCAAAAGTCAAAACAGATATTTCTTAGTCTGTGGTTGCTACTCTCATAGTGCGCTTCGGACCATCGGGCGGTTGCCGCATTCCATGCATAGTTTTCCCGCCAGACACAGTCCGCGAAACCGGTCCTGCCGAGCCTTTATCCCCCTCTAAATACGACGAAACAGTATTCTACAGCATCCATTGCTTGTTTCATATGCTATGTCTAAAATAATTTGGTAAAAAACACGTAATGTACATTATACTTTCGATAGTGTAAGTTCTTTTGACATGCTAAAGACTAACTTAGTACAGGCAGATGGGAATGTTTGAGTTTGGAGGTTGAGAGTACTTAACGATTTTTTTCATTGGCATTTCGCGTACAAAAGGTTTTTTATTACGTAAGCGTGCTGTAAGTTTGATAATATATTACTTGCAGGTACTTTTAACAGCAGGTCAGAACGAGGAATGGCGGGAGATTTTGAAAATAATCAGCGTTTAATGTATTTTGAAGTGAAACTCTAAGCGCACTTTGAGAGCGAAACTGAACCGACACGCTCGGGTGGGTGACGCTGAAATCCGCTGAATCGGGTTTACTCGGTCGGCAGTCGGCCGTAGGACGAAATGTGTGTCGTTTTATCGTAAAAACTATACCAAATACAACATGTCCGTAGACAAAAAGCATATATATAAGTATATAAGTAATATAAACCTAAAACTACGCGAGAAATATTCGGGCGACAGTGTGATATTTCGACCATCAGTGGTGCGACAGCATATCCAGCTCGACGTACTATAGTGAGACTGATTGTTTTCTCGACGAACGATAATGCGACACAATTTACGCTCGACACCAGTGAGTTTTTTCACTCACGTTCGATTGCGAGCGCGGTAGAATTTTATACGGGAAAAAGTTATAGCGCCACCTGGTGGTCATTAGGAGAAACATAATTTCCCATATAAAATTCTAACGAGCTTGCAATCGAATGCGAGTCGAAAAAGTCACACTACGGCCACAATCTACTACAATGCGTGCCACGAAAGATGAGACTTGACACACCACGTGGTTTGACTTTCGCAAAACACGATTTTAGGTATCTTTAGCGGTATGAGGTCTGAGTGCGGGACGGGACCGGACGTCATAGGAGCAGCGGAAAGAGCGGGGGAGGCGGAAAAAGCGGGGGAGGCGGGGTCAAGTCTCATCTTTCGTGGCGCGCATTGTACAGTTCGTGCCACGTAAGAAGAGACTTGACCCCGCCACCCTCGCCTCTTTCCGCCGCCCCGATGACGCCCGGTGCGGGACGGGGACGGTAGAATTCGTCATCGGGGCGGCGGAAAGAGCGGGGGAGGCGGGGTCAAGTCTCATCTTTCGTGGCGGGCATTCTACGTGGAAGGGAACACAGACGCCCGTATAGAGTTCCAGACTTTGGCTGTGCGCATAATAAATGTGGAGAAGAAACGCTTTTTTTTTGGAATGGTATCTCACAGATCAACCTAGGAGGTTGTCCCGAACTTCCATGTGGGTGCTCCAATAAATTAAGGGTACCAGCCAGGGCTTAAGAAACTAAGTGACTACACGCTAAGGGTCCCTCCCTGTGAGGTACGGACCTCGGCTGAGGGCGTCGCTGGAGGATCAAGGGACTGGCTGAATCTGAAACAAGAACAGGAACAGGCTTCTTCTGGGTAAGCTCACTCCATCGTAGACTTTGTCTGTGTCATCTCTGACCTAGATTAGAGTCAAGAGCAAACCCTATTCAAATTAAAAAAAAAAAATTGTCAGCGTGGAATTTTTGGTTTTTGAAAAAAAAAGCAAGAAGTGCTGAGTACTAGTGTTCGGGTTATCAACCAAGTGTAGATGATACCCTGCAGTACCTACGTCTGGTTGTTCGGTAGTGAAAGGGCGATGTAGAGATGAATAAAACACAAAATAACTTAAAAACAAGTTTATTATTTATCTTTGGCTTTGAAACATTTCATAAATAACATAAGACAACGTGTAGGCAAATACATTTGTTCTGCAAATTGAATTGTTCATATTATGCTTAGGCAAGAGTACTAGAAAAAAGATTTTTGAATATCTATTATTTATTTACATGGGGGTATTAGATAGCCTCAAGGGAGATGCGCAAAGGCAGCCCACGAAATTCAGTTTTAGAATGAAGTTCCTTATCGCGTGTAATACTCCGCACACTTGGCGAATGAGAGTAAGACCAAAAAAGTGTAACATTTTGATAGTCATGCATGACATTATTTGGTTTTTAACCGACTTCAAAAAAGGAGGTTCTGTATTCGACCCATATTATGTTTGTATGTCCGCGATTTTCGCAAAAACTAATGAACCAAGTTTGACAGTTCTTACATTAATGTGATCTACATACTTTCAGGAAGGTTTTAGTTTATAATACGAATAAATGTACTGCATCTCCGGAATTTCTATGCGAATTTTGATGATTTTTCTAGCCGGTGTCTTCAATTCTTAAATGCACTTGTTAATTGAATTTGTGTGGGGTAGGTACAGCTAAAAAGTGAAAAATATAAACTGTTTTTACAAAAAAAAACAACCGACTCCAAAAAAAAAGCACTACAAAGTGATAAATAACTTTAATTTCGGAAGTCGAAGTCAAAAAACGAAAATGTGGAACCAACAATACCGACTTCCGAAATTTAAATTATTTATCACTTTGTAGTGTTTTTAAATCGGTTGGTTTTTTTTTTCATTTACATACGGTATTTACTCAAACGTTGTTAATTTATTTAATTGTTCTTGTAATTTAATACATGATACACGGCGAAAGGAAATTCGTTCTAACCGCATGAAAAACTCGAGAGATTTTCTCTCGAGTTTTTCATGCGTTTTTTGCAATTTGTAGGTCAGTGTAGGATGTTGATCAAAATATGTGAACGCGCCGTGAAACGGAGTTTACCAGCGCGCGGGCAGAAGGGAGCAGAGGGGCGCGCGGGAGAGGGGCGCGCGGCGGCCGCGAGCGGCGGGCGCGCCGCGCGACACACCGCTACGATCTCCGACGCGAGACCACGTCGTAATAGCTAAGAAATTATGTACTACCTATAACAAATATTATACTTATATTCTGGAACTCGTCGTTTATATGAAGAAGACCCGACCACCTCAACACACAAGAGCTGCTCATAAATAACAGCTCCGACAACTGGCGACCGTAAGACCGAACCTCAAGAAGAAATATTGGATTTTACAAAGTGCACGGTGCCGCGCCATTTTTTTTTTTTACTCGAAGCTTGGGTAAGATATAATCGCTGGTGACGCGTGCATGGCATGCACAACACGCTAGAAGAAGGACGTAAACAGGGGAGTTTGGCTTATTATTCCTTTCTATCCGCCTATTTCTTTTCCTAGGTATCAATTGTGTGAACAGTGTGTCAATTTCGTCGTGCGCCGGCTTGAGCTCATGCTTAGTAAAATACACGCGCTCATGTGCACCTTTTATTTTTTCTTTGTTTCACAAGTGTTGGTCAATGGTTTTCTTTTTCACAACGTAAACGTGTTTCGCATTCTTATTAATTTGCTTACATTGCGTTGCGTTGCCTAATTACGTCATGTCAATTAATTATTTGACATAGATAACATCGTAAAGTAAACGGTAAATTCGATAAATTACATAATTATCGTAAACTAAAGTTTTAGAATCATTCGCCTAACCTCAATCTGCAAAATATCTTTTTGTAGTTTCTTACATATTCTTAATAAACGTTTTCAGCAATCAATTGCCGCGTGGTGCGCACGCGATCGGGCCGGAGCTGAGCTGTATGCTGCCGAGCTCGACGTGGTTGGCGTACCCGGTGACTTCAGACTTGGTGTAGCGTGTGTCATCTTTAAGTCTTCGTGTTGAACGGACCATCAAGCCTCTTTAAACCGGTTTGATTTCTTAAGTTACTTTACCTAACTTCTTTGTTTGTTCCAACATCTTTATTTTCCTTCAAAATGTCAGATCCTAAACTGCAACAGGGCCCTGAGAGGAGAGAAGAGGAGATACGCATTGACATGAAAGACCTAATAAAACAGAGAGGTACTTTTAAAATGCGTTTAACAAAATTCAAAGATCATATTGCTATGTTAAATCAAACTACAGTAGAATCCGGATATAACGACCTTTAAGGGACCAGCGATACTATGTCGTACTAACCGGATGACGTACAAAACGGCAGGATTATTTCTTAAGTACAAATTTTGCATGTCTAACTGTCTAGCAAAAAGTTTGCTTTCTCTTGTAGCAGAGGTCCATTAACGGGTATTCCCCGGTCGCGCTGAAGCTTGAACCACTGTAACAATGCTAAGGCATTGTTACAGTGGTAACGTGTAAGGACTTCTACTCATGACCAGCTGGATAAGTCCAGCTGGTCATGAGTAGAAGTCCTTACACGTTTGCATTTCAAAATATTGGCATTAAACAGCGGCTCGATCTTATCTTTATTCTTCTTTATTGTGGATATCGTAGAATGAGATACGCCAAACTCCTTTGCGAGGGTTGCATTTGATTCACCGGCTTTTAATCGGCGTAATATTGCACATTTTTCTTCAATTGTAAAACACTTTCGCTTCACAGAACTCATTTTGTCGAGCTTTAAGAACTTATCATAACAAGTGACAAACACTAACTGTGATTTACGCGCGCCAATAAGGAGAGGTAAAGCGCGCGGGGCGGGGCGCTGAAGTATTGGTGCGTAGGTTGTGTAAACAAAACATTGCGCGTCGTTTTAAACGGACGTATTATCATAAATACTGGTCGCTATAAGCAGTTGGTCGCTTAAACCGGAGTCGCACTAAACGGTTATATTTTCTCAGTACCTAATTATGAAACCTAACTTGAGTAAACATTATCGTCGCTAAAACCGGTTAGTCGTTATAAGCGAAGTCGTTATATATGAATTCTACTGTAGTTCCAGTGAGATTACTAAAAAACAAATTAAAGAACTGGGATTACGTTTAGGTAGATTACAAGCTCTTTTATCAGAATTTGATGCAATTCAAACGCAAATTGAAATGATGTCAACAAATACAGAGGATCAAATTGATGAAAGAGATATAGTAGAATCACAATTTTATTCTGTCATCTCAGCTGCCCAAGAAATTATTGATTCTCATTCTAGTGGTGAAGATTTTAGTGTTGGAGCAAAAACAATTTGTTCAAATCATGACAGTTGCAATAATTTAAATAACATTAAATTACCAACAATAAAACTTCCATCATTTGATGGAAACTACCTCAAATGGTTGGAGTTTAGAGACACATTCGATTCTATTATCCATTCGAATGAGTCCATTCCTGAGATTAATAAGTTTCACTATCTACGCTCCTCTTTAGAAGGGGCTGCTGTTGTCGTAATAAAGTCTATAGAGTTTACCTCTCAGAATTACAAGGTCGCTTGGAACCTACTATGTGAACGTTACGATAACAAAAAGATACTGATTAATAACCATTTAAAGGCGCTATTTAATATAGATAGTTTAACACGGGAATCGCATAAGGCCCTTCGCTTTGTTATTGATCAGGTTACTAAAAACTTGAGATCCCTTAATTCGCTGGGCTTGCCAACTGATTATTGGGATATATTAATCATTTATTTCGTTACTATTAAATTGGATCCCACTACTTTAAGAAAGTGGGAAGAATATAGGAACAGGTTACCGGAATTGCCTTCTTTATTGGAATTTCTGAAATTTTTACGTGATCGAGCAGTCATACTTGAAACGATGCAAGCTACTAAAAATGATAAACCTGATTCTAATAATAAATCCAATTCTAAAACAATAAAGGCCTGTGCTACTTCAGCTGGCCACAAACCTTCTAAAGGTCCTGTTTGTCCGGTATGTCATGAAGTTCATCGGATAACAGAGTGCATTAAATTCCAAGAAATGAGTCTAAATAGTAAATTGAGTGAAGTCTTAAAGTTACAACTTTGCTCAAATTGTTTACGTAGGGGTCATAAGGCTGAGCGATGTCGCCTCGGCACCTGTCAAATTTGTAAACAAAATCATAATACACTATTACACAAAGACACCATGGAATCCAATAATGCATTAGTTACACAGTCTGAGATTAAAGATACATCTAGTGTGCCGTCAATCGCTAGTGCTGTATCCTCTTGCTCCGTCTTTATGAGGAAACAAGTTCTTCTCTGTACTGCTTCAGTAAAACTAACTAATAAGAAAAATAATAAGACTTACCTTGCCCGGGCTCTCCTGGATGCCGGTAGTCAATCCTGCTTCATATCTGAAAACATTAAAAATAAATTAGGGTTAACTTCTATTAGTTCACGACCTATGTGCATTAGTGGAGTTAATAACATTCAATTTAATATAACAGATTGTTGTGAACTTACCTTAAATTCATTAATAAGTTCTTACAGCACGGATATTAAGTGTTTAGTTATACCTGAAATTATAGGTAATTTACCTAATAATAATATAAATCCTTTGGAATTAAACATACCTGGGAATATTCGACTCGCTGATCCTGAATTTCATTGTTCTTCTCAAGTGGATCTACTGCTTGGCGCCGATATATTTTTTGATATTATTACTTCAAAGAAAATAAGATTAGGTGATAACAAACCTATACTTCAGAGCTCTAAACTAGGTTGGTTAGTAGCTGGGCCAATAGGTATGTTAGATCATAATGAACAAAGGAAGTTACATTGTAATTTTACTAAAGAAATAAATAAAAACCTTACCAAGTTCTGGGAACTTGAAGAACTTCCATCTTCAAGTGCTTCTTACTCTGAAAATGATCACTTTTGTGAAAAACATTTTGTAAAAAATACTTCACGTTTAGAAAACGGGAGATTTAATGTCAAAATGCCGTTTTGTGAATCACCAGAAACATCACTGGGTGATTCCTATAATATGGCCTCAAAACGCTTTCAGAGTCTCGAAAGAAAGTTTAATAAAAATCCAATACTTAAAAAACAATATTGTGAGTTTATTGACGAGTATGAAAAGTTAGGACACTTAAGTAAGGTTGATAAACCATTATTTGGGTATTATATGCCACATCACGCTATATTTCGGGAAAAAAGCGAGACGACCAAGGTCAGAGTAGTTTTTGATTGCAGTGCAAAATCTAGTTCAGGAAAATCGCTGAACGATATTCAGTTTATAGGACCTGTAATTCAGGATGAATTAATAAATATCTTAATTAGATTCCGTCAACACAAATTTGTTTTGTCTGGAGACATAACAAAAATGTACCGACAAATTATAATCGATACATCGCAGCGCCACCTGCAATTAATAGTATGGCGTGATGATGTAGACAAACCACTACAAATATTTCAGTTAAATACCGTTACGTATGGGACAGCGTCTGCCCCATTCTTGAGTACACGATGCTTGCTACAGTTAGCAAAAGAATGCGATGATAAAATCGTATCTGAAATTATACAACATGACTTTTATTACGATGATTTTTTGAGCGGTGCTGATACGGAAAAAGAACTTTCCCATATCTATCGGTCAGTTAAAAGCGTATTAGCATCTGGTTGTTTTCCTATTCATAAATTTCGTACAAACTGTTCAAACATTTTTGATGCTGACTGTACATTGTCACAAGCATTGGACTTGAATAAAGAATCAAGTGTATTAGGATTGTGGTGGTCTCCTGATAATGACCATTTACAGTTCTCAGTGAATTTGGATAAAACAGTTAATGAAGTCACAAAACGTTCTATTTTGTCTAACACATGTAAAATATTCGATCCTTTAGGCATGCTAAGTGCGTGTACTATACAACTTAAAATCTTGTTACAAAAACTTTGGGTTTTAAAATTAAGTTGGGATGAGGTGGTTCCACAGAATATTAAGAAAACTTGGGAAAGGTTTGTTTCCAATGCCCATATACTAGCAGACATTAGAGTACCTAGACATGTTTTATGTACTTCTCCATTGTTAATAGAACTTCATTGTTTTGTAGATGCATCCCAAGAGGCTTACGGGGCTTGTGTTTATTTACGATCTGTAGACCGTTATAATAATGTACAAGTTGTCCTGTTATGTGCAAAGACACGTGTCGCGCCACTGAAACCAACAACGATCCCGCGTCTTGAGTTGTGTGGAGCGCTGCTGGGCGTGCGGCTAGCTGATAAAGTGAGTCATTCTCTTCGTTGCACTATTGACCGTAAATTCTTTTGGGCCGACTCAACCGTCGTCTTGGGTTGGATTCGAACACAACCAAAATTACTCAAGGCATTTGTTTGCAACAGAATCAACGAGATTCATGAGTTGACAACTAGGGAATCTTGGAGACATGTACCTACCACTTTAAATCCCGCTGATCTCGCTTCTCGAGGAGTGGATCCAGCTCAACTTCAGGGCTCAAAGGTATGGTGGAATGGTCCAGATTTCCTATTACTAAATGAAACAAATTGGCCTCATAATATAAATTCCATAGATTGTTCGAATTTACCTGAAACTAAAACGCCTACCAACGATTGTATAACTGTGACTAATGTTACACAGTCACCGTTAGTTAATTTTAATAATTATTCTAAAATAAATAGATTAAAGCGAATTATAGCTTATGTCTTACGTTTCGTTAACAATTGTAGAAACCCTAAAAATAAAATAATAGGTCACTTAAAACTAGAAGAAATAAATAAATCATTTACTTACCTTATAAAACTGGCTCAAAGTCAAACTTACCTTTCGGAAATATCTTTACTTAATCAAGGAAAAAATCTGAAATCTAAATCTTATCTGTTACAGTTGTCACCTTTCCTCGACGACACTGGAGTGCTCAGAGTAGGTGGTCGTCTTCAGAATGCTGCTTGTGACTTTGATAAAAAGCACCCGATCCTCCTGGACGGTAAGCACTATTTCACTCGGCTCTTAATGGAAGGCGAACACCTACGTCTGCTGCATGCCGGCCCTCAACTGCTACTTAGTTCCTTTCGTGAACAATTCTGGCCTGTAGGAGGCAGAATTTTAGCTCGCAGCATTGTTAGAAAGTGCGTTGTTTGCACTCGACTGCGAGGAAAAGCTATGGAGCCGTTGATGGGTAATTTACCTGTAGATAGGGTCACGCCTTGCTATCCGTTTCAAGTATGTGGCGTGGATTTCGCTGGACCTTTCCTTATTTCTAGTAAGAAAGGTAAGGGTAACCGAATAACTAAATGTTATCTGAACGTTATAGTTTGTTTTTCTACTAAAAGCATTCATTTAGAGATCGTTAGTGACCTTAGCACTAACGCATTTATACTTAGCTTACGTCGCTTTATTGCTAGGAGAGGTAGACCTCATACGATATATTGCGACAACGGCACAAATTTTGTTGGAGCAAATAATGAGTTAGGTAGGTTACTACGAGCTAGTTTAAATTCTATATATAACTACACCAATGCTGAAGGCATCAAATTCGCATTCAATCCTCCATATTCTCCAACTTTTGGTGGAATCTGGGAGGCGGGCGTTAAGTCTGCCAAATTTCACCTCAAGCGGATTATGGGCAATGCCAGCCTCACGTACGAGGAATTGGGCACATTGTTCGCACAAATTGAAGCCATTCTCAATTCCCGTCCCCTTTACCCTCTATCATCCGATCCTACTGACTGTTCCCCGTTGACTCCCGGCCACTTCCTTGTGGGGCGGCCCTTAACCTCACTGCCGTCTCCACCCGTCACGTTAAAAGCACCAGACAGGTATAGAAGAATAGAACAGCTGAGGCAACATTTTTGGCTGCGCTGGCACAAGGAATACCTAGCTGAACTGCAACAGCGAACTAAATGGCGCTTGAAGGATAGAGCCTTGAAGGTGGGAGACTTGGTAGTCTTGAAGGAGGAGAACTCACCACCACTGAAGTGGAGGCTCGGTCGAGTCCAGCAATTGTATCCAGGAGCGGATGGAGTCTGCAGAGTGGCCGACTTCTACACGGCAAGAGGAGTCGTTCGACGCGCTCTGAACAGAGTCTGCCTCCTACCCACGACTGAAGAACTTGAAAGTGAGACCTTTCAAGGGGGGGAGGATGAACGCGCCGTGAAACGGAGTTTACCAGCGCGCGGGCAGAAGGGAGCAGAGGGGCGCGCGGGAGAGGGGCGCGCGGCGGCCGCGAGCGGCGGGCGCGCCGCGCGACACACCGCTACGATCTCCGACGCGAGACCACGTCGTAATAGCTAAGAAATTATGTACTACCTATAACAAATATTATACTTATATTCTGGAACTCGTCGTTTATATGAAGAAGACCCGACCACCTCAACACACAAGAGCTGCTCATAAATAACAGCTCCGACAATATGATTCGCGTAAAAAATATGTATAAGTATACATAAATAGAATTATTCATCAGAATTGTCAATTTGGACAGTACAAAGTTTATAGAGGAAACAAAATAATTCAATGTAAATAAGTTATAAGCCTGCGGTCTACCTTTTACATGGTCAATTAAAATTTGCTAACGAAACTACACACACTTTATGGGTATGAACATGATAAAAGGAAAGAAAAATGTTTTTGATGTGAAACATCTATAGCCGCACGTAAAACAAATTTCTGGCGTGGCGACGCATACCGTGGCGACGCGTCGCCACGCGCAAAAGACTGCGATTCTCTTCCCACTCGATCCGGCGTTAAGCTATCTCTCTCTCGCCACACAGCTCGGATACCTATAGTGTATTCTCCATAGTGTTGTTTACTGCGGTACACATAACCTGTGTTTTACTTGAAAACAAATTATTTTTAATAATATGTCTGACAGTGATAATTTAGAGAGTGACAGTGATCAGCCTCTAGCAAAGACAGCAAAATCACACTATGACACACTATCAAGTCATTTACCGAAGTCACTGATTGAACGAATGAAGTTGTATAAATTGTTTTTATATTTAATGAAAATAAATGTTTATTAAATAAACAGTCATCATTTTCTGGAAAAAATCGTAATATTTTATTTTATCATTATGCCATATTTAGTTTATATCGCAATCTGTTCTTTTCAATCATATTACTTTTACAAAAATAATGTCGATGTTTCACATCTGCCAGGCGTCCCGTGACGGCTCACTTTTTTTTGGGTCAACCACCGCTGGTAAAGCAGTTACTTGAAACATCAGTATAAAATTTACTTAAGTACTTCAAAGTACGCCACCAGCGGCCATATAAAAAAAAAAAAAAAAAACATTAAATCTTTTAACATGTTTAGATTATATCTGCAGAGTTTCGCTGGCTACGCAATGTCAAATAAATTATTATTTGACATTGCGTAGCGTGAGGTGGTAGGACTGTATAATCGCTCCACTGGGACCAGCCCGCTCCGCTCATCGCTTCCGCTTAGTAGCAAGACACGGCCTTACTTTTACAGTGTCGTACAAATATTGCGCGATGCAGGATTTGTGTGACGTCAGTAACTCAGTATGACGCCACATGCAAACAACGCGTCATACTGAGTTACTGACGTCACACAAATCCTGCATCGCGCAAGCAAAGTTTACCGCGCAACTAGCATTGATACAAACGGCCCGACACGAATCATCGGGCAGTTGCCCGCCAGACACAACACCCGTCTGGTCGGAGGATCCTCCCTTTTCTATGGAGGATGAGTGAACTTTACACCCTGTTCCTCATACCTCTATAGCATTAAGCTCTGGCCACAGTGCGGTGACTACGGCGCGGGATGCGGGACGTGACTGCGCGCGTTTATTGTTTTAATGATAAGGAACTCACCACACGACTAGCCGCGCCATTGTCAACACTTCACTTAGGGTCAAATCAAATTAGCTAGCGGAACTCTATAGATGTCATGGATATATCGATATCTAAACACTATAAAATGAAAACAAAAAAGATTTGATATTTTTTTGGGGTTTATTTATTTATTTATTTATATATACTTTATTGTACACCAGAAAATACATAACAAAAAAAATACGACTATGAACACAAAAACATACAATGGGCGGCCTTCGCTATCTGCGATCTCTTCCAGGCAACCTTGGAATGGACAGTGATTGCGTGGATATAAAAAATGGGGTTGTCAATGGTGCAACATAATATACTATAATAGATACATAAATATATATAATGCTGTATAATAAATACATAAATAAATACATACTAAATATACATATAAACAACGAAAATAAATGATGACTATAAATTATTGCAGCTACGAAAACAAAATCACAACAACAAGTAATGTTCCTTCACGAGTCTCTTAAATACAGCTAACGATTGCGCGCGTTTTATTTCAACTGGCAATGCATTCCATAAACGAGCTGCCTGAACAGAAAAGGATTTGGGTTCAACGACCGCTGGATGTTTTGTTACTTGAATTACGAGTTAAGAAAATCTGTTTTCTTTAATTTTGTCATGTTGAGATATCGATAGTCATCATCACGTTCGCGGAGTTCCGCTAGCTAATTTCATTTAACCCTTTATGAAGGTGTTCAAACTGTGTTGGTTCGTTCCGCATCCTGCGCGGAATTCGCTTCACTTTGGCCAGAGTTTTATAACTAAAAATATCTAGTAATACATAAATCTAAGCATAAATTTTTAAAAGTTCTTAAATAATTGTAAATACATTAAAAATGAGATCGAAATAATTCATTTTTTATTTATTATTTACTTAATTCGAGAAAAAACACACTTGAAAAAAAGAAGAAAGAAAAAAAATTGTTTATTCTGCACGAAAAAAAACGCACATTGCAAATAAAAATTAAAAAAAAGGCATAAATACCTACTTTCACAAAACATGTTCTTTCCCATCTCAAAGCAAGGCACTGAGGGGTCACGGTATGTAAAGATGGTCACCCATCCACAGACCAACCGCGGCAAGCGTAGCTTAACCTGATCGATCGACCTGTGCGGCTGTTATTATTTATCCACGGGCCCCTCTTAATGTCAAATACTAGTGAACAGTCCCCGCTGTTCTGGGAAGCCATTGTTTAAGTGTGCTACGTAATTACCCCACAGATCACAATAATAACTTCATATAAAAAATAACGACATTCAGTCATATTTGTTTAGAGTTTTCCCTCCCACAACATAGGGAAAAGACTTCTATAATACATCCCCTTTAGAAGAACGCCTCTTCTACAAAAGTGGGCATAATACAGATGTTTGTCCAGCGGTGGGCTTGCGGTGTTTTAGTCTGGAAGCCAATGCTGGGTTCGCCAGAGGAGACAGTAGTAGCCGTTGTGGGTGTTTGTGGAATTTGAGGACTGAAAAAAAAAAGGGGAAAGAAAAATCATTAACATCATCTGCCCAGCCTTTTCCCAACGTGGGGTCGGCTTCCAGTCTAACCGGATGCAGCTGAATACCAGTATTTTAATATGGCAGTAACAAGGCAAAAACGCTGAAAAAACATGTTTGTTGTATGGGAGCCCCCTTAAATATTTATTTTATTGTTTTTAGTGTTTTTTGTTATAGCGGCAACAGAAATACGTCATCTGCGAAAATTTCAATTGTCTAGCTATCACGGTTCGTGAGATATAGCCTGGTGACAGACAGACAGTCAGTGGAGTCTTAGTAATAGGGTCCCGTTTTTACCCTTTAGGTACGGGACCCTAAAAAAGAGAAAAATCCGTAGAATTCTGGAAAAATACAGATAATTCAATTAAATGTACACTGTTGTGGGAATGAATTGATATTTATCAATTATTTTTATCGACTTTCAACATGGCGTCTCACCGATTTAGTTACTCTGTAGTTAAAAACAATGACAGTAAACCATAGATCGATCATTGATCATAGAGTAAGAACTGTTAGCTGTCACAACAGTGTCACTTCACTTTAGAAATAAACATGTCAAACGTCATTAATCTAACAAAATGACAGCTTACCGCCATGACGGGTTTTTGTCGTGTGTTGTAATTTCAAGAGTAATTTCTTGTGTTTCCCAGCAAACCAAGTAATTTTAAATTGGACAATTGAGATCTGTTTTAAATGAATTTCCCTATTTTTAAGTATAGTGTACAAAAACCTTTTTTTTTTTTTTTTTTTTTTTTTTTTTCACGTGGAGAAATGCTCATGCATACTGCACTACCACGGGGAGATAGTGCAGTTATGTGGGACTTTAACCCACTAAAACTCCACGGTGTCCTCCTCTGCCGCTTACGGCGGGAACACGGGCACGCGTTAGCACTCATCCGTGAACCCGCCGCGGCCGTCCGTTACCGGACCCTCCTCTGGGGAGTACTCCCCATCACCGGCGCACCAGAACACATAGCACGCCGTGACCACCCCAGGGACCAAACCAGCACATGGGCGCCAGACGACCCCGTGTCTGGGCACCCTTGGTCCCCCCTGCGACGGGTCAGGACATTGGCCCCGCCGCCTACCAATTTTCGGCTGCAGAGGATAGGGAGAGCGGCCAACGTAATACCGACACTCCTCTTCCCCTGCAGCCCCACCGCGTCCGCCATCGTACGGTGGCGACCCCGTCGAGGCCGCGGAAGGTAGGGAGAGCGGCACACCGTAATACCGGCACTCCTCTCCCGCCGCGGCCTCCAACCCTCAACCGCGATGCCTCCGGTACGTACGACATCGCGGCCCGCCTCAGTTGCGATGTCGCCCAAGCGACACCGCAACCTACCTTTGGCCGCTACGTCGTCGGCTTGTCAGCAGAAGCCCTGACGAGCGGCCCCTCCTCGGGTTCCTCTTAGCTTCACCGTGGGTGTCCAAGCCACGGCTACTGAGCCCCCCCGCCTCGACAATGCGGGAACCCACCGGGGGGGAGTGTACAAAAACCTGGCCCAAGCTCAATACATTTTCAAACATTTTTCCTTTCTTTAATAGATTTTCAACTTTATCGCTAAAGCATAAGGTTCAAAGTTGATTGGGAAAATTTGACAGTTTCGGGTAGCTTGATGTGCTGGCGTCTGTACAAGCGTAGCAGTTAGTAAATCAGGTGGATGGAGTAAGGTGTTAAAACTATCTAGTAACTAGCAGCGCATCGCGGTTTCCCCGCATAAGTGTCGATTCCGTGGGAATATCGGGATAAAAACTATCCTATGTCCTTCCCCGGGATGCAATCTATCTCTTTGCCAAATTTTATCGAAATCCGTTCAGTGGTTTAGGCGTGAAAAGGTAAACTACAGACAGACAGACAGAGTTACTTTCGAATTTATAATATTATAGTATGGAATAATTTATATGGTACTTACATGTGGTGCATATCTCTGCAGGAGCGGTCGGTACCCGTGTCCGAAGGTCGCTATCATCCCCGGCTCGTCATCCCGGTGTGGTTGGAGGGGGATGATCACTTGGACCTGTGGGGATGGTTGGAAATTATATTTCTATTACTCAGGGGGCTGTCCATTTATTACGTAAGACAATTTTGACCATTTTCTGACCCCAATCTTCATCTGCCTAGTCTTTTCCCAACTATGTTGGAGTCGGCTTCCAGTCTAACCGGATGCAGCTGAATACCAGTATTTTACACGGAGCGACTGCCTATCTGACCTCCACAACCCAGTTACTAGGTAATACGATACCCCTTGCTAAGACTGGTTGTCACACTTTCGGGCTTCTGACTACCCGTAACGACTGTCAAAGATCTACGAATGACAGCCGGGACCAACAGCTTAACGTGCTTACCGAGGCACGGAAGCTTCTTGATATGTAAATATCGAGACCCTTTCGTGCCTCGTCACCGTGCCTGTCACCCATCCACAGACCAACCGCGGCAAGCGTAGCTTAACCTGATCGATCGACCTGTGCGGATGATATTATTTAGCTAAGGGCCCACCCCCGCCTTTCTGACCCCTACGTAAGGAAAAATAAGACTTGGATGAACCCGCGCCACGCCTTTTAATCTTACATAAGATCAGTGTCTACCAAAATTGCAAAGAAAAAGTAGCAAAAAAATTAAAATCTTATATTTTTCGGGTACTTTTGTGATCTTATGTAAGAACAATCTAGACCCCTCCGACCACAACGTAAGAAAATAAGACTCGTTTGCACCACCTCCCCTCTCAAATCATCTTTTTTTTTTATTATTGAAAATCATCAAATAACCCCTCCCACTTTGGGTGGAGCAGAAGGGAGTGTCAGACTCTTACTGACTAAAACCCACCCGTGTTCCTTCCTTAGCCCTTTATGTTCCGGGCCAGCGGTAACCCTTTCGGACAATCCCGCTGGCCCGGCAGGCTTCGGCCCTGACGGGCCCCATCGGTCCCTTAAATCGTCTTACGTTCAAACTCAAACTCAAAGCATTTATTTCAATTAAACCATTTACAGGCACTTTTGAATTGTCAAGAAGTCGGTCAGTCAGAAAATATGAAGCTAGTTGCCCGTTATAAATGAACAGCCCCCAGGGTTACAGAGCGTCTGAGGCATGCTGTATACTTGTTCGGGTCGGCACATTCGGTTCGGCAATATTTGTTAAACAACAAAGCCCAAGCAAGTACCTACAATTCGCAGATTAGTTTTAATTAAGAAGTTTCAGAAACAGTGTGGAAAATTCCTCATCAGTCATCCAACATTGAAACAGAAGGATCCTACGACCAGACTGCGACAAAACTTAGTGGTTGTAATGGCGATCATATCACTTGGTTTTAATAGGCTTTTATATTTAATTTATCCTTTTTGTCTACGCTATTGCTTGACCAATCGTCAACGCTTAAAATCACGTCATGTCTGCGGCGCATCGGTTGACAAAGCTTTAAATAACTAAAAATAATAAGTAATATTTATACTCACGTCTTCTTCATAAGGTCTGAAGACAGTAAGCGGTCGTAGCGTCGCGGCGTCGGCCACGATGATGCAACCCCACGCTGTGCCGATGTACAGCTCGCCTCGGAGAGCACACAGCGCTGTCACCTGAGAAAAATACCATCTATATAATATAAGGTCCCATTAAAATAGATGGACAAACTTTTAGAAATCATTCAGACCACCAAAATAAGGACGACGTTATAAAAATACAGTGTAAACTCTTTATAACGAAACTCAAGGGACTGAGCATTTTTTTGTCGTTATAGAGAGTTATCGTTATATGGAGTGAACAAAAATATCACACAAACTTTTTCGTCAACACTAATCGCTTTCCGTTTACTGGCCAAAGTAGGTTTACAACTGATAATACGATAGGTACCCAGTATGCTTGGTCGAAGACCATCACTTCCGAGAAAACAATGCGTCATAGTTCAAGGCAATTAAGGATAACAAAAGCTAGACCGACCTCGGATGTTTTGGAGCTTCAAAGTCTTTTGTTACCTCATAACATAACATAAACAATAATACCGATAATAAATATTTACTGTCTAAAAATATGAACACATTTCTTCGTAATAGAGAATGGCATATCGCTATAAAGAGTGTTTCAATATGTGGGTTTTAACGCAAACCAACCAAGTTGGGCTCACTTCAACGTTACAGGGAGTTCATTGTTATAAAGGATAACGTTATAAAGAGTTTACACTGTATATAAGAAAAACGCATAGATACTTCCAAGAAAAATAATTAGCTAACGAAAATACACTAATGTGCCGGCAATTTATTATTTTAGGTCAAAAAAAATAATTTTAATCAGTGATAATTTTTTGCTTTTAGTTAGACGTACTGAGCGCTGTGTTAAAATTTGTCCATCTATTTTAATGGGACCCTGTATATAAAATTCAAAGTCCTGACTGACTGATATATCAACGCACAGCCTAAACCGCTGGTCCTAGAGACATGAAATTTGGAGGGTGTGTTTTTTGTGTAGAGCAGGTATCCACTAAGAAAGGGTTTTTCGAAATTCCACCCCTAAGAGGGTGAATGGGGGAGGGTGAAATTTCACGTGGGCGGAGTCGCGGGCAGAAGCTAGTTACAAATAAAATAATTTACTGCATAAGTGTAGTTTGAGTAGTACAAAAATTGTTCCTAACAAAACGTGACGCTTTTAACGATACCTCGTTTGTAAAAATACGACGAGTACTTTAGGAGCTGTGAGGGAACAGATCAACATACATACATAGCCTGTTAAAATCATAACCCTCCTTTTGCTTTGCTGTATTCGGGTAAAAAGGTTAATCAATAATCGGTTCTACCAAAATCGTAGTATAAATGACTAATTTTCACCGATTCATCTAATTTTCGTCAGTGGTTTGTCAAATACAAGGATAAAGGCGACTGCCTATGTACTCCTTGGTAAGACTGATGAAGACAATCTGCCTAGCCTTTTCCCAACTATGTAGGGGTCAGCTTCCAGTCTAACCGGATACCGCTGAAGACCTGCATTTTACATGGAGCGACTGCCTATCTGACCTCCACAACCCAGTTACCGGGTAATACTAACCGGGTAATACCCCTTGGTAACATTGGTTGTCAGACTTTCGGGCTTCTGACGACCCGTAACGACTGTCAAAGATCCACGAATGACAGCCGGGACCAAAGGCTCGGTATGTAAAGATGGTCACCCATCCACGGACCAAACGCGGCAAGCGTAGCTTAACCTGATCGATCGAACCGTGCGGCTGATATTACTTAGTCAGAAGCCCCTCATCACTACAAGTATCATATTATTTTAATTATTGTGAATTTAAGACGATGTGGGTAATATATTTTATTCATTTTATCTATTTTTATTATTCTCTGCGTGGTCTGGCAGTTTGAGTAATTTATGTGGCCTACCCAAATGTCCTTTCTTTGGTATTGTTCGTCGAATCGTTGAGCTCTAGTTTTGAGTTGAGCTGCACGATTTTTGACAAATGCGTGCACTGACTGGACAGGTCCTCTCAATCTGTGTGGTTTTTTCCTCAAAAGACCATCTCAGACATCGACCTACATGGTCTTCATATAACCTGACCAAGATTATGTCTGGACTTTAAAAGAGACTATGACCTCTGAGTTTGTTTCGGCCTTTCTTCTCAGAGTAGTCAGATAGGAAACGCCGACCTCATCTAGTTTAAAAAAATATATGATTGACGTGTAAAAGTGTTTGTGCAAACCTACTTACAGAAATAAAATCATTTACCATTATCATTTATCACTGATGAAGACACTATGATGGTAGTAACTCACCCTGCATTTGTCTTCAGTAAGATGTTCATCCAAGGCGATGGACTGCAGACTTTCAGAACAAGGCACCAGCTTGCTGCAGTCCAGACGAGCGCACTGCTTTTTTGTGCGAACTGACCACTGGTAGACGCATACTCCTAGGGAAAGAATGGGGATGTTAGAATCCATACTAATACATATTATAAATGTAAAAGTGTGTCTGTTACCTCTTCACGCTTAAACCGCTGAACCGATTTAGATGAAATTTGATATAGAGATAGTTTGACTCCCGAGAAAGGTTTTTATCCCGATATTCCCACGGGATCGCGAAACTTCTGCGGCTAAAACCGCGGAGCTAGAAATAGATAAGATTAAAACTCACCCGGATCACAATAAACAATAACAAACGGCTCGTCTTCGGGCGCGGTCATGAGCGTGACCCGCGGCTTCGCCTCCAGCACGTCCGCACCGCACACGCCGCTCACGTTCACTGCGTATGAGTACAACCCGTCCCCGCCCGCCCAAACCTCCCAACTGTGGAGTGGGGATAAACATAACAAAGTGGTGATTAGTGAATGAATGGTGATTAATGAATAAAGTGGTGATTAGTGAGTGATGTAGTGATTTGTGAATGAAGTAGTGATTACTGGGAAAAGTGAACCATTTACAGGCACTTTTGAATTGTCAAGAAGTCGGTCAGTCAGAAAATATGAAGCTAGTTGCCCATTCCAAAGCGTAGGTACCTATGGAGAAGAACGGGCAAGAAACTCTATGGACACTCTTTTTAAATTATATTTTACAAAAATATTAATTACATCATTAATTTTGATTTTAAAATTATGTATATAATGTGAGAACGATGTAAAAAATTAAGAAAGACGTACGCGTTAAAAGCGTCCAGAGTACAACAAATAGTACTTAACAAACAACAACCCAAAAGTAAAATAATTGAAAATAAGTCGAGGCAGCCAAGTGATGACCAGCCCCAACTGACGGCCATGATTCCCAACCCTCTTACTCACCCATGCGGCGAAGGTACGGCTGCTAAACAACACAGCTCAGTCGCAGTGCCCAGCTCAGTCAGTACGAAGCTGCCTTCAGCTTCCGGACGACGAGAGGTCACTAGGAATAGCCTGGAATCAATGATAACGAAAATGTCTATGGCATTAAGTTCGCCTCTTTACATGTATGTGCTTGAAGTATTAAATAAATAACTGGAATATAAAATCCTCCTGGTGTGTGTACATACCTGCCGCAGCTAAGCGCGACTGCCACCCGCTGCAGGCGCGGCAGCCCCTGCAGCGCCGCCTCCTGGTGTGTGTACATACCTGCCGCAGCTAAGCGCGACTGCCACCCGCTGCAGGCGCGGCAGCCCCTGCAGCGCCGCCTCCTGGTGTGTGTACATACCTGCCGCAGCTAAGCGCGACTGCCACCCGCTGCAGGCGCGGCAGCTCCTGCAGCGCCGCCTCCTGGTGTGTGTACATACCTGCCGCAGCTAAGCGCGACTGCCACCCGCTGCAGGCGCGGCAGCCCCTGCAGCGCCGCCTCCTGGTGTGTGTACACTCGACCCATCTAATTAGTTTACATTTTATATGTGTGGGTGAAGTCATAGTTATGCACACAAACACTAAATAATACGAGCGAGCTCTGTTTTTATTAGTGTGCGTATGGCATACCAATTACCATATACCAATATAATAGTAATCATTCACTTATGTTTCTTAATGAGATATAATATTTCGCATGATATTACTATAGTAACCTTGGCACAATGGCTATAGTCTTTGGTCAGGGAACGAGAAGTCGTAAGTTCAAACCTTGGGTGCAGCGATATATTCTTTTTGTATTCATTATTTTGTTAAAACATTGCTTAAAGTTGAATTTATCACGATTCGATCCCGTTCATGGACGAGTAATGAAGTTTGCAACGTTTGAGACGACCACGGAACTCTCAGGCTATTTTATTTTGACTGTTAAGAAAATAACTACCCACAATTTAAAAAAAATTGTTTTCAAACACCTTAATTTATAAAAAAAATGCGTTCTTAGTTGTCAATCTACGAGTATTTGCATTACTGAGTTTATTGATTACTACCTACTCATATTTGTGTGCGGATTTATTTATGTGGATCCAACCATGCAACATTTATCAATGTTGAAAAAGGCAGAAATTGTTGTTTTGCATGAGCAAAACATATCTATAAGTGAAATTGGAAAGCGCTTAATGATATCGGTGAGTAACAGTTAGATATTACGTTACTTCAACTTAACTAACTCATCTCACCTTTCAATGTTTATTAGGAATAAATTAATGTAACTTATCTGCAATACCTACCATAGTTTAATAATAATATAATATTATCATAAAATGTATTACAGTTTTTTTTTTATCATAAGATGATTATGATAGAATTAAGTTGGTCTAGCCAATTTTTGTCTCACTACGGCCCGGGCCTTTAGACGGATTTAAAAAAAGGCCTTCGAATAACGTAAATAAAAATAGATTATTACCTATATTTATTATAATGTAAGTGTGTATTTAAGACATATTATTACTTTATTTTAACTGGTATGCATATGTATTGTATAGTATAACATAAATAATATTAATTAGGTATATATATAAGTAAATAAAGTATATTATATATACTTCACACTAATATTATATAGGCGAAAATTTGTGAGTGTGTGTGTGTGTTTGTATGTTTGTTACTTCTTCACGCTTAAACGGCTGGACCAATTTTGATAAAATTTCTTATGGAGGTAGCTGACACTGTGAATTAACATATTATCCCGATATTCCCACGGGATCGACATTTACGCGGGTGAAACCGCGGGGCGCAGCTAGTAGTATATAACAAATATAGTCTATATATTTATTTAATAATAGCTATTACTATAAGTATATTAAATACTGTTTTGTTTGTATCCACAGAGGAGAAGCGTGCAGTAATGGGTCCGCCGATATGCGGATTCTGGAGACGTAGAACATCTTCGACGTGGGCCAAAACCAAAGGCAAATTCATCGGCTCGACACCACGACATCGTAGCAAGGCACAAGGCTGATCCCTTCTTGTCCACCCACGTAACAGCAACAGCACACAATGTGTGCTTACAAACTGTGAGAAATCATCTTCATGCAGCTGGTTTACGTTGTAGTAAGCCAGCGCGGAAGATTTTACTGTCCACTGCGCACCGACAAAACCGACTACAGTTTGCTAGGTCATTCGTCAATTTTGATTGGGAGAACAATGTGGTGATTTTTAGCGACGAAAAATCGTTTAAGTCGGATAAGGATGGGCGTAAAATATTGTGTTACTTCCACCTGGGAGTCGCTACGTGGAAGTAATATATGCGCGAATATGGTTAACAGCATGAGCAGAAGGTTACAAGAAGTAATAGAAAACAAAGTTTTGCCGACCCATTATTAGTCGAATTTGTTTTAATTAGTAGACGAATATGAACCTTATTTTTACGCAAATAATGTTCATATTTGTTAAGCGAATGTGAACCAATACAAACCTTAGCAATGGTTAGGTATATATGTTGGCGTAATCCTGTTTTTTAAACATCAACTCGTATTATTAAAGTCTGGTGAAGTGATGTTATTGTTATGCACTTAGAAGTTGTCATAATTTCTTACTATTTAACATGTTAATTCACTTCACCTATAATATTACTTTGATTCAATTTATATACCTACCTACCTACTTTGACAAATTATTTACGTCCATCCTTAACCAACAAAAAACTTTGTCTTTGTCAAAAAATCTGGTAAACAACAGTTTTTACTCATTCGAACGTCTAGTATGAATAGCTATAGAATATGTGAAATCATTGTATCGGCCACACAAGTTTTTTTTGCTAACATACAGCCCACTCCGAATTGAACCTTAAAACAACCATTGTAAGGAAGGAACATATTGGAAGAAACGAGTGGGATCATTACCAAACCAATACCAAATAATAATATGTTTACATAATAAAAAAATCAAATTAATTTAATGCTTTTATTTAATTTACCTTTCTACTTTTTTGCTTGAGTGATTTTATTGGCCACAAAATTAATTTAATAAAAAACAAAAAGTAAAAAACAGCAAAACAAAAACCCTCAGCTGGGATCGAACTCACGTCAACGAGCTTACATCAGTAGCTATCGCAGGCGCTTACACCAATTAGCTAAGAGAACTATGTTATATTGGTCTAAAATGTTGGGTCCAATTCATTGTGAACCCGTTTATTTTATCTCTAACCTTGAATGTATCATACGTATATGCACACAATAATAATGACAGTTACCGATGTTTGCGTGATGTAAACTAATTAGCTTTGCCGATTGTACATACCTGCCGCAGCTAAGCGCGACTGCCACCCGCTGCAGGCGCGGCAGCCCCTGCAGCGCCGCCTCCTGGTGTGTGTACATACCTGCCGCAGCTAAGCGCGACTGCCACCCGCTGCAGGCGCGGCAGCCCCTGCAGCGCCGCCTCCTGGTGTGTGTACATACCTGCCGCAGCTAAGCGCGACTGCCACCCGCTGCAGGCGCGGCAGCCCCTGCAGCGCCGCCTCCTGGTGTGTGTACATACCTGCCGCAGCTAAGCGCGACTGCCACCCGCTGCAGGCGCGGCAGCCCCTGCAGCGCCGCCTCCTGGTGTGTGTACATACCTGCCGCAGCTAAGCGCGACTGCCACCCGCTGCAGGCGCGGCAGCCCCTGCAGCGCCGCCTCCTGGTGTGTGTACATACCTGCCGCAGCTAAGCGCGACTGCCACCCGTTGCAGGCGCGGCAGCCCCTGCAGCGCCGCCTCCTGGTGTGTGTTCATACCTGCCGCAGCTAAGCGCGACTGCCACCCGCTGCAGGCGCGGCAGCCCCTGCAGCGCCGCCTCCTGGTGTGTGTACATACCTGCCGCAGCTAAGCGCGACTGCCACCCGCTGCAGGCGCGGCAGCCCCTGCAGCGCCGCCTCCTGGTGTGTGTACATACCTGCCGCAGCTAAGCGCGACTGCCACCCGCTGCAGGCGCGGCAGCCCCTGCAGCGCCGCCTCCTGGTGTGTGTACATACCTGCCGCAGCTAAGCGCGACTGCCACCCGCTGCAGGCGCGGCAGCCCCTGCAGCGCCGCCTCCTGGTGTGTGTACATACCTGCCGCAGCTAAGCGCGACTGCCACCCGCTGCAGGCGCGGCAGCCCCTGCAGCGCCGCCTCCTGGTGTGTGTACATACCTGCCGCAGCTAAGCGCGACTGCCACCCGCTGCAGGCGCGGCAGCCCCTGCAGCGCCGCCTCCTGGTGTGTGTACATACCTGTCGCAGCTAAGCGCGACTGCCACCCGCTGCAGGCGCGGCAGCCCCTGCAGCGCCGCCTCCTGGTGTGTGTACATACCTGCCGCAGCTAAGCGCGACTGCCACCCGCTGCAGGCGCGGCAGCCCCTGCAGCGCCGCCTCCTGGTGTGTGTACATACCTGCCGCAGCTAAGCGCGACTGCCACCCGCTGCAGGCGCGGCAGCCCCTGCAGCGCCGCCTCCTGGTGTGTGTACATACCTGCCGCAGCTAAGCGCGACTGCCACCCGCTGCAGGCGCGGCAGCCCCTGCAGCGCCGCCTCCTGGTGTGTGTACATACCTGCCGCAGCTAAGCGCGACTGCCACCCGCTGCAGGCGCGGCAGCCCCTGCAGCGCCGCCTCCTGGTGTGTGTACATACCTGCCGCAGCTAAGCGCGACTGCCACCCGCTGCAGGCGCGGCAGCCCCTGCAGCGCCGCCTCCTGGTGTGTGTACATACCTGCCGCAGCTAAGCGCGACTGCCACCCGCTGCAGGCGCGGCAGCCCCTGCAGCGCCGCCTCCTGGTGTGTGTACATACCTGCCGCAGCTAAGCGCGACTGCCACCCGCTGCAGGCGCGGCAGCCCCTGCAGCGCCGCCTCCTGGTGTGTGTACATACCTGCCGCAGCTAAGCGCGACTGCCACCCGCTGCAGGCGCGGCAGCCCCTGCAGCGCCGCCTCCTGGTGTGTGTACATACCTGCCGCAGCTAAGCGCGACTGCCACCCGCTGCAGGCGCGGCAGCCCCTGCAGCGCCGCCTCCTGGTGTGTGTACATACCTGCCGCAGCTAAGCGCGACTGCCACCCGCTGCAGGCGCGGCAGCCCCTGCAGCGCCGCCTCCTGGTGTGTGTACATACCTGCCGCAGCTAAGCGCGACTGCCACCCGCTGCAGGCGCGGCAGCCCCTGCAGCGCCGCCTCCTGGTGTGTGTACATACCTGCCGCAGCTAAGCGCGACTGCCACCCGCTGCAGGCGCGGCAGCCCCTGCAGCGCCGCCTCCTGGTGTGTGTACATACCTGCCGCAGCTAAGCGCGACTGCCACCCGCTGCAGGCGCGGCAGCCCCTGCAGCGCCGCCTCCTGGTGTGTGTACATACCTGCCGCAGCTAAGCGCGACTGCCACCCGCTGCAGGCGCGGCAGCCCCTGCAGCGCCGCCTCCTGGTGTGTGTACATACCTGCCGCAGCTAAGCGCGACTGCCACCCGCTGCAGGCGCGGCAGCCCCTGCAGCGCCGCCTCCTGGTGTGTGTACATACCTGCCGCAGCTAAGCGCGACTGCCACCCGCTGCAGGCGCGGCAGCCCCTGCAGCGCCGCCTCCTGGTGTGTGTACATACCTGCCGCAGCTAAGCGCGACTGCCACCCGCTGCAGGCGCGGCAGCCCCTGCAGCGCCGCCTCCTGGTGTGTGTACATACCTGCCGCAGCTAAGCGCGACTGCCACCCGCTGCAGGCGCGGCAGCCCCTGCAGCGCCGCCTCCTGGTGTGTGTACATACCTGCCGCAGCTAAGCGCGACTGCCACCCGCTGCAGGCGCGGCAGCCCCTGCAGCGCCGCCTCCTGGTGTGTGTACATACCTGCCGCAGCTAAGCGCGACTGCCACCCGCTGCAGGCGCGGCAGCCCCTGCAGCGCCGCCACTGAGGACGGAGCGCCTCCCACCGCCTCCTGCACGCGCACGCACCAGATCAGGGCGCAGCTCGATGCGCTGCAAATATTATAAGCTTTAATACACGGTAAATAAGGGCTATGTTCGAGTAACCAGTAAGAGACTTAGTCGACCTATCTTAAAACATACATGTCAGGAAAATCGGGTTAGGTAATTATTGTTTTAGACCACCTTTTTTTCGAGTCTATAACAGACCATTAATTTCTGACCGCAATGGCTCATAGACATATTCCTTAGAAGCTAACTTATTTGAAGTATAAAACACAGTCAGACAGAGAGAGAGAGAAATATAGAGGGAGAGAGAGATAGAAAGAGAAAGGGAGAGAGAAAGAGAGAGAAAATAAATAATAATTTATTTGTACATTATGGATTGCAATAAACGATTTGAGATTTGATTTGAAATAGAGTGGGAGAGAGATAGACAGAAAGAGGGTGGGAGAGGAAAGAGAGAAAGACAAAGAGAGCTGGAGAGAGGGAGAGATAGAGAATGAAAGAGAGAGAGGGAGAGGGAAAGGGAAAGAGAGAGAGAACAGATGCGTCAGAGTCAGTCTAAGTCTATACAGTTTTCTATTAACCTTCGATATAACATTATCTGTCATAGCACTGATACTCACGAGTACACAGAGATCCTGCCGACTGAGTCGCCGAGCCACATCTTGTTGCCAACGCGACAGATTGCCGTCACCATCACGGGATCCGCTTTGTCTAAACAGGGAAAATGCATTCACGTATTATTCAGTAATTTTTAGAGATTGCAGTTTGTTTGCAGGCTAAATAATTACAGCTGTCGAGGTCGGTCCATGGATGGGTGACCATGCTTAACATACCGCGACCGCTCTGTGCTTCGGAAAGCACGCTAAGCCGTTGGTCCCGGTTGTCATTCGTGGATCTTTGACAGTCGTTACAGGGCGTCAGAAGCCCGAAAGTTTGACAACCAGTCTCGCAAAGGGGTATTGCGTCGTCCAGTAACTGAGTTGTGGAGGTGTAGGTCATGCTGGTATTCAGCTACATCCGGTTACAATGCGTGCCACGAAAGATGAGACTTGACCCCGCCTCCCCCGCTCTTTCCGCCGCCCCTATGACGTCCGGTCCCGTCCCGCACTCAGACCTCATACCGCTAAAGATACCTAAAATCGTGTTCTGCGCAAGTCAAACCACGTGGTGTGTCAAGTCTCATCTTTCGTGGCACGCATTGTACATTGGAAGCCGATCCCGAGATAGTTAGAAAAGGAGAAAAGAAAGAAAATTAGTTTATTCTGGACAAACAAAAACGCACATTGCAAATAAAAAAACAGCATGTGTGCAATTCACACGTGGTAGAAGTGAATCCTTCAAAAACACTGTATAATGCTTCCCATCTCATTTTCTCTACATGTCTCTTTTTACTGTCGCTTTTTCGTTTCATAAACTTTCAAATCACAACGATGCTAAAGAACATCCATCCATCCATCCATCCACATCCACACATCAATTAAATGTGATGTCATTTGTACTAAAAAAAAACAAAAACACTGTATAATGCTTCCTATCTCATTTTCTCCCACGTTAAATCTCATATGTCTCTTTTTACTGTTGCTTTTTCGTTTCATAAAATTTCAAATCACAACGATGCTAAATGCTATCACTTCAAAAAAAAAAAGAAGACAGAAGAACACAGGCCGAAGATGATCACGGGGACTTACCCGTCAGTACCCTAACGGTGTGATGGTGCGTGAAGCTGGTGGCGGTAGCTAGCAGAGTGTGAGCTCGCTCCGGCTCCCCTCCTCCGTACCACACCTCCCAGCCTGGCACTCCTTCCTCTGTGAAAGAAAAACCATCGTTATAACTTTTACTGTCATGTTATATTGCGTGCATATACGTGTTCTGACTGGCCATGTCCACTTAAGGCGAAAGCGCCAGGGTAGCCCACGAAATTCAATTTTTTTTACGTTTTTTGCAATTTGCTGGTCTGTATTAAGTTGTACTTTGATTGCAAAAAACGTAAAAAAAATTGAATTTCGTGGGCTACCCTGGCGCTTTCGCCTTGACGTGGGAAAAAAATGAGATAGGAAGCATTATACAGTGTTTTTGAAGGTTTCACTTCTACCACGTGTGAATTGCACACATGCTGTTTTTTACTATAATTTTGCCAGTTATTACACGAAGCTATTCCTGTAAAGTTTATATTCACTATGGATTACAACATACCACTAACTCCCATCACACTGCACGCTGCAGCCGCCGTGGCAGTCCGTGCAGCCGCCGCGTCTGCCAGCGCGCAGTACTCGGGCGCTGCAGCCACGCTGACTAGCGCTGCCGCCGATGGTCGCAGCTCCGGTGAGCCTGACCAGCAGCGACGCATAGTTTCCAACACGCAGCAGGGAAACTCTAGGTCCTGGAGGGGAGAGACAGACTTTGAAAAAAACCGACCAAGAGCGTGTCGGGCCACGCTCAGTGTAGGGTTCCGTAGTTTCCCATCCATCACAATAAGTGTTCCCACTTATGAGTTTAAAAGTGGGTATCCATTATGTTCGCGTAATAATCGTAGTCGATCATAGATCTTAAAATATTGGGATTCGATTTTAATAATTCTTTTATTGTTTTTGTTTGAAAAAAGATACGTTCAGGATAATAAAATATGTAAACGAAGTTAAAAAAATGCTTGCATATATGATTATACTACAAACTTAGTCCAGAAATTATTTTGTACAACTTTTTGACTATTTTGTACAAAAACTGTTGTTTCCATCAAGTTCCTAGAAAGTCCTTATAAAGTTCTACTTTTCAGATTTTTTTCATATTTTCTAAACTTATGGTTCAAAAGTTAGAGGGGGGGGGGGGGGGGCACATTGTTTTTTACTTTTGGAGCGATTATTAAGGGTTCCTAGTTGACTACGGAACCCTAAAAAACAAACTTTTATCTAGCATACTTTGGCGGTGGGATCTTCGCTTTAAAAAGAAAGAAAGAAAAGAAACTAAACAAAAGAAATAATATAATTTTATTAAGCATGCGCTTATACACACGATAAACAGGGTGGCGGCAATAATTGCAAAAAAATCTGCTGACGTAATACTTGAAAGACCTCTTACAGCCCAATTACTCTGGAAGAGTAAAGGCCTGAGTCTCGCCAGTGGGAACACTACACGCTGATATGCTTACGCTACACCCTCGGATATGAGTACTCACCCTGGGTGACAACGAAGGCCGGCCTCCTTCTAGTACAGCTTCCTTCACCGCCTCGTGGCCTTCAAACGGCTGTCGGACTGTCACTATCTCGTATAACAGCATACCGTACGAGAAACAGTCCACCTGAACACAATAACAATAGGATTAGATTTATCATCAGCATTTCAGCCGATAGACGTCCACTGCTGGCCACAGGCCTCCCCCAAGCACCTCCACTTCAAAGTCAAAGTCAAATCATTTATTTCAAACTAGCGACCCGCCCCGGCTTCGCACGGAAACATTATTATTATTATACATATAAACCTTCCTCTTGAATCACTCTATCTATTAAAAAAAACTGCATCAACATCCGTTGCGTAGTTTCAAAGATTTAAGCATACAAAGGGACATAGGGACAGAGAAAGCGACTTTGTTTTATACTATGTAGTGATAGGCACATTAAAGGCACTTTTGAACGTCAAAATTTACAGTAAAATTGAATTGATTCTAGTCGCCCCTTCCAAAAGATAGTTTTCGTATGGAGAAGAATGGGCAAGAAACTCCACCGTTACTCTTTTAAAATGTTTTACAAGGTTTTGTATACATAATATAATTATATGTGAAGACGATGCACCTAGAATAAAAGTCTACCCCAAAAAAATAATAAAAAGAATTAAAAATTAAGCAATTACAGGTAAATCAATTATGTGATAGATATATGGTGCTCACATATTTACAAATTATTTACAAATATTGGAAAAGTAGATGACCTTTCTAGAACCCTAACAAGTGTGTGAGTTACTTCGACCGTTTCTGTGCTACAGATATTCTATTTGACGAAGTCCGTTCGGCTTTGATTGTAGTAGTGACGTATCCCGACAAGCGCGCTCCCACAGCGGCTGCCCCTTGCTGCCGTCGCATGAGGCTATTTCCGCGAATGTGTACCGTTTTACTTCACCCATTGTTGAGTCTCTGTTGATCACAATGTGCATGTGCACGCTTCACAACATTCATAGCCAAACGGACTTCGTGACATAGAACATCTGTACTCGCATCAAAGTTTTTATAAATTTAACGGGTTCCTGCGGCCTAAAACCCGACTACTGAAAAGGACGAATCAAAAAAGTACCTTCCCGTGGTCGCATGCCGCTGTACTAACATATATAACAGGGTGTGGCGTAAGTAGTGGTCCACCGTTCAGGATTCGATGAACCAGATAATTAACTATAACAATTAAAAATTTAAACCATTTATACCCAAGGGTTCCGAAAATATTTCCTTTTTGTCTTTTATTTACGAAATTTCTACCTTTTATTACAAATTTGGTTGTAGTTTCAACAAAAGTCATTATTATTTGATTTTGACTTCTGTTAATTACTGCTGAATACTAGAGCTACCATGACAAATTATGATTTTTTATGTAAATTCAGCTCTTTTGAAGAAAAAATTGGTTCTTCTCTAATTTTAACCCAAATTTTTAACACACCATCAAGTTCAAGAGCGATTTTTGTAAAAAAAACGTACCACATTGTCAGTGCCCATGTATTTAATAATATGCCTACTAAATGCCGATTTCAAAATGATATCATTATAACAGATCCAATAATTAAACAAAAAGATATTCAATTTTAATTGAAGAAAAGAAGATTTTCATTAAACTAAATTTTTTAAACTTTATTGCGTTAATACTTACGATATTTGCTAAAAAATGCACTACAGTGTCAATGCCCATTTGTTTTAAAAAAAAACTACTATAACAGAGTTATGTAGACCTAACTTGTTACTTCAGGAACAAAGAATTAAAAAAAAAACCAATCACTTTATTTATCATTTATTATTAATCTTTGTCATGATTACAATCATTAAAATTAAACGAAATGTTCAAAATGGCCCCCATTCGCACACGCATACACGCTCTGCAACGTCGAATAAACGACCGTTTAAGTCGTCGGGCAAACCCGCTTTCGTTGACTTCTCTAGCTGCTGCCTGGATTCTAGTCCTCAATTGGTCAATACTTGTGATTTCTTTGCTATAGACTTTTTCTTTTAGGCAACCCCAATAAAAGAAATCTAGGTGATTTAGATCTGGCGAGCGTGGTGGCCACAATATTGGACCTAAGCGCCCAATCCACCTATTTGGATACGCTGTATCAAGGTGCTCTCGTACTCTAACAGCATAGTGAGCGGGACAGCCATCGTTCTGCAGCCACATGTCTTCTTGGACTTCAGGAACGACACCTTCCAGAAGCAAGGGCAAGTCAATTTGCAAAAAACTTAAATATCTTTCTGCATTTAATGTTTCTGGCAGCTCGTGTGGACCGATTATCTGTCCGTTAATAAAACCGGTCCAAAGGTTTATTTTAAATTGATACTGTGATCTGTCTTGCATTATGAGATGCGGGTTTTCTAGCTGCCAGTTATGCAAATTGTGTAGATTTAAATATCCATCTTTTTTGCAGGATGACTCGTCGCTCCATAGTATTTTATTAAAAAACTGCGGGTCTTCTCTTATTCTGCGTAGCATTACTCTACAAAATGTTACTCTCAAGTGATAATCTCTTGGTAGCAATGACTGTACCCTTTGATAGTGGTATGTGTACAGTTCATGTCTTTTGAGTATTCGATGTACAGATCTAGTTGATATGCCAGTTCTGCGACTTAAGACACGGATTGATGTTGAAGGATCTTCTGTAACTAAATTCATTACCTCTTCATCGTTGTGTCGTCGCGGTCGTCCTTCACCTGCACCGCCTACGCCTGTGCCGGGTATCCTTCCCTCGGTGTATGCGTTATGCACTCTCCCAAAAACTCGGTGGTCTGGATGTCTTCGATCGGGATATCTCTCCCGATAAAGACGAGCTGCTTCTCTACCGACACCTCTGCATTCGCCATAAATAAAATGCATGTCAGCATATTCGCGCGGTGTGTACTGAGGCATTTTTTAATTGTCACTTGTGACCCAAGTTAGATTGTATCCGTTTTTTAAGTTTTAATACGTTTTGTAATAGTATTAACGCAATAAAGTTTAAAAAAGTAGTTTAATGAAAATCTTCTTTTCTTCAATTAAAATTGAATATCTTTTTGTTAAATTATGGGATCTGTTATAATGATATCATTTTGAAATCAGCATTTAGTAGGCATATTATTAAATACATGGGCACTGACAATGTGGTACGTTTTTTTTACAAAAATCGCTCTTGAACTTGATGGTGTGTTAAAAATTTGGGTTAAAATTACAGAAGAACCAACTTTTTCTTCAAAAGAGCTGAATTTACATAAAAAATCATAATTTGACATGATAGCTCCAGTATTCAGCAGTAATTAACAGAAGTCAAAATGAAAGAATAATGACTTTTGTTGAAACTACAACCAAATTTGTAATAAAAGGTAGAAATTTCGTAAATAAAAGACAAAAAGAAAATATTTTCGGAACCCTTGGGTATAAATGGTTTAAATTTTTAATTGTTATAGTTAATTATCTGGTTCATCGAATCCTGAACGGTGGACCACTACTTACGCCACACCCTGTATAGAGGCTATTGCATACAAAATAAAGGGAAACACTAACGACAGATGGTTCTGACCATTCTGACTAACATTTTGACGTGACAGCGTCTAATAAATCGATGAAGCTGGTTGCACTCACGAAAAAACATGACTCATGTAGCGTTACCTCGCGGCCTCGCTCTGTAGCGTTCCATGGCGGCTTGAAGTGCAAGCGAATATTAACAAATGCAATGCAACTATTCCATCAGTATTATCTTATGACGTTGTCACGTTCAACTATCGTCAGTAAACCGACTTTACAGACAACCGATTTTTTGTCTTACTACTGGCTGCACCCCACAGTTTCACCTGCATAAGTTTCGACCCCGTGGGAATATCGGGATAAAAAGTAGCCTATATGTTAATCCAGTGTGTCAGCCACCTCAATAGCAAATATTGTTAAAAATGGTCCAGCCGTTTGAGCGTAAAGAAGTAACAAACATAAACACACACACACACACTCACAAACCTTCACCTTTATAAAATTAGTGTGATTATTGTACAGACGTAATCACATCAAGCTACGCGAAACTGTCAAAGTTTCTCAATCAACTTTGAACCTAATGCTTTAGCGATAAAGTTGAAAATCTATTAACGAAATTTGACAGTTTTTTTTTTTATTTTTTTTATCTAAGCGTATGCTGCACTGGCTGACGTCATCACGTCAATCACCGGCTGTCGCTGAAAACCAGCGCTGGGGCTCTGTCTCGTATAGGGTCTTAGCATTATGCTGAGCGTTGGCCGTTTTGCGTAGATGTGACGCATACTTTCTCCCAAATTGTTATTTTTGCTTTTCTGTTGTTTGTGTTTTTATTTTTATACGTCATTTTTGCCGCAAATAAACGTATTTTCTTTCTTTGTTTCTAGATTGCAGTAGCTTGATGTGCTGGCGTCTGTCTGTATATCACATAAAATCAATGACAAGATGGCGCACTAACCTTCTCATTATACTCTTCTTCACCGTTATACCTCATGATCTCGGGCGCCATGAATCCTTCAGTGCCGCCGAAACCTTTGGTACCTGATGGCGGAGCGAGCCGGCTTATACCTGGAGACAAAGGCGGGTAATGGAAATGGAATAAAAAAAAAAAGTATTAATCAATCCGTTGACAATAAAGTATTAATTCAAAACTTTTGTGAATCTATACTAATATTATAAAGCTGAAGAGTTTGTTTGGTTGAACGCGCTAATCTCTGGAACTACCAGTCGGATTTGAGAAATTCTTTTTGCATTTGATAGCCCAATTCTTGAGGAAGGCTATAGGCTATTTAACATCACGCTATTACCTTTAGGAGTCGAGCAAAAAGAAAGAACGCTAAGCAAAAACGAAGTAATAGCGCGGGCAGGCGATGCGATGCGACGGGGTGGGTCGGAGTAACAAGAAATTTCACGCGGACGAAGTCGCCGGCAGAAGCTAGTCTATATAAAAAACTGGCCAATTGCGAGTCGACTCGCATATGAAGGATTCCGGCAAAATACTCCGAAAAAAACACGTTTGTTATATGGGAATGTTTAAAAAATGTAGATATAGGCACAGTAAGAAAATTAAGACACAATTTTGACGAAAAAACCAATTTGCCTATCTATTCCATCTATAAGACTTTTATATTTTAGGAATTATTATTTCAGACTGAAGAAAATACTGAAAATACCTCTTGATTTCTAAATAAAAAAACTGGCCAAGTGCGAGTCGGACTCGCACACGAAGGGTTCCGTACCACAAGGCAAAAAAGCCGAAAAACACACGTTCGTTGGGGAGCCCCCTTAAATATTTATTTTATTCTGTTTTTAGTATTTGTTGTTATAGCGGCAACAGAAATACATCAGCTGTGAAAATTTCAACTGTCTAGCTGTCACGATTCATGAGATACAGCCTGGTGACAGACAGACAGACAGACGGACAGTGGAGTCTTAGTAATAGGGTACCGTTTTTACCTTTTGGGTCCGTACCGAATTTGTTTGGGGTAGGAAAGTACAACTAAAAAGTGAAAAATAAAAACTCTTAAAAAAAAACAACCGACTTCCAAAAAACACTAGAAAGTGAAAAATAACTTTAACTTCGAAAGTCGGTGTTAAAAACGAAAATACAGAACCAACGACACCGACTTTCGAAATGGGGGTTTTCGTGAAAATTTACGACACCAGTTGGCACCACTGTGACAAGAGGTCTTCCAATATAAAATATATGATGACGTTCATCATTCGATTCATTCATTCGTTCATCATTCAGTCATGACTAAAGAAAATATAGGCTCTTTGACAGATGCCTGACGTGTCAGTGCTGCCACCTAGCGAACGTCATGTCAGAAAACCCTCATTAAAGTAATTTTTCACTTTGTAGAGTTTTTTATGGAAGTCGGTTGTATAACAGAGAAGTCCTAACTGACTGACGGACTCGGAAATATTGCAATATACTGACCGTAATCTCCTAATTTGACGTGCACGTTGAGCGGGGCTCCGCTCAGTTCATCTCCAGGTCGAGGCATCTTCCATACGAGTACGTTCTCCGACTAAAAAAAAGTGAGCCGTCACGGGACGCCTGGCAGATGTGAAACATTGCGCATGGCGACGCGTCGCCACACAGTACACAAGACTGTGACTGTATATATACACCATCATATAGCGTGGCGACGCGTCGCCACGCCAGAAATTTGTTTTACGTGCGGCTATAGATGTTTCACATCAAAAACAGTGGCACTCCGGGAGTGCCAACAGAAGTGAAAAACAAAACACACAAGAATACTTTGCCATCACTCACTGACATATCGGATGTACATTAAAACCGAGTACATCCCGAGGACAGCCGAACACATCCGAATGTAGCGCGGTGTCGGTTACGGTAACAGTGTTGAGAGTTCAATGGCTTTTTCCCATCTCAAAAAATGCCCAGCGCGCCTAAAGTTTTCACTTCAAATATGTGCAGACAGGACTAAACTAAGATTTATCTTCTGTCCTTTTCATAATGAAATTAAAAAAAAAGATGCACAGAACTTAAATTCAGTTTAGTTTGTAAACAAGGGAATCGGCGCCAATGACAAGTTCAATGAGGGTTTTCGTGAAAATTTACGACACCAGTTGGCACCACTGTGACAAGAGGTCTTCCAATATAAAATATATGATGACGTTCATCATTCGATTCATTCATTCGTTCATCATTCAGTCATGACTAAAGAAAATATAGGCTCTTTGACAGATGCCTGGACCTGACGTGTCAGTGCTGCCACCTAGCGAACGTCATTTCAGAAAACCCTCATTGAACTATATCTGGTGTTTGGCTTACCTTAAGATCCCTATACACAACCCTCCGCGCGTGTAGATACTCGAGCGCCCGCGCGACTTGCAGGGCGAGCGCCCGCGCGAGTCGAGCGCTACACCGCGACCCACACTCGCGGTAACTGCGCAGTACGCCGTCTAGAGCACCCTGTGTAAATAGACATTCCCATTGTTAGTAAGACGGCGTACAGTACCCGGCGATAAATATTGCACATCGACCTTTGGAAAGAGACAATCGGCTAATTTCGGCTTTATAGAGCGTTATCTCTGTCGCACGAAATACAAACAGTCCGGTATCTATTAGGAGATGTTAAAACAATTATGACTTGCTTCTTTTGATAATTATTTTTATTCTTTGTATAAAATCGATAGGATCGAATAGGTCGATGTGCAATATTTATCGCCGGGTACTGTATAAGGGTTTAAGAGCCAGTAACAGCGCCAAGGGAGCGGCACACACGGCCAGCAGTGGCACTACGTGCTGGTGCTTGAGCTGGCTCATTATTGATAGTTCTACTTGGTACTTACTGCTGGCGCTAGTGCTAGTAACAGCGCCAAGGGAGCGGCACACACGGCCAACAGTGGCGGTGCTTGAGCTGGCTCATTATTGATAGTTCTACTTGGTACTTACTGCTGGCGCTAGTGCCAGTAACAGCGCCAAGGGAGCGGCACACACGGCCAGCAGTGGCACTACGTGCTGGTGCTTGAGCTGGCTCATTATTGATAGTTCTATTTGGTACTTACTGCTGGCGCTAGAGCCAGTAACAGCGCCAAGGGAGCGGCACACACGGCCAGCAGTGGCACTACGTGCTGGTGCTTGAGCTGGCTCATTATTGATAGTTCTATTTGGTACTTACTGCTGGCGCTAGAGCCAGTAACAGCGCCAAGGGAGCGGCACACACGGCCAGCAGTGGCACTACGTGCTGGTGCTTGAGCTGGCTCAGTATTGATAGTTCTTGTCGGAGGCCGCAGTAGGCGCGGCAGGCGGCGGCTGTTGGTTCGCGTTCCCAGCGGGACAGGGCGGCCTGGGGAAGATAAAAAGAGTTACAGTACCCGGCGAAAAATATTGCACATCGACCTTGGTTGATTGGAGTATTTTATACAAAGAATAAAAATAATTATCAAAAGAAGCAAATCATAATTGTTTTAATAGCTCCTAATAGATACCGGACTGTTTGTATTTCGTGCGACAGAGATAACGCTCTACGAAGCCGAAAATAGCCGATTATCTCTTTCCAAAGGTCGATGTGTAATATTTATCGCCGGGTACTGTAGCATGAATTTCACGAAGGGGATCATAGTTTAAGGAAGGCCCAACAATTTCTCCAACGACACTTTACTTTGAGTTTTAGCACGTCCAGCAATGAATCGCAAGCAGTTTTAGAAACGCCATACCAACTTGAAATTGGGTTACGTTTGAGAATTATAAACTGCCTCCTAAGAAGAGTTGTCAGAATTGGACTCGGGCACTCTGTAAAAAGTTACGCGCGCCAATACATTAAAAAAAAAACAGAATACTTTGCCATCACTCACTGACATATCGGATATACATTAAAACATACACATCCCGAGGACAGCCGAACACATCCGAAGCGGGTATTTTTTGAATTGTCTTATAAAAAAAACACGCGCGGTGTCGCCTACGGCAACAGTGGCGCGAGTTCAATGGTTTTTTTCCATCTCAAAAAATGCCCAACGCACCTGAAGAAGCTTTCATTTCAAATTAAAAAAAATGCGTCAACTTGAGAACCTCGTCCTTTTTTGCGTCTTTTAAAAATACTATTCCATTCTGAAAAGTAAAGTTATAGATGTTCTATGTCACGAAGTCCGTTTGGCTATGAATGTTGTCAAGCGTGCACATGCACATTGTGATCAACAGAGACTCAACAATGGGTGAAGTAAAACGGTACACATTCGCGGAAATAGCCTCATGCGACGGCAGCAAGGGGCAGCCGCTGTGGGAGCGCGCTTGTCGGGATACGTCACTACTACAAGCAAAGCCGAACGGACTTCGTCAAATAGAATATTTGTACCTTATATGCATGATGCGCAGCCGCATCGCTGCTCGCAGGCGGCGGGACCGGCTGCAGCGCTTTCAGAGCCACGTTGATAGGTTCACTGGGCCCCGGGGCCCCGGGCGGGGGCCGCCACGTGGCCGACAGGACGGTCCCGAAGGCCCCGCGGCCTGCGACTGCGCCCCGGGTTATGTGCTCCCAGCGAGCGCGTTTTGATTCTTCTACGTCCAGCAGTAGCTGTGGACACGATTTTAATATTATACAGGATGTATATACCACACCGTCAACTTCCAAACTCTGGGCTGTTACGAACAAATTCGTTAGGGGGCGTCCATAAATTACGCGAGGTGTTTTTTTTTAATTTTCTGTCCCTCCCTCCCCCCCCGGTGAGATGTCGTGAGATTTTATTCAACCCCTCCCCCATCCCCCAATCTCACGTGAGATTTTTCAAAATGTGGGTTTAAACGCGTTGGATTGTTATCATAAAAAGAAAAAAAAAAATTGCTTTGTGCCCACTCAGCTCGTACGCTCTCGTTTATCGAGTCGCGCGTTCGGCTGACAGTGGCGCGAAAACAAAGAACGGTCTATACTGTACCGTAAATTCAGATTAAATTGAGCTATTTGGTTTAAAACAAATATGGTGGTTTGACATTCAGTAGATGTATAACGTCGAAGTATGAATGAAATTATTTTCTTTCGAACGAATTAGTGAATGATCTTAATCGTATTACGATATACGCTAAAGATTAAATCTTAAGTATGTAACAATCTGGATTAAATGGACCAAAATAATATAATATTTTTTTGTTTCAATCAGAAAAAAAATTGCGTGATATTTGCAGAGACCCCCCCTCTCTCCAACGTAAGATTAGATGAGATTTGACTCGACCGCCTCCCCCCTTAAACATCTCACGTAATTTATGGACGCCCCCTTATGGAAAAACTCAATAACCCGGGAATCGAACTCAAGACCCCACGCTCAGCAGTCGCGCTTGTAACCACGAGACCAACAGGACAGTTACCCAGTAGTAGGGGCAGTTATCGTTATCGTTATTATCGTATGCTGCACTGGCTGACGTCATCACGTCAATCACCGGCTGTCGCTGAAAACCAGCGCTGGGGCTCTGTCTCGTATAGGGTCTTAGCATTATGCTGAGCGTTGGCAGTTTTGCGTAGATGTGACGCATACTTTCTCCCAAATTGTTATTTTGTTTTTCTGTTGTTTGTGTGTAAAAAGAGACATAAGATTTAACGTGGGAGAAAATGAGATAGGAAGCATTTTACAGTGTTTTTGTTTTTTATTATTAAAAATGACAGCACATTTAATCCTATGCTACTAATTTGTGGATGTGGGTGTGGGTGTAGGTGTGGATGGATGGATGTTCTTTAGCATCGTTGTGATTTGACAGTTTATGAAACGAAAAAGCGACAGTAAAAAGAGACATGTAAATTCATAAGATTTAAGATTGAAGGTTTCACTTCTACCACGAGTGAATTGCACACATGCTGTTTTTTTTTATGCGTCATGTTTGCCGCAAATAAACGTATTTTCTTTCTTTCTTACCCAGTAACTGGGGTGTGGAGCAGTTCCGCGGTACTTACAGTGTCGGGAGCGACCAGTCGCAGCTGCACGAGGCTGTCGCTGTGCAGGGGGCAGTGCAGGCGGCTGCTGCTGCAGGCTGCAAGGATGCACTGCTCGACAGTCCAGGCGGTCGCTATGGACCAGTTCTGTGGTTCGCTGTTGACTACGCCTTCAACGGAGCCCAGGCGGGATGATGCTAGAAGAACATGATTAAAAATGTCATTAATGAACTTAAGAGCCCCTAACAATTTCGCGGACTAAAAACAGAAAAATCAGTTTTTTTCAGCGCAAATTTCTCAATATCCTTAAGTTATCTAGTTTTTTTAAAAATACACAAGTATTTATCACCTATCTATCTAGTAAGTCTACGAATTTAATTTTTGATAACTACTTAATATAAATTCCAAGAAATAAAAAACAAACACACGTTTTTACGTAATCACGAAACACCAAGTTTTCGATTGCTTTTTTAGCTTACTGGTAGCAAATAACGATCTGAAAAAAAATCCTAAATACTAGGCATATAATATATTAGTAAGTGTACGATTTATTTTTTTTAAGTTTAATGTATTAGTACCTGTAAAAAAATGTTAACTACGCTGAAAAATCCCAATAAAGTCATGTGCAAAACCGTCGTCTACGCGTAAGAATTTATTGAAAATAACAAAAAGTGTTAAATATTTTAAAATTTGAGATGTTTATCTACCAAACTCAATTTTTATATTTTTATTTTGACTACTAATTTAATTGTAGTAAAATATCTAAATAATGCCTTATAAACCGATGCGCTCGCTCGATGCATTCAGTCGCGCCCAAAGGCTTCTAGACGACGGACCTGTGTCGCCTGTGACGTTCGCCGCTCCCGTCGTAATTCTTGAATCGCGAGTGATTTTGTACTACGCCTAACCAGTTTTGAGACTGTATGAATATTTATTTTTTTATGTCAATAGTGTGACACTTTGTGATTTAATAATGTTATTCATACATATTAATGTTTTGTATTGTACTTTTGGATAAACAAAATAATGTTTCGTTTGAATAAAGCTATCTTCAATATTAAAGTAATTTTCCTCCATGCCCCGCTCGTTTTCTCCTTGTTCTATACAAATAAAGTGATTAGCTTTATAAAATAGGACAAAATGACTTGCTATACTATACTCTCATGGTCTGCGGTCTTATGGCGAGGGAATACTACAGACCTCCCCGTCGTTCTGTATTACGTAAACAATAACACGTGTAATTCGTTTCAGACGTACCTTATAATACGCTGGTCACACTTTATAATTTGGTTTTACGAGTACTATAGTGAATGCCGTAATAGGTTACGATATTTTTATAGGGTACCTGAACATAACATGTCATAATCACCATAAAATCCATCCAGTATTACGCAATCTAGTAAGTAAAACTATGGAGTGCTAATAATAGCGGTTACGGACCAAGATTATTTGTTCCCGCTTCAACGCACACTACGATTATCAGTTTATAGTTCGAACGCACACAGACACACTGCGCTCCTATAATTACCTAATCTAATAGTGCGCCGAAATTGATAGGGGCTCTTAAAGTTAATTTTATCTTTGTAGTGTTTTTTTTTTTGGAAGTCGGTTGTGTTTTTTTTTTTTTTGTAAAAAGTTATTATTTTTCACTTTTTAATTGTACCTACCTACCCGGCACACAAATTCATATAACACTACTAAGTAGCTATGTGAATATCAGTGACAGGAAGCTATTGAACACATCTGCTACCCCTTTAGAGGGTACACGCGTGGTGTTATGTTGTGTGATTGCGGAAACAATGCATACATACTCGTATGCTATAGCCGCAATCGCGGTTGATATGCTGGCATTTATTGAAGAGTTCCGTTGTCTGTCTCCGAAACTCATCATCAGATCGTTATGAAATATAAATGGGACCATTTCGGAATAAATCTCTTTCGAAAAAAAAAAAAATTTTGCAAGTCCGTCTATAAGTCGCAGCCAACTGGTTAAATTAGCCGTTTAGTTAACCGCCTTTGGAAATAGTGCTCGCATCGCTTCGCTCTCTCGGTTCGCACGCGGTTGATCACAATTCTAACCTAAACTAACCCATTTGGTCGGGGTGCCCTGTCTTAGTTACTGCGACCAATTCGGCTCGCACGTGATTGGTTACACAGTTCCATCCTAAACTATAATTGAATATCATTGAGGCCGTTAGTTGAACGGCCGCCGTTTAGTTAAAATGCTAGGCGGTTAACTAAACGGCTAATTAAAACAGTGGGCTGCGACATAAATATTTTCCTTCAATTTTATTATATTCGACACCTACATAAAATACAAATAACTATTGTTGACGTTTACTTACCATTAGACTCCGCACCAACTCCGCTATCTCCGTCGGAAGCTCTGGATTCCTCAGACAAACGCAGACGTCTTGGTTCAGCAGCGCCCAGCTCTAGTCTCCTGAACGCCTGGAGACAAGTTACAAAGATGGTTTGATCAATCAATCAATTCAGAAAAGCGCAGTCCACTGTTAAAGATATGCCTTTTTTTTTTTGTTTCCGGGGTGGAAAATCCTCATGGATGTCAGACTCTTACTGACTAAAAACCACCCCGGTGTTCCATCTCACACCTACGCCGGGGGTCGCGGGAACGTACGATCCTTCCGCAACCCCCGACTGGTGCCGACCCGTCGCTGCGGGCCTCGTCGGGTCAGGGAGGGGGACAGAGGTGTTTGACTCCCCCCGTGACGTCTAAGAGGGGCGCGCGTGGAACACTACGCGCCGTCACCTCGGGTCCTGATGTGTGTCCCGAGTTCGTCACCCCTGGACCCATTTAGGGGGGCTGGAAGAGGGCGTTGTCCGCCCGGTGCGCCTGCTGCGGGCCGGGTGAGTGGACGAGATCTCCCTCTCCCTTTCCGCAGCCTCCTTCTGCGAGACGACCGTTTCGCAGAAGGAAACCACCGCGTCCCAGGACTCTTCGCTGCCGACCATCGACTCGACCACGGCCGGCAGCGAGAGGTCACTGCCTACATCTGAGATGAGGGCATCATCTTCTTACCTGAGCCAGCTGCTGTTCCTGTTCCTGATGCTGTGCTAGAGGAGCAGCGTGTTTGAGACACTCGGGACATGGAACTACTCGTGTGATGAGGCACCGACCCTCGGAGGTGTGGACGAAACGGGTGCCTGAAAGAATCGGGATTGTAGACACTTTTCTGGCCAAGTGTTTTGAAACAATACTCGTCCTTGGCGAAATATATAAAATTATTTATAATTCTACTAGTTTTTGCTCGCGGTTTCGCCCGCGTGGAGGTCGGAAATTATCCCACGGAAACTTATTACCGGGATAAAAAGTACTCTATGTGTTATTCTGATGTAAAGGGTGTCCCCAACAAGAGCGCCGGATTTAAATTTGCCGCCATTTTGTTAATACGAGTTGTACGGCGGTTTTATTTTTTGACAGTTGTCACGTACAGACCACGCGATATAAGAATATGGAGAAGGATTCAAACCAACAACGTTTAATTATTGTAAAAACACATTAGAAAAATGGTGAAAGTTTTGCGAAAACAGTTCGCTAATTACGTTAAGTTTTCGGTCGCAATAATGCGCCAAATGAATCGTTTATAATATTAGTGAAAAGTAGGATAGGAATCAAAATAAACTTACCAAGTGAAGGGTACCAGTCTTCTAGCAGTAAATCCACGTGGTCTGACACCAGAGCTAGCACTTTAGCTAGAGTTTCCGGGTTCGGTTCCAGGCTGATGCTCTGGTAAAGACAAAACACATAATTCAATTCAATTCCTTTATTTCAATCCACAGTTGGATCATATATAATACCATTAGGTACAATAAATAAAAATTATTAGAGAAATAAATCAAAATAAGACAAAACACAACACACAATTTCATTCTTACTTACTAATCAAATGGGGGTTTTCGTGAAAATTTACGACACCAGTTGGCACCACTGTGACAAGAGGTCTTCCAATATAAAATATATGATGACGTTCATCATTCGATTCATTCATTCGTTCATCATTCCGTCATGACTAAAGAAAATATAGGCTCTTTGACAGATGCCTGGACCTGACGTGCCAGTGCTGCCACCTAGCGAACGTCATTTCAGAAAACCCTCATTGGTAAAGCCAACAAATTAAATTTAGACATAATCAAAAATGTTATATATTTAAAAATAATAACTCATGTACAAGTTATTTAATAATTATCATTTAACTAGCAACGCCCCGCGGTTTCACCCGCGTAAGTTTAGATCCCATGAGAATATCGGGATAAAAAGTAGCCTATATGTGTTAATTCGTGAACAGTCGTCGTCTGTTGGGGCTGGTCATCACTTAGCTGCCTCGGCTTATTTTTAATTATTTTATTTTTCGATTGTTTTGTTATTATTTGCTGTACTCTGGACGCTTTTAACGCGTACGTCTTTTTACATCGTTCTCACATATAATTATTATAAATTCAACATTAATGATGTAACCAATATTTTTGTAAAATATAATTTAAAAGAGTGTCCATGGAGTCTCTTGCCCGTTCTTCTCCATAGGTACCTACGCTTTGGAATGGGCAACTAGCTTCATATTTTCTGACTGACCGACTTCTTGACAATTCAAAAGTGCCTGTAAATGGTTTAATTGAAATAAATGCTTTGAGTTTGAAGCAAGTTGGCAACGTGTTGAACTGGCAGTATTTACCTAATTTTAACCGTGCTACTGACTGAATTTTCTGTAAAACCTCAATAACTCTTTGCACGACAAGGAGATCCAAGACCTCAAGGTCAGCAATCACGGTTTTTTTTTTTGAGGATGGGAAATCATCAAATGATTCCCCTCCCGCTCTGGGTGGAGCGGAAGGGAGTATCAGACTCTTACTGACTAAAACCCACCCGTGTTCCTTCCTTAGCCTTTTATGTTCCGGGCCAGCGGTAACCCTTTCGGACAATCCCGCTGAATAACTCAAGGAGATCCAAGACCTCAAGGTCAGCAATCACGGTTACGACCACTACACTGAAGAAGATCAGATCATGAACGAATAATTATCAATTTTCTTTTTTAATAATTTTGATTTGCCTACCTGATATCCACAAATAGGTAAGCCATCATCTCTTCTGATGACGCAAACTTGTGCTGGTAACAAGATCTCCACACAGGCGGAAGACTGCACGTCCAGCTCACACCATGCACCTTCCTGGCGTACCCTGAACCTGATGAAGAAGAGAAAATCTTACTTAATCATAAGGTAACTTAATGAGCAACTTTTTTGTTGCTGTCTCTTTGTCGAGATTTGAACGTTGCGCACACGGAAGCGACAGCAACGCTACTTTTTTCTGGCTAGCCGGCAACTTTTTTGTCGCCGTGCGCGCACTTGCATTGCAACCAATAGGCGGGCGACAGTTGCGTCTAAACTCGCGGACAAAACTGTCTCCCAGCTGTCGCGTCGCTACATGCACGCATTTTCATACTGTTGCACACCACAATTAATGCCTGGTACATGGTGACATTAGTTACCACTAGCGCCATCTAGTATCGGGTAGCAGAACTAATAGAGTCAAGATCCTTCTAGAAATTTCGACGCTAGAACTTTCGAGAACTATCGACATCTGGTCAGTCGGGGCCGGTATGTACTCGAACATTCTAGATGTTTCTACAGTAGAAGGTTCTAGAACTCTCTGAGGCACTATATAAGGCCGGTGAGGGCCGCGAGAGATACACAGTTGGATAAGCGATACATGCGAATACATCGAAAGCGATCTTCAAGTGCGACTTAGAGCGATCAGTAGTGCAATTGTGTTTCATACTTAGTGTGTTTGAGTTGTTATTATTAGTGTTGTTGATTATACTGTAATTTTTTGGTTATTAAATCGGCAGTTTTATTGTCACGAACCCCAAGCTCGTAACAATACAAACCCGTAGACTCGATGTGAGAGATAAATTATTTGCGGAGACAAAAGTTGCGCCCTGCATCACATGATATTGTTACGAGCTTGGGTTTCGTGACAATTAAAAACAGCCGATTTAATAACTAAAAATTGACACTTTAATCACAACACTAATTACAACTCAAACACACTAAATATGAAACACAATTTCACTACTGATCACTCTTAGTTGCACTTGAATATCACTTCGATGTACTCGCTTGTATCGCTTATTCAACACTATATGTCTCGCGGCTCACATCGGCCTTATATAGTGCCGCAGAGCTACTATATAAACATCTAGAACGTTCGAGTACATACCGGTCCCGACTGACCCGATGTCGATAGTTCTCGGAATTTCTAGGACATTGATCCTACTAGTTCTGCTACCCGATACTAGATGGCGCTAGTGGTAACTAATGTCACCAGGCATCTATTGTGGCGCGCAACAATATGACCCCCCCTTCAGCTGCACAAGCCCGTCACCTGATGTTATGGTAGTGCTCGTCCAGCGGCTCGTCCCCCGCCGCGCCGGGCAGCAGCGCGTCGCGGCGCGGCGCCAGCTCCCGCAGCGCCAGCAGCGCCAGCGCGCCGCAGCACACGCTAATGTACCTAATGTTATGGTAGTGCTCGTCCAGCGGCTCGTCCCCCGCCGCGCCGGGCAGCAGCGCGTCGCGGCGCGGCGCCAGCTCCCGCAGCGCCAGCAGCGCCAGCGCGCCGCAGCACACGCTAATGTACCTAATGTTATGGTAGTGCTCGTCCAGCGGCTCGTCCCCCGCCGCGCCGGGCAGCAGCGCGTCGCGGCGCGGCGCCAGCTCCCGCAGCGCCAGCAGCGCCAGCGCGCCGCAGCACACGCTAATGTACCTAATGTTATGGTAGTGCTCGTCCAGCGGCTCGTCCCCCGCCGCGCCGGGCAGCAGCGCGTCGCGGCGCGGCGCCAGCTCCCGCAGCGCCAGCAGCGCCAGCGCGCCGCAGCACACGCTAATGTACCTAATGTTATGGTAGTGCTCGTCCAGCGGCTCGTCCCCCGCCGCGCCGGGCAGCAGCGCGTCGCGGCGCGGCGCCAGCTCCCGCAGCGCCAGCAGCGCCAGCGCGCCGCAGCACACGCTAATGTACCTAATGTTATGGTAGTGCTCGTCCAGCGGCTCGTCCCCCGCCGCGCCGGGCAGCAGCGCGTCGCGGCGCGGCGCCAGCTCCCGCAGCGCCAGCAGCGCCAGCGCGCCGCAGCACACGCTAATGTACCTAATGTTATGGTAGTGCTCGTCCAGCGGCTCGTCCCCCGCCGCGCCGGGCAGCAGCGCGTCGCGGCGCGGCGCCAGCTCCCGCAGCGCCAGCAGCGCCAGCGCGCCGCAGCACACGCTAATGTACCTAATGTTATGGTAGTGCTCGTCCAGCGGCTCGTCCCCCGCCGCGCCGGGCAGCAGCGCGTCGCGGCGCGGCGCCAGCTCCCGCAGCGCCAGCAGCGCCAGCGCGCCGCAGCACACGCTAATGTACCTAATGTTATGGTAGTGCTCGTCCAGCGGCTCGTCCCCCGCCGCGCCGGGCAGCAGCGCGTCGCGGCGCGGCGCCAGCTCCCGCAGCGCCAGCAGCGCCAGCGCGCCGCAGCACACGCTAATGTACCTAATGTTATGGTAGTGCTCGTCCAGCGGCTCGTCCCCCGCCGCGCCGGGCAGCAGCGCGTCGCGGCGCGGCGCCAGCTCCCGCAGCGCCAGCAGCGCCAGCGCGCCGCAGCACACGCTAATGTACCTAATGTTATGGTAGTGCTCGTCCAGCGGCTCGTCCCCCGCCGCGCCGGGCAGCAGCGCGTCGCGGCGCGGCGCCAGCTCCCGCAGCGCCAGCAGCGCCAGCGCGCCGCAGCACACGCTAATGTACCTAATGTTATGGTAGTGCTCGTCCAGCGGCTCGTCCCCCGCCGCGCCGGGCAGCAGCGCGTCGCGGCGCGGCGCCAGCTCCCGCAGCGCCAGCAGCGCCAGCGCGCCGCAGCACACGCTAATGTACCTAATGTTATGGTAGTGCTCGTCCAGCGGCTCGTCCCCCGCCGCGCCGGGCAGCAGCGCGTCGCGGCGCGGCGCCAGCTCCCGCAGCGCCAGCAGCGCCAGCGCGCCGCAGCACACGCTAATGTACCTAATGTTATGGTAGTGCTCGTCCAGCGGCTCGTCCCCCGCCGCGCCGGGCAGCAGCGCGTCGCGGCGCGGCGCCAGCTCCCGCAGCGCCAGCAGCGCCAGCGCGCCGCAGCACACGCTAATGTACCTAATGTTATGGTAGTGCTCGTCCAGCGGCTCGTCCCCCGCCGCGCCGGGCAGCAGCGCGTCGCGGCGCGGCGCCAGCTCCCGCAGCGCCAGCAGCGCCAGCGCGCCGCAGCACACGCTAATGTACCTAATGTTATGGTAGTGCTCGTCCAGCGGCTCGTCCCCCGCCGCGCCGGGCAGCAGCGCGTCGCGGCGCGGCGCCAGCTCCCGCAGCGCCAGCAGCGCCAGCGCGCCGCAGCACACGCTAATGTACCTAATGTTATGGTAGTGCTCGTCCAGCGGCTCGTCCCCCGCCGCGCCGGGCAGCAGCGCGTCGCGGCGCGGCGCCAGCTCCCGCAGCGCCAGCAGCGCCAGCGCGCCGCAGCACACGCTAATGTACCTAATGTTATGGTAGTGCTCGTCCAGCGGCTCGTCCCCCGCCGCGCCGGGCAGCAGCGCGTCGCGGCGCGGCGCCAGCTCCCGCAGCGCCAGCAGCGCCAGCGCGCCGCAGCACACGCTAATGTACCTAATGTTATGGTAGTGCTCGTCCAGCGGCTCGTCCCCCGCCGCGCCGGGCAGCAGCGCGTCGCGGCGCGGCGCCAGCTCCCGCAGCGCCAGCAGCGCCAGCGCGCCGCAGCACACGCTAATGTACCTAATGTTATGGTAGTGCTCGTCCAGCGGCTCGTCCCCCGCCGCGCCGGGCAGCAGCGCGTCGCGGCGCGGCGCCAGCTCCCGCAGCGCCAGCAGCGCCAGCGCGCCGCAGCACACGCTAATGTACCTAATGTTATGGTAGTGCTCGTCCAGCGGCTCGTCCCCCGCCGCGCCGGGCAGCAGCGCGTCGCGGCGCGGCGCCAGCTCCCGCAGCGCCAGCAGCGCCAGCGCGCCGCAGCACACGCTAATGTACCTAATGTTATGGTAGTGCTCGTCCAGCGGCTCGTCCCCCGCCGCGCCGGGCAGCAGCGCGTCGCGGCGCGGCGCCAGCTCCCGCAGCGCCAGCAGCGCCAGCGCGCCGCAGCACACGCTAATGTACCTAATGTTATGGTAGTGCTCGTCCAGCGGCTCGTCCCCCGCCGCGCCGGGCAGCAGCGCGTCGCGGCGCGGCGCCAGCTCCCGCAGCGCCAGCAGCGCCAGCGCGCCGCAGCACACGCTAATGTACCTAATGTTATGGTAGTGCTCGTCCAGCGGCTCGTCCCCCGCCGCGCCGGGCAGCAGCGCGTCGCGGCGCGGCGCCAGCTCCCGCAGCGCCAGCAGCGCCAGCGCGCCGCAGCACACGCTAATGTACCTAATGTTATGGTAGTGCTCGTCCAGCGGCTCGTCCCCCGCCGCGCCGGGCAGCAGCGCGTCGCGGCGCGGCGCCAGCTCCCGCAGCGCCAGCAGCGCCAGCGCGCCGCAGCACACGCTAATGTACCTAATGTTATGGTAGTGCTCGTCCAGCGGCTCGTCCCCCGCCGCGCCGGGCAGCAGCGCGTCGCGGCGCGGCGCCAGCTCCCGCAGCGCCAGCAGCGCCAGCGCGCCGCAGCACACGCTAATGTACCTAATGTTATGGTAGTGCTCGTCCAGCGGCTCGTCCCCCGCCGCGCCGGGCAGCAGCGCGTCGCGGCGCGGCGCCAGCTCCCGCAGCGCCAGCAGCGCCAGCGCGCCGCAGCACACGCTAATGTACCTAATGTTATGGTAGTGCTCGTCCAGCGGCTCGTCCCCCGCCGCGCCGGGCAGCAGCGCGTCGCGGCGCGGCGCCAGCTCCCGCAGCGCCAGCAGCGCCAGCGCGCCGCAGCACACGCTAATGTACCTAATGTTATGGTAGTGCTCGTCCAGCGGCTCGTCCCCCGCCGCGCCGGGCAGCAGCGCGTCGCGGCGCGGCGCCAGCTCCCGCAGCGCCAGCAGCGCCAGCGCGCCGCAGCACACGCTAATGTACCTAATGTTATGGTAGTGCTCGTCCAGCGGCTCGTCCCCCGCCGCGCCGGGCAGCAGCGCGTCGCGGCGCGGCGCCAGCTCCCGCAGCGCCAGCAGCGCCAGCGCGCCGCAGCACACGCTAATGTACCTAATGTTATGGTAGTGCTCGTCCAGCGGCTCGTCCCCCGCCGCGCCGGGCAGCAGCGCGTCGCGGCGCGGCGCCAGCTCCCGCAGCGCCAGCAGCGCCAGCGCGCCGCAGCACACGCTAATGTACCTAATGTTATGGTAGTGCTCGTCCAGCGGCTCGTCCCCCGCCGCGCCGGGCAGCAGCGCGTCGCGGCGCGGCGCCAGCTCCCGCAGCGCCAGCAGCGCCAGCGCGCCGCAGCACACGCTAATGTACCTAATGTTATGGTAGTGCTCGTCCAGCGGCTCGTCCCCCGCCGCGCCGGGCAGCAGCGCGTCGCGGCGCGGCGCCAGCTCCCGCAGCGCCAGCAGCGCCAGCGCGCCGCAGCACACGCTAATGTACCTAATGTTATGGTAGTGCTCGTCCAGCGGCTCGTCCCCCGCCGCGCCGGGCAGCAGCGCGTCGCGGCGCGGCGCCAGCTCCCGCAGCGCCAGCAGCGCCAGCGCGCCGCAGCACACGCTAATGTACCTAATGTTATGGTAGTGCTCGTCCAGCGGCTCGTCCCCCGCCGCGCCGGGCAGCAGCGCGTCGCGGCGCGGCGCCAGCTCCCGCAGCGCCAGCAGCGCCAGCGCGCCGCAGCACACGCTAATGTACCTAATGTTATGGTAGTGCTCGTCCAGCGGCTCGTCCCCCGCCGCGCCGGGCAGCAGCGCGTCGCGGCGCGGCGCCAGCTCCCGCAGCGCCAGCAGCGCCAGCGCGCCGCAGCACACGCTAATGTACCTAATGTTATGGTAGTGCTCGTCCAGCGGCTCGTCCCCCGCCGCGCCGGGCAGCAGCGCGTCGCGGCGCGGCGCCAGCTCCCGCAGCGCCAGCAGCGCCAGCGCGCCGCAGCACACGCTAATGTACCTAATGTTATGGTAGTGCTCGTCCAGCGGCTCGTCCCCCGCCGCGCCGGGCAGCAGCGCGTCGCGGCGCGGCGCCAGCTCCCGCAGCGCCAGCAGCGCCAGCGCGCCGCAGCACACGCTAATGTACCTAATGTTATGGTAGTGCTCGTCCAGCGGCTCGTCCCCCGCCGCGCCGGGCAGCAGCGCGTCGCGGCGCGGCGCCAGCTCCCGCAGCGCCAGCAGCGCCAGCGCGCCGCAGCACACGCTAATGTACCTAATGTTATGGTAGTGCTCGTCCAGCGGCTCGTCCCCCGCCGCGCCGGGCAGCAGCGCGTCGCGGCGCGGCGCCAGCTCCCGCAGCGCCAGCAGCGCCAGCGCGCCGCAGCACACGCTAATGTACCTAATGTTATGGTAGTGCTCGTCCAGCGGCTCGTCCCCCGCCGCGCCGGGCAGCAGCGCGTCGCGGCGCGGCGCCAGCTCCCGCAGCGCCAGCAGCGCCAGCGCGCCGCAGCACACGCTAATGTACCTAATGTTATGGTAGTGCTCGTCCAGCGGCTCGTCCCCCGCCGCGCCGGGCAGCAGCGCGTCGCGGCGCGGCGCCAGCTCCCGCAGCGCCAGCAGCGCCAGCGCGCCGCAGCACACGCTAATGTACCTAATGTTATGGTAGTGCTCGTCCAGCGGCTCGTCCCCCGCCGCGCCGGGCAGCAGCGCGTCGCGGCGCGGCGCCAGCTCCCGCAGCGCCAGCAGCGCCAGCGCGCCGCAGCACACGCGCGCTCCCCGAAGCCACAGCTTCCAGCCCCACGACAGCTCCAGGGCCTTGGATATGGTTTCGTCTAGTTCCATCTGTCATAAAGTACGGTAAAATTGTTTTAAATGCTTTCAAGAAATCGATTTTTTATTACTGGGTTGTGGAGGTCAGATAGGCAGTCGCTCAGGACAGGACTTTCTGTTTCATTTTCCTTTTGTTACTTTATTTTTTATATAACTTGGTTTTTATTTTGCTGTATTTAGTTTAGTTTGTGATCTTCCTGTACGAGTCGCAATAAATACTTTTTTCTTTCTTTCTTTCTCCATATAAAATACTGGTATGCTGCATCCGGTTAGACTGGAAGCCGAGCCCAACATAGTTGGGAAAAGGCTAGGTAGATGATGATTAACAAGCCACTCACCTCAGGTGGCAGCTTGTACACGGAATAAGGAGCCTCCGCCAGCTGCTGGTCAGCCAACAGCCTCGCGCACAGCCGCGGCCAGAACCCGCACGGCACGTACGACAGCAGTAGCAGCCGCCGCAGCGGGCGTCCCCCCCGCCCTGATACCACCAGCTTGTGACAGTCCTCTGGCAAAGAGAAAGAACAATAAAAAATAGTAGATTGAACAACTAGTGCATAAAATAATCGTTTATGCCCGAGTTATACACTCGGGTTTTTATTTCGATTGCGAGAAAATGAAACAGGCATAAAATACAGACGCCAGCACATCAAGCTACTACAATCTGTCAAAATTCTTTAATAGATTTTCAACTTTATCGCTAAAGCATAAAGTTCAAAGTTGATTGGGAAAATTTGACAGTTTCGGGTAGTTTGATGTGCTGGCGTCTGTACAACTAGTGCATGAAAGAAGCCTTTTGAGCCTCCACCTTAAATTTTATTTTCTTCTGTTTTTAGTATTTTTTGTTATAGCGGCAACAGAAATACATCATCTGTGAAAATTTCAACTGTCTAGCTATCACGGTTCATGAGATACAGCCTGGTGACAGACGGACAGTGGAGTCTTAGTAATAGGGTCCCGATTTTACCCTTTGGGTGCGGAACCCTAAAAATAGTAGATTGTACAACTAGTGCATAAAAGAAACCATTGTACCCCGAGACGTTTAAATTAAGTCGAGGTCGAGATTAATGGAGTTATACACTCTGCTTTTCACTTCGATTGCGAGAAAATGAAACAGGCATAAAGTATAGTTACAAAAAAAAAAAATAAAGTACAGTATTTTCTGTTCAAAAACATTGCAAAATTGAAGAAGAGAATAGCTAATTTCTGCCAACAAACTTTTTAAAAGTTTTATTTTTATTTTTTACTTAAATATTTATTTTTTTATTATTTTTACTTACGTATATTTTTTATTTTTACTTACGTATTTATTATTTTTTACTTACGTATCAGCGTAGGGGAGTCAGTCCCCCTGCTGTCAGGCACGGGAGTGAGCTGAGCAGGCCACGTGCGGCGCGGGGTGCCTCGGTTGGAGCTGCACCACGAGCGGGAGCGGACTGGCAGCTGAGAGAGGAGTAAAGTGAGGTGTGGAATTTGATGGGTTACCAATGACATGGAAAAAACTAACCAATAGCGTGTCGAACTGGGCCAGAATATTTCCTAGTATTATGTTGTATTTCCTCGTTGCGCCTGCAAAAGTCGCTATGTGTTTTTAGTGAACTTATTTGAGCTATATGAATTATAACATTTAGCGTGTTTATACGGAACTTTCGATGTATGAATATCACATAGCTACATTCCTTAACTCTTTAAATATTGCATTTATCACATAGCTGTTTATACAGTATGTGTGTATTGAAATAACGATTAAATCGAAAATAACTAAATAACACATAGCGGCTTTTGCACGCGCAACGACGATTTTATAATAATACAAGCCATGCGCTCGAGTGTATTTCCCATCGGTAAAATGTCGCACCTCCATGCAAACCAATTTTTATTTGAAGTCAAAATTAATGTTCAAAAGATAAGGGATTTGTCAATTCCATCTCTATTACCTACTTAAACTCCCCGTCACGAGAAGCTATACATTTTATAAACACACATACAGGGGTTCGCAACCTTTGGATCAAATGACGACACGGTTGACGCAGTGGCTGAGCGATCGACTGCTGCGCTGCGTGTCGCGGATTCGATTCCCGCACGGAACAAATATTTGTATTGCCTACAGGTAGTTGTTCCGGGTCTGGCTGTTTGTGTATGTGAATTTAAATGTTTATAAACGCACCCACGATACAGGAGTAATTCCTAGTGTGGGGCAACGGTTTTTTAAATAAAAAAAAAAACAGTTTTGTAATGATATTTATTTTTATACAGGCATATACATAATTATGTTGACACACACATCTAATTACAGTCGTCAGACGATTCAGAGTATTCTGCATCTGCTTTCTGCAGCACTGACAGCATCAGCGTGAACTTACTTCAAAATTGCTGCCCAAATGTTTACGTTCCATGAGTCAGACGCGTTCCAGTACCACAAAACATTAGACGACAGCGCTTTATATCGCTAAAATACAGTATGTTAACTAACAGAGGGCGTTCCCGTTAACCCGCAATAGTATAGCATCCATACATGCTAAAAAAAATATTACCATTCGAAAATAAAATGTTTTTATTTTTTTTATATTAAAATATTCACTAAAAATCGTAAATTGATACTCTATTTATTTAATTAATTCTAATTTATTTAATTAAATAAATTCCGACATTGCTGTCCTTCAAGTACGCGTGTACAGAGTGTTTCTTTAACGTATCAATTTACGATTTTTCGTGAATATTTTAATATAAAAAAAAATAAAAACATTTTATTTTCGAATGGTAATATTTTTTTTAGCATGTATGGATGCTATACTATTGCGGGTTAACGGGAACGCCCTCTGTTAATTAACATACTGTATAACCCGACCAAGTGAAATTGCTCATTAGTTTCGTATTAAACCTATGTTACTTTGAGTGCATTGAATTTCGGATCATTTGTTGTTTGTTTATTTATTTATCCCCCTAATGGAACGCCATACAGCAATTACACCCACGGATCAAAAAATTACTTCATGTGCAAACTCAAACTCAAAGCATTTATTTCAATTAAACCTTGTACAGGCACTTTTGAATTGTCAACATTTAAATAGTCTGTCAGTTAGTCAGAAAGTTGAAGCTAGTTGCCCATTCCAAAACGTAGATCTCTATGGAGAAGAATGGGCAAGAAACTCCATGGACACTTATAAATCAAAATATTACAAAATCCTGGGTACATTATTATTGTGCTTTTTTCCATCCATCTTGTGCGTGGTGCACATCGAACGGGTGGCGATGAAACACGCACGCTCACACAGTGTCAATTCCATAGTTCCGTTACTCCATCCTTCATTATTTGCAAAAATTGTGCGCATACCTGCTGGTGCGGCGGCTCGCTGCGCGGCAGGAGCGGCGGCACGAGCAACAAGCGCGAGTCCCAGCACAGCGCCAGCTCGAACTTGTTCAGCAGCGACACGCCCAGCGAGCTGGCTTCGTCTCCTCGCGCCAGCATAGGAGATGCCTTGAACACGTGAGCTAGGTCTTCGATCTTCATTATTCCTGGGGTGAGAGAAAATAAAAATCATAATTTTTATCATTCTCTTTTTACGTTCACCGATTTTTTGGAGATTTCTCGGTTTACGTTTTTTATCAACTAACGAAAGGCTTTTGGTTCGTTAGTTCTTTTTGACGTGAATATGTCTTTAAAATTGCTTCAATAGTGGGCCTATACGCGTCAAAAAGCCAAATGCAAATACAGAGATCGCATGCCGTTGGAAAGGACTTGTTAAGAGCAATCGAATGGTACCAATAAAACACCATATGACCGAGTCAAGCAGTACCAGGAACGTAAAAGAATGAATGCGGCCGAGCGGATCAACCCCGTTACGTAAACGTATTCACGAACAACTCACAGACGTGTCCATGATACAGCCACAACCAATTTTTTAATAACTGATATTATTTGGTGATGGCCTCTTACGGATATATACTGAAATATAACAATATTAAACATTATACTCACCATTATTGGCGAAAGGATTGATTTCCCTGACGGTAACAACGTGAGCTAACACGTCACACAGCCATTGTGGTTTTAAGAAGTACAGCTCTTTGAGAGTCGCGTCATCATAATGTAGGAGAACACCTGTAACAGAAATATTTTATCACTAGCTTCTGCCCGCGACTTCGACGGCGTGAAATGTCTTGTTCCCCCGACCCACCCCGTCGCATCTCATCGCCTGCCCGCGCTACGACTAAGTTTTCGCCGAATGTTGGGAGGCCTCCCACAAGGTGCTCCGACGACCTTGTGAAGGTCGCAGGAACCCGTTGGATGCGAGAAGCACAGAACCGGTCGAAGTGGAGGTGCTTGGGGGAGGCCTATGTCCAGCAGTGGACGTCTTTCTGCTGAAATTATGAAGATGGTTAACAGTCATACCATTTTCATGTAGAAACATCGTCGCCTGATGCAACTCAGCCGCGTCTCTGAACATGCGATGATTCTTTTGTTGCATATATTGTGTTACCTGGAGATAAGAAAGTACAATATTTTAGACTATTAAATTACAATAAAAATTAATCCTAATTAAGTCTTGATGTAAAAACAGGAAGGGTTCCGTGCCTCAAAGTAATTCTTGTATGGTGAAAACCTTTAATTTTTAACTTTATTTTATTTTTATTATTTGTTGTTATAGATGCAATAGAAATACAGTACCCGGCGATAAATATTGCACATCGACCTTTGGAAAGAGACAATCGGCTAATTTCGGCTTCGTAGAGCGTTATCTCTGTCGCACGAAATACAAACAGTCCGGTATCTATTAGGAGCTGTTAAAACAATTATGATTTGCTTCTTTTGATAATTATTTTTATTCTTTGTATAAAATGGTTTTGTGTGAAAAGGTCGATGTGCAATATTTATCGCCGGGTACTATACACAATCTGTGAAACGTTCAACTGTCTACCTATTAAGTTTCATAAGATGCATCCCACTTAGAGACAGACGGACGGACGGCCCAAGACATCATCTTCAAAAGTAGTATCGACTCACCAGTTTCCTATACTCCTCGTGTCTCACCACCGGCTCCCGAAGATCAGCAGCCAACGAGGTGATACACTCTTCTAAAGCGAGGTATGTAGCTGGGATGCGCTGTTCTAATAGAGGTTCTTTACTGCCTGCAACATTAAATGATCTTTAATGGCCTTTTTTTTTCTTCAGGATGTGATATCATCAAATGACCTCTACCGCTCTGGGTGGAGCGGAAGGGAGTGTCAGACTCTTACTGACTAAAACCCACCCGTGTTCCTTCCTTAGCCCTTTATGTTCCGGGCCAGCGGTAACCCTTTCGGACAATCCCGCTGACCCGGCAGGCTTCGGCCCTGACGGGCCCCTTCGGTTGATGCTGACATCTCTTTGAGGCGTGCGTGGAACACGTACGCTTGTCCGGCACGGGCCTGGTCCTGATCGGACGGTGAGTTACCCATTACTCTCCGTCTGTACCAGTGGCTAAGTAATAACAGCCGCACGAGTCGATCGATCAGGTTAAGCTACTCTTGCCGCGGTTAGTCCGTGGATGGGTGACCTTTACATACCAAGACCTCGAAGAAGCCGTTGGTACCGGCTGTCATTTGTGGATCTTTGACAGTCGTTACGGGTCGTCAGAAGCCCGAAAGTCTGAAAACCAGTCTTACCAAGGGGTTTCGTATTACCCAGATCGATCGATCAGGTTAAGCTACTCTTGCCGCGGTTAGTCCGTGGATGGGTGACCTTTACAAATCAAGACCTCGAAGAAGCCGTTGGTACCGGCTGTCATTTGTGGATCTTTGACAGTCGTTACGGGTCGTCAGAAGCCCGAAAGTCTGACAACCAGTCTTACCAAGGGGTTTCGTATTACCCATCTAACCTCCACAACCCAATTAGGGTTGTGGAGGTTAGATAGACAGTCGCTCCATGTAAAATACTGGTATTCAGCTGCATCCGGTTAGACTGGAAGCCGGCCCCAACATAATTGGGAAAGGACTAGGTAGATAATGATCATGATGGTAGATTATTTTGAAATACATTTTGGGAAATAGGGCCATACCTGGTGGTTTAACGCTGAATGCGACGGAGTAAATGATGTCTGCTAACAGTCTGATGTTGTGACGAGTATTGCAGGATACCTGCAACAATTTATTGCAATGTTATAAGCGACAAATGTGCAACTATTCTGTTATTTAAGAGCGTTTATACCGTACGGCATTTCATACAAACTTTCAAGCCCTTATTTTTCGAAATGAATGAACCGATCTTAATGAAACTTCATATTAGTAATCAGTTAGTTGAGAACATTTTCGAAAAACAGTGTTACAGCCAAATTAGACCGATTTTAAATTTTCCATAGAAACAGAGCTTTCCAGTTATCTTTTTTTAAATAAGACATTTCGAAAATGTTCTCAACTTACTTTTTAGACCTTTGTATCCTGCTTATGCGTATAAAGTTTCATTAAAATCGGTTCATTCATTTCGAAAAATAAGGCCTTGAAAGTTTGTATGAAATGCCGTGCGGCGTAAAGGCCTCTCCTATTGCACGCCATTCAACTCGATATTCGGCAACTCCCGTCCAGCTGCCACCCTGCAAAGATCTTCGCTCCAACTAGCCTGAGGGCGTCCAACCTTACCTCACTTCACTTACCTCAACAGAATCCAACACCCGAGGCAAACCAAGCTTATCAGCATCAGGAGCCCCCATGATAGATGAGCGAATCAGCCGCTGAAGAACTTCAGGACTTTCACTCTCTGGCAGGTTACACTGGAGACAAGAGAAAGGTTAGCCTGAAAGATAAGAAAAAAAAAACGTGGGGGGTCGGAGGACCTCCGGCAGGGACGAAGTTCAAAATAAAAATACAAGATGGCGGCTGCGAAAAATTCAAAATGACGAAAATTTGTACATTTTTGCAGGTGCAATGCACATGTCTACGATATTTTGGTTCTAAGGCATGTCGGGTTCGTCACGATGTTTTTCCTACACCGTTTTGAGAGCAGTGGTGATGAAATAATGAGGGTTTTCTGACATGACGTTCGCTAGGTGGCAGCACTGACACGTCAGGTCCAGGCATCTGTCAAAGAGCCTATATTTTCTTTAGTCATGACTGAATGATGAACGAATGAATGAAACGAATGATGAACGTCATCATATATTTTATACTGGAAGACCTCTTGTCAAAGTGGTGCCAACTGGTGTCGTAAATATTCACGAAAACCCCCATTAACAAAAAGTAAAGTGCACTTGCTTGGGGTTCGAACCCACGACTTAAGACTCGTAAGGCACGGCACAGGGACACCACAGACTAAAAAAAAGGGGGTTAGCAATGGAAATTAAAAACATTAATAAATCTTGATAAATATGGTCCGATGACCTTGTGAAGGCCGCAGGAACCCGTTGGATGCGGGAAGCACAGAACCGGTCGAAGTGGAGGTGCTTGGGGGAGGCCTATGTCCAGCAGTGGACGTCTTTCGGCTGAAATGATGATGATGATGATAAATATGTCTACTCACACCGGCAACTTGATCGTAGTGCGTAGCAACCATAATAACAGGCGAGCCCGGGGCACGAGCTTGTATAGACCTAGACAAAAATACAATATCTTCTATACATATAACAAAAAACAAAAAAAAAACAATTCAAATCAATCGTTCTATAAATAGCTTACAGGGTGCTTACTCTTCAATTTAATACCGATAGATCGACATTGGAATTGTGACGTTTCGTACTCTTGAGTTCGATGCTAGCGCCAAATGATTTTTAGATTGGGTGTCCATTTTGGAGAACTAAGTGGAATTGGGTTCGGGCTTGGCGTGGGGTAATTGTTGACCATATTGTTTTCAAGAGTACCGAATCACGTGACTGTAAAATTAACATTGGAATCATATTGGCATCTCATTGGAATTAAAATTAGTTTGGAGAGTAAGCCCCCAGGATTTTTATCTCACGAAGCGACGCGCGTGTTAAGTATCCTGCCTACAGCAAATCAGCTGAATAGCCTCATGATTAGCTGTTTACCTCAATCGGATGCGTAGTTACAGTAACCCGGCGATAAATATTGCACATCGACCTTTGGAAAGAGACAATCGGCTAATATCGGCTTCGTAGAGCGTTATCTCTGTCGCACGAAATACAAACAGTCCGGTATCTATTAGGAGCTGTTAAAACAATTATGATTTGCTTCTTTTGATAATTATTTTTATTCTTTGTATAAAATCGATAGGATCGAATAGGTCGATGTGCAATATTTATCGCCGGGTACTTTGATAGCTATGTGATGGGTCTTTTACACCTTGTTTAATAACGAACTTTTCTTCTCAGTTTGATTGTGAAAATAATTCATGACGTGTAATTTGCCAGTAAAGTGATAGTCGCCAATCGTAAAATATAATAATAAAGGTCATAGCAAGCGTATCAAATCGGAAAGGGATCGTCACGGCATCGCCTTTCGCTTCGCCGCCCGTCAAACAAGCGTCAACCTAACGTAAGCACGTAACCAAAGCGGATCAGAAGCTCCGATACGTCGACTCGGCTACGGCTAGGCGACGCCGCGCTTACGGCTCGCCGACCGCTGGTTGATGGTGCTGTAAACAGGCCGCGGGAGGGGTGAGAGGGGCAAGGGTGGACAAAAAGACGTAAGCTCGGGTACAGAGAGACGTAAGCTCAGGTACGGAGAGACGTAAGCGCGAGGATGGAGAGACGTAAGCTCGGGTACGGAGAGACGTAAGCGAGGGTACGGAGAGATGTAAGCTCGGGTACGGAGAGACGTAAGCTCGGGTACGGAGAGACGTAAGCTCGGGTACGGAGAGACGTAAGCTTGGGTACGGAGAGACGGAAGCGAGGGGACGGAGAGGGTTAAGCGAGGGGACGGAGAGACTTAAGTTCGGGTACGGAGGGACGTAAGCTCGGGTACGGAGAGACGTAAGTGAGGGCACGGTGAGACCTAAGCTCGGTTACGGAGACGTAAGCTCGGGTACGGAGAGACGTAAGCGAGGGGACGGAGAGACGTAAGCGCGAGGATGGAGAGACGTCAGCTTGGGTACGGAGAGACGTAAGCGAGGGGACGGAGAGACGTAAGCGAGGGGACGGAGAGACGTAAGCGAGAGGACGGAGAGACGTAAGCGCGGGGATGACGAGCTGTAATGCACCGCACCGCGGTTCGTGAGCTTGCCCCGAGGCGAGGCCAATACATTACGATTCCGATTAGTGTGCGTTGCAGTAGGGAGTTTCATACAAAGAATACTGAACGGCTCGAGTTGATACGGTGACGATCCCTTTCCGGTTTGATACGTGTGCTATGAACAAAAATTGTATATCAATATTACCGTGAGGCACCCAGCAAATTTCTTAAACCGAATTTTTCACGTTTTATTTGTTTGTTTTTTATCTTCTTTCTTTCTTACCTGAGCCAGTTCAGTGCTCCAGCGAGTCCCTTCCTCCCATCCGTCACTTTCCACACGACGAGATACAGCGATCTTCGCGACAAGAAGTACTGATGTGTTGCGTAGTACCTGTCAAATACATTACATTACTTTACTGAAGAATCTAATCTAACTAGCCTGCGTGCTTACTCTTCAATTAAATTCCGATAGATCGACATTGGAATTGTGACGTTTACTCTTGAGTTCGATGCTAGCGCCAAATGATTTTTAGATTGGGTGTCCATTTTGGAGAACTAAGTGGAATTGGGTTCGGGGTTTTTTTTTTGAGGATGGGAAATCAAAATGACCCCTCCCGCTCTGGGTGGAGCGGAAGGGAGTGTCAGACTCTTACTGACTAAAACCCACACGTGTTCCTTCTTTAGCCCTTTATGTTCCGGGCCAGCGGTAACCCTTTCGGACACTCCCACTGACCCGGCAGGCTTCGGCCCTGACGGGCCCCTTCCCTTGATTCTGACATCTCTTTGAGGCGCGCGTGGAACACGTACGCGCCGTCCGGCACGGGCCTGGTCCTGATCGGACGGTGAGCTTTGGGTTTGGGCTTGGCGTGGGGTAATTGTTGACAATATTGTTTTCAAGAGTACCGAATCACGTGACTGTAAAATTAACATTGGAATCATATTGGCATCTCATTGGAATTAAAATTAGTTTGGAGAGTAAGCCCCCTGTACTGTCCCACGGCATAAGGCACGGCAAAGGTCTCCCTCTCCCTTTTCCACACAATTCTGTCTTTTGTATGTAGGTGTCCAGCTCATTCCGCCATCTTCGTCTCGGCCTGTCGCAATGGCGTCGTGCGTTTAGTGGGACCCAATCGGTGGTTCTCTTAGCCTAATTGTCACCTGACATCCGGCAAACATGTCCGGACCAGTCCCACTTAAGGGGGAAGCGCTAAGGTAGCCCGCGAAATTAAAATTTTCTTACGTTTTTTGCAATTTGCTGGTCAGTATTAAGTTGTACGTCGATCAAAATATGATTCGCGGCCGTAACAAATATGTAGAATCAGTAATACAACTTGTTAGGTTAGTATAATCCCAAAATGTCAAGATTTCATGAAATAGTCATTCTTTGGGGTTACGTGGTCTTAGAGAGTTGTGTTGATGACTTTAATGATGATAATTCTGTAAATACATATTTGTTACGGTCGCGAATCATATATTAATCAACGTACAACTTAATACTGACCAACAAATTGAAAAAACGTAAAAAAATGGAATTTCGCGGGCTACCCTGGCGCTTTCGCCTTAAGTTTGGCGGCTTTTTGGTTAACGTCTGTTATCTAAGTTTTGGCTTGCAGTATTGTGTTCCTATACGGTCAGAAATTCGAACCGAATATATGTAGAAAGATTTATCTTACTAATACTGGTTGATTTTTTTTACCGTCTCGAAATTTTTACAGAGTGTTCTACCTATGAATATGAACAACTTTCACTATGGGACCAACTCTGAAATCAAGAAAAAAATCAGCTGTTTAATACAAAAGTTTTATACCTACTAGACCAAAATTTATGAAACAGCTTTTTTTTTCGTGATTTCGTAGTTGGTACTGTTACGAGCTTGGGGTTCGTGACAATAAAAACTGCCGATTTAGTAACCAAAAATTTACACTTTAATCACAACAATAATTACAACTCAAACACACTAATTATGAAACACAATTTCACTACTGATCACTCTTAGTCGCACTTGAATATCGCTTCGATGTACTCGCTTGTATCGCTTATTCAAACTATATGTCTCGCGGCTCACATCGGCCTTATATAGTGCCACAGAGCTACTATATAAACATATAGAACGTTCGAGTACATACCGGTCCCGACTGACCCGATGTCGATAGTTCTCGGAATTTCTAGGACCTTGACCCTACTAGTTCTGCTACCCGAAACTAGATGGCGCTAGTGGTAACTAATGTCACCATGTACCAGGCATCAATTGTGGCGCGCAACAGTACCATAGTGAAAGTTGTTCATATTCACGGGTAGAACACCCTGTAAAACTTCGAGACATTAAAAAAAAGCATACAATATATATTTATATAATAATAACTCACTCCTGCTGCCCCCCAAAGTCCCAGGTCCGGAAAGTGATGGGGCCGCGCGTGGAGCGGTGTTTCTCGTACACCCACGTGCCGATGTCCACGCCCACTGTTGAGACGTTACCGCGACGGGAGGATTTGTTGCCCATGCGCTTTGCCCAGTGCTAGAAGAGGGACGATTTTTAAACCATAGCAAATTTTTTATACAATATGTAACATAATCGTCAATTGTTCAACAAGACTTGAGTTTATTCTATAACACCTTGTATAACTGAGTTGTGGAGGTCAGATAGGCAGTCGCTCCATGTAAAATACTGGTATTCAGCTGCATCCGGTTAGACTGGAAGCCGACCCCAACATCCAAAATAGTTGGGAGAAGGCCTTGCAGTAGAAAGATAGGAAATGTCGACTCCATCTAGTTTATTTTTAACCGACTTCAAAAAAGGAGGAGGTTCTCAATTTGGATGTTTATATTTTTTAAGTGAAAACTTCTTTAGCGGCGTTGTACACTTTTTTGTAATGGGTACCCATTACAAAAAAGTGTACAACGCCGCACCAATGTTAAACTCGCGTCAGGACACGTGACCCGATCGAAAATTCGTAAGACGAATGGCCGTAGCCGGTACCGCGCGTGTTTTGTTTATAAGACGATTCACTCAAATACACACGTAATTTTTCAAGTTTTCAATGCTGTCGGCACTCCCGGAGTGCCACTGTTTTTCTTTTAACGAGATCATTTTATTTATGTTCGGGCATAATTCCGTCATTTAAAGACGGATTTGCATTTTTTTTATGAATACGGTATTCCTCAGGGGTGGTCCCGTATAAATTTTATAATCTTTGCTTGGGTTTTTTTTGAGTTAGCTTCAATAATACTTTATGTTGATGATGTTTTATTAACTTCCTGTCACTGATATTTACATAGCAAGAAGTGTTATATGAATTTGTGTGGGGTACAACCAAAATGCGGAATTAACGACACCGACTTCCGAAATTGAAGTTATTTTTTAATTTTTTTTTTTTTTTGTAAAAACATTTTTTTTATTTTTTTATTTATTTTTATTTATTTATTTATTTATTTAAAAATTACGTAAATAACACCTTAACAGCTATGACGCCAATGCGATGTTACTACTAAGATACACAACAAAAAATAACAATTAGAAAAATAACAAACAATTAGAAAAAACAAATAACACACAACTAAACATTCTCAATGCACTTCAGTGCTACTCCTGTGAACTTCATCAGAGTGCAGTGAAATATATCTACCTCATTTGAAATAATATTTAACAGTCTTATGGCGCGTGACAAGGGGGCAAACTTGTTCAGGTTAGTCCTAGAGGACTGCTCCAGTAGCGTAGGCGTGGGGCGACGCGCACCTCCGCAACCGGGTGGCGCGCGCAGCCCCAGCCCCGCTAACAGATCGGGGAGGTGCAGCCAGCCGCGCAGCACCCGAAACATGAAGCTACACAGAGCGACGTCCCTCCGCACCGCCAGCCTACTGTACCCTACCATCCCTATTACAAAGAGACTCGGGTACATGAGCGGGAAGAAGGGATAGACGCCGTACTGCTTAAAAAATAAAAACCGAGTGAATTTGTTTTGGATTCTTTCCACCATGACACTATATTTGGCCTCATGGGGGTTCCACAAGTTTATGTGACGTAAAAGCGATATCGATTTCCTATTTACAGAATTATAGAGGTATGAGAAACAGGGTGTAAATTTCACTCATACTCCATAGAAAAGGGAGGATCCTCCGACCAGACGGGTGTTGTGTCTGGCGGGCAACTGCCCGATGATTCATGTCGGGCCGTTGTATCTATGCTAGTTGCGCGGTAAACTCTGCTTGCGAGATGCAGGATTTTGCGTGACGTCAGTATGACGCGTTGTTCTCATGTGGCGTTGTAGATACCGCTACAGAATAAACATTTTATTGCAAAAGTAATTTGAGTATGACATACCTCGGTAGGTTTTCTTCGATGTTGAATAGCAGACTCTTGTCTGAGGCACTCCAGCAAACTCGTTTTGCCAATACCCTGCGTAAATAAAATGAAACGGTTTTACATTCTTACTTATTTATCCAGACAAGAAGCACAGAAGAATGGATTAATTTAGATTTGTTTTAACCCAACGTAAAATAGTAGATTGTTTGCCAGGGGAGCAAACAACTCTTTTGAAGGCGAGAGTATTTTTTTTTAATCCTGAGCGCAGTTAGGGATTCAAAGTATGTTACTCAAGCTTTAAATAGTATTACTCCCGAGGTAGACTCTACTTTTTATCACAATGAAAAAATAAGTAAGTGCAATTTATGAATAAGAACAGTACGTTTATTTATTTACATACAATTTTGAGTAAATAATTACGAAAGCAGAATGCTATTCGCGCTTTTTTTTTTTGTTTTTTTCACAAAATTATTTTTTTATTTGGTTCGCGGGCGTTTTACTTTATCATACAGCCTGTTACTTGTTCATAGAATGTTCGTGATTGATCTCTTTGGTGAATGGAACTTTTACTAACGATGGTGCTGATTCTGTTGTTCACAAACTAAACCAAAAGTTCAATGCATCTTTTTTTTTATTTCGTTAAGAAAAGGACAGAAGATAAATTTTAGTTTAGTCCTGTCAAATTAATCAGCGCCTGACGTAAATTGACTTAATTTTAGTAGGCATGTTTTTAATCACGTCTAAACTTGTATGGAGTAGTGTCAGGCGCTGATTTGTTTGACAGGACTATACTAAAATTTATCTTCTGTCCTTTTCTTAATGAAATAGAAATAAAAAGATGCACTGAACTTAAATTTAATTTAGTTTGTGAACAAGGGAATCGGCACCAATATCCACATTCCAAATTCAAATCACTTTTAGTCCCTAGGGATTAAAGAGCTATTTCAGTCCCTGTTTACGAAGAATACACTAGATCTTTTTGAATAGATGTGATAAAAAACGTATTTTTATCCTTACCTGCAATCCCACAAACATAAGCTTCATCCTGGTGTAAGGCCTCGCCTCCTGCAGCACCGACTTCAGATACCCCACAATATCCATGCTCTTATATCGACCACATTGCAGCATTGAACGTAAGGGCTCTTGTAAACAGCAGCCGACGGTGTTCAGGTTCCAGAGGCGGGAGAGGAGGCCCATTTGTGGAGGGAGCTCTGTTATATCTGTAATAATACTTTAATATTATAAAGCTGAAGAGTTTGTTTGGTTGAACGCGCTAATCTCTGGAACTACCAGTCGGATTTGAAAAATTCTTTTTGCATTTGATAGCCCAATTCTTGAGGAAGGCTATAGGCTATTTAACATCACGCTATGACCTTTAGGAGCCGAGCAAAAAGAAAAAAAGTCAGAAAGAACGCTAAGCAAAAACGAAGTAATAGCGCAGGCAGGCGATGCAATGCGACGGGGTGGGTCGGAGTAACAAGAAATTTCACGCGGACGAAGTCGCGGGCAGAAGCTAGTCTGTAATAAAAATAAAATATAAAGAAACCTCCTCCTCCTGCCCTCAAAACGGTGAAAGAAAACATCGTGAGGAAACCGGCGTGTCCTAGAAGCAAAAATTCGAAGACATGTGACATCTACCAACCCGCACTGGGCCCGCGTGGTGGATTACAGCCCACAGGCCTGTGTCCCAGCAGTGGGGAAGTTATAGTCTAACTATGATGATGAATGCTGCAATAGACAGTTTAGGTCTTCTTATTAATGTTATTTTTCTATTAAGAGCGTTTAGTCAGTATGGCATTTCATACAAACTTTCAAGCTGTTATTTTTCGAAATGAATGAACCGATTTTAATGAAACTTCACACGCATAAGCAGGATACAAAGGTCTAAAAAGTAAGTTAAGAACATTTTCGAAATGTCTTATTTAAAAAAAGATAACTGGAAATCTCTGTTTCTATGGAAGATTTAAAATCGGTCTAATTTGGCTGTAACACTATTTTTCGAAAATGTTCTTAAGCAACTTTTTAGACCTTTGTATCCTGCTTATGCGTATGAAGTTTCATTAACCTTTTGACCGCCACAGCCATGTATAGATGACAAACCAAAATGTGTTCAGCACGCCACGGTTCGACTACATGACAGACTTTGACGACGAGGGCACGTTCTTGACGTGTGGCGGTCAAAAGGTTACTAACACACACCTTTATTCCCGCTAATATTGAGCACGGACAGGTTCGTGAGCTCGTGTATAGCAGGCGGTATTCCTCGCAGGAGGTTGCAGGACACATCCAGCATCGACAGCAGAGGAAACAGGAGGCGACCCTTGAGAGAAGATCCTGTGTTCTGGAAGAGAGTAAATAGGGTATTTAACTACAGTACCCGGCGATAAATATTGCACATCGACGACGATGATTATAATGTGAGTACAAAGGTACTGCTTATTTCTTAAGAAATTTCTTCCAGCAGACCTGCGAAAGGAGAAGTAAAAAAGAAATGTAGACAATAGTGTGTGAGAACAAGAAGAGAAAAATATGAATGTGTGAAGTCTAAAACTAGAATGTTGTTTTTTTTTTCTTTCTATTACTGAATTGCATGTGTAGTACTAGTGTGTGGAAGGGGGAAACTGGTGACCCTGGGTTCTGATAAATTTTCAACTACCGGACATATCTCCTTCTTTCTATATCTGTGGTACAGACGCCAGCACATCAAGCTACTACAATCTGTCAAATTTCTTTAACAGATTTTCAACTTTATCACCAAAGCATAAGGTTCAAAGTTGATTGGGGAGGTGCATACCCATTCATCATCTTCATCATTAGTTTCATCTTGTGCAGCCGATGATAAGCCGTCATCATCCGTAGTCAGTTGGATGCGCGTCAGAAGATTGTTAGCCAGGATCTGAAGGAAAAAGAAGTATTTTTTTAATAATAGGTACTGTTGCGCGCCACAATTGATGCCTGGTACATGGTGACATTAGTTACCACTAGCGCCATCTAGTATCGGGTAGCAGAACTAGTAGGGTCAAGGTCCTAGAAATTCCGAGAACTATCTACATCGGGTAAGTCGGGACCGGTATGTACTCGAACGTTCTAGATGTTTATATAGTAGCTCTGCGGCACTATATGAGGCCGGTGTGAGCCGCGAGACATATAGTTTTGAATAAGCGATACGAGCGAGTACATCGAAGCGATATTCAAGTGCGACTAAGAGTGATCAGTAGTGAAATTGTGTTACATAATTAGTGTGTTTGAGTTGTAAAAACGTTTATAAAAACGTTTATAGAGGATGATATTCTCTTAGCATGTATATTTCCTTTTTTTTTTGTATGTTTTTTTTCTTTTTTATATTCCTGTTTGTATCAATCACGTTTTAAATTAAATTGTATTATTTTGCTTTTTGTACGCTATACGCTATACCAGTAAAGCGTTTTAATAACTGGTTGCTTTAAAAATATAAATAATTTGTCATAATACTTTTTGATGAATAGCAATTGTTTGCTGCACCGTGCGACGTCATCACGTCGGCGCCGGCTGTCGCTGAAAACTAGCGCTGGGGCTCTGTCTTGCATAGGGTCGCAGCATAATGCTGAGCGATAGCCGTTTTGCTTGGATGTGACGCATGTCAACCTTTTTTTATTGTTTTTTTTTGTTTTGTTCTTTTTTGCGTCATGTTTACCGCAAATAAACGTATTTTTTTTCTTTCTTTCTTTCTTGTAATTAGTGTTGTGATTAAAGTGTCAATTTTTGGTAATAAATAGGCAGTTTTAATTGTCACGAACCCCAAGCTCGTAATAATACTATGTACAGTTAACAAAAGACATAAGTATGCAGGGTCGTCGGATATAGTTGAAGTTTAGTAAAAAACCGATGGATGTTCTCGAATAAAATTTTATTTTATTAATAGAAAACAAACATCTCATTTATCAAATTAAATTTCAGTCGACAACGTCCATCGGTTTCTTACTAAACTTCAACTATATCCGACGATCCTGCATACTTATCTATTTTGTTGACTGTACACACGCCAGCACATCCAGCTACTTACAATCTGTCAAATTTCTTTAATAGATTTTCAACTTTATCGCTAAAGCATAAGGTTCAAAGTTGATTGGGAAGACTTGACAGTTTCGGGTAGCTTGATGTGGGAAATTTCGGAACTTCGTAAAAAATAAATTGCACCCGTACGAAGCTGGGGCGGGTCGCTAGTACATAATACATTAATATGACAAAGTTGGTGATTAATTACTTTTCAATTACTAGGTTCAAAAGTGGTCAATCGCAAACATGGCCGACTGTGCTATCTGATCTTACGAGGACTCAGGTGTCTTCTAGCAGGACAGGCAGCACTGAGCAGCTGTGACCTGACAGAGCCTCCAGACCTTCACCAGGAGTTGCAACACTCACCAGGGTCCTCAATCCCTCAAGCCTCAGGTGTCTTCTAGCAGGACAGCCAGCACTGAGCAGCTGTGACCTGACAAGAGACTCCAGACCTTCACCAGGAGTTGGAACACTCACCAGGGTCCTCAATCCCTCAAGCCTCAAGTGTCTTCTAGCAGGACAGGCAGCACTGAGCAGCTGTGACCTGACAGAGCCTCCAGACCTTCACCAGGAGATGCAACACTCACCAGGGTCCTCAACCCCTCAAGCCTCAGGTGTCTTTTAACAGGACAGGCAGCACTGAGCAGCTGTGACCTGACAGAGCCTCCAGACCTTCACCAGGAGATGCAACACTCACCAGGGTCCTCAACCCCTCAAGCCTCAGGTGTCTTTTAACAGGACAGGCAGCACTGAGCAGCTGTGACCTGACAGAGCCTCCAGACCTTCACCAGTAGTTGGAACACTCACCAGGGTCCTCAACCCCTCAAGCCTCAAGTGTCTTCTAGCAGGACAGGCAGTACTAAGCAGCTGTGACCTGACAGAGCCTCCAGACCTTCACCAGGAGATGCAACACTCACCAGGGTCCTCAACCCCTCAAGCCTCAGGTGTCTTTTAACAGGACAGGCAGCACTGAGCAGCTGTGACCTGACAGAGCCTCCAGACCTTCACCAGAAGTTGGAACACTCACCAGGGTCCTCAATCCCTCAAGCCTCAGGTGCCTTCTAGCAGGACAGGCAGCACTGAGCAGCTGTGACCTGACAGAGCCTCCAGACCTTGGCCTGGAGCGCACGTTGTTGTTTACTGAGGAGTTGGGGCAGTAGCAGGCGAGGGGATCGCCTTCGGTGGAGCCGAAGCTTTCAACCTGTAAAAGATGAATAGTTCTGAGTCAGTTTAACAGGACACGCAACGCAAATGAAGTTGTTTTTTGTCTAGCAGTATTTATTTTTATAAAACTGTTACTTTATAACTGTAAAAAGTATTGATGGTCTCTGTTTTCCGAGGGTTCCGTGGCTAAATAATAACAGCCGCACAGGTCGATCGATCAGGTTAAGCTATGCTTGCCGCGGTGGATGGGTGACCATCTTTACAGACCGTGCCTCGGAAACCACGTTAAGCCGTTGGTCCCGGCTGTCATTCGTGGATCATTGACAGTTGTTACGGGTAATCACAAGCCCGGAAGTCTGACAACCAGTCTTACCAACGGGTATCGTATTACCCAGTAACTGGGTTGAGGAGGTCAGATAGGCAGTCGCTCCATGTAAAATACTGGTATTGAGCTGCATCCGGTTAGACTGGAAGCCGGGCTTCTGACGACCCGTAACGACTGTCAGCGATCCACGAATGACAGCCGTGACCAACGGCTTAACGTGCTTTCCGAGGCACGGAGGGGTCTCGGTATGTAAAGACGGTCACCCATCCACAGACCAACCGCGGCAAGCGTAGCTTAACCTGATCGATCGACCTGTGCGGCTGTTATTATTTAGCCACGGCTCCTCTATTATTTCTTAATCGACTACTTAGCATACTATTGTCAGCCCATAATGTTCCCACCGCTGGGACACAGGCCTCTTCGAGAGGGAGTGGGCTTACAATCCACCACGCGCGTCCAGTGCGGGTTGGTAGATGTCACATGTCTTCGAATTTTTGGTTCTAGGACATGCCGGTTTCCTCACGATGTTTTCCTTCACCGTTCTGAGAGCAGTGGTGATGAAATTATTTACACAAAGTACAGTACCCGGCGATAAATATTGCACATCGACCTTTGGAAAGAGACAATCGGCTAAATTCGGCTTCGTAGAGCGTTATCTCTGTCGCACGAAATACAAACAGTCCGGTATCTATTAGGAGCTGTTAAAACAATTATGATTTGCTTCTTTTGATTATTATTTTTATTTATATTATACTATATAAAGCTCGATTATATTATATAAAGCTCGATTACCACTCACTGACATAATTGTTCTCCCAGATGGTGAAGGGGGAGGTGGGTATATTTTTACAGATTCGTATAGAAGTAACTCTCACGAGTATGGGAAAAATCCCAAACCTCCCCTTTTCCACCCCACTCTCCCCCCTCCCTATCGTATCTCGGAAACTAAGAGTCCCGTGTTTTGTTGTTTTACGGATTCGTATAGAGGAGGCTCGGAAAAGTAAAATCCATTTTTCAAAGTTGCCCCCCTTGCCCCCTTTCTCCCCCCCTCTAGAGGTAGATCTCGGAAGTTAAGAGACTTGGAACATTTTTTTTTTCAGATTCATATCAAGGGGCCCAGAGTTGGTCAAAATCATTTTTCAAAACTCCCCCCTCTCCCCCCATCGTAAGAAATACTCCTCAAAAACACGACCCCGCGAGCTGCTTGCAGCTCGCGCAACGCCCAAATACTAGTTCTTTGTATAAAATCGATAGGATCGAATAGGTCGATGTGTAATATTTATCGCCGGGTACTGTAAAGCGTCTGTCTGTGATCGAACCCACGACCCACGACTCGTAAGTCCACCACTGCCCTATTGACCACTTACTTGTGGTAAACTCGGCCAGCACGTGATCTCGTTGTGACTCAGATCCAGCTGACGAAGACTTGTAGGATATGACGTCACGTACGACATAGATCTGTAAAACAAAGATATAAAAACTCTTTTACAAGTATATTCTTATAATATTTGTTTAGTTTTATTACAGTACCCGGCGATAAATATTGCACATCGACCTTTGGAAAGAGACAATCGGCTAATTTCGGCTTCGTAGAGCGTTATCTCTGTCGCACGAAATACAAACAGTCCGATATCTATTAGGAGCTGTTAAAACAATTATGATTTGCTTCTTTTGATAATTATTTTTATTCTTTGTATAAAATGGTTTTGTGTAAAAAGGTCGATGTGCAATATTTATCGCCGGGTACTGTAAGTGAATTGTTTTTGGATTAGATTGTATGTATTATTTTTTTTGTCTCCTTTACTCTTTCACACGCTGTCTGCATCTCTCTATCTATTGTCCTATCGCAGGTATGCTGTAAGAGATTTCTTATGAAATAAGCATCACCTTTGTATCTATTTTTCTGTTCTGTTTTATTTCGTGTCTGTTTATACATATATGTGTGGACATAAATGGTAAAATAAATGAAATACAAAAAAAATATTTTTATTTTTAATATTCAATATTCAATTAACACTAGTGCATTTAAGAATTGAATACACCGACTAGAAGAATCATCAAAATTCGCATAGAAATGCCGGAGATGCAGTACATTTATGCATATAACTTCGTACATAAAATTAATTACCTAATGTATTATAAACTAAAACCTTCCTGAAAGTATGTAGATCACATTAATTTTCATTAATGTGATCTATATAAGTTTAAGACACTGGGCCAACGAAAACAATCGAAGAACAAGCCGCTTGGCCAAAATTGACCATCTCTTTCAAGTTACTGGGCCAGCATGGTCCATAGTGTATACGACATTGGACCATCATGTACAAGACAGTTAAAACCTCTTACCTGAGGGAATTATAAGCCATATTCAGCCTGGTCAGATTCGGAGCCCTGCAGGCCAGCGCACAGGGCACGCAGGTGAACTGGTTGTGTGCCAGGTTCAGGGCTGACAGGGCGGAGCCCCCGCGCGTGCAGCCCACCGACGAGCCTTCCACGACGCCGCGCCACGTGTGAGCGCGACGGGCTTCGGACCAGCTGGGGAGAAGACTTTTGAGTTAGATTTTATTATATTTTATCGCAACCGGCGCCGGCGTTCGTGTATGACCAGAATGTCACTTCTCGTAATTAAAAACGTTCAAAATCTAATACTATATTCGCGATTTTTTTGTGTTTTATTTTCACTCCTGTCGGCACTCCAAGATGCCACTGCCATTGTTTTTTTTTTTTTGTTGTAATTACCGTATATACTTTCATATGCATTTAGATAAAGAAAGATATTGTTGCGCGCCACAAATAATGCCTGATACATAGTGACATTAGTTACCACTGGCGCCATCTAGTATCGGGTAGCAGAACTAGTACCTTGGTACTAGGACCTCGACCCTTCAAGGTACTAGAAATTCCGAGAACTATCGACGTCGAGTCAGTCGGGACCGCTATGTACTCGAACATACTAGATGTTTATAGAGTAGCTCTGTGGCACTATATAAGGCGGGCGCGAGCCGCGAGACACAATAGTTTTGAATAAGCGATACGAACGATAACATCGAAAGCTATATTCAAGTGCGGAGTGATCAGTAGTGCAATTGTGTTTCCTAATTAGTGTGTTTGAGTTGTAATTAGTGTTGTGATTAAAGTTTCAATTTTTGGTGATTAAATCGGCAGTTTTTATTGTCAAGAACCCAGAAGCGTAGCGTGACTTGGCGGGGCCCCGTATAAAAATTTGTTTGGGGCCCTTAGGAAGGATAAAGATTACTCACAAAAGAAAAAAAATGTTTGCATAAATTAAAAGAAATATTTATTCATCATAATTATCTATCTGTCACTTTTCCAAAAATTTTACAAACAATTCAAATTAATTAAGGGGGCCCCGTGGTCCGGGGGCCCCGTATAATTGATACGGCAGATACGGCGGTAGCTACGCCCCTGCAAGAACCCCAAGCTCGTAACAATATGTTGCGTCAACCAGAAAAAATGGGGAGGATGACAGGAGAATGATGGAGATGTTTACGGGTATTTTATGTTTCGTATAACCGAACGAAAATATCATGAAAATATAAAGCCAAAAGCCGCCTTAAAAAAATTAATTTGAGTCTATAATAAAACATTAATTTCAGGACGCAATGCCTCATAGACATATTCCTTACAAACTAACATTTATTTGAAGTATAAAACACAGACAGACAGACAGAGAGAGAGAGGGAGACAGGTGAAAATTGAGAGAGAGAGGTAGAGAAAGACAGAGATAAGGAGAGAGGGAGAGAGGTAGAGAGAGAGGGAGACATATGGAAACCGAGAGTGAGAGTAAGAGAGATAGAAAAAGGAAAGGGCCAGAGGGCTCTCTTTCTCTCGCTCGCTTTCTCTCAAAGTGGGAGAGAGAGTGAGAGCGTTCTATCTCCTCTCTCAGAGGGAGAGTGAGGGAGAGAGAAAGACAAAAAGGGAGATAGTGAGAGAGGGAGCGAGAGAGAGCGGTTGCGTCAGAGTCAGAGTCTAAGTTTATACGGTACAGCCTTCTGTTTTCTAGAAAGGAGGTGACTATCGAGATGACAGCTAATACTGCCGCCTTAAGTAAAAAGGGCGCATCTGAGGAAAGGGAATAGAGGAAAATGAGCCTTAATGGATGGTGCCTTTTTGTTCCATTAAGGCTCATTTTCCTCTATTTCTTTTTTCTTTTTACTTTAGGCGGCAGAATAGAGAACTATGGAATAAAAAGACATGTTGCGATAACCAGAAATAAATTGTGATGAGAGCAGGAGATGATGAATGAGGGTTTTCGTGAAAATTTACGACACCAGTTGGCACCACTTTGACAAGAGGTCTTCCAATATAAAATATATGATGACGTTCATCATTCGATTCATTCATTCGTTCATCATTCAGTCATGACTAAAGAAAATATAGGCTCTTTGACAGATGCCTGGACCTGACGTGTCAGTGCTGCCACCTAGCGAACGTCATTTCAGAAAACCCTCATTATGAAAATACTCACACGGCATTCCCCGCTCGGTTGGTGAGAACGGGTATCGAATCCTCGTCGTCTTCATCAGCGGTCTCCGACTCACTGCGCTCTATCGATGGACTGCGAGACGATGACTTCTAATACACAAAAAAACATGGCAATATGACTTATGTATTCATGTCCAGACGCCAGCACATCAAGCTACTCTACAATCTGTCAAATTTCTTTAATAGATTTTCAGCTTTATCGCTAAAGCATAAGGTTCAATGTTGATTGGAAAAGTTTGACAATTTTTTTTTTTTCAGGATGGGAAATCATCAAATGACCCCTCCCGCTCTGGGTGGAGCGGAAGGAAGTGTCAGACTCTTACTGACTAAAACCCACCCGTGTTCCTTCCTTAGCCCTTTATGTTCCGGGCCACCGGGAACCCTTTCGGACAATCCCGCTGACAAATTGGACAGTTTCGGGTAGCTTGATGTGATGGCGTCTGTACAAACAAAACGCCTAATAGAGAAAAATAAGCAATGTGACAATCTCCGCAGTCGTTTCCGGCTGCCATTTGAAGATATTTGACAGTGGGTAACTTCCTATATATTATTTATTCCTATTGTAATAAGCAGATTGTGAGGGGCCCGTGGCTAAGTAATAAGAGCCGCACAGGTCGATCAGGTTAAGCTACGCATGCCGCGGTTGGTCTGTGGATGGGTGACCATCTTTACATACCGAGACCCCTCCGTGCCTCAAAAAGCACGCTAAGAGCGTTTACGCCGTACGGCATTACATACAAACTTTCAAGCCCTTGTTTTTCGAAATGAATGAACCGATTTTAATGAAACTTCATACGCATAAGCAGGATACAAAGGTCTAAAAAGTTACTTAAGAACATTTTCGAAATGTCTTATATACAAAACGATAACTGGAAATCTCTGTTTCTATGGAAAATAAATCGGTCTAATTTGGCTGTAACACTATTTTTAGAAAATGTACTTAGGTAACTTTTTAGACCTTTGTATCCTGCTTCTGCGTATGAAGTTTAATTAAAATCGGTTCATTCATTTCGAAAAACAAAGGCTTGAAAGTTTATATGAAATGCCGTACGGCGTAAACGCCCTTAAGCCGTTGGTCCCGGCTGTCATTCGTGGATCTTTGACAGTCGTTACGGGTAGTCAGTAGCCCGAAAGTCTGACAACCAGTCTTACCAAGGGGTATCGTATTACCCGGTAACTGGGTTGTGGAGGTCAGTGAGGCAGTCGCTCCATGTAAAATACTGGTATTCAGCTGCATCCGGTTAGACTGGAAGCCAACTCCAACATAGTTGGGAAGAGGGTAGACAGATGATGATACTTACAGATTGTGTAGCCATAGCGAATTGCGCGCTGCCTATGGAGGGCGAAGCGCTAAGCTGAGGCGAGGTCTCCGATGGGGACGCCAACTGCTGCGGACTGCTGCATTCTGAGTGACCCTGGTGAAGAGAAAAGTCCTGGTTTTAATCATCACAGGTACAGTGGTGCTATTTTGTAAAAATCTCACCGTGAAATCTTAGGTGAAGTGAGCGTGGAGTGAGCTGTCAATAGTGTCAATTCCTAGCAAAAACAAACTCACTTCACCTAAGTTTTCACGGTGAGATTTTTACAGAATCGACCGGCTGGTATTTTGGCCCTTGTACCATGCCTCCCGACTGTCCTACTAATATTATTGTTACGAGCTTGAGGTTCGTGAAAATAAAAACTGCCGATTTAATAACCAAAAATTGACACTTTAATCACAACACTAATTACAACTCAAACACACTAATTATGAAAGACAATTTCACTACTGATCACTTTTAGTCGCACTTGAATATCGCTTCGATGTACTCGCTTGTATCGCTTGTTCAAAACTATATGTCTCGCGGCTCACACCGGCCTTATACAGTGCCACAGAGCTACTATATAAACATCTAGAACGTTCGAGTACATACTGGTCCCGACTGACCCGATGTCGATAGTTCTCGGAATTTCTAGGACCTTGACCCTACTAGTTCTGCTACCCGATACTAGATGGCGCTAGTGGTAACTAATTTAACCATGTACCAGGCATCGATGAGATGTAAAATTGCGAATAAAAATGTCGTCAAATCTGGCTATAGAACGTGAACCCGTTTCACTCGCCGGACTCCCACTAGCGATACGGCACGGCAGTGGGAAATTGAACACACACACACACACACACACACACACGTGCGCACACGCACGCACACACGCACACCACACACACACAAACTTTCGCTTTTATAATATTAGTGTGACAATTAAACTATTTTGAACAAAAAAGCCATAATCTCTCTCTAATGCTTATGAGTCTTGCAATACCAAAATAAAATCAAGCCTTTAAGTGGGTGGTCAGCGGGATTGTCCGAAAGGGTTACCGCTGGCCCGGAACATAAAGGGCTAAGGAAGGAACACGGGTGGGTTTTAGTCAGTAAGAGTCTGACACTCCCTTCCGCTCCACCCAGAGCGGGAGGGGTCATCTGATGATTTCCCATCCTGAAAAAAACAGCCTTTTGGTGGGTAGGCAGAAACTAAAATACCAACTGCTACGTACACACACTCTTTTTTACGGATTCGTACAGACGCCAGCACATCAAGCTACTACAATCTGTCAAATTTCTTTAATAGATTTTCAACTTTATCGCCAAAGCATAAGGTTCAAAGTCGATAGAATAGAATAGAATAGAATACTCTTTATTATGTACACCATATAAATTACAGACATAAATATAGAAACTGTACAAAGGGTGACACAATGGGCGGTCGATTGCACTTTGACAGTTTCGGGTAGCTTGATGTGCTGGCGTCTGTACATACGTGCTGGCAATCATCTCACCTAAATACGTTTATCAAAGCTACTAAAAATTAAAAGAAGTACCCAATTAAAGCGAAGGACGCGACGAGGGACGGTGCCTTTACATTTGTTAGCGACTATCTGAAGAAATAATAAAATAAACTTATTAAGTCTTATTAACATTATAGCTTTCACACACAAATACACTTGTGTGTACACCGCATGCTCTCCATTTGAGAGACGATGGCGACGATTTCCTTGTTCACAAAAACTAAATTTAAGTTCAGTGCATCTTTTTCTCTCTATTTCATTTTGAAAAGGACAGAAAATAAATATTAGTTTAGTCCTGTCAAATTAAGTTACTCCATAGACAAGTTTAGACGTGATAAAAAAATTGGCTACTAAAATTACGCCAATTTACGTCAGGCGCTGACTAATTTGACAGGACTAAACTAATATTTATCTTCTGTCCTTTTCATAATGAAATAGAAAGAAAAAGATGCACTGAACTTAAATTTAGTTTTTGTGAACGAGGGAATCGGCGCCATTATCTCAAAAATCGTAATGAATATAATTTACTAGCAGCGCCCCGCGGGTTTTCCCGCGTAAGTTTCGATCCCGTGGGAATATCGGGATAAAAAGTATCCTATGTGTTAAATCCAGGAAATTAATGGTCTATCTATGTGCCAATTTTCATCCAAATCTGTTCAACGGTTTACGCGTGATTGAGTAACAAACATCCAAACATCTTCACAAACTTTCACATCACACTAATATTATAGGGCGAAAGTTTGTGTGTGTGTGTGTTTATATGTTTGTTACTTCTTCATGCTCAAACGGCTGGACCTATTTTGATAAAATTTTGTATGGAGGTAGCTGACACCCTGGATTAACATAAAGGTTACTTTTTATCCCGATATTCCCACGTGATCGACACTTATGCGGGTGAAACCGTGGGGCGCAACTAGTTTACAATATATTAGGTTATTGTTAGTAAAAATTGTTGAATTATATTGTTGCAAATCGAAGAGCGTGAGGTGTGTCGATTTTTTCACATGTTTGGCATGCAAAAAAATCGACACACCTCACGCTCTTCGATTTGCAACAATATAATTCAACAATTTTTACTAACAATAACCTAATATATTGTAAACTAGTTGCGCCCCACGGTTTCACCCGCATAAGTGTCGATCACGTGGGAATATCGGGATAAAAAGTAACCTTTATGTTAATCCAGGGTGTCAGCTACCTCCATACAAAATTTTATCAAAATAGGTCCAGCCGTTTGAGCATGAAGAAGTAACAAACATATAAACACACACACACACAAACTTTCGCCCTATAATATTAGTGTGATGTGAAAGTTTGTGAAGATGTTTGGATGTTTGTTACTCAATCACGCGTAAACCGTTGAACAGATTTGGATGAAAATTGGCACATAGATAGACCATTAATTTCCTGGATTTAACACATAGGATACTTTTTATCCCGATATTCCCACGGGATCGAAACTTACGCGGGAAAACCCGCGGGGCGCTGCTAGTAAATTATATTCATTACGATTTTTGAGATAATGGCGCCGATTCCCTCGTTCACAAAAACTAAATTTAAGTTCAGTGCATCTTTTTCTTTCTATTTCATTATGAAAAGGACAGAAGATAAATATTAGTTTAGTCCTGTCAAATTAGTCAGCGCCTGACGTAAATTGGCGTAATTTTAGTAGCCAATTTTTTTATCACGTCTAAACTTGTCTATGGAGTAACTTAATTTGACAGGACTAAACTAATATTTATTTTCTGTCCTTTTCAAAATGAAATAGAGAGAAAAAGATGCACTGAACTTAAATGTTTTTTGCATGCCAAACATGTGAAAAATGTAATGAGACTAAATTGAGGAAGAAACTGCAATAAACTCTCGAGGCGAGTTGTTTCAAAGTAAAAAATTCACTAGTCAACGGCGATGAGAGGTGAGGGACTGGGCAGAGTGTCCATGGAGTTTCTTGCCCGTTCTTCTCCATAGAGATCTACGTTTTGGAATGGGCAACTAGCTTCAACTTTCTGACTAACTGACAGACTATTTAAATTTTGACGATTCAAAAGTGCCTGTACAAGGTTCAATGAGGGTTTTCGTGAAAATTTACGACACCAGTTGGCACCACTGTGACAAGAGGTCTTCCAATATAAAATATATGATGACGTTCATCATTCGTTCATCATTCAGTCATGACTAAAGAAAATATAGGCTCTTTGACAGATGCCTGGACCTGACGTGTCAGTGCTGCCACCTAGCGAACGTCATTTCAGAAAACCCTCATTGAAATAAATGCTTTTGAGTTTGAGTTTGCAGGGAGTAGCGCACTTCACAGCCACCCTCAAGTTAAACGTGAACTATAGCTGTAATTTCTATAACAACCATTTCAACAAAGTGTATGGGCTATCTATCATGTACGAGATACGACAGGGGCACTATGGGCCAGCATGATCCACCATGTAGTGGGCCAACATGGGCCATCATGGCCCACTGTGTAATGGGCCAGCATGGTCCACTGTGTAATCGGCCAGCATGGTCCACTGTGTAATGGACAAACATGGTCCACTGTGTAATGGGCCAGCATGGTCCACTGTGTAATGGACCAGCATGGTCCACTGTGTACTGGGCCAGGATGGTCCACTGTGTACTGGACCAGCATGGTCCACTGTGTACTGGGCCAGCATGGTCCATTGTGTAATGGGCCAGCATGGTCCATTGTGTACTGGGCCAGCATGGTCCATCGTGTACTGGGCCAGCATGGTCCATTGTGTACTGGGCCAGCATGGTACAAGCCACTGATGCCTCACCTCGTCCCCCCGGGGCAGCTCCCGCAGATGGTTGAGCGCCACGTTGAGGTCACGCAGCGCAGGCGCAGCCCACAGCGCGGCCGGCAGCGCGCGCAGCTTGTTGTTGGACACGTCCAGCAGCGACAGGCCCGGCAGCCGGAACAGGAGGGGGGGCAGCTCTTCTAGGCGGTTGTCCTGCGAACGAAAGGAAAACATTTAGAAAGAAAGAAAGAAAAAGTATTTTTATTGCAACTCGTACAGGAAGATCACAAACTAAACTAAACACAGCAAAATAAAAGTCCAAGTTATACAGTATGTTAACTAACAGAGGGCGTTCCCGTTAACCCGCAATAGTATAGCATCCATACATGCTAAAAAAAATATTACCATTCGAAAATGAAATGTTTTTATTTTTTTTATATTAAAATATTCACTAAAAATCGTAAATTGATACGTTAAAGAAACACTCTGTACACGCGTACTTGAAGGACAGCAATGTCGGAATTTATTTAATTAAATAAATTAGAATTAATTAAATAAATAGAGTATCAATTTACGATTTTTAGTGAATATTTTAATATAAAAAAAAATAAAAACATTTTATTTTTGAATGCTAATATTTTTTTTAGCATGTATGGATGCTATACTATTGCGGGTTAACGGGAACGCCCTCTGTTAGCTAACATACTGTATTAAAAAAAAAAGTAACAAAAGGAAAATGAAACAGAAAGTCCTATACGAGGCCAAAAGGCTCCTATCTCAGCATGATGCTGCGACATTTAAAAAATAAATGTCGCAGCGCTGGTATTCTGATAGGGCACCCTGAGATGTCACGGGCAGTTACAGAAATAAATAAATAATATGTAAAATAATAGCAAAAAATAATTTTTTTTTTTTTTTCATGCCGATACATGCAGAGATCTTACCTGCAAATACAGCTCCTGCAGCGCAGGTGCTGTATACAGTTCTGGTCTGACCTTAGACTTCTTTTTCCGTCTCTTGGCGTCAAGTTCATCTTCAAAGGGATCCTCAGACGTTGGTAGACGTTCTAACTTGTTCTGTGCTGCGTTTAAATACCTGAGCAAGAGTTTTTTTTTATCATTAATATGATACGTTGAGGGGCTGGCTTGTGGCAAAGTATTAAAAGCCTCACGGGTTGATCAATCAGGTTAAGCTACTCTTGCCGCGGTTGGTCGATGGATGGGTGACCATATGTACATAACAAGACCCGAAGACTCCGTGCCTCGGAAAGTACGTAAAATCGTCCAAGCTGTCGTTCGTGGATCGTCAGAAGCCCGAAAGTCCGATAACCAGTCTTACCAGGGGTTTTCGTATTACCCAGTAACTGGGTTGTGGAATTCAGATAAGCAGTCGCTCCATGTAAAATACTGGTATTCATCTGTACGTGTACGTGAAATAGAAAATTTTGATTTTTTATTTTAAAACACTTTGAAGGACACTGAACAAGACACATTAGAAGTTTTATTGTTATTACGTCGAGGGGCGTCAAGTGTCCCGCAAAGTGTGAAGGAACCTGGCTTTTCTGCGCCGTCTTAAAATTCCATTCTAAGCTTACCTTAAACTCAGCATGGTGAACAGCTCAGGCGGTAAGAGCCTCAGCTCATTGTTGGATATGTCAAGTCTGGTCAGAGCATGTAGGGCTCCAGTGTTACTGCCAAGTTTAGAGTTGACACGAAGAGCCGCTTGACGGAGCCAGGACATTCTGTGGGGATAAAAAGAAAGATATGAGAGTATGATTACCTAGGACAAACTATCCAGTTAGATAAAAGTGTCATTTTTGGTCATTTGTATCGGTAGTTTTATTGTCACGAACCCCAAACTCGTAACAATATAACACACAGAAGCTGTTGATGTACCATAATCCTAATAATATTATAATTGTGAAAGTTTGTGAAGATGTTTGGATGTTTGTTACTCAATCACGCGTAAACCGTTGAACAAATTTGAATGAAAATTGGCACATAAGTGGACCATTTCCTGGATTAACACTTTTTGTCCCGATATTACCACGGGATCGAAACTTACGCCGGTGACACCGCGGGGCACTGCTAGTAAATAAATAAAGATGTTGTTAAAGTCAAACTGTTACTACTGACCAAAATAGTGTTGGACCTATTAAACTACCCTGTGGCACCCTACATGTGATAAGTTGTTTTACTGTTTGTAAACGACTTTTTCTAGACGCATTGTCGTATTTAATCAAGACAGTCGCAAAAGTGTCGAGAACAGTACTTTTGTTTCAACGGTTTCTAGTACATCCGCTAGAATGCGGACAGAAACAGTGTCGAAAGCTTTACTTTAGATAAACAAAGTACAATTGACTGAGAGATTTAATACACATTAACATCACGTCTAAAAAAAGGATAAAGTTATTAGAAACTTACCGTATTGTAGCTAGCTGTGCTCTAAGCTCCCTCCAATTCACCATGACGGCGGTAGTAGGACATAAAGCGCTGTAGGTCAGCGCTGAATCTCCGTCGCGGTCGCTGAACAGCGCTTCAGACATCGTCGATTTGTTTAGTTTGTAGTCCGGGTCGGGATAAGCCTGGGGGAATTGAAAATAGCAGTGTATTGTGATGTAACGTCTTCACGTTTCGTTTCTTCGTTTATATATCCTTCATGTACATTTTATGGAATATCTTTTATATTGGTTCTATATTGGACGAGGAAATAGGCGAAAGCCAAACCTCAATGTGCAAGTCTGCCCCAGGCTTTATGTTTTGAAGCCTCTTTTTTATACCTTTTGTCTATTTTTTGGATACTTATTGTTTATGTATTTCTGATTGACGCATTACACTTTTGTTTTCACTACCAAAAACCAGCGATTTTTATTTCGGTAGTTAATACTCAAATTATAACTTTTTACTTAGACTTAGAAAGAAGCTTTTTAGAGAGTCTCTCCGACCGCATTTCCTTTCTTTTTGAAGTGATAACTTCTTTAGGCGCGTTGGGCATTTTTTGAGATGGAAAAAATACATTGAACTCGCGCCACTATTACCGTAAGCGACATCGCGCGTGTTTTATTTATAAGACGATTTAAAAAAAACACCCGCTTCGGATGTGTTCGGCTGTCCTCGGGATGTGCTCGGTTTTAATGTATATCCGATATGTCAGTGAGTGATGTCAGAGTATTCTGTTTATGTTTTGTTTTCACTTCTGTCGGCACTCCCGGAGTGCCACTATTTTTTTTATTGTTTGTATTTTCTGTGCGTGTCCCAAATAAAATATGTTTCGTTTTTTCTTTCTTTACCTTGGTGGCTAGTAACTTGGCGAGTAGCTCAGTGAGCCCATGTGTGGCGCATTCTCTGATGGCTCTACAATGAGGGTCAGTCGCGCCATGCTGTAGTAGAATCTCTACTATTTGCACGTTTTTAGCGCGAGCTGCGATGGCCAGAGCTGTCCAGGGGCTGTCTCCTGAAAAAAATCGGTTGTCTGTAAAGTCGGTTTACGGACGATAGTTTAACGTGACAACGTCATAACAAAACATTAATGAAATTGCCGAACGCGGAGGCCGATTCGGCAGCGTTCGACATCATCTGTCTCTCATCGCTCGTTCCGCGCTCTCGCTTGCACTTCAAGCCGCCATGGAACGCTACAACGCTACAGAGCGAGGCCGCGAGGTAACGCTACATGAGTCATGTTTTTTCGTGTGTGCAGCCAGCTTCATCGATTTATTAGACGTTGTCACGTCAAAAGAGGAAATTGCAGCTGTAATTATTATTTTCAGTAAAAGTGTGCAAAACGTCGCATCACAGAATATGTCATAGATCGTCCTGTGATCGATCTGTCTTTCAAATATTTTAAGTTTTTTAGTTGATGACCTCGAGAAAAAAACACCAAATCTTTTATTTTTATTTTTCATGTTTAGATATTGATGCCGCAATGCGGGGTACGCGGGGCGGGCCCCAGTGCCAACGCTCCCATGCGGCCCCCAGCGGATAGACTCGTCTCCGACTTACGGACGAACGCACGCATTTTTACTATCGCGCCGATTCAAATATTGTAACCGTTTTAATTTAATTTTCCATTATAATTCATGCATACAGTGTCATTATTTCACGAGGCTTAGGTATCCAGCTATCAAAATAGCGGATCACGCCCGGGTGTCACCATTGCCAGGATTGCCCAGAGGACACGGTGGAGCACACGGTGGAGGTCTGCCCCGCTTGGGCGGAGCACCGCCGTGTCCTCGTAGAGGCGATCGGCAGCGGCGGCGACCTCTCGCGTCCGGGCCTGGTTCAAGCCATGGTCCGGGGCGAGAGGGAGTGGGGAGCAGTCGCCTCCTTCTGCGAAGCAGTCATGCTAGCGAAGGAGGCGGCGGGACGGCTGAGGAAGAGAGCCTCCCGTCCCAGCCGCCGCGGGAGACGCTCCGGGCGTCGGGAGCCGCACGACGACTCCCGGCCACCGTAGGCGCGGGCCTGCGGGCGGAGAGTAATGGGTAGCTCACCGTCCGATCAGGACCAGGCCCGTGCCGGACAAGCGTACGTGTTCCACGCGCGCCTCAAAGAGATGTCAGCATCAAACGAAGGGGCCCGCAAGGGCCGAAGCCTGCCGGGTCAGCGGGATTGTCCGAAAGGGTTACCGCTGGCCCGGAACATAAAGGGCTAAGGAAGGAACACGGGTGGGTTTTAGTCAGTAAGAGTCTGACACTCCCTTCCGCTCCACCCAGAGCGGGAGGAGTCATTTGATGATTTCCCATCCTCAAAAAAAAAAAAAAGGCCCAATATATATCGATATCCAATTCTGCCGCCTTAAGTAAAAAGGGCGCATCTGAGGAAAGGGAATAGAGGAAAATGAGCCTTAATGGAACAAAAAGGCACCATCCATTAAGGCTCATTTTCCTCTATTCCCTTTCCTCAGATGCGCCCTTTTTACTTAAGGCGGCATTCACGACTGCATAGTTTCGCTATTTTAATTTGACTCTTTATAATTTAGTAAACCCAATAATACAAAATTGATAAATACTTCAATGGTTGTAACAGCTCTATATTAGATCTCGTCTTCGCGCGTTCGTAATTCCGAAGATAGCCGATGACTGCCGAAGCGCACACTTCTCTTGGAACATCTGTACTTCCATGCAGTTAATCTGCATTCGCGATTTATTTACCAAAAATGTAAACAAATATGAGTTCTTGGAAAAATAACTTTAAATCCTACACAATAAAGTTCAGTTTACGCTACAACTTCAAACATTTTTATAACTTGTTCGACAGTGCTAGTCACTCTGAAATCAACTTAATTACCATTACAATAAAGTTGTTTTTTGTTTAAATTGAAAGAATATTAATTTAAAACTTGAATGTTAGCTCATAATCTCGCTTATACTATAATTTTTTTTTTTGGAGTATGGGAAATCATCAAATGACCCCTCCCGCTCTGGGTGGAGCGGAAGGGAGTGTCAGACTCTTACTGACTAAAACCCACCCGTGTTCCTTCCTTAGCCCTTTATGTTCCGGGCCAGCGGTAACCCTTTCGGACAATCCCGCTGATCACTTATACTATAACTTACGATCAGTATTATAAGCAGCGCGTGCCGGCGAGGGCCCCGCGGGGCCGCGCGCGCCGCTGGGGGCCGCCGACGCGCTGCGCGAGCGCCGCCGGTCGCGCGCGCTGTCGCCGCCTCCCATCTGGAGATCATAATAATATTAATCATCACTGACAGGACTACTGTTGCCCATAAGCCTGATACAATGGTGGTGGATCGATCAGGGTGCTTACTCTTCAATTTAATTCCGATAGATCGACTTTGGAATTGTGACGTTTCGTACTCTTGAGTTCGATGCTAGCGCCAAATGATTTTTAAATTGGGTGTCCATTTTGGAGAACTAAGTGGAATTGGGTTCGGGCTTGGCGTGGGGTAATTGTTGACAATATTGTTGTCAAGAGTACCGAATCACGTGACTGTAAAATTAACATTGGAATCATATTAGCATCTCATTGGAATTAAAATTAGTTTGAAGAGTAAACCTCCTGAGCGGCGCGCAATGATTGTTGACGTAACCGTCCCGCATGACGAGAACCTCGTAAAAGTCGAGAAAGATAAGCAAATCAAGTATCTTGACTTGGCTCGCGAGATTGTCGACATGTGGGATGTGGACTCAGCGATCATTGTGCCGATAGTCGTGACAGCCAATGGGTTGATAGCCAAGAGCTTCGACCAACACCTGAAGAGGCTCTCGTTGGGCAGCTGGATCAAGAGCTTGATCCAGAAAGCTTTCGTCGCGTTGTTTTGGTACGTGTCTGATGATTTAGATACATTATATAATTTTAAAATCAAAAGTAATGATGTACAATGCGTGCCACGAAAGATGAGACTTGACCCCGCCTCCCCCGCTCTTTCCGCCGCCCCTATGACGTCCGGTCCCGTCCCGCACTCAGACCTCATACCGCTAAAGATACCTAAAATCGTGTTCTGCGCAAGTCAAACCACGTGGTGTGTCAAGTCTCATCTTTCGTGGCACGCATTGTAACTAATATTTTTGTAAGTGTCCATGGAGTTTCTTGCCCGTTCTTCTCCATAGGTACCTACGCTTTGGAATGGGCAACTAGCTTCATATTTTCTGACTGATCGACTTCTTGACAACTCAAAAGTGCCTGTAAATGGTATAATTGAAATAAATGCTTTAAGTTTGAGTTTGAGATTTAGATCTAAATTGTGGAACAAGTCTTTATTTGTGTACTTGGTGATATTACTACGAGATATAAATTAGAACATTTTTATCATGAGAGCATGTGCATTCTCTAAAACTTGCTATTACGAATATTAGTTCTACGGACTCTCACGTTGCTATCAGCGCCAAAATGGCGAAAATCAAATGTCGTCGTTTTGTCACCGATAGTACAGTATCCGACGATAAATATTGCACATCGACCTTTGGAAAGAGACAATCGGCTAATTTCGGCTTCGTAGAGCGTTATCTCTGTCGCACGAAATACAAACAGTCCGGTATCTATTAGGAGCTGTTAAAACCATTATGATTTCTTTTTTTCGATAATATTTTTATTCTTTGTATAAAATACAAAAAAGGTAAAGGTCGATGTGCAATATTTATCGCCGGGTATCTACTGTATATGAAGTCCAGCGTACTTGTCAATGCTTTTATTAAGATTTAAACACCAAATCAGCCGGAAATTTGGTTCTCAGATCTGTTCTAACCTTCTCCATATGACCAAGAACCCTGGAACACTTACCAGGTCAGCCGGCGGCAGCGCGGCAGCGTTAGCGTCAGCGCCGGCAGCCAGCAGCCGCCGCAGCAGGCGCGCGTGTCCGCCCCGCGCCGCGCACGACACGCACGCGTCGCCGCTGCGACCCGCTTCCACTACCACTGGGGTGATACGACGCTCGGATGACCAGCGATCCTACAAGATGAATGGGTTCCACTGTTTATTAAAAACTTCACCCATCAAAATATTTCATGTAAAATGTTGCCAAGATGACCACAACCTCAACACAACCTCAACGCAAGGGTTGTAAAAACTTGAGTCTCTTAGTATTTCGGGACCTTAACCTTTTTTTTAATACTTGGAACTAATAGGTCTGGTCTTACGAGTCACGAGTTCTTTGGGTCATTGGAGACCAATGATTTCTTTGAGATTTTTTGAGTCCCACGAGTTCTTAGAATCTTTTGAGTCTTATGAGTTATGTATTTGAATCTTGTCAGTCCTATGAGTTCTTCGAGTCTTTGAGTCCAATGATTTTTTTTAGTCTATTGATCCCATGAATTTTTTTTAGTCTATTGATCCAATGATTTTTTTAGTCTATTGATCCAATTAATTTTTTGAGTCTATTGATCCAATGATTTTTTTTAGTCTATCGATCCAATGATTTTTTTAGTATATTGATCCAATTAATTTTTTGGGTCTATTGATCCAATGATTTTTTTTAGTCTATCGATCCAATGATTTTTTTAGTCTATTGATCCAATTAATTTTTTGAGTCTATTGATCCAATGATTTTTTTTAGTCTATCGATCCAATGATTTTTTTAGTATATTGATCCAATTAATTTTTTAGGGTATTGATCCAATTAATTTTTTTTAGTCTATTGATCCAATGTTTTTTTTTAGTCTATCGATCCAATGAATTTTTTTAGTCTATTGATCCAATGATTTTTTTAGTCTATTGATCCAATTAATTTTTTTAGGGTATTGATCCAATTAATTTTTTGTGCCTTTAGATTCCTATGAGTTCTTTGAATCTTTTGAGTCCTGCAATGAGTTCTTCGAGTCTTGAATCCTAGGAAAATCGAGACTGTCACCAATGAACTTGAAAAAGATATGACTCACATTATACTCACATTATTGTTGGAGGATCCAGTCAGTTTGCTGACGATAGCGTGAATGCCAAGGGATATGCCGCCGCGCTGCGGACTGAGGGCTTGTGTCGCGACGACGGGCGTGTCTTCCGCTGATGACTCCTGCGTTAAAACCAAAGCGTTAAAAACAGACTGAGAAATCTTGGTCTAGACCCCCGACTGCATAAGTTTTTTCTATAGAAAAGATGGACCCTTAATCACCAGCAAGATCATACAGTAAGATCGTACAGTAGTGAGTGGTGATTAGTACTGAACTACTGAGTGGTGATTAAGGGTTCAAAGGTAGCAACCGACACACACACTATACATACACCACACACACACACACTGCTACACTTTAAATGTGTACGTACATGCAATAGAGGAGCGCGTAATGTTAGCTTTTAAACGAACTCTAATAACTTTTAGACTTCGAAAAAGAAATCGTACTAACCTGATTCAGTTTAGGCGCAGGCGACGCCACAACAGTATGCGCAAGTAACGCATCGACCACAGACACGTTGCCGAGTGTGCACGCGACGTACAGCGCGGTCTGACCGCTGACGTCACGCGCGTTCACGTCAAACGCTGCGGAGTACTGCCACTGACCGCTCACGTCACTGTGGTCAGTCAGTTGAAGTTAAAATAGATGACAATATGATGAGAAAATATAGTTTTGTGCGTTAAAAAGTGTAGGGTACTAATTTTTCTGGGTTGAGGAGACAAAAGTTACTTTTTGCACAGAATCTTATTACGAGTTTAAGAGTAAACTAGTCGCTAGCTCGAACTCACTGGTGGTCATGGCCAAAAAGCGCGCTGTCTCACCTGACTTCGTGTCTGACAAAGCTAGTATTAGTGATGAGCAGTTAGACGCTAGTGTACACGCACAGCGTCTAGTTCTGACGCACAGAAACACCGTTCTAAACTGATAGGCGCATAAAAAAAATTCGAAAAGTGCTTTGGAAAATCGAGTTTTATGAAAAAACTACAGCATAAATCAATTATAAATAAAATTTATTGAACTCTTCGATAACTGAGTTTTGTCGGAACGGACTTGGATTTGAAGATTTTGCAGTGTTTTTATTACTTATTTACACCCAAAGTTACGTTAAAAATAGCAAGAAAATCGAATCTTTGTTGGCTCATAACTTTTTAATGGTTTTTTATTTTACTATTCTGTTTCCATACAGACACAATTAATAATAAGTCAAAACGATATCATGTTTAACTTTGGATGCACAATGTCAAACAGTGGAGTAATACTCTCCCGAAATTTGTATGGAAAAAATATCGACTAGTGGCACCTTAATAGACGTTCATTAAGAGAAGGGAAACAAAACGTTGGCTCTAGCCAAAATACCCAATACTTAATCTAGACTATGCAACTATTAGAATACTAGCCACGTTGCACATCAAATAGTCTATATTTAGTATAAGGTTTTGTTGCGTTATGCAGTAGTAAAATTTCTAGTGAAAGGGCTCATCTTGGCAATAACTATCAGGGCGCGTTCACACGAGCGCGATTCACGCTTCGCGTACGCATCGCTCCCTCAAAAGAGAAGCATTTAATTCCAATGGAGCGATGCGCACGCGCTTTAAAAATCACGCTCGTGTGTACGCGCCCTCATCATGTTTATTTCAGCAGAAAAGTAAGTGTCTTTTTAAAAGTAACTATTAAAATTAGAGGAAAATGAGACATTTGGAGTATTTGTTTCAAACTCAAACTCAAAACATTTATTTCAATTAAACTATTCACAGGCACTTTTGAATTGTCAAAAAGTCGGTCAGTCAGAAAATATGAAGCTAGTTGCCCATTCCAAAGCGTAGGTACCTATGGAGAAGAACGGGCAAGAAACTCCATGGACACTCTTTTAAATTATAGTTTTACAAAAATATTAGTTACATCAATAATGTGAATTTATAATTATATGTGAGAACGATGTAAAAAAGACGTACGCGTTAAAAGTGTCCAGTGTTAGGTTGACATCGACTAAACAACAAAATCTTTTTGGAACAACTGTCGAAACTGTGGAGTTTCTTGCCCATTCTTCTCCATACACTACCTTTTGGAAGGGGCGACTAGAATCAATTCAATTTTACTGTAAGTTTTGACGTTCAAAAGTGCCTTTATGTGCCTGTTTGAAATATTGATTAAGTTCAAAATTTCAGAATCTTTCTTTCTGTCGGTTTTTAAAAGCAAGTCAACTGTGGGTACGTAGGTACCACCATTATAATATACGCGCCGCACTATGTAGGTACCATTTTGTTGAAACTAAGATGTGTCTTCTCGACATCCGTGTGTCACTAACGGGATGCAGCAGAATACCAGCGTCAGGTATTGTACAGCACGCTTCATAGAAACCGTTACACCTTGGTAATGACATCGAACCTATTTAAGTTTTTTGAAATGTATCGTAAGTGGCATGTTGGTCTAGTGGTTAACACTGCGGCTTAACAATACGACGGTCTCGAGTTCAATCCGCGGTTGAGAAGATTTTTTTTATTTTATTAATTTACCTTTATTATTATTTTTTAGTTTCTTTAGTAGTTAGTTTTGTTTTTTTCGTTAATTATTATTAAAAAATCAAATGGAGGTTTGTAATAAAAGCTTAGCATTTTGCATAAACAATATTCATTTATTTCTTTAATTACATTTCTAGGACTTCATAGAATCCACTTCCTGGTTGAATATACAGATTTCTATCTGTGTTAAATTGGGGTTATTATACTTAGAATATTAACTAAACACAAAATAGATACCCTAGTTTGGTTTAGATAACGGTTCGTTTATAGATATTTCTAGAAACTGTGAATTACAGAGGAAGAACCAACATGCTAAACTATAACAGTATAGCAATATACATCTTTCTCTTTTATCACATTTTCTGATAACCCTTATTTAACACAACATTAGAAAAATATGTGAGGTCAGATGGTGCATCGTTAACACATTACAAGACTACTTGTAAACAAGAACTGGATTGATAATAATAAAGGTTGTTTATTTTTGATTGACTACGAGATAATGATCCCACTGATAATGGAATGATATTGGGAATGATTAACACTTGACACTTGCTCATATAAAAATGTTCCAATGCATTTTTATCAAATAAGTTACACAGTTAATCTGCTGAGTTGCCTATTCATAACGGATAGGATGGCCGTCACTGTCTAACACTTCTTGAAGTCAGCATTTGAACGCGTAGTTTTGAAGGGTGCCACTGAGTGAACTTTCACAATACATATTACGTTGTCGCTTCGATTCATTAGTGTAAGCAATCGGGCGAGGGCCTTGGTGATCACATTTCATATCACCCGTCGCTTGATACCTTTGTATCCATCTACGAACAGGTTTTTCTCTGTAATGAAAATAATAATATTAGAAATACATAAAAAAAATCCAACTTGTATGTAATAATGCAACATGATTGCAACAATAAATAGTTATGTGTAAGAATAACGTAAATCTTACCGTTATGCTTATATCTCGTGCTATTTTCTTTATGTTTTGTTCCTTTTCCCACAGAACTACAATTTTAGCCTTTAATAAAGTTGTTAATCGAACCATACCATCGATTAATAGAATCAACTGGTCAAAAACTTAATAAATTGGATAATATAACGATGAAGATAATTACACACAAGCGAATCGGCACGAAAATGAAACCATTTGAAAAGTAAAAATACCCTCAATCACAGTTTAGTAAATAAGGCGATGAATAGTATACTAAATTCAACCTTAACTCGCAGTTCATACAGCAGTTAAGTTTCTGAAGTAAAATGAGGGTAGTGCAACAATCGGAATCAACACATTCTATTCAACCAAACAAGACATCTATGCTAATTTCAACCTTATGTTTTAGTTAATAGAGGAGTTGCGTATTGCATTTTGTAAAACAAGTCGGTAAGGTGCTAGTATTAAATATAAGACGGAAGTTGAAATTTAAACCTTAATATCTAGAAGATTAGACCGTTAATAACCTTGTTCGATAAAAGGAGTAATGCTATTCGAATTTTCGTTAAGATTGCTAACTGAGCCAATAGCCTAGTGGTATAAGGCGCGGTCTAGATGATTTCGCGATGTGGGTTCGTATCTTAGTCGCACGCAGTGTCTTTTTGTAAGTTATTCTTGGTATCTATACGGTTCGGCCAGAAGGAAGCCGATAAAATACCATATAAATTATTAAAAACATTGCAAATAATATTTGAGACGGATCGGTGGGTGCACGAGATGGGTGCGGCGGCGGGGCCCGGGGGAGGGAGCTGCTCAAGGCTCACGTGACACGCGGGCCCGAGCGTGCTCGGGCGATATCTTTAAGTCTTGGAGGGGTACTATTTCTCTGAAACTGACTGTACCTGGCATATGCTGAGCTGGACTCCCATTTGGTGCAACCATGAGACACACCGCCCAGTAGTGATCGACCGTTATAGATGTTTACGAGCTAGGTGTCTATGGTTCAATTTATATTTTTTAATCTTTGGTATTTTTTTTTTTCACCTTTTTTTATGTTTTTAAGATCTGTATTGTGTCTTTTGTTGCACTGAATAAACGATTTATCTATCTATCTATAAATAAATGATCTGACTTTAAAACGCGGCAAGTTCTCAAACTACAAAATAGATGTTGTGGCAGGAGCACAGCGGTGCGCGAACATCTGAACACAGTTGAGACTATGTTGTGTTAAAACTTACGTATAAGTGCTGAGCACGCTCTCCGGGTACGGATACTCAAGTAACAGCGTCACCATGGAAGCGTGCCCGCCGATGCACGCCGCGTGAATAGGCAGCCATTTCTCTACCGTCTCTTGCTGGAAAGAGACAAAATATCTATTAAATTCTTGCTAAGTGTTACCGATCACCTGCCCGGTCAGCGGGATTGTCCGAAAGGGTTACCGCTGGCTCGGAACATAAGGCTGGCCGCACACGCACGGTTTCCTGATTAGGTTTCGGGATCAGGAATTCAGATTCGGAAACCTGAATGCTCTTCTTTCATACAAAATGTTCAAACACGCGCACACGTACTTATTTTTTCCGAACGGAAAAAAACCTAATATCCGTTTCGAAATTTTCCCCGTGCATTCGGGTTGTTAGAACGGAAAAAAAAACTAATGACGTCATCCCGAACGCAGCGATCTCGTACATTTTGGCTCAGCCGCCGCACACGAACGGAAAATTCGATTCGAACTCGCGCTAGCGTTGTTGCAAGTGGACGTGTATCGTGCTCGTGCTAGTTTTATTTACGTTAGAAAATGTGTGAGGTCGAAAATTTAATAATGTCCGTAGAAAAATTTCCATGTATATAAGGGATATTAACAATGTGGACTACCACAATAGAGACATAAAGGAGTTGGCTTGGGAGCAGATTTGTAAGGAAGTTTTTGATAATTAATGCATTTTTGCTCTTTTGATGTGGAATTGACTTTCTGTTAATCTTTGAGTATTCAACGGATGTACCCAGTAACGACGATTCCTCTTCTTCTTATGAGCACCAGTAAAAGTGCAATAGCAATCAATTCGTCGTCGTCCATGATGACGAGCTTTCACGACTGTGACTCTGAAGGCACTGGTCGTATAAAATTATTTATACAAAAAACCGAACGTCTGCGCTAATCTCACGGAATTCCGAATCTGAATTCCTGTTCCGGAAACCGAATCAGGAAACCGTGCGTGTGCGGCCAGCCTAAAGGGCGAAGGAAGGAACACGGGTGGGTTTTAGTCAGTAAGTCTGACACTCCCTTCCGCTCCACCCAGATCGAGCGGGAGGGGTCATTTGATTAATTCCCATACTGAAAAAAAAAGGGCCCCTCCCTTTTTTTTTTCAGTATGGGCATTAATCAGGGGCTAAGAGTTTTGCTTACCGGATGCAGCTGAATACCAGTATTTTACATGGAGCGACTGCCTATCTGACCTCCCCAACCCAGATACTGGGTAATACGATACCCCTTGGTAAGACTGGTTGTCAGACTTTCGGGCTTCTGACGACCCGTAACAACTGTCAAAGATCCACAAATAACAGCCGGGACCAACGGCTTAACATGCTTTCCGAGGCACGGAGGGGTCTCGGTATGTAAAGATGGTCACCCATCCACAGACCAACCGCGGCAAGCGCAGCTTAACCTGATCGATCGGCTTGTGTGGCTGTTATTATTTAGCCACGGGCCCCTCTATTATCATCATCATTCAGCAAAAACTATTTTTTTTTTAAATGGGTTTGCTCTTGACTCTAATCTAGGTCAGAGATGACACAGATAAAGTCTACCATGGAGTGACGAAAAAAATGCTTCCTCCTCACCTGCACAGCCTCTGGGAATGATGCCAACAACAGCTTGGCGATGTCAACATGCCCGTGGTAACAGGCTATGTATAGTGGACAGTACTTGGTGACGGGGTGAGCTCGTCCATCCGCGCCTGCGTCCAGGAGTGAGGAGACTGCGGCGGTGAGGCCTGCTTCTGATGCTCTGAAGAGAGATGGGTACATTTAGGCTGGTCAAACACCATTCAATGGTACAGACGCCAGCACATCAATCTACTACAATCTGTCCTTTATCGCTAAAGCATAAGGTTCAAAGTTGATTGGGAAAATTTTACAGTTTCGGGTAGCTTGTTGTGCTGGCGTCTGTACAGCTATGATATAGTTTGGAACTTGTTTTGACCTTTGGTTTTTAACCGTTTAATTAAAGTTGATAAATACATAAATAATAATTAATTTAGTGTACAACCTTCATGGTTAGTTGGGGGCCTAAAAAGACCAATTTGGCAGAATCCTAAAAGGATAACATTATGAATCATAATGGACAGTTAACTGTTAAGTTAATCGTATCAAATCCCATTGGTGAAGGATTTTTCAGTTATTTTTTTTGTCAGTGCTAAAATATCAATCGATCCAATCCCTATCTCTTTGATTATACCTACGTAGTGCAGCGAAAAAAAGAAAAACACGGACTGTCTTCGCCATATTATGATTCATAATGTTATCCTTTTATGATTCTACCAAAGTGGCCTTTTAGGCCCCCAGTAGTTCAACGGGAGAGCTTTCCCAGACCAATGTTTACCTGCTGCCTCACTCACACGTATAATAGTCTTGTAGTGTAAGAGCGAGCTCAACCGGGCTTTGAGCTGTGAGCTGTGCCATCATACTTCACCCATCATCTTCTATACCTCGACTACTGATACTTAACTTACACGTATAACAAAGTGTTAGCTCCTCCAGGTGTCAGGTTAGCTATGAGGCCGGCGCTGCCGCCGAGCGAGCTCAACCGGGCTTTGAGCTGCGAGATGTCACCGCGGGAGACCAGCTCACGTAGAGCTGCATGTTGAGATAGACGTTCTCGTTCTAATGCATCTGGAAAGAAAGTGAATGGTTTGTTAGAAAAGTTGCTAAAGGCATCGTTTCAAAAGAGGGATTGAATCTTAAAACCCTCTCAGGAGCGAAAAATACAAGGAATTAAAAGAGAAATCCCTGGGTTTGGGTCAAGGTGGGGGCCAAATATTCTGTAACGAGTGTATGTCGCATTTAGTTAGTATTGAAACTTAATAAAATAATAACAGTAGAAAAGTGGTCCGTGATAATTATTTTAATCTAATTTCTAAATTCAAAGCCCTGACTGACTGATATATCAACGCACAGCCTAAACCGCTGGTCCTAGAGACGGAGGGTGTGTTCTTTGTGAAGAGTAGGTATCCACTAAGGAAGGGTATTTCGAAATTCCACCCCTAAGAGGGTGAATGGGGGGTGAAATTTCACGCGGACGAAGTCGCGGGCAGAAAGAAGCTAGTTATTTATAATAAACTGGCATATTCTACCAGCTAGATAGTTAATGACCTTAAGAAAGTAGCCTTACCTAGTACCTAGCCTTACCTAGTAGCCTAGTACCTTTTAAATACGCTTTTTTTTTACACATAAATTGTTATTTTATTAGATTTTTAAACGACCTAGATGGCGCCACTATAGCAAGATGGCTGCCTGATGATCTCTCGGCAGAAATACCGAAACCAACTCGGAAGCGAGATACATTTTTACCACACAATATTAACCCAACTGTTACATAGCAACACTACCGGCCTCGGTAGTCTATGGAAAACCGGACGTCCGGGCTTGAACTAAGACGTCTCGCCCGACAGAGAGAATGTCGCGAGTCTTGTCACCCAGTCTAATCTAAAGTCTTATTAAACTATTCCGATATCATCAGTCGTATTATTGTGTTGTTCATCCTCATGAAATAAACCCAACAATCATGGTGTCAGAAGAAGAAGAAGCAGGCAATAACGCTGAGAAGAAAAAGCCTAGTTCATAACACCAACGATACCAACTCACCATGTTGACTCCAAGGATCAGCTAAATCATCGCTGAAATAGTGAGAGACATCGTACGCAGCATCAGCGTCTTCTTGTACAGGCTCACGCGGCGCGCGCGCAACCCTTTGAGCCGCGCGACGGAATCGAGCCAGCATTGTAATGGCGATAAACTAGATTTCACTCACTTTATTTGTATTTTTTGGGAGAATATATTGACTATTTATTTATGTTAATTGAAAGTGTCTTTTGTCCTTGTCATTTTTAGGCCAGCATTTTGATGAAACTTTAACGTCTATTTCCTTTAATTTTCACTCATGTATATATGTCGCAGCCGACTGGTCTAATTAGCCGTTTATTTAACCGGCTAGCCGTTTAACTAAACGGCGTCCGTTCAACTAACGGCCTGAATGCATTCGATATTATAGTTTTAAGTTTAGTTTGGAACTGTAACCAATCACGCGTGAGCCGAATTGGTCGCAGTAACCAAGCCAGGGCACCCCGACCAAATGGGTTAGGTTAGAACAGAAAACGCCAATTTAACAGTCATCTCCGCCTCCTCCCAGGTGGAGGCCAGCAGGCAACGGGTGCGGGGGCACCCTTGCCTGTATTGCACAGGCCTCCACCAATGTCGAACGGGAATGAACAGGTGTTCCCGGCTATTCCCGTAGACCCCAGCCTGAGGGGCATGCGGGGCCCGCCAGCTAGGCGGGAATGCGCCGGGAGGGTTGTGGAAGTAAAGGCTGCGCCAGTTTCCCATGGCCCTCCCATCACGGCGATGTGGGAACACCGCTGAGTTTTAGTGGGTATACTGTCAGTGTCATTCCGACAGGAGTCCTACATACCCCGTCTCGTCCCCCGCGAGCGGGAATGCGTAATGCATTTCTCAGCGCCAAAAAAAAAAGGTTAGAACTGTGATCAACCGCGTGCGAGCCGAGAGAGCGAAGCGAGGCGAGCACTACTTCCAAAGGCGGCTAATTTAACCAGTTGGCTGCGACATATACACTTTTGGGGAAAATTACTGACTACTTATGAAAAATCAAAGTTTTTCGTTTTATTATTCTTAACGCCAGAACTGTGTCACGGAAGTGTTACTACTACATTCTTTGTTAATGGAAAAGGTTTGTTTTCACTCACTTATTTGTACTTTTTGGGGCAAAAAATACCGACTTATCATCATCTGCCTAGGCTTTTCCCAACTATGTCGTGATCGGCTCCCAGTCTAACCGGATGCAGCTGAATACCAGTACCTTACATGGAACGATTGTTTTTTCCTGTCTTGCAATAATCGCTATTTAATTGATCACATTGTTGATTTATTTTGCTTAGTTTGATCTCACGCTGATGGCAATGTATCATCATCATCATCATCAGCCTATAGCAGTCCACTGCTGGACATAGGCCTCCCCTAATGAGCGCCATAGCGCCCTGTCTTCAGCTTGACGCATCCAGCATCTGCCTGCAGTCTTTCGCAGATCGTCATCCCACCTGGCCGGAGGGCGTCCTACACTACGTTTGCCGAGTCGCGGTCTCCACTCAAGAACTCGTTTACCACAGAGCGGTTGTCGGTTCTTCGCGAGATATGGCCGGCCCACTGCCACTTCAGCTTGCTGATTCTTTGAGCTATGTCGATAACTTTCGTTCTCTGTCGAATGTATTCGTTACGGATCCTATCCTTCAGAGAGACTCCGAGCATAGCTCTTTCCATAGCTCGCTGAGCGACTTTGAACTTTTGACCAGCCCTATCGTGAGTGTCCACGTCGTGGCAATGTATATTCTAAGTTTATTTTTTTTAATATGATGCTATATTAGTTAAATTTTAGTTTCTCTTTTCCTGTCTTGCAATAATCACTATGCGCTATACCACTTTGAAAATGTCGCAACACTGGCTCCCAAGATACAGAGGCAAATGCCTAGTTTGGGGGTCACCGTCTATTAAATAATTTGAATTTGAATCCAAATCGAGAACCTCCTCCTTTTTTGAAGTCGGTTAAAAAGAATGATCCTCCTTTGTTCTGTTCGCAAAAATGCAAATACTCTATAATCTATAGGTATCAATCGATGAGGCTTCTCGATACAACGTAGGTATTAGGTTACGTAATAGACTTAGAATATATCCGTATCACTTTGGCGACGTGTCCGTCTTCCGGCTGTCGGTACGTCTGGTTATTTCTTTGATATACAATAACACTAGCTAAAATATTTCAAAGCCGAGAACCGAGTGTTTTTAGGGTTCTGTATCAAACTGTGGGTAGACGTCAAAAGGCTCGGAATTAATCTACATTCGCGATTTATTTGCCAAAAATGTAAACACATTTATGAGTATTACAAGGATAAATAACTTTAAATTCTACAACATAAGTTCAGTTTACGCTACATCTTCAAACATATTTTTGCAACTTTTTCAATAGTGCTAGTCACTCTGAAATTAACTTAATTAACATTAGAATAAAGTTGATATTTGTTTGAATTTAAATAATATTAATTTGAACCATAAGTTTGTCTTATTTGTGCCGCTTTAAATACACCTATGTGACACAATGAGGGTTTTCTGAAATGACGTTCGCTAGGTGGCAGCACTGACACGTCAGGTCCAGGCATCTGTCAAAGAGCCTATATTTTATTTTCTTTAGTCATGACTGAATGATGAATGAATGAATGAATCGAATGATGAACGTCATCATATATTTTATATTGGAAGACGTCTTGTCACAGTGATGCCAACTGGTGTCGTAAATTTTCACGAAAACCCTCATTAATCATAGTTGACGCCACAGGACGCATTAACAAAAGAGTTTATCCTGTTTTTCCATAGGGTCGGCAATTATAATCTTGTTTAAAACTTCATTCATAGAAAAGTCCAGCGGAATAATTGCGTACAATGCGTGCCACGAAAGATGAGACTTGACCCCGCCTCCCCCGCTCTTTCCGCCGCCCCTATGACGTCCGGTCCCGTCCCGCACTCAGACCTCATACCGCTAAAGATACCTAAAATCGTGTACTGCGCATGTCAAACCACGTGGTGTGTCAAGTCTCATCTTTCGTGGCACGCATTGTAACACAGTATCAGTAGCAACGGGGTTTCTTTTTGACAGTTGAACAACATACATTGCGTTATTTACGTTATTAAGCAAACACATTAATCGAACATATGAAACAATCAACATCATTATCATACCAGCCGAAAGACGTCCACTGGCTGGACATAGGCCTCCACTTCGACCGGCTCTGTGCGTCTCACATCCAACGGGTTCCTGCGGCCTTCACAAGGTCGTCAGACCACTTTGTGGGAGGCCTTCCAACGCTACGTCCTTCGGTACGCGGTCGCCACTCCAGAAGCTTTCGGCCCCATCGGCCATCTGTTCTGCGAGCAATATGCCGTGCCCACTGCCACTTAAGATTGGCAATTCTTCGGGCTATGTCGGTTACCTTGGATCTCCTCATTTCTGATTCGATCACGCAGGGAAACTCCAAGCATAGCCCTCTATTGCCCTTTGGGTGACTTTTAGCCTTCTTACAAGGCCCATTGTGAGCGACCACGTTTCAGTGCCATATGTCATCACTGGTGACACGCACTGGTCAAAGACTTTCGTCTTGAGACTGAATGAAACAATGGAATAGTAACATCCTTGAGGAGGAGGCTTGTGTCCTGGCAGTGAGAACATTAATAACGGATTATGATTTAAAAACAGTTCTGAATCAAATCAATTAATCAAATTAATCTTTATAAAGCGCACAGCAAAAAGTGGAACTCTCTACCTGCGTTTGTGTTTCCGAGTATATAACCCGAATCTCTTCAAAGTAAGAGTGAACAGGCTTCTTCTGGGTGAGCTCACTCCATCGTAGACTTTGTCTCTGTCATCTCTGACCTAGACTAGAGTCAAGAGCAAACCCATTACAAATAAAAAAAAATTGATGCTAGCAATAACATCCCGAACGTACGATGTATTCGTCAGAAGGGCAAAGGATCTGTCAATTGGCTTTATTAGCTACAATTGATCTAATTCCCTCGACGCAGTTAAAGGCTCCTTCAAACAGGCGCGACACGCGATAAAATCGCGCGCGACACAAAGGCACCGCAAGTCGCACAACGAGTGCCTTTTTGTCGCGTGCGATTAAATCGCGTGTCGCGCCTATTTCTAGGAGCCTTTAGACGTACTTATGTACTCTCAACAAAAGAGACAAGTATGCAGGATCGTCGGATATACATAGTTGAAGTTTAGTAAGAAACCAATGGATGTTATCGACTGATATTTGTTTTGATGAATGAGTTCGTGTCTACCCTAACACAAGTTTTTGGGCTAAAAATAAACATCTGACGAGCTCTTTAGGTATTCGTCGTAAGTCTGGATTGTGTCTAGATTTAATTCAGATTCCCACGCGTCTGAAAATAATTGACAAACGAATCTTGCAATCGATTTAGGTCTCGGTATCCGATAGAGTTGAAATTTTGCACACCCAAGTCATTCAGATCGATTCTAATGACAATTCTAATTATTATATCCTGCTTATACTCGTATTATAAACGCGAAAGTTTGTCACTGTTCACTTTCACGCAAAAACTACTGAACGAATTTTGATGAAACTTTACAACTAGCTTCAACTTTCTGACTAACTGACGGACTATTTTAATTTTGACAATTCAAAAGTGCCTGTACAAGGTTTAATTGAAATATGCGGGTAAAACCGCGGGGCACTGCTGGTAATAACATAATTAGCCTATAATGTTCCAACTACAAAGAGAATACCTTTAATTGCGGCAAACATGACGCAGTGAAAGAACACAAAAAAAAAAACAAATTGGGGTAAAATATGCAGAAAATATAGACCACGTAACACCAAAGAATGACGATTTCATGAAACAGTTATTCATTGGGGTTACGTGGTCTTAGAGAGTTGTGTCGATGACTTTAATGATTATAATTCTGTAAATACATATTTGTTACGGCCGCGAATCATATACTAATCAACGTACAACTTAATACTGATCAGCTAATTGCAAAAAACGTAAAAAAAAATTGAATTTCGCGGGCTACCCTGGCGCTTTCGCCTTAATATGAAATACTTAAATTTTTGCATTTGATAGCCCAATTCCTTGATCAAGGCTATACATAATGCTACTTATAGAGCCCTTAGGAAACCGAGCAAGAAAAAAGTCAAAACGATCGCTCAGCGAAAATGAAGCAATATCAGGAGCAGGCGATGCGATGCGACAGGGTGGGTCAGGGGAACTAAAAATTCCACACTGACAATTTTTTTTTAAATGGGTTTGCTCTTGACTCTAGTCTAGGTCAGAGGTGACAGAGACAAAGTCTACGATGGAGTGAGCTTACCCAGAAGAAGCCTGTTCACTCTTACTTTGAAGAGATACGAAATCGCGGGCAAAAGCTATTAGTGATTGTATAAAAATAGGAATGCAAGCATGATTTCTTCGAACAAAACATTAGATAGGTAATTAATTATTCATTATGCAACAATAACATCAAATATTAAGATAAAGTAAAAAAACTAACTGATAACACAGTTATCTTCATTTTTAACGGAGCAAGTGTGACAAGGCATAATCACACTAATATTATAAAGGCGAAAGTTTGTGAGTGTGTGTGTTTATATGTTTGTTACTTCTTCACGGTCAAGCGGCTGGACCAATTTTGATAAAATTTTGTATGGAGGTAGCTGACACCCTTAAGGGGCTTACAGGACCTAAACGCAATAAACGCAAGTTTTTTAAATAATAAAAGTATATGATCGACTACAGGAAACAAAATCAAAAAAATATATGATATTCTTCACGATATATGCTAGGTAGATAGTGTGTTGAAAACATAATACAACTAATTTGATACGATAGAAAAAAATCATGAAGATACCTCGAAAAACTTTCTTTTTACAATAAAAACCATACTAATATATATACAACCATTATGATTTTTTGTCAGATAATTCTACAAGCAACATACTAAAGCACTAGTGTTTTAATTTTTTTGTCCAAACAATAGATTTTTTATAAATTTAAAATTACTTCATATTTTGCAATAAATTACCAGCGATGTGTCATCGTGCTTCACTTTCTTTTCTATGCAGTCCGACAAAGACGGCGCTTTAGGTCATGTAGTCGCCTTAAGGTAAGGCAGCGATAAAAGAAAAATAAAGAAAACTTGCTGTAAAAATCATAATATTACTAAAAGCTATGAAGGCGAAAATGTTAACAAAAGTGTGTTTTTATGCCGCACGTGATCCATTGAAGTTTTTCTGCGCAGTCATAAAATTTTACCCTTGAGAATGCCGCATTGGACTAATAAGGACTTTACCTGCAGTGTTTTGTCGTATCAACGTTTTTTAGGGTTCCGTACCCAAAGGGTAAAAACGGGACCCTATTACTAAGACTCCGCTGTCAGTCTGTCCGTCTGTCACCAGGCTGTATCTCATGAACCGTGATAGTAAGACAAGTTGAAATTTTTCACAGATGATGTATTTCTGTTGCCGCTATAACAACAAATACTAAAAACAGAACAAAATAAATATTTAAGGGGGTGCTCCTATACACAGGTCGATCGATCAGGTTAAGCTGCACTTGCCACGGTTGGTCCCTGGATGAGTGACCATCTTTACATACCAAGACCCCTCCGTGTCTCGGAAAGCACGTTAAGCCGTTAGTCTCGGCTGTCATTCGTGGATCTCATTGATACTGTATTGGTCATCAGACCAGGGGCCGTATTACGAAGTATTAATGCCATGGTATGCAAGGCCATGGTATTCTACCTGGCATATGCTGAGCTGGACTCCCATTTGGTGCAATCATAAGACACACACCGCCCAGTAGTGATCGACGTTATAGATGTTTATGAGCTAGGTGTCTATGGTTCAATTTATCTTTTTAATCTTTGTTATTTTTAATTTTTTTTCTCACCTTTTTTAATGTTTTTAATATGTATTGTGTCTTTTGTTGCACTAAATAAACGTTTTATCTATCTATCTATCTATCCATTATGATTCCAGTGTGAAAAAGGGATGGTGCTATCGATCATGTATAGCTCGGTCTTTCTCTTACACTGGAATCATAATGGCATTAAACCGTCATAATACGGCACCAGGCTCCATACAAAAATGCCCATCGTTCTTTTTCAAACTACAAAAATGCCAATCATTCTTTTTCCAAACTTTTTTTTAGCAATCAGTTTGCTACGTTCACCCCTAAGATACTTTCGCAAAATTCTACACAAATTGTCGAAAACACACACAGTTTTTGTATGGCTTCCATGTCTCGTTAAGCCATTATCCACAGTGTCAAATGGCCAAGGTTGCCGCTCCACGTAACACAGGCAAAACCGAGCGTTGAACTAAGACTTCCACAATATTATTGTTGAAGGTTTTTTGTAACAAAACATCACGCTTGAACTCTCCGCAGGTAGGGTTGCGAGGCGTCCGGATAAAGCCGGACACTGTCAGGCTTTTTGGTTGCGTGTCCGGCCAAATCAGACGGTGTCCGGACTGTCCGGCTTTTTAAATTTGAAAATCGCGCGCGAGATTTTTTCAAATCCGACTGGTAGTTCCAGAGATTACCCCCTACATACAAACTTACAAAGTTTTCCTCTTTATAAAATGAAATAACATAACTTCACGCTTGTATTCCTCAAAGGGTTGGGCAGATATTGAGCATATGTTTTTTTTAATAATAATTTATAGGTCCAGACCCCGTAGAAGATGACGGGACGAGCTGAAGGAAACAAACGACCAGTGGTCCACTTTAGCCCTGGATCGAAAGAGCTGGAAATCATGGGAAGCTTTTGCCCAGCTGTGGGATAAAGCAGGCTAACAGTAAGTCTAAGGTCTTATTGCCGTTAAGTGAGGCCAAATCTAAAATCCAGGCTGCTCTTGAGAAATTCTTGATGGAAAAACTTATCAACACTGCTCGAGCCTGTGTCGAAACCATGACTCCTCTCCGTTAGATGATGATGAGATGGACGATACTCTATTAAAGAAAGTTTCTAGGGTTCCGCGCCTAAAAAGGAAAAAACGGAACCCTTATACGATCACTTTGTTGTCCGTCGTGTCTGTCTATCAAGACCCTTTATCTCGGGAACGCGTGGAGGTATCGAGTTGAAATTAAAACCGTATACTCAGCTCTACAGTTCCTTGACGCTGTGCAAAAAATCAAACTTCTAAGTTAACGTAAAAAAACTATGAACCAAAAACTATGAAGAATAGAGAAAAGTCAGAGGAGTAATCAGCCGTATTTTTAGATAAAATCGGATACCAGCTGGTGTTTTTCACACCCTGTTAATAATAAAATTACTGATTTATCAGAAAAAACAGGGCTATCATAGGACAATTTGATAAAAAGGCGACACAACTAAATAAAAAAAAACAAACTTTTCCATCGACAAGATAAGAACACATACAAACTTAACGACAGTTCCTATAAAGTGGATGTCAATTTAAAAGGTCCACAATTTTTACACCATTTTAATTCACACATTCACTCAAAACTTCATATTCATTCAGTAAACACAACTTTCCGTCATATTTCCAGTTAAAACGGTAATAAAACACAAGTTTTCCACTATACATATTATATCAAATAACTTCGCGATGTATTTATCTACTATATAAAAATAAGTCGGGTTTTCCTTCCTGACGCTATAACTCCAGAACGCACGAACCGATTTCCACGGTTTTGCATTCGTTGGAAAGGTCTCGGGCTCCGTGAGGTTTATAGCAAAGAAAATTCAGGAAAAATTTCAACAGAAAAGCGGGACCACGCGAGCGGAGCCGCGGGCGACCGCTAGTACACGTTACATGGAGACGAGCGCTCCCCGCGACGTGTGCGCGTCAACTGTTTTATCTGATAATCTGAGGCTTAATTACAGAATGCATACACACATGTGTGGTATATAATATACATGTAAGATGTTGATACCTTTGTTGTTATGGTTATATAGAGCTTTTTATATATACTACTATTTAAGAGGAAATGCGGTCGGAGAGACTTTGGAAAAAGCCTAAGTAAAAAGTCATAATTCGAGGTCTGGCTCTCGCCTATTTCCTCCTCCAATATTGGACCAATATAAAAGATATTTCATAAACTGAATAAGAAGGATATATAATTATATACTGTGTCTCTATATTTTTCTTTTTTCATTAATAGTTGTCCAATTTGTACACTATAATAGGCCTCTGTTGACAGCGGTTTAAATCGGCATTTTTTGAGGGTTCTAGTGCTTATAAAAATAATGTATCATCAAAAAGGAAAACATAGGGACATACAAGTAGTTAATATTTATTATTCTGTAAAAAATCATTGTTTTTTGGTCATTAGACAGATAGAAAACAGGCGAGAGCGTTTCTATGGAGAAATGACCACCCGCATTTCCTCTTATGGGGAATACTGATTTAATTGTCACAGTGAGTACAATGCGCGCCACGAAAGATGAGACTTGACCCCGCCTCCTCCGCTCTTTCCGCCGCCCCTATGACGTCCGGTCCCGTCCCGCACTCAGACCTCATACCGCTAAAGATACCTAAAATCGTGTACTGCGCAAGTCAAACCACGTGGTGTGTCAAGTCTCATCTTTCGTGGCACGCATTGTAAGCGTGGTGATCAATGCTTGTTTCTTATCTGTGTGAGAAGAGGGTTGGTATGCCCTACAGTGGCTCAGTTTCTACAAACTGATAGACGCGCATGCAGGGCCACGATAGTCAAATGAATTAGTAACCATTGTTACGTTGATTATTCCTGAAAACGGAAATCTTGCCTTTGTAGCGGTATCTACAACGCCACATGCAAAACAACGCGTCATACTGACGTCACGCAAAATCCTGCATCGCGCATAGATACAACGGCCCGACATGAATCATCGGGCAGTTGCCCGCCAGACACAACACCCGTCTGGTCGGAGGATCCTCCCTTTTCTATAGAGTATGAGTGAACTTTACACCCTGTTCCTCATCCTTCTATACCTTCATAACCGAATCATGTGCTGCTGGGGAGTTTGTTGCGCCACTTCTTCTTTCCCAGCGAAAGCATTAGGAAGTGGTGAAGGGAATCATTAGAATTATTAATACAACTTGTTAAGTTAGTATAATCCCAAAATGTCAAGATTTCATGAAACAGTCATTCTGTGGGATTACTTGGTCTTAGAGAGTTGTGTTGATGACTTTAATGATTATAATTCTGTAAATACATATTTGTTACGGCCGCGAATCATATTTTGATCAACGTACAACTTAATACTGACCAGCAAATTGCAAAAAACGTAAAAAAAAAATTGAATTTCGCGGGCTACCCTGGCGCTTTCGCCTTAAGCTAATAGTGAGGTCAAAATGAAAATTCAAGATGGCTGCTGCGAAAATTTTCAAATTTTTCGTCTTGGGTTGTCCTATAAATACTATCGTACGTACTTATATAATTATTATTCTCAATTACTTAGGGAAGCCGACTTCAAAGTAGTCGTGAAAAGGCTAGGCAGTGACCTATGCAAATTTCGCCGGTTTACAAGCGGTTTTTTTTTTTATAATAATATCGGCACAATAATAATAATTAGTCTCATTTAGATTTTGTGTTTTTTCCATCTAAAAGCCAAGGTTATCAAAAGGTTGATTGGGACTACAATGATGACACAATTAAATAAGTTTCATAATCGCGTGACACGTGTAAAGAAGAAAACTTTTCTGAAAAAACCAGTCAAGTGCGAGTCGGAATCGCGCACCGAGGGTTCAGGTATGTAAATAGTTTATCACCGGTTTTTTTCTTATATTTGAGTTGATTGAATGAAAGGTAAATTTGTTTAACCGGTACGCGGCCGCCAGGCCAGAATCTTTCAGCCCCATCGGCCGTCTGTTCTGCGAGCAATGTGCCCTCCTCAATTCCACTTAAGTTTGGCAATTCTTCGGGCTATGTCGGTTACCTACGTTCTCCTGCGGATCTCTTCATTGCTTGAAATCTAAGAGAAAACTAATAATGTAGCCACTCACCCCTAGCCTCTCTAAGCGCATGCGCCGCGTGCCTCCAGCTATTCCGCTCAGCTAACGCGAGCGCAGTGTTGCCTTGCGCGTCCAGTATACTCAACGACGCGCCTGACGTTAGCAGCGTTTTGACGTTTTCAAAATGGCCGCGCTCTGCTGCGATGTGGAGAGCTGTCTGTGGAAGATTTAGAGCAGTCATGTCAAAGATACGGCCCGCGGGCCGAATCCGGGCCGCGGGCCATTTCGATACGGCCCGCATTCACAATATATCACAGATAAATGAATCTTGTTTTTTAGAGATTTTAGACTGCACTCGATGCCTCTACTAAGGTATAAAAATGCGCGCGCTTTACTTAAAAGTAATTTCAAGAGTAGCGCCTGACTAGACGAGCGAGAGAGTGTTAGTTATACTAACATGATACCTGACATCAATGAGATTGTCAAAAACAAGAGAAGTCAGGTATCCGGATCCTCGAGCTCAAAATAATTATTCCTTTCTTACTTTTGGTATGATTTGTAACAACTATATACAAACTAAATAAATAAAGATGTTAAAATAATTCAGTATGTTTTAGTTTTTTAATTTGAACCTGGCCCGCCTACACATTCTAAATCTAATATATGGCCCTCTACAAAATTGAGTTTGACACCCCTGATTTAGAGGAATGAGGGTTTTCTGAAATGACGTTCGCTAGGTGGCAGCACTGACACGTCAGGTCCAGGCATCTGTCAAAGAGCCTATATTTTCTTTAGTCATGACGGAATGATGAACGAATGAATGAATCGAATGATGAACGTCATCATATATTTTATATTGGAAGACGTCTTGACGCAGTGGTGCCAACTGGTGTCGTAAATTTTCACGAAAACCCTCATTAGAATCATGATGTATTGGAAGAAAAGATAAGAAAGGATATACATTTATTTATGTCAAGACACCATCATCAGCCGAGCCGTTTCCCAACTATGTTGGGGTCGGCTTCCAGTCTAACAGGATGCAGCTGTTTACCAGCGGGGTAATTGCGTAACACAATAATAATAGCAATGCAATGATTTTGTCAATTCAACAACATTCATTACGTTGATAACGTTGTTGAGCAATGTTTTTTTTAAACAAATGAAGCAGTGGATTAGCAATTTGCTTCAAAATCCTTCGAATTGTAATATCGTACAATGCGTGCCACGAAAGATGAGACTTGACCCCGCCTCCCGCGCTCTTTCCGCCGCCCCTATGACGTCCGGTCCCGTCCCGCACTCAGACCTCATACCGCTAAAGATACCTAAAATCGCGTACTGCGCATGTCAAACCACGTGGTGTGTCAAGTCTCATCTTTCGTGGCACGCATTGTAAGCGTGTTACGCAATCAGGATGGTTTACATGGAGTGACTGCCTGTCTGATCTCACAAACCCAGACGCATAGTACAGATTCCCTCTTTTAGCAAGTGGTCGCCAGCGCGACTCCTGAGCTCGAGGTTCTGGGATCAATAACTCAGTCAAGTAACTTGCTGGTGTTTCGGCTGTTGCCGCTGTGTTATGCTTCGAAATAATGGACGGTACTGGTTTATATCTGTTGTATTTTAGGACTCAAATATTGAGGCCATTCCTATTTTTAGTATATATAAATAATTTACCTCATTTACTTCATTATTAAATACCTACACTACTTCATTATTAAATATCTCTTCCTCTTTGGTAGTAAAATTCTATTAATATCTTTTGCAAACTATAGTTTTGTATAATTTAGAAGCATTTTTTTAAATTTTGTAATTGTAAGAACCATGTTTCCGTTTATTATGATTTTTTGATGTTGACTTGAAAGAGACATTTAAGTGAGCATGACACGTTCTCAAGAACTTGTCATGCTCACTTAAATGTCATCGATGGTGGCGCGTATGTTGGATCATTCGGTTCCCTACAAAATGGTTGAGCTGAATGATGCTGATCCACGCGTTATGTTCGTGAACGTGCGCCGTCGGTTGAGACTGGTCATCTCTTAACTGCCAAGGCTTATTTATCTTATATTTTGAATTGTTTCTTCATTTGTGTCTTTTTTTTTTTACATTGTTCTCACATATAGAAGCAACAAGAATAATGTACCCAGGATTTTGTAATATCTTGACTTAAAAGAGTGTCCATGGAGTTTCCTGCCCGTTCTTCTCCATAGTGATCTACGTTTTGAAATGGGCAACCAGCTTCAACTTTCTGACTAACTGACTGACTATTTAATTTTGACAATTCAAAAGTGTCTGTACAAGGTTTAATTGAAATAAATGCTTTGAGTTTGTATTATAAAGGTTCTGAATTTCTGTGAATCTGAATATAAAATAAAATCTGAGATGAATTTGAGCGATGTTCAGCGATGGCGAGACAACGTCTGGTACCCCTGGCGGCGCGAAGTGAAGGCGCGGGCTCGGCCGGGGTCGCGGTAGAAAGTCCTGTCATGCGCCATCTGGCGGCGGGGCCATAACAGCTGGGTTTTCTCATTAGTAAATTCTCAGTAGAAGTCACGTGATAAAAGGATATAACAAGTGTGTAGCAAGGTTGGAAGTACGGCTGACTGCACCAGGTAGGCCGGATGTGCTACTATCTTCACTCTTGAAGGTTTCCCGTCGACCTGCTTATCAAAGAACCGCGATCACATTTCATGGTTGTTCGTTGTATTATTGTAGGTTGTCTGGCATTTTTGCTGAACTGGGCCTTTTTGGCGCAGCCGTGAGGCACACTTTCCTGCTAATTTTTATCTGATGTACGACTATTATCTAACTATCTGGTGTATTGTGTGTCTCTTAGTCTGTGCTAAATAAATGTATTTACTTTATTTCTTTGCCGCAGCCATCTGCGCACTGTCGTCGTGTTCGGAATTTAAGACTTGAAAATCAGCTCACCTTTCCTCCAGTAGTAGCATCAGACTTCGCATCGATCTCAGCACCTGCAGCGCATAACGCAGCCAGACAGCGGCTGCGTTCGGCTAACGCAGCGGCGTGGAGCGCACTTCGATTGCAGTGGTCGCGAGCGTCCACTGCTTCACCGCTAGCCAGCAGCTCTTGAAGGAGTTCTAAGTTGTCCCAGAGGGCTGCCTGGTGGGTTGGAAAAAAACGATTACAACAAAGTCAAAGCATTTATTTCAAATAGGCACTTAAAAGGCACTTTGTTGTAATTTCTGACGTTCAGTCAGAAATTACAACAAATTCAGGACCCTTCGTGTGCGAGTACGACTCGCACTTAGCCAGTTTTTTAGGAACAGTTTTACCTGAGCAATAAGAAATAACACAGCCCACCTGTTCTACATGTTTTTTCATTTAATATTTTTCCAATATGAATCTTTTATTTGTGTTAATTTTTTTACTAAGTTTGTGTTCGGTATGGCAACAGGCAATTAATAAAATATTACTTAAGCAGATGCGACGAATAATTTAGTACAAAAACATTTTTTTTTGCAAAAGTTTTTTATGATATTTTTTAAACGGTTTTATCTCTGTTGCGAATGTTTTTCTTACCACCAACATATTAATACAAGGCCTTGTACCACTTTACACATTCACAACACACGATTGCAACATTTTAAACCGCAAGAAACCACAGTTTAACTTGCCGATAACAGGGTAATGACCACTCTTGACTACCCAAGTTTTTATTAAAAAATTCACTTACCTGATGCAGCAGGCGGCCTTGGAAGTGGTCCTCATCCGGAGATAGGTCCATTTCTTTAGTTTTCAGAAGAAATACACAAGTAGCACAGACATTTCCGGCCTAAACAGCCGCTCAAGCGTTACGAAAAGCCTGCGAACGAAATACGGTGATACACACCAAATTGTTCACTAAAACTACATTTAAAATACACAGTTATGTGCTTCAGACGTTTTTTTCTTTCGGCATTGCGGATGGAAAACGTTAATTAATGCGAAATTGCAAATTAAATCGCGAATAAGATTTATCGATTTGTGTGATGACAGCTGACCTGACTAACTGACAAGCGTTTGACAGCTATCAACTGGCTAACTGCAGTGGTACGAAGAAGGGCGTTTTCGATTTCGAAACGCTATGCGCTGAGCCGGTAAGTAAGTCGAAAATAAATAGAATACTATAATGTATACATAACGTATTCATAAATATCTCTGTAAATAAAAAATTCTTAAACGTAATAAAATCATTAAAAAATCTAAAAAATACTGAATTGCAGATGAAGTTTTAATGATACAACGGCTGTTACAAGCAGTTGTATTCTAATCCCTGAGAATGAAGCGAAGCGAAACTGCAGCAGGCCTTGTTATGCCCGTTAACACCATTGTCTATTTTAGTTATTGTAGTGATAATATCTTTGTGACAACGTATTATTTTGTAATTTATTTATTATTTATTAGTATACCTAATAAATTAATTCAAAAAGTTTGATTATCTAAATTAAAAGATATAATTCGAACATTCGGATTTCTATTTTTATCTTTTTTCATTGTCAATATCTATAGTAATTTATTGTAGTACTTTTTATCAAACTACCCACCAAAGACTACAATGTGTCTAAGTGTGCTACCCACTAAATATGAATATAATTTACACACATTGTTCGGTCTTGATTATTATCGGTGATTTAAAATTAAAAATGTCTCGTAGTTATGGCAGTTACGACGCTGATTGGCAGAGAACGAAGTCAATGCTGATCAGAAGTCTTTTCCACGAAATCCCGAGTAAGTTAAAACTACCTAGTTCCTTAACACCTACAGATATAGTAATGCAACTTGGGCATTGAGGGGCTCGTGGGTAAATAACAGCTGCACGGGTCTATTCAAGGTAAAGCTACGCTTGCCAAAGTCGGTCCGTGGATGGATATCCACAGGGCCGTCTTTACCCGGGGGTGCAAGGGGTGCGCGGCACCCAGGCGCAAGGTCTTAGGGGGCGCAAGCCAGTCAGGTCATTACTAATCATTCATTATAACCGCAACGCTCCAGTGCTGTAACCGCAAGTCACCGCCTCGAAAAATACCCCTGAAAAAATTGGTGGAAATCATCTTAAAAATGGAACACAAAAATTATGTTTAATTTCTTTTTGTTGGCAAGGGGGGCGCAAGCTGATTTTCGCACCCCGGCTCCCAATATGGTTAAGACGGCCCTGGATATCCATCATAACTTATAATAACCACAGGGTTGCGAGGCACAGGCCTCGAACAGCTCCTTAAGCCGTTAGTCCTGCGCCCGATCTCTGTCCAGTCGTGTCGGATTGCTGTCCTATCGGACATGAGGCTGACTGCACTTGTGCACTATGTCTCCCGTGCCGAACTAGTCTCCGTGATGGCCAAAGTTCTGTCGGGATTTCGGGAAGACTATTACAACAAGGGAAATGTAATGCCAGTTGCAAGTGCACTTGCTGAGTTGCTGAACATAGACGTGTGCGGTGTATATTGTGTGCTTTGCAGGGCTCAACTTATGCGTGCAAAACTCAAACTCAAAGCATTTATTTCAATTAAACCATTTACAGGCTCTTTTGAATTGTCAAAAAGTCGGTCAGTCAGAAAATATGAAGCTAGTTGCCCATTCCAAAGCGTAGGTACCTAGCGTAGGTCTACAAAAATATTAGTTACATCATTAATGTGAATTTATAATTATATGTGAGAACGATGTAAAAAAGACGTACGCGTTAAAAGCGTCCAGAGTACAGCAATCAGCAATAGTAAAAAAACAACAATTCAAAATTAAAACAATTCAAAATAAGCCGAGGCAGCTAAGAGATGACCAGCCCCAACTGACGGCGCCCGTTCACGAACATGACGCATAGATCAGCACCATTCAGCTCTTTCAACCATTTTGAAGGGAGCTAAATGATCCAACACACACGCCACCGTCAGCGAGACATTTGTGTGAGCATGACATACTATCAGCCGCCAGGGCACATTCGAGTCAATGAAATTGACATATTATTACCCGGTAAATGGTAGCTATAGGGTACATAGAACTCACATCTGTGCTATGCAATTATACAAAACAAAGGAAATTGATTTTATACAATGCAAAGATAGTCTTACAATCTTCAGCAGCTCCAACAGTATTTTCATGTGTTAATCAATTAGTTGTGGTTGTGGAGCAGGACCAGCATTGAGCCAGGCATTTTTATCAGCAATGTAATCCCCTAACTTATAATATGCCTGACTGCATAGTGTGCGTTTTATACAAGACTTGAATTTTGTCTCATTCAGTTGTAGAATGTGGGGAGGTATTTTATTATAACATTTTAAACAGTACCCCATAAAAGATGAATCTACTTTAGCCAGTCTGAAACCTGGTTGAACTAATAGATCAGATGTACATAGAATACAATTTAAAGATAACTGTCTTACAATCTTCAGCAGCTCCAACAGAATTTTCAAGTGTTAATCAATTAGTTGTGGTAGTGGAGCAGGACCAGCATTGAGCCAGGCATTGTGCTTCAGCAAATCCACATGACAAACGCCTTTAGGATGCTTACAGACGAGTGGCATCTTGCCAGCGACTGCGATAACTACAGCCGCGGCCATCTGTCGGTGGTTGCCGTCGAAACGCGCGCGACGCGGCCAGTATATGTAGCTTTGCTTGAAGTTAAGTCGTCGCCTAAGTGACGACGACAGCCGTTGACGCGTCTATGGCAGCTGCCGACAAGTGACGACGGCTGCAGTTACTTCTGCCGTCGATAAAATGCCGTTTGCCGACTTTATTGCATTTAAAAAATCTAATAATCCCAGCCTACCATATTAATTTATTGCAGTACTATCTCCAATTGAGGAGGAATCCAACGACTCGTCCCAACAGTATAATGTTCCAACTCAAGAAGTATTCCCCTCTCCACCGAGACCATACAGTCCAATGCCTCCACTAATCATAGAGAAAGTACCCATAGCTAACAAACATGACGAGCCAGAAGAATACTACAATAAACTATATTATAAAATAAAAAGGATATACAAAAAACTTTTTATTGAAAAGCGAAACTTCAGTAGTATTGATTATAGATCAAATTACAGCGGTAGTTCGGATAATGAGGGTAGCGATGGCACCGATGAAAATCTAGATTTCAGTTTCCTGGAAAGTAGTTCTAGAAATTTTGATTCGATCAATGAAGATAGAGAGGCTAGACAGAGTTCTGCTTCTACTAAATCTAATGGCTATGGTGCTGATTTTGAGTCGATGGACACTGAAATTATTGACGTTGTTAACTATACATCATCAAACGAAGACGGTATAATGATATCAGATAAAGAAGAATCGGTCAATGAAAATATTGATGGAGATGGAATAATAAATGAAGAATCTGATTCCTCGAGATCAATCAGAAAAAGAATAGAGAATCCAGAATTTAGAAGAGGAGTAGAATCCCATAATTTCATAATTGATGATCATGAAATGACTGAAGGAGAAGAAACTAATGAGCCAGAGGATGAACAAAATTTTGAGGAAGATGGCTCAGATATTGAACATGATATAATTGAAGAAACAAGTCAAACTGCAGAATTTGATACAGTAAGAATAGATGATGCCGTATTCAGTGGAGGAGAAGAACCTTATCACTCCTCAATCGACAATAATGAAAAGAGTGAAACTGAAGAATCTAATGAAATAGAGGATGAAATACAACCAAATACTGTAACAAAAACTAAACAAGATTCGTTTGAACAAGAACTTACATTGAAGGAATTTGAAAAGACAGAGTCTGAAAATGGAAACGAATTGATGGAACCAAACGTTGAAACTATGGAGGGAGATGTAGAAACTAGTGAATCTAGCGAAGGTATATATGTTTTGATGTTATTATGTAATGATTCGCCTGCATCGCTTATCCAACTGTGTCCGGCTCGTGGCCCACACCGGCCTTTGTTTAGTGCCTCAGAGATTTCTAGAACCTTCTAATGTAGAAACATCTAGAATGTTCGAATACATACCGGCCCCGACTGACCATAGTTCCAGAAAGTTCTAGCATCGAAATTTCTAGAACGATGTTGACTCTACTAGTTCTGCTATTCGATACTAGATGACGCTAATGGTAACTAATGTCACCATGTACCAGGTATTAATTGTGGTGTGCAACATTATATTTAATTCATTTTTGTTGATTCCAGGTGCAGCCTACAGACAAGTCACAACAGCAGCTATGGTCCACTATGATGGGTCCCAAGATGCTGAAGAACGGGAGAGTCGAGTTTACGAAGATTCCGTCAAAAGTGTAATTCTACCAACAAGATTCCGAAGAGTGGTGGTCAGTCGCAATGTTGATGTTGATGATAGAATTGAGGTTTTATCAGTATTGGATGAAAATACAGGTTTGTTATCTAAGTTTCAAATTGAAGAAGTTAGGGTACCTACTAGTAGTAACCGCGGGTTCTATTGAGAGGAGTCCGCGAATCGCCAAACGTAACAGAGGACGCCCTCAGGCTAGATGGCGCGACGATCATCAGACGGCTGGTAGCAACTAGATGAGAGTGGCCGAGAATCGACCTGAATAGCATGCAATTGGAGAGGCTTAGATCCAGCAGTGGACTGCTGTAGACCGATCGTGATGACGAGCCAACAGAAACAGTAAGACAACGCAGCACAGCAATGAGTGATTACAAAGTACTAAGATATTAATATCATCATCTGTGTCGCCTTTTCCCAACTATGTTGGGGTCGGTTTCCAGTCTAACCGGATGTAGCTGAATACCAGTATTTTACATGCACGACTGCCTAGCGTGGTGTTATTTACAGCCTTCCTCAAGAATTGGGCTATCAAATGCAAAAATACTACTAATCTGCGTTTGCGATTTATTTGCCAAAAATGTGAACAAATATGAATTACAACATACAACTTCAAACATTTTTATAACTTTTGCAATAGTGCTAGTCACTCTGAAACCAACTTAATTTTCATTTTTAAAACCATGAATACATAATTATATCTGTTTATTGCACGAAGTGTTGGTCATTCAAGGGATTTCTCGCAACCAAACTTTACAATACAATAAAAGATGAATCCACGAGTAGTCGGTTAACAAACACCGCACTCATCTATTTTAGAGCCAGGATTTGATTGATTTCATCGACACGTCGCGACGCCTGCAGCGCCTGCAGCCCGGGCAGAGGTTGCGAGGGCTGCGCCCTGCATGTGCGGCGCCCCAGGTTCCGAGCGCGACTGCGCGGCTCTCGTCAAGTTTGACAGTCGGCTTTCAGTGACTTTTGTACGCTTTTGTGTAAATAGTGAAAAATTATTTTTATAGTTTATTTTATTAAGTTTTATAGCAACCCTCAAACCGGGCCGTCCAATCAGGGCGTCTCGCGGTCGTTTGCCGCCGCGATACATAGAGTGAGACAACTATTTTGTCTCACCCTCTCGCACGGCCGTTACTGGTCCGCGGCGATGGCGCGACAGCCGACAGTCCGCTGCCCGCACGCTTACCGCGCAGACGCGTGCGCAAGTCCGTCGCGCCACCGCCACGTGCCCGTGTCGTTAGCCTACTATTTATGCCAATGTACCGAAACAATACTATTTTAGGATTCTGTAAACCCTGTGATCTTTTACCTTATATTAAACTCTTACTACCTATCAACAAACTGTGATTTTCATCCCTGAGAACTCTCCTCTCATATGTGGCGCTCCAACGTTCTTTCGTGTGACATTAGTGCATAGTAGTGAGTGTTTTGCAGTGACGAATTAAAATGCCAGTGACCAGGAGTAGAGCGGCTAGCTTAAATCGGAGGGAAGATGCAATCGACGCATTACCCGTCCCCTCACGACCAAGCTCGCCGGCCGCGGCGTCCGCCAATCAAGATGGCGACGACGCGGACTCTTTCGCGCCGCGCGCCGATGCTAACGCTACCTTTTCCAACGAAAACGTGGCGACTATTATTGCCTCTCTCCAACGCTCTCAAACAGAAGCATTTAGGGAGTTGCTTAACTCGGTGTCGCGGGTCAACGCATCAACCCCGGAATCACTCGCGCTACTAGGGCAAAATACCCTAGCCCGCTGCAAAGCCACCTTCTCCGGCCGGCCGCAGGAGTCGGTTGAAGCATTTATCGACGCCATAGAGGCCTATAGCGAGTGCGCGCAGGTAGCGGATTCAAACATCCTACGCGGCTTAGCCTACCTATTCAAAGATCAAGCAGCGACATGGTGGCAAGGAATAAAATACTCTGTGTCGTCATGGCGCGAAGCTAAAGAAAACCTAATAAGTGCGTATGGTGACCGCCGGCCGCCTCATCGTATCTACCTAGAGATATTTGCGACGCCACAGGACAAAGAAAACACAGACTTATTCGTGGCGCGCGTTCGCGCCCTTTTCGCGCGCTTACCTAAAGGTGACGTAACGGAGTCAGCTCAATTAGATATGACCTACGGACTCCTCCACAGCAGAATAAAGAAAAGACTGCGAAGAGAAGAGTGTCATAATTTCTATGAATTACTCCGCCTTGCACGAAATATAGAAGATTCTTTCGACGAGAAACACAAAATGCCGCCGACGGCGAGTGAGCGTCGAACACAAACGCGCCCGCCGCCGTCCACTTCGACGCCGTCTACACAATCCGCCGACCGCGATAGTGCTCCCGCCGGCGCCGCTGCCCCGGCGCCGCGGCCGCCGTCGTCGCAGAGCCCGAGCCCGCCCGCTCCGCAGGCGCCTCCCGCCCCGGTTCCGGCGAAGCAACGAGTTTCCTGCACCTACTGCAAGCGGTTTGGCCACACAAAGGTCCAGTGTCGTAAGTTGCAGATCCAAGGTGAGTCCAAACCCAAAAATAACTCTGCGGAAGTGATAAGTGATAACGGTGATAAAAAACAAAGTGGCCAAAGTCAATCGTTTTATTGTGTTCAATCTCGCGACGTATGTAAACAAAACCTTACATCGCAAATAATTGAATCTAAACAGTGCTTTTCAAATAAAAACATTGCGTCAGTTAAAGACTCTATTGGTAAAGATATTATTACTTGTTGCCATAACGATGTTTCCTATAATAATAATTCGGGTCATAACTCACAATTTGTAACAAATATGTGTAAATGTTCAAATTCTATTGACATAAATGTTTATAGCTCACAAACAGAAAATAAGTGTAGAAATGCGTGTAAACAAAAGGGTAACGTTAACCCATTATGTTCTAGCAACGGTTATAACAATATTTTGTGTAATAATTTTAATAATGAAAAGGGTAATGACCCCCAATATTTTAAAGATATTGCGTGTAACACGTCCGATAAACAAAACGGTAATAACCGATATTATAACGATATTTTGTGTATTGATTCTCGTAATGAAAACCATGTTAAGTCACAATTCGATAATAATGAGAATTTGTGTTTATATGTAAATAGTGATAACTGTGTTTATAGTGGAGATATTTTACCCCGCGGTAACGGTCATGCGAGTCATACGGAACCCTCTATTGGTCGCGAGTTACGACCTATTTTTAATATAAAAATTTTGGGTTTTACCGGTACCGCGTTGATAGATACGGCCGCCAAGCATTGCATTGCGGGTCATACGCTATATACTCTCCTTCTACGTCAAGGTCATCCGCTCAGCTCTTCGACACGCGAAGTTAAGCTTGCCGACGGTGTAACCCGTACGATGGATGTACTTTCTACCACCTTAGAGGTGTGCTTAGAAACGAAAGTTATCACGATTCCATTTTATATATTTCCCGATGCGACAAATAACGAGACTTTATTAGGTATCGATTTTATAACCGCCGCTGGAGTAGTTATTGATTTTTTTAAAGAAGTCTGGTATTTCAGTAACCATGATACGGTAAAATATAACTTGTTCTTCGAACCTACCTCGCGTGACGTGTCCTGCGCCTCTACTAATGTACTTAGGGATGATGAAGGTACTCACCTTAAACCAGCTGAGCGAAAAGCGCTCGCTGACGTCCTCACCAGGCACGCACGCGTCTTTAGAGCAGGGGGAGGTCCAACACCATATGCTGAACACTGCATTGACACAGGTGAGCATTCGCCTATTGCTGTTCCTCCTTACCGCCTAAATCCTTCGAAGAAAGAGCTAATGAAAGCTGAAATAGGTAAAATGTTACAAGATGACATAATAGAAGAATGTGAATCGGCATGGTGCTCACCGGCGCTGATGGTGCCGAAGTCCAACGGTGGTATCCGCTTCTGCGTCGACTACAGGCGTTTGAATGCAGTCACCAAAGCCGACACATATCCGATGCCACGCATCGACGAGTTACTACAGAGTACAAAACGGGACTGCTACATGAGTACGCTAGACCTTCGATCTTCGTATTGGCAGGTAAGGGTAAGGGAAGCTGATAGAGATAAAACGGCTTTTGTTTGTCCTTTAGGTACCTACCGTTTTAAAAGAATGCCGTTTGGTCTCCGGAACGCGCCCGCTACCTTTCAGCGCCTCATTGATCGTCTCCGATCCTGCTCTGCTTTACAAGATGTAACTTTATTAGCTTATTTAGATGATCTGTTGATAATATCCCAGGGATACCAACAGCATCTTCAAGACCTCGAGGCAGTTTTTAGACGTCTGGCCGAGTTCAACCTCCATGTGAATAGGGAGAAGTGCGCTTTTGCTCGTGAAAGCGTTAAATATCTTGGCCACGTCATTACACAAGAAGGTGTTTCCACCGACCCAGGGAAGGTGAGTGCTGTACTCGAGATGAAGGAACCAGGAAACCTAAAGCACCTGAGAACCTTTTTACAAACATGTTCATGGTTCAGAAAGTTCATACCGAACTTCTCAAAAGTTGCCGAACCATTGACACGCTTGACTAGAAAAAGTCAAGTATGGTCTTGGGGCTCAGAACAGACCCAAGCATTTAGTGAGCTGAAGAGTCTACTGACCACAGCTCCAATATTGGTACAAGCCGATTTTAGTCGTCCCTTCATTCTGCGAACTGACGCAAGTAACTACGCCTTGGGCGCAGTTTTATTACAGGGCGACGGCAATCAGGAAAGGCCGATTGAATATGCCAGCCGACTCCTCAACGCAGCTGAACGCAATTACTCCACCACGGAGCGCGAAGCACTGGCTGTAGTGTGGGCGGTGGAGCGTTTCAGGCCCTACCTAGACGGTCAACCAGTTGTGATTGGCAGTGATCATCAGCCTCTACGCTGGTTGCTCTCACTGAAATCGCCAGCAGGCAGATTAGTCCGTTGGGCTCTAAAACTCCAATCTTTTGATATCCAGTTCCAATATACCCCAGGGAAAGCAAATGTTGTGGCAGACACGCTGAGTAGACCGATTTGTTCCGACGACACGAGTGACAAGTGCGGTGTTTGCTCAGTTATCTGTGACCTTCCCACGAAGACACCTAGTCAACTACGTCTGGAACAGACTTCGGACCCTGAAGTGGAAAAGGTTATTAAAGAGTTGGAAGGGCCTGATGATGTTGCCTCTCAAAGATGGCTAGAAAGGGGTTACCTCATGGATCAAGGAGTCCTCTACCGTTACAACCCGGACTCCGAGAGTGAATCTCCTCAGCTAGTGATACCTGCCTGCCAAGTGGCAGCTATTTTAAAAGAGTTGCACGACTCTTCAACAGCTGGTCACCCGGGTAACCAAAGAACCTACCAGAAGGTAGCACAGCTCTACTATTTTACAGGTATGCGGAGGATAATCACCGATTATGTATCAGCCTGCATCCACTGCCAACGGTATAAGGCTAACAACGCCAAACCCTCAGGTCTGCTCCAGACACCGGTCATGAACCAGCGGGGTGAGGTGTTGGCTATGGACCTGTTCGGCCCTCTACCGGAAGGAGACCAGGGGGAGCGGTGGATCTTTCTCATTGAAGACACTGCTACTCGATGGATAGAGCTGTTTGCGCTTAAAGAAGCCACAGCAGAAGCCTGTGCTCATGTCCTCATCGAGGAATATTTCATGCGGTTCGGTCTGCCTCGCAGGATTATTTCGGACAACGGTGTCCAGTTCGTTTCCGCAGTCATGCGACAATGTATGTCGGTCTTAGACATTAAGCAAAATTTTGTTCCTCTATACCATCCACAAGCTAATCCTGCCGAGCGAAAAAACCGCGACCTTAAAGCAATGCTGGCACATCTCGTGGCAGACGACCACACCTCATGGCCGAAGAAGTTGCCGGTGATTCGCTTTGCCCTGAATAGCGCAAAATGTCGCACAACAGGCAAGTCACCAGCTTATTTGACCTTTGGCAGAGAGATGCGGTCACCCACAGAGGTTGTTCACGACCTTCGTGCCATAAGGGATAAAGAAAACTTTGTCCCACAAGTTTCTCCTTACCTCGAAAACTTCCTACATTCGCTGTCAGCTGTTCGGGAACGCGTTGAAATCCAGCAGGACAAGACAAAGCAGTACGCTGACGCTTCACGCCGACCATCTGACACCTTTGAGGTAGGTGATTTAGTATTGCTTAAGTCTCACTTATTGAGCAAAGGGTCAAAAGACCTCACTTCCAAGTTCTACCCTCGCCGAGACGGCCCTTACCAGATCACTAAAAAGGTAAGTCCAACAACGTACACCATCGCGAGCACGGAACAACCTAATGTAGATATAGGAAAATATCACTCCGAGGACCTGACACGTTACCGAGGTACCGACGACTCCCTACCGAAACCCGTTATTCCGAAGCGGAAACGCGGACGTCCAGCTAATGCTGCGGTTAAACTACCAGCCCAGGAGCGGGGACGTTCTCCAGGACTGGAGGGGGAGTATATAGCAACCCTCAAACCGGGCCGTCCAATCAGGGCGTCTCGCGGTCGTTTGCCGCCGCGATACATAGAGTGAGACAACTATTTTGTCTCACCCTCTCGCACGGCCGTTACTGGTCCGCGGCGATGGCGCGACAGCCGACAGTCCGCTGCCCGCACGCTTACCGCGCAGACGCGTGCGCAAGTCCGTCGCGCCACCGCCACGTGCCCGTGTCGTTAGCCTACTATTTATGCCAATGTACCGAAACAATACTATTTTAGGATTCTGTAAACCCTGTGATCTTTTACCTTATATTAAACTCTTACTACCTATCAACAAACTGTGATTTTCATCCCTGAGAACTCTCCTCTCATAGTTTGTTTTTAAAAAAAAAGTGCTCGTGTATATAGTTTATTTTAATTTTTATAAGTAAGTGTTTGACTGTTATTTATGTTCAATGTCGGCAATAGCAACGCCGGAAACAGTGCTAGTCAACCTGTCGCATCGCTCGATATCCAGCTGGTGAGATGCCCGTATTGCTCACAGGCACGCTTTTTTAAAGGCGAACGGGGGCTGAGGATACACTATGGCAAGATCCACAAAACCAATAGTGTACCTTTGTGCCCCCCAGCTGCATCCCCAACACCAACAACTCCAGACCAAACCTTGTGGCAAACGCTAGCAAAATTCAAAAATTCTATCCCGGTTTTAAAGAGAGTTCCCCGGGGCGCGAGACGGTCTGTTGCACTCAATTTGTCGCGATGTCTCCGTCTTGCGACCCAGGAGAACTCACTAAGTGCCTGGGAGCAATTGCTTACCTTCCCTTTTAGGATTCTACATGTCCAGAAAAATTTAGCAACTAAAAAATCCCTAACAAACCAAATTAAAGACAACTGCAACAATTCGACCTTAATTTTAGATCCAAAATTACCTACTTTTATCTGCCAATCACAAAAAAGCTTGTGTTCACATGTAGAATCAAAATTAAGTGAAGGTGACATCAAGGGAGCCGCTAGGATACTATTCAGCAGCGATGTGGTGGCGCCTTACTCTCCAGAAACGCTATCAGCTCTGGAAAGTAAACACCCAGCGCCTGCGGATGGCCTCACCTTTCCCGACCCCCCCGACCTTCCAGACCTAAATTCATCCTTTTTAAATGTTTCGGCCCCCCAGTTAATTGCTGCCGTGAGCTCTTTCCGAAGTGGTTCCGCCGGCGGCCTCGATGGCCTGACTCCACAACACCTCAAGGATTTACTGAGTTCAGGCGCAGGGGAAGCTGGTGAGTCGCTTTTGAAGGAGCTTGCGGCCCTTATTAACCTCATGCTCTCCGGCGGTGTGAATCAGGCCGTCGTCGATGTCTTGTACGGTGCCAACCTATGTGCTCTGCGCAAGAAGGACGGCGGCATTCGTCCCATCGCCGTTGGGTGCACTTACAGGCGTACGGCAGCCAAAATATGCTGTAAGCTGTATAGCGAATCGCTTGCAGCTAAGTTTCAGCCCCTGCAACTTGGTTTTGGCTCAAAAGGGGGCTGTGAGGCTGCCGTTCATGCCCTGTCCTCATTTTTAAACTCGAATAAAGGTGAGGTCATCCTCAAGGTTGACGTAAAGAACGCCTTTAATTCTGTAAACAGGGACACTTTGTTGGCAGAAGTCAAAAAGGAACTACCTGAAATTTATGGTTTCTTGTGGCAGTGTTATAGACACCCTTCCAAATTATTATATAAGGACAATGTTTTGGAATCTGCTGTAGGATGCCAACAAGGTGACCCTCTCGGTCCTGTCATTTTCAGTTTAGCTATCCACCCAATTATTCAGAAACTAAATTCAAAATTCAACTTATGGTATCTAGATGATGGAACGCTAGGAGGTGATGTAGAAACCGTTTTGAAAGACTTACAACTTCTCAAACAGGAATTTAAATCTATTGGCTTGGACCTTAACCCCTCAAAATGCGAAATTTACATTTCTGCATGTCGATTCTGTAAAATTCAAGAGACAACTCGCATCTCACTTCGCTAGCCACTCTCACTTCGCATAAGGTTCAAAATGACCTTGATTTTGCATTCTGTAAGCATTACACTCTGTCTACGCATTACCCAGTCACTTGCGAAGTGAAGTGAGCTCCGAAGCGACCAATATTGTACTAGTGACTGCCACACTCAACAAAATGTTAGTCGAGTTTTATCGATTCTCGTTTTTTGACACAATTGTTGAGTTTTTGGCACAGAATTTCAGCTAATATGATGTTTAAATTAAAATTTATTGTTTCATTTTTTCATTTTGCTTATTTGAGGCAGCTAATATGCAAAAAAACAGAAAACTCTGAATTTGTGCCATGAATATAATCTATGCATCCCTTTCGAAAAAAAAAAAATGTCAACCGGGACAATATTTTGGTAGTGCGTGTGCGCTGCTTTGTTTTGTTTTTGTGTTTGATTTGATCGTTCAGTGCCGAAAACAATAGTGAAATAATCATAAAGTAAGTTTATATTTGTGGTTGTAAAGTTTAAAAATGATATTAATTAAAATAGTATTTATTTTGTTTTATAATCCAACAATAATATTCCAGTCCAAATGAGCCACGTTCCTCTCATCCATCGTCGGCTCAGGTTGAAACTCTGGTTCTGGTAGTGTTTATGGAAAAGAAACTCAGCATGGCGAAGGGTTTCTTGAGAACTCAAAATGCCAGAGAGCGAAGTCGACGCCAGTGGGAGGAACTAGCTGTGCACCTAAATAGTATCAAAAATTTCGAACAGTCGACCAAGGTGAGCGTCACTTTTTTTACTACTTGTCAGAACCACTTAACATTCCTCAAAGCAAACCACTAAAAATGTGCGACGAATCTTGGTCTTAACAGTTTCCCTGTCCCATGAGTCATATATGATTCATGCTGATTGTTTAACTATTGTGTCTACTTTACGGACAGTTAAGTTGTTAAGTGTGTTCCTTGGTTTCATTATCTTATTATTAATTTTACTCAATCAATGACTATTAATAATAAGAAAATGGAGTTTCTTAAATATAGTTTGAAAAATACATTGTGCATAACAGCATTTTTTTATAATTTCTTTAATTATAATGTCTGGTTGTAGTATTGGTCTGACTGGTGGTCTTGGTAGGACTGGTGGTTTCCGGTAAGAAATCTAGAAATGCTAAAATAGGTACTAGCTTTTTTGCATCAATCCTGTCTGGCTGGTATTGTCCAAGAATTGGGAAATCTATCTGTTTAAAATACATACATATAATAATGTAAAGTGTATTTTTATTTGAATTATTTGGCAAATTTTATTATTATTGACGTGTAAAAGTGTTTGTACAAACCTACTTACAAAATAAAATCATTTATCATTTATTTATTTATTACCTGTTTCAGGAAAATGATACTCTATCTCCATCACATGAAGCGCAACCAATACAAGATGCTGATACTGACTATGTATGATATTTAAATTTAATTCATAATTGTATGTGATTAATTAATGATATACTCTTATCTAGCATTTATCCGTTATAGATTCATGTACACAACAAGAGTCAGGCACCTACAGAGGAACCACCAGTTATTGTGATTTATGTAAGTTAATATTATTCTACTAACTACTAGGTACATACCCACTATTATAAATCTGATGTGTCTAGATTCTATTCTATTAGATCTAAATGTAGTACCTATCTATATTAAAATTAATTACTAATATAATTCAAATACTAATTTAGTTTTAGGGTACTATTTTCAGTCTAAATATTTTTGTCTAATTTTATTCCATAAGGAAGATATAGAAAAGAAAGAAAGAAAAGAAAGAAAATACGAGTAACATTAGTGTAGTATATGGAGTAACATTTTATCCAATTTACTTTTTAGGGTTCCAAACTGATTGAGGATAGTCAAGAACACAATTACAGACTACCTGATCCTGCAATTTCAAGAACACTGTTTGCTTCCTCATCCAGCGCAACTGTTGGAACAAGCCCAAGCATTTTGCAGGTATGTGTCAGAGTGACTGTGAGCTATAGTTTTGGGAGATAGCAACTTAGCTACTTTAGTTTCTTATTTTTGTTGATTATTATTTAATAACATCTACTTTCACTTTAGCAACTTTCCTTGGAATTATCAATATGTATTTAATAAGTGGGTTTCCATTTTAGGATTGTTTCTGTTGTTTCAGAATATCCAGTAAGAACACACTCCTCCAAATCCTCATATCATCTAATCAGTCAAATCATCGTAGCCTGTCCCCTCCACCGATAACACTTTCACACACACCCACCCCTCCTTCACGCCGCAGTTCCACCCGACTAGTACAGATTTCTGAGGGTGGAAGAACAGCAGCTGGAGATACAATGACTTTATGCACAAATCCCGCAGTCCTTTCTGGAGAGGAGTGCGGAAAGAGAGGATTTTAGCTGAAGCTGTAGCTGTAGTGGGGAAAGGGCTGCAAGCATTCGCAGCGGCTAAGAATAGAGATAGAGTGTAGTCATGTAAGTTAATATAATATATAATAAATAAAACTATTTTAAACAGATACTAGAGTGGTTTTATTGAAAGTACATTGGTGATTAGTTTGGATTTGGTTTGACTGAATTGCGAGCAGTTAAGTGACAGTCATTGTAGAAAGCTTCTGGGGAATTATCTTCAGCACCACTAATTGGCGTCATAAGGTAGGCGCGCTGAGCATATCCTGAATCACCTGAAAAAATGAATAAGTATCAAATAATTATATAGGGTCCTTATACTAACATGAAAACATAGCTAGCAGGGCAACAACCTAAGGGATTTTTTTTTAATGGGTTTGCTGTTGACTCTAATCTAGGTCAGAGATGACACAGACAAAGTCTATGATGGAGTGAGCTTACCCAGAAGAAGCCTGTTCACTCTTACTTGTATTATATGAAGAATATTGAATATTCCTATGAAGTGTTTACATGAGAAGCAATAAAGTATGTTGGTGTGCTTGTTTACAAATCTATCAGCTATAAACTGTATAAATACTTACAAAAGTAACTTTATACTTAGTAAAATGAAGCACTTACTTTTACACGAGTTGAAAGTCCTTTGCCTCGACGTTTTGTGGGCTTTATCAGAGGCTGTAACTCATATTCCAATTGGTCAATTAGTTCCTTTGACAATCTATATACGCTCACATAGTCGTCATCTCGGGTTAATAAAAATGAACTTCGAATTTGGTTAGATTGTCGACGCTTTTCTAGTTTATCCAAAGCATGAGCCTCTTCTAATCTAATAAAGATTAAAAAAAAAACATTCTTGCTATCGTTATCGCTGTATTCACTACATACAAACGCCCAAAAAGTAGTTTTTAACCACAAATTATGTAGTTATTGTACTAATTTTTAACACTGACATAAAAATATTATTTTAACACTATTTATATAGGATTTGTTGTATTTTCACTCGTAAAATAGATACTTATTATTTGACACTTTGAATCGGGTTCGAATGCGAAGTGAGTTTCGAAGTGATGGCGGAATTACCTGTAAGAATACCAATTCTTACGTCATCTCATACTTTACTTGTCAAAATCTCACGTTCAATTTAGTTCAACTCGCTCACACGCTCGCAAGTGTAGCGCTAGTGTAAATTCGAATTGTCAACCGAGTTTTTAGAATGCCAATCAAGCAACTCACAGCGGATTCAGATGCGAAGTTTGGAATGAGGTCTTACAGAATCGCACTGCTGACATTACCGACAGACAATTGACCCTTGAGAAATTTAATGCAATAGCCCCACAAATAAAAATTTTAGAAAAAAGCTCATTGCACCTCCTAGGTTCCCCAATTTTGGAAGATAGTTTTTCTCCTTTCATCGAAGAAAAAATCAAAAATTTCAATGACATTTCGGACAGACTCTCCAAAATTAATTTACATTCGGCATTCACCCTGATTAGATACTGTTGTTTTGGCCCAAATTTTATGTATTTTCTACGCTCTTCCCCACTATGGATGCAGCCACACCTCTTGGACAAAATTGACCAAATTATTCGTAGCACTTTAACATCCATTCTAAATGTGGTCTTGGACGACCGAGCATGGCTGCAAGCCACACTACCCATCCGTTTTGGTGGCCTCGGCGTCCGCAAAATTTCCAGTATTAGCTTACCGGCGTTCCTGTCCTCTGTCCACAGCACCGAAAAGTTGACAGGGAAGATTTTAGCCCCCTCCCTGGTTGACTCTAAAGTGCCGTGCTTGACCGACGCGGTGAACGCCTGGAAAATGGCTTGCCCGGATACAGATCGGCCCGCGAACCCATCTTCCCAGAGGCAGTGGGATGAGCCGCTCTGCAGGTTGGTACGGAATAATCTTATTAATACGTCCACCAATACTGCTGAGCGTGCCCGCCTATTGGCTGTGGGTGAGTGGGAGTCGGGCCTTTGGCTTCAAGCGCTACCGTCACCCAACATAGGCACTTTGCTGGGTGACTCCACCTTCCGGCTCGCTACTTGTCTGCGTCTGAGCGCCCCTTGCGTGGCTCCACATCGCTGCCAATGCGGTGAAGGTGTCGACTGCCTCGGGCACCATGGCTTATCCTGCAGTAAAAGCGCAGGCCGGATAGCACGGCATGCCAGCATCAATGACATCATCCGTCGTGCTCTTGTCACCGCCGGGGTGCCAGCTGTTTTAGAACCCATCGGCTTGGCACGCGACGATGGGAAGAGACCAGATGGAATGACAATAATGCCTTGGAAGGTTGGTAGGCCTTTGGTGTGGGATGCAACGTGTGTCGACACCCTTGCGCCATCCCATCTTCCAAGCACGGCGAGCTGTGCTGGGGCGGCTGCTGCAGGTGCGGAAAACCTCAAACGGCGTAAATACTCCAATCTCTTTGGATCCTATATATTTGAGCCGTTTGGGGTTGAAACTCTAGGGCCATGGGGCCCGAGTGCCCACTTAGTATTTCGAGACATCGCCAAGCGATTGGTCGACTCTTCACGTGACCAGAGGGCTGGCTTATTTTTGGGCCAAAGAATCAGCATTGCCATACAACGTGGCAATGCTGCCAGTCTTTTGGGCACGTTTCCTGTTGACAGCGATGCGGATGAATTTTTTGATGCCCTTTGATTATTTTCCCTTCTTTCTTTTTTTTACCTTGTACATATTATTACTATTATTAATATTGTATTTTATGTTTTAATAAATAAATATTTTCATTAGAATAAAGTTGATATTTGTTTAATTTGAAATAGGCTTGGGGTGTTCAGCACTACGCACTTTTACTATATGTAGTCTGTTGTTCCACGTTCAAACAAACAAACAAATTCTTCAGCGTTATCCTATCCTATCCTAACTAGTCCTAACTAATATCTAATATTATAAATAAGAAAGTAAGTTTGTTTGTTACCTTTTCACGCCTAAACCACTGAACCGATCATCCTGAAATTTTGCACATACGCTGTCAGGTGTACAGAAACTGACATTTTCATTTACCCCGAAAAATAGTGCTGTTCCCGGGGAAAACAACAATAACGTTATTATGATAATAGATGGCGCCACGTGTCTTTCGAAACAAAAAACAGCCTATAATTTGCATGAATTACTAAAAAATAATGATTTTCAGATTCAAAAACTACTCCATCATTCTACACTGACGAAAGTGACACTGAAGACATTGAACAAGTGGCCACTCCGCAACTAAAAGCTAAAGAAGAAAGAATTATAGAGACGAGAACTCCTCAGGCAGACACTCCTGAAGAATACGATGAAGAAATGAGCACTTCTCGACTACACGCTCCTAGAGAGGAAGATGAAGAAATTACCACTCCTCAACCAGAGTCTGCCGTTGAAGGCGCGGAGGGAATGGGAAGTCCTCAACAAGCTGCTAGAGACAATGAAACTGAAGAAATGGAAATTCCTTTATCAAAAGCTACCGAGGGAGACGTAGAAGAAGAGGGTACTCCTCAATTAGACTCTCATGAAGAAGACGATGATGAAATGAGCACTCCTCAAGAGTCTGACGAGGAAGATGTCGAAGGAATGGGAAGTCCTCAACCAGCTGCTAGAGACGATGAAACTGAAGAAATGCAAATTCCTCTATCAAAAGCTACCGAGGGAGACGTAGAAGAAGTGGGTACTCCTCAATTAGACTCTCATGAAGAAGATGATGAAAAAATGAGCACTCAAGAGTCTGGCGAGGAAGATGTCGAAGGAATGGGAAGTCCTCAACCAGCTGCTAGAGACGATGAAACTGAAGAAATGCAAATTCCTCTATCAAAAGCTACCGAGGGAGACGTAGAAGAAGTGGGTACTCCTCAATTAGACTCTCATGAAGAAGATGATGAAGAAATGAGCACTCCTCAAGAGTCTGGCGAGGAAGATGTCGAAGGAATGGGAAGTCCTCAACCAGCTGCTAGAGACGAAGAAACTAGAGCTACCGAGGAAGACGTAAAAGAAATGGGAAGTCCTCATCCTATTGAACAAATGAGGACCCCTCGACCAAATTTATCTCACGGAACAATACCCACCACACACCGAAGTCATTCTGAATCAACAAGTGAACATACTGCAGTTCCACAAGAACTGACCACCCTGACGTCATCAACCCAAGATGGCGCCGACCATAACATGTCAGAAATACAAACTTCCAACGACATGAATGATATTTTGACTTCGATATTCAATAAGAGTCGGAATAAAGATGGAACTCCCATCTCTGGGAGGAAAAGGAAGTATGTAGATAAATCGGTTCAGGCAGTACAGACGAATAGAGTGACATGGGATGAAATGCGCGCGAACTTTTTTGTAGGGACGCCAAAGATATTTCGGCTTTGTGCTTGTGCTGATCATATTTGTTATTAAATTAGGAGTCAATCAATATCATTAGGTAATTAGTTACATGCCTATTTTTCGAATGAGAGCTAGACTGAAAAATGTGTTAACATTTTGACCGTCACGTCATGACACTTTTGCTATAGCATTTGTGTATTTACAAGCGTATGTTTATGTGTGGGTATTATTTTACAGTAGTAAAATAGACGAGTGGGATGCCCAACAGCTCAAAAAAAAAAACAGAGATCTTTTATGAATTTTTTTAAATTATGAAAGTAGGTACTCGTTTACTTTCTGCCCTAAGCAGGCTTAAATGTGATTATTATAATTTTTTTGTTTATAAGTACTACGTTTAAAAATTGTTAATTATTGTTTTAGATAAGAAGAACCTGTTTATACAACGTTATTTTTAGTATATGCGAAACCTGAATATAATTTGTTCAGAATAAGTAACTGAATCGATCCCAATAATTTTTACCTCATGTTATATTTTGTCCCAAAAATATTTTAAAAAGTTTAAAAGTTGGAAACCGAACGACACTAAGTAGGTTATCCAACCTCCGCGCCGAACGGTTAGGTACCTAGGTACTATTATAATTATATCAATGAGCGCAAGACGGCGCGGCGCGGCGCGGTCGGCGCGGGTGGGTGAGGATATTTTTGTACGGACAAACAGCTTATAACTTTGTGATTTTTCATTATACAGTTTTGAAATTTTGTACAGACATTCTTTACATAATAATATTAGACACGTGTTTCGGGTTTCGCATATACTAAAAATAATGTTGTATAATCATGTTTTAGTAAGTTTGTGAACTTGTTTAATTTACCTACAAGGTTTTATGTTATAATAAATATTTATAAGAACAAGTTTTTTTTTTTTTGTGAAAGTTCAACTTTGTCTTTAGCCAAAGATTTTAACACTGTATTTTTTATATTTTTCTAAATTATGCTTTAAGTAGCCTCGATAACTTAATGCATTTAGTAAGGCCTTGTTTTAAAATCCAATTCTTATACTCTAAAGACTTTAAAATAGCCTTTTTCTGATCGTTTCTCCTCATCTTCGACAGGATCCCTAAATGTAGTTTACTTGGTCCAACTATATCTCATTCAGGTGAATCAGGAGTACCTACTTAATATTCTAAATTAAAGCTATCCAATCATCTATCCAAGCACAACATTTTGCCACCCATATGAAGCTACAAAATATCAAGACATGAAGGAGGTGTCTCAAGAGGTTGTAGCAAACATCAGATTGCCCGTAAAAGCGGGATTCATACAAATAGTGTTACATTGGGTTGTTGGATTCCCGCATTCCCTTGTCAATATCTATGTCAATGGTCAATATCAAATACCTAGCACATCTCCCGTATTATTATTATACTCTTTGTAGCACATCTGCCAACCTCTTGCAAAAAAGTGCATAACATTTAGAAACAAAACATTGTGATGTGAAATGAAACGTAATTTGAATGAAAACGTCATATTTTTTTTAAAGTGAGGTTATGTTGTCAAATCAGCGATTTTTTGTTATTTTGTCTGCATGAATTCATTTATTTTCTAAACAAATCATTAATAAACGACATAGTTATTTAAAATGTCTCTAAATGAAGGCCCAGTGAAGGAATTAGACGATAAATTCGTCGATTTAATCGGAAAATTTGTGTCAGACATAAAAACTGGGTACGTTGATTATTTTCTTCATTTTATTACATTTCTATTAGTTGAAATCATTTTTTCTGTAAGAAAAATGTACTATTTAGATGTCTAGTTTATATTACAATCTTCATAATATTATATTAAGCTGTTTTCAAGTCATAATCTTAAAAATTATGATGTCCCAAAAACTCTCAAAGTATTGCATCAGAATTCATAAAATGCAATATGTCAACAAGATTATAGATACCGTATAACATGCTCTATATAAAAATAAAGCCGCTCAACTCAAAAATTTGGATATTTCCTATGTAAAATGCATTCATGCGATCCTTCTTTTGGTTTATATTTTATATTCAACTCAACTAGCTTCCGCTCGCGGCTTCGTCCGCGTGAAATTTCTCGTTCCCAACCCACGTCGCATTGCATCACCTGCCCGCGCCATAACTTTATTTTCACATAGCTTTCATCCTGACTAATTCCTGTTCTGCCCGGCTCCGAAGGGTCATTGCGTGATGTTAAACAGCCTATAGCCTTCCTCAAGAATTGGGCTATCAAATGCAAAAAGAATTTTTCAATTTCGACTCGTACGTAGTTCCAGAGATTAGTGTGTTCAAACAAACAAAATCTTCAGCTTTATTATTGGTGCAGACGCCAGCACATCAAGCTACTACAATCTGTCAAATTTCTTTAATAGATTTGCAACTTTATCGTTAAAGCATAAGGTTCAAAGTTGATTGGGAAAATTTTACAGTTTCGGGTAGGTTGATGTGCTGGCGTCTGTACATAAAGATTATCGATTTTTGCTGTCAAATAAAAAAATAGTTATTTCCCGTCTCAAAAAATGCCCAATGCGCTAAAGACAAGTGTAAGTCGTACCTAACTAATCTATATACTATATGTACAGACGCCAGCACATCAAGCTACCCAAAGCTTTCAAATTTTCCCAATCAACTTTGAACCTTATGCTTTAGCGACAAAGTTGAAAATCTATTAAAGAAATTTGACAGATTGTAGTAGCTTGATGTGCAGGCGTCTGTACTACAAACAAATTGATGTGTAAATAATCGAATTTTACGTTGCTGTAATCACTAGTTCCATCTGTCAAAAAATGGTTTACCTACTGGACAGGGTGTAATTTGTCAATTAAGCTGGGCACGTGAATTAGTTGCTCTTGCGTTATCTAGGTGTATCTATACATGTGGATACATTCTCTGCCCTATCCTTCGCGGGAACAAGGTGTGATGTTATGTTACCTGCTTACAGAAAGCTGCGTGGCTCCAACAACATTGCGCTGTCGATGGTCACGCTGTTAGAGACTATCATCACTGACTCACAGAATGCTACTGCATTGTAAGTATTAGTTCTATGTTAGGTTTGGTTAAGGGGTTTACATGACCTAAAGCGCGGTCTCTGTCGGACTGCATAGAAAAGAAAGAGAAGCGCGATGACGGGTCGTCAGAAGCCCGAAAGTCTCACAACCAGTCTTACCAAGGAGTATTGTATTACCCAGTAACTGGGCTGTGGAGGTCACATAGGCAGTCGCTCCGTGTAAAATACTGGTATTCAGCTGGATCCGGTTAGACTCGAAGCCGACCCCAACATAGTTGGGAAAAGGCTAGGCAGATGATTGGGGTCGGCTTCCAGTCTTACCGGATGCAGCTGAATACCAGTATTTTACATGGAGCAACTGCCTCCACTGACCTTTAGAACCCAGTATCTGGTTAACACAATACGGGATAAGCGCAGGAGACCGACGATGAATATGACGACTCCGTAAACAGAACCTCTTTCTTTGAAGTCGGTTAAAAAAAGGGTCATAACGTAAGTCTTGATTCTTGCAGTGAGCTATGTGGCGCGGTGCGTGCAGCGGGTCGACGTGTCTGCAACGCGTTACCTCACGAGCTGGTTGCGGCCAATGTCGCCCGGAGAATGCTGAGAGCCATCCGCGATGAGAACAGGGCGCATGCTAATCAGGTAACACAAATCTTTCAACTAGCAGCACGCCTTGTATCCCCGAAAAGTTTCCCGAAAAGCCCCTTAAGGGGGAAGCGCTAAGGTAGCACGCGAAATTCAAATTTTCTTACGTTTTTTGCAATTTGCTGGTCAGCATTAGGTTGTACGTTGATTAATATATGATTCGCGGCCGTAACAAATAGGTATTTACAGAATTATAATCATTAAAGTCATCAATACAACTCTCTAAGACCATGTAACCCCAAAGAATGACGATTTCATGAAACATTTATTCTTTGGGGTTACGTGGTCTTAGAGAGTTGTGTTGATGACTTTAATGATTATAATTCTGTAATCCTTAACCACTTCCTTTTACAGAGTGTTGAAGCTTCAGGAGAGAGTTTACAACGACTGGTTCTAGCGGCAGGAGCCCGGCGCGCCACGCTAGGCTCTGCGCATCAAGACCTCAGAGAACCATTGAGAGACCATATAGCTGAGGTGAGAATGCAATGACGCAGCCAACTGGTTTAATAAGTCGTTTAGGTAACCGCCTAGCCTTTTAACTAAACGGCTCCCGTTCAACTAACGGCCTGAATGATATTTAATTATCAGTGGTCGGAATAGGTTGACTATATTTACCTAAACTTCGGAGAACAGAGGCAGAAAGTAGAGACTTCCTTACGTCGACATTTTTTTCCCGGAATTCGGGAAAAATCTTAAATAAGTTGAAAATAAGCTTGAAAAATTTAAGATGTGATTTAAGTTAGATCCCAAGTAGCACAAAATAGCTTTATAATCGATGGATAACAGAATTAGCATATTATTATAGCTTTATAAGAAGTCTACATATAGGCATTATAAACCACTATACAGCTCTTGTAATGCTAATTTGGGCCCCAAATTATACAGCCTTAAGTGTAAGAATGGCATTTTAGCAGCATTATATTGGTTGTCTACCGGAATGATAAACGCATTATAATGGGCTGTGAAAACAGGTTAAAGCAGTGCGCATATGTTAAATGCGGCTCTTATACAGCTTGTACCATTACAAAGGCAAAATAAAAACATTTTCAAATATTATTTTTAATTTCTGTTATTATTAATAAATCTTGTGTAAAAAGAACATGGATACTTTCAACAAAAAAATATAAGTGCTACAAGGCAAGTAATTAAACTCTTGTTTTTGTTCTCTATGAGTGAATTAAGGTTGCGAGTATCAGTTTACTGTGAAAGTATGTATATATTTGAATCAAATATTTCATGCGCCTTCAAATTAAAGAGCTATTTATTACAAAAATATTATAAAAATATGTGGAATTGTAAAAAAAAATATGCTCTTACGAAGAAATCTTTAGTTTTTGTCATTATGATACCTGTATTGTACCGGCCGGTCAATACCATAGGTTGAAGTCCTTTCTAAAGGACTATTTACCATAAAATTAAATTTTAAATATTATCGATACAAAAAGCAAAATGGCGTAAGCATAATTAAAAACTTTAGGCATGCGGATGCCGGTATACGACTTATTGCTTGTTAAAATTCTTTTCATTATACGTTTGTATAGATAAAGGCTATATAATATTATGATGAAATGCTTTTAAAAAGCTGGCATTAAAACAGCACCAATGTACACCGTTAAACAGTTGTGACCCATGCGAAAGGTCGTTATAAAACATAGAGCAGTTTTAAAGAATTTTAAAATGCTTTTTAATAGCCTAAGCCGTAATTAATGCTTACATACGGCCTACACTTTTGTATAATGCTTACAGCTGTATTAGAAGCTGTATAGAGACATAAATTATGTCTAAAATAAAACCTTTAGCTGCACAAAAGATTGAAAAAGAGGATTATATAGCTTTAGGAACTACAAAGTTAATAAAATGCTGTTATACAGAAGCAAGAAATTGCTAAAACCCTTCAAATTCTATAACGAAGCTAGAAGAAATTTTCTGGTCATCACTTTTTCCATTATATCGATTTTGTGTTACTTGGGATTAGTTCAGTGAAACTTCCTAAGATTTTTTAATTCCATGTTTAGTTAAAAATAGCCTTTACCCATCTTAAAAAAAGCTTATTTTCAACTTATTTAAGATTTTTCCCGAATTCCGGGAAAAAAAATGTCATCGTAAGGAAGTCTCCACTTTCTGTCTCTGTTCTCCGAAGTTTAGGTAAATATAGTCAGACTATTCCGACCACTGTTAATTTATAGTTTACGTTGGTGGTTGGTTGGTTTATAATTAAAACATGTTCAGGATGTTAAATTCAATTACTAGAGATGGGCCGAGTGCTCGGTTGATACTCGGTACTCTGTGTACTCGGCGGGTTTTTTGATACTCGTACTCGGCCGAATAACTCGGTTTGAATGCCGAGTATACTTTGTTTAAGAAAAGCAATATATTTAGGTAGATATAATTAAAACAACAGTGTTAATCAAAAAGTATTTATTACTAATTTAGGAAATCTTTGACAGTCTCAATTAATAAAATTAAAATTATGCTAATGAATGAGTAGTAATGAGACAAAATTAAGAGAAAAGTAATTAATAATAATAATCAATATTTAAAATACGTTTACGCGCGCGAAATGGGAATTTGATTGAACCGAGTTACTCGGCCGAGTACTCGGTTGAAAAATAATTGAGCCGAGTAAAACTCGGTACTCGTCAAAAGTGTTACTCGGCGCATCTCTATCAATTACAGTACCCGGCGATAAATATTGTACATCAAGCTTTAAGTACCTTTTTTTTGTATTTTATACAAAGTATAAAAATAATTATCAAAAGAAGCAAATCATAATTGGTTTAACAGCTCCTAATAGATACCGGACTGTTTGTATTTCGTGCGACAGAGATAACGCTCTACGAAGCCGAAATTAGCCGATTGTCTCTTTCCAAAGGTCGATGTGCAATATTTATCGCCGGGTACAAAGTTGATATTTTTTTTTTAATGTTATGCTTAAAACACTTGTTATAAAAATATGATCTTTGGCGTTTTCAATCTCGAATAGCAGTCGGGGGGGTTAATTTTAGAGTTTCGTTGTAATAGTAAAAAATTCTCAAGATATTATTTCCCATATGAAAATAGAACTTTTTTATTCTGGCAAAAAAAAATTAATTGTCTTTACTTTTTTTGCTGGCACTTTTATTTTTGGATATAAATAATAATAATCATTTTATTATCAGGCAAATAAGGCCCATAGATAAAATACACAAAATAATCTTATACAATAATAAACTAATACATACATATTAAAAAACCTTAAAACTATGACTATACGTAACGTTGTCGGCGTCGTGTTTCGCTGCGTGGTGTCGCGTAGCCGTCCTCGGAAACGTCGATATACGACACCTTTCGGCCAAAAGTCCTCTTTCAGACAGGTCTGTATATGTTGGGTTGGAACTCGTACCATGAATGACTTAAAGTTGATGTTGTGGCGCGATTCCAACCTTTCGACCCTCAGAGTCCAGTTGGTCTTCACCTTCAATAAAATTTTCGACACTTGAATGATGTCCTTTAATCTTGATCTGTTCAGCCGTTAAGGTGTGAAAGGTAACAGACACTTAGACAGACAGTTACTTTATAGTAGACCCACATATCATGTATTTTTTGTAATCATTTTCTTTAACATCCAGTTACGCGGCGAGCTTGAATCAAGCATATCCAGCATATGCGGACAAGCTAAGGAACACGTGAATGGAGACGAACTCATCCTGACATACGGGTCCAGTGGCATCGCAGAGCGGTTCCTCAGAGCGGCCGCGCACAGGAAATACAAGCTGATACTGGCGGAGGGGCCCGAACAGAGCGAGGTAAGGACATAATAGAAAGACAAATTAGACTTCGAGATATACGCCCTGGTGGCCTCATCATCAATCATTTCAGCCGAAAGACGTCCACTGCTGGACATAGGCCTCCCCCAAGCACCTCCACTTCGACCGGTTCTGTGCTTCTCGCATCCAACGGGTTCCTGCGGCCTTCACAAGGTCGTCGGAGCACCTCCGGGTCGCCACTCTAGAACTTTTCGGCCCCATCGACCATCTGTCTGGCTGTCTGTCCTGGTGGCCTACCATGATCTATTCAAAATTCATTTATTTACGATACACGTCTGTGTTTGCGTCACAGAGATTCATATGTGTACCAAATTTCAACATAATCGGTCCATGAGATTCGGAGCAAATTGGCTGTGACAGACAGACAGACACACGAGTGATCCTATAAGGGTTCCGTTTCAAAAACTACCTTTTGGAATGGGCGACTAGAATCGATTCTATTTATTGTAATTTCTGACGTTCAAAAATGCCTTTTATGTGCCTATTTGAAATAAATGCTTTAAATTTATCTTTGAAATATCTCGAAAACTATTGAATTTCTGCCATACATATGGGGGGTTCAATTTGTTGCATTTTTGCCATCCCTATCAGCTCCTGACGGATATACGTCGAATCACAAGTAACCCTGTACATGTTATCAGCGGGATCGTCCGAAAGGGTTACCGCTGGCCCGGAACATAAAGGGCTAAGGAAGGAACACGGGTGGGTTTTAGTCAGTAAGAGTCTGACACTCCCTTCCGCTCCACCCAGAGCGGGAGGGGTTTTTTTTTTTTTTTTCAGAATGGGAAATCATCAAATGACTCCTCCCGCTCTGGGTGGAGCGGAAGGGAGTGTCAGACTCTTACTGACTAAAACCCACCCGTGTTCCTTCCTTCGCCCTTTATGTTCCGGGCCAGCGGTAACCCTTTCGGACAATCCCGCTGGGGAGGGGTCATTTGATGTATTCCCACCCTGAAAAAAAAAAGAAAAACAAAACCCCTATACATGTTCATATTTTCAGAGTCACGCTATGGCCAATCGTCTGAGTGCTGCCGGCGTTCCCGTCACTGTCATCAGCTCAGCATCTATCTACGCTGTGATGTCTAGAGTTAACAAGGTAAGTTCCGGACGTAAATAATAGTCACCAGCGGTGCTATTCTGTAATAATCTCACCGTGAAAACTTAGGTGAAGTGAGCGTGGAGTGAGCTGTCAATAGTGTCAATTTCTAGCAAAACCAAACTCACTTCACCTAAGTTTTCACGGTGCGATTTTTACAGAATCGACCGGCAGTTAGTGAAACACGACGCAGACATTTCGTGTGCGTTAGTTTGTTATATGATATATGATTTTATTTTTGTAAGTAGTTTTGCATAAACACTTTTACACGTCAATCATATTTTTGAAACTAGATGAGGTCGGCGTTTCCTATCTGACTACTCTGAGAAGAAAGGTCGAAACAAACTCAGAGGTGACAGTCTCTTTTAAAGTCCAGACATAATCTTGGTCAGGTTATATGAAGACCATGTAGATCGATGTCTGTAAGTTTTTTAGTGTAGGTAATTATAATGTTGTATGTATTTATAGTATCTTTAAGTTATAAACTAAACAATGACATTTGCTTACTTTGTAAAGTATTAGATTATTTTAATTACCTATTGTAAATGTGAAGACGATGTGGGTCATTTATTTTATTCATTTTATATTTTTTTATTATTCTCTCCTTGGTCTGACAGTTTGAGTAATTTATGTGGCCTACCCAAATGTCCTTTCTTTGGTATTGTTCGTCGAATGGTTGAGCTCCTTAAGTCTTGAGTTGAGCTGCATGATTTCTGACAAATGCGTGCACTGACTGGACAGGTCCTCTCAACCTGTGTGGTTCTTTCCTCAAAAGACCATCTTAGACATCAACCTACATGGTCTTCATATAACCTGACCAAGATTATGTCTGGACTTTAAAAGAGACTATGACCTCTGAGTTTGTTTGTTTGTTGTCCCGGCTGTCATTCGTGGATCTTTCACAGTTTCGTTACGGGTAGTCAGAAGCCCGAAAATCTGACAACCAATCTTGCCAAGGGGTATTGTGTTTCTCAGTAACTGGGTTGTGGAGGTCAGATGGGCAGTCGCTCGAAAGTGCTTTTTTAGGGTTCCGCAAAGGGTAAAAACGGGACCCTATTACTAAGACTCCACTGTCCGTCTGTCTGTCTGTCACCAGGCTGTATCTCATGAACAGGAAATTTTCACAGATGATGTATTTCTGTTGCCGCCATAACAACAAAAAATAAAAATAAAATAAAGTTACAATTTAAAGGAGTATAAAAGAAAAGTTTTTTTTTTCGGCGTTTAATGCCTTGTGGTACGGAACCCTTCGCGTGCGATTCCGACTCGCACTTGGCCGATTTTATTTTTATCTTGGATTGTAACGTTTACAGGTTGTAATAAGCGTGAAGGCGGCGATGGGCGGCGGCGCCGTGTTGGCGGAGGCGGGTTTGCACGCTGTCACGCAAGCAGCAAAACACTACTGTGTACCGGTGAGTTGTTATCTATACTAATATTATGTCCAGGCAAATCACTGTCCATTCCAAGGTTGCCTGGAAGAGATCGCAGAAACCGATAAGGCCGCCCATTGTATTGTTGCGCGCCACAATTGATGCCTGGTACATGGTGACATTAGTTACCACTAGCGCCATCTAGTATCGGGTAGCAGAACTAGTAGAGGTTAAGATCCTAGAAATTCCGAGAACTATCGACATCAGGTCAGTCGGGACCGGTATACTACTCGAGCATTCTAGATGTTTATATAGTAGCTCTGTGGCACTATATAAGGCCGGTGTGGGCCGCGAGACACATAGTTTTGAATAAGCGATTCAAGCGAGTACATCGAAGCGATATTCAAATGCGACTAAGAGTGATCAGTAGTGAAATTGTGTTTTATAATTAGTGTGTTTGAGTTGTTATTAGTGTTGGTGGTTAAAGTGTCAACTTTTGGTTATTAAATCGGTAGTTTTAATTGTCACGAACCCCAAGCTCGTAACATTACCATACTTAATAAAAATCATTTTAATCATAATAATTATCCACAGGTTCTAGCACTGGCTCCTTTGTATAAGCTATCCCCGATACACGACGTGAGCCATTTCAATGCGCTTGCGGCTCCACACACCACGTTGCCTTACGAGTAAGTTATTTCTCTTCATTTTTATCATTTTAACCTTGAAGGGGCTTTCATGACCTAAAGCGCGGTCACTGTCGGACTGCATAGAAAAGAAAGAGATACGCGATGACACAACGCTGGTAATTTATTGCAATATATGAAGCAATTATTTAATTACAAAAAACTAATAAGGAGCCTGTATGAAATTTTACACAATGTTACCTTTGTTCGATTACCATAATGTTTGCAGAGGCGTATTAGAAGAGGACGTAGATGGTACGATTGATATTAGTTACATTTTTACATACTATTGGCCTTGTACATAAAATGTATTTAAGCTCGTCGTCAGTTATATATCCGTGGTTCAGCGCCATCTCGTCGTTGTTGGATGAACTACGTAGTTAGTACGCGAGGCCCTCGTAGTTCTTCCCGATGTGCATAGATGGCGCTGTCTTACGTTTTACGTCTTACGAATTTTCGATCAGGGTCACGTGACCTGACGCGAGTTTAGAAGTTTTTACCCATTCCAAAAAAAGTACACAGCGCCGCTAAAGAAGTTTTCACTTCAAAAATCTATTGTTTGGACTAAAAATTTAAAACACTAATATTTTAGTATGTTGCTTGTAGAATAATCTGACAATGAGGATTTACCGACCTAGAAACAAAAAGAAAAAGGTCGGATACTGGCTAATTACCGAATATTCACACCATCGTATTGAAAATATTAGTATTTTATGTACTGTCAATTAATAGCTAATGCTTGATCCTCAGACGTCACGAGATAGCGAATGACAACATGCACGTGTATGCGCCAATGTATGACTTCGCGCCGCCCGACCACATCACCCTATTCATCACCAATCTGTAAGTACCATCACCAGCTCCAGCGGTGCTATTCTGTAAAAATCTCACCGTGAAAACTTAGGTGAAGTGAGCGTGGAGTGAGCTGTCAGTAGTGTCAATTCCTAGCAAAAACAAACTCACTTCACCTAAGTCTTCACGGTGAGATTTTTACAGAATCGACCGGCTGTACAGCTTTCCAGAGACAAGTGTGCGCTTCGGGAATCATCGTGTATCATCGGAAACACGAACGCACGATAAGGCAGGCAGATGATGACGAGTATAATATTTTAATTCAAATCATTTTTATGTTTCAGTGGTGGCAGTTCTCCATCCTACATGTACCGGATGTTATCGGAACTTTACGATCTAAACGACTACGTGCTCTAGCTAACTTCGTGTGACTTCTGGCGACTTCGTGTGACTTCGGGCGACTTCGTGTGACTTCGGGCGACTTCGTGCAACATCGGTCGACTTAGTACTAACTTGTAAAACGATGCTGCACTGAGTTTTAAATTCTATTACGATGTAGTGCGACTTCGTACGATATTCTGCGACTACGTACGACTAAGTACGATTTCGAAGGACTAAACGACCATGCTAGGCGTAATACAAGGTGTTAGATAATTTTACTAAAAATGTAAACTAAATGATGATTTAAAAACTATGCCTTTTGAAAACCATGTGGTTTTTCCAAGCCTTGTCCTCATCAACATAAGGAATACCGCAAGAGAAACAAAACCAATGATTTATTTGAGTATTTAAAATACAGGACCTTTTAAAATTAATTGGCAAAACTTCACAGACTATGTTTTTCATGATATTAGATAATTCTACCCAGGTTGTCTGTGAAGTTTCGCCAATAAGTTATGAAAAAGCCCTTTATTAGCGCCTCTTTGTATTTGAATTGAACTGAATATAATAAGTGCCAATTCTTTTACTTTACAGAAGTTAATTTTATTGATATTAGATACATCCATAAAGTCTCGCCAATAAATTAAAAGAACGCCAAACATTAATGTGAGGGAGAGCAGTGGTGGCCAAGTGGTAACGGCCGCGACTTACGAGTTGTAGGTCGTAGGTTCGAACCCAGACAGGCGCTTTACTTTGTGTAAATTATTTCATCACCACTGCTCACAAAACGGTGAAGGAAAACATAGTGAGGAAACCGGCATGTCCTAGAACCAAAAATTCGAAGACATGTGACATCTACCAACCCGCACTGGGCCCGCGTGGTGGATTACGGCCCACTCCCTCTCACTGAGAGGAGGGCTGTGCCCCAGCAGTGGGAACATTATAGGCTGATGATGAAACATTAATGTTGTAAGCTGTAAAGTTTCTCATAAATAAAATTTCTTCCATCGTTTCATGTGTGATGCGTGGGAGTACCAGTGCTTTAAGCATCTTCTGGGCACGCTCGTTCCATCATAGACCTCATCCATCGCTTTCCATCAGGCGTGATCGAAGTCTGCGAGCCCATACAGCAATAAAAAAAAAATGTCATCTGTCTAGCCTTTTCCCAACTATGTTGGGGTCGGCTTCCAGTCTAACCGAATGCAGCTGAATACCAGTATTTTACATGGAGCGACTGCCTAACTGACCTCCACAACCCAGTTACTGAGTAACATGATACCTCTTGGTAAGACTGGTTGTCAAACTCTTTCGTGCTTCCATCTTCTCATGTAAGGCAGAGAAAGTTTATGCCCTGATATTTTATTTATAATACTCAAATAATAACATGTTTTCATTGATAGTAAAATTGTCTATCGCCAAAAATATACTTCCTTTGTACATAATATTGTATAAATATACGAATTTTCTACAAAATAATATTGTTTTTTTTTAATTTGCTATCCATACTAATATTATAAATTCGAAAGTAACTTTCTGTCTGTCTGTGTTACCTTTTCACGCCTAAACCATTGAACGGATTTCGATAAAATTTGGCAGAGAGATAGATTGCATCCCTGGGACGGACATGGGATAGTTTTTATCCCGATATTCCTATGGGATCGACACTTATGCGGGTGAAACCGCGGGGCGCTGCTAGTATTATATAGTTTGAAGTCCGCAGAAGAACCAAGTTAATCAAAATAGTCCGGCAGTGAGCAGGGCACGTTGCTCGCAGAACAGATGGCCGATGGGGCCGAAAGCTTCTGGAGACAAACAAACTATGGACGGATCAAGGCGAATGCAGGCAGGCTAGGGAAGCACTTCCCACATTGGACGACCGCCTCACGAAACAGCAGTGCGATTCTGTAACATTTCCCACCGTGAAAACCTAGGTGAAGTGAGCTGTCAATAGTGTCAATTCCTAGCAAAAACAAACTCACATCACCTAAGTTTTCACGGTGAGATTTTTACAGAATCGTCCGGCAGGTTCTCCGTCTAATTAAACAAAAGCTGCGTATAGTTACTGCAGCTTTAACTGGCCACGGGTCATTCAATAAACACCTCTTTGTCATAGGAGTGACAGACAGTCCGCTGTGCAGGGCCTGCATGGAGGACGACGAGACAGCGGCACATTTGCTTCTAAACTGCCCGGTGGTCGCCACGTACAGGGCTGTGTACTTCGGTAACCCAGGTATCCTGCGTGAGACGGTCAGTAACATCAAGGCGTTGCTGGCCTTCCTTGAGAAGCTGGGGTGGATCGAATGATCGATTTTCCCATCCGTACGCAAAATACGCGCATTGATGTGGAGTGGCGACCGCGTTCTGGAAGATGTAGCGTTGGAAGGCCTCCCACAAGGTGCTCCGACGACCTGAAGACTAATTCCCGTAATTAAAAACCTTCAGGGAAATTAGAGAGGTATTTTTGACAGATTGAAACTGAGATCAGACTGTGAACGTTCTTAAAATTACGTCGTAGGTATAAGGTATGTCATGTCACACGACGCCACGCAGCGTCACTAGTATTGCCCCTGTAGCGGTATCTACAACGCCACATGCAATACAACGCAACAACGCGTCATACTGACGTCACGCAAAATCCTGCATCGCGCAAGCAGAGTTTACCGCGCAACTAGCATATATACAACGGCCCGACACGAATCATCGGGCAGTTGCCCGCCAGACACAACACCCGTCTGGTCGGAGGATCCTCTGGGATCCTCCCTTTTCTATAGAGTATGAGTGAACTTTACACCCTGTTCCTCATACCTCTATACCCCGCTTCTGTTATCTTAAAAAAATAACTATAATAAACATTACCTACCTACGTAAGTTAATTATCTACACATCTATACAAATAAATAAAATTGGAGTGTCTGTTTGTAATATTCAAATAACAGCTTTTTACTAAATGCATGTGAATGTATACACGGTAGATATACCAAAATAACATTTTTTGTCTGTCTGTTTGTTCCGGCTAATCTCTGAAACGGCTGGACCGATTTTAACGGGACTTTCACTAGCAGATAGCCAATGTAATAAGGAGTAACTTAGGCTACTTTTATTTTAGAAAAAAAAAATAGGGTCCCACGAAAAAAATTAAAACCAATGAAATGAAATATTGAATAATATCCGATTCATAGGGAAGTTGTATTATACTTCGTTTATTTAGGTAGATATTTAACCAAATGTTATGTATAACAGCTCGTCGGTAATAAACGAATGAGTAATTAGGCAGCTCGACCGATTTAGATAAAACTATCAACACGTAGCGAATGGGGAAATCATTAGCACCATTAAATATTTCACAGATGCAGTATAATTTTTACATTTCCTAAAAACAGGACGGCATTTTTTTATATTAGAGGAAGTTACATAGAATAATAACGCAAGGGAAGTTATTCATGCAAATTAGTTATTTTATTGTCAGGTACAGCTGCGGCATTGGTTGGAACGCGACTAAATATGTTCTGTGGACTAAATGGTAGTGCGGTAATTACCTTGCATTCATGTTGCCACTACAGAGGAGCGCGGGCAATGTATCTATAGTTTATAGGTACATAATTAAATCATTGATGCCTACCTATTTGAATATCGGAAGAGAATATTTTTATTCGTGACCTATTAGGTTGGATTTGGAACTGATAGCGTGGACATTAATATTTTACTTATAAATACATCAGGGAAATACCAAAATCACCGTATGTAGAAGAAGTAGGTAGGCAGTTCGGTGACAAAATGTAAGAATAATACCGTAAGTTTAATGGCTATGCCCGTTATACCAGCCACCATTCCGCTTCTGTTGCAAAATAAGACGAAATCAAGTGAAAGTTGGTCTCGCTCTGTTGTGTTGTGTCATCACGAAAATAGCATCGCTGCATGGGACATGGTAGGTAGGCGCCATCGTGAACTAAACACGCACGCCGCGCCCCAAACAGCACCCGAATAACACCAACTCGCTCGCTCCCATTGGTGGAAAAGAGATGCCACACGTGGTCCACTCGTTGCTAACTTCACACTGCACTATGTGCGTCATGTTGGCTGCATTATAATAACAATGGGCGGGGTCTTTAGTGTTAGCAGCGCTGTACCGCTTTACGATAATAGTGGTCTAGCAAGTATAAAGTTTGTAGCGCTGAATGCAGCGCCATAAACGAGTCGAGGCACGAGTTGTGTAAACTTTTTTTAATGAGGCTTACGTATCGGTCGTCTGGACTGGGCGCATAGCGTAACATTATCTCGGATTTTCTTGAAACTGTCTGGTTTTTGTCGTTCCAAAGTTCTATTTCTTTAGGGAAAAACTGCTTTGTGTTAATAGTGTGTGTTTTGCGAGATTGTGGTATGCGCCAGTGGGTGACGACCAAGGCGAGATCACCAAGCCTGATTCACATTAATTATGTGAACGGTGACGAACCATTTTAAGTGCGCGATAACACGCCCGTTGTTCTCGGACATCCAGAACATTTTATTATTAGCTTGCAAAGAACTCTAGTGCGATGCATGTGTGCCGCTAATATAAAATCAATACTGAATGAACTGTTAATCCTCACCGTGCTTTGAAGTAAATTCTCTTTCAGCAATACGTTGCTTTTCGTTAAATATTAATATCAAGCCGTATAATTTTCTATATGCAGACGTCATTGTAACAAAAAAATATTTTTTAACAAAATGCAAAACTTCGCGGTCCTTTTTGAATTTAGTGCCCGGTGCGTTCACTAGGCAGCGCTGCTCACATAAAGACTTCGTGCGCTTGCGTGAGCTCAGTCCGCGCGAGCTTCGCGTCGTTGCAGTAGGTTCCAAAACAAGAGCGTAGGGCTCCGTGGGAATCCTAAAAATAATAAACTCAAATAATCTCCGTGCTTTGTAAAAGTGTCGCAGTGCAGTGTGTCAGTGTTGTGTTGTTTGGTGGTAGTGACGCGGAGCGGAGCACGCGGCTCCGCTGTGTCGGCGCGGATCGATAAAACGAGGTGCTATGGCGCAGAGGATATGAGCCAGGGGGGCTCTAGAAGGCCCTATTCGCGCGGGGGCCCGCGCTGGCACCCGCGCTACAAAGACTACTGGGACTACGAACAGAACTATAGGTACCTATACTTTGTATACAGCATAATAATGTTTGCGTGCCGACCATTTGTCAAGTGTCACGTTCCTAAGCCCAACTGGCGTTTATGTACGTGCTCGTATGTTTTTCAAACGTGACGAATGCACTGGGGACTGCAGTCTGTAGCGACAACCACACGTTCGTCGATACTTGGTCCGTCCGCATGATATTTGTACACATTACAACAAATGAAACTTTTTGGTTTACGTAACGGCGAATGTGACGTAAACTTTCACGCCTTGTTATTTCCATGATAAATGACAAATAGTTCGACAAAAACGGTAATATAATGTAGAACATTATATTTCAGCCTTTTACTGAATGTGTCACGACGCTGCAACGCGTCATAGAGCTTTGTAAATAAGTTGGAAGTCGTTCAAAATCGATAGTCGTTCTTGGGTTTCTCTTTAATAATTTAGAATGTAGTACTTAATTCCTTCATTTTAGGTTCATAAAACTTTTATTATGTTTCACCTATTGTCATTCATTCGTCTTCATTTTTGAAGTGAAAACTTCTTTAGCGGCGCTGTGTATGTACTTTTTTGGAATGGGTAAAAACTTCTAAATTCGCGTCAGGTCACGTGACCCTGATCGAAAATTCGTAAGACGTAAAACGTCAGACGTCTCGCCCACAGCCTCGATTCTAACTAGGCATGGGTAATATCGCTTTTACACTATATCAAATCGTATCTATGTATCGGTTTAGAATATCGGATATCGTATCTATATATTTCAATATCTATTTGGCTGAATCAGTGTGGAACTCGGAATCGAAATTGGTACTGTGATATTTAGGTTTCGGTTTTGTTCGATTCATTACATCATTGTATTTTATTTGTAACTGTATATTCGAAATCAGTGAATGTATTGTTGATAATATGGCACTCTGAAATGAAACTAGTACAGCCGTTTCGGTTTTCTAGATTTATATTTTTATCAATTATTTAAATAGGTGAAGTATCTATTCATCAGTCATGAGTGAAGCTAATAACTGAAGACTGACGAAAACAGCAAAGTGCAATCAAGGTCAAGGGTCACGTAAAGTGATTTAAAAACAATTTTTGATGTGAAACATCTATAGCCGCACGTAAAACAAATTTCTGGCGTGGCGACGCATGCCGTGGCGACGCGTCACCACGCTTTATGATGGTGTAAGTATATATACAGTCACAGTCTTGTGTACTGTGTGGCGACGCGTCGCCATGCGCAATGTTTCACATCTGCCAGGCGTCCCGTGACGGCTCACTTTTTTTGTTGAGAATGCCATAGGTACGATTTAAAACCCTTTGACGTTTATTGATGGTTACCTGTTTACAAGTGTTTACAAAATAATGTATTCGGTATTAAACTCTATGCTCCTGTATATAATGTTTAAAATTAGTATTAGACGTTAGCTTAACGCGCTTTCTCGCTCGTTCATCTCTAGCTACATCACTCCCGCCCGCGCGCATCGCAAGGATACGGTACCTACAACCGTATAACTACTACTGTACCGGAATCAGTTTGAACCGAATATCATAGATCATGTGATACGATATCGTTATAGTGTCTCGTTCTAGGTACGCGGATACCTGAAATATAGATACAGTACTGTCCGATATATAGGTATTGGATATTGTACCGATATATAGATATTGTATCTATATACGATTTGTATCGCCCACTCCTAATTCTAACTGTCAAATCAAAAAGCTCTAAATATTCGGGCGTAGACTGACAAAAATAATAAACTGTACTTAATTTTTTAAATATTTCTATTCTTTTACTACACAATTGAAGCTACATTTATTAGAAGAAGCTAAGAAAAGTGATAATTTGAAGAAAGCTCGACAGGCGAAACAAATACGAAAGTTTAAAACAATATTCCGTGATACAGATTTTATCCATATTTACAGGCTTTCTGAGGATTTAATTAATATATTGGAAGATGACTTAAGTCCATATATGCGTCCGCGACTTCGTTCCAGTGGTTTAACCAAGAGGCTAAAGGTTTGTTTACATCTAGGTTTCTTGAGATATGATGGGTATACCTCACCACACACCAACAAAAGCCTATTGAATTCCTGATGTTTCAGATATTATGCACACTATCATTTTTGGCTAATGGAAGTTACCAAAAAATCATTGGGAAGAATGTAGACACATACATATCTCAGTCTTCTGCCTCTAGGGCAATCCACGAAGTTATTATTTACAATACAATGATAACTTAAACACAAGTCAAGATTGCACTTAATTCTAGCTTCATTCATTGATTTCAGGTGACTCAGGATATCCTCAAAGGCCTTATTTAATGACTCCCTTTAGTAATTCAGAAACTGAGACTCCAGAGCCATTACAACAATTTGCACAGCAGTGCAAGAAACAGTGTAGAGGACTATTGGAATCCTGAAAGGACGGTTCAGATGTTTATTAGTACATAGGGTATTGTACTATGATCCTATAAAAGTGGGAGAAATTGTGATGGCTTCCTGTGTTTTAAACGACATATGTAATAGAGCCGGGCTACCAGCTCCTATGATGATGAGACCAATGTGACTTAGATGAAGAATCTAGGTTACTTGGAATCCTGACACATCAGGCTCCAACACATGATGACTTAGAGAGTAGGCTGATAAGTAGGCGAGATTTAGTTAATCAATTATGGCGAGCATGTTGTATCTACAATTTATGCGTTCCTTTACAGATGTGGTTAACGTGTTTAGATAGAATATACTCACCATTATTGATTAGATACAATAAATAGGTATTTAAATTATTAATAAAAATATTATTATAATCAACAATTGTCATAACATTTAAGGTGTGTATTTAAAGTGTGGTGTTTAAGGTGTATATGATTAGTATAATATCAATAGCCTATAATAATATGTGCCTATTTATACCTTAGTCCCTATTTGTACTATATTTTTAAATGGGTAAGAGTGTATACAGGGGTATGAGAAATTAAACAGATAACTGCATTATTTTCTTTTTTATTTACTATTAAAAACAATCAATCAAATCAAAAATCATTTATTCAAAATGACTTTTGATATTCAGTTAGAAAAACTTGATTCTATACAATAGTAGGTATGCAAAGTAATTAACATTACAAGAAACAGGACATTTAATTAAATAATTTAGTATATACAATGAAAACTAAAATTAAATAAGTACCTAAATAAAAGCCTGCAGGCATAAAGAGCATGCCCGCTAACAAACATTGACATTTACTACAAAAAAACAGTTCTTATACTTAAACTTCTTAACATCCATCTTAAATAAACTTAAAATTATCTAAACATAGTAGTAGATCCATGTTTCGGAGATTCAACTTCCTCGACTGATGGATGCTCATAAATCCTGCAGTGCCTGGGTCTGCCTTGACCATGACTCACTTATTTCCTTAAAAGTCGAACATCCTCTGCTGGTTGTCAATAAGAAGTCTCTCATTTTCCAAACACCTCTCTTTAATGGCGACAAAACATTCAGTCAGGCTCGCCATTTGGATTGCCTTTGAGAAGGTGGTGAGTGCTGGATCAGACGGCGGTGTGCCGTTCGATGCCTACGAGATGCTATGAACATAAAAATGCAACAAATTACTATACAGAGGTAAAACAAATATGTAAGTATCATCAACATCACATCACTCTCCCTCTAAAGGAATAGATATTACAATGTAGTATACATATTAGATGTAGTCTATATCTTGATTCTATTAGATGTAGCCTATATCTTGATCTTGATTGAATAAGGGCTGCTGTTGAAAAAACCTACAGAAAATCCCAACAAATTGGCCCAACCCGGGAATCAAAAGTGAGACCACTACTATGTAGTGCTTTTTACACTAAACCAATAATTAACCAAATTATAATTAAGTTAACCTTACATGAAGATGCAATTGGGGCATTACTCCTATGATGACGCATTGCAAGACTGCAAGTGGTGATCTAGCCTCAAACTGTAATACAAAAAAAAGTTATCTAAATATCCATTATAAAGTTAAAACATATTATTGTAAGACTTTTATTTAAAACTTCACCTTTTGTTCTGTATTAGGCTGGTTTTCCATTGGCACATTGTCCCTATACAAAGATGGGCCTGGTTGTATGTCCGTTCGCCCTGCAAATATAACATTACATTATTATATTTTATTAGAATTAACTTACTGGTATTGAAGGTGTGGACTGTTCGGTCTGGAGCATGCCTCTAGTAGATTGTTCTACAGGCAGTAATTGGTCAGTAGGTCGTCTTAGGGGTTGCTTAGGACTCTACAAAATTAAATATGAAAATTATAATTTCCAAGTACCTATACAGTTTTCATATTATGTAATGAAAGTATAGCACTTCTTGGCATGCTAAAACACACAATGTTACGTTACAACAATAAAGTTATACGTACATATTATAGTAAAACAATAGCTAATCATGTAATTTACTTAAATTTTATTAATATCTCGTGTATCATACAATACTCGTGGATGAGACAATAGTAATAATAGCCATATACTATCAGTGAAAAAATCATAATACTCACATTTCATTAGGTAGTTGTATTTATCCTCTTAGTCACAGAACTACCTATGTTAAAAGCACTCGCTGATACAAATAATCAAGGCTTGAACAAGAATCAAGCACCCAAAAGTTTAAAAACTACAAATTCAAGTGATTTTGTTAGCGTCGCGTCATCGGTTGTTATTGTTATGTCATGTTGACTTTTAATTTAATTCATCGTCGCGTCGCGTTGCACGAATAGAGCAAAGGAATCGTCATTCAGCCTTAAAATGTAATAAGAAATATGAAATAAGCTCTTTTAAATATGATATTGGTTATAGTTTAACTGTATTCCTTATAATACTTAAAGATAGACCTTTAATATATATTTTAAACCTATAAAACTCTCAGTCGAGATTGATCGATTATAATTTATAGAATTTGTGTCAAGCCCTACGTTCGTCTGAGAAACAGCGACGGGAGGTTACAGCCTTGGGTTCGACGACGAGCACAACCACGTTAGTGAATACGGTTTGAATCAGCGCTGTACGCTCGGTCGATCTCAAGGCTGTCTCGTCGACGAGCTCGTCGCAGCTTACAGCCATGAAATTGTCTTTTAGAGAATAGCACTGCTGAAGTCTATCCTGTGTGCTTATTTGTAAATCTGAATAAATTCCTTTCACGAGAAGAATAAACCAGTCACTTTGTTCAAGTTTTCACTTCTGTCGGCACTACCGGAGTGCCAGTGTTTTTTTATCTTTTTTCTAACTACTAATTATAATTAATTTGCACATCCAGAATCCTGCATGAGTCACACAGGAAAAAAACTTTTGTTTATGTGCATTTTTTTTTTTCATTTTGATAGTAATTCGAAATTTGTCCAGGGGGTTGAAAATTCCATAAAAAACAAACACATGTTCTCTACATATACTTGAGTGGACACTGATTTGTTTATGAGAAAAATAAGTTTTCTATAGAAATTGAAATTCTTCATGTCTCGTCTTTATATCAAAGTCCTTTCAAAATATATATTTGGGAACCTAGATATTCTGTAATCTAATCGGAATAAATACACACTACCTTAAGAATATGTTTGATTTACAAATTATTTTAGTATTACGTTAGTATGAACTATGCATGCTCCGCCGGCCCCTTAAGATTTTAAGTACATACAGATTCCAAGAGGCTGTGTCTTCAAAGTACATAAAAGATAATTTCTGAGAAGGCATGTTAATTATTTGCACCATAATTTTTTAATGTTGGCTACATGATTTCTTTATACACAGTTGGTATAACTGTCAAAACTGGATAACGTTGTTGTTATAGCATTTGTGCTACGATTTCAAAGAAATTATGAGTAGCAAATTTTTATTCAATTTAGTCATATATTTTTTAGAAAAGAAATTCTCTCTGAACCTGTTTTATTGCAAAGTTTTGAGTAGGTAAAACAGTTTCACAAGAACATTATCTATAGCGTTTGCCATATCGCTCACACTTAAAATGAAAATAGACTGTCTCCTCTTTTCACCAACTTTCCAAATCAAAACTCATATGTTTTTTTATTAGGGCATTAAATACAGTAGAGTCTCACTTATCCGGCACTTCAATAGTTCAACATGTCCATTAATCAGGCACCCTCCGCCCCAGTCTCCCTCACCGCGAGAAAAAAACTTAAACAAGGACTACAAGATGCAAAAAGAAAATCATCATTTGTCCTGCCTTCTTCCATTCCTCCCTGTCAACTGTCACGCTATCATTTACTCCCATTCGCTATCATTTTTCTTTCATTAATTCCTCACACAATCCATCCATATTTTATATGGCCTTATCAAAATAGTTAACAATCTCCGCCAACACATTAACAAACAATATAATTTTCACAATATCATTAACACTCAAATGAATTATCATAGATAAATGATTATACGCACTAGCTTCAACGGGCAGCCCACATGCCCCTCATGGTATTGCAAGTGGTGATGTATTGATGACTTGACGGTATTGCACAAAGTTAGACAATCTCTTTTAACGAGTTACTTGTGCAAGTTTTTCTTGGAAAGTATTATCATCACCATCTACAAGTTTCTGCCTAGAAGTCGGGTTGCTGTGTGTGTTCGACGTGTTTGTCGAGGCAAATCTGACCACGATTCGTCATGAAGCTGGCAAAGTAGAGTATCGAAATGAATAACGTTATTATATCGTTATACTTACTAATAACATTATTATATTATGTTGTTATACTAATAACGATATATTGATAATATTGTTATTGAACAGTTTCAAGATTTCGTTCCGTTTGTCAGTATCGTTATAGCCAAGGAATTAATTTTGTTACGATCCTGGTGGAACGGTACAAATATCGGTACTGGAACTACCCATAACGTTATTTTGAGTAACGTTTCTAGTTCCTATTTTGAACGTTTTAAATTATAAGAATTGGCGTTCTGACTTCTGATGTATTTGGGTAAAAATCATAATCAACTGCCATGTTGATTAAATGGTAGTGAGGGCCTAAGTTTGATTCTTGTGTCTGAAATGTGTTACCATTCGGTAATTCTCAGTAACAATAGCAACCCAGAATCTAGATTTTGTATCTGGGAAATTACAATAAAGTAGTCCCCCTCATGTCGTGAAAATAAAACTGGCGAATACTGGGCGTACTAATACACTTGGGGGGGTCATGAAAATATGGATACAATCGCGTATAGCTTGGTATGGCATCATAATGTACTCTTCCTTCCCGTTCGATAACAGTCGTGATGTTACCAGTTAAGATGACGTCACAGGCAGTGGCTGATTCAGTGGGGGGCTAAGGGGCTCAACTCCCCCCGCCCCGCAAAAGCATCGTGAGTTCTTCCTTGACAAATCTTAAAGTGAACTTGATATTATTCTAATTAAACTGACACTCTAATTGCGTAACACACAATCTGAATATTTTTAAAGCATATTGCTTCATCATTTTGAAAATTGTGTCTGCCAACAACGTAAATAACGCAATGAATGTTGCTGAACTGTCAAAAAAAAAACGTATTTTCTTTCTTTTTCTTTTCACTATTAGTAGTAATGGTACTACCAATAGTGAAAAGAAAAAGAAAGAAAATACGTTTATTTGCGGCAAACATGACGCATAAAAATAAAAGACACAAACAACAGAAAAACAAAAATAACAATTTGGGAGAAAGTATGCGTCACGTCTACGCAAAACGGCCAACGCTCAGCATAATGCTAAGACCCTATACGAGACAGAGCCCCAGCGCTGGTTTTCAGCGACAGCCGGTGATTGACGTAATGACGTCAGCCAGTGCAGCATACTATACGAACACTCAATCACTCACACTCTTGTTACTCAAATTACCCCGCTGGTCACAGGCAGTAACAAGCAGCAGTTGTTACCTTCTGTCGCTAACGCCCGTCCTCTAGACGCGTATGCAAATATCACTAGGTATGAACAATTACGGCTGAGGTGACCCTGGTACGGAGTGCGGAAGCGGCCAGCGACCGCGTCTACTACACGGTGATACCCACGAATCGCGATAAAGATACAGTGCGTGCCACGTAAGAAGAGACTTGACGCCGCCTCCCCCGCCTCTTTCCGCCGCCCCTATGACGTCCGGTCCCGTCCCGCACTCAGACCTCATACCGCAAGATACCTAAAATCGTGTTCTGCGCAAGTCAAACCACGTGGTGTGTCAAGTCTCATCTTTCATGGGACGCATTGTAAATATCACTAGGTATGAACAATTACGACTGAGGTGACCCTGGCCCTGGTACGGAGTGCGGAAGCGGCCAGCGACCGCGTCTACACGGCGATACCCACGAATCGCGATAAAGATACGTAGATTTTGCGCAAAAAATCGTAGATTTTACGCAAAAAAAAATCGTTACGTAGAATAGTTTGATTAGTAGGTAGGAAGTGGATGGGATGGTTCGAAGTGTTATTGGTTTTTTCCATCTGGAATTTCTCAGTTGCATGCATGTCTGGATTTGTGGGGTTGATGGCAATCGGCACGTCTCTATTACATTGGACTGAAATATAACTGGAACATAACGTCGTCACAGCTCTCAAAACGCAGCGGGATTGTCCGAAAGGGTTACCGCTGACCCGGAACATAAAGGGCTAAGGAAGGAACACGGGTGGGTTTTAGTCAGTAAGAGTCTGACACTCCCTTCCGCTCCACCCAGAGCTATAATATCAAGTACTATGTTTGACGAAAACACGATTCTATAAAATTTTCTTGATAGAAAAAAACCCAAAGTTACCTCCAAACCGAACAATAAACCGCTGGTAACCAAAAAAATACTTCAAATTAGATCATGAAACTTTGCATACTAACTGAGCTAACTATAAAGCAGATCTTATGTTTTTTTAATTACCATTATTTTCACCGTAAAAAGCAAATACCTAAACTATTGGCGCTGCCTGCTGCTCAGCACCGCAAACTGTCTCGCTCTAACTCAGTCCGTGAGCAGTATCATGCGAGTGAGATAAAGAGTGAATTTTAGCAGAGATAGTATATAATAGTCTTAATAGACCCCTCTTTCAACTAATTACGCGCAAACTACATGAGTACACCGACATTTCCGCCCAACACTCACAATGTATCGTATTCGCTATCAAGCTCTTAGTAACTGATATCAACAGTTAGAAATAGACAAGACTGTATCAACAAGATTGGTGTTAACTATGTCGCATCGCATACTTCAGAATGGTTAGTAACGCCACGCCCTCGTTGACTGAGGCCCCATATTTTTTCGGGTCACGAATGATGGGAACACGAATTATTCTGTTCAAAATCATTTGACTAGCCTATTCCCAACTATGTTGGGGTCGGCTACCAGTCTAACCGGATGTAGCTGAATACCAGTATCTTACATGAAACTAGTGCCTATGTGACTTCCACAACCCAGTAAATGGGTAACACGATGTCCCTTGGTAAGACTGGTTGTCAGACTTTCGGGCTTCTGGCTACCCGTTACGACTGTCAAAGATGTACAAATGTCTGCCGGGATTAACAGCTTAACGTGCTTTCCGAGGCACAAATAGTACATAGTAGGAATGCTCAACCATCCACGGACCGACCTCTGCAAGCATAGCTTAACCTTCCTTGGTCTCTAGCGGCTAATATTTAGCCAAGAGCCGTTACAATACATTTAAGTAACGCCTCTAAAACTATCGATTTTGCTCGACAGTCGTTTCATGGACACATTTGAAATAGAGGTGACTTGATCGATCCTAATGCAGACAAATCTAGGCGAATGGTGAGTGCTACAGGAATCCGTCTACAAAATAGCACGCACAAAGGGTTCACATGTGTGCGTATCCTGCGAGGGTGTTTGAGTGCGTGCGCGCAGGTAGCTACCGACCTTCGAGTTCAACGCTCCGCCGCCCTAAAATACACACGGATGTCGCGACGCCGGGGAAGGGGAGAGACGGGCATGCAGTGTACAAAAAGTGTGCACAGGTGGCTTGGAGATGTGTTGTTGGCCATTTTTTGTGGCATTACTGGTAATACGGATGCTAGGACCAGGATATTTCTTAGGACAGATGAACGGCTACCATTTGAGGGTCTTTCAAAGTCCCTTGAGCATAAAAAGGTTGTAAAATGTATGGGGTCGGCCATTTTTTGTGAAATACTGGTAGTATTTCACATGGAGCGACTGCCTATTTGACCTCCACAACCCAGTTGTTAGGTAATACGATACACCTTGGTAAAACTATTTGTCAGACTTTCAGGCTTCTGACTACCTGTAACGACTGTCAAAGATCCACGAATGACAGCCGGGATCAATGGCTTAACGTGCTTTCCGAGGCACGGTCTCGGTATGTAAAATGGTCACCCATCCACAGACCAACCGCTGCAAGCGTAGCTTAACCTGACCGATCGACCTGTGCGGCTGTTATTATTTCTTAGCCAAAATCCCTTTCTTTTTTAGTATAAGCCATTAACGTCCCCCAGCAAGACCTCCCTACTCTCTTTCCACCTCTCCCTGTCCTCGTTATAGTTTATATTACATAATTATATTCTATTTCACGAAGTCCGTTCGGCTTTGATTGTAGTAGTGACGTATCCCGACAAGCGCGCTCCCACAGCGGCTGCCCCTTGCTGCCGTCGCATGAGGCTATTTCCGCGAATGTGTACCGTTTTACTTCACCCATTGTTGAGTCTCTGTTGATCACAATGTGCATGTGCACGCTTGACAACATTCATAGCCAAACGGACTTCGTGACATAGAACATCTGTAAAAGTAATTCACTGCTGCCCAGCCCATTAGGGAATACTTGCGTGATGTATTTCGCGACCTGTACCGCTACACGTGTGGTTTTACTGTTCGACCTCTGTCAACGCTTCCGATTACAGAGAAACCAGTACGAGGAAAAATGATTTTTGCATGGCTATTAAAATTTTGTAAAATCCCGGCGATAAAGAGGATAAAATTGTCAAAATTTGGAGTTTGGTTCCTCCAAAAACAACGGAACTGACTCTTTATCCTACTAATATTATATGTAAATGTGAAAGTTCGTGAAGATGTTTGGATGTTTGTTACTCAATCACGCTTAAACCGTTGAACAGATTTAGATGAAATTTGGTATAGAGATAGTTTGAGTCCCGGGAAAGGACTTACGATAGTTTTTATCCCGATATTCCCACGGGATCGAAACTTACGCGAGTGAAACCTCGGGGCGCTGCTAGTCAGTTATAAAATTCTTGTTAATAACAATTGTTTAAAGCATCAGATTTTTACTTAATTTACTAACTAAGCTGCAAAGGTATCCCAAATGGCGACTTTCAAGAAGATTATAACTGTGTCCGCCCGTCTATTTAAAAACAAATGGCGATCACCAAGCAAAAAAAAAGCATATTCGTAATCAGCGGTATTGTCCGAAAGGGTTACCGCTGGCTCGGAACATAAAGGGCTAAGGAAGGAACACGGGTGGGTTTTAGTCAGTAAGAGTCTGACACTCCCTTCCGCTCCACCCAGAGCGGGAGGGGATTCATTTGATGATTTCCCCCATCCTCAAAAAAAAAGGCATACTCATAATGCAATATCCCTTCAACTCTTACGACATCTCATGATAATGAACTATATCTTAACAGAAAAGGACCAAACTCAGCATCTTTGTATGTTTATTTCAGCAAAACCACACCCCAAACTTACTACTACAATGACATAAGGTCACATGTTTTCATTTTTTTTTTATTCTAGGACAGCCGGTTTCCTCACCGTTTTTAGAGTAGTGGTGATGAAATAATTTACTATTTATTTACTCGCTTAGCCAAAAAATCGCGACAAAAAATGCCGAATGTCTTGCGAGCAAAAACTTGCGACCCCACCTCTCCGCAGCCTAGCTGCATACCCCCGACGCCCCCGAGGTGATTTGTATGAAGGTTGAAGAATAAAGGCCGGTTCAACAAAAGGTTCTAAAATTTTCAGGTAGGTACAGTTTTTGTGAACTGTTTCGCGTATAGGACTTCTTACAAATGTAAATTCGTTTGTTTTTTTTTTAACAAAAGAATTTTCAAGTAAGTAAAAGTTTTGGTTTTGTAAGGAGTTGTTTGAATATATTGAATAGCATTGAATTTGTGGAGAAATTAAGGGAAAACATTGCAATGTATTGTATTTATTGAAAAAAACATCGCAATGTATTGTATTTTATTGTTCAACGTGAAAGGCGTTTTATCGAAATAGGGTCGGCTTCATTCGCGTGAAATTATCGCCCGCCCGCACTATTCATCATCATCATCATCAGCCTATAATGTTCCCACTGCTGGGACACAGGCCTCCTCTCAGTGAGAGGGAGTGGGCCGTAATCCACCACGCGGGCCCAGTGCGGGTTGGTAGATGTCACATGTCTTCGAATTTTTGGTTCTAGGACATGCCGGTTTCCTCACGATGTTTTCCTTCACCGTTTTGTGAGCAGTGGTGATGAAATAATTTACACAAAGTAAAGCGCCTGTCTGGGTTCGAACCTACGACCTACAACTCGTAAGTCGCGGCCGTTACCACTTGGCCACCACTGCTCACAATTATCACTATTATCCGCACTATTATCTACTCTGTTTTCGCTTGGCGTTCTTTCTGACTTTTTTCTTTTTGTTCGGCCCTAAGAGTCGTAGCGTGATGTTAAATAGCCTATAGTCTTCCTCAAGAATTGGGCTATCAAATGCGAAAGGAATTTTTCAAATCTGACTGCTAGTTCCAGAGATTAGCGCGTTGAAACAAAAACAAACTCATCTGCTTTAATAATTTATTGATATTGATACATTAATAAAACAATGCACATAGTCTTGTAGTATTTAAAAAGATAACATGGCAGAGAAATGCAACACAAAGCCCGCAGTTCAACAATCATTGTGCGTTGTTGACCTCAGCTAGATAAACGTGCTGGAGAAATGTAAACTGTGCTGCTGGCGATTGGGTTAACTGTTGAGAGTGTGGATGGTGATGCGTACGGTGTGACTTCAATCACACGCTTGGTGGCATATAGTGGCAATGACCACGATTTACTAGTTCTAGGTCGTAGTTTCGAACGCAGACAGGCGCTTTACTTTGTGTAAATTATTTCATCACCACTGCTCTAAAAACGGTGAAGGAAAACATCGTGAGGAAACCGGCTGTCCTAGAAGCAAAACATTTGAAGACATGTGACATACCACCTACCCGCACCGGAGCCGCGTGGTGCTTTAGCTGGGAAGAAGTGGCGCAACAAACTCTCGAGCACATCTGTCTGTTCAGTCAGAAAAACTTGATTCTATACATCGAGATATAAGTACTAACGTACTAGAGAAGACACCGTAAATTCCTACTTTGTCTCGTTCAACTGCGGTGATCGTGCCGCACCTCACTCAGTCGCTCTCTTGCTCTTTCGCGCCTAGTACTTCCGACAATAATAAATTAATTCATAGAAAAAATCGACGAAAAATGCCTTGGTGTGTGTTGAGATATTGTACTAATAATTCAAGGAACACGGCAAAGTGCAAAGGAATTAAGTTTCATCGGTAAGTAAACTAATTTCCTTGTTTTACAAATTAAATAATTACCACGCGCCATATTGTATTGTTTGTCATAGACTAATCAAACAGAGTGCAATGTAGGTAGATTAGACTGACATTACGGTGAAAATATCGTATGTTGTGTTTTTAATGTTGATATTAATATTTAGTTTTTTAAACTATCGCACTTTAAACAGATAATGTGAGTATCAATATAATTTTTTTTAGCTATTCGTTTAAAACATGAAGCAAAAACAGATCAAAGCGTTGATTATTCCACGAAAAGGCAAAAGATGACTAAACTCATATTATTTAAGGGTAACTAAATAAAATACTTATATCAAAAAAATAAATTGTCTATTATTTATGAAATAAACCCTGTAGGCAAAATACCTACGTTGTCCATTCTGTAGTACTCCTGTCATAGTCTATAGGGAAGACATGTTGTTGCACTTTGTCGAAGAAAACGCGTAAGTGCCGTGATTTACATGGCGCTTAAGACCTTTTTGCCGAGAATAAATACACTTCTGCAGCAAATCTAGCGCTGTGGTAAATTAGTTACGGTTTAGACGAATTGTTATTATTTTAGCGCTGCAGCGAACTAAAGATTCAAATTACGAAGAATAGGACAATTCAGTTATTTGACGTAGCTTCTCTAGTACGTTAGTACTGTTGCGCGCCAAAAATAATGCTTGATACATCGCCATGTATCGCCATTAGTTACCACTAGCGCCATCTTGTATCGGGTAGCAGAACTAGTACCTTGGTACTAGCTAGGACATTGACCCTTCATGTACTAGTAGTTCCGAGAACTATCGACGTCGAGTCGGTCGGGACCGCTATGTACTCGAACATACTAGATGTTTATCGAGTGGCTCTGTGGGACTATATAAGGCGGGCGCGAGCCGCGAGACAGATAGTTTTGAATAAGCTATACATGCGATAACATCGAAAGCGATATTCGAGTGCGACTAAGAGTGATCAGTAAGTGACATTGTGTTTCTAATTAGTGTTTGAATTGTAATTAGTGTTGGTGAGTAAATTGTCAGTTTTTTGGTTATTAAATCGGTAGTTTTTATTGTCACGAACCCCAAGCTCGTAACAATTGGTGTCAGAAGCGAGGGATAAAAACATGCCGATTTTACCCAAAGACGACATGGAGGGTATCCGTACCCGGAGTCAACGCCAGCAAGAGACGGACCAGAGGCGATTTGGTGGAGCAATGCCACAGGGGTCGGAAGGCCAGCTACCGACCACGGAGGCCGGCCCGTCCACAGCTGCTCCAGCATCATCAGCACCAGATTTTGCTGCTCTGATGATGATGCTGCAGGAGCAGGCTCGCCGACAGGAGGAACAGGCTCGTCGACAGGAAGAACAGGCTCGTCGGTTGGAGGAACAGCTCCAGCGGGATAAGGAGGAGCAGGTGCGCCGCCAGGAAGAGCAGATGTTCCTCATGAAGGACCTTCATGCAACCTTGGGGAAAGACATGAAGGAGATGAAGGAGAAGGTTGCCCAGCATGACAACCGCCTGTCAGAAGCTGAAACTCAGATCAGCAAGTTTAATGACGTCATTGCTAATGTGAAGCAAGAGTTGGGTAACCTCAAACTGGGGGATGGAATCGCAGCTCCCGTAGCTACAACACCTTCGCTACGTGGATTCAAAGTGCCACCGTTCGACGGAACTTCTTCCTGGTCGGCCTACAAAATCCAGTTTGAGGCTGTCATGAGGGCAAACGGGTGGAATAAAAGTCAGGCCATGACTGCCCTCACCCTGGGCCTGCGTGACCAGGCCTTAACTGTCCTGGAAGCTCTCGGTAAGGAAGTGACTTACGAGCAGCTCCTTGAGGCATTGGAGGCTCGGTATGGCGACGCTCACCTGGAACACGTGTTTCGGGCGCAGCTCAAGGATCGCGTGCAACGCAGTAACGAAAACCTGCAGCAGTGGGCCCTTGAAGTAGAGAAGCTGGTTCGTAAAGCTTACCAGTCCGTACCTGCGCTTATTGATGTGAACCTGGTGCAGGCATTCATCGACGGCATCCGCGACCTTGAAGTTAGAGCTGCTGTGAGGCTCGGTCACCACGGGACGCTGAAGGATGCCTTGGCCCATGCACTGGAGGTGGAAGCGGTGCGGCAGGATCATCGTTCCCATCGCGTCAGGGAGGTTGCAGCGGCTACAGTTCGCAACCGCGAGAAAGGATACAGCCCTAGGTGCTACGGCTGTGGGGAAAGGGGCCACCTACGATCCAGTTGCCCTAAGCGGACTGCAGAAAGGGAAAGTGGCTGGACTCGAGAGGGTAGTACGGCTAACAGCACCGCCCAGCAGCAGCAGGACGGCTTTGTGGTTAAACATCACAGCGGGAAATCTCTTGGCAACACAGATGCATTGTCAAGAAGAACTTGTCCTGAAGACCGCAACCATTGTACCAGGCAAGTGGGTAAGGAAGTGGTACCTGTGAGGATGCTCAGGACAGACCTCAGCAACGAGTGGAAGGAAAGGCTACAACGTGCACAGCAGGAAGATTTGGACATCAAGCCAATTCTGGAGTGGATGAAGGCCAGAGCTCCTAAGCCCAGGTGGAGCGACGTCTCAGCGATGAGTTCGGTCACAAAAAGCTATTGGGCACAATGGGACAGCTTGGTGGTTCAGGATGGAGTCCTGTGCCGTAAATGGGAAAATGCTCGGGGAGACAGCTGTCATTTGCAAATGGTTGTCCCTAAAGCTCAAGTACCGGATGTTCTACAGCTGTACCATAATGGTTGTTCAGGAGGTCATCTGGGAGTAAAACGGACTTTACTGAAGATAAGGGAACGGTTTTACTGGATCCACTGTCGAGACGATGTCGAAGACTGGTGTCGCAAATGTACAAGTTGTGCAGCTGTAAAGGGACCCCAGACTCGTAGTAGGGGTGCATTGAAATTGTATAATGTTGGTGCACCATGGGAGAGGATAGCCCTTGACGTTGCGGGGCCGTTTCCGGAGAGTGAAAGTGGCAACAAGTATTTCATGGTTGTGATGGATTACTTCACGAAGTGGCCGGAAGTCTTCGCCATTCCAAATCAAGAAGCTTCAACAGTTGCGGATAAATTAGTCCATGAAGTCTTCTGTCGTTTTGGAGTACCTTTGGAGATTCACAGTGATCAAGGAAGGAATTTTGAGTCCCAAATATTCCAGGAAACTTGTCGAGTTATGGGTACTCATAAAACAAGAACGACTTCTTACCACCCACAATCGGATGGAATGGTGGAACGATTTAATCAGACACTGGAGAGGTACCTAGCGAAAGTTGTGGAAAATCGGCAACGAGATTGGGACAAGCACATACAACCGTTTTTGTTGTCATATCGAAGCGCTGTCCACGAAAGTACATCGGTGACGCCAGCTTTCGCAAACTTCGGAAGAGAACTACGGCTGCCTGCAGACCTGATCACCGGAATACCACCTGATGCCCCACGCAGTGTAACTGATTATGCAAATGATTTGCGGAACAAGATGAATGACATTTATGAGCACGTCCGACAATCGGGCCAGCAAATGTCTGAAAGGATGAAAACCCGTTATGACCGCAAAATGAATAATAAAGGGTTCGACGAAGGTTCACTAGTGTGGTTGCACAATCCAGTCCGCAGCAAAGGGAAATCTCCTAAGCTTCAAGCTAAATGGGACGGACCGTACCGGATTGTGACAAAGATCAATGATGTAACCTACCGGATACAGAAAGGTGCAAGAGGTACTCCTAAGATCGTCCATGTGGATCGACTGGCGCGTTATTATGGAGCCAATAATGCTCGGGACGAGCATGTCTTAGGAGGGGGCAGTGTTGCGCGCCAAAAATAATGCTTGATACATCGCCATGTATCGCCATTAGTTACCACTAGCGCCATCTTGTATCGGGTAGCAGAACTAGTACCTTGGTACTAGCTAGGACATTGACCCTTCATGTACTAGTAGTTCCGAGAACTATCGACGTCGAGTCGGTCGGGACCGCTATGTACTCGAACATACTAGATGTTTATCGAGTGGCTCTGTGGGACTATATAAGGCGGGCGCGAGCCGCGAGACAGATAGTTTTGAATAAGCTATACATGCGATAACATCGAAAGCGATATTCGAGTGCGACTAAGAGTGATCAGTAAGTGACATTGTGTTTCTAATTAGTGTTTGAATTGTAATTAGTGTTGGTGAGTAAATTGTCAGTTTTTTGGTTATTAAATCGGTAGTTTTTATTGTCACGAACCCCAAGCTCGTAACAGTACTTATATCTCGATGATTCTATATCATACAATCTGTTTCTCAAAATAAAGTATTTAAAAACATTGAGCAGCGTAGTTACGAGTAGCGCGCCGTGAGGTCACGCATCAATTATGCAGGTTCTTGCCACTGCCGGGTATCTGTAGCCTCGGCAAAAACGAAACTTTTCTTTATTGGTTTGCTTATACGAGAAGAGGTTCTCGCCTCGGATAGGATTGTCGAAATCGAGGACATAAAAAAAACGTATTTCAAATGACATTTCGGGAAAATAGCTGAGGGGCTTTGTGTTTAAGTAATAACAGCCGCATGTGTCGATCGATCAGGTTAAGCTACGCTTGCCGCAGTTGGTCCGTGGATGGGTGGACCATATTTACATACCAAGACCCACTCCGTGCCTCGGAAAGTACGTTAAGCTGCTGGTCCCAGCTGTCATTCGAGGATCTTTGACAGTCGTTACGGGACGTCAGAAGCCCACGTCTGACAACCATTTTTACCAAGCGGTTTCGTATTACCCAGTAACTGGATTGTGGAGGTCAGATAGGCAGTCGCTCCATGTAAAATACTGGTATTCAGCTGCATCCGATTAGACTGGAGGGTCGGCTACCCTAACATTGTTGGGAAAAGGCTAGGCAGATGAGTTCGGCAAAATAGCCGGAAGGAATCGCCTCGTAATCTCGTTTAGGTATGACAGAATCGTAGGCGGGTCTTTCTCGCTCGAGTATAAACTATACATCGCCTAGCGAGTCTCGCCTTCAAGACTGACATTATCGCCGCTCGACCGGCGAGAAACTCTTTTTGCTAATGAGTCTTTGATCGTGCACAAACGTGCCGATCACCGGAGTTCACAGCGGTAAGGTCAGCGGTTATTTTATTGAACGAATAAAAAGCTGTGCGAGGTTCTCGGATATCGTAAAAACATACTCGATTCCGTAACAAAACGTCGAAAAAACAAGTTTCTTGTATGGAAGACCCGTTTAATGATTACTTTAATTTTAATATTGTTATGCCCTATGTACAGTGCGTGCCACGTAAGAAGAGACTTGACCCCGCCTCCCCAGCCTCTTTCCGCCGCCCCTATGACGTCCGGTCCCGTCCCGCACTCAGACCTCATACCGCTAAAGATACCTAAAATCGTGTACTGCGCATGTCAAACCACGTGGTGTGTCAAGTCTCTTCTTACGTGGCACTTACTGTAAGCGAGCGTAATATTGAACACAAATCTATGATTTCCGTAGCTACTGAGAATTAGGCTGAAATCTATAAGAGCGATCTTAGTCTTTATTAAAACTAAGTACGGTAGTGTTTCATGCAAAAATGAACCTTGTGTGTATAAATTTAATTTGCATATCTCTAGCAGCGACTGTGATCCAGCGTTTCATACAAATATGAACTTTATATTTTTAAGGTTCATTTTCGTATCACTGTTTAGATTTCAACCAAATCCAAGGATACTAGAAGGATCCCTCGCTCAGTAATCTTACTTGCGATTACTAGACAAACGAGGTAATTTTCGGAATATTCGATAAGGCCGCCTGATAATCGAGTATTTATTTACTGATGTAAAAAGGTTAACAGCTGTTCAAACAGGAAGTGTGGGTGCGACAAGAAAAATAAACTCCCAAGGAAAGAACGAACCGAAAAGTATGAAATACACTGGTAATGTTCAGTAACTGCCTTAAGAGGAAATGCGGTCGGAGAGACTTTTGATAAAGCCTACGTAAAAAGTCATAATTCGAGGTTTGACTCTCGCCTATTTCCTCTTTTAATATTGGACTAATTTTAAAGATTTCATAAACAGATTAAGAAGGATATACTTAATACTGTGTCTCTATGTTTTTCTTTTTTCATTAATAGAAAAAAGAAAAACCTAGGGACACAGTAAAAAAATATCCCATGTCCTTTCCCGGGACTCAAACTATCTCTATACCAAATTTCATCTAAATCGGTTTACCTGTTTAAGCGTGAAGAGGTAACAGACACATACTTTCACATTTATAATATTGTATGATTGTCATGTTTTTAAGCACTTTTAAATCCAGCGTTTGATTTAATCATTATCAAACAACCAACTCGGCTTATCGCAGTCCACTGCTGGACATAGGTCTCTCTGAGACTGCGCCAAAACCCTCCTGTCCTCCGCCTTCCGCATCCAGTCTGTCCCAGCCACCTTCTTGGGGGGCTTACATGACCTAAAGCGCGGTCACTGTCGGACTGCATAGAAAAGAAAGGGATACGCGATGACACAACGCTGGTAATTTATTGCAAAATATTAAGCAATGATTTAATTACAAAAACTATTGTTTGGACTAAAAAATTAAAACACTAGCATTTTAGTTAGTATGTTGCTTGTAGAAATAGTCTATGGTTTTTATTGTAAAAAATAAGTTTTTTGAGGTATCTGTATGATTTTTTTCTTTCGTATCAAATTAGTTGTATTATGTTTTAAACACACTATCTACCTAGAATTTATATCCTGAAGAATATCATATACAAGCTTCTGCTCGCGACTTCGTCCGCGTGAAATTTCTTGTTCCCCCGACCCACCCCGTCGCATCGCCTGCCTGCGCTTTTAATTCGTTTACCTTTTTTCTGACTTTTTTGGTTTTTGCTCGGATCCTAAGGGTCCTAGCGTAATGTTAAGTCTATAGCCTTCCTCGAGAATTGGGCTATTACATGCAAAAAGAATTTTTCAAATCCGACTGGTAGTTCCAGAGAGATTAGCGTGTTCAACCAAACAAACAAACAAACAAACTCTTCAGCTTTATAATATTAGTATAGATTTTTCTGATTTTGTTTACTGTAGTCGATCATATACTTTTATTGTTTCTAAAACTTGCGTTTTTTGTGTTTAGATCCTGTAAGCCCCTTAAGGTCGTCTGTCCATTTAGCTGGGGGGCGTTCCACACTACGCACTAATTATTCTAATAATTAGCGGCTGCTCTATTTCATAATTCATTTCATGGCGGAATGTGGGTGTACGCACGACAACATAGCTATACATTTCCAATATAAGCTGACTTCTCATTGTACGGACGCCAGCACATCAACCTACCACAATCGGTCAGATTTCTTTAATAGATTTTCAACTTTATGGCTAAAGCATAAGGTTCAAAGTTGATTGGGAAAATCTGACAGATTGTGGTAGGTTGATGTGCTGGCGTCTGTACGAAAAGCCTGAACTATACGAGGTCAGCTAACACTGGAATCATATTGCTTGATATGTCGTGTGTGACCTTTTTGCCTAGTTGTACCCCTTGGGGGCATACAGGCGTTGTATTTTCTTATCTTGTCAAAAGCCCTCACACAGCCACGCCATTTAATCTATACTATACTATAATATTATAAAGCTGAAGAGTTTGTTTTTTTGTTTGGTTGAACGCGCTAATCTCTGGAACTGCCAGTCGGATTTGAAAAATTCTTTTTGCATTTGATAGCCCAATTCTTGAGGAAGGCTATAGGCTATTTAACATCACGCTATGACCTTTAGGAGCCGAGCAAAAAGAAAAATAGTCCGAGAGAACGCTAAGCAAAAACGAAGTAATAGCGCGGGCAGGCGATGCGATGCGACGGGGTGGGTCGGAGTAACAAGAAATTTCACGCGGACGAAGTCGCGGGCAGAAGCTAGTTCCATATATGAACACTATCATGTATCACAGGCCAAAAAGCCATTGTGTAACGCTAGCCTCTCTGGGATAAATTCTCTTGTGTGCTGCGAAAAGTGTTGCCAAACCTACTTTTTAACAGTACTGTTTTTTCTATGGCATCCGTTTTCGGTTTTGTCCATATCTTTCCTGTTTCTTGTACTTGTTGTATGTACAGACGCCAGCACATCCATCAAGCTACCCGAAACTGTCAAATTTTCCCAATCAACCTTGAATCTTATACTGTAGCAATAAAGTTGAAAATCTATTAAAGAAATTTGACAGATTGTAGTAGCTTGATGTGCTGGCGTCTGTACTAGGCGCCTACTGAAGCAAAAAAAAAAAACTAAAATGTTTGTTTCTTGTTTGTTCTCACTTGCCGTTAGGGTACAAACAAGGTCCACCGTCTACTGAGTCTGGTGTTCAATCCAATTTTTGAAAGTAAATGCTGATGGTATGCCTTCAGATCCTCAAACTTTTTATTCCTCTTTTTGACGTGTCGATAGCAATCACAGATACACCTAGATAACGCAAGAGCGACTACTTCGCGTGCCGAAAATCACACCAAGTTACGTACAAAAATCGTAAGCGGCCACTTTCACGCTCAGTCCTGAGTACTGCTGGCTGGATGAGCGTGAGCGCTGGCGCTAGGCCCCGGGGGTGGAGCAAGACGGGTGCAGCACGCGGCGGCTCTTTGAATCGATTTGATTTTCCCATCACTAAATAGTGCTTGTGACGTCATAGAAGGTAGTCAAAAAATGGTTCGCTTGGATTTCATACAGATCGTGATACTCTAGGTCTGTCTATATCTGTGATGGAAATCTATATACAGTCAGACCAGAATTTGAATACGAACTTGGCACCTTCAGCGGCGTCCATCGACTCCAGTAGCGTGCAGACAACAGGACACGCTAAACACGTTAATAAGTGTCCCATTGTTTGTACCACAAATCAAATCATTTATTTTTGCAAACATGGGTAATTGGTACATAGATGATAATGATGATTGTTCTGTTCTGTGGTGCTGTGTTCTGCACCAGAACTTCTGGTGTTCACAGCACCACATTTATGCTATATTACATAGTAGAATTATTTTTCTGAAATTTCTGTTTTCTACTGTTTTTGGTGTTTTTTACTTTGGTAGAGTTGGCAACTGTTGAAAATTGGCAACAATAATTTTTAGTTATTTTATACTCTGTGGTATTGTCTCTGGCAATTGTCGTGAGTGTGTCTATGTTCTGCAATAAAGGCTTGCTACGTCTGTCGATTAAAATCGTCTTAGTTATTTAATAATCCAAAACCCCAATAATTTCATCAGGTTATGGGCCCAGAACGCTGTAACCGCTGAGAACATTATTGGTTTTGGATTTTCAAGGCGAAAAACGCGGTACAATAGCGTTGAAATCAAAAATCATTCGGCGGCCATTTTGGTCAGGCGGGCTTCGGCTTTTTTCTTGGTAAGAATAAGAAAAAGGAAAAAAAAAAAAGGAGCATCGTAGCGTCTCAGGCGTGTGCAGGCGTAGTCGGCGAGGTCAAATCGTCATCAAAATCAGCGTGGTCGGCGAGGTCAAATCGTCATCAAAATCAGCGTGGTCGGCGAGGTCAAATCGTCATCAAAATCAGCGAGGTACCGGCGAGGTCAAATCGTCATCGCAACGAAAAACGGTGAGAATAACAAGATGGACATCAATAAATTTCAATAATATGGACGTGAACTCCAAACTGGAGGGTCCTCACAATTGGAGTGTGTGGAAATTTAAAATCCGGGTCCTGTTGATGGCAGCAGGGGTGTACGACACTGTCAACGGCAACAATATCAAACAGGAGGATACCAAGTGGATCAGTAGCGACGCGAAAGCACAAGGTATCATTGTGACGCGTCTATCAGACAAAGTTATATCACAGGTAGTGAGTTGTAAAACAGCTCAAGAAATCTGGGAAAAACTACACACCATCTTTGAGCAAAAAGGAGAATTGTCATTGCATTTAGTACAGGAAAAGTTCTTTGCATTAAAATATGACGAAAAGGAGACTATGTCCGAGTTTTTGGCCAGAGTAGAGGACTTGTTATGTAACCTGAAGTCCTTGGGCTCAGAAATCCCTTCTTCAATGGCCATAACTAAAGTAAATACTTGTTTACCAGTACACTACTGTCATTTTGTGTCTGCGTGGGAGTCAGCGCCTAAAGATAAGCAAACTATGGCAGAGCTAACGGCTCGGTTACTAGTGGAGGAGCAGCGCTACCTATCAAGGGGTGGAGGTGCAGAGGAGGCTTCATCAACAGCATTAGTCACAAAGTCAGCGAAGAAAACAAGAAAGTGTTTTAAGTGTGGTAAGCTGGGACACTATAAAAGTGAGTGCAAGTCAAAAAATTCTAATTTTATTGGTAAAGACAGTAAAGTCTGTAGTATTTGTAAGAAATCTAATCATACTGAGAACAGTTGTTGGTTCAAAAATAAACCAAAAGGTAATGCGTTAAGTGCAACTCTATTGACAACTTTTACAGGAGAAAATGTATGGGTTATGGACAGCGGAGCCACCGAACATATGTGTTTTGATAAAGATTGTTTTTCAACATTTGAAGAGTTAAATGAACCTCGAAATGTCACTATAGGTGATGGCTCTACTATCCATGCCACAGGTATTGGAAACATACAATTACAAGCTTACAACGGAGTTGATTGGGTTGTTACAACTTTGCATGATGTTCTTTTTGTGCCAGAGTTAAAGGTAAATTTATTTTCTGTCACAGTGGTAATTAACAAAGGTTTTTCTATGAAAATGGATAGTAATTGTTGTAAAATATATAATAGTAATGGTAATTGTGTCGCTTTGTCCAAACCAAAAGGTAAATTATATATAATGGAGTTTCAGTACTCAAACAGTTCATGTGCCATTTCTGTTCCATTAAGTGAATGGCATAAGAGGTTAGGGCATCAGGACACAGAACATGTAAAAAGCATTTTAAAAAGAAGTAATATTCAGGTAAATGAGAGTAACAAAAGTTCGTGTGTTTCATGCTTAGAAGGTAAACAACATAAACAATCGTTTCCATTGAGTGAGTCACATGCTGAAAAGCCGGGTGAAATGTTACATTTAGATTTATGTGGGCCAATGGAAGTAGAATCATTAGGTGGGTCTAGGTACTACCTTGTAATAAAAGATGATTTCACAAAATATAAGACAGTGTATTTTCTTAAACAAAAAGGTGAAGTGTATGCTAAAGTGAAGTGTTTTTTGCTTTTTGTGACAAAGAATCTTGGTTATTCAGTAAGAGTACTGCGGAGTGATTGTGGTACTGAGTTTGTCAATCATGAAATGTCAAGTTTATTAGAAAGTTTCGGTGTAATTCATCAAACAAGTGTGCCTTACACACCAGAACAGAATGGTAGGGCAGAGAGGGAGATTCGCACAATAACAGAATGCGCTAGAACAATGTTACTGTCAACAGAATTTAACAAGAACATGTGGGCTGACGCTGTAAATACAGCAGTCTTCGTGTTAAATAGAACAGGAAAAAGTAGGATAAAGAATATCACACCATATGAGTTGTGGTTCAACACATCAATGTTTGAAATCAATCAATTACAGGAATTCGGTTCCAGTGTAGCAGTTCTAATTCCGAAACAAAAAAGACGTAAGTGGGACTCAAAGTCTGAGATTGGTTACTTTGTAGGTTATGGGGAGACGTCAAAGGGTTTTCGTGTTTATTTTCCAAAGAAAAACGACGTTCTTGTGAAACGTGAAGTGGTTTTTATTAAAAACAGTGATACAAAATCAAATGAAAGTTTAAAATCAAAAAATAACAGTGAGTTTCCGAACGCAAAATGTTCGGAAAATTTTGTTGACGTTTGTAAAATAAAATGTCACGAAAATGGTGAGAGTTATGATCCGTCTTCAGAAATCCCCGATTACTTATATTTTTACGGACAGCGACGATCAGTTTTCGGAGTGCATAAGCCTTGATTCACCAGTAGACCTGCAAAAAGATAACCAGTTAGCACAAAAATCTGAAGAAAATAAGTTGCAGCAGTCGATCTGGGAATCTGAAAAAGAAAACGAAACGTTAGTTAAGTCAGATGAACAAGAAAGTAAAGAGCAAAGGTCAGAAACAGAAAAATATTCACATCCCAAGAGAAATCGTAAGAAACCTGAAAAGTATGGGGATTATCAGTGCTACTCGAGTGTAGGAGCAATAACTTATGAGGAAGCAATGTGTACTGATGAAAGCAACAAGTGGAAGGAAGCGATACAAAAGGAATTGGATACTCTAAATGAGAATAATACATGGGAAATAGTGGAAAGTGTGCCGGAGTGTTCAGATGTAGTGTCGAGTAAGTGGGTGTTGTGTACAAAAGAAATAAATGGTGAAAAAATGTATAAAGCCAGGTTAGTTGCCCGCGGATTCGAGCAGAGTGACTGTGATTCCGATGTGTACTCACCTGTAGCAAAATTACCTACATTCCGCTTATTCATGGCCGTAGCAAATAAACTTAAATATCCGGTGTATCAAATGGATGTGGTAGGAGCATTTCTTCATGGAGACATTGATGAGCTACAGTGGAGTCATTTTAATAGGTAACATTTGACGTCTGTCAGTTTTATCCTCATAGTGAGGTGACCTGCTTATAAACATCGATTAAAGTGAATGAATCGATACGGACTTGAAACATATGCGAATTTTAAAAATCATCAGGCAAATCCCTGTCCCATTATTATTATTATTTTCGTAAATTTAAGGAGCAAAATAAGACAAGTACACAATTTAACAAAAAAATTGCATTTATTCAGTTGAACTATCAGAACTGTTAAAAGTATTGTCATCTTCATCACTGCTGTCAGCACTCAGAGATATTATTAATTCATTTTCAATAATATTGTCTATTCTCACATCTCGTTCAAAATCTTGTAAAATTATTTTCTTTGTTTTCTCTACGACTTTTTTCCAGTCTTCTGTAGTGACTTCTGCACACGCAGTTTTTAGCAGAGACATCATTTTAGCAGTACTGAAGGGTGGTTCAGTATTGTTCCGCGCTGCATAACCCTTTATTTGTGCCCAAATAAGCTCGATGGCGTTATACTGGCAATGGTAGGGAGGCAATCGAATAACTTCGTGTCCATGCTCTAGGGCTAGTTCATCGATTACATAGCGGAGCTTGGACGGCTTAGTTGCTTTTACTAGATTTAACAACTCAACTTTTAATAAAGTTGGACTTGCATCCACACCATTTCTTACCAGCCACGAGACAATTTCTTGCTTTTTATTTGCTTGAGTTGGTGGTTTATCAACTTGTACAGAATGATACGGTGCATTGTCCATTATAATTTTCGATGGGTTTTCTAAGCTGACTAGCAGCTTCTCAAACCACTCTTTAAAAACTTCAAAGTTCATTTCCTCATGGTAATCACTTGTAGTTTTAGAGGCGAATGCGAGGAGGCAGTCTGGAATAAAACCTTGAGAAGCTGATCCCGCGTGACATATAATAAGTCGGGCTCCTTTTCCCGGTGGAACTTTTGAGGTGGACGCCGCTGTATCATCGGTCCATGTCCGCGAAACCGTATGGTTCACATTCAACCATGTTTCGTCAATAAACACGACATTGTCCCAATCTGTAATTTTATTTACTTGACGTAAGAATGTTACTCTCTTCAAAATAATATCGTAGCGTTCTAGCAGGATTTTCCGCTTGTCAGATTTTTTAAAACTAAAGCCAATCGATTTCAAAACCTTTGACAGAGACGATTTACCGCCAAAAAATAAGCCTGCGTCTTTTAACGAACTTATTAGCTTTTCCCGTGTAGGATATTCTTTTCTCGAGTAATATCCATAAATGTGGTTGCGAATTGCAGCAGCATCAAAATTATCAATGCCAACAATTTTCTTGTCCCTCTTTCTTTTTTTCGGTGTACGTAAAGTATTATCTTCTGAGCCTGATGGTCCGTATTTCTCTTTCAGAATTTGAGTTACTGTCCTCTTCCCTATTTCCAATGCTTCGGCAACGCGTTCTCTCGGTTGTGTCAATGGTAAAAGAGGCCCATCGTTAATTGATTCACGTTCAAAATAATTGTACAATTTCACCACTAGTTCGCGAGATTGACTGTTTAGCGTTTTCCCCCGTTTCGACATGGTAAGACTGTAATGTTGTTCTTGTTTACTAATCGTTAAGCAATCGGAGTCCAATTTATAGCCAGGTAAACGTAGTCAGTAAGATCAGTCCAATAAAAAAGCCGGGTCAGAAGAAAATAACAGAGAGCACACCAAAAACGCACAGTCACTTCGCACAACGACAAAAGACTGCGTCATGTAATTGCGACATGACATGGCGTCATCGACAGGCACTGGTGTTGCCAGCAACATACCACCTAAATTGTACCTAACATCAATGATTTTTCTATTTGATTATTTTTTGTATTTTTATACCTAGTTAGTTAAAAGAATAATAAATAAATGTTTTATTATAATCACAACGTGGTTATTAATTTATGGTGATATTTCTTCACAAGTCATCATTGTATTCGATTCTACTTATCAGCTTTCGATTTTTAGAGTAACATCCCTAGTGTTTAAAAAGAAAAATGGTTAACTGACGTAACCTTGTAACGACGTTCAGTTCTTTAGATCAGAAATTGTTTATTATATTTATTAATGAAAGCAAATCGTAAAATTACTCGTATCGGTCATTATTACAATAAATATGTAATCGTAATTGAAAAAAGGTAAGCAATTGTGCAGTTCTAACAAAACGAAAAAATATGTTATTTTATGCCCGCCGTTACAAGGTTACGTTGTTGAATATTTGATGAATTGTCAAATGTTACCTATTAAAATGACTCCACTTTAGTTTACCTAAAACTTCCAAATGGTCAATTTGCTAAATTAAATAGATCACTGTATGGCTTGAAAAAATCTCCAAAATATTGGAATCTAAAATTTGATACCTTCATGACATCACAAAAATATTTGAAATCAAAAAATGATCCATGTTTGTACATGAAGAGACAGGGTAAAACAGTAATGTATGTTCTTCTTTATGTAGATGATATTTTGTTATTTGGAAATGAGATAGATTTATTCAAAAATCAATTGAAGAATAACTTTAAAATGAAAGATATGGGTTTGGCTTCTAACTACTTAGGCATTGAAATAAAACAAAAAGGTTCTCAAACAATATTAAATCAGAAAAAATATTTATTAAAAATTCTACAAATGTACCATATGTCAGATTGTAAAGTTATTAGCACACCAATTGAACAAAATTTTAATTTTGACCTTTTGAAAAGGGAAAGTTCTGAGAATCAGGAAGTTGAGAAAAAATGTAGGCAAATGATTGGTAGCTTAATGTACGCTGTGTGTGGCACAAGACCAGATTTATGTACAAGTGTATTCTTTCTTGCTAGATATCAGCATGTAGCTAGTGAGTATTTATATAAGTGTATTAAAAGAGTGTTGCGTTATATAAAAGGGACTTTGGATCTAGGTTTAATATTTGAAAGTGATCAATCAAACATACTTGGATTTGTTGATGCAGATTGGGCAGGAGATACTGTAACCCGTAAGTCAACTTCGGGATACATGTTCTTTTTATTTAATTGTTTAGTTTCCTGGAATTGTAAAAAACAAAACTCTGTTTCTTTGTCCTCAACCGAGTCCGAGTATATAGCACTCAGTAATGCAATTTGTGAGTCAATTTGGTTACAAAATTTACTTTTAGATTTTAGCATTAAGGTAGATATTAATTAATATTTTTGAAGACAACCAGTCAGTTATAAAGCTTGCCTATCATAAAGAAAATAATAAAAGGTTGAAACATTTAGACATAAGATATCATTATATTGTGGAAAATGTAGAAAATAAAAAGGTTTGTTTGAATTATATAATGTCAGAGAATAATTTGGCCGATCTCTTAACAAAACCATTGGGTAAAATTTTATTTGAGAAACATAGGGATGCTATTTTGAAAACTGTAATTCAAAGTTAAGAATAATGTTTATTTAGAAATTGTGTTAGTTCATGCAAATATGTCCTATGTTAAGTTTAATCTTTTCTTTGTATTGAAATGTTAAAATAAAAAAAAAAAATAAAAATATTTGTTGAGAGGGGGTGTTGAAAATTGGCAACAATAATTTTTAGTTATTTTATACTCTGTGGTATTGTCTCTGGCAATTGTCGTGAGTGTGTCTATGTTCTGCAATAAAGGCTTGCTACGTCTGTCGATTAAAATCGTCTTAGTTATTTAATAATCCAAAACCCCAATAATTTCATCAGCAACACTGGCTACGAACATAATCTATGTGTACCAATATGTGTTGTGTGACGCAATGCAGGACACACATTTGTTTCGTTTACCGACAGTGTTATCTCTCTGGGATTAAACCGCTGGACGTGGTCGTTGCTCCATTAGCATGCGGCCCATGAAATGCGGATACAGAAGTCCCATTTGTTAAAAAAAACTCTTGAAACCGAAAAAATAAAGGTATAGAGGTATGAGGAACAGAGTGTAAAGTTCACTCAACCTCCATAGAAAAGGGAGGATCCTCCGACCAGACGGGTGTTGTGTCTGGCGGGCAACTGCCCGATGATTCATGTCGGGCCGTTGTATCTGTGCTAGTTGCGCGGTAAACTCTGCTTGCGCGATGCAGGATTTTGCGTGACGTCAGTATGACGCGTTGTTTTGCTTGTGGCGTTGTAGATACCGCTACAAAGGTTTCCGTTCCAAAAGGCAAAAAACGCCGAAAATTACAGGGTTTTTTGTATTGGGACCCCTTTATTTATTGTTATAGCTACAATAGATATACATTCTCTGTGAACATTTCAACTGTCTACCTAGTACGGATCATGAGATACTCGTACAGGCCTCTGCAAAACTCGCCGAAAAAAAGTCTCCTGTATGGAGACCCACTTTAATTATTAACTTTATTTTATTTTTATTATTTGTTGTTATACTATAGCGGCAATAGATATTCACATTCCGTGAATCTTTTTATTTTCTCGTCATAATGGAGCTATAGAATGACGTAAATTACCACAACCGACGGACAAAAAATCGCACGCCTCGCAAACTTTTTGTTGTGTTGTAGTCTCGAGCTCACAAAAAGTCAGTGAGCTGCGTTAGGCTGGACCAAGACACATGTAAGCGGACCATTTTGTAGAAATATTAAAAATTCTTCTTAGGTCGCTTCGGTGTGACAACACAATCTATTATTAACGCTCATGTCATGGTAAGATATTAACCAGTCAGAAGAAAATGTGATGTTCTATGTACAGACGCCAGCCACATCAAGCTACTACAATCTGTCAAATTTCTTTAATAGATTTTCAACTTTATCGCAAAAGCATAAGGTTCAAAGTTGATTGGAAAAATTTGACAGTTTCGGGTAGGTTGATGTACATTTAAATATCGCCAATCATGTGCAGTAGTGGCCCAGCGGTAACCGCCGCGACTTATGAGTTACAGGTCCTAGGTTCGAACTCTGAAAGACCCTTTTCTTAGTGTAAATTATTTGATCACCACTGCTCTCAAAACGGTAAAGGAAAACATCGTGAGGAAACCGGCATGTACAGACGCCAGCACATCAAGCTACTACAATCTGTCATATTTTTTAATTAGATTTTCAACTTTATCGCTAAAGAATAAGGTTCAAAGTTGATTGAGAAAATTTGACAGTTTGGGGTAGCTTGATGTGCTGGCGTCTGTACTAGAGCCAAAAATTCGAAGACATGTGACATCTACCAACCCGCACTGGGCCCGCGTGGCAAATTACGTCCCACTCTCCTTCACAGAATGGAGGCCTGTGTCCCGCTGTGGGAAAATAGACTTTCTTTGCTATTTTATCACCCCATTACGATTTGCGGGCACTTGTATACGTACACCCAGTTACCCACCCCCTCTGCCACCTAGGGAAGACCTATCTCGATTTCTCTAACCATCCATAGGCGAGCTTGTCACTGCTTTCAGAATAGGACTTCTGCTATCTGTTGTATTGTGAACGTGGAGGAAGGAAACGGTCGACATAAAGCACACTTTGTGCATAGTGTTATTTATAACAAACACTAGCTGTTTGCCGTGGCTACGTTTGCTGTAGGAACTTCCCGTTTTGACAGGGTGGAGCGATTGAAAAACCGTTTTGCCAAGCAACGCCTGGCAGTGCTCAGCAACACGATTTTTTTTTTTTTTTCAGGATGGGAAATCATCAAATGACCCCTCCTCCCGCTCTGGGTAGAGCGGAAGGGAGTGTGACTCTTACTGACTAAAACCCACCCGTGTTCCTTCCTTAGCCCTTTATGTTCCGGGCCAGCGGTAACCCTTTCGGACAATCCCGCTGACCAACACGATTAGGGTTTTAGTTGGAGTTTTTACTTACTACGAATTATCCAGAATTTACGGCTTCCCAGAAATCACGCTGAAGCATAATCAGCTTATAATGATCCCACTGCTGGGACACAGGCCTCTTCTCTTCGAGAGGGAGTGGGCTATAATCTACCACGCGGACCCAATGCGGGTTGGTAGATGTCACATGTCTTCGAATTTTTTGTTCTAGGACATGCCGGTTTCCTCACGATGTTTTCCTTCACCGTTTTGAGAGCAGTGGTGATGAAATAATTTACACAAAGTAAAGCGCCTCGCTGGGTTCGAACACGGAAAATAATGTTAAGAAAATTTTGCGCATGCGTAGGTACGTTGTACCCGAAACTGAAGTTATGCTCACTCAGTGAACTAGTGTGGTTATCAATGCTGATTCCTTTTCTTTACGAAAATACACTCTCTTGCTACACACGGGCTGATAATATGTATACAGGAAAAAACTAAAAAAATTGCAAGATTTGCGGGAAACTTAGCTTTAAAAACATTTCTAGCAATGTGTGACCTAAGGCCGGTTTTAGTGCTTGACCGACCGTCGGTGCGTACGTCGGTCGCGCTTGTCATTTGTATGAAAATTCGCGTGCGTACTGTCGGTCGAGCACTGTAACGACTTGTGAATTTTCATACAAATGACAAGCGCGACCGACGTACGCACCGACGGTCGGTCAAGCACTAAAACCGGCCTAAAACCGCATTTAAGACACACTTTTCTGGTGTTTTCATTGCGGGTTTAGGTCACACGAGCTATAAAATAGTATATGATATGTGAGACTTAATAGTCTATTTAAGAGGGGACGGGGCCTGCGAGCAATTTGAAAATTAGTTATTTGAAGTAACTATTGCCGTCGCCTTACCTCAAGTCTGCCCCCGTAGTGTGTGATAGGGACAGCTGCAGCTCAGGCCGAAATTATCACAAAAAATTTAACGAGATCGACGTTTCGTATTCCCATTTTTCTCCTCGAAAGCTGAGCCGATTCAATTATTTTTTACATTAACTTTTTAAGGAAGAGTATGTTTAGGCTCCTAACAGTTTTTTTTTATGTTAAAAACTTTTCTAATTTGTTTGGTATAGTCCTCTAATCACAGCGGTAAAAATAGGGCATTTTTTGTAATTTTTAGAGGGTCATATTTTCTTTACAAATTAGTTACTGAAAAAAAAAGAAAATGACAGGGACGTGTTTATTTACAGCAGACATTGATTTTATGGAAAAAAAAACTTTGCTCTAGAGGCATTATTTAGGAAGAAAAAAGGGGAATACATTTGTATGGAGAATCGCACGCCCTGTTCCTTCTTAATGCACGCCGTTTAGCAATAACGGACTACTGAAGTCACACGTATCGTAATGTACTATTTATTTTACGTTGTTTAAGGTACAGACGCCAGCACATCAAGCTACTACAATCTGTCAAAATCTTGAATAGATTTTCAACTTTATGGCTAAATCATAAGGTTCAAAGTTGATTGGGAAAATTAGACAGTTTCGGGGAGTTTGATGTGCTGGCGTCCGTACTTCCCCTCCATCTGACATTTGTATTTCCCACTCTGAACAAATAATTCTCAGTAATCTTTAAAGGTAATATATAAACGCGACGCGTCAGACTCGCCAGTGACGTAGCACCGCGGAAGCGCGCTCAAGGCCGCCGCGCTTGCTCGTGAGAACAATGCAGTAGCGCTTGAGAAACTTGCTATGTAACGTGTTAGGACAGAAGGTTTGCTTCGAACGTACCCACTGCTGAACATAACATTTAAGGCTTAGTAATAAGTTCCCGTTGGCACCCTTTGGGTACTGAACGAAAAACTGAAAAAGGTTTTCCAAAATCTGGTATGAATGTGGAAAGCACAATCCGCACAAAGACAAGTCGCAATTCCCGTTACGTCACCTGTGCCAGGCTTGCAGGCACGTGTATTTGAACCACTTCACAACTTATACAATAGTCCCCCTAGTAAGGAGGAAGCCTTATTGTACAAATAATTATTTCACTTAATTTTCTCGCACATTTATGAGACTTCTTCATCTGCCCTTTCGATGGCATGCACGGTCACGTAAATATACTCTAGAGTTTTAACGCCGCCGGTGAGCCAGTCCAGCTGAAGTCTTATAATTTATCAAACAAATCCATTGTTGGTAGAATTTTTTCGTTCGAGGGTCGACTGGGTTTTGCACCAAGAGGGTTATTGCTTTATTGTATCGTTTGGAAAAGAGTATGCTGATATGGTGTGGTCATGTTGAGAAAATGATTGAAAGGCTTACAAGGCAGATGCGAGTAGAAACGCCGGAAGCGGAAGCCCTAGGAGGACATTGGCTTTATTGGTTATGTTCTTCAAAATGGTCAGGTGCGTAGTACTCGTTACCAGCGAGTGTGGACGTAAACGAGGCAAAAGGGGTATGTAAATGTCGGACAAGGTAGGGCACGCCACGATGGCGGCGATAAGACCCCACTTTGAGGAGTGGCTAGAGGCGTCACGGCGCCCTTACCCACCGCCTGACGCAAGTCCTCATCGGACACGGATGTTTCGGGAGGTTCCTGCACATCATCAGGCGGGAGGAAACGCCCGGGCGTCGAGAGCCGCGCGACGACTCCCGGCCACCGTAGGCGCGGGCCTGCGGGCGGAGAGTAATGGGTAGCCCCGTCCGATCAGGACCAGGCCCATGCCGAACGGCGCGTACGTGTTTCACGTGCGCCTCAGAGATGTCAGCATCATACGAAGGGGCCCGTCAGGGCCGAAGCCTGCCGGGTCAGCGGGATTGTCCGAAAAGGTTATCGCTGGCCCGGAACATAAAGGGCTAAGGAAGGAACACGGGTGGGTTTTAGTCAGTAAGAGTTTGACACTCCCTTCCGCTCCACCCAGAGCGGGAGGGGTCATAATAAATAGCAATCAGCCTATAATGATCCCACTGCTGGGACACAGGCCTCCTCTCGATGAGAGAGCCGTAATCTACCACGCGGGCCCAGTGCGGGTTGGTAAATGTAACATGCCTTCGAATTTTTGGTTCTAGGACATGCCGGTTTCCTCATGATGTTTTCCTTCACCGTTTTGAAAGTAGTGGTGATGAAATAATTTACACAAAGTACAGTGCCTATCTGGCAGATGAACCAATGGCAATCCAAGCTCGTTCTGACTACTGAAAAGACATTTCCTGCACAGTGTTGGCATAGGTTTCCGCCTAACATCAGATTGGCAGCACTCCAGTTCTGTCACTTATCTATAAATTGCAGAACCGGCTTCTATTGTAAACCATCTTTCTATGAGTTCCGAGAATTTTGATTTCAAAGAGATATCTTGTTTTAAAAGAGTGTCCCTGGAGTTTTTGCCCGTTCTTCTCCGTAGGCACGGAGGGGTCTCGCTATGTAAACATGATCACCCATCCTCGAACCGACCACGGCAAGCGTAGCTTAACCTGATCGATCGAACCGTGGGGATGTTATTACTTACCCACGAGCCCGTATCCGATGATGCTTTCTGGATGAATATACCCTACCATACCCCAGTAAGACCAATTCATAGCTTCTCAAACACAAGTTATATACTTACTTTCAACTACGATCAACGCAACAAGTGCCTCGGAGCGAAACCTAACATAATAGGTTACAGCAAGGTTACCTAATGGCTCCTTCAAACAGGCGCGACACGCGATAAAATCGCGCGCGACACAAAGGCACCGCAAGTCGCGCAACGATCGGTGCCTTTGAGTCGCGCGCGTTTCGCGACGCGCGACGCGCCTGTTTGCAGGAGCCTTCAAGTAGTTCCTTGCAAAAGAATTCGTTTGGGGAAGTACCACCACACCTACTCATGTCGTCAAACTTTGATACCGAGTTCCGGTTTGAACTGAACTGAACCTTCGAGCTAATTACTGTATTTTGAACTTTATTCCGACAAACGAAAAGTTCTTAATACAAAATTAGCAAGGTAGACTCGAATTTAACGTTAATTTTTGTAATAAGAGCTTAAACTTTGTCGGATTATATTTTTTTTTATCATAATGGCGGCCACCAATGAAACCTATAGCATAGATATCGATTTAAACAAACAGGACAAATGCGAGACCGCCATTTTGAAAAAAAAAATGGCGAACAGGTAGGTATGCCAACGGTACTTAAAACAAAGCCCTTTAAAAATGGCTCGATGGTTTAAACCTGTGTCTAAAGATAAACCTTGTTTTGTAATAAAGCCGTATGTGTCGGTATAGGAAGCCCTAGCATTTGAAACGGTGTCTCTGGATGTCGGACGCAATGCAGTGACGCATTGTCTCATAGAACACTCCTATATGTATATACGTGACTTATGTGTGAAGGTTACTGCTTGATGTAAGATGGGTCATTATTGTCAGTTTTATCACTTAACTAGCTTCTGGCCGCGACTTCGTTTGCATAAAGGTTATAGCACACATATCAAACCGGAAAGCGATCGTCACCGTATCAACTCGAGCTATTCAGCATTCTTTGTATGAAACTCCCTACTGCAACGCACACTAATCGGAATCGTAACGTAAACGCCTCGCCTCGGGACAAGCTCACGAACCGCGGTGTGGTGCCTGGTCAACTTGCAGTTCCCGCGCTTACGGCTCGTCGTCCCCGCGCTTACGGCTCGTCGTCCTCGCGCTTACGGTTCGTCGTCCCCGCGCTTACGGTTCGTCGTCCTCACGCTTACGTCTCTCAGTATCCGAGCTTACGTCTTTTCGTCCACCCATGCCCCTCTCACCCCTCCCGCGGCCCGCCTACAGCACCATCAACCAGCAGTCTGCGAGCCGTAAGCGCGGCGCGTCGCCTAGCCGTAGCCGCGTCGACGTAACGGAGCTGCTGATCCGCTTTGGTTACGTGTTTACGTCAGGTTGACGCCTGTTTGATGGCGAGGCGAAAGGCGATAACACTGCCCTAATTGCGAATCGAATCCAGGACATCATATTCAGCTGTAGCGGCTACTATATCAACGGGGCAGTCTTGGGACGTGACTTTTAACCATAGAAATAATTATTAACATCAGAAACTCATCTGCCTATCCTTTTCCCGACCATGTTAGGGTCGGTTTCCAGTATAACTGGATGCAGCTGAATATCAGTATTTTACATGGAGCGACTGCCTATCTGACCGCCACAACCCAGTTACTGGGTAATACGATACCCCTTGGTAAGACTGGTTGTCAGACTTTCGGGCTTCCGACTACCCGTAACGACTGTCAAATCCACGAATGACAGCCGGGACCACGAGACACGGAGGGGTGTTGGTGTGTGAAGATGGTCACCCATCCACGGACCAACCGCTGTGAGCGTAGCTTAACCTGATCTGTCGACCTGTGCGGCTGTTATTATTTAGCCACGGGTATTAGAAACTGTTAACTTTTAACTGCCAAATTCGTTATACAGACACTGCTCAACCTTGCAACTCTATCAATATGCTCAGTGTCCATTATGCCAAGGCTCCTTGAGTCGTAATTACCTGACATTTCACTAAGGGCATGATTCATAGATCGCACTTTGAGTTTACTTTAAGTTTAGTAAACTTAGCGTTTCATACGAACAAGATCCTTCAAAATGTTGATTATTTGGAGTCGACGCAAAATGTCTTCTTCCAGCCACGAACAAGATCGTTATTGTAAGCGAATAATATTCTTCGTTTGAGCAAATGTGAGCAAGCGTTTCAAACGTTGCACATCAAGCTACAGCACCCGGCGATTAATATTACACATCGACCTTTACATTTTTTTGTATTTTATACAAAGAATAAAAATAATTAACAAAAGAAGCAAATCATAATTGTTTCAACAGCTCCTAATAGATACCTGGCTGTTTGTATTTCGTGCGACAGAGACAACGCTCTACGAAGCCGAAATTAGCCGATTGTCTCTTTCCAAAGGTCGATGTGCAATATTTATCGCCGGGTACAGTACTACAATCTGTCAAATTTATTCAATAGATTTTCAACGTTATCGCTGAAGCACAAGGTTCAAAGTTGATTGGGAAAATTTCACAGTTTCGGGTAGCTTGATATGCTGGCGTCTGTACCTTAAAAATAAGCCTCACATTCGTTTCAAACGCTAACTTTACTAGCAGAATGCAGTCAAAGTGCGATCTCCGAATCTTGCCCTAAATCGTCACCCACTTTATCGTGGCCATCTTGATTGCATAGTAGTGCTTAGTTTTTATCAGCAGTTTGTAAATTCTACTTGCTATCAATTTCCGGGACGCCCCCTCCGTGTCACGGCATTTCATAATGAGTTGATAATGCGCCTTGATAAACTCGTTTCCTCATTTGGTAGAGGTGTTGGCTCGCATCCATCATTACGTAGGTCTGATCTGATGCCAATCAATTTATTTTCATAGAAGATTAATGATCAGTCGTTACGGGTAATCAGAAGCCCGAAAGTCTGACAACCAGTCTTACCAAGGGGTATCGTATTACCCAGTGACTGGGTTGTGGAGGTCAGATAGGCACTCGCTCCATGTAAAACACTGGTATTCAGCTGCATCCGGTTAGACTGGAAGCCGACCCCAAAAAAATTTTTTTTTTTTTTTTTTAAGTATTTATTTAATGATATCAAAAATACAGAGGTGTAACTTAAATCTAAACTCGCCAAACTTTTACGTTTGATGGCGAGAGGCGCTCTTTTACATAACAACAATGCACCACCTTATTACATACCTACTACTTATATGGTTCAATCTTATACAATGTAATCTGCATTCACGATTTTTTGCCAAAGATGTAATCAAAATATGAGTTTATGGCAAAATAACTTTAAACCCTACACAATATAGTTAGTTTACACTACATAATTATATTCAGACATTTTTACAATGTTTTCAATAGTACTAGTCACTCTGAGATTAACTTAATTACCATTTAAATACAGTTGATATTTGTTTAACTTGAAATAATATTAATTTGAAACATAAGTTTGAATTGACTTTATTTAGTTATGTTTGCTATCCTGTATAATGTTTTTCAATTTCGTTTTAAGTGATCCTTTGCTAATTTTAACATTTTCTCTTAATAAATCTATTTTATTAAACACTTTAGGTACCAAGTACTTAGATGTTCTCTTACCATAATAGTTTTTTATCTGTGGTTGGACCAGTTGGGAAAAGGCTAGTCAGATGATGATGATGAGAAGATAAATGATTTGTATTTTACACGGCATGAACATGACATACTATCAGCTGCCAGGGCACATTCAAGTCAATGAAAGACATATCATTACCCGGTAAATGGTAGCTATAGGGTACATAGAACTCACATCTGTGCTATGCAATTATACAATACAAAGGAAATTGAGTTTATACAATGCAAAGTTAGTCTTACAATCTTCAGTAGCTCCAACAGTGTTTTCAAGTGGTAATCAATTAGTTGTGGTTGAGGAGCAGGACCAGCATTGATATAGAGATATACGACGTCCTGACATCAATCGCTCGTAGAGCAGTAGCCTACCAGATACGTCACCCGTCTGTTCGTAGGATCCTACCGTTTCTATGAAGCATGAGCGAACTTCAGACACTGTTCCTCATACCTGTATACTTCTTGCTGACTAAAACCCACCCGTGCTCCTTCCTTAGCCTTTTATGTTCCGGGCCAGCGGTAACCCTTTCGGACAATCCCGCTGACCCGACAGGCTTCGGCCCTAACGGGCCCCTTCAGTTGAGATGCTGACATCTCTTTGAGGCGCGCGTGGAACACGTACGCGCCGTCCGACACGGGCCTGGTCCTGATCGGACTACTCTCCGCCCGCAGGCCTGCGCCTACGGTGGCCGGGAGTCGTCGCGCGGCTCCCGACGCCCGGAGCGTCTCCCATACCTGTATACTTCTGTTGACATTGTACAGACGCCAGCACATCAACCTACTACAATCTGTCAAACTTTAATAGATTTTCAACTTTATCGCTAAAGCATTAGGTCAAAGTTGATTGGGAAAATTTGACAGTTTCGGGTAGCTTGATGTGCTGGCGTCTGTACCAACTTGGTGTCTTGCAAATTCCCCCCAACTGCCGCCCCACTTACCTCGTAATTAGGAAACGCACAACAAAGCAGCTGAGAGCGAAACCATTGTTAACACAGACTCCATTTTGTTAAGCCGAAAACCGACACGCTTCGCGCCGACGCGGAAAAAGAAAGCGCGTTTTTATCAATGCAAATTCACTGGCTTGAGTCATGGTCGTGGTTTTAGCGAGGGTTTTGTGAAGCGGGTCTGTTGTTTAGCAAATGATGACTTTTTAAGAGCACTGTTTTACAGTACACGGTCGTAAATATGGCTGGCGAGTTTTTGAGAAAGTTGGGCTCTGTAAAATCATAAATAATCAATAGTCATTTATTCAAATTAGGCTGAGAATCAGCGCTTTCAGAACGTCAAAATTATATAAGACAGTCCCCCGAAACGCCCGCCCTTCACCACTTCCTAGTGCTTTCGCTGCGAAGAAGTGGCGCAACAAATTCCCTATCAGCACAGGTCTCTGTTTAAAAAAAACTAGCTTCTATACAATAGTAGGTATGCAAAGTAATTAACATTACGAGATATAGAACAATGAATTAAGTTACTTGCGGATAATTAAGTATTTATTTATTACTTTTAATAATACTGTTGGATAAATATTGTGGCCACTATTTTCCGTTTTAGTGATTATAATAAAACTAAACAATTTAAAACTGCCGTTTATAATAATATTAACGTATAATCTTGTACATAGGTACCTATTCGTTACTGTTTTTATGTGACATTAATTTATTTATTTACTAAATTATGCATACACATTACACACATCACGATACAGTATATAACTGATTTACATCCGTCACCTCACACATCAGGTCCAGTTGAAAACCAGCGTCAGGCACCAGTTGTCTGGCATTTTTGCTGAACTGGGCCTTTTTGGCGCAGCCGTGAGGCACACTTTCCTGCTAATTTCTTACATCGGACTTTGCACTTTTTATTTTTATCTTATTTTTTATCTGATGTACAACTAATATCTAACTACCTGGTGTATTGTGTGTATCTTAGTCTGTGCTAAATAAATGTATTTTCTTTCTTTTCTTTCTTTCTTTCTTTGTCGAGCACAACTTAACGTGCTTATTTTCTGCATTTTCATTCTAAAATAAAAGAAATAACCAAACAAACGATGAGGGCGCCACTGCGCGGTCGTCGTTTGGTCGGCGCCCTCTTGATAAATACAATGAAGACTATACTCAAGCAAAAAAATTGTAACTAAAAATATTAATATAGAACGTCGTCTCTCATGCTTTCACGTATAATATAAACTGTATTTTATCTAAAATTCGATATGCCAAGTGAACGTCCGTGTACACTGTCCATAAATTTGGGGTAGCTCTTTCGGTATCTAATTAGATCACAAATTTTTATTACGACGGTCTTGCAAATTTGCAATATTCTTAAAGGCTCCTACAAACAGGCGCGACACGACACGCGACACACAGGGACCGCAAGTCGCGCAACGAGCGGTGCCTTTGTGTCGCGCGCTATTACATCGCGTGTCGCGCCTGTTTGTAGGAGCCTTAAGTCATGTTCAATGTCGTTTAGTCTTTTATCTTCTTGTCAAAGACTGCCTATTCTCACTAATGACTAAACTATGGAAGGATTCCATTGTTGAAGAACGACGTCTGTAGTCTTCTTTTCCCCAAAAGTAAGACTACAGCGCATATTTGTTCCACAATATATACTTTTAACGCTATCAACATATTTCAATCCCTGTCATCTTCAAACGCTTGTCTGCAACAGAACGATATTTTAAAATCGTTTAACGATAAACGTATTTATTTCATCATCATCATCATCAGCCTATAGCAGTCCACTGCTGGACATAGGCCTCCCCTAATGAGGGCCATAGCGCCCTGTCTTCAGCTTGACGCATCCAGCATCTGCCTGCAGTCTTTCGCAGATCGTCATCCCACCTGGCCGGAGGGCGTCCTACACTACGTTTGCCGAGTCGCGGTCTCCACTCAAGAACTCGTTTACCCCAGCGGTTGTCGGTTCTTCGCGAGATATAGCCGGCCCACTGCCACTTCGGCTTGCTAATTCTTTGAGCTATGTCGATAACTTTCGTTCTCTGTCGGATGCATTTGTTAGATTGTTCACATTTATAGGAAAGTAACTGTTGTTAATTAATGTTATAAAACAATCACCTCTAAAACGTAAACTGGTAAACAGAATGCATAAATAACAATGACAATGTCAGCTGTCACAAGACAGGTGACGTTGACATAAGGGAACTGTCCATCTCTTATTTATTCATTCTACCCTCACCGTAAATTAATATTTTGTGAAACAAGTTTCGATTTAAAATAAATGTAATTATCACTTCATGGATTTATATTTCAAAGACAGAATAATTATCTTAATAGTTAAAAGAAGTAGTCTTATAAGGCAGAATAAGAAACATTATGAATTAAAAGACTAGAGTCCAAACCAATGTTTTGATTTGCAGTTTGTGTAATCAAAACTAATGTTTATTTTTGTTAATGTTTTAAATTGATAACGTAATGACTAATGGTATGATACTTTAATATTTCTTAGATTTTACATTGCAATTTCGATGTACCAAATTGTTACTAAACGATTTTAAAGCAAAAAACTGTAATGGCGAGCTGCAATTGGTAGATACTAAAAACTTGTCAGATATTACTTAGAGATTATAAATATTCAATGATTATATTGCTAAACTATCCCATTAAGTTTTAAAATAGTTCTATTACATAAGTTTTGTTTATTAATAGCTATTATAATAGATATATTAGCTAAAACTTGAGAGGCTCCGTGATTGGTTAAAAAAGGTGGGAACCTTTGGGATTTCAAAGACTATAAAAAGGCATGTAACCAACAGATCGGGGGATTCTTTGTGCTAGCTGTTGAACGGAAAGACCCTCTGGTGTCTGCCGTAATTATTAAGCTGCCAAAGAGATCCTCGCCACAAGGAGACAGTACACTGACGTGGAAACTCTGACTGGCAAAGCCAAAAGTGAGCTGGTACGCCGTACCGCGAAAGCTCTGGCCCAAATTATCCTGGACTGGCTGTGCTAAACTGTCCGACGCGCAACGGTTCAGATCCTAACCCCAGGGTCCTATGTCCGTCATATTAAGTTGCCTGAAGTTTCCCACGGATATCACACCTAAGAAATAAAAACGCTGCGTGACTTGTGAAGCAGAAGTTCTGCACAAAATCTATAAAGATGAGTATTTACTTTTTCTAAAAATATGTATGTTTTTCTTAGCCATTCTATGTACCTTCTGTGTAAAATATAACTAAAGGGTATTACTCTTGCTATTAGGTATTGACCTAAAATCTAAGTATAAGATGTGTATTCTGTCCCGTCTAAATGTGTACCAAAGAGTATAGATGTGTACCAAACTATGTAACTCGTGTGATTTTGTTGTTTATACAAATATAATAATATAGTTAAAATGCTATCAGGTTTTATTTGCTTTCTTACAAAATGTACCCTGTTACTAGTTTCCGTTAGATTAGCTAGAAATGGGTTCAATTCCCATTTCTAGTATTGATTTACTATGAATTTGTGAGATTCAATTTATTATAAAGTTCCTTTTTCTTTTATCAGAAGTGGGATCGCCCAAGAAAAAAAATATTAAATCTAATTAATTGTTTGTGTTATAGATATCCAACTTTAAAATGGACAAAGATCTGCTGGAGGGTCTACTTGGCGCTATTCGTGATGCTGTGTCCACGAAGTATCGGCACGATGACGTCGCGCTTCCGTTGTTTGATCCTGACAAGTCTCAAAATGGAGCAGAGTCATGGTGCAAGAGTATCGAGGCTATCAGCAAGGAATTTGACTGGAGCTGTATCCAGGCGGCAGCAAAAGCTGGTAAGGCCTTAAGAGGCTCTGCATTAAGTTGGTTCGAGTCATGGGAGCCGGAAAATGGTCGTAGTTGGATAAATTTCAAGACTGATATCACTGCTTTGTACCCGGAAAGAAAGAACCTTTCTGAAAAGTTAACAAAAGCTGTTCTTTATACGTCTGACTCGGCTGGTAGTTATTGTGAATACGCTAGAGAAAAACTTAGGTTATTGAATAACACTAAAATAAGTTTTACGACTACCTACACAATTAATCGAGCTTGTTTGCGGCGGTATTAGCGATTTCAATATTAAAACTGCATCGTTGAATAGTAATGCAACTTCTACATCTGAATTAATTATTTCTCTATCATCTTGGACTAAAAATCGTAAAAGACCCTATTGATAGGTCGTCTTCAAGTAGTGACTATATATCGGGTTCAAATGAAACTAAACGTATTAAGTCTGATGAAGTAATTGATAAAACTAATTTTAATAACAAAGAGAAACGTTGCCATATTTGTAACAAGTTAGGACATTTAAAAAATAATTGTTTTTTTAATAAACCTAAGACTACCAATGATAAAGACTCTGAGGTATGTTCCTATTGTAAAAAAAAAAGGGTCATGTAATAGAAAATTGTTGGCACAAACAATACAAAAACAAAAAAAAAAAAATGCTAACGTAAATACCATAAATTACGTCTCTAGTTAATTTTAGCTGTAGAAATACACCTACTGAATCGAACTGCCATTCTTACGAACTAGAAACTCCTTCAAAATAATCACCGATTGTAATGCAATTAAGTCCACGGTTAACAAAAAGGACTTGTCACCTAGAGTTGCTCGGTTGTGGACCTACATATTTGCAAGATTTCAGTTTTGACGTTGTTTACAAAAAGGGAAAATATGTATGTTGTGTATGTTATGTGTTGTTGTGTTAGAAAGTAAATCACATTCAGGTCCAAAACAGGTTTTTTTGCATCCCATAATTAAAACACCCATACCATTCCATACGGTTCATTTAGATTGCACAGGTCCATTCTCGACATCAGCCGAAGGATTTAAACACATTTTGATCATAATTAGGTCTTTGTTCAATGAATGGCAAGTTAATCATCATATGATAGCTACAGGTACCCCTAGAAGTAACGGTCAAGTAGAGAGATATGTCATGACTATAATAAATATGCTTACTATGGAATGTCACAATAAGTCAGACTGGCCGAAAGGTCTATGGAAAGTCCAACAATCTGTCAATTCCACTATACAAAAATCAACTGGTTTTGCTCCTTTGAGATTACTGATACTTCGTGATACAAACATACCATGTGTACAGGCTCGATTAAATGACGTTACTGATCCAAATAATGTGGGACACGCTATTGATGTCCAGGCAGAACGTAATTTGGCTATGCAGAAACTTAATCTAGTTGCTGAAACTTTCAAGAAACGTTTTGATTCGCCTAGGCGTGATACTATAGCTTATAATATTGGAGACATGGTATACGTTAACCAAGATCATAGATCGCCATGATAAACTAAGTGCCAAATTTAAAGGGCCCTATGAGAATGTTGACATCCTTGAAAAGGAACTTTACGAGATATAACCATTGCGAAAGAAAAGCTAAGAAAATGGACAGGCGCGTGGGTTGATCAGAACGTTTCCGTTGAAAGTAATTTAGAACGAAGTGATTAAACAATTAATTTTTCCTCTTTTTTCTCTTCATTATAACTTGTATCGTATTGTTTTGTTTTAATGATTGATTTGATTGGCCAAAACTTTTTTTTTACAACCGTGTTAGATTAGTAAATTTTAAATAATCTCATTTAATGTAAAAAAAAAAAAAAATGTTTTGACTCGCTACTTGATTTAAGTACTCAGTTATGGGGTAAACTCTTGTTTGTAAATTGCAAGTATTCACATAGATGGAATTTGGAAATAAGTATTCACATAGATGAAACTTATTATATTGTTAAATTTAAGTAGGTACATAACATAATTGGATGTAAGTGTTCACATAGAGGAAACTGCATCAATTATGCAAGATTCTGGTGCTCACATATGGATGAGGCTGAGAATAAAACACTGTTCACAAAAAATAATTGGATGTAAGTGTTCACATAGAGGAAACTGCATCAATTATGCAAGATTCTGGTGCTCACATATGGATGAGGCTGAGAATAAAACACTGTTCACAAAAAATAATTGGATGTAAGTGTTCACATAGAGGAAACTGCATCAATTATGCAAGATTCTGGTGCTCACATATGGATGAGGCTGAGAATAAAACACTGTTCACAAAGATGAAACTTATTATATTGTTAGATTTAAGTACATAAAATAATTGGATGTAAGTGTTCACATAGAGGAAACTGCATCAATTATGCAAAATTCTGGTGCTCACATATGGATGAGGCTGAGAATAAAACACTGTTCACAAAAAATAATTGGATGTAAGTGTTCACATAGAGGAAACTGCATCAATTATGCAAGATTCTGGTGCTCACATATGGATGAGGCTGAGAATAAAACACTGTTCACAAAGATGAAACTTATTATATTGTTAGATTTAAAAACTAAGTTTTATGACTGTTCTAAACTAAGTTTTAAGTACTTTGAGAGCAAAGTACCAGTCAGTATGGCCGTGTTAGATTGTTCACATTTATAGGAAAGTAACTGTTGTTAATTAATGTTATAAAACAATCACCTCTAAAACGTAAACTGGTAAACAGAATGCATAAATAACAATGACAATGTCAGCTGTCACAAGACAGGTGACGTTGACATAAGGGAACTGTCCATCTCTTATTTATTCATTCTACCCTCACCGTAAATTAATATTTTGTGAAACAAGTTTCGATTTAAAATAAATGTAATTATCACTTCATGGATTTATATTTCAAAGACAGAATAATTATCTTAATAGTTAAAAGAAGTAGTCTTATAAGGCAGAATAAGAAACATTATGAATTAAAAGACTAGAGTCCAAACCAATGTTTTGATTTGCAGTTTGTGTAATCAAAACTAATGTTTATTTTTGTTAATGTTTTAAATTGATAACGTAATGACTAATGGTATGATACTTTAATATTTCTTAGATTTTACATTGCAATTTCGATGTACCAAATTGTTACTAAACGATTTTAAAGCAAAAAACTGTAATGGCGAGCTGCAATTGGTAGATACTAAAAACTTGTCAGATATTACTTAGAGATTATAAATATTCAATGATTATATTGCTAAACTATCCCATTAAGTTTTAAAATAGTTCTATTACATAAGTTTTGTTTATTAATAGCTATTATAATAGATATATTAGCTAAAACTTGAGAGGCTCCGTGATTGGTTAAAAAAGGTGGGAACCTTTGGGATTTCAAAGACTATAAAAAGGCATGTAACCAACAGATCGGGGGATTCTTTGTGCTAGCTGTTGAACGGAAAGACCCTCTGGTGTCTGCCGTAATTATTAAGCTGCCAAAGAGATCCTCGCCACAAGGAGACAGTACACTGACGTGGAAACTCTGACTGGCAAAGCCAAAAGTGAGCTGGTACGCCGTACCGCGAAAGCTCTGGCCCAAATTATCCTGGACTGGCTGTGCTAAACTGTCCGACGCGCAACGGTTCAGATCCTAACCCCAGGGTCCTATGTCCGTCATATTAAGTTGCCTGAAGTTTCCCACGGATATCACACCTAAGAAATAAAAACGCTGCGTGACTTGTGAAGCAGAAGTTCTGCACAAAATCTATAAAGATGAGTATTTACTTTTTCTAAAAATATGTATGTTTTTCTTAGCCATTCTATGTACCTTCTGTGTAAAATATAACTAAAGGGTATTACTCTTGCTATTAGGTATTGACCTAAAATCTAAGTATAAGATGTGTATTCTGTCCCGTCTAAATGTGTACCAAAGAGTATAGATGTGTACCAAACTATGTAACTCGTGTGATTTTGTTGTTTATACAAATATAATAATATAGTTAAAATGCTATCAGGTTTTATTTGCTTTCTTACAAAATGTACCCTGTTACTAGTTTCCGTTAGATTAGCTAGAAATGGGTTCAATTCCCATTTCTAGTATTGATTTACTATGAATTTGTGAGATTCAATTTATTATAAAGTTCCTTTTTCTTTTACATTCGTTACGGATCCTATCCTTCAGAGAGACTCCGAGCATAGCTCTTTCCATAGCTCGCTGAGCGACTTTGAACTGGTGGACCAGCCCTATCGTGAGTGTCCACGTTTCAGCCCCGTAGGTCATGACGGGTATTTATTTACCCCCTTGCTAATAAATGTAATATCAAATGAATAGCAACTAGCTTCATATTTTCTGACTGACCGAATTATTTAAATTCAAAAGTTCCTGTAAATGGTTTAATTGAAAAATAAATGCGTTGAGTTTGATAGTTACACACCGATTTCTCTCTTTCAGTCGTCAGTAATTTGACTTTCGAAAGAAGAAGACACAGCGTTATGTAACTATACGGACGCTATACAACGTTTATTAGTAAGGGGGTTAGGGAGCCGGGTCAGCGGGATTGTCCGAAAGGGTTACCGCTGACCCGGAACATAAAGGGCTAAGGAAGGAACACGGGTGGGTTTTAGTCAGTAAGAGTCTGACACTCCCTTCCGCTCCACCCAAAACGGGGGGGTCATTTGATGATTTCCCATACTGAAAAAAAAAAATGGGTTTAGTGATGTGTGCTGCAAATGGACCTGTTTCATGTCGATTTTTTTGTACATCGTGTATACCAGTGGTATAGAAGAGTACGCAAGAGTCTAGGTTCTCAACGAGGGCGATAACGCCCCCTTGTGGGCGTTTTAGACTTTTAGGGGGGCAGTAGAAGACCTAGAGAAAATTATACATATATAATTATACTATCTTACGACTACGAGTATATAATATTACACGTTTAAATACATATACTCGTGGCAATAGCTGTTTCAGATTCGCGACAGATGATAAATAAACATAATTTGGGGGCTCTAGAAAAAAAACAGCGGCACTCCGGGAGTGCCGATAGAAGTGTAAACAAAACACAAACAGAATACTTTGCCATCACTCACTGACGTATCGGATATACATTAAAACCGAGTACATCCCGAGGACAGCCGAACACATCCGAAGCGGGTGTTTTTTTAATCGTCTTATAAACAAAACACGGGCGGTGTCGCGTACGGTAACAGTGGCGCGAGTTCAATGGTTTTTTCCCATCTCAAAAAATGCCCAACGCGCCTAAAATAAAGTTTTCACTTTAAAAAACTCGAAAGTGGTTGGTGGGTAAATTAAGGCTGTAGGAGTACAGTCTATTCCGCGTAAAAAAAACCACTTTGGTATTGCCAGGTTTTAAGCCCACTCTCTAAGAATCATTATCAGCTAAGCTCATTAATTCTAGAATATCAATGGTGTTCGTAAGCCTTTTGGCGCGTATGAACTCTATAGCTGCGCGAATGTGTGTCAGCGCACGCGCAAGTGTTACAAGGTTGTCGGCAGCGCGACGCCTACGAAACTGCCTTTGTGTACCGTTTGGTATACTATTGTTTGTAATTATAGAAGCTTTATCAAAGTTTATGGTGGGTGGGAAATGGGGAGCTCATTAATTTTAGTTGTCTGCCAAAGTGGGTCTCTTAAATTTTTTTGTAGTAGATTTGGGTGGTCTACCGATTGTGCTGTTAGATTCGATGTTGGCACGGTTGTGTGGTTTCTCTTTTTGTCTTCTTGTGGGTAACTTTCAATAAAAGTGGAATCATGGAAGAATTATGGATCTAGAAGACTCCAACACTGATGTTGTACTCGATGCGATCATTCCATTTTTCCATATTGGAGAAGACTTTTAGTCGCCGCAAAGTGTTATTTTTAAGACGGCCTTTTTTAGCAATGCCATTGTAAGATTAAGGCTCGTACACACAGGCGCGACGCGACACGCGACACAAAGGCACCGCAAGTCGCGCGACGAGCGGTGCCTTTGTGTCGCGCGCGATTCGCGTCGCGCGTCGCGCCTGTTTGCAGGAGCCGTTATAAGAAAGACACAGCTTATGATTTTTGAATGCCTTTTTTCGGCAGTGCCTTATATGATCATCATAATAAACAAGCCGGCGAAAACGCTAAAGGAAAACATCGTGAGGAAACCGGCATGTCCTAGAACCAAAAATTCGAAGTCATGTGACATCTACTGACCAACCCGCACCACTGGGCCTGCACGGTGGATTTCGCCCCACTCCCTCTCACAGAGAGGAGGCCTGTGTCCCAGCAGTGGGAATAAATAGACAAGCCTGCCTGTGAATAAAGTCGGATAGGAAAGGGAAACGAGATAACAATGACTTGTACCAATAACAATTATTTAGTCTATTAAAGAATCTATTGAACATTTTCGCGCGAAACACAGTTCCGATCAGTATTCATCTGTGACTAACGGAGGCTGTAAGTAGGTCGTGGTATTTCTCAATTCATCAAGTGGACCGCCAATGACCTGACCCTGACCAAGCTACGAGGACAATGCTCAAGCACGATCACTTGCGTAGCGACGCGTAGCGCTACGGCACTGCGACCGAACGAGTAGTTGTTGCTACGGAATATCTAGGTTTGAAAGGATCGAAAACTATTGTGTAAGCGGTTGTGTTGAAGTATGGTCTCGATTAAATATCTTGATAATAAACTTCACTCTCTCGCTCCTGGCTATATGATAACAGCCGCACGAGTTGATTGAAGGATAAGCTATGCTTGTCGCATTCGTTTCGTGGGAAAGCACATTAAGCCGTTGGTCCTGATTGTCATTCGTAGATTTTTGATAGTCGTTACGGGTAGTCAGAAGCCCCGAAAATCTGACAACCAGTCTTACCAAGGAGTATCGTGTTACCAAGTAACTGTGTTGTAGAGGTCTGATGGGCAGTTGCTCCATAAGAAGTACTGGTATTCAGCTGCGTCCAATCGGACTGGAAGCCGACCCTAACATAGTTGGGAAAAGGCTAAGCCAAACTGTTTTGTCTTCCATTCACCCCTGACAACCGTCACGCTATCAATCAAGTGTTTTCTAACTGAACAGACAGCTGTGCTGCTGTGTTGCGCCACATCTTCCCAGCGAAAGCACTAGGAAGTGGTGAAGGGCGGGCGTTTTGGGGGATTGTCTTATATAATTTTGACGTTCGAAAAGTGCTGAGTCTCAGCCTAGTTTGAATAAATGACTTCTGATTTTGACACATTTTTCTCTCTCTCAGTGTTAAAATAAATGTTCAACCAGTCAGTCAGTTCAGACTTTAAACAGACTCCGGACCCAGGTTGGCCGATGCAAAGAAAATCTGTTCAGGTGGAGATTCATAGACGACTCCTCCTTAGTGTAAATGTGGTGCTGTTCCACAAACGATGGGACACTTAATTTCGTGTCCTGCGTGTCCTGTCAGCTGCACGTTACAGGAACTGGTGGACGCTGGTGATGGCGCCAAACAAGTAGCCGAATTCTGGGCTGAGTCCATTTAGATTGCCATAGACACGCTAAGAAGGTGAATAAATGTTCTGTGTGTCGCCGATTTCCGTTGCAAACTGACCTGGCTGGCAGCGTGTTTCCAATCGCCCAATATAGTTGGAAACAGGCTTGGCAGTTGATGATGGTGTTACGTTACTCACATGAAGATGATTTGATATTTGGACGTGCTTTGAATCATAACACGTGGAGTTATTATTGAATACCCATTACATAGTTACGTGATAAAGTTGGATGCTGATTGGCAGTTGGCAACATAGCAACGTTGTGCTGTGTAGGCGGAGGCCAGTACTTCACAATTACATGTCTGTGCTGATTCATATGAACATGTGTAACTCACTGACGTTTATAGACATTTATTGGTTTCCCTTCCTTATTATCCTCCTTTAAACCAATTTGTATGCGGTGTATACCATATATCTCTCAGTCATCTCCGAAGTTACTCCTTGTCTAGACACACATTTTTCGCATAACCCATCCAAGTGGTATCAAGGGCGTTTCTTTGGTCTTCCTATTCTTAATATTTTTTCTCTTTCTAAGTATTTTTCGTTTGTCTTCATAATTTTGTCTCGCCGTGTCTGCAATTCGATCAGAGACAAGAGAGTATATGAATACATACTCTATAGTCTCTGGTGGAATTGCTGGCTAGGTCATCTTCTGCTAGCTCAAAATTTTGGTTGGTTTTCGACCGGATTTCGCTAGCTCTTGTCCTGTTTATGTGTTGGTTCTATGTCTTTGTTACGCTGGTTCTAACAGCTTTCACTTCTTTTGGTTTACTTTTGAAAGGGGTCCAGCAAGGGTCGGCGTTTATTTAAAAGAGTGAAAGTAAAACCCTGTTTGTTTAATCTGAAGCGCTTGACACACAGAAAAGTCGTAAGACGAGGACGGGGCGTGGACAGGGCGCAGACGGGGCACCATGGCGACTTTTAAAAACGTATAGAAAAGACGAGGCATGATCTTGATCTTCCTTCTCTAAACACCTCGCAACCATTCAAATGACGCATGTAGTTGTGTTGTGTGTGGCAGCGACGCGCGGCACCTGCGCCGCACCCCGCCTGCACCCCGTCACAGACCCCGTTCTCGCCAGCCCCTAGTTCGCTCGCGCCCATGCCCCATCCTTTCTATGTTGTATGTTTTTACAATAGGGCGCAGAGGAGTAAGCGTCTTGTCCGCGCCCTGTCTTTTCTATATGTTTTGCGTCGCGACGCTTCTATACATTTTGTATGAGAGGGACGCGGAAGAGATATATGTCCGCGCCCCGTCATCGTCTTACGTCTTTTCTGTGTGTCCAGCGCTTGAGTAAAACTAGAATGTCTAGCGTGAAATGTTTTATAAGTCCGGAGTTTTTGGATGACTTGTCCTAGTTTCATCATTGTTTTCATGAAAGAGGGAAATGAAGCGATACAGGAAGCCTAGCCTAGGACCACCATTTTTTCGCAAAGGAATAGTGATGGTAGAAAATCGTCTCATGAGCCAATTTTTCCTGCGAATGTCTTTAGGTCATTGGCTCTTAGAAAACTCGACATTGGAGTTGCAGCGTACCAGCCAGTGAACTGGCTTCAGAACAAACATCAAGATTACAATGTCATCGCTCTTTATACATCGCAACAAAGGAAGTACATATTTACCACAACATCACCATACATACATGCAGTCAAACCAAACGTGAACATGACGTCATGGATACAGACTCGAAACAACGCACTAAGTAACATTCCCAATTCAAAACTAAATAATTATAATCGCAACAGTCAACACAAACTTGTATACTAGACTACAGACTGTTTGTAGATGTGTTGTGTTATATCGATACGCAGGTGTGTATGTGTGAGTGTTATAAGTTTACAAACAGAACACACATGTGCAAAATTCACACGTGCGAGCGTCGCGTGGCGTCGCGTTGTACTGTTGTACACACTACTTTAAACGTTACGTCAGAGTATTGGCTTGTATGCGTTGTTGCTTTGCATTTTAAAAAGTTGGTAACTATGGATGGAAGTATACGGCGGAAAATCGAGAATTCAAGATGGCGTTTTCGTTTTTGTTTTGTAAAGTTAACGTCACGGCTGTGTTTCTCGGAGGGTAGGCAGTGTGATTGAATAAACCCGGATTTAACAACTTCGGTTGCTACTAAGAATTTTTTTATGCAAATGTTTAGTAACACTACCCGGCATTGGATCAAGGTCAGTAGTGGTATTTTCGACGTTATCGTCTGTAAAAAAAAGTGTGTGTACTTATGACCGCGATAGAAGTGAGAACTTACGACTGCAGCCGAATATTCGCTATTCAGCCCGAGTATACCCGATTCAATGTCTCCGACCGACTGGAGCCGAGTAATACCCGATTCAGCGTCACCGACCGGAACGGACGGTTCAGGGGATACTAAGTCCGTCGACAAATAAACGGGCCCGTCCCGCGTCCGTAAGGAATTCGAAACTTGAAGTGAACCCTACACCCGATTCAAGGTTCCTTCAAACAGGCGCGACACGCGATAAAATCGCGCGCGACACAAAGGCACCGCAAGTCGCGCAACGAGCGGTGCCTTTGTGTCGCGCGCGATTTTATCGCGTGTCGCTCCTGTTTGAAGGAGCCTTTATAAAAAATTTTGACGGGAAAAAACATATCGGCTGTAGGACCAACTGTCAAATCGTGGTGTCATCCATTCTTAGGCCCCAAACTAATCTTACGTCCGTAGGTGATACACTGATACGGAGCAGGATTCGCCCGTAACATACACTTTTGTCATATTTTACGGAATTTAATTAAAATCCAACAGAGGTATAATAAACCATTCGTGAAGACTATTTAAACGTCGTTGACTTAGGCTTCTACAAACAGGCGCGACACGCGATATAATCGCGCGCGACACAAAGGCACCGCTCGTTGAGCGACTTGCGGTGCCTTTGTGTCGCGTGTCGTGTCGCGCCTGTTTGAAGGAGCCTTTAATCGATGATCCATAAAATACCATAGATCTTTGAAATGTCGGCAGCCACGCCTCCTCGCCGACCAATAGAACGTTAACTCTGAATGAACTTGAAACAAATGGCACTAAGTTACTAGGTAGGAGCGTGAAACAGAGTACAACATGTAGATCAAGAACTCGCGAAGGTCACGACCTCAAGGTCACATGGTTTTGTAAGATATCGGCTGTGTAAGATGTTAAATATCGCTTAAGATTTTATTGTATCGAAGTTTTTAGAGAGCAGTGGCCTCGTGGTGGACTTACGAGTTGTACGATCGTAGGTTCAAGCCCCGACAGGTGCTTTACTTTGTGTTAATTACTTCATCACCACTGCTCTCAAAAATGGTGAAGGAAAATAAGGTTGCTGGTAAAGAAACGGGTTCTTGGTAAAGACAAGGCGATACCGATTGGTGCCGGTGAAATAGTCACACATTAACGTAAGGCTCTTACAAACAGGCGCGACACGCGATATAACCGCGCGCGACACAAAGGCACCGCTCGTTGCGCGACTTGCGGTGTCTTTGTGTCGCGCGCGATATTATCTCGTGTCGCGCCTGTTGAAGGAGCCTTGATGCGTTCACACACAAAGAAACAGCTAAAACATGTAACCGTTTGCTTCCGAAGATCTACCTGCATAGATCTTTACCGGGAAACTGGACCGAAATAACGCTTTTTTATTATGTAAGCACCTTTATAGTGAGGAAACCGCCATGTCCTAGGACCAAGAAATTCAATACATGTGACATCTGCCAATCCGCACTGGGCCCGCGTGGTAGATACCTACCACCACTCTCATAGAGAGTCCTGTGAGAGGCCTTGTCCCAGCAGTGGGAATACTTCCCACAGATAACTTTTGAACGAATAAAATTGACGTCTGACAGTTTTTGTATGGAAGAGCTGTCAAAAATTCAAAATTTTGTTCCTCGAATACAGTTATCAGACGATTGAAAAATTAGACCGAAAACTGACAAAATTTTCGGTTTTCTGTCTTGGGAACAGCGTTTTGAGGACTCCTATGATAACATTAATTGACGTTCGATACAGTACGGAAGCGTATTGAGTGGCTGTCAATAGCTATGCTAATCTTACCCGTCGTCGTACGTAGTTACATACATCGGGCTGTTTATCAAATATTATTCTAAACTTGAACGTTTTGTTCGATAAGTTTCACGCTCACAGAACCGCGTATTCACCCAGTCAATTTTAATTATATGCTACACGATGATCGTAGCGTGTAAATCGAGTAGAAACTGAACGTTTCTCTGCAATAAAATTGGACACTTGCGTTGCGATGCTAAAGAGTAGTAAAAACATTCTGTGTAGCAGTAGCTATTTATATCGAAGAGAGAGAGGCTTGAAGCTTGCTGATATTTTCATTTCTTTCTTATTTGCAAAATAGTTGGGCCAACAACGTCATCTAAAACTATTCCAAATTTCAAGTTGATAGCATTAGTAGTTCTTGAGATATCCAGCTGTGATAGACAGACAGACTGAGTCTCACCATAAGACCAAATTTTATCAAAATTGGTCCAGCCGTTTGAGCGTGAAGAAGTAACAAACATAAACACACACACACACACACTCACAAACTTTCGCCTTTATAAAATTATAGTGGGATAACGCGACTGCCTGTCTGACTTCAAAACAACCCAGTTACTGGGTAACACGAAATCCCTTGGTAAGACTGGTTGTTAGACTTTAGGGTTTCTGAATACTCGTCACAACTGTCAAATATGCTAGAACTGCTAGAAGTACACGCACGACGAAATTTCAAGCTTTTAAAATTTCTAGTACCTATATGCTGACCTCTCATCTCTCAATGTATGAAAACGAAAAACATGCACAATTCAATCAGCGTATAATAATAGCTTTATAATGTCATCGTGTTTACTAAGTATATGCCTGTCTGTCATAGTCTATGTATCTGTATATCACGGGCGTCTGTCTGATAAGGCATACATACGGAATAAAGAAGTACATATTCACCACGACCGGTATCGGATCGGACGATAACAGAAATTGCTGTTGGCACTGAGGCACACGACTGGGTATAATATGATATGTTTTTTGACGTGACAACGTCTAATAAATCGATGAAGCTGGTTGCACTCACGAAAAAACATGACTCATGTAGCGTTACCTCGCGGCCTCGCTCTGTAGCGTTCCATGGCGGCTTGAAGTGCAAGCGAATATTAATATTAACAAATGCAATGCAACTATTCCATCAGTATTTCCTTATGACGTTGTCACGTTCAACTATCGTCAGTAAACCGACTTTACAGACAACCGATTTTTGAAGTGAAAACTTCTTTAGCGGCGCTGTGTACTTTTTTTGGAATGGGTAAAAACTTCTAAACTCGCGTCAGGTCACGTGACCCTGATCGAAAATTCGTAAGACGTAAAACGTAAGACGCGCGTTGTTGAGGACAGCGCCATCTATGCACATCGGGAAGAACTACGAGGGCCTCGCGTACTAACTACGTAGTTCATCCAACAACGACGAGATGGCGCTGAACCACGGATATATAACTGACGACGAGCTCCATGCGAGCGGCTTGCTTCTCTTACCACTGCCGCGACCAACACCACGAACTGAAGTCTATCCTGTGTGCTTATTTGTAAATCTGAATAAATTCCTTTCACGACAAGAATAAACCAGTCACTTTGGTCATCATACCTGATTTGCAAAAAACCCTATAAAATAAGGAACACACCTTAACACGCGTGTTTTGTTTATAAGACGATTCACAAAATACACTCGTAATTGTTCAAGTTTTCACTTCTGTCGGCACTACCGGAGTGCCAGTGTTTTTTTTTATCGGGGTACCTTCTCTCTCTGGTATCTGCACGAACGATATTTGAAGAGCTCATGTTGTGGTTGAAATATTGGCCCGCCGGCAAGGTGGAAGGCTCGAGGCTAAATAATAATAGAAAGACGGATCGATTGAAGGGTAAAAGGCTCTCCCCCACAGACGCGTTTATCAGTCGATAATATTGGTTATTGCGATAATGCGTCTCGATTCCCTGTCACACAGCTGCTTTATCGTCTGATATTTGTAACGTGTGCGTATACTACGCGCTACTACGTTATTATCGCAGGGCCATAATTCACTAAGATTCCTTACTTCGAAACGACGTCAATTCCTTCGCTAATCTCGCCAATCTTGCGTTGATTTTGTGCAGTTTTGTTCGTTGTCTCATAGAGAATAGATAGATAGATAGATAAAACGTTTATTCAGTAAAAAAAAAGACACAATGCAGATATTAAAAACATCAAAAAAGATGAAAAGAAAAATAACAAAGATTAAAAAGATAAATTGAACCATAGACACCTAGCTCATAAACATCTATAAAGGCTCGTTCACACAAGCGCGACGCGACACAAAGGCACCGCTCGTTGCGCGACTTGCGGTGCCTTTGTGTCGCGTGTCGCGTCGCGCCTGTGTGTACGAGCCTTAACGGTCGATCAGTACTGGGCGGTGTGTGTCTCATGGTTGCACCAAATGGGAGTCCAGCTCAGCATATGCCAGGTACAATACCTGACGCTGGTATTCTGCTGCATCTCGTTAGTGACACACGGATGTCGAGAAGACACATCTGGCAATAGGGCTGTAGTTCCTGCCTACTCCCATGGGCGGAAGGCGTGAGTTATTTGTTTTTATTTCGTTCCCTTGCAACCCTGATAAATGTCAATAAAATGGTTGATTCATCAAAAAGGTTGAAGAATCGAAGTAGCCTGACAACCTACGGAATCGCTTTTATAAGACTTGTTTGGAGCGCACCATTGTATTTTTAACAATGCATGTCATACATTTTTAGCATTTCCTTTGTTAAGGGCCTTACTCTCGTTTAGTACCGTAACTCGGTCACTTTATGAAGCTTATAACTCATTAACGGTTTGGTTAGAAGGTCTGTAAAAAATAAATGTTTGCTATAGATTCATGTACAGCATTTTTGAAACAGGGTTTTTTCATAAGGCTAATACTTTTGCCTTAAAAAAATATTTACCAAAACGCTATTTTCGCTAACATTTGCTTATAACTTCTAAACGGCTTTGATGTTTGGAAATATTTTTACACTGAAAAATTGGTGGTTAGAGGTACTACATATTTGAAATAGCGTTTTTAAATCAATCAACAGTTGCAAAGACAATGCCCCATTTTGAGATATAGGTTCAGAGGTGCTCTGCGCGGGCGCGGGCGGCAGTCGTGCGTTAGCACTGAGACGGGGTGGCTGTGTCCGCCCGGCTATCGATCGACTACGCGCGTTTGGCTGTGTTAGTGCAAATATTTATGAACGAATTGTATCAGTATGCGTTTATAGATTAGCTCGCTGCAGAGGGCCCATTTCTATTGTCCGCATGGACGCTTTATTAGTGGTGCCATTACTAAATACTGTTTTTTTTTTTATATTGTTTATTTTGTAAATATGTATAAGATAATTTGTAAATAAATAAAAATGCTAAAGCAAAGCAAGTCAAGAAAAATACGTTTTCTCTACGACGACGCACCGTTTTATAGATATTAGCGAAAAACTCAAAAGTGGGAATTTTTATACCCCCCACTCCGGCTCACCTCCTAGACGCGGGGACTTTTAGTATGTTTACTCCCTAAGCACTCTGAGCAACTTTCTGAAGAAATCGCTCAGGGCCCAGCTCACGCACTCTACACCTCTTTTTGGTTTATTCGTTGAGTGGACTAATAAGTATCTATCTATCTATACTTAATCTTATAAATAAAAAACTTTAAAACTTTATCTAATAAAATTAAATAAAATTGGAGTGTCTGTTTGTAATATTAAAACAACCGCTTCAGGCCATTTTATTTTGACTGTTTAGAAAATAACTACATACTTACTCACAATAAAAAAAAAATGTTTTCAAATACCTTAATTTATAAAAATTGAGCATTCTTAGTTGTCAATCTACGAGTAGGTATTTGCATTACTGAGTTTATTGATTACTACCTTCTCATATTCTTGTGCGGATTTATTTCTGTGACTGGGACTTTCACTAGCAGATAGGTGAATAAGGAGTAACTTCTTAGGCTACTTTTATTTTAGAAAAAAAAAAAGAAAATAGGTTCCCACGAAAAAAAATTAAAACCTATGAAATGAAATATTGAATAATATCCGATTCAAATAGGGAGGTTGTATACTACGTTTATTTAGGTACTTAACCAAATGTAAATAAATCATATAATAAAGAAACGGAGTATAGTTTTTTTTTATTTTTTATAAGTGGATCCTATACGTGAAGATTCCTTAATTTCCAATGAAATTGATTGGATAAATAATAAAATAATATAGTGTTTTTGTTTTAGCCCAAGGAAATCGTTCACCAAATATTGTATATAAAAATGCTAATACGAAAAACTGAAAATAAATAATAATTAAACTAAAATGCAAAAACGATCAAAAAGAACTAAATGGAGAAATATTAGAAGAATTTCAATAAAATTAGCATAGGTATTTCTTTACGTGGCGGTGAATAGACGACTTTTATGTATTTGAGGGGGTGAAGCAGATGAAGTGGGATATGAATTGTCCCCGCCTTCGGCGGGGTGCACCGCGCGGGTTTCGTCGATGAGCGACTTCCATTATATTTAGAAGCGTAATTTCGCGACTCGAATAAGATGCACGATTGCCTCCGCGCTCTACTGTCCGGATTCTCACTGCGTAATCACCAGGTTCGAATCTCAGTGGACGGCATAATCTTTAGTTTTGTTATTTTTAATTATAATGAACTTATCTTTTGTTTTGTTATTTTTTAATTATAATGCGCATATTTTAATTTTCTTATTTTTAAAATAATTCAATAAGTAATTGTTATTTTAATAAAAACAATCATTTTTATTCCTATAGTTATTTTTCTTCAGAATATAGAGTAATATAATAAAAATAAAATAAAAACGTCCACCAAGCTTGATTCGGAAAAAATTATATAACTACAGTGTTTTACAAAAGAGTGTAAGCAATAATAATATAGTCTGAAAATTTTCAAACAAGAAAATCGGCAAAAAGTAAAATAATAATTAAAAAAACATATCAAATAAGAAAATAAAAAAAAACCAAATATGGAAAAGTTTGGATTTGAAGCCGGGCGTTAGTGACTAAACTATAGTGACGTGACGCACGAGACCACTAGACCAATCGAGCTGTTGTAATGTATGTCGAAATTACGCGTCATAATCTGTACAAACAAAATATGGTGTGTACAAAAAAATAAGGTACTTACTTTACAATTTGTTTCGTCGAATAAGATGTCTTTATTGCCTTCCGTTTATTTTCTTGTTGACCATTTTTTATATACTGATAGTACAAATATTTACACCAACAACATAACTTAGAAAAAACTAATCAAAAAATAAAATATAATAAACAGCTTTCATCAACAAACAGATACCAAAGTACGTACCTACACTAGGTACCGACTCGAAATAATTGCAAGACTTCAAAGTATTTTATACGGCTACTCGCTCAACTACATAGGTACCCAACGCGTCAGTTTTCGCAAATGCGATCATTCTCCTTATCAATTAGAGTCTACGGAACAATTTCGTATGAAAGTATTTTTACTTTAATGGTTTGTGAAAATATTAATTGTAAACGCGATTATGCTCCTTATTCATAGAAGGTAACGGGTCAATTTCCTATGCAAGTATTTTTACTTCCAACTAAGATTGAAAATAATAATTGTAAAACAAAAGAATCTTCGTTTATTTGTGGAATATTTAACATAATTATTGGTTAGCAACTCGGCATTCTTATTTCACGTGTAATACTTAAAAAATATTTTTCATGTTTGATGTGAGACTCGAACCCGAACGTTCGCCATGCGAGGTATAGTGTTAGCCACTTTGGCCACCGTAACGCTTACGAACCTTATTGAAATTTCTAATAACAATCATGTGGCCAATTTGTAGTGTTGTCAAACGTTCTTATAGAAGAAGGTATTAGTACTAATATTGCTATGCCATAGTTTTGTGAGATTGCTAGTCGACTTCGGACTGTTTTTGTAATATACCAAAATATTTTTTTTTACAATTTTTGTCTGTCTGTCCGTCTGTCTGTCTGTTTGTTCCCGCTAATCTCTGAAACGGCTGGACCGATTAAGACGGGACTTTCACTAGCAGATAGGTGAATAAGGAGTAAGTTCTGTTTGTTTTGTTACTTTTTTTTTATACATAACTTGGTTTTTTATTTTGCTGTATTTAGTTTGTGATCTTCCTGTACGAGTCGCAATAAATACTTTTTCTTTCTTTCTTTCTTTTCTTTCTTAGGCTACTTTTATTTTAGAAAAAAAAAGAAAATAGGTTCCTACGAAAAAAAATTAAAACCAATGAAATGAAATATTGAATAATATCCGATTCAAATAGGGAGGTTGTATTATACTCCGTTTAATTAGGTACTTCCAAATGTAAACAAATCATAATAAAGAAACGGAGTATAGTTATGTTTATAAGTGGATCCTATACGTGAAGATTCCTTAATCTCCATAGAAATTGATTGAATAAATAATATAATAATATAGTGTTTTTGTTTTAGCCCAAGAAAATTGTACACCAAATATTGTATATAAAAAGGCTAATACGAAAAACTAAATATAAATAATAATTAAACTAAAAATGCAAAAACGATCAAAAAGAACTAAATGGAGAAATATTAGAAGAATTTCATTAAACATGCATAGGTATTTCTTTACGCGGAATACAGAATTAATAAGTTATCGTAAACTCTGCGAACTCAACAATAACTTTTTTCTTAAATTCCACGCGGACGAAGTCGCGGGTAACAGAAGGGAATGGCGGATGCAAGACTGATATATTTTGTACTAAAATATATCAGTCTTGGATCCGCCATTCCCTTCTGGAATCGTAGGCAAAAATGGCGACCTACGTGCGGCATGTCTGCGCCTCTGCATATTCTTTGAATTTCGTTTTAGTGTAGCGCGCCACCGCACGCGTTTTACGTAGGACGCTTAGCTCCGCCCACATGCACAAGGTCAGTGAGCCATCTATACACCTTAATCTGTGATCGATACTGACTGGACAAACCACAGAAATAGATGGACCTAGATAACGCAAGTATGAAAACTAAGCGTGCCATTTTTTGACTACCTACTATGACGTCACAAACACTATTTAGTGATGGGAAAATCAAATCGATTTAAAGACGCCGCCGCGCACCTTTCTCGCCTCACCCCCGGGGCCTAGCGCCAGCGCTCACGCTCCCCAGCCAGCAGTACACAGGACTGAGCGTGAAAGTGGCGGCTTACGATTTTTGTACGTAAGCTGGTGCGATTTTTGACACACGAAGTAGTTGCTCTTGCGTTATCTAGGTGTATCTATGTATATTTGTGGGACAGACCTTTCCACAAAAGCCCATTTTAGACTCTAATCTATCCCGTCTGTCATTCGTAGATCTTTTACAGTCGTTTATAAAGCCTTACCACCAATCTCACCATGGGATATCGCGTTACCCAGCAACTGAGTTGTCTAGGTCAATCAAGCAGTTGCTCCATGTAAAATACTGGTATTCAGCTGCATCCGGTTAGACTAGAAGCCGACCCCAACATCGTTAGGAAAAGGCAGGTAGGTTGAAGATAGTAGCGGGTCTGAGTGCCCAGACTTGAGCGGAGGTAATCATTTAAGTATCGCTACTCGTCGATTTTAATACACCTAAAAGCTGAGGGTGCATTTTCACGCGGAGCTGAGACGTGCAGAAATCTATAAATCGACCAATCTCAGACGAGGCTGAAAATTTGAATCAATGTCATTGGCCGATTCCAGCGCGTGACCGCTTTGAACGCACCCCAGTTGGTACCCATATTATGTGTATAGACGCAGAGATATTTATTCAAAGAAACCTTTTTGGTTTGAAGGTCATTCAGGTAGCGGATTCCGTCATCTATGTTTGTTTGTTTTTTTTTGAGGATTTTTATCCGAGACATGAATTTATTGTAGACACGCGTTTGTTATCAACGGGAATGGATAAGCAGTGTCAGTGTTCGTTTAGGTCATTTTTTTTTTTATTCTTGGATTGTAAACACGGAAGTCTGACGATGACTCCATTACTTAATTTATTTTTATTATCTCTACATGACATAAGTTATAAATTAAAATCGCTTTTTAGGGTTCCGTATCTTAAGGAAAAAACGGAACCCTTATAGGATCACTCGTGTGTCTGTCCGTCCGTCTGTCACAGCCAATTTGCTCCGAATCTCATGGACCGATTAAGTTGAAATTTGGTACACATATGAATCTCTGTGACGCAAACACAGACGTGTAACGTAAATAAATTAATTTTGAATACGAGGGTCATTTTCGAGGGCAAATAGAAAATTAAAAAAAATCCCTTATCTCCGAATACTACTGAGCCTAAAATTTTGAAAAAAATACAGAAAATAGTTCTATACCTAGTAAATTACAGGAAAACCTATAAAAATAACAAAACTGTGGTCAACATGGTAAATCTCTTAATATTATGCGTACAAACTTACATTTTCAGTTGGAATGTATGGGAGAACATGTTTTTCAACTAAAATGTTAAGTTTGTTCTTGGGATAAATTATTAATCCTAAATCCAACTACGGAACCCTTCATTGTGCGTGGTCCGACACGCACTTGGCCGCACTTTTTTTTGTGTCTGGCTGTGTGACCGCGTTGCTCTTCTAAACTACGCAACGGATTTTGATGCGATCCGGTCAAAGTCCGTTTCTCATACCTCAGTGAAGACGCGAACATTGATCACCACGCTTGCGATGATCCCGTGGAAATATCGGGATAAAAACTATCCTATGTCCTTTCCCGGGATTCAAACTATCTCTATACTAAATTTCATCTAAAGGCTCCTTCAAATAGGCGCGACACGACACGCGACACAAAGGCACCGCAAGTCGCGCAACGAGCGGTGCCTTTGTGTCGCGAGCGATTATATCGCGTGTCGCGCCTGTTTGTAGGAGCCTTTAATCGGTTCAGCGGTTAAAGGCTCCTGCAAACAGGCGCGACGCGCGACACGAATCGCGCGCGACACAAATGCACCGCAAGTAAAGAGGTAACAGACAGACAGACACACTTTCGCATTTATAATATTAGTATGGATATTATAGTTAGGATAAACGCTTTTTTGTTCACTGAGTATTGGCGATTCTCTTAAAGTCCAGTTTTCCTCCAAATAAGGAAGTGTTTGTTATGCTTATGACATTGTTAAAAATCAGTGGTTCGTGCTAAACCAGTTTTATAAAAGCGATTCCGTAGGCTGTCAGGCTACTTCGATTCTTCGACATATTCGACGAATCAACCATTTTATTGACATTTCTCAGGGTTGATAGCTTGTGTGGGAACGAAATACACATAATCTACATTCGCGACTTATTTGCCAAAAATGTAAACAAATATGAGATTATGGAAAAATAACGTTAATTCTCACACAATAAAGTTCAGTTTACACTACAGCTTCAAACATTTTTATAACTTTTTCAATTCTGCTAGTCACTCTGAAATCAAATTAATCCCTATAAAAATAAAGTTGATGTTTGTTTAGCTTGAAATAACATAAATTTGAATAGACATTACATACGTAAACTCACGCATTCTTTCCATGGGGGCAGGCAGAAGCAACAGGGTTCATAATATTCTCTATGGGTTCATATTCTCTATGGGTTCAGATCCTCTATGGGATTCTCTATGGGATTAAACCTAAACAAGTTCATGTTTTTGATCAAAAAACTGGATTTTCTCAGGTTTATGAAAACATAAAGTAATAATTTTGTCTTATTCCGGTACTTGATCAAAAGCTAGGTTAGGTTTTTAAGGCTAGGTTTTTTTAGGCTAGGTTTTTAATGAAAAACCCGATTTTGTCATAAACCTGCGACATATAGGTACACGCACGTCGGTAGCGAGTACTACGAACCTGAACTTTCTAAAGAACATCTCCAAAAAGGTCATCTTATGTATTCTAGGTTGCAAGATGGTTTCAAATATTGCGTAGTTTGAAGACCTTCGCTGGTACCCACGTCGTATTCGACTGCTGTTCGAAAGTCCCCCACGATTCATCCATACAAAAAAAAAACAGACAAAAAGAAAACCTCTGCTGTTTTGTTCGCAACGCCACGTGTATTCCTGTCTCGCTCTCTCTCCATTATCTACCCTAGGTGTGACAGAGACGGCGAGCGTCAACGAATTTCGTATTTATGTCAAACTTTGTCACCGACCGCGAACTCTTATCGCTCCAGTCACACGAATATGAACTTTATTTCTGGTTGTTTAAAATATTTTCTTGCTGAATCAGCACCGGACAATAAAGTATGATTTTTCATTATTCACACGCGATTATCATAAGAATGGCGTCTTATTGCCTATGAAATATGGTTCAAATTGCAATGGCTAGTTTTTTATGCGAAACGCCACCGCTCTCATACTTTGTTCGGTGTGGTAACGTGCGAATTGATGCTTTATGGAGGTGAAAATAGAGGTGGTAATGGGTTAATGATGGGTTCTGTGTAAACCTGGGTTCCCGAAAACATTTGGGGTCATTGACCGCCCCTCAACCTCATCTCGTGAACTATTTGAGGGTGGTGTGGTTCGGATGAGTGTTTTACTCCACTATTTGGGATGAACGCTTCCTTTGGCCTAAGATTGTTTTGTTTACTCTGGCTCTGCCCAGTTTGGGTGTTGATACTTCTTGAAAATTAAGGGGCTTACATGACCTAAAGCGCGGTCACTGTCGGACTGCAAAGAAAAGAAAGAGAAGCGCGACTACACAACGCTGGTAATTTATTGCAAAATATGAAGCAATTATTTAATTACAAAAAATCTATTGTCTGGACTAAAAAAATAAAACACTAGTATTTTAGTGTGTTGCTTGTAGAATAATCTGACACTACTCCATACAAGTTTAGATGTGATTAAACACTTGCCTACTATAATTACGTCCATTTACGTCCGGCACTGATTAGTTTTACTGGCATTAAAGCTCGTACACACAGGCGCGACGCGACACGCGACACAAAGGCACCGCAAGTCGCGCGACGAGCGGTGCCTTTGTGTCGCGCGCGATTCGCGTCGCGCGTCGCGCCTGTTTGCAGGAGCCGTTAAACTGTCGAAAACCGTTCTAAGGATTTCAATAATACGTTTATTAATCCTTTTATTTATATTAGTGTCCGACCGAAACAGGTTTTTCAGCCGAAACCGAAACCGAAACCGAACTTTCGGCCTTGCTCTTAGTTTCGGCCGAAACCGAAACCGAAACCGAAACTTAAACATATTTAAAAAAAAATAATTTTAATTTTTTTTTATCGTATACAGAAATCTGGTGTGTTTTTTACACATTTGTTTGCATATACAATGTATATTATACATACAGAGAGTTGAATACTTACCTAATTAAGTACGAGATCGGTCCCATAATGAACTGGCCTGATATACATAGTTCTACGCGACATGTTGTGTTGCATTAAATAGTACGTTTATCGTGCACTTAATATAAGAAACACGCATCGACATGAAATGCTTAGTCTTAGTTTAGCAGGCATTAGCATAACGAGTCGCGTATTTTTTCAAAATGTCGAAAACTGAGTATCGAAGTGTCATAAAGTTTTTGTTTAAAGAAGGTTTATCCCTGCCCAAATAAAAGAACGATTGGATGACGTGTATAAGGAGTCTGCCCCCTCCTATAGCACAGTGAAAAATTGGGTGAAAGAGTTTCGCCTCGGGAGAGAAACCGTCGAAGACATTTGCCACGACGGACGACCTGTGGAAGTGCTCACTCCCGAAACGATTGCTCTTATCGAAGAGGAGGTTCTGAGTGACCGCCGTTTGAAGATTAGAGAAATTGCAGCTAGGCTTGGGCTCTCTAAAAGTACGTCATCGTGCGATCCATGAACATCTTCACATGAAAAAAGTGAGTGCAAGATGGGTACCGAAACTTCTTTCAGCGGTACAGAGACAGGAAAGCGCTGCGCTTCGGAGTTTTTGGATCTTTGTGGCGAAAATTCAAAGACTGTGATCGAGCGGCTAGTGACTGGTGATGAAACTATGATCTTGTATTATGACCCACAAAGCAAGCGCGAATCAATGGGATGGCGTTATAAGGGTGAAAAGCCCCCTAGAAAGGCAAAGGTGCAACAATCGGCTAAAAAACTGATGTGCACAATCTTTTGGGATTTTCAAGGCATTTTGATGGTGGATTTTAAAGAACGTAATACAGTCGTGAACGGCTAATATATGCTTCTTTAATAAATAAATTACGAGACAAGATAAAGGAAAAACGAAGAGGCAAGCTGTCTAAAGGTGTCCTGTTGCTCCATGACAATGCCCCTGTTCATACCGCTGGTGTTTCGAAGGATGCACTTCGTCAATGCGGGTTCACAGAAGTTGAACATCCAACTCACAGTCCAGAAAGCCCGCCCGCCCGCCGTCTCGCTTTAAATTTTCTTCCTCTTAAGAGGAAGAAAATTTTCAAGCGATGAAGAGTTGCAGGCGGCCGTCTTCGATCATTTTGAGGCTAAAAATTGTGATTATTTTTATAAAGGTTTAAAGATGTTGATTCACAGATGTCAGAAGTGTGTTAGTAGTATTCATGGTGATTATGAAATTGGTTTCGTTTCATTTCCTTCATTAGTTCATAGTTAGGCCAATTCATTATGGGACCGCCCTCGTATGTGCAAAACACAACCTCAACTCCATGTGATTAACGATGGACGGCGGCGAACTGGGCCGGCAACGCGACGAGCGAGCACGAGCTAGCCGCGAAGTTCGCCGAACGATGGACGATAATTCATGAACACTCGAGTTTCGGCCATTTTCTGGCCGAAACCGAAACTAAGGCCGAAACTAGATTATTTGGCCGAAACTGGCCGAAACCGAAACCGAAACCGAACTTTCGGTCGGTCACTAATTTATATATTGGAAGGTGTGTTTACTAATATTACGTGAGACGTGTGATCCCACACAAGGCTAATAGAGTAGTACAGTCACTAAAAAATCAGGCTTAAAAAACGTTGAAAGCTATAAGTATTTTTTATTAGCTTTCAATTCAAGTAGGAATAACTTTTTAAAACACTTTGATTTCTGCTCGTTCCAAATCTTATATAAACAAGCGCGGTTTGGAAAGTATCAATAAGTCCGCGTACACAGGCGATTCTTTAACGCCGCCATTTTTTTCACGCACTCGAATTTCGACGCACTGCTTTGCGTCGAGAGATGAAAATACAACAATATATTTTTCAGTACAGTATATTTTTCTGTTGCATTCTCAACGTTCGGCAAAACACCGAGAGTTGAAAATACAATGGCGGGAAAATATTGTCGTGATAAAAAATCCTGGGCCAAGAAATGACCCTTCAAAAAGGAACAGGAAACAAGTTTTTAGTGCTTAAAAAAACAACTTTCGTGAACTTATTTCGGGCACAAGCGAACGGATAACTGTTGTATTGAACCAGTAACTGGTAGTTATGCAATCGAGCCGAAAACCAGGGGGCTAAAAGGCCACTGGCAGAATCATAAAAGGATAACATTATGAATCATAATGGACAGTTAATCGTATCAAATCCCATTTGTAAAGGATTTTTCAGTATTTTTTTTTTGTCTATGCTAAAATACCAATCAATCCAATCCCAATCTCTTTGATTATACCTACGTAGTGCAGCGAAAAAAAAGAAAAACACGGTCTGTCTTCGCCATATTATGATTCATAATGTTATCCTTTTATGAATCTGCCAAAGTGGCTTTTTTAGGCCCCCAGACGTCAAAACAGGCCAAGTTTTCGGCAGGACTATTAGAGTTATGGCAAGTTAAGCCGTTGGTCCAGAGTTCCAGACTATCATTCGTAGATATTTACATATTCATTCTCGGGTAGACAGAAGTCTGACAACCAGTCTTACCAAGGGGTATCATGTTATCCAGTAACCGGGTTGTGGATGTCAGATAGGCAGTCGCTCCATGTAAAATACCGGTTAAACTGGAAGACGACCCCAAAATATGTACAATGCGTGCCACGAAAGATGATACTTGACACACCACGTGGTTTGACATGCGCAGAACACGATTTTAGGTATCTTTAGCGGTATGAGGTCTGAGTGCGGAACGGGACCGGACATTATAGGGGCAGCGGAAAGAGCGGGGGAGGCGGGGTCAAGTCTCATCTTTCGTGGCACGCAATGTATGTAGTTGGAAAACGGCTAAGCAGATTGATTGATGCCAAGTTTCAAAAAAGGTTTTTCATTTAAACCATCGAGCCAGTTTTTGAGATAAGAACTAAAAGTGTGATTAAAAATACAGTTCTTTATACGAAACTAGATGTGCCCCGTGGTTGCACCCGCCTTTCAATTTAACCTTTTGACCGCCACACGTCAAAAAATCAAAAACGTGCCCTCTCGGCGTCAAAGTCTGTCATGTAGTCGAACCGTGGCGTGCTGAACACATTTTGGTTTGTCATCTATACATGACTGTGGCAGTCAAAAGGTTAAAAGAAATCTGTATATTTATAAATTAATTCGTTTTCACTTGGCGTTCTTTCTGACCTTTTTTCTGTTTGCTCGGCACCTAAGCGTCCTAGCGTGATGTTAAATATCGTAGTCGTCGTGACCTCTCACTTTCCCCAAGAATTGGGCTATCAAATTAAATAAGAATTTTGAAAATCTGACTGGCAATGGCAGTTCCAGAGATTAACGCGTTCGAACAAAAAAAAAACATAATCTTTAGCTTTATTATTAATATAGATTAGAATCTTCGAATTTTTGGTTCTAGGACATGTCGGTTTAATAACGATATAAAATTTCCCGTCACTCATGAAGTTCCATTTGTATTGCTCCAGGGCTATGAGAGCCATAAAAAAAACTTTAGACATCAGAATATTCGAGAACTGCACTCTGCAGCCGCATTGTATACGCATCTATACGTAGTGCGAAACTGCGAGCAAGGCAAGACACGAGAGTGACGGTGCGTTTCGGGCACAAGGCGTGACCCTGGCCGCCCGGAGGTCAGGCTACAGACCTATCATTATATTTTGCGTATAATTATACATAAAGCAGTGTCTTCATGATGCTTTTGAGTCTTTTGCGACTAAATAAACGTATTTTCTTTCTTTCTTTCATTCAAGATGGAGTGATCTGGAAAGTTTTACTGGCAGTTTCTCGGTCCCTATTTTCTGTGTCAAGAACGCAAGACAAACTTCCAAATAGTTCATACTTAGGGTAGCGTAAGACTAACTGACGCGGTCCGCTGGGGCCGATGCCTGCCAGGGTCGCGGGTTGTTTGAAAGAGATACCGTGTCCCCTGGTACAGGCAACTGAAGGAACACGGGTGGGTTTCCTCCCGCTCCGCCCACAGCGGGAGAAGTTATTTGATAATTTCCCACCAAAAAAAATGAATAAAAAGGGTAGCTTAAGACTTGGAGAGGTACATAATATATTAAAACGCAAATGATAGTTATGTCCGCGTCAGTCGCGAGTTATTAACATATTTGGGTCCTTAAGAGCGTTATTACAAAACCGAAGTGCTCAGTTTTAGGTAAATTCGACGGCGCGCGGCAGCAGATGCGCACGTGTGCGTCTAGGGCAGAACGCTATGCACACATACAAACCGCTATGCGTCGGACGCCAGGATCAAACCAACAAGAGCCTTTGTTTTCGAAATAAATTAAATTACTGTTATGAAATATTATTTGTACCGATGAGTGTTACCTACAACGGTTTGAGTTACAATAGGGTCATACAAATTTACTTCACTTTTAATTTTTATTTTATACCACTAAAGTGACAAACTAGCATACGGCCCGCTTGATGGTGTGTAGTTACCGCAGCCTAAAGCAGTGTTGCCAGTGACAGATAGTCAAATATAACATGAGAGAGCTCAAAAAGTAACATTTTCACGAGAAAAGTAACATTACCTTATTTTTTGTGGAAAACGACTAATAATAACATGGCACTTTATTACATAAAAAAAGCTGTCCCCTTAGTAGGCTTCGAAAGAATCGTAATAACAAACTGAACTGAACCAACACGGATGCCACTACTAGGCCGTCGCTCACTCGCCTAAGTAAGCGGGATGGGTCATTTAGAAATTCACGCGAGTGAGTGAATATGCGATACGACAAACGAAGTGAAAGATTTTCGCGCTGTCGTCGCGTCAGAATTTGGTCACAAAATCAAGACAATCAAGTGCGCCAACATGACGAACGAAACCTTTCTTGTATGCGTTCCGTTTCAAATTTATTTTTTGTTTTCTGAGAAATATTTTTTATTAAGTCTTAAGAGTAACATTTTGAGGCGTGTAACATGGAGGTAACATGAGAGGGTCAAAAGTAACGTAAAATGTTACAAAAGTAACATTCTGGCAACGCTGGCCTAAAGACGCTTGCATTGCCAGAAGCTGCATTACTTGCGCGTTGCCAGCCTCTAACATTACTTACAAATACTTTTTTGCTACTTTTATAAAATACTTTTTGTACCTACTTTTTTTACGAAGTTTAATATATTATGTAATTTATTTAGCAGGTAGGAAGACATTTTAGTACTTATTTATAGAAATAAATGCAATGTGATGTTGTTTCTACAGTTTGGATAAAAATCGGTTGTCTGTAAAGTCGGTTTACGGACGATAGTTTAACGTGACAACGTCATAACAAAACATTAATGAAATTGCCGAACGCGGAGGCCGATTTGGCAGCGTTTGACATCATCTGTCTCTCATCGCTCGTTCCGCGCTCTCGCTTGCACTTCAAGCCGCCATGGCGTACAACGCTACAGCAGAGCAAGGCCGCGAGGTAACGCTACATGAGTCATGTTTTTTCGTGTGTGCAGCCAGCTTCATCGATTTATTAGACGTTGTCACGTCAAAAAAGTCAAAAGAAAATAAAAAAGACAAATCAAAAGTCGTTTTATTAAAATTAAAAATTACAACTGTGAACTTGTAACGGTTCATGAGACACTAGCAGACAGACGGACGGTCGGACATCGGAGCCTTAGTAATAGGGTCCCGTTGGCACCCTTAAGGTACGGAACCATAAAAAACCAGTATAATAATTGTAAAATAATTAAAATAATATTCTCCGAAGCGGCATAGACCGTGCTTTCCTCGAATCTATGATTTCAGGAAGCACGCACTCCTCATAAAATTCTTACCGCTGAGCTTCTCTTGCGCGTTTCAAATTATCGGTCAAAACTTTTTTTTTTTATTTTGACAGCACCAAAAGTTCTATTTTTTTCTATTTTGCCCATTATTGTGAACTATTGTCTGAAAATAATTAATTAAATTAAAGTTTGAGATGACAATAAATAAAAAAGTCAGAAAAATTAAAAACAACAACTATATTTACGTATGTTTTTTTTCTACAATTATATTCGCGTTGGAACATCATAGGAAAATAATTATATTATATACATTACAATCAGAACATAACTAATTAAAAAAAAAACTCACTTGTATCAAGAAGTGTTGGACGTTTTTTATTCGTGGCGAATTGTCGAACCAGATCACGTGACGGCAGCAGCGAGTGAGCGGCACGTCCTCCCTCTGAAAGCGCTCGGCGCGGACTAAAGCTAAGACCGTGCATCCCGAGATTTATATTGATAAAAAAGCATTGCATAAAACAATTGCTTAAAAATATTATTTTACTTCAAAATAGAGTATTTTTTTTTTTCAAGCAAGGTGACAAAGTAACCTTAGTTATTAAACACTTTTTGTTTGAATTTCTATTAAATATTCAGAGATAAAAAATATCATTTCGGCTGAAAAAATATCATTAACTCTCTGTTTTACGGAATTATTTTTGGTGTATTACTGTATTAAACATAATAAATTGATGTATGCATACCAAAGTAGAAGATACAGTTGTACCGTGGACATTTTTATAAATTATTAAACTATTATATCTTCGATGTAACAGAGCATCGCGAGATGCCCGAAAGTAAATTTTTATGAAACAGCCTTTGCAGGAACAAGTTTTTTACTGATTTATGTAAATAAACTGAAATATTTATTGAATGCGCTCCCAAAAGAAGGAATTAAACTTTCTCGGGCATGTATTTTTTTTACTATTGTGACTTTAGTTAAACCATAATCACAAATCAAAACTCGAGTCAAACGCTCTAAACAAGAAAAAATCGTCATAGCGCTCTTAATGGGCCTGATGTTAAGCGGTAACCTCTACAACTTTTACAATAAAATCTCGTACTTAATTGTATTGATTATTCTGATCTAGGAGGATCTCATATTTTTATAATAGTCCATAGGCCGCTTAACATACACATTTGCCCAGTCTCCATGCCGCCAAGTTTTGTCCCAACTCTAATTTTCATCTGCCCAAATTATCATCCAGATATTTCCGTTTTCACGGACACATCAAGCTATACATTTCCGGTATAAGCGGACCTCACATTCTATATGGTCTCCGTAGAGTGAGAGATCTAAAGGCACTATTTGGAACCGAGCTGCCAACTGCAATTGCCGACAGCACGTGCAGTGACTGCATGCCGACAGAGCCTCTGCAAAGAGCCAGACACGAGCGAGGCATGAGCCGCTGCACGTGCTTTTGGCAGTTGCAGTTCGCAGCTCGGTTCCAAATAGTACCTTCAACAGACAGCTGTGCTGCTGGGGAGTTTGTTGCGCCACTTCTTCCCAGCTAAAGCACTCAGCAGAACCGGTGAGGAGCAGGCGTTTTGGCGGACTGTCTAATGTAAAATGTACAATGCGCGCCACGAAAGATGAGACTTGACCCCGCCTCCCCCGCTCTTTCCGCCGCCCCTATGACGTCCGGTCCCGTCCCGCACTCAGACCTCATACTGCTAAAGATACCTAAAATCGTGTTCTGCGCAAATCAAACCACGTGGTGTGTCAAGTCTCATCTTTCGTGGCACGCATTGTAATTTCGACGTTCACAAAAAGTGCTGTTTCTCAGCCTAATTTGGAGAAATGACTTTTTTTTGGTTTTGATATAAGTAAATCAAAACCAAAAGTCACTTAACTTTTAATTTTGATAGTTTTATAGCTTGATGTCATCTTACGTACAGACGCCAGCACATCGAGCTACCCGAAACTGTCAAATTTTCCTAATCAACTTTGAACCTTATGCTTTAGCGATAAAGTTGAAAATGTATTAAAGAAATTTGACAGATTGTAGTAGCTTGATATACTGGCGTCGCGTCTGTACCTACATACCGAATCAATCTTGCCAGCAACCAATAAAAAAATAAACATCTAAGATATCCACTTCGGTTGTCAATAATGGTCTCTGTTGGTGCAAAGATAAATATCAATAGTTACTCGCGTTACATTACTGCGTTCTGATTGGCTGCTGGATGGCAAACTGTCAACACTGACTGACTACTGTAGGAGAACCCTAGAATCTTCGGTCGTATCATCACGATAATTCCACTGCGTATTGAATACGAGTAGTCTAATAGTATAAGTACCGTACTGCCGGTCGATTCTGTAAAAATCTCACCGTGAAAACTTAGGTGAAGTGAGTTTGTTTTTGCTAGACATTGACACTATTGACAGCTCACTCCACGCTCACTTCACCTAAGTTTTCACGGTGAGATGGTTACAGAATCGCACTGCTGTACTGTGTCACCCTTTGTACAGTTTCTATATTTATGTCTGTAATTTATATGGTGTACATAATAAAGAGTATTCTATTCTACTGTAAATACATGTTAGGGCCTGTGCACACCACGTTTTTAAACGCGCCGTCGACGCGCATTTGTAGCGATACAGACGCGATACGCACGCGAGTCACACGCAGCCTGTGTAGACCTTCTGTAGGATAAAAGAGCGCCGTCGACCCACGTTTCTAAAACGCGCGTCAACGGCGCGTTTGAAAAACGTGGTGTGCACAGGCCCTTACGGTCGCGAATAGATATTTGATTATTGATATAGACATAGATTATTGTACAAAATTCACAATGTGCCATTTCATGATTCGATCAACTTAGATAAGTAATAAAATATTAGGTCATCATCTGCCTAGCCTTTTCCCAAATATGTTGGGGTGGGCTTCCGGATGCAGCTGAATACCAGTATTTTACATGAAGCGACTGCCTATCTGACCTCCACAACCCAGTTACTGGGTAATACGATACCCCGTGGTAAGACTGGCTGTCAGATTTTCAGGCTTCTGACGACCCGTCACGACTGTCAAAGATCCACGAATGGGTCACGGTGTGTAAAGATGGTCACCCATCCACAGACCAACCGCGGCAAGCGTAGCTTAACATGATCGATCGACCCGTGCGGCTGATATTACTTAGCCACGAGCCCCTCGAAATATTAGTTATGGCGAATTGGACTGCGGCTGATTTCACAACCTCTCACCGTCTTATCAAAAAAACATTCTGCTTCGTTTTTTTTTTTCATTTTTATCCCAATCTTTACGTAATACCTTATAGCTGGGCCGGGTAACGTGGCGCAATGGAAAGCGTGGTGAAAGCCGGCTTGAACTGCGCCTGAGCACCTCGACCTAACTCGACTTGCCTCCGATAGCATGCTACGTTACCCGGTGTAGGTACCGAAACCAAACTATGGTCTGTTCAAAAAGTATCAGATGAAAATGTAAACATGTAATGTGTACCTTTTGTGGCATCGTGATTCTATTGTAGGTGCATCGTTTTCATAATGTATAACTAGCTGACTCCGCAAACTTCGTACCGCTCCAGATTATGAAACATGTTTTATTTTTTCGTGAATTTTTCCCATATTTTAATAGCTCTTCTGCTATTCGAGGTTGGGGCAAATCCAACAAATCAAATACATATCATAAAAATAGGTCCAGCCGTTCTTGACTTATAAATGGTGTAACTTACCCGACTTTGTTTTATTTATATAGATAAATTATAATTAATGTATACTACATATTGTAAAACATTTTAAAAGAGTAACGGTTTAGTTTCTTGTCCAAACTTCTCTTTGGAGGGGCGACTAGAATCAATTCTATTTTTTGTAAACTTTGACGTTCAAAAATTTGACTTTGACTTTGAAACAAATGGATCAGATAACGTATTGTGACTGCTAATTGGTAGTATCACTTACAAATTGAGTGCTTTGGTTAATTTAATTAACACTTTAGGGGGAAGCGCTTAAGGTAGCCCGCGAAATTCAAATTTTCTTACGTTTTTAGCAATTTGCTGGTCAGTATTAAGTTGTACGTCGATCAAAATATGATTCGCGGCCGTAACAAATATGTATTTACAGAATCATAATCATTAGAATCAGTAATACAACTTGTTAGGTTAGTATAATCCCAAAATGTTAAGATTTCATGAAATAATCATTCTGTGAGAGTCATCAAGTGGGATTACTTGGTCTTAGAGAGTTGTGTTGATGACTTTAATGATTGAAGCATGTCATAGGTGAATATAACGCAGTTCCAATAATTATTACATACATACGTGTCGAAATGATAACCTCCTTTTTTTTTTAATCGGCAAAAATTGAACCGTCTAAATACAGATGAATGTGTTAACAACGCGTTAATTAGATACTTTTAGTCCAAACTAGTAAGTGCTCAGAACGTGCAAAAAAAAAAAGAGAAACCACAGCTCAATTCCAAATTGGCAATCTTGGAAGCGAATTTGGAACGAGCAAAAAACCACAACTTTCTGTTTCACCGAGCGACTTTTTGGCAATTCAATAGTGCTTATAAAGTGTTTACGTTTTCGTTCGAAAGGTTATCTTCATCACCATCATCATCATCGTCAATTCAGCCAAAATACGTCCACAGTTCTGCCGTACTTACAATAAGTGCAATAACTCGGATTTTGGGCTTATTGTAAGTACGGCAGAGTTGTATAGAAGCCTCCCCGGATCCTAATCAAAGCAATTAAATTAATGCCTATACAAGCATAATTAGCCTATAATGTTTCCCACTGCTGGGGCACAGGCCTCCTCTCTGTGAGAGGGAGAGAGGCAGCGGACTATAATCCACCACGCGGTCCCAGTGCGGCTTGATACATGTCATACTCATATGTCATCAAGCCATGGTCCGGGGCGAGAGGGAGTCTGAGCAGTCGCCTCCTTCTGCGAAGCAGTCATGCTAGCGAAGGAGGCGGCGGTACGGCTGAGGGAGAGAGCCTCCCGTCCCAGCAGCCGCTGCGGGAGACGCTCCGGGCGTCGGGAGCCGCGCGACGACTCCCGGCCACCGTAGGCGCGGGCCTGCGGGCGGACAGTAATGGGTAGCTCACCGTCCGATCAGGACCAGGCCCGTGCCGGACGGCGCGTACGTGTTCCACGCGCGCCTCAAAGAGATGTCAGCATCATTTGAAGGGGCTCGTCAGGGCCGAAGCCTGCCGGGTCAGCGGGATTGTCCGAAAGGGTTACCGCTGGCCCGGAACATAAAGGGCTAAGGAAGGAACACGGGTGGGTTTTAGTCAGTAAGAGTCTGACACTCCCTTCCGCTCCACCCAGAGCGGCAGGGGTCATTTGATGATTTCCCATCCTGGAAAGAAAAAATAAGAAGGACCGGTTTTCTGACGATGTTTTCCTGTACCGTTTTGAGAGTAGTGCTGATGAAATTATTTTACACAAAGTAAAACGCCAGCCCAGGTTTGAGCTTACGACCTACAACTAGCCAATTAATGCATATAAAACAGGTAATTATATTAACTTTGACATTAGAGACTCTAGATTTCATATCAAGTTCCAAGAACACGTGTTAACTAGTCGTGGCTTCGCTAGAATTAATTACTGTTAATAATTAATCACTCAGGGTGTAGAATAATTTGAATTATGTAATCTTGCGTAACTAAGACCTGGTAAATCTTAGATTATGTTAGATTTTGATTACTACTTGCAAGTTTAAATTACCGCCACCTGGGACCTAGCTGTGGCCCGGACTTGCGAGTTATTTATTTATTTAGGTAACCAACAGCGATACATAAAAATATTTTACAAAATATGCGTGTTACAGTTATTATGGCCAATTATGGTTATTGAGCGTGAGTTCGAATCCAGACAGGCACTTTCCTTTGTGTATTTGAATTCATCTCCACTACTCTCAAAACGGGAAGGAAAATATCGTGAGGAATGCGGTATGTCCCAGAACCAAAAAATTTGAAGACATGTGATATCCTGGAACCCGCACTAGGCCCGCGTGGTGGATTATGCCCCACTGCCTCTCACAGAGAGGATGTCTGTGTCCCAGCAGTGGGAATCTTTACTGGCAATGGACCTTATTAGAACGTTTTAATGGAGAGAGTTTAAAGTTTCCCTACGTGATCGAATCGGAAATGAAGAGATCCGCAGGAGAAAACCAAGGTAACCGACATAGCCCGAAGAATTGCCAAACTTAAATGTCAGTGGGCAGGGCACATTGCTCGCAGAACTACTCTTATATCATAAGAAAAATTACGTGATCGTCCACGGATTTAAAACAAAGAGCTCTGACGCGATGATTGCGTCACTACTCATCGAAGCATGCTGCGTATAACGACGAAGGCTACACGTGCTGAGCTGAGCTACAATTTTGCGCAACACTTGCCCGTAAATGCGGAAATAATGATTGATTTTAATGTCAATTGAGAATCCAGTTCTATTTTCTTTCTTGAAACGTATTCATCATTTTTCTGCCGCTATCGTAACTTAGTTGGGGTCGGCGCAGCATGGCTTTTTTTTCCATCATCATTTCAGCCGGAAGACGTCCACTGCTGGACATAGGCCTCCCCCAAGCACCGTCACTTTGACCGGTTCTGTGTTTCTCGCATCCAACGGGTTCCTGCGGCCTTCACAAGGTCGTCGGAGCACCTTGTGGTAGGCCTTCCAACGCTACGTCTTCCGGTACACGGTCGCCACTCCAGAACCCTTCGGCCCCATCGGCCATTTGTTCTGCGAGCAATGTGCCCTGCCGACTGCCACTTAAGTTTGGCAATTCTTCGGGCTATGTCGGTTACCTTGGTTCTCCTGCGGATCTCCTCATTCCCATGTACCCATTTACCCATTGCTCGACTAATATTAAAAAATGAAGTAACGTAAAAATGCTTAATTGTCTATAGTGTGTGGTTTTGCAGTACAATTTTTTAATGCCCACGTAATAGGGGGCCAGCCTTTTGCCATCAACTTGGGAGTATAAACATTAAACCTTGAACGCAAGCTCGGCATAAAAGAAATAAATAATGGTACAAAATTTCCAGCCCCACTTTTCCTCGCGCTGCGACAAAGCCGCACAAGTTTCCTTAGTTGGCATGCAACTGTGTGTGTATGACGTCACGTAGTCACTTCCAACACGAGTGGCGCTTGTTGACAGTGTTTCTTTGTGTAGTTAAGTCCATGCACGAGATTAACTGGCGCAGTATAGCTGGACAAAGAGGAAGATAACGGTCGGTCAGATAATTGAGATTCTAGATGATGTCGCAACGTAATTACGAAAGGCTCGCTCTATTATCATAACGCTTGTTTTCCGCAAAGGGTTTTAGATTCAGGTGTACTTATACTGTAGGGTCACCGTCCGTCCGGATTTGTCCGGACATGTCCGGATTTTTAGACTTATCCGGGACTTTATTTATTTATAGGAGAACCAACAGCTATAACAGAAGCATAACAATAGTATATGAGACATAAAGCCAATTTCAGTTTCTCACGGATAAAAACAGAAAATGTGAGGATTAATTTAATTAATTTATTAAATAATTCATTTAATAATTTTCATGCTTTACAAATTATAGGCAGTAAGTAACATAAAAGCATGGGGAATTTCCGTCGCGTAATTTTCGGGAGGTGTGTCCCGTCTACCGCAGGAGACGTGAAGTAATTTATTTTACAGGGATTTAGAAACACCTTCATAAAGGTTACAGAATTATAAGTGGTACTTATGAATTGATAACAGCCTCTCAGACCGCATTTCCTCTTAAAGGCCTAAAAATCCTTCTAACATTAAAAACCTTCTTGTTTTTAGTGATGGCAGCAGTGCCGGAAGTCCAAAAGAGGCATGCGTGGCGGCTTCCCCTCCACCTGCGCCTGCGCCGGTGAAACGCGACGTGCGCCACCACCACCCGCATCAGCAGCACGTGCCGCACCAGCCGCACCCGCAGCATGGCCCGCACGGCCCGCATCAGCAGCATATGCACCTCGAGCAGCATTCTAGGCCGCTTAGTATAGGTAAGTTTCTCACCTGACTGAAAATAAAACCAAACGCGCCGTGGTAGACCGCGAAATCAATTTTTCTTCCGTTTTTTGCAATTTGCCGGTCAGTGTCAGGTTGTATCTTGATCAAAATATGATTCGCGACTATAATAGATACGTATTTACATAAACAGGCGCGACACGCGATATAATCGTGCGCGACACAAAGGCACCGCTCGTTGCGCGACTTGCGGTGCATTTGTGTCGCGTGTCGTGTCGCGCATGTTTGAAGGAGCCCTTATCCTGGACCACTATCTGACTTGCATACCGTTTGTCGCCAAGGCGGTGGAGCAGGCGGGTCACGACGCGCCGAGCGTCGTGCCGCTGTTCCCTCCGAGCGACGCCGCACAGGTACGAATTGTAAACTATGGCCCATAGTGTAGAGTGATATTAATTTAGATTTAAACTAAGCTTCATTGAGCACCTCGGTAATGCGGACCTAAGAGCCTGATCCTTCAGACAGTCAGTTTGTGTAGTGAGTGTGCATACACGAAAGCGGCACCCGTCAACGGTAGATGCAAACTATCAGCGGCTGCCGTCGACAACATGGCGCTCGTGTATGAGTGCGGTGATCATCATGAGCGATATATGTTGTCGATGTCAGACACTCCTCGATGGTTACAGTTGCCTCGCCGTTGACGCGTGACGCTTTGGTGTATGAGCACTTACTGTGTTATATCGGGAAACACGTGAGTAAAAATGCAGATAATTTATTTTCAACTTTATGATCAATGTTTTGACGTGTATGTTTGTGTCGTTTCACAGAGATGCGCGTCAGTCCAGGAGGCGCGGGGACTTCAGCAGACCCGCCGCATATGATGCATCATCATCACATGGTAGGATATCTTCTCGTATTTTATTTTAGCTCGGTAGACACAATTTTGAGAAAGAATCTGACACAACAATGATTGCAGTGACAGCTCTATTTTTCACTTCTGTTTTAATGGTGAAATTCACCCTAAATAAACATATTTAAAACCAGATCATAGTCATGTCAGGATTCGACTGTTTCCTATCAACTATTATTGACTATATTTTCCTTTATCCAGGACACGAACCCCCTCGAGGGTTCAGTGGAGTCCATAGTCAGCGGCGCTGGTTCTTCAGATGGTGAGCTGTCTTCGAAAGCAGGAGACAGCCCCAGCAGGAAACGGAGGCGTATATCCAGGCATTTGTCTTCAGGTAAGAATAATAGTCAAACAAAAAGTAAAAAAAAAAATATGATTGACGTGTAAAAAAGTGTTTGTGCAAACCTACTTACAAAAATAAAATCATTTATCATTTAACAAAATAATGGTGAAGGAAAACATCGTGTGGAAAACGTCATGTCTTTGAACTCTTGAACCAAGCATTCTAAGACATACATGTGACGATCCACTAACGTGCAGTGTACCCAGTAGGTACCCGTCTTGACGGGTACCTACTGATCAAGAAATTGAATAAGCTCAGATTTTTATTGGCATACTAGCTGCGCCCCGCAGTTTTACCCACATAAGTTTCGATCCTGTCGGTATATGGGGATAAAAAGTATCATACGTGTTATTCTGATATATAAGCTATATTACTGTAAAGTTTCATCAAAATCCGTCCAGCCGTTTGTGCGTGAAAAAGTAACAAACATACACACACACACACACACAAACTTCAGCCTTTATAATATTAGTGTGATAGTGTGATTAGCTTCCACCCGCGAGAAATGAGTCCTATCCCATGTGTTGATCCAGGGTGTCAGCTACCTCCATACCAAATTTTATCAAAATTGGTCCAGCCGTTTGTGTGTGAAGAAGTAACAAACACACACAAACTTTCGCCTTTATAATATTAGTGTGATTTTTTTAAACTTCTTCTCACAGGTTGGAGGCCAGCTTTGGTCCTTGAGCTCCTTCATGGAAACTCCACAGCATCCATCACAGGTTCCCTTATCTGCAGAATATCAAGCCATATGTCTAATGTATATATTGTTTGTAATTACAGGGGAGAGTAATGTGTCAGTGTCGGCGCCCGCAGTCGAGCGTCGCACGCCACGACATCATTATCAGCCGCCGTAAGTATTAGTTAAAATCGTTTAATAATAATAATTCATTTATTTCAGGTAAAGAACACCCATTATAACCACACGACATAAATTAATAGAAAACATAATAAATATAAATAAATAAAATAAAATTAAATCAGATAGAAACCAAATTAGAGCACATCAAATCAAACGCAATCAATATAAATCAAATTAATATAAACAAAAGAAATTAACTTAAAATAAATCAAAATAACTCGAAACAAAATCAAATCAAATTAAAACTAATAATCAAAACAATAATATATAAAAATATGTAATAAACTAGCTGACCCGGCCACGCGTTGCGGTGGCTAACGTTTTTGTGCAATAAAATAATATTGCGATTATAAATGAAGATGTGAGCTATCCTATCTTTCAAGTTGGATCAAACTGCACACGGTGTACAAATTTGATTAAAATCGGTTAAGTAGTTTAGGAGTCCATCGCGAACAAACATTGTGACACGTAATTTATATAATTATATTAAGATTAAAAATTTCGGATATATATGATGTCCATTTGGTTAGTATATCCTTACACACAACTTATAAACTAGTGTTAGTACTTACATCTACCAGAAAAACAACACAAACTATTCATTAATACCCCACAGTGGCATGTAGGCGCATCCAATGTCCCAGTATGGGGCTGTCCCACCTATCAGCTATAGTTTTCAAATAACTAACTGAACCATTAACACTAAAATAGTACCTGTTTTTGGGTATGCCTAGTCAGGTAAAAAGTATCTGGCGCGACCCTACATTCATGTAAGCAAACCAAGACTCTGTCCAGCTATTTCCCAACTATGTTAGGGTCGGCTTCTAATCTAACCGGATGCAGCTGAATACCAATACTTTACATGGAGCGGCTGCCTATCTGACCTTTACAACCCATTTACGGGGTAATATGATACCCCTTGGACTAATTGTCAGATTTTCGGGCTTCTGACGACCCGTAACGACTGTCAAAGATCGACAATAGACAGCCAGGACCAACGGCTTAACGTGTTTTTTCGGGACACAGAGTGGTCTCATTATGTAATGGATGGTCAACCACGAACCGACCGCTCCACGTAGCATAACCTTCCATCGGTCCGCGCGGCTGTTATCATTGATTTTATTACTTTAATGTGATTATCATTAATTTTATTATTTTATTACTTTATTGTTGTATTTATGTTTATCGTTTATTAAATATTCATCTAGGGAGTAATAACATTTGTTTATCTTCCCCCAAGTCCTTCCAAGAACTCTTTTGCTCTTTTTTCTACTAGTATTATAACATCTTTGATGTTAACACAGGTTTTCCATAAAAAAAATAAAAAAATAAACCTAGAATAAAAAAAAAATAAACCTAGAAAAAAAAAACCCTTATTTATAAACCCTCCCTCCCTTATTTTATAAACCTAGATCAGGCAGGTGTACATTACAGTTAGAATGTAATTTTTCCTCGATTGTAATTAATGTAAATCTTAATTTTACTTTACTTTTTTTTTAATAATAATTTTATTTATTATTATTATATTTATAAAAATGTTTCTCCACAGGCGACGGGTGCGCTTTATGAACAATGGCGCGGGCACGTGGACAGAGCGCCACCTCGACCCGCACACACACCCGACGCATCCGACGCATCCCGCGCACCCCGCCCACCCCGCGCATCCCGCGCACCCCGCGCACCCGGCGCACCACACGCACCACACGCACCATGCACATCCGCATCATACGCCGCTGTTGTTGGATATTAACCAGGTAAAGATTGAGTGAAGTCAAAGTTAATGAACGTTGTAGCCCTTGTAGGCTATTTTTTTCTATTTTGTTTTATAGAGGTGTGAGGAACAGGGTGTAAAGTTCACTCAACCTCCATAGAAAAGGGAGGATCCTCCGACCAGAGGGGTGTCGTGTCTGGCGGGCAACTGCCCGATGATTCATATAGGGCCAAGTAAATTGAAGTACACTGTGTCTTCGTAGAGGCGATCGGCAGCGGCGGCGATCTCTCACATCCATCATTCAAGCCATGGTCCGGGGCGAGAGGGAGTGGGGGGCAGTCGCCTCCTTCTGCGAAGCAGTCATGCTAGCGAAGGAGGCGGCGGGACGGCTGAGGGAGAGAGCCTCCCGTCCCAGCCGCCGCGGGAGACGCTCCGGGCGTCGGGAGCCGCGCGACGACTCCCGGCCACCGTAGGCGCGGGGCTGCGGGCGGATAGTAATGGGTAGCTCACCGTCCGATCAGGACCAGGCCCGTGCCGGACGGCGCGTACGTGTTCCACGCGCGCCTCAAAGAGATGTCAGCATCAACCGAAGGGGCCCGTCAGGGCCGAAGCCTGCCGGGTCAGCGGGATTGCCCGAAAGGGTTACCGCTGGCCCGGAACATAAAGGGCTAAGGAAGGAACACGGGTGGGTTTTAGTCAGTAAGAGTCTGACACTCCCTTCCGCTCCACCCAGAGCGGGAGGGGTCATTTGATGATTTCCCATCCTGAATAAAAAAAAGCCAATAGAAAAATATGGTCACGATCCGAAGAAATGCGTGTACAAACATATACATCTATATAATTTTGTATATTTGTTTGGAAGCCCTAATATATTGTCATATGTGAATTTAATGCAGTCAGCAGTACCAATAATATTACATACATACGTGTCGAATTGATAACCTCCTTTTTTTTTTGAAGTCGTTAATAAAGTATAGCCCAAAAGGGACGCGTCCGCCAGGTTAGAAGTTTTCAGCGCCTTTTTCGCCCCGTAACTGATCAGCAACCCGACTTGTTCCAGATTCAGTCGGTCCGCGGCACTCGCCTGGGCGCGCTGGGCGGCGTGGGCTGGCACGCGCACGCGCACCGCGACCACGCGCAGCGCACACAGGTATGCGGGGTAGACTGTGGCAGAAAGAGGGACACGCTCGCGAAGTTTGACATGGATATTAAGACTTTTTGAGAGCAGTTGGTGTGAAATACACTTAATTAAAAAAAATTAATAAAATTGGTAAAGTAATTTTTGTGCTAGTCAGTTAATGGCGTAACAGTTTATGATTGTTTGTTATCTTAACAAATTACTCATCTCTCACTTTATAAATAATTTTAAGCTGAGTCCAAGCAGACTGACTTACTAAAATAAAAAGATAGTCTGATGTTTATTTAAATAGAAATGTGGTCGACAACAGTAAAAACGTTTATTAATTCAGTTTCTTTGAATGTGGATACTTATCATTATAAAATTCGTATAAAAATATCTTTTATACCTGTAACTTACTCTGAACGAAAATGTTATTAAAATGTCTGCAATGTCTTCGTGGCGTGTCCCGATCAAAACGATTTAATGCTACAATTTCTTTCAGTTATCTATAAAATTAATTTAAGAACATATACAATCGAACCGAGCATATGAATAGGTGCGAAAAAATATATAACAGCTAGCATTACACGACATTGTTTTAATTTTGACACACACACGACAAACATAACCAACATTTGAACACGTTAAAACACTTTAAGCGACACTTTGGGCCAAACATTTGTGTCCAACAACAAATGTTTGCCCCAACAATAACGTATGACACACACAAATACTGTTAAAACTATGAAACCCAACACACTTCAAAATAATACAATATCAAAATTTCTAATTATAGGTACCTATAAATATTTACAGTACCCGAAATATACCACATCGAGCTTTAGAAAGAGACAAACATATACGAGTAACAGAGGCAACGCTCTACAAAGCATTCTTCTAAAACTCGAAGTACCGATTACTGTAACACAAACGTTACCTTAATGAGAGCCGCGAATTTTACATGATGACGTCATAAATACATGTAGAATTCACGCCTTTTCCTTTATCGATTGATAAGCTGTATGTTTATTGTCAATCTGGGCATAGCATATAATGAAGTTATGTAGGTACATAGGCACACTCGTGGTTGGTTAGGTTTTATTGTATAATCAAATATTGTTATGTATGTTAGTATATAGTTAGTATTAAGTTTCGAAACGGCGATCGAACCGAGCGAGACGCGTTAATTATGAAATTATCAAAGATGGCGTCATCATTTGAGTATTACAGAAGCATTGGTGTAATTCTTTCGCTGTTGAATTCGTTACTTTTAAATCTGTTTCGGGGTTTGTAAAGGTTTTTCAAAAGTTTGTTTCCATTATTTCCGATTAAGTCACTTGTTACTGTCAACGTCTCGAGGATTGAGTGGAAATAAAGTCACATTTACTTCAAATAAGCACCTGAAAGACACATTTGAACGTTAAAAAAAATTACCAAGATGCCAAACAAAACTCGAGCTTGTGTAAAATGATGAAGCAAAAAGATGCTTCGGCTTTTTCTTGACTTTGATCTGTGTTTTTCGCGTCTGATATTATGTCATTGGTATCAGATTTCTACAAATTTTAACGATGGGAACAGACTTTTAATTTCCTAGTTCATACCGGAATCAAAAATGTTCTGTAACACTCATGTGATGACGTCACGTCACCACGTAAGTTCGGTTCGTTCGTCACCTCCATGCTGAGGGTTCGGGTCGCACGTAGGTGCCGGCGGGCGGAGTCCCAGCGCCCGAGCTGTGGGGCGCCGCAGTGCTGCCCCCGCTGCCACACCTGCGCTACCAGGTATACACTGCGCAACTTTGCGCAAAAACTGCGCAAAAGTTTTGGTACAGGGTTCTGGTCGCTCCGATACGATTGGACGCTTTTTTGTTCGATTGATCAGCTTTTTAATGTTTTTTGTCCGCTATTGAATTGTTTGAATCGTCGTCTGGTGTCTGGTTAACCCCTTCAACTGGCTATGCAACAAAAATCTGCGCTACTGTGCGTAACTTTAGGCTAATGTTAACACAGCTGCTCCATTCGCTTGATAATGTTGTCTAAATATCATCAAATTGTATTAAAATCATTCAGCAATATGAACTCATTTCATTATTTATTAATCATATAAGAATCCTAATTGAATGCTATTGTAAGTTACACAGCTAACTGTTTATAACCTTGCTTTAATTAAACTACATAATACGCTTGTGACCGAAAAGTCGATATTTTGCACATAAATAATGATAAAAAACGCTTCTAACTAAACCACATTTAGTTTAGCTGAAGGGGTTAAGAAAATGACTTAACTCTACCCGCATTTTCAGTCAATACTTGATAAAAAATACCCTCTTAGGGAGGGCACCCACGAGCAACGTCTCCTCGCCGAGATTCGGACGATGCGCACATGGGAGCGATAGCAACGCAACTTTTTTGTTAAATCGGTTGAGCGGCAACTGGCTAGTCGGCAACTTTTTTGTCGCAATGCGCACATGCATTGCAACTAATAGGCGAGCGACAGTTGCGTCCAAGCCCGCGGACAAAAATGTCTCCCAGCTGTCGCGTCGCTACATGCGCACATTTTCATACAAACCCGTAGACTTGATGTGAGAGACAAATTACTTGCGGAGACAAAAGTTACTCGTGGGCGGGTCCCTTATTGTGTTGTAAATAATCCAAATCGTATCGGAGTCGATTTCTTATCGTCATAACTTAAATATGTTGGACGCGTGCATGTTCCTAACACAGTAGCATATCGTCCAGGTATACCAACGTTGTATCACATCTCTGAGGCTTTTGCTTATGTTTTGTTGAATTTTACGTGCTTACAACTTAAATAAAAGCCATTTCTGTGTCTCCAAAAGTTTTATTTTTATTTATTTACAATTAACATGAAATGCCACTTATAAATTCATGTAATGGGCATCTGATAGTAAGCTTGATCCAAGTCCAAAACCTGAATATTCTCTTTCTATTTTCGCTGTTGTCTTAATTAATGATCATGGTTTTATTGTTATTTTTCATGTTTGCTTTTACCCGACTAGTTTCTTATAATTATTTTTATTAGTTATTTCATTGTTGGCCTTTTGTATGTGATGTATCGTTGGTATAGTCGTCTCGTGGGCACGAGTTGTCTCCGTTCCGCTGCGTGCTGGTCCCTGTGATGGCGCCGTGGCTGCCAGCCCCGCTTTACCACTGTATCTCTAGTGACGCCACGTGGACTAACATATACACACACATATTGACTTAACTCTCGAGTTGTTTCGGTGTTTGCTCTTTGTCATAAATAGGAGGGTAGTCGTAACATTCGTGAAAGCATGAGGTGGTTTAAATAACTCATTTGCACAATGAAGAAAACAATACTTCGATTATAAACTAAAAACCTGAATGATTTATTATTATTTTACCAACATTTCTGAAAATGTAATTATCTATATCATTTATCACCGCTGCACCGTCTCAAAGCTTTAGCTACTAAGTTTTTAGAACACTAATAAATAGTAATATTATACACCATTTTGATCTGACTTCCCTTATGAAAACTCACCCTTCACGCCAGTATCTATTCAGTTAACGACACATCTTTTCAAGTCTTTTAGTTAAACTAAGGAAAGTTTGTGTATTCGCACACATTCCTCTAAATGACTGGTAGTCTTTTAGCTAAAATTCAACCTGTACTAAAGTTCTAAATGCTATCATATCTTCACCTATCTCTTCAGCATAATCAGCTTATTATATTTCCACTGGAGTCCTCTCTGTGAGAGGGAGTGGGCCATAATCTACTACATCCGGCCAGTGCGGGCTGGTGGATCCTATCTCTTTAACATCTGCATAGATGTGTTTGTGTGTGTTAGTCCTATGTGTCAATGGTTTGGTATTACTTCTAAGCTTCAGGTTGTTGGTCCGTCAGCTTGACGATGCGCTCGTCTTGTTAACTCTTACCATAGTGTTCATTATATAAATACTTTCTATTGGCTGCTGTGAGGTTGGTTAGATTTACACTGGGTTTAATAAAAGTTGTAAACGTTCTGAGTCTTTGATTTTAGATTTGGTTTTTGTAAATTCAGCCACAAGAAATTCTTGATAAAAGAAAAATTCCTATCAAATTAACAGATTTTAAAAAAATATTGAAATGGTTGACTTGTAATAGTTATAAAATGTCATATTTAAAGTATAAGATACCAAATTGCTGATTTGTAAAAAGGAAAATCCAATGGATTTTACCGAGTTTGGAAGTGGAAGAACTAAATCAAACATTGGTTGAATTACCTATCCAGCTTTCGTAATGAATTTAAATGGGAGCTTACTTACCCGAATAAAATTTGAACTTGGGGAACATTATAGTTAAGACAGCTAAAATCACTGACCGCCACGGTACAGGCGTTAGATTTAAAAAATATCGGTGTAATCTACATAGCGACACAGCACTAAAAACTATAAATGTAAGCATTCGAATCCACCGCGCTTGGTTTGACAATAGTATGTTACTACTCTCTCGATGTTACGTCTGTCCGTCGTAGTAGGAGACGCCCTGTTGTCGCCACCCTATTTTTGCTAACTACCCTCTTAAAACAATGGTTACCCTGGTCCAATCTAATCCATATCTGGATCCAATTATTTTTGGGCTCAGTATAATCTTAACAACTCCGTAGGACATTTAATGTACAGACGCCAGCACATCAAGCTACCCGAAACTGTCAGATTTTCCCAATCAACTTCGAACCTTATTCTCTATCGATAAAGTTGAAAATCTATTAAAGAAATTTGTCAGATTGTAGTAGCTTGATGTGCTGGCGACTGTACTTGTCTACAAGAACTTTAAACTAAAATTTGTATTTTAATACAGTTCAACTACATATCTCGCTCCAGTCTGGTAGCTAATGAATCCGATAGATTTTTTAATTTAACATCATTTTTACAACAAGTTTTGTAAGACTGGTCAATTTATAAGACTGGTCAAATTGTAAGACTGGTCAAATTGTCAAAAACTCTTAAGCATAACAATTGTGTTACAATTAGATCAGAAGTCTTGTGTACTTGATTTTAAATTCATGCCGATGCAAAATTACAAGCTAAGCTTCGAAATCTTTAGAAACGTAAAATGGGCTTCAGTAATTTTAAAAAGTTGCGATTAGTATGAAAACCATCGTATTTTAGGCTGTGGGAAATAACATATGAAATGTTTAAAATGGCATATACGGTGTATATTTAAGGGTGGCGTATACATGGTGTTTCCAGCCGGACTCCACGACAACTGTACATGTGTAAGCACATATGCATGCCCAGATGGTCCAGTGTTCTAGGGTGCTAGGCAGCGTTAGTGGCTTGTATCGTGTCGCTTAGACCTAACTATAGCCCTCGAATACTCTCTGTAAGAACCTTTCTATGTACCGGACGATGCTTTGACAAAAAAACCTACAAAAAAAAAGTTTCTATAAAATGTCAGATTGATTAAAGTAAATATTGATAAAAAAATCTCACCAAAAAATTATTACCCTGTATAACAACTTATAAGAAAAAAAATATGGTTTTGAGGGTAGTCAGAGCATCGTTTGAGCGAAATAGCGCGGGGGCGGTACTAACTATCGGTTATTAAAGGCTTACCATTGATATTAAGACTGTCCTGGTATCAAGGCAGCTCGCTGAAGAGGTGAATGCTCTCAAATAGACCGCGAAATTCTAAATAATATGTACTATTTCGTGACGTTATACTAGCTTCTTCCCATCGAAGAGCCAGATTCATGATTATTATGAGAATATTATGATGCCCAGGATGATATGCCAAAATCGCGTTTTTATCAACATAAGACGCAACGCAGGGTAACCATTTGGGAAAATTGTCAGAAAATTTGAAGTTTCTGGGCTACTTGAGAGAATTCACTTTAAGCATAGATTCTGAATTGATAGTAAGTATATATATGTCGCGCTCACACGACACACACTTGACGCTTTGACACTTTTATAACAGTTTTATTCTTACTCTCTGGCTTACTGACACTTGCGTTTTAGACACTAGAGTTATCGGTTGTCTTTGGTTACAAAAACAAATGGCAAAAGTCTAAAAAATGCCCAAAAAAAATGTATGGTTGCAACATGTAATGTAACGTTAACTGTGTTCGCCGACATGTTGCGTATGTTTTGTCTCTGCAACGTTTACAGTGGCATGGGTTTTAAGCTAAATACTAAAAACAACCGATTGCTTTAAAAATATGTGATTTGTAGCGATTATTGTGTAAGTCTTAAGTTTTAATTTAAGGCTACGTTCTGATGCTTTCGAGATTTCTTCGTAATAGCGCGACTGTCTGTGCCTAGCCTAAGTTCTGCATCATTAGGCGTCATATTTTGGGTTGATCGATTCTTAATATAATAAGAAAGGATATTGATGTTCAGAGAAAATTTAATAACTCGAAAATTTCTGGTAATTCTCATATTTTGAAACGATGCCCTCCAAGAAATTTGATTTAAAACTACGTTTAACTAAAAATTTTTATTTTAATCTAACAGATTTAAATAGATATTTATCGATAATCAGTATAAAATAGGAAGCATAGACTGTCGTACTGATCACAACTAAATTATCATAAGATAATTTCTACTTTTGAAGACCTATTCAGTCAGCAGTCCCAAATCCGACGCCTAATGAACACAACTTCCTAAAAAAAAAAACTATAAAATCCTAAAAAATAATGTCTTACAATATAATAAATAAATTAAATGTGTAACATCAAGTGTATGTTGGTGGGCGTGCTTCTCTCATAGTGTGATGTTCTGTGAATGGCGTGACACGGCCGCGGCACTTGTTAGAGCCGCTTTAGACCTACGACCGTTGCGTGCGACTGATGACACACGAGTTTGACTGTCAAAAACAGTGATCTTTATAATCGTTACAATAAAGTTGCAAATAGGTTGCTACTGTCGGTGGTCAAATAAATGTATAAGGACTTTGACGGTCGCCTGTGATTCGTCCTCTCAATGACTCAGCTTGGTAAACTTGGCTGTTGATTGGTTACAGACAAAGATCGGTAATGAGATACATTATTAATTTCGGGCGTTAAAGGAGAGTCTGTTTTAAGTTTGTGATCAACTAGCCGGATTAAAAAAATACCGATCAAACAGTCATTTTTCAAACTTATTAATTGGTTTAAAAATTCTATGGTTTAAAATATATTTGTTTGTTTTTTTTTTATTGGTTATACAGGTGCTTAATTTTTTTCTAAAGATTATACATGCTGTTATTTTTTCTTAAATCCAAAAAAGCTACAGTTATTGTTATTTAAAGCATATTTAATTATTTCTTTAAAAAAATAATTTGTGTGTTTGAAGTCGCGTGTCGTGAGGTCGCTGCTAAAGTAAAATATTTAATAGTAGTCTTAAATACTGCTATTGTGTATTCTCCTTTATATGTTAGCAAGGTGGCGGTGCCTGTTAGACAGTGTGCATCACTCTTAAAATATAGACGTGCACAGTGCTTGAAGATGTAGGTGTGTTGAGGTGGTCACGCGGTGGAAACGGTTTTGTAAAACTATTTTTTATGTAAATTCACGCTTGGTTACCAAGTGTGGGGTGTCCTTGTATACACATTGTTTCACAGTCTGATCTGTCTCAATCTGTCAAAAATACCTCCAATTTCCCTCCATTTTGTTATTGACATTTGTTTGTCGCCGAGATAGACTGCGACTAGATTTTAAACTTTTTAAATTACGATAATTGGCCTTCTGGTTTTTTTTTTCCTCAATTTGATGATAAACGTAATTAGGCACCCATATTGACCCTCCTTGCAGCACCACCAGGATATACGATTAAATTAGTCTATTGTTATCAATGCCGGATTTGCCACGTAGCAGGTGTAGCAAATGCTACAGGCCCCGTGCTCTGGGGCCCCTCGCTGCGGGGGCCCCGCGCTCGGACGTACAAAAAAGAAGTCATGGTACCCTATACCATTAGGTTTATTGAAATATTAGGGAAGAATGGTCAAAGAAACCTAAGCCCTCCGAGATGGGATGCTAAAAATTTTCAAATTCACTTCGCTTGCTCTTGCATATGTACAAGGTTCTCTCAGAACTTGCAAGTACGAAGGTTTTTACAAAAGTACCTACTATACTGAGCATTGTTTGAAGAAAGTAATTTGACTTAAGTACTTCAACTGACATGGAACGGAAAAGAACGTATCCCACCAAAACATTTCATGTAAAATGTTGCCAAGACGACCACATAAGGTTTGCCCTGTGAAAAAGATATCAGATCTCATGTAGAGCCAAGCTTCTGAATCTACACGGCCTAACTCTACCGACCATAACTTCACAAATTCTACATATCAGTAAAAATGTCCGGCACATCCGGCACATCATGGCAAATCCGGCACTGTCATCGGTTCTTGAACCGTGTGCGAATTTCCATATCAATGAGACACCAGAAAGTGGATTAACATGCTGTTACAAGATTTGACCGAGGTGATAGAATAGGGGTATTGAGCGTACATTTCTTGAATACAGCGCTTATAAAATGTAATCTTATTGTAACATAGTTTACAGAACCGTCCCCACCGCGCCTCCTCAGCAAAAACGCTCTAACTGAATTATAATCTCGATGTCTTATTCATACCACACTCCTGACTGTTTGTTACTTATTATTTTATACACTCAATAACAGCGCCGAAGTAAGACGACACGCTATTCCTAACACGGGTGTAGCGAGATACAGGCCTTAACACAAACGGACGAAAGATTAAATTCACATGCACGAATCGATGTTACTCTGTCTCTATCTCTTGCTGTCATATAGCGGCGTCATTTGTTACAGTGAGTGGTCCGCTCGCTAGCATCCGCACTCATTCGCTTTTACGAGTGATTGGACTTCTCGCTCTAGTGAATTACTTTTTTCGAGTGATAGAAAAAGAAAGAGATATAGCTGATCTGTGCTTGTAGATTTTGTTTTGTCGCTAAAACCCCGTATTTATGGCGAATAAAAGTTACGTAATGTTGCAGCAACATGGCGTTGCTCGAAACTAGCAGCATGTTGTCATAAAACACGTTGCTGTAACAATAAAGAGAAGTTTTCGTTTTCTATGAATACGGGACTTAAATATCACAAATTAATTTAAGAATGATTAATTTATTATGTGTTTTAATGTGGGTATATTACGGTTGCGGTACACTCTGTATACGAGGTGTATTTTGGATGTAAATACAGATTTAGGTAGTTGAAAAATATCAGATCGTGCGTAGACAAAGACTACGCGTTTGTAGCACAGTGCTACGTCGTAGCTTGGCGCGTAGCAAGCAAGACTACGCAAGTTTAGAAAAGATTTTTGTTTAACTTTTTCTTTCGTATTTGTTGATAATAAAGTTCAAAATCGCTTGCTCAATAAACCTGAGTCTGTCTTAATATTCAAATACACACTCTGCATTGTCGTAAGTGAACACGTTCGTGTGAGCTACACCCTTAGCGCGCATGTCTTCACTCGGCGCGCGCATGCACTCAGCTCATACCGTTGTACATACGTACTGCAAGGACTAGTCGCTGCATAACACATGTCTAGTGAACGAGCCCCCCACCTCCACCGAAGTGGGGGGCTCACCATACCCCCCGGTCCGAACGACCCTCCCAAATATTTTTTTTCGTCAACTAACCCCGTCACTTAAATTTTATTATTCGTGTACCGCATGCAACGATTTTCCTCACTTTTGGATACCTTGTGTATGTGTTCCGTGTTCTTCGTGTATAATTTGGAGTTTAATTCTGTCTTCGGTTTTCGCCCCGTGTGGCGCGCGCCGGCCGCGCGTCGCCCACCAATGGCGACGCGGCTCGCGGCCGCCACTGCTCGAGCCGCGGCCCACACGGGGTGAAACTGTCGACGGTTTTGCCACACTGTTTATTTAAGATTTTTGCCGCTAGCAACTCAAGCTTTGGTATTATGTAGAGAATAAATAAAAAAAATATTTGGCTGGTCGCTTTGATTATTAGAACTTGGCTGTTTCCTAAGATATGCTCTTTTTAATGTGAACAATTGATTAACACTTGTATATGGCGTTAGAGAGGTATTGTGTCTCGCGGTACACTAGCAGCAATAAGTTTTTCTCTCGTTCTTATTTATTTATCTTTATATATCGTTATATTTTTTTTTATTGCCAACTATTTATGTATGACATCATTATAGTTCCGTTATAGTCCACTGTAGCGTAGCTGTACCCTTAAATATTATCACTTACGATTTTTTTTTTTATAATTTTTTTCAACATATTTTTTTTAAATATATTTTTTTAATATAAAATATTGTGAATAGTTCTCTGGCACAATTTAATATATCCTCATAGATTCGACACGTGTGTGATATTATGTATGTATTCGATAGGACGAGTAGAGAATCTTTATGCTTAAACCGATACCGGCCTCTGTTTCTTATACCCTGATACTTTGGGCTCCTCTATCATTTTAAAAATGGACGCTTACATCCGGAATTGACGTCAGGAAAAAACGGACCGGAAATAATATATGCACCGTACAGTCAGCAAATAAAGTCGCGGATTATTATTAATTAATAACTTATAAACTAAATTTTATTAGTTATTATTATATGTACACGTATAAAAGGGGGGGGGATTAATAACTTGTGATTTGGTTATTAATATTATCCATCAAACAACACTTTACCTTGCAATGTTTGTAACAATCAAGCAATGAATTTGCACGTTCGCATTTTTTTTTTAATTAAACTTTCAATATAACTTTTAATAACTTACTTTTGTAGCTGACTGTACAAGGATTTAAAATAATGTATATTTCGTGTCCCATTCTGGGGCAGTTCACGATGTAAGCGTTTCGTAATACCTTTTGATTGAATGCAACACGAATATCAACAAAAAAAAAACTCGAGATCCGAACTTCATTTGTCTCTCTGGTATAAAATGGCATAAAATCTGAGCTCACAGCAGTCCACTGCTGGGCATAAGCCTTCAAACTATTCCATTGCAATAAAAACGCCTACTTGAGTGGCGAAACTATACGATACTGTTATAAGTACAGACGCCAGCACATCAAGCTATCCGAAACTGTCAAATTTTTCCAATAAATTTTGGACCTTATGCTTTAGCGATAAAGTTGAAAATCTATTAAATAAATTTGACAGATTGTAGTAACTTGATGTGCTGACGTCTGTACATGAGGCACAGCCAACCCTAGAGCAGTGGTAGCCCCGTGGTCAGACCCCGACTTTCGAGTTGCAGTTGTATAAATAATTTCATCACCACTGCTCTCAAAACGGTGAAGGGAAAAGGATACCGGCATGTCCTAGAACCAAAAATTCGAAGGCATGTGACATCTACCAACCCGCACTGAGCCCGCGTGGTGGGTTAGAGCCCACTCCCTTTCGAAGAAAGGATGTCTGTGTCCCAGCAGTGGGAAACATTATAGGCTAATTATGTTTGGGCGTACCCTGAATAGTCAGCTCCGCTACCACATTGCTGACCTGACTCATACTGTTACCACGTCATGAGCTATCCTCATATGATTCGTGCCAACACGAGAGAAAATGAATTACAGTACCCGGCGATAAATATTGCACATCGACCTTTGGAAAGAGACAATCGGCTAATTTCGGCTTCGTAGAGCGTTATCTCTGTCGCACGAAATACAAACAGTCCGGTATCTATTAGGAGCTGTTAAAACAATTATGATTTGCTTCTTTTGATAATTGTTTTTATTCTTTGTATAAAATGGTTTTGTGTAAAAAGGTCGATGTGCAATATTTATCGCCGGGGTATAAGACATTGCATTTTGTTCATTTTTAAAAATGTTCGTGTTACATTCAATCCTTTAACAATTTAAGGTGGATTACAGATCGTAGGAGGCACGCAATGACATTTTAATATTGAAAATATGTATACATACGTTTCCTGGTTTTCTGAAGGGAAATTTTTATCCCACCAGCTTTCAAAGCAAGAGTAAACAGACATTTGGGCACGCTCGTTCCATCATAGACCTCATCCATCGCTTGCCATCAGGCGAGATCGAAGTCAAGAGGCAAATTCAGCAATAAAAAAAATGTGAAAAAAAACAGTGGCACTCCGGGAGTGCCTACAGAAGTGAAAATAAAACACAAACAGAACACTTTGCCATCGCTCACTGACATATCGGATATACATTAAAACTGAGTACATCCGAAGCGAGTATTTTTTTAATCGTCTTATAAACAAAACACGCGCGTTGTCGCTTTCGGTAACAGTGGCGCGAGTTCAATGGCTTTTTCCCATCTCAAAAAATGCCCAACGCGCCTAAAGAAGTTTTCTCTTCAAAAGTGCGACTTAAGGCTCGCGCACACAGGCGCGACGCGACACGCGACACAAAGGCACCGCAAGTCGCGCAACGAGCGGTGCCTTTGTGTCGCGTGTCGCGTCGCGCCTGTGTGTACGAGCCTTTACGCTTTCACGCTGAAACGGCTGAACGGATTTGGGTAAACATTTTTGGCACATGGATAGACCATGGCCTGGATTAGGGATGGAGACTTATGCGAGTGAAACCGCGGGACGTAGCTAGCGATTTTATAAAAAAAGTTTTTTTCTTCTTTTATTGCCTTTAGATACCGATTCCCAACACATTGTGAAGTTTCACAAATTTTTTTTTTTTATTATTTGAAATGGGTTTGCTCTTGACTCTAGTCTAGGTCAGAGATGACAGAGAAAAAGTCTACAATGGACTGAGCTCACCCAGAAGAAGCCTGTTCACTCTTACTTTGAAGAGATTTGGGTTGTATGCACTCGGAAACACAGACGCAGGTAGAGAGTTCCACTCTTTTGCTGTGCGCATTATAAAGGCCATTTGAAAACGCTTAGTGCGAATTAGTGGAATAGCAACTAGGCAGGGATGGTAACTTGCAGTGCGTCTGGATGTTCGAAGGTAGAAGGGGGCCGGTGGAATGAGGTCGCGGAGTTCTTGGGCACACTCACCGAAGTACAGTCTGTAGAAGACCGACAAGCAGGCAACCTTGCGGCGATGAGCCAAGCTGTGAAGCTTGGCATTAATTGTAAACAGCCCTGTATAAGGAAAAATGTGAATTTTCACTAGCTAATTAAAAAAAAAAAAAAGTGTATAAGTTCATACAAAACCAACTATGGTAGCCAAAGTCATTGCGTGCCGACCTCGATCAGTATTTCCCCCTCGTCCAAGACATGTGCTGACGTGTCCTTGCCTCAGATGGGCGGCGTGTACGCGGGCCTGCAGTACCACGGGAGCTTCGCCCCGCCGCCGCCGCCGCGCGGGCCCTTCGCGTCGCCGCCGCACCCGCATACACACTATATCGCTAACTCACAGGTCAGTACCAGGTATATAGTGTTACGAGCTTGGGGTTCGTAACAATTAAAACTGCCGATTTAATAACCAAAAAATGACACTTTAAGGTGCAGCGCAGACGACAGACTATCCGTGACGCACTTTTTAGTCTGTGAAAATAGAACCTATGCAATTATATGCAGTAACGCACACGACGCGCAAAAAGTCCGGCGCACAAAAAATCCGTGTAATTCGGGCAGACCGCACCGCGCCGGGCCGCGCCGCTCCGCACAAAAAGTGTGTGAAAAAAATAGAACGTTTGCTTCAACGCGCGCTAACGCAGACGGCGCACACTTTAGTCGGCAATCTGCATTTGCTAGGGGTAGACGTAACGCACGCGATCTATTATCGTGGCGCCAGAGGTCGATGTAACGATGTTAATTCAAGAAATACAAAACAGACCAGCAATTTATGATACTTCTAAGGCAGAATATCATGATAGACATTTAAAAAGAATGTATGTGAATGAATGTGTGTGTGTGTGTTTATGTGCGTCGTGTGCGTTGAGTCCGCGACCGACTTTTTGCGCGCCATGCAGACTTTTTGTGCGCCGCAGACTCGATCGCACAAAAAGTGTGCCGTCTGCGCTGCACCTTATCAACGACACTAATAACAACTCAAATACACTAAGTATGAAACACAACTGCACTACTGATTGCTCTAAGTCGCACTTGAAAATCGCTTTCGATGTATTCGCTTATCCAACTGTGTTTGCACTGCGTGTCCCCGCAGTAAGAACATAGGCTGCTGGTATGCTTACAAGGCCTAAATAAAACTAATGATATTTTTTCTTCTACAGCGCGCAGAAGGCGGTCGCCTGGAGATGGTGGGTGGTGGAGAAGGAACCCTGTCTCCCCTGCAGCCTGCCACGGATCTACATCACGCGCCGTTATTGCTCGCCACTGAGGTTAGTTAATTTCTAGTTTCTTATTACGTAGTGGCTAAATAATAACTTCTTTTTTTAATTTGAAATGGGTTTGCTCTTGACTCTGATCTAGGTCAGAGATGACACAGACAAAGTCTACGATGGAGTGAGCTTACCCAGAAGAAGCCGCACAGGTAGATCGATCAGGTTAAGCTACGCTTGCCGCGGTTGGTCTGTGGATGGGTGACCATCTTTACATACCGTGACCCCTAATGCCTTGTCACCTGCGCAATTGATGATCTTATGACTGCGTCAATGAGCGGAGTTCACACAGTTGAATTTTGGGCCAAAAATGTTTAAACTTTTTGTCATAGATACGCTAAGAAGAAAATTCTTCTTCTTAGCGTGTCGATAGCAATCTAAATGGACTCGGCCCAGAATTCGATGTGGCGCCATCACCAGCGTCCACCAGTTCCTGTAACGTGCAGCTGATAGGACACGCAGGACACGATACAAAGTGTTCCATCGTTTGTGGAACATGTATGCATGAAAGGAGCCTCCCCAAGCGACGTGTCTTCAGAACCACTATACGTCCAGCACACCCTGGACAATCAGCGTGTTATTCACGCTGATTGGCTAATCCTTTCACCATGATGGCAATTAGGGAATGCAAATCCGGCCAAAATGAAAACCCGGTTTTTTTTTTCGGGTTTCGTTTTAAAAAAGCCGGTTTTCGGTGAACCCGGTTTTTTTTCACTGTCTAAGTTTTTTTTAAACTACTTGTGAAATTCAGGCCGCCTACATCTTGCATATTTTCAATAATTAAATAGAAACGTATCAATTAAAAATAAATACATAAGTATTCAAAATTTCAATGAAAAGACAGAAATTTGTTTACGTAAAAGGTTTATTTGCTTTTTGTGCTTCACCCTAGTAGGTGCAATAATTATCAACAGTATTAAAAAGATCAACGAAACATAATTAAGTAATTCTAACTATCACGCATGAATAGAAAGTATTACAAAATACAAAACCAACATACTCGTATAACCATATTATACAATTCTTTAATCATAAACTCTAACTTTTAAAAAACTCGAAAAACCGGAAACGTGAAAAAAAAAAAAACGGTTTTTTAAATAATTTCAATTATTCCGAAAAACCGGTTTTTCGGTTTTCGGTGAAACCGGTTTGCATTCCCTAATGGCAATCCAAAGAAGATCAATCAATCAATCAATCAATCAATCAATCATTTTTATTGTGGATCATAGGTAGTAGGTACAGAAATATATACAGGTGTTAAGAGTTACAATTGATGTTGATCAGCTATGTCCCGCCTTTTAGGCATACAATACAAATTATTCAAATTATTATCATTGTGTCCTATTATTATGTAAGAAATTAACATTAACATTACTTTTTTAATAAAGATATAATAAGAATAAGAAATTAACATTACTTTTTTTAATTTAACAAACAAAATATAAACACAAAATAGACATCAGTTGAAATAATTAATATCCTTAAAATTAGTTTTAGGCAGCACTGACTGCGCCATGGTCTTGGTCTAAACATAATTTAAAGGGACTTGTCTGACATAAAATCTTTTAAATAATAATAGGATTTATCGACTAACAGGTCATGAAGTTTCTTTTTAAATAATTTAATTTCAGAGATGCTTCTAATATTTTTTGGAATTTTATTAAATATTGTTGGAGCAACCCACAATACACTTTGCTGCAGAAAACGTGTCTTGCTCGTGATTGTGCACAATTTATCCTGATGGCGTATTCGGCTACGGTATTCAAATAAGTGAATATTGGTCTTTACAAATACCGCGCATTCGAATATGTACAAACATGACAGATGATTCCTACTAGAAGTCATGAAGCTAGATGAGCTATGGATGTTAATGTACGTTGCTACCCACAGGCGCGCGGAGCCCCACTGGAGCTGATGGCGCCTCATCACGCGAGACACGCGCTCTCACACCATCACCACGTGAGTTATAAATCAATTATATCAGGGGGCCTAAAAAGGCCACTTTGCCGGAATCATAAAAGGATAACATTATGAATCACTAGCGACCCGCCCCGGCTTCGCACGGAAACATTATTATTATTATACATATAAACCTTCCTCTTGAATCACTCTATCTATTAAAAAAAACCGAATCAAAATCCGTTGCGTAGTTTCAAAGATTTAAGCATACAAAGGGACATAGGGACAGAGAAAGCGACTTTGTTTTATACTATGTAGTGATAATGGACAGTTAACGGTTAAGTTAATCGTATCAAATCCCATTGGTGAAGGATTTTTCAGTTATTTTTTTTTGTCTGTGCTCTAATACCAATCTATCCAATTCCAATCTCTTTGATTATACCTACGTAGTGCACGAAAAAAAGAAAAACACGGACTGTCTACGTCACATTTATGATTTATAATGTTATCCTTTTATGAATCTGCCAAAGTGACCTTTTTAGGCCCCGGTAACCCCCTGCTTAGTAATTCAGTTAACAATCATCTACCATTAGGACTTCACGAGGACTTCACTTCGAAAATCGTGAAAACTATGTCCCTCTCTCTCAGATTCTCTCTATTTTATATCATAAAAAGTCGCATGGACGCATAATGCTTTTTCGTTACGTGACGATTCCTCCAAGACTTCTAGCGCAAGCGCCATAGAAGAACTTAGTTCCAAAAAAGTATACCAGCTGCCACCATCAGGAACTTAGCAACTGTATTAACCAAAACCAACTTTCCGCGACTTATTTTGATCAGCTCGAACTACGAAACATTTTCACTTGTTTTGTTTCGGTCCACCAAAAGTTGTGATCTACCTTACTAAGCTATCCTTATGTTTTCCCAGCGTCGCAGCGGCGGTGGAGTAGGCGTGGGCGTAGGCGGTGGCGTGGGCGTGGGCGTCGTGGGCGGCGGGTCGCGGGCGCGCCCGTACGTGCGACACGCTGCGCGGTGGCCGCACCATCCCATACACCATATACATACACAGGTAACTCATACATAATTAAGGGGAAATCGCTAAGGTAGTCCGCGAATTTCAAATTCCAAATCAAATTCAAATTTCAAATTTTCTTAAATTTGCTGGTCAGTATTAAGTTGTACGTCGATCAAAATATGATTCGCGGCCGTAACAAATATGTATTTACAGAATCATAATCATTAGAATCAGTAATACAACTTGTTAGGTTAGTATAATCCCAAAATGTCAAGATTTCATGAAATAGTCATTCTTTGGAGTTACGTGGTCTTAAAGAGTTGTGTTGATGATTTTAATGATTATAATTCTGTAAATACATATTTGTTATGACCGCGAATCATATATTAATCAACGTACAACTTAATACTGACCAGCAAATTGCAAAAAACCTAAAAAAAATTGAATTTTGCGGGCTACCCTGGCGCTTTGGCCTTAACATCATTTGAATACAGATTATTAGCCGTTGGTCCCGGCTATCTTAGGCCATGGTCACGAAATCAGCGACTGCGGGGCGGCGACGCAGACCCGGTTTCGAAGCCAGCGGGCAGATCGCGCGGCGCTAGAACGACGTAGTGTTGTATTATGAGAAATTTGTGTCTTTTTTCGCGAACGAAAATTTCTGAACGGCGAAGACAACATCTTTTTGATACACTATTTTGAAACGCCGGTCGTTAGAAAGCAAAAAATAAAATGCATAACACTTCGTCAATGCAGAAGTGCGCGCACCGCTCGTACAGTACCCCGCGATAAATATTGCACATTGACCTTTTTACACAAAACTATTTTATACAAAGAATAAAAATAATTATCAAAAGAAGCAAATCATAATTGTTTTAACAGCTCCTAATAGATACCGGACTGTTTGTATTTCGTGCGACAGAGATAACGCTCTACGAAGCCGAAATTAGCCGATTGTCTCTTTCCAAAGGTCGATGTGCAATATTTTATCGCCGGGTACTGTAAGCTCCCCGTGCCGCCGCCGCCTCGTCGCGCCCGCTGACTTAGTGTCGGCAGCCTTAGGACTGGAAAGTAACTTGATTATCTAATGGGTTTTAAAAAACATTTAATGAAGCCAAGAGTCACTTTTACTCCCGTTATTGTAATAAAAAAAAATCCTATACGAGGCCAAAAGGCTCCTATCTCAGCATGATGCTGCGACCGTTAAAAAATAAATGTAATGTGTTTATGTGACCTGTGCGGCTGTTATTATTTAGCCACGGGCCCCTCTAGGATGGGCTCATCCTAGAGGGGCCCGTGGCTAATTGCCCGTAGCGTAATTTAAAACATACGTATCCGGTACGGCTGTACCGGATACGTATGTTTTAAATTACGACAATAGGGAATATGCATGATATTTTTTTTATTTAATAAATTAATGCTCATTCATGTAATAAACAGTTTAGTAAAACTGTTTTTCGGATAACTATGAAATTAAAAAAGATATGAGCCATCGAAGATTTGTTTCTATCTCTTTCTCGCAAAACGAAATTTAACACGGAGTTTATATGGCCGTAGTGACATGTGACGTCACAGTCTATGTCGGATCTCTCTGTCTAATTGGTGTGTAATCAATAGTTTTAAATGCTCATATCGGCCGTGTTTCTTGGCCGATTTTAATTTTAATTTCACTTTTTGTCATCTCTACTACGGTATTTTCATATTTTGTTAATAAATGCCATGAAAAAAATTCATGCATATTCCCTATTGGCTTTCTGTTGTTAATATCAGTGTGTTTTGAAGCTAACGTTCTGTTGTATCCCCCAGGGAGGCGGCGGCCTGGTGGGTGCGGCGCTGCCGCCGCACGTGCAGCAGCTGCACGTGGCGCCGCCGCTGTCGCTGCCGCCGCCGCCGCCCACCTACCAGGTAACTGCTACTTTGAGAACACGTCACCTAGAGATGTCAGCATCAAGGAAGGGGTCCTTAAGGTGGAAGCGCTAAGGTAGCCCGCGAAATTCAAATTTTCTTACGTTTTTTGCAATTTGCTGGTCAGCATTAAGTTGTACGTTGATTAATATATGAATCGCGGCCGTAAGAAATATGTGTTTACAGAATTATAATCATTAAAGTCATCAACACAACTCTCTAAGACCACGTAAGTCCAAAGAATGATGATTTCATGAAATAGTTATTCTTGAGACTTACGTGGTCTTAGAGAGTTGTGTTGATGACTTTAATGATTATAATTCTGTAAACACATATTTCTTACGGCCGCGATTCATATATTAATCAACGTACAACTTAATACTGACCAGCAAATTCCAAAAAACCTAAAAAAAATTGAATTTCGCGGGCTACCCTGGCGCTTTCGCCTTAAGGCCGAAGCCTGCCGGGTCAGCGGGATTGTCCGAAAGGGTTACCGCTGGCCCGGAACATAAAGGGCTAAGGAAGGAACACGAGTGGGTTTTAGTCAGTAAGAGTCTGACATTCCCTTCCGCTCCACCCAGAGCGGAAGGGGTCATTTGATGATTTCCCAACCTGAAAAAAAAAGAACACGTCGCCACAAGTACCTACAGACGCCAGCACATCAAGTTACCCGAAACTGTCAAATTTACCCAATCAACTTTGAGCCTTATGCTTTAGCGATAAAGTTGAAAATCTATTAAAGAAATTTGACAGATTGTAGTAGCTTGATGTGATAACGTCTGCACGTTCCACTATACGAACAGAAACTGCACACATTAATACTCAAATACAGAACGGCGAGGACATCAACGCGCGACCTTGGCCAAGGATTTGAAATTTTTGTAGGTTTAAAAAAAAATTTAAAACCCAAAAATGCACGACTCACTATGCTCATTTGATCGTAATATAAAAACCATAGATATAGGTATCATATTAGTTAGTTTTTTTATTAATTATAATTAAACTATGTTGTTAAGGTGTGTTCCTTATTTTAAAGGGTTTTGCAAATCGGGTATGATGACCAAAGTGACTGGTTTATTCTTCTAGTGAAAGGAATTTATTTAGATTTACAATAAGTAGGTACACAGGATAGACTTCAGTTCGGTTTGTGGTCGCGGCAGTGGTGAGAGAAGAAAAAAAAGGGGCTCGAATGGAGCTCGTCGTCAGTTATATATCCGCGGTTCAGCGCCGTCTCGTCGTTGTTGGATGAACTACGTAGTTCTTCCCGATGTGCACAGATGGCGCTGTCCTCAACATATGTACTTTGAATGTAAGAGCCATTTTCAATAAGGTTCTTCGTACGAGTGAAACAAATCTATAAAAAAAAAATTACTCAATGGGTCATGTATGAAAATATTAAATTGTCTCGATTTTTTTTCTGCGCTTATGAATAAGCTAATACTATCTACAAAAAAAGTATCAGATTTATCTGATTAGTATTTCCAGAGAAATAAATTAAATTCTGTTAGAGGCGGCCATCGACAGTAACCCACGGATTTTTATTCAATTTCCTTAGCCTACTCAATTAAAAAGTAAAAACTTGTCAATTTGTCATAACATAACCTCACTTTTCACCTCTTGCTTTGTGTTTGTTTGCGATTTTATGGATATATCTTTACGACGACCCTCACGCTTTGAATAAAATAAAGATAAATCGTATCGTAATCGTAAAGATATATCCATAAAATCGCAAACAAACACAAAGCAAGAGGTGAAAAGTGAGGTTATGTTATGACAAATTGACAAGTTTTTACTTTTTAATTGAGTAGGCTAAGGAAATTGAATAAAAATCCGTGGGTTACTGTCGATGGCCGCCTCTAACAGAATTTAATTTATTTCTCTGGAAATACTAATCAGATAAATCTGATACTTTTTTTGTAGATAGTATTAGCTTATTCATAAGCGCAGAAAAAAAATCGAGACAATTTAATATTTTCATACATGGCCCATTGATAGATTTTTTCGCAAACTACAATGCTTTCTGGTTTCACACTTGAAAGACGGGAAATTTTTTTAGAAAATTTTGATGTTTGTTTCGTTTCTACTGCATTAATTGAATTTTTGAAACGTATAAGAAGGAAAATAAAGAAAGAAAATACGTTTTTTTGCGACAAACATGACGCATAAAAACAAAAGACACAAACAACAGAAAAAACAAAAATAACAATTTGGGAGAAAGTATGCGTCACATCTACGCAAAACGGCCAACGCTCAGCATAATGCTAAGACCCTATACGAGACAGAGCCCCAGCGCTGGTTTTCAGCGACAGCCGGTGATTGACGTATAGAAATAATCTCCATTAGATATCTATACAATGGCATATAAATTAAGTAGGTTCTGTGTACTAGCAGGAGTATTACAATAGAAACAGTGTTGCAGAAAGGAGGCAAAAATGTTTTTTTCGGTTGTAAAGCACTTCACATAGAGAAAAAAAAAATGCTGTTCTATTTCATTTTGACCGCGTAGGTATTTATTTATTTATTCTTTAATTAAAACGGTTTACAACCAATGAGGGTATTCTGAAATGACGTTCGCTAGGTGGCAGCACTGACACGTCAGGTCCAGGCATCTGTCGAAGAGCCTATATTTTCTTTAGTCATGACTGAATGATGAACGAATGAATGAATCGAATGATGAACTTCGTCATTTATTTTATAGTCATTGTCGAAATGGAAGACCACTTGTCAAAGTGGTGCCAACTGGTGTCGTAAATTACATACCTCTCAAGGTTACCGACAAATAGACGATCTATAACTGTGCATAAATGTCACCTTTGTTAATCGAATCTATACTAATATTATAAATGCGAAAGTGTGTCTGTCTGTCTGTTACCCCTTCACGCTTAAACCGCTGAACCGATTTAGATGAAATTTGGTATAGAGACAGTTTGAGTCTGGGGAAAGAACATAGGATAGTTTTTATCCCGATATTCCCAAGGGATCGAGATTTATGCGGGTAAAACCGCGGGGCGCAGCTAATGATAAATAAATAATCTGAATCGGGGGTGGTTGTATTGTAAAGTTGGCGATGTAATGTTTTTATTCTGTGTCTAGATTTTGTTCCACTTGATGGCTAGTAAAACTGTGAGTTATATTTCCAGTCGGCATCAGCAGAGCCTCTCCTGCAAGGCATGTTGTCACAGGCCACACGAGTCATATCACATCAGGTAGGAAACCAAAATACGGCAAAATGGCCAAACTATATAGCTTCGCACACAAGCGATAAAACCAATGCTTTGCAAATAGGGTTTACTTGTTTTAAAAGTTTCTGGTGATGGTGTTAACTCCATTGGCTTTTCATTATTTGTGTCTCATCAAATGTTGCTTCTACATGGTCAGATTAAATTAGTTAGCGGAACTCCGCAGACGTGGTCGGTGTCGATATCTAAACGTAATAAAACGAAAAAGTAATTAATTTAATGATGATTTTTGTGGTGTCATCGACCGCAGTGAGTAGTCACTTGAAAAATTCAGTTTAAAAAAATCTGTTTTTTTTTTTTCTGTGAACTCCGCAGACGTGGTGGGTCGATATCTAAACGTAATAAAACGAAAAAGTAATTAATTGAATGATGATTTTTGTGGTGTCATCGACCGCAGTGAGTAGTCACTTGAAAAATTCAGTTTAAAAAAATCTGTTTTTTTTTCCTGTGAACTCCGCAGACGTGGTGGGTCGATATCCAAACGTAATAAAACGAAAAAGTAATTAATTTAATGATGATTTTTGTGGTGTCATCGACCGCAGTGAGTAGTCACTTGAAAAATTCAGTTTAAAAAAATCTGTTTTTTTTTACTGTGAACTCGGCAGACGTGGTGGGTCGATATCTAAACGTAATAAAACGAAAAAGTAATTAATTTAATGATGATTTTTGTGGTGTCATCGACCGCAGTGATAGTCATTTGAAATATCAGTTTAAAAAAATCTGTTTTTTTTTCTGTGAACTTTGCAGACGTGGTGGGTCGATATCTAAACGTAATAAAACGAAAAAGAAATTAATTGAATGATGATTTTTGTGGTGTCATCGACCGCAGTGAGTAGTCACTTGAAATATCAGTTTAAAAAATGTGTTTTTTTTTGAAGTGAAAACTTCTTTAGCATCGTTGTGATTTGAAAGTTTATGAAACGAAAAAGCGACAGTAAAAAGAGACATGTAAATTCATAAGATTTAACGTGGGAGAAAATGAGATAGGAAGCATTATACAGTGTTTTTGAAGGTTTCACTTCTACCACGTGTGAATTGAACACATGCTGTTTTTTTTTTTTTCCTGTGAAGTTTACAGACTTGATAGGTATCGGTATATCTTAACACGATGAAACAAAATAAAATAGATTTTTTCAAAGAACCAGCCTTAAATCGGTCATTAACCCCAAAAAAAAAACTTCAGATCTTTTTGTTTTTATTTTATCATGTTTAGATATCCCATCCGTACCCGTCACGTCAGCAGAGTTCATAATCAGCCTATATTGTTCCCACTGCTGGGACACAGGCCTCCTCTCGGTGAGAGGGAGTGGACCGTAATCCACCACGCGGGCCCAGTGCGGGTTGGTAGATGCCACATGTCTTCGAATTTATGGTTCTAAGACATGCCGGTTTCCTCACGATGTTTTCCTTCACCGTTTTGAGAGCAGTGGTGATGAAATAATTTACACAAAGTATAACGCCTGTCTGGGTTCGAACCTACGACTTACAACTCGTAAGTCGCGGTCGTTACCACTGGGCCACCACCACCCGTCACGTCAGTAGAGTTATGCTAGCTAATTTTGTTTGACCTTGTATATTTGTTCCTAAGATCGTATTGTTATGTTTAGTTTAATTGCAGGATATGTTTTAAATTATTGTCCTTTGTAGTCATGGCATGACTTTGTCTAACGGACAATCCCTTATTATAATTATGACGCATGATTTGACCAATGATCCCGGAAGTCCTATATTGTTATAATGAAATGCCCCAGTTTTCTTGTTGAGAACCCCTCCGTGCCTCGGAAAGCACGTTAAGGGGGAAGCGCTAAGGTAGCCCGCGAAATTCAAATTTTCTTACGTTTTTTGCAATTTGCTGGTCGGTATTAAGTTGTACGTCGATCAAAATATGATTCGCGGCCGTAACTAATATGTATTTACAGAATTATAATCATTAAAGTCATCAACACAAATCTCTAAGACCACGTAAGTCCAAAGAATGATGATTTCATGAAACAGTAATTCTTTGGACTTACGTGGTCTTAGAGAGTTGTGTTGATGACTTTAATGATTATAATTCTGTAAATACATATTTGTTACGGCGGCGAATCATATATTAATGAACGTACAACTTAATACTGACTAGCAAATTGCAAACAACCTAAAAAAAATTGAATTTCGCGGGCTACCCTGGCGTTTTCGCCTTAAGCCGTTGGTCCCGGCTGTCATTCGTGGATCTTTGACAGTCGTAACGGGTCGTCAGAAGCCCGAAAGTTGCCGATCTCAGTCATGCCAAGGTGTATCGTGTTACCCAGTAAGTGGGTTATGGAAGTCAGATAGGCAGTCGCTCCATGTAAAATACTGATACTCAGCTGCATCCGGTTAGACTGGAAGCTGACTCCGACATAGTTGGGAAAAGGCAGATGATGATAGTTTCATCCAAGTCTTGATACTACCGGATGATATTCCAACTCTATAAAACCATCTATTTGACGCCATATTATTGTATTGTCATCAGAATTACGCGGGTGTGCAACATTTCAACTCCCTTGGATTTCGAGAAGTAAGTTAAAAATTGATCACAAGATTTTGAACTTTACGGGCAGAGACAGTCTTCCTTCAAAACATGAGTTTCTATACTGTCTCCCTCTTCCCTTTTATTGGCTACTAGGGTCTGACCGCGACGTCGTCTGCGGGAAATTTCTTGTTTCCCGACCCACCCTGTCGCATCGCATCGCCTGCTCGCCTGCGCTATTACTTCGTTTTCGCTCAGCGTTCTTTCTGACTTTTTTGTTTGTTTTTGCTCGGCTCCTAGGGGTCCTAGCGTGATGTTACATAGCCTATAGCGTTCTTCAAGAGTTGGGCTACCAAATGCAAAAATATTTTTTTTTAATCCGACTGCTAGTTCCAGAGATTAGTGCGTTTAAACAAACAGAAAACAAACGAACTGTTCAGCTTTATTTATTAAAATCACACTAACATTATAAAGGCGAAAGTTTGTGAGTGTGTTTGTATGTATGTTTGTTACTTCTTCACATACAAATGGCTGAACGGATTTGGATGAAATTTGGCATTCAGATAGTTTATAACCAGGATTAACACGTAGGATACTTTTTATCTCCCGATATTCTCACGGGACCGCCACTTTTGCGGCTGAAACTGCGGAGCGCAGCTAGTATACTATACAAAATTATATAGTATAGATGTATATAGATTTACCCATTTATATTGTGTAAATAAATGTCAGACATTAATGTCTGACACTAGAAGAAATCGTCGTAAGAATTCCTAAAGTAATGGTCTGAAATCACCAACATGCAATATTTCTGACTGACCGACCCCTTGACAATAATTCAAAAGTGAGGGTGATTCGTTTATATGAAATAAATGCTTGGATTTTGAATTTCACAATCATCCTTGCGGTTACATGCGTGGCGGCCATTTTGAAAATAAATCAAAATGGCGGACAGGTAGGCATGTCATGGATCTTCAAACCTCCTTTGGATTGCGCGGGCTACCTTAGCTCACCCCCGTTAACCTTTTAACCGCCACATTCATGTATAGATGACAAACCAAAATATGACCAACACGCCACGGTTCGACTACATGACAGACGTTGACGCCGAGGACACATTTTTGATTTTTTGACGTGTGGCGGTCAAAAGGTTAAATGAGGGTTTTCGTGAAAATTTACGACACCAGTTGGCACCACTGTGACAAGAGGTCTTCCAATATAAAATATATGATGACGTTCATCATTCGATTCATTCATTCGTTCATCATTCAGTCATGACTAAAGAAAATATAGGCTCTTTGACAGATGCCTGGACCTGACGTGTCAGTGCTGCCACCTAGCGAACGTCATTTCAGAAAACCCTCATTAAACCGTTGAACTATTATACATACTAAACTTATTTTTTTCTCACTCACAGGTGTTCCTCAATCTCCTCGCAATGTTCCCCCTCTCCCCGTACGCGGAAGCGCGCACCAACGCCGGCGAGGAAGGCGCCGACGCTACCGAACCAGAGAACTACGAAGCTTTACTGTCCCTTGCTGAGCGGCTCGGCGAGGCCAAACCGCGTGGTTTGGCGCGGCACGAAATCGACGCGCTGCCCAGTTATAAGTTCGCGACGGCGACGCACAGGGGCGAGCAGACCAGTTGCGTCGTGTGCATGTGCGAGTTTGAGGCGAGGCAGACGCTGAGAGTGCTGCCTTGTGCGCATGAGTTCCATGCTAAGTGCGTGGATAAATGGTTGAGGGTGAGTTTCAAATCAAATCATTTATTTTTGCAAACATGGGTAATTGGTACAGACGCCAGCACATCAAGTTACTACAATCTGTCAAATTTCTTTAATAGATTTTCAACTTTATCGCTAAAGCATAAGGTTCAAAGTTGATTGGGCAAATTTGACAGTTTCGGGTAGCTTGATGTGCTGGCGTCTGTACATAGATGTTTTCTTAAGATATAGTTCTCCATATTCTACTATCTCATGGGCATGCAAATAATATTCGATTTTAAAATTAAACAGAAATTCTATCGATACATGATTCAAGTTTTTATGTTTATTTGTTAGATCAATTTGAACAAACAGGCTTTTAGATATCGTCGCCTTAGAGTGAAAATCTCGGGAATGCAATAATAATAATAATAATATTAAAACCAACTAACTAACTTATTAATACTTCGTAAGTAGCGTTTTATGCATTTCGGATAATCTTATACTATCGAACATTTCTGGATATAAAAGCGGGTTAATTTCCATATATAATAAGACCTCCTTTTATTCAAGTCGGTTAAAAAAAACATAAAAGACGCCGTATTAAAATGTTACAGCATGCAGTTCTCTCTTACTCCTGAAAAGTTACTTCTTTTATACTTACGAGATTTTCACTCTAAGACGTCGATATACAGTGTGTTAGGTTAAACGAGGGACATATTTTAAGGGAGTGTAGTACTCATGAAAATGAACAACTTTTAATATGGGCCTGACTCAAAAATATGAAAAAAAAAAACAGCTGTTCCCCACATTTTGTCCAGTTATGCGAACAGAAATGTATAGAGCGGCTGGTTTTATTTTCTCGATTTCAATGTTGGTTTCTTAGTAAAAGTTTTTCATTTTTATGAGTACCACACTCCCTTAAAGTATGTCCCTCGTTTAACCTAACACACTGTAGATAAGTACAGTCAGAGATCACTGATAATTTCAGAGGTTACATAATCATTAATATATATTGTTCTAATTTATTGCAATGCTAGCCTTCAAAGAATTGTTTACTTCAATCTTTCCTAACAAACAAGTGAAACTTAGTATTTTGTTAATCGATTTTTGTTTTGTTAACTGTACTTACATCAAAGATGGTTTAGTCCAAGTTCACTATTATACTACACGAAAAAAAAATATCAAACGAAATGTACAATGCGTGCCACGAAAGATGAGACTTGACACACCACGTGGTTTGACATGCGCAGTACACGATTTTAGGTATCTTTAGCGGTATGAGGTCTGAGTGCGGGACGGGACCGGACGTCATAGGGGCGGCGGAAAGAGCGGGGGAGGCGGGGGCAAGTCTCTTCTTACGTGGCACGCATTGTAGTTTGAGTTTGAGATGCAGCAGTCGAATCTGTTTCATCGATATTTTAATAGGTGTCGATATCGATGAATCACTACATAGTATAAAACAAAGTCGCTTTATCTGTCCCTATGTCCCTTTGTCCCTTTGTATGCTTAAATCTTTGAAACTACGCAACGGATTTTGATGCGGTTTTTTTTAATAGATAGAGTGATTCAAGAGGAAGGTTTATATGTATAATAATAATAATGTTTCCGTGCGAAGCCGGGGCGGGTCGCTAGTTTATTATAAAGGATTCAGACCTAATACACAGGCCGACAAAATTTCGAACACTCTTTCCCAGAAACCAGACTATACTTTTTCGAAGGATTTTGACGCGCTGAATTCGAATTTTCCAATAGACTGTATGTGTATGAATTCTCAAACGTAGAACAATCCACGTACACGAAAATTTCAAAATACGGTATCTCAGCGAAAAAAAAAAAATTTGAGTAAACTGAACGTCATTTTAAAGAGGAAGTCTTAGTCCTTTGAGATGCTATTAATAATTTTTGAAAGAAAATAGGATCGGCCGTGCTACATAACCTCAAAAATGATAAAAAATTGTATTTTTTGCACTTTTAGGTTAGGATATCTCGAAACCCTGACGTGATAGAGCAATTTTGAGGCCAGATTCGAATTCAACGCGTCAAAATCCTTCGGAAAAGTATAGTCTGGTTTCTGGGTAAAAATTTTGTCGGCCTGTGTTATTTATGAATATTGCCAACAAAAGACAAAAGTACACGTAAGGACGATTAATGATTTATATCTCAGTGTTTTGTTGACATCAGTTTTCTTGTTCCAGTCAAACCGAACGTGTCCAATCTGCCGCGGCAACGCATCCGAGTACTTCAGTAACGCCGAGTGACTCGACAATCGCACACACACACACAATAGACACACACACACCCGCTGTGTCCTTCAGTTGGTACTCACTGTCTCGCCTAGATTCTGTGTTGTTCATACCTATGTCTAAAACCAAGTATACTTGTCTAAATCTTAGATTTGCCGTGTACTCAACTATCTACCTTAGCTTTATGTAATTTAAGTGGATTTTTCAACCGCTTAGCTATAGTTGAGTAAAAAGATACTAAAAAAAAAAAATATGGCTCAATGGATTTTGGACTTGTGATTCCAAAACACGACAAGTTTTGTAAAAGAGAATATGAAACGAGAGATATAAGTGACAGTGGCAAGTATTTTTTGTAAAAATTTACGTTGTTCTAGAAGAGAAATGTCATGAAAATTATGGCAGCGGAGATTGACTTTATGGTGTCAAAAAACGCTCTTCAGGAAAACACACCCACTTAAAAACGTTTTAACACCTTCCGGCGCGCTCCTTAATTACGGAAAAACTGGATTTTTTCCTAAAAAGAATAATCAGAATAATTACGGAAATTAAAAAAAAAATAAAAAGAATCTCTATGATCTGTTAAGGCGAAAGCGCCAGGGTAGCCCGCGAAATTCAATTTTTTTTGGGTTTTTTGCAATTTGCTGGTCAGTATTAAGTTGTACGTTGATTAATATATGAATCGCGGCCGTAACAAACATGTGTTTACAGAATTATAATCATTAAAGTCATCAACACAACTCTCTAAGACCACGTAAGTCCAAAGAATAACTGTTTCATGAAATTATCATTCTTCGGACTTACGTGGTCTTAGAGAGTTGTGTTGATGACTTTAATGATTATAATTCTGTAAATACATGTTAGTTACGGCCGCGATTCATATATTAATCAACGTACAACTTAATACTGGCCAGCAAATTGCAAAAAACGTAAGAAAATTTGAATTTCGCGGGTTACCTTAGCGCTTCCCCCTTAATAGACAAGTGCTACTACTCTATAAAAGACTTCCTATCAGACAAATCACTGCTTGGACACTGGGACACTGTATTGGATACAGTGTTAGCGCCGGAAGGTGTTAACTGACGTTTAAGTGACGTCATTCGCCCTTAAGTTATGGACGCTATGTGGCGGCCGCTCTTAGCGGCGATAACCGTAACATTACAGGACATCACTAAAGTATTAATACTTAAAATACTATTTCATTTACTGTTCACTTCTATTTCACGTCTCGAGCCTCGACGTAAAAAAAACCCTTATTTTGGGCTTCGCCGAAAAATGTAACTGAAACCAGTGTCACTGTGTGTCACGATTGTGTCGTGTGTGTCAGACACTCGGTGTCTAGAGCTCTGTACTCTACGTTAATCAATACTTCTTGTGTGGAACTATAGATCGAGAATTTGACCATTATAGATTGTCAAATAGTCTTGAAGATATTTGTAGCGTGTACTAAAACCATTTATCTTAAAACCCCAATGCTTTTTTGAGAATGGTACTAAGGACTTATAGAAGACCCGCAAGACGTTGTCATGCCCGGACCCGATGGCAGCGCCACCTGCCGGGTCCAATTGTGTTTCTAAACCACCCAGGGACCCACTCATACACAAAATTTTCATCTTAATCGGTCCAGCCGTGGTGAGTTACATTGCGTGTTAAGTACCGGCCATATTTTAATGGATTTGTTATAGTTAGTGCGCGATGTATGCCGATCTTCAAAATTAAAATGATTTTCCCTCCAGATGGCGTTATTTTCATTTTGTATACTTGTGATATACATGGTGTAGTTTTCGCTCTGTATAATTGTAATATACAGGTTGATGTTTTTCTCCTACAAGTGATTTTTACACTGAGTATAAAAATGGTATACGGGATGTAGAATACACGCTATCCTGGTTTTCATCCTTTACAATAAAGATATGCCAACAGATTGAAAAAAAAAATCTTAGTACCATTCTCCAACAGCGTTAATACCTAGTTACCGTGTGGTGGAGCACCCTCTAACCACGACGTATACATAATATAAAAAAAAAAAACATATAGTATGTTCGTTTAGTCTATACTTTCGCGGCATAGGTACGTTCGCGTCGATGCCTGTATATAATTAATTTTAGGTAATTTTAGAGCGTGTGCGCGTGCGCATGATTGTGTGACGCCATTAAGGTTTAATTGTTAAGGTACTGTTTTAATTTTTTTTCGTGTATTTCTGAGACGCTGGTGTGTGGGTTGAGGGTTTGTGCTCTGTGAAGGTCGCCATTTTGTTTTCAGGTTACCTTCATTACGTGCTGTAGATTGGCCTCTCCCAAGCATCGTCACTTCGACTGGTTTGATGCTTCATGCATCTGATCTGCTTTTCAATACTCGCCTTCGAATAAAAAAAAATCGAAGAATTTTGTTATAAACTCTGGTTCCGTAATAAAATGATATCACGAATACAAAATACTAATGATCATTAACGAAGACGAACATTGTCCGCCATTTTGAATTTCATTCAGTCATTTATGAATAAGTGGGCCATAATCCACCACGCGGGGTGGTAGATGTCACATGTCTTCGAATTTTGGTTCAAGGACATCAATAACCCAACAATTTAATTTTTTTTTCTTAGACCGACCGCAGAGCACACTTTCTCTTATAAGTATAAATCTAACGCAAGGCATCCATTTGGTTCGTTATTAACATCCCTTTAAAAGTCCCTCCTGCACTTATCAGCTTGGCATTGTCTGCCATGTTCTCACTGCTGGGTCACAGGTAGAGGGAGTGGGCCGTAATCTACCACGCAGGCCCAGTGCGGGTTAGTAGATGTCGCATGTCTTCGAATCTTTGGTTCTAGGACATGCCGGTTTCCTCGTAATCCTTGTAAGCTTCATTAATCATAATAGCACTTTTCAATGCATTCAGTTTTTTTTTTTAATAAACATTTGATTCTGTAAAGAGTTTGGACAGGCAAAGAGGTTGCATGTAGGAAAGTTTTAGAAAGAAGGAAAAGACTTTTACTTGTGGTAAACATGACGAAGAGAAAGAACAAATTTTTTTTTCTGTTTTTGATTATGTAATGAAAAAGTTGGGGAAAATTTGCGTCACATTTACAAAAAACGGCCTTCGCTCAGCATAATGCTACGACCGGCTTTAGTAGCTAAGAATCTGGATTTGTGTCTGATTCACGCCAGTAGGCTAGCCTTCTGTTAGTGTTCATATACACGAGCGACACCCGACGCTCTGTCGTCGATGCGGGTTGCTCGTGTGTATTGCACACTTACACGGGTCCTATGATATCATCATCTGCCTTTTCCCAACTATGGCCGGGGTCGGTTTCCAGTCTAACCGAATACAGCTGAATACCTATCTGGTAATCATTATTAATTGTAATAAATATGTCGTTATATATACATACTTCTATTAACAACTAGCTGACCCGCCACGACTTCGTTCACGTGGTATCCTACCCCTACCCAACCGATACCCCTACCCCTATCCTACCCTACCCTACCCTACCCCTACCCTACCACTACCCTACCCTTGAGACCGACTTATTGATTTTTTCTTTCATAAGAACCTTCTCCTGATAAAAACAAACACAACAAAAAAAGAATCAGCTAAATCGGTCCAGCCGTTCTCGAGTTTTGCGCTTAGCAACACATTTAGCGATTCATTTTTATTATAATAGATAAATGTATGTTTATCATAGTTTAGAAGTTAATACAAGAGTTTCTATATGTAACCTCTCTGCTCTGTAAGGGTGCAATACGCGCAGAAATGTGTTCTGCTTGTGCAATATACTACTCTATTACTATTAATGATAAAATACATTTTAGCTCGAATACGTCCTTCTGTGATTTACGCACTACGAACAAAAGAATGTCGGCTAAAACATTTGAAATGGCAATTTTATTACAATTTATTCACACTGTTCAATATCACATCATCTGCCCAGCCTTTTCCCAACTATGTTGGGGTCGGCATCCAGTCTAACCGGATGCAGCTGAATACCAGTATTTTACACGGAGCGACTGCCTATCTGACCTCCACAAACCAGTTACTGGGTAATTCGATACCCTTGGTAAGACTAGTTATCAAACTTTCGGGCTTCTGATGATCCGTAACGACTGTCATAGATCCACGAATGACAGCCGGGACCAACGGCTTAACGTGCTTTCCGAGGCACGGAGGGGTCTTGGTATGTAAAGATGGTCACCCATCCACAGACCAACCGCGGCAAGCGTAGTTTAACCTTATCGATCGACCTGTGCGGCTGTTATTATTTAGCCACGGATCTCTCAGGGTCGGAGCAGGGCAGGGGTTGACAGAAAAGCCAAGAAAAAAAAAACAGTGGCACTCCGGGAGTGCCGCCGGACGACCGACATCTCGTCTTCCTGTCCTTGGACGCCACTCTGTCATAGCCTTACTCCACCTTTCATCACTGCGCCTTGCCAGGTGTCCTGCCCAACTCAATTTGAGTTCCATAATACGCTTACCAATATCGAAGACATTTTTTTTATGACGTGACAACGTCTAATAAATCGATGAAGCTGGCTGCACACACGAAAAAACATGACTCATGTAGCGTTACCTCGCGGCTGTAGCGTTGTAGCGTTCCATGGCGGCTTGAAGTGCAAGCGAGAGCGCGGAACGAGCGATGAGAGACAGATGATGTCGAACGCTGCCGAATCGGCCTCCGCGTTCGGCAATTTCATTAATGTTTTGTTATGACGTTGTCACGTTCAACTATCGTCAGTAAACCGACTTTACAGACAACCGATTTTTTTTCATTTAATTTTGTTACGTAAGTGTTGTCACAGAGGGACAAACTAGACACAATTTATGTTGATTTCGTCTTCAGAATTATAAGTAAATTAATGCTTTTCGTTGATATACCGCGAAAAACACAACACTACGTAGATAATTATAGTGTATTTCTCTTTACACTGTCCAATTTTGTAAACAAACGTGACTGGACAATCATTAATTTTAAGTCTTTTTATTTTCGACTTTATTTTTAGGGACACAATGTTGATATTAGCTTGACAGTAAATACCGCGTTGCCTTCAAAGTCAGTTATGAATTTGAACTTTTGTAAGAAACACATACGGTATGAATCTCATGGAAAACAGCTAATTATCATCGGCTTGGTTTTCTCAACTATGGGTCATCTTCCGGTCTAACCGGATGCAGCCGAATACCAGTATTTTATCTGATCACCACAACCCAGTTACTGGGTAACACATATCCCTTGGTTGTCAGACTTTCAGGTTTCTGGCTACCCGTAAAAGCTTCTGATATACTAAAAAATCATTTTTAAATTCCGCAGCCATATTTGTTTACCAAATTGGACAAGTAATTTGAAATATACTTGTAGGGGCGATAGCTTTTGTATACGTCTTCCATTGAATTCTGAACAGAATATAGAGTTGATTGTTTAAATCTTGTGTGAGAGTTTAAAGATGTGTTCTTGAGTCGGTTTCCATTAGGGCGTGAATTATTGGGTTTTACAATGTTTTCAAATTACAGGATAAGTAGGTATGAGACTGGGGGAGTCGGGAGGACAGTGTAGGTCTGTCAACAAGTAGCAGATACTTAATAAAATAGAAAATGGTCTACAAATCTACAGTCTATAATACCACGTTCGCACATTCACAAAATGTAAATGAATCTACCTAAAAGATAAATTAAAATAATCTGTAAATACAAAACAAATTCGGGTTCGTTACACGATTTATAACAGGACGGCTGGACCAATTTTTATAATGTTTGACTTGTTGGATTTGTTTCCGCCCCGAATAGCAAAATAACTATTAAAACATGGGAAAAATTCACCAATAAAAAATGTAAGACAATTCATTTTATTATACATTTCGGCGGTACCACGTTCGCCGGTCAGCTAGTGTAAAATATAAAACCTATTTTAATAAATTGACATTATTGCCATTGCAACCACTAAATAAAGAGTTGAAATTGGAATTGTAGTAGTTATAATTGTATCCAAACTACTGTATAATAAACGCTAATCTAATAAATAAATAATTATTAAAAAAAGAAAAATATTCGTGGAAACATAATTTTAAAAGCTAACAGTATTAGAATAATAATATGTACAAGTAAATAAAAAGGAGGGAAAATAATCAAAGGGCATAAAAAAATTATCCGCATCGCTGTCAACAAGAAAAAAAAAATGACGTCTCATTTCGACCAAATGGAAACTGGCTGTAACCTTTCGAATCTTAGTAGTTCCCTAGAAAAAAAACCTGAGGATATTTTTGGCTCATTGGCAATATTTTGGTGAATCTCCAACTAAAGTCGTCAAGAGTTCAAGTTGACTTTCTTGAATGACGCAAAGTATTTTTTTTTTTCTAGGAAAATACTTAGAATTTGGGTATTAAAAAATGTCTACGTAGTGTCGTGTCGGTCGCATCGCTCTAGTATCGGAACGTTACTTTTGTTGGCTTGTGTGAGTGTGCCGTGCATGTGCGCTTGCGTTGATTCCGGTACGAATTATGAAATAATTATGTGGAGTTAATTAAATACACATTGCAATGTTGATTGCAAACGATTAATTAATGAATTCAATTATTAAAATGAAGTGTCTAATTGTAATAAAGAGTTCTTAAATCCAGGATTATGATTTCCTTAAAATAATGTTTTTTTTTTTGTACAGAAGTTATAATGTTTTCTGGTTGAATTTTTTATTTAAAATTGAAGATACAGGTATTTTAATGGAGATGGTTTATTTCTCTCTCCATTGTGTTCACATTTGAATTATTTTGTGATAAAATTCGTTTATGGTACAGACGCCAGCACATCAAGCTACTAAAATCTGTCAATTTCTTTAATAGATTTTCAACTTTATCGCTACAGCATAATGTTCAAGGTTGATTGGGAAAATTTGACAGTTTCGGGTAACATGATGTGCTGGTGTCTGTACTTTAATAGACTTAAGGCGAATTGGTCTACTGCCGGACATAAGACTCTCCAAATAACAAACGTATGTTCGTATCGGAGCTTCGCCGCGGTGTTTTATTAGTGTTGCTAGCCGAAGTTTGTTATTAACAGAAAGTACTTACGTTTACTTTTGGGGTCAAATAATTTTCTTTCTTTTTCTTTCTTATCTTTGTATAAAAACGTTGCCCCACACTAGGAATTACTCCTGTATCGTGGGTGCGTTTACAAACATTTAAATTCACATACACAATCAGCCAGACCCGGAACAACTACCTGTAGGCAATACAAATATTTGTTCCGTGCGGGAATCGAACCCGCGACACTTAGCGCAGCAGTCGCAAAAAAAAAAAAACAAAATTCGAAAAATTGAAAAATTATGTTAATAAAAACCTATACATTCGCCCAGGGGCGGATCTACTTAAAGGCTTTTTGGGCTGCAGCCCAGGGCCCCGTGGATACAGAGGGCCCCCAACCGAACTGAAAACAATAGACGATATTGTCAATAATAATAATTATGTAGAATTTAAAAAAATCCGATCATAATAAAATGGCAATTGGTTGAGTAATTAGGTAGGGCCCCTAAGCAGTATTAGCCCAGGGCCCCACAAATTCAAGATCCGCCCCTGCAATCGCCCTCTAATTACATGGCGTTTGAACATATCTAGTGACCTGACATTGGCACAAAGTTATAACTAGTGCCACACTACAAAAAAAAAAAAAAACATATCTAGTGAAATCTGCTTATCTGAACTATATACACCTCTGCCCTAACCCTTCAGGGAATACAGGGTGACGTTTATTATTCTTCGCAAGATTATTGTATCCCAAGTCAAGACGAAGTAGCGTAGTTTTTGTTGGTTGTTCATTCCATAAGTTTTCGAGATTTTGCAAGACACTCCACTAACATATTATTCCATACTAACAAAATGTACAGTAAAGTGTTTTACATACAAAGCAATTTTTTACCTAAGATTTATATCGTTAGATTTGCCCTACCGCGCCAAAAGGTCGCGATTCTGCTGGTCTTTACTGTAAAAATCGCACCTTGAAAATTTAGATGAAGTGTGAATGGTTATTCTAACTGATTCTAGGGATTGACACTATCCACAGCTCACTTCACCTATGTTGTCACGGTCAGACGCTTACAGAATAGGTCGGCTGTTTTGTTTTGACACCACAATGACGCAGTCACTTGACTCGGTTGTCATGGAAACGTCGTTAGTATTGTGTGAGCTCACTCTTCTGACACTTTCTTGCGACTAAGGGTGGATTTTACCAATAAAACTGAAGACCTCAAGATCTGACAGTGTCATATCATTGTTAATACTGACAGCTCCTGAACGAAATTTAGATGTGTTCATCGCGTTCAATTTCATTGGTCAAATCTAACGATTTAAATATTTGCCTTCAGCAAGTTGTTAACATTAAAATTGTTTTGTTGTTATTAATAGATTACAATTTAACATAACGTTTGTTGTGTCAGTGAATGCTTGTGTGGTTTCGTACGATGTTCTCTTAAGTGTGCAATTTTGTTAAGTTTTTTTTTTTTCGCTATAAATTTCTAAATCTCAATCGCAGGAAATTGTCGTGTTGTCGCAACGTTGTCCATACCCTTATATTTACTTATTGCATGCAATTTACTTGTTTATAGTTGAAACGCAATAATTATTTGTAATTTTATGTTATGAGAGCGATGGGCAGATGACTGAGAATAACAAAAATGATAATAATAACAACTTATTACTTTCCCACTGCTGGGCAATAACCTCTTATCATATAGAGAAGGCACGAGCATTGATCACCATGCTTGCTCAAGATGGGTTAGTAACAGCAATAACAAAAACTTTTATAGTACAAGAGCTGGCGATGGATTTTGTAAAGGTATATCAGCGCTCTAGGATCAATGTCCATTTTTTTATTAAATTGGGACCAGTGTGGGGCGGGGCGAGACGGGTGCTGCACGCGGCGGCCGTCTTTGAATCGATTTAATTTTCCCATCACTAAATAGTGCTTGACACGTCATAGTAGGTAGTCGAAAAATGGCACGCCTGGTTTTCATACAGATCGTGATACTTGCGTTATCTAGGTCTATCCATATCTGTGGGTTTTTCGTACAATCAGAAGTCTGCTCATAGTGGTTATGTATAAGCTGACTTTTTGTTGTTGGCCTAGTGGTCGCAAACGCGACTGTTGAGTGTGAGGTCCTGGGTTCTCAGGCAGTTTTTTTTTTTGTGGGATTCAACGACAAAATTCTCAGTAGCAACTTGGAGTTTGCAAAATCAGCCTATAACGTTTCCCATTGCTGGGACACAGGCCTCCAGGCCTCTCTGTGAGAGGAAGTGGGGTGTAATCTACCACGCGGCCCAGTGCGGGGTGGTGGATTCGAGTCTGGGTTGATGACAATAGGTTTGTTCCGCATTATATGGGGCTTATATCTTAATTATCTGCTGAAGTCTTGGTGTATTATTATTCGGCTCTACCTACCCCTTTGAGGATACCTTCTCAAAATTCATTACCATCTCTCCGACTATAATATCTTAGATTTAAATTAATTCTATAGTTATTGCAAGTCAGAAGCGAAACATTAAATGGCACGTATCATGTCATATAACATTCCAATCATTGCAATTTCAACCTCATCTCATTGACACAAGGTTGAAATTGTCATAATTGACGATCGCTTTTGAAATGCAAAAACTGTATGGTTTGCAAACTTGTTTTTTTTTTTATCGTGCAACAATGATACCAGTCTGTCTGTCCGTCGCTGTGTGCCATGTACGCTTGCTTCCGCAGCCGCTCCGAGCTGTTTGTAGATATTTAACATCTGTTATATACACGCATAAGTACGTTATATGTATTACATTATAGGGCTTACTAACGAATTGTGGGTATATACTATATAGATACATCTCTGCCCGACCCTTTGCGAAATACAGGCGCTATGATATGTAAGGAAATTTTCAATTTTTTAAATTAGATTTTCAAGTATGGATCAGTGAGACACCCCCCTTAACCTCGGAAGGTCAACGCACATCAATTAGTTGAGTTGGATTAAGTTATCAAACACAACTTGATTTTAAGAGGCCGGCGAACTACGCATGCTAATGCGTAATTCATACAAACGTAATACCAAAATAATTTGTAAATCAAACATATTCTTGGGGCCAATTCCACCAAACTTTTATACTTAGAATAAGTCTTATCCTACGAATAAATTTTGAATTTTTGACAATTTTTTCCATACTAGAACTGTCAGACCTCAATTTTATTCCACGCATAGAATATAGACTTTGGTAAAATCAGCCCTTAATGTAGTGTGTATTTATTCCGATTGGATTACAGAATATTTAGGTTCCCAAATACATATTTTAAAAGGACTGATATAAAGCCGAGATATGAGGAATTTAAAATTTCTATAGAAAACTTATTTTATAACTCGTCTTTAAATCAGTGTCCATTCAAAATATATATTTGGGAATCTAAAATATTCTGCAATCCAATCGGAATAAACACACTACATTAAGAATATGTTTGATTTCCAAATTATTTTGGTATTACGTTTGTATGAACTACGCACGCTCCATCGGCCACTTAAGTCTCATGATCTCGTGCTGTCTCAGGCTACTTTTGTGCTAGTTTTAGAAGTCAAAGTCAGAAGATTTTAATCATTTCTTTAGGCCGGTTTTAGTGCTTGACCGACCGTCGGTGCGTACGTCGGTCGCGCTTGTCATTTGTATGAAAATTCACAAGCGTACTGTCGGTCGAGCACTGTAACGACTTGTGAATTTTCATATAAATGACAAGCGCGACCGACGTACGTACCGACGGTCGGTCAAGCACTAAAACCGGCCTAAGTAACCGAGGCATAGGTATTGCCTGCTGGTCATGCCAAATCGTTGAAGTTTCGCCAGTTAATCTAAAGGGTCTTGTAAATACAAGATGTGCTTGTGTGTGTCTATACGAGGCTAGAGGCAGATTTCAACAACCCAAAAACACGAAATACTACAGTTTTACAACGAATACCTACCAAAAATGTTGACATGAATACCATTTTATTGATTTTTACTATTGAGTTTAGTTGTTATTGAAATAAGCCATTTCGAAAGCAACTCCACTCTGAAATCTCCATATTTTTACCAATTATTGTCCGTGTGTAAAGATAAGAAAATTAATTGTCAACGAAATTGACTACTTAACTATTTAAATTGCCCGAATATTCAAATCTCAACTGTCATTTATTGCCAGTTGTATAAAATGGCTATAAAGCGGCAAATTGACGTAGGGTGTCATTTTCCTTAACAATTTATTTCACTAACTACGCACGGCTACACATCCAGCTTATACATAACCGGTACCGGCTCCAGCGGGATTTTCCGAAATGGTTACCGCTGGCCCGGAACATAAAGGGCTAAGGAAGGAACACGGGTGGGTTTTAGTCGGTAAGAGTCTGACACTCCCTTCCGCTCTACCCAGAGCAGGAGGAGTCATTTGATGATTTCCCATCCTCAAAAAAAAAACAGGTATAAGCTGACTTCTGATTGATAAAACTGGAAATATACAGGGTTAATGAAAAAATACCAACAACATCTTAAGAGGTCATTGCACTCATCATTATGAACAACTTTTACTATGGGACCGAATCTAAAATCGCGGTAAAAAAATCAGCTGTTCCCTACATTTTTGTTCGTATAACTCGTCAAAAATGTAGGGAACAACAGATTTTTTTCGCGATTTCAGGTTTGGTCCCATAGTAAAAGTTGTTCATAATGATGAGTGCAATGACCTCTTAAGAGGTTGTTGGTGTTTTTCCAATAGCCCTGTATAGTTTGATGTGTTGCCGTGTGTACAGTCACGAGCACTAATATGTCAACACTTGGCATCTTTCAATTGCGATTTTTTCGTGAAATAACGGATGCAACGTTGAAATACGACACTTTACACAAACCTATTGGGTTCGAAAATACTTTGTTCGTAATAACATAAAATTTCATTCAAAACTAAAGGAGAAAATCGTCTTTGAATAACGCCAAGTGTATACATGTATACTTATGCTCGTGACTGTACAACCATAATACCGATTGTTGAGAATCTTCTAAATATTTTTTTTTAATTCATATTTCTTCTGCTGCCCTTGCCTCGCCCTTCTGTATATTTAGATAATTACTTATTATTTTCCGTTTAGTCGTAGTCTTGTTAGTGTTAATTTGTAACGTGCATTTTTTTTCTATACGTTAGTTAAGGCATAGCGCACTATGGGACAGTGGCGCAACTAAAACTTGGGCAACTGTTGCCCGGTAGTTGCGCAACTGTTGCGCAACTGTTGAGCAACTGTTGCGCCACTGTTGCTGGTGACGTGTTAAGGCTTCTTCCATAGTGGTATCGCGTTTTGTTCACTAGCCTGGTTTTGTGTCTTACTGGTTATGTTTGATGTTTGTTAACTGAAGGACCGACAGCCATAGCTGAAATAATTACAAGATTATTAATTAATTAAAATGTTCAAGATTTTGTAACAGTTAAGTATCGCTAATAGATAAGGATTTCTACGTGTTTTTTCATTGCGTAGTACTCGTAACATACCAAGCAAGAGCTGGTTAGAAAGAGATAACGCTATAATATCGTGTAATATAATATCTCACTCTAATACATACTTTGTTTTTATAGCCACAAAACACCGCTGTCGGTCCAACTTTTCGTTGCTCAATATGTATTACTTTATTTTATATTTATAACTCTTATATTACTTTTTATTATTGGCTGTAATCTTTCGATATATAACACTTTTCACCACTCGACCTTCCAAGCTTGCATGTGTTGACAGCTGTCATATCTGACAGTAACAAGATACAACCTTTTTTTTACACTTGAAATTCCGTTTTCAATTTTTTTATAAAGTGACAGCTGTCAGTTATGTCAAAGTGACATTGACAGGTGTTGCTATTTGCAAAATTGTCACGTTCCGTGGTGAGGGGCGCGTTCCGTGTCCACGGGCGTCCGCCAGCCATTTTACCAAAGCATTGTAATACATACATAGAAGTGTAATAACTGATGACCGACCGAGACGCAGCAATACATAGACAATAGTAGAAAAACGGGAACGTAGCAACTGAAATAATATAGTTTAATTGTATACTTGTTTGATTATGTTATAATTTTCTACCATTTAAGTTTAATTTTTGTCTTGTAGCAACCCCGTTTTAGCTGTCATGTGTTGATGACGTCTCGGCGGCGTCTCAGTCCGCCTCAATGTGCTCAGTCGTTTTATTTTATTAAATGCACTGCTAATGTATTTTCTGTTCTTTTATTTTTAACTTTCCTTGGTTTTTTACGCTTCTTTACTAGACATTTTTATATTTACATTGAGATATAATCATACCTGCCAATCATGGCAATAAAACGTTATAACGCAGCCAATGCATCAGCCTATCAGAACTTAGTATTAGTTTTAAAAAGTACCTCGTGCGAAATATGAAAGTTTAAGTGTCTAAACACACTATGCCTCATGTACGCGACTGAAGGTGCGCCCCGCGTGTGCGCAACTGAACTTCTGCCACGTAAGTTCGGCACTTATGGTCTGTCATATCAGCCGAATACGTCGGAACGTAAAATCAGCTGCGGAACTTCGGTCCCGTACTTTCGGCATAGTGTGTTTAGACACTAACGAGTTGAATATAACACAAAAAATATGAAAGAAAGTGGATTTTCGAGAAATTATGTCGCCGAAAGTTATTTCACGCTACAAGTGAACAAAGTTAATTAATATTTTAATTCTCTCCAAAATCGAGCTTATGAACAATTTTTGCTCAGATTAAGGCCTCTCAATCCTAACTTAGAAACTCGCACTGTATTCAAAACGAGGTACGACCTTGTCTAGAAAAGGCGAATCTCTCGCGCGTACGTTGCATCCAGCACAAGCGTACTAACGTGCGAGAAATTGGGGACGAATTTTGCCGCTCCATTTACCTTGATACGTGCACTCACTCTGGAGTTCGCGCGTAAACGACACAACAAGGAGTCTCTATTATCTCGATCCGTCTGGCGAAGTGCACGCGATTGACGCGCGTATGTTAAATTCGCGTGATTGTTGTCCAACGGTTGTATATTCGCGCGAAACGATTTGCAGCGAATTCGCCCTTTCTGGATAAGGTCTTAAGATTGCTTCGTTTTCGACGCGATTATATAAATGTGAGGGTAAACGTTTATTATACGAATTGGTTGACAAACTAAAGTATTATATAAATCGTTTGTTGTGAAAGTATTTAGGAGCACGAGTGAAATAGCTACATATCACGTCCTTCCCTTCGTTCATAGGAATATATTGTACGCAAACTATCTGTCTGGCTCCCATTTCACTCACTTTGAGACTATCGCAAAAACGAATTTATGAAGGAGTCCTAAATTACTAGTGAAAAGAATATGTGCGGAGACTAACCCTTATTGGCGCCAATTTTCTTTTCGAAATGGGAATCGGACAAACTGCTCTTAATATTAAGTAAATAAAGTCTAAAATATTTAGTCAGTGCCTAGACTCTGCATATTGTTTCACAAAAATGTCTAAGAAATTATATTTAAAAATGTCTGGAAATAATGACGTTTAAAAAGACGCCATTTGCAATTTAAACTGCTGTTCCACTAACAAGAGTTGTGGACCAACTATTTAATATGTTTTAGAAGTAGTTAGTTTTAACGGATTAATTATAGATTTACGAAATTATCAAGAAAAGCTAATTTTCGATATTTATTTTGCTACAAAAAACGTCATTATTTTATTCGGCCAAGATTTCCAAATGTTTGTGTCGTTCCATACGTAAAAGTCAATTGCGACGTCCTAATTGGTAACATAATACTATGTAGATTATAAAAAAAGTGTACCTATAAATTCTAATCGTTGTGTCTTTAAGCTTTTGTAAAATTGTATAAAGTTGATTGTATTGTAAAAAAGATATTTTTTCCAATTCATTATAAAAAAAAAACTTGCCAAATGTTAGTGTTACCAGCTCGAAACGTGAAAAAACTACTATTTAACGTTCGAGTGTCACTTTGCCATTGCTTCTGTATACACCAGTCCAATTTAAGTAGCGTAGTAGCGTGTACATTGCCCGTGTATGTACAATATATTATATACATACATAGTGAATATTATAAAGTATTTTTGCATGATTAATTATTGTAAAAGTGTCCGATTGTGTGTAGTGAAACGTGTGGTTTACTTATCACGTTACTTCTGTTCTTATTTTAGATATCCGAGTGTGTCTTAGGATTGGCCGGCTAGAGTTGGAAATAACCCTTGTTACCCGCTAAATCCTATCAGGCCATTCCCGGGACGCGACGGCCGTGTCAGAAGTTCCATCGCCGGCTCGGACACGGACGTGAGGTCATATAAAATGTACGCATTATTTTTGAGTTCCTGATGGAGGACGGTCCGTCTACGCCCCGGGCGCAGTCCTTCGGGGATAGACCTTTAATCTAACTGCTGTTTCAATCAGTCCGCTAATAAAAACAGAATAGTAATATTTCTCAATCATAGTTGAAACATTTTAATTGCTAAAAACTGTTTTTTTATCAAACATATAAATCGAAAGAGTGATTAAATAAAATTCCAACGTTGTTAGTAAACCACGCTGTATTAAAAATCATAAAATTATATAAAAATTAACGTTTGTGAGTAGGCACGCGTTCGGCGCCGCGAGATGGCGCCTCTTTGCAATAACTTTTCTATACGACAAATTAAATATAAATAAGGAGATTATGAATATGAATAGTGTCGGTAGTATGCGCAGAATAGCAGTACGCGTCCCGTACGAAACAGCTCCGAATATTGGTAAAGTATAAAGCCCTAAGCTAGTCCACTTCGCAAATACCTACATGAAAGAATAATTCAAACATAAAGCATTTATTTCAAATCAGTCAAGCGGTCGGTCAGACAGAACGGGCAGGACACTCGTAAACCTACTACTACACCAATCTGATAGTTTCGGCATACCTCATTTTATACCGATCCTGAATTAAGTAGGTACGAATGTCACCTTTGTACTAAACCCTATGGTTTTGAAAAAAAGACGTCAAAAGATGACGAAAATTATGAAAACAGCCAATTAGTGAAGATAGAGAGAAAAAACAGCCAATTAGTGAAGATAGAGAGAGAAAACAGCCAATTAGTGAAGATAGAGAGAAAAAAAGTCAAAGTGAGCCGTCACGGGACGCCTGGCAGATGTGAAACATTGCGCATGGCGACGCGTCGCCACATAGTACACAAGACTGTGACTATATAATATACACCATCATATAGCGTGGCGACGCGTCGCCACGCCAGAAATTTGTTTTACGTGCGGCTATAGATGTTTCACATCAAAAACAGCCAATTAGTGAAGATAGAACAAACAGGCAATAAGTGAAGATAGAGAGAGTTGGGATAGTCAATAGTTTGGCTAATTGGCGTAAAATCCTACTTATTAACCTGTTAGGCTGAAAGCTATAAAACGTTACGTGCTATAAAAGCTAGAAATAACAGTTACTGGAAATTCTATTCTATTTTGTATTTGCGAAGTAAGCACTGAGGTAAAAATCCATAAACAATTAAAAGTATTCAACATACAAGTCCATAAGCATTTTATATAGTACCTAGGTATATTTTTAATAAAATATTCGCCAAAAATTGAACATAGAAAAAGATATAAATTCACAAAATGATTTTGAAAAAATACACCGGCGCACTAATTGCGTGACCCACTATCAATCACTATCTGAATCCAAATAATTCAGAATGTTGTTGAACTGTCAAAATGATCGTTACGCAATGAGGGTTTTCGTGAAAATTTACGACACCAGTTGGCACCACTGTGACAAGAGGTCTTCCAATATAAAATATATGATGACGTTCATCATTCGATTCATTCATTCGTTCATCATTCCGTCATGACTAAAGAAAATATAGGCTCTTTGACAGATGCCTGGACCTGACGTGCCAGTGCTGCCACCTAGCGAACGTCATTTCAGAAAACCCTCATTGCCACGCTTAAAAACTTTAATTTCTTTTCCTTCGACAACGTTTTACTAAAAGTTTTAGGCTAAACTTTCGAATTGTTGTAGAGCCAAATTCCCTACCTAGCCACAGCCAGTGCCGTGTTTTGAATGGATGTAGCAAGATCTGAGTGCTCTAGGCGCTTTTAGTCAGCCGAAAATTTAATCGTTATCTTTAACCGAATCTATTTTAGCCTGGCTTTAAATCAGTAAATTTCCCATTCCGCTGATTGTCTGACCCCGCGTCCTAATCAAAAGCGCCGCGCGAGTTCACGATCGTCGCGGTCGTTCAAACGCGACGATTGATCGCGCGAGTATGTCATATTAAAAGAGCGTCCCAACCAAAAGTGATCATCGGTTTGTTTGTCACTTTTTGATCGGTGAATCGGGACGCATGCCAACAGAGGGCGCCTTCCGGTTTTCCGAACAAAAAGTGACTTATTATGAACACGAAGATCGCGTAATCGCGCGACGATCGCTTTTGGTAAGGACGCAGGATACTCGCACAACGATGGCTTTTGATTAGGACGCGGCCTCACCCACCAAACTCTCGGTTGACTAACAAGTCTCTAGGTCGCGTTGAGTCATAACCACTGTTTCGCTGTAGCGGGCGCTGTATTGTAAGCTCAGTGTGTTCGTGGTCGCTGAATGTTGTAAAAACCTTTAGTGTTGTGAAATGTGAGCCTCCTACTGCTATCTGAGTTAAAGTATTTGAAATATAAACGTTCATTTAAAATAAATCTAATGGGAAGTGCCCTTTAAAGATAAATAAATAGAAAACATTGGTGTCGATTCCCTTGTTAACAAACTAAACTAAAAAGTTCAGTGCAACTTTTTCTTTCTATTTCAATAAGAAAAGGACAGAAAATAAATTTTAGTTTAGTCCTGTCAAATTAATCAGCGCCTGACACTACTCTGTATAAGTTTAGACGTGATTAAAAACGCGCCTGACACTACTCCGTGTAAGTTTAGACTTGAAACTTGCCTCCTAAAGTTACGTCAATGTACGTCAGGCACTGATTAATTTGACAGGTCTAAACTAAAATTTATCTTCTGTCCTTTTCTTAATGAAATGGAAAGAAAAAGATGCACACTGAATTTAAATTTAGTTTAGTTTGTGAACAACAGAATCGGCACCATTGTGTCTTAATGCCCGGGAAAATTGTTATTAGGTTTTCCATCTGGAATCTCTCAGTAGCAGTCCGTAATGTGGATTTGAGCACGATTGATGACAATAGTCGCGTCCCCTAATAAATGCGATTTCTACATATCTGGCGAAATATTGGCGTACTGTAGTTACACATCTGCCTTTCCCTTCAGGGGTTACAGGCGTGTTGTTGTGTTATTAAAATACTTTAGCTCAGCTATCAGTAACTAGCCGACTGTCCTTTCGAAATGCATCTAGCTATTAAATGTTCGGCGAAGATTTTTGCATTAATGATTAGAACATAGACAATAGCGGACAGCTGCGAGTAATACATACCTACCTCTGCGCTGAGGCGTTGAACACCAAGATATATGAATTTATTAATATTGTGTATTGTATTATAGTTTTTAATCTAAATTCATTGTTTTTATTTTACTTGTTAACGTTAAACTGGCCCACGAAATGAATAAAAAGCTAATTGCGTAACACAGTTTCAAATTCCAATCACAATCAGAGAGTTATGAAGGATGTTTCTTATTCATTGCTTCTTAGATTTAAATAAATTCGTCTGCTCAACAACGTACAATGCGTGCCACGAAAGATGAGACTTGACACACCACGTGGTTTGACATGCGCAGTACACGATTTTAGGTATCTTTAGCGGTATGAGGTCTGAGTGCGGGACGGGACCGGACGTCATAGGGGCGGCGGAAAGAGCGGGGGAGGCGGGGTCAAGTCTCATCTTTCGTGGCACGCATTGTAAATAACGCAATGAATGTGGCTGAACTGCCATTTTGACTCACTGATCAATTTTCATTACATGTGCGGTACGCAATTACCCCGTTGAGAGACTAAATCCTAAGAGAAAACTGTGCTAATATATGATGCACTGAACAGACTAAAGAATGTTTTATTGTAAGGTCAAGATCTATAAACGTTACAAGTATTCCTGTCACTGTCACACAGCTGTCGCTCTATAAGCGCAAGATAGAGACGGAAACATGTCTTAAGCGACGATTTCTGATAAATGATACGGTACGAAGCCGATCGTATGCGTCGACATGCTGCCGGACGCGATCGGCTGTCGTCGCATCCGTTCGTATCTTTTCCGATGCGATGCGATGCGAACAGTTTGGTGGAAATCATCCTTCTTTCATAAATAACGTCTAAGTATGTAGTTACGTCATTCGCCGGTAAATTGCAGGAGCTACTTTTACGAAAACGTAGCCAAAGTCAAAGTAACGTTTACAGATCTCGGCCTAAGAGTCACAGACCGCACTTTGACAGTAAAGTAAACGCTTCATACGAATGTGATCCTTATTCATACAGGGCCTATAGGGTTCATATTCGTATAAGCGAAAGCAAGCAAGCGTGTCATGCGATAATGAACATTAATTTATCCGAATACTGTTCATATTTGTATGAAATGTTAAATTTGCAATCTGAAGTCGAAGTGTCTGGCTCTGAATATAACAAGATCTTAAGGCACAGGAAAAATAAAGAATAGTAGCTACAGACGCCAGCACATCAAGTTACTACAATATATCAAATTTCTTTAATAGATTTTCAACTTTATCTCTAAAGCTTAAGGTTCAAAGTTGATTGGGAAAGTTTGACAGTTTCGGGTAGCTTGATGTGCTGGCGTCTGATATCTATAGAAATAGCCGGTCGATTCTGTAAAAAGTCTCACCGTGAAAACTTAGGCGATGTGAGTTTGTTTTTGCTAGGAATTGACACTATGGACAGCTCACTCCACGCTCACTTCACCTAAGTTTTCACGGTGAGATTTTTACAGAATCGACCGTCTGCACCCTTATTGCGTAACACGCTATCAATCACAATCTGAATCATTTTGAAGGATAATTCTAATCCATTGCTTCATATGTTCGATAAAATTGTCTGCTCAACAACGTAACGCAATGAATGTTGTTGAACTGTCAAAGTCAAAGACATGCCTACTCTAAGGTTGCCTGTCCACCGGTGCGGAGCGAGGCAGCGGAGCGGAAAAGCGGAGAAATATTAACCAATAGGATTGCACAAAATCTTCGCTCCTCTTCAGTGGAAAAGGAGTTACGAACTAGTTTACATTCATAGAAAACCGGGAAGCGGAGCGGGTAAACGGAGCGGGGAAGCGGAGAGGAGAAACGAGTGCAGGCGCGGGTTGTGTTGTGGCCGCAGTATGCCGCCATAGTCTGATCAGTGCGCACGTGACCGACGCAGTGAAGACAATGGACGTCAAACTTATCGAAAGTGTGAAAAAGTATCCGTGCATTTGGAACACATCTTCAGAATTTTACAAATACAACGAAACAAAAGATGCGGCGTGGGACCAAATAATCATTGAAACAAACATATCGGATGGTAAATATATATTATGTATCTTTATTCTATAAATACCCTCTATTACATATTGATATCTTTATACTATATATTTTTTTGATTTAACAAAATGATACCTTAATAATGTCCGCGGCTGGCCAAGCTATCCAAATCTGTCAAAGTACATACCTCATTCTAAAATGAACTGCACATCACTGACGATAGACTCTTTTCAAAATCATGCCATGGAACTTTCCCCTGATTATTGAAGTATGAACAATATAAGGTCCCATTAAAATGGACAAACTTTTAGCTAGATCCCACATCAACGAATATGATTTTCCTTCTGGAATCAGCTAAACACATCAATACTACAGAAAATCTCTTTTTGTAGTTGAAAAACGAGGACCCAGTTTTCGCCTTGACATATTACGTGCTTGCCATTAAGAGCACCTGTACAATTTTTAAATTGCCATAGCTCATCAAAATCTTTTGCGATTTCTTTCCAGTCGTTTTCTGTTGGTTCCGGCATAACAAGAGGTTGCAATACATTCCATAAAGCATCACGAACCTCATCAAAAATTCTTGATACACTTTTCGATCCAATTCTAAAATTCACTCCCATCGTCATAAATGACTGGCCGGTTTAGTGGAGTGCCTCAAGCGCCTAAAGTATAAAAATCTCGGAATCCAATTACTTTGAACAAATTATTATAAAACCTGTTGGATTGCATTATTGATAAGGTATATTAAAAAGTTTACCCATTAAAATTCGTTGCTTTTTATTTAAGGAGTTAATAAATAAATAATACATATGTATACATATAATCTGATGCATTACGAGCTTATGGGACTAGTTTTTTACAAAAATGTTTTATAAATATATTTCTGGGGTAATAAATATCAAAATTTCATAGTAAAAATCATTTATTTAATTATAAAAAAGTTTATAAAAATATATTTTTTTTTTACTTATGGTACCTACATAGTTGAAAATTAACCAAATATTTTTTTTTTCGTTTTCATCAGCTTCGTCTACTTCACTTATTTTTATAATAGGGGATGCATTCAAACAGCTATTACCATTGCACTGTGAACACGCTGCAGTACAATACAAGCCACTTTTTCGGCATCCGCAAGCATTTCCGCATCCCTTTTTACAATTACAAAATAACATTTTCAGTAAATTATCTGGAGCAGGAGGTTGTTTCATCATTATCGGTTCCAGTTTATTAGAAACGTACCCAATTTTCAATAGAAATATCATTACCCAACCACATTTGCACTTGTAGATACACTCTTTTTAAATGTTCAAATGCTGCATCAGATGTAGGTACTAGAGATGGTAATTGAACGCCAATATTTTTAGCGGTACCCTTCAAAAAAAGAACTAAATCTTAATCAGGGCGAGCGAAGCGAGCCCTGCTATATCCCACAACCTGAGCATTTTGTGGTACACTTTACGGAAAAACTATTACGCCTATTGATTTGTGCTTTAACGTAATAATTTGTATTTATATGTAGATGTGTTATCAGTAAAAAAATAATAATTTAAATTACGAAAAAAAATATTAAAAAAAACTGCCTTAAAGATTATTACCACGCAGAAAAACGACGCGAGCCCTCACATAGCTCTGCTTTTAGCTAGTGTATTTAAATCTTTGATTTTTTTGGGGCACTGTATAAAGATAAATTGCATGCTACACCAGCTTGAAAAATATTGTCAGGATCTTCATTAAAATTTTTAAATACTGCAGCAGCGTCATGTAAATCTTGTCATTTTTCAAAACTTGTAGCAAACTTCTTTTTACCTTTATTGAAAAAAGCGGATGTCGTATCACAACCAGTAAAAGCGTGTAAAAAGAGAATAATTATGTTCTTTGCATTTTGGTAATGATTTCTCTTGATGAAAAAAATTTCTGGGCAACTTTTCCTCAAGGTGGCTTCTGAAAATAAACACGGTCGTTTGGAGTTAGTGCATATTGCATGGGCATATACAAACTCAGTTTGTAAAAATTGAATCAATCCATCTTGCCGTTCAGTTGAAGCAGTTTTCAAAGTTGATATTCCTCTGCTAATTTTTATTATATCTCCTAAGTCTGCGTTTGATGCTGAACCAGATCCTACTTTATCGCAAATGATGCAATTAATTGAATCATTTTTTTCGTCTCGTCTTGGCTCTTCCATGTTTACTTGTAAACCTACAATAAAGAAATAAATAAATTCTGCAGGATATGTATTATGATTAAATATAATGTATTGTACAAATAAAAAAGAAAAAATTTTTTGTTTATACTAGAATTAGAAATTTTTGCAATCAATAAAAATTTATTGATTGCAAAAATTTCTAATTCTAATTATAAATAAGATGAATGCAACAATTTCGATTTTATATTGTTTATGTATTATATAGCAAAAGAGTAAAATACATTTAATAGTATATTTTCTATTATTTTGCCTAATTTTCTTTTGAATTTACAACAAAAATAACGAATATGATAATAAAAGTATTATGATACTTACGACACAGAGTTATAAAATCTTATTTCGCAATTATATCCAAAACCAAAAAATATTAATTATGAAATCAAAAAATATTCACTGCACAAAATACACAACAGTAACGGTACACGCATCCCTATATATTGTACAGAATAGACTGAAGTTCTAGACCTATCGAACACCTGGCGGTCCACCTCCCCTCCACTTTCTTCTACCTGCACCTTGCTTCTACGACCTTTTTTTGATGCCTGTCATTTGTAGAAGATGTTTCTTAATATCCATTTTCATTTTATTATGGATATTTTATGAAAATATGAAAATATATTTTCATTTAAAACGAAAAAATTAAAAATTCTGTAAAATTACTGAAAAAATAATAAATAATAAAAAGCAACAAAAAAAAATGGGTAAACATTTTAGTATTTTATGTATAAAATATAATTCAGAAGGTTTTACATTAATATATTCAAAGTAATTGGATTCCGAGGTCAAACTACCCGGGCACTCCACTAGTTGCTAAATACCTGAAAAATAAAAAAGCTATTTAATTGTACAGACACCAGCACATTAAGCTACTACAATCTGTCAAATTTCTTTAATAGATTTTCAACTTTATCGCTAAAGCTTAAGGTTCAAAGTTGATTGGGAAAATTTGACAGTTTCGAGTAGCTTGATGTGCTGACGTCTGTACTATGCCTATAACCTTCGCGTAAATGCATGCAATATTATTTTTTTCACAAATAGAGCGTCCTGTATGGAATACATTTTTGTTGATTGCTTCAGTTAAAACTGCCAAGTCGCGATGGAAACAACTGAGAGACAACCATCGAGATGCATTAAAAAGACAAAATGCAACAAGGAGTGGACAGGCTAGAAAACAACGAAAAGAATGGAAACATCAGAAATCCATGTCATTTTTATTGCCTTACATGTGTAACAGAGACCGGTCATCAAATTTTGCGCCCTTGGACGACTCAGTAAGCGAAACTTCAAATCCGCCAAATACCATTGATGAGAGTTCACGGGAATCATGCAATTTGTTGCCATTAAATTCAAATAATCTTCCTTCTGTCAATGTTTCTAATGATTCAACAGCACCTGGGCCTCTCCCATCCACATTCAAAAAAAGAAAGAACGATGAAACTCTAGATTTTTTTAAAAAGAATCAAGAACGCCACGAAGTTTTGGAACGAGAACGGATTGAAGTTAAAAACATGATGTCAGCCAGTGATAAGTACGATGAAATAGACTTATTTTTTTTTAATTTGGCTGCATCGACGAAAAAGCTGCCGTATTATTTACAACTTCAAATTAAAAAAGCCTGCTTCAATGCGGTAATGTCAGCTGAAGAGAGTAATCTTCCTCGCTCCGCTCCGCTGACTCGCTCCGCTCCGCTGCTTGGCTCCGCCCCGCTGCCTCGCTCCGCTTCGGTGGACAGGTAGCCTTAATGTCTTACGCAATTACCCCGCGCTGGTTCTGTGGTCAACACACTGACCTTTAATAAACATTTGTATAATACAGGTCAGTGGGTCAACATCATTGACGAACATCAATCAATCGAATCATTTTGACTTTTTAAAGTAATTGTCACGTACAAAGCTTAAGTATATGTCTTGTTATATAAGTATTCATTATGTGTTTTCACAATAATTACATAAAATTAGTTGTTACAATAATATTGAAAAAGAAAACAGCAATAATAAAAAAAAAAACTCCGAATTTACTCTGTGCATTATATTTTTAATACAGTGCTACCAACATAGATGTTTTATGGTTTTAATGGCGGCAAAGTGCCTGTGCTGCCAATTTAAAAAGTAATCTACCAATTTGGTAATATTTTGTGTGTTGTACTTTGCTTGCTTGGATCTTAGGATGGCTAAGGATGTGGATTCCATCGAGTCTGATAGATATAGTTAAGAGCGTTAACATACGGTTAAAAGATCGTGTAAGCCAATTAACGGCGTGGTACCACACTACTGCAAATAAAGTAATTTTGAATAGCGATCGGTTGTTTTATTGCTTAGTTTACTATACTCCCCGTTGGTCAAGTAGTTGCAAACACTTCTGCTGAACATGAAGTTTTTGGGTTCGATTCCCGGGTCAAAAGAAAAAAAAATCCTGAAAAAAATAAAATCCAAAAAAAAAAGAAAATCGAGATGGAAAAATCCAATAACATTAAAGTGTTATTGGATTTTTCCATCTGGATTTTCATAGCAACAACCCGAAGTTTGGATTGCCCGCTTGATGGTGATAATCAGCCTAAAATACTCCCACTGCTGGGACACAGGCCTCCTCTCTGTGAGAGGGAGTGGGCCGCAATCCACCATGCGGGCACAGTGCGGGTTGGTAGATGTCACATGTCTTCGAATTTTTGGTTCTAGTACATGCCGGTTTCCTCACGATGTTTTCCTTCACCGTTTTGTGAGCAGTGGTGATGAGTTTACACAAAGTAAAGCGCCTTTTTAGGTTCGAACCTACGACCTACAGCTCGTAAGTCGCGGCCGATACCACTGGGCCACCACTGCTCCCTATTTCATGGGACTTTAATATAACTGGAAAAAGGGTGTACTAATAGGTAGGTACAGCCGGTCGATTCTGTTAAAATCTCACCGTGAAAACTTAGGTGAAGTGAGTTTGCTTTTGCTAGGAATTGACACTATTGACAGCTCACTCCACGCTCACTTCGCCTAAGTTTTCACGGTGAGATTTTTACAGAATAACACCGTAGATAATGTTCTATGTCACGAAGTCCATTTGGCTATGAATGTTGTCAAGCGTGCACATGCACATTGTGATCAACAGAGACTCAACAATGGGTGAAGTAAAACGGTACACATTCGCAGAAATAGCCTCATGCGACGGCAGCAAGGGGCAGCCGCTGTGGGAGCGCGCTTGTCGGGATACGTCACTACTACAATCAAAGCCGAACGGACTTCGTGAAATAGAATATCTGTACACCAGCTCTGTCTAACCTTACGGGGAATACAGGCGTGGTGTTATGATATTTACTACATATCCATCTGCCTAACCTTTTCCCAACTATGTTGGGGTGGGCTTCCAGTCTAACGGGATGCAGCTGAATACCAGTATTTTACATGGAGCGACTGCCTATCTGACCTCGCGCTGCTTCTCGCCCCAAATCTTCGTCGGCAATCGAACCGAACTTCGGTCGCGTATAATATGTCCTCTACAGAATAATACGTTGCCGCTGAACTTACGCCCGACCGAAGTTCGGCAGTACGCTATTAACGCAACGTAATTTCGGCATAATGTGGCGTCAGTAATTCAAATAGCATTGCAGGCGTAATCATGCCGAACTTCGGTCGCGTACCTTCGGCATAGTGTGTTTAGACACTTAAACAACTGAGAATGGTCATTTGTTCCAACCCACTGCTGCTTCTGCCGGTCGATTCTGTAAAAATCTCACCGTGAAAACTTAGGTGATGTGAGTTTGCTTTTGCTAGGAATTGACACTATTGACAGCTCACTCCACGCTCACTTCACCTAAGTTTTCACGGTGAGATGGTTACAGATTCGCACTGCAGGACAACGCTAGACCACACACTGCACAACAGACAGTCGAAAATTAGAGGAGCTGCTATTGGAATGTCTCCGACACCCACCATTCTCCATGCTCTCATAAAGTGACGCGCGCTTTACTTGTGGTAACCAAGTATGCAAACACGCTGACAATGTGTGTAAGCGCAGGAGCTCTCGGTACCGTCCGAGACAATGGCGAAGTCGGAAGTGTGTGCAAGGCCGGATTAACCATCTCAGGGCCCCTAGGCACAGCTCGTTTCGGGCCCCCCCTTTTTCATACCACAACAACGCAATTTGGCTTTTACCTTATGATGTGAAAAAAAGTTTCACTTTTAGGCGTGGTTTCATAAAACCACACAATCCCCTTTTTTTTCATTTTTTAATCGGGAGTGCTGGGCCCCTTGTCATAGTGGGCCCCTAGGCACTGGTCTAAAGTGCCTTATGGATAATTCGGCACTGAGTGTGTGTATGTGTTATGTGCTAACGTTACTCGTCTTCATGCACACATTCACAGAGTGTTTGTACACTTGTTACATGGGCGTAGCCAGCCTTGGGCTGAGGGTGGGGCAGCAGTCAACCTATCCCCCCTCACCTCTCCCCCGGTTAGTTATTTGTATCTCGAGCCGTTTGGGCTCTGCGCCTATGCCAATTTGTTAATCTGTAAATTTAGAGGTTTATATTTTCAGGTACAGAAAATAAACAATTACACACAGGACAGATATTATAGTTTTATTTATGAATAGTCGGTGTTTATAAATTTAAGTTTTAACTAACTTTATAAGTAATATTACTTCAAGAGAAGCCGGCGTGGGTTCTGGCAGAATCTATTTAGCACTTCTTCTACAAATGTGTTTTTTGATTCGGCGATCCTCGTTCTGTGCACACTTAGCATACACAGGCCGCTTAGACGATTTTCGCTCATGGTTGAGCGAAGCCACGTTTTGACCCGCCGTAATGTGCTGAATGATCGCTCTATTGTACAGGTCGTACATGCCTGGACAAGAAAAATAGCGAGCACAGTTTTTACGCTGGGATAAAATTGCATTTCCGAAATTTTGATCAGATCCGCCACTTCCATTTCCTTCAATGCATTAATTTCCGTATTTTTTTCTTGTCAGAGCCAGGGTGGGGCAAGCGCCCCAGCTTGCCCCAGTGTGGCTACGCCCATGTTGTTACCCACAAGTAAACTGTGCGTCGCTTCGTGAGATAAAAAAAAATACTGTAACGCTTAGAAGTAGGTAATTGGCGTAAGGGTCCAGGTTCTCGACCACGAGGTAAACGACGTTGGCTGGTTCGAATCTAGCTAGTGACAGCGTGAGTAATAATAGTGATAAGTCCCCTGGTGCGTACTCAAACACACACAAACTATTTCATCATAATCGGTCCAGCCTTTCAGGAGGAGTTCAGTGACAAACACCCTACAGAGAATTATATATTTAAAGATGTATAAATAAATAAATTACTTATAAGTACTTACAGACGCCAGCACATCAAGCTACTACAATCTGTCAAATTTCTCTAATAGATTATCAACTTTATTTAGGTTCAAAGTTGATTGGGAAAATTTTACAGTTTATGTGCTGGCGTCTGTACATTTACAAAAATCTGCTCAATAAAATTTATAATAAGGGGCTCTTTATTTATTACGTAAGACAATTTTGAACTGGATTAAGAGTTGGATGAACCCCCTTCTTCACCCCTTTTCAATCTTACGTAAGATCAGTAATCTCTACCAAAATTGCAAAGAAAAAGTAGCAAAAAAATTAAAAGTTAATTTTTGCTTACTCTAGGCATATAAAAAAGCAGGCGAGTTGGGACTAGGGATCAGTATGGACGAAGCCCTTTTGTGATCCTATGTAAGAACAATAACACAATAAAACCCCCCACCCATCTCCACGTAAGAAAAAATAAGACTTGTTTGTACCCCTCCTCCCTTCTCAAATCGTCTTACGTAATAAATGAACAGCCCATATGTAGGTATTTTTTACGTACATGCAGTAAGCAGTAGGTATATCTGTAATATCATAACCTATCAAATTCTTCTGTATTTACAGCATAATAAAATCACTCATAAGGTTAAGATTAAGAAATCAGTAATTTATACCTGATCAAGAACAGTTACCTACAGTATGTAGTGCGTGTGCCTCTACCACACTCACCGATTTCAGCAACTGTATATAATTTAGCTTTTCAGTAAGCCTTCGTCCGCTGCGAGGACAGCGCGCGTCGCGTGCCTTGAAAACTTCGAACAATTTAATGTTTACGTAAAATAGTTTTTGTGGAAATAACGTGACTTTAATACATATTACAGCTCGCTGTAATTATTATAAAAGGTATGTATTTAGAAATATTTTTCTTTCCCACGTCAACGTTCATCATCTGCCTAGCATTTTCTCAACTATGTTGGGGTCGGCTTCCAGTCTAACCGGATGCAGCTGAATACCAGTATTTTACATGGAGTGGCTGCCTATCTGACCTCCACAACCCAGTTACTGGGTAATACGATACCCCATGGTTGTCACTGGTTGTCAGACTTTCGGGCTTCTGACTCTTTTTCTCTAAATAGGTACATATTTAGAATTCTCTAAATACATATTTGTTACGGCCGCGAATCATATATTAATCAACGTACAACTTAATACTGACCAGCAAATTGCAAAAAAACGTAAGAAAATTTGAATTTCGCGGGCTGCCTTAGCGCTTCCCCGTTAAGAAGTTTAGTTTGTTCTTGGGATAAATTCATCCTGACTACGAACCCCGGATGTGCGACATCTACCAACCCGCACTGGGCCCGCGTGGTGGATTACCTACAGCCCACAGTTCCCTCTCACAGAGAGGAGGCCTGTGTGCCAGCAGTGGAAATTATAGGCTGATTATAGGGACCCCGGAACCCCCCCGGAATTTGGCCGGTTTTTTTTTTAAATTTTATTTGAAATGAGTTTGCTCTTGACTCTTCTAGGTCAGAGGTGACAGAGACAAAGTCTACGATGGAGTGAGCTCACCCAGAAGAAGCCTGTTCACTCTTACTTTGAAGAGATTCGGTTTCTTTACTGAAGTGTACAGTTTAGATAAAATATATTACTAGAACGCTCTGTAATAGCACAGCAAGTCTACGTTTTTTTATCTAGATTTAGTTTTGCGTCGATGAGCGCGAAAATAATATTGTAAAAGAATGTAGATAATATTCCATATTATTTTAATACTTCATTGAATTGAGGTGATATTTAGCTAAAGGTTAAAATAATGATAGCCAAGTGTAAAGCGGTGCCTAAAGGATTGTTGAGTGAAAAATTGGGTTTTTCCTTTAGAAAATTCTTAGCAACGGCTCCGGAGTCTGGATTTATGCTCGGGTAATGGATAGATATAGTTTATGGTTAAAGGCTCCTTCAAACAGGGGCGTCACGCGATAAAATCGAGCGCGACTCAAAGACGCCGCAAATCGCGCAACGAGCGGTGCCTTTGAAATATAATATTATTAAGTAGGTATCTTTAAAATAGGTTCATCATCATCATCATCATCAGCCTATAGCAGTCCACTGCTGTACATAGGCCTCCCCTAATGAGCGCCATAGCGCCCTGTCTTCAGCTTGACGCATCCAGCATCTGCCTGCAGTCTTTCGCAGAAGGTATTATAAAATAAAATAGGTTATTTATAGGTAAATGGTCCATATAAATCCAAAAATTGTCGTTATTAAAAAATCATTTGTAGCAATAAGACCGCCCATTGTGTAATAGTACATTACGATATTAGTGCGTAAAGATGGTTATAACATGCGAGGCGGAATTTCAGCCCGAGCCGAAGGCGAGGGCGTAATTGAGCCGAGCATGTTATAACCATACGCACGTATATCGTACGACGTTTTTTAACACATTTGCGAGGAAACAGAAAAAAAACATTTTATATTTTGTTCATTTTTAATTATTGAAACAGTTAGTGAAATTACAATTGTTAAAATGATACGTAGTTGTAGTTGGTTTTTTAATTATGTTTTTATTATTATTATTACTATTCATAATGTCATTGTTTTGTGTTAGGGTAAATGTTGGAGACGACGAAACTTCTTGAAAGGCGGAAGAAGAGCATTGTAATTCGTCATTAGTTTGTAAATAAAAAAGTATCATCAGTAGAAGAGGGGCGCGGCTCAGGGCAAAACTACTTCGTTTGTGGCTCCAAATTTATTGTCTGAGTTATTTTGGCACTTATATTTGCTTTGTTTTGGATGGAATCTTTAAATTACCGAATAAACTGTTTTTTTTAATGTTAAATAAACTCAATCTGTGAATGCACACTGTTGCTTTCCCGCCATTTTAACAGCGCGCTAGCGCTGCCTATTGACTGGCGCCGCGCGGCGATTAGTTCGAAATTTGAATAGCAACAGCGCGCTGCTCACTAGCTGGAGTCACAGCTGGAGTCGTGCGGCGGCGATCAGTTCCAAATTTGAAATGGCAAATAATGCTGTTATGGAATTTGTATGGACTATAACTTAACTATTTGCTTTGGTAACACACGCGTTTTTTATGACCCTCTTTACATATTTAAAACCGGTGGAATTACATCAGCTTTACGAGCAAGGGTGTTAAAAAAAAATTTATAGTTTGTTTTAGAAGATCCTATCTTTATTTTGATCTTTGACAGTCGTTACGGGTCGTCAGAAGCCCGAAAGTCTGACAACCAGTCTTACCAAGGGGTATCCTATTACCCAGTAACTGGGTTGTGGAGGTCAGATAGGGAATTGATTCTAGTCGCCCATTCCAAAAGGTAGTTTTCGTATGGAGAAAAATGGGCAAGAAACTCCACCGTTAGTCTTTTAAAATTTTTTGCATACATTAATCATATAATAATAATACGTGAAGACGATGCACCTAAAATATTTCTATACCACAATAGGTAAAAGAACTAAAAATGAAACCATGACATTTAAATTAATTATCTGTTAGATACGTGGTGTTCACATATTTACAAACATATTATGGTAAACGTAAACGATTTTCATTTAAATAAAAATAAAAAAATACAAAATTACTTCTGTTCGAAAACAACGTAAATAAACGCAATGAATGTTGTCGAACTGTTAAAACGAAAGCCATTGCTACTGATAGTGTGTTACGCAATTACCCCGCTGCACTCTAATTGCGTAACACATTATCAATCTCAATTTGAATAATTTTTGAAGGATATTAGGTACTAAATTACTAATCCATTGTTCCTTATGTTCGAAAAAAGTGTCTGCTGAATAACCTAAATAGATAGATAGATAGATAAATCGTTTATTCAGTGCAACAAAAGACACAAATACAGGTATTAAAATAATTCAAAAAGTTGAAAAAAAAATTAAAAATAACAATTATTAAAAAGATAAATTGACCCATTCGATCACTACTGGGCGGTGTGTGTCTTATCACGGTAATAATATCATAGTCTTATGGTTGCACCAAATGGGAGTCCAGCTCAGCATATGCCAGGTACAATACCTGACGCTGGTATTCTGCTGCATCCCGTTAGTGACACACGGATGCCGAGAAGACACATTTGAGTTTCAACAAAATGGTACCCACATAGTGCGGAGCGTATATTATAAAGGTGGTAAATACCCACAGTTGACTTGCTTTTAAAAACCGACGGAAAGAAAGATTTTGAAATTTTTATTCATTATTTGTGTAGTGTCTACTGGATTACTTGATTATCATAATGTAGTTAATAATATGTTATGTAATGATTAATGAATGACTAGTTTAGGTTTTTAAGTGTGTATGTGTACGAGTTTACATGTTGGTGTATAAATGACGCAATGAATGTTGTTGAACTGTCAAAATTAAAGCCATTGCTACTGAAGGTGTGTTACGCAATTACCCCGCTGGTATAATATTCTTGGTAAAAACGGATAGAACTGTAAAACTATACGGTCAGACAGGTAATCACTATCACTACATAGTATAAAACAAAGTCGCTTTCTCTGTCCCTATGTCCCTTTGTATGCTTAAATCTTTGAAACTACGCAACGGATTTTGATGCGGTTTTTTTTAATAGATAGAGTGATTCAAGAGGAAGGTTTATATGTATAATAATAATAATGTTTCCGTGCGAAGCCGGGGCGGGTCGCTAGTAGGCTATAATTTACAGTCGCCCCTTGGGAACCCGGCCCCGGCTAATATTTAATTCAATTGTATATTCCCGCTATTACGGGTCACTCAACTCGGTTTAAAATTAACGTCACGCTTCACTTGAATGTAGAAATGAAAATGAAATGTTTATTTATAATAATAATAAATTCATTTATTTCAGGTTAATAATAACCATTGCCACACGACATAAATTAATAGAAAACATAAATAAATTAAATAATATCAGATAAAAACCAAATTAGAGCAAATCAAATAAAATTATATCAATATTATTTTACGCAGCGTACGCAACGAAAGCTCTCAAAAGGAATATTTTTTTCCTGTTTTTGCATCATTTTTCATTGATGCTCCGCTCCTATTGGTCGTAGCGTGATGTTATATAGCAGGGGTGGCCAACTTGGTTAGACCCAAGATCTACTGTTCACTGACGACACCCTGGGCGATCTACCAATTACATACTTCTTGAAATCTTAAATGAAACAGCATAGTTCAGTACACAATTATGTAGTATTTTTTGTTTTAATAAGAAGGAAAATATAACTCGTAAGTTCTACTCGTAACTCCGCTAGTCTGTCGTCAACTGACTGACGGATTGACAAGACAACCGCCCGCGTCCTACTCCCGCGTCCCATACGCTTCCCGCTTATTGTTATCGCGCACCGAAAACAAAAGAGAGCTAAACTGCATAGAAGAGAAGATAATAACGTGACGGAACGGCGATTGAAAAATGATACAAGATGATGCGTGGAGCAGTTAGTGATTAGGTACGTCGCGCAGTCTGTTCTACGCATTCATAGTTTTTTCCTTGCTACGATCGACTGAACTAATAGTCGCGATCGACCAGTCGATCGCGATCGACCGGTTCCTCAACCTTCCTCGATAAATGGAATATTATAGGAGGCCTGTGTACCACAGCAGTGCGAAAATTATATCCTGATTATGTGTCACCCATTGTTTGATGTATTGCGACAGTGTGGTTGTCAAAAATGTCAATGTCATTTTATAATCAAACAGAAAACTACAGAACTTTCAATTCTTTTCCCGGGGGTTCAAACAGCAATACTAAGTATTACTGATCGTAGCTATATAATTGAAACGCGCTGGTTAAAGTAGCCACAGTTTATTTTTCAACCTAAATGACAAAAAGTGAAAAAGACAAGGAAAAAACCAAGAAGCACCCGTCAAACCTGACAGTACTTAAAGCTAGAATTTAGAATACAATGTTCCGAAAAGGTGTTATGATCAACGAGTTCGATTCGTAACATACTCCACATTTTTTTAAAGTCTAGCCTAGAGCTCCTGGGGCACTAACTTCTTAAGGGGTCTCCTGAGAAGGCCAGCCCCTGTTCGTATGTCCGCCACTCTTGCTACTCCGTCTGGGCCTGTGTATATCTTAATCACTCTACCTCTCGGCCAAGATCCCCTGGGTAATTGTCCATCTGCCACAATAACCAAGTCGCCTTCTTTTATATTTGGGAATGATCCACCGCCGCGCCGGGGCACCAAAGTCGGAAGATATTCGCGCACCCATCGAGACCAGAAATGATCTGTGAGCCTTACGGCTCTGCGCCAACCGTCTCGTCCGATGATATCCCGATCCGTCAACGTAGCTGGGATAGGTCTCCCTGAGGACGATCCCAGTATAAAATGCATTGGTGTCAAGGCTTCCTCACAGTCTGGATCAACTGGAACGTGTGTCAGTGGACGCGTATTCACTAAATTCTCTGACTCTAGTAGAAAGGTCTGTAGAACTTCATCTGAGGGGGAGCGTTGTCTTAAGGTGGTCTTGAGTGCTGTTTTGACTGATCTTACCATTCGCTCCCACGCTCCACCCATAAATGGGGCCGAAGGGGGAATAAATCGCCATGAGACCTTCTCGTCTGCTGCAAAACGGTTAATTTCCACTCCGTACAGCTCTCTTAGCATCCGGTTGGCACCCACAAAGGCTGTTCCGTTATCGGACCATATTTCACTCGGCGTTCCACGGCGCGCAATGAAACGGCGCAAACTCATGATGGCCGCGTCGGTTGACAAACTATGTACAACTTCTAGATGGACTGCTCGTATAACAAGGCAGGTATACAATGCTACATAGCGTTTCTCTTTCCTTCGCCCAACTGTGACCTGAACTGGGCCGAAGTAGTCCAAGCCAACGAAAGTGAACGGTCTACGATGATGGGCTAGACGGGCTGGTGGGAGGTCTCCAGTAGACGGTGTGAATGGTTGAGCGCGCTTCAGCCGACACAGTTGACAATCATGGGCGACTTTTCGAACCGCGCTTCGCAAATTGATGATCCAATAGGTTTGTCGCATTTCGTTAACTACTGTCTCGGAATTAGCGTGGGCGGACTTCACGTGATAATGGGCAATCAAAAGCTGGACAGCAGGGTGTTTGGAATCTAAAATTATAGGACTTTTCACCCCGTCACCAATATCTTGCATTCGGTTGATTCTTCCGCCCAATCTCAGTAAATTCTCATTATCTATGTAGGGGGCCAGATTGAATAATCGGCTTTTCCGGTGTAATGACCTTTTCTCAGAGAGGTAGATGATTTCATCTGGGAAGGAGTCGAGTTGACTTTTCTTCAGAATATGTGATTCAGCCACGCGTAGATCTTCGGCGGTTATTTCTTTTGAACTATCTTTGTTCTTCAATAGGTGCAAAAATTTATGGGCTCTTGCCGTAGCTCTCAATAGCCTTCCCCATGAGCTCAGTCTTTCTGGGTCAACAGTCAATGGTGTCGGAAAATGATGTGAGGAGATGAGATGACAATGATTCTGAGCGGATGGTTTTATTTCCAAACTACTGGCCGTATTTAAGTATGGTGATGATGGCCATTGTTGTTGGGTGTTTCTCAAATTTCGTGCATATTACATGTCCAGATCAAAAAAAAAAATTAATTAAATACATATCTCTATTCCTTGTATAGGAAACCAAACAAAATAAAGTTGTGCTTACATGCATGGAACGTTTACTGATCAAAATAATAAAATTATTGAATTATAAATGAAAACCTTCACTAATTGTCATTTCCTTCGGTGTCCATTTACCAATTTCCTAAATAAATTTGCTTTTTACCAAAATATCCATACTGAAAATAAACAAAGTAACTATCATTATAAAACTACATTAAAAAATACAACGTTTTCACCTAAAATAAATAGCAATAACTCAATAATATAATAAAAAAATATTTTTAAATATTTGTCATATATTTTTTCTGATTACCATCGGTCTGAATGTGAATTTATGTTATAGTGTGCGTATAACCTTATGTGCGGCGCTACCGTCACCTACTCCCCCGCGCACGTCTCAGGCAGCCAGCAAAAGTCATAGGGGGTACACACTTGTTCTTAATAAAAAAATATTTACGTGTAAAGTTTCACGACAGGTGAATATTTTGGAAACGTTCTCTTTCTTATCGCCCGTATAATGTGTTGTTGAGTAAATATTTATGATTTTGTAAATTTTATTACCAATTATTAATTTAAATAGTTACGTATGTAACATACATGTAATTCATTATGTTGATATTATTTAAGAAAAAAATTATAAAGTTCTCAAACCTCATTACCTTCATCCTCACTGCCTTCGTTTACCGTCGTTTTTTTTTGAGCGATAGTAATGAGGTCAAAACGATGGCAATTAGAATCTTCAACAAGAAAATTCATTAATATTTTTTATTTCGCAAATATTTTAAATTAGTTATATCTGTCAAGTATATTGGCGCGGGTTCTATTCCTGCCCGTGAATTTGTTTATTTTTTCTTATTAAAACAAGCCTGTGATTGTATATTTTAGATTGTTATACCTATCCTTTCAATGAGCGACTCAATATCATTACCCTCTCTAACACTCTCATTACCGTCGCACCCCGAAATTTAAATGCATAATACTGATTTCTTTATTATCTATAGAAAGAAGGTCAAATCTACAAAATGTTGAAAGATTGTCTACATATTAATGATATTAGAAAAAAAAAACAATGTTATTTGACAATAATTTGAAATTTAAAAATATCATGGAATATGCACCAAATACGCGAAATACCCTGTTCTGATTGGAGTAGAAATTTTGGACCTGTAATCCAGCGAGATTCTTGATTGAATACTTCGCGTTTATGGCGCGTCGCATCGTCTGCCACATTTTCCGCGGTCGGAATCCATCTCCATTCCTTTACATCTGTGGTTTCGAGAATCTCGCCGATTCGATGTGCTACGAATGGTTTGAATGATCGCGCATCACTACGCAACCAACTCAAGACGTTAAGTGAATCACACCAAAATATACGCTTACTTGGTTTATGCTGATGTGAGTCGTGAATGAATGATGCAAACCGAGCAGCCACTAAAGCCGCCTGCAACTCGAGGCGTGGGATGGAGGCGGGTTTCAATGGTGTGACTCTACTTTTGCTACCGATGAGAGCGAGCTTCACTGTTCCGTCGGCATAGATATATCGCCAGTATGCCACTGCAGCGTATGCCAACTCACTGGCATCGCAAAACAGATGAAGTTCGCGGTGAATGATATTGCATGATCTTAGACCGTAATATCGCGGCAGGTACAACTGAGAAGCAAGTTGTACATCGCGGAGCCATTCATTCCAAAGTTTTTGGTCTCCTTGATCGAGTTCATGGTCCCATGATAAACCTTTTCGCCAAATTGATTGGAACATGACGCGTCCTCTAGAAACGAGTGGGCCTAAAATACCCAAAGGGTCATAAATTCGCATTAAGTGGGACAACGCGTCACGTTTACTTAGCTGAGCTGGCGGTTTAGAATCTGAGTTGAGACTGAAACCTATGACGTCGTTCCTAGGTTGCCAGTTCAGACCGAGCACCCTAGAAACGTTGTCATCGTTACCTAACATTACATCGTTAAATTTCTGAGATATCGATTCAGTTACTAATAAAGAGAGAGCTCTTGGGTCGTTCGAGACCCAGTCGCGCATCTCAAAACCCGCCTGGCGGTTGAGAATTACGATGTCTCGGGCCAGTCGCGCAGCTTGGTCTACACTCTCTAGCGAGCCAATATAGTCATCCATGTACACATCGTGTATGGTTGCACGCGCAGCATCGGGGTACTGAAGTTTGTTTTCCGTCGCGTTAAGGTTCTTTACATATAGAGCGGTACACGGGCTCGAACACGCGCCAAACATCATGGATGACATACGATATAGCTTTATTTTGTCCGCGGGGTCATTACGCCACAGAAAGCGCTGCGCATCGCGATCTGCTGAACGGATTCGAACCTGTGGGAACATTTCGCGTATGTCCGCTGTAAGTGCTATAGCGTTTTCCCTAAATCTCATCAAGATCGCAAGTAATGGCTGTAATAGGTCAGGACCTGGCAAGAGGAGAGAATTAAGACTTATACCTTTAAACTTCGCGGCTGCGTCGTGTACGACTCTCAACTTACCAGGTTTATGGGCATGAGTAACACCAAAATGTGGGAGATACCATGTGATACCAATTGGAGCGGCCGTGCATTCTTCAGCGTATTTCTTATCTAACATTGCTTTAATATTATTTCTATACATATTGGCATATTGTACATCTGACTGCATTTTCTTTTCGAGAGATAAGAATCTAGAAAGGGCTAATTTAAAATTGTTCGGTACATCTTTAACATCGGGCCGCCAGAGAAGTCCGGCTTCAAAATGACCATCGGATAGTCTATGTACAGTTTCGCGTAAAATTTTTAATGCATGTGTATCGGAATTGCCGCGGTGGTCTTTCTTTATTATGCCAATAGAGTCTAATTTGTAGTAGTCTTTGATTGCGGTTTCAATAGAAAAATGATCGTCTTGAGTTTCTGATATCTTGGCATGATGAAGAAAGTCAACTTTCGATGTTCTACTTGACACGAAGCCATATAAAACCCAACCAAGAGCAGTGTGAACTGCAACTGGTTGGTGATCTTTTCCGGCGCGAATGGAATCTGCTATGGTCAACTTCCAATTATCTACGCCAATGATTATCATAGGTTGTACTTCTTCACAACACAAAACGTCTCCTAAATCGGATAAATACGAATATTTACAAATATCTTCCCTATTTACAGAAGCTCGATAATTTATACCTAAATTCTTGACCGAGCGTGCACTATGTATATGGTAAGAGTCGGTACAGTCACGCCCTTTAATTATAAAATCAACGTACTGAATATCGCAATTGCGTGACAAGCCTCCTACACAATCTATACGTACTCGTTTACTCGGTCCTTCAATACCTACACGCTTTGTAATTTCAGAGTCTATGAATGTGGTTGTACAGCCATCATCTAAAAGTGCGTGAGTGTCCACAGTACCCTGGGGGCCAGTTACTTGAACTGAGACAACTTTGAGAAGTGGTCGAGATTTAGGTCTACTTACGCTTGACGAAGGAGGAATAGCGGTAGCATGAGCCGATACTTCGACATCGCAGTCGTCTGGTTCAGGTTTCTCGACTTTGACATCAATAGATGGCTTCGGCGCTATCTCCAGCTCAGAGTCCGAGGTGTCCTCTAAATCGGCGTGAGCTAGCACGTTCTGATCATTATCTAAGTTATGCAGTAGGCTATGATGTTTGTAGGTACAGCCCCCAACGCTGCATGGAGATTTTACTTTGCAAAGATTAAACCTATGTGACCTATTTTCCAAACATCTATGACAAACTTTATTTTTTTTTATAAATTGCCATCTTTCATTCACTGACAATGCCAAAAATTTGTCACATTTGTTTACATTATGCAACTTCGAGCAAAAAATACATTTATTTACAGTTTTATTTACAGCAGAATTTGGAGATTTCTCGTCGGGTAGGCTTTGATCTGTATGCATGCCCCTCTCGGTAGGTAACTGAACTGAAGCCGTCGAGGAATGGAAATCCTGAATTCCAAACTTTATTTGGAGCTCAACCTCACGAGATAGGAAGTCAGAAAGCATTTCCAATTTGCTCATGCGTTCGCCAGTATGACTATCCGCGAACTCGTACCACTTTCCGCGAATGATTGGGGATAATTTGGTCATTAATGAATTGAAAATTTCGGGAGAATGTAGATAGTCGAACTGGTCCAATAGTCTCATTATGCCAATGCAGTTTTTGACACGGCAAGTAAAATTAACTAAATCTTTACCTTCTGCTCCAACTTTAGGTAAAGCTCGCACAGCGTTGATCTCCTGCATCACAATTTTTTCGGGACGACCAAAACGCATCTCGAGGGCGTCTATAACTTCCATAGGGTCATTTGCTGACACCAGTAGGATGTAAACAGCTTCACGAGCGGCGCCACGTAAGGATGAACTAATGCGGACTAAGTTTTCTACTGTAGTGAATGAAGACTGTGTATCTATAAAAATGCGCTTGAAGCAAAGCCAATCCGTGGCAGATTTTCCATCAAATACTGGCAGTTTGATGTCCGACTTCTTGGGCTTGTTAGTTATTGCTTCCAAAATGCCGATAAGATCGTTATGTCCGCAGTTGACGGTAGCTCCGTCAGGTGGCTGGAAATTATTAGGTATTTTAGTTGGAGAAACGTCAGTTGTATTCTGATTAGGCGCGTAGGTCTGACCGTGCGTGGCATTCAATATAGCGGGGTGTACGTATCGACCTGGGCCTGAACCAGAAGGAACGTCGAGCGTTTCGTTGTATGCCTTTGTGTAAGATTGATGGCGTGCTGTATTCTTTGCGGCGGAAGGTACTTTACCTCCCGTCGTGGTTTTTGGGATGATGTTTGGTTGTACATCGTTGAGCCAACGACTGATGTTGTCTGTTCGCGCACTAGCGTGGTCGTTCCTATGATCGTTGTCTCTTACACTGTCTCTACTTACGCTATCTCTTACGCTTTTTGCGTCGATAGCGGCAAGTTCAGCCTGAAGATGTAGATTAGCCGCTTTACGTTCGAGTTCGGCTTGTTGAGCTGCCATATGGGCTTGTTGTTTGTGTTGTCGGGCTGTGATGTCACAAAGCTGACGTGCATGTAGTGCTTCAGCGGCGAGTTTTCTCGCTTTTATGGTATTCGAGGATCGTGTAGACCCTATCGATCGTGTAGTGACCGAGGTATGTGTGTCATGTGGATGTTGTGGAGGGGAGTCACGGCTACCTGAAGGCGCACTGCTGTCGTCATGGACATGCGGTGCTTGGTGGGCCTCTAATAGGTATGGGAAATATACAGACTTTGAGTTGGGTTCATCAGCTGTCGGGGGCGCACTGCTAATAATATTGACGGGCGGCGCTTGGTGGGCCTCCGACGGGTGGGCTGTGCATCCATTGTCATTTCCGCTCGGGCCGGCGACTCTGTTTGACACTCCTGGTGGTGGTTCACTATTTCGATTTTTAGATCGTGTATTATAAACAGTGATCGGAGTAGGTAGATTGAACTGGGGTCATTGATCCGAAACGTATATATTACTATGGACATTCCTCCGGAATTGGTGGTAGTCAGAATTTCATTAGTTAGCCGAAATGTATATCTATCTATAAAAGATCTAGCCATAAAACGCTAAAAATAATAAAATAAATATTAAAGCTTCGATCGGAATTCGATTGTTTTTATTATTCAACAGATAAATAATGAATTAATTTAGTTTTGATACTTTCCTTTAAATTTTGAATTGAGTAGTAATAATATCACTACCAACATTAACAATATTTAATTGAATCCGGAAATACCGGAATTACTTTCCGGAAAAATGGCTTATCCATGTTATTCTTTCTGTGTGCATTTGTGATACAAGTACCAAAAATCAATGTACCTAGTCCGATCACTGATTATAAACCATGGCTCCTTTTCACGTGGGAGAAGGACCAAAATATTACTGATCGTAGCTATATAATTGAAACGCGCTGGTTAAAGTAGCCACAGTTTATTTTTCAACCTAAATGACAAAAAGTGAAAAAGACAAGGAAAAAACCAAGAAGCACCCGTCAAACCTGACAGTACTTAAAGCTAGAATTTAGAATACAATGTTCCGAAAAGGTGTTATGATCAACGAGTTCGATTCGTAACACTAAGTATGCCTGTGTCCCCAGCAGTGGGCAAATTAGAGGCTGATTATTCTTGTGCTATTGTATGGAAAAACCCAACACTTTGACCTGCGATTAAAATAGTACCTACATGAACAAAACAACAAAATTATTATTAAAGCACCGTCTGTCCTAGTTTCCTAATGATATGTTTGGATATCTAATGCCATTACAATAAAGCTCACTATCTAGGTTAAACTCACTTGATATAGCTATTATTAGTGAATTACCGTATGTTTATTTAGGTTATATTTACTGAAAAGGGTGTAGGGTGGGGTGTATTCAATGAAATCATACAGTGTGGCAAGGACTTTGGCGCGTAAACTGAAACCATGTGGTGGCATTAGCATTACCATTTTGCAAAAGGCCACTTTTGCAAAATCATAAAAGGTTAACATTATGATATCGTAATTTATTTTATTTGTATACATTGAAATTTTATTTAGAGGCATTTTATTTAGAGAAAATTTATTCTGTGGCAGTAGCATTTGTGATATTTTTATTTTAATTTTATGTAAATATGGGTCTTGCCTGAATTAAATGAATTTTTAATTTTTTTAATTTAATTATGAATTATAATATGACGAAGACAGTCCGTGTTTTTCTTTTTTTCGCTGCACTATCGTAGGTTTAATCAAAGAGATTGAGATTGGATTTGGATTGGATTGATTGGTATTTTAGCCAGACAAAAAAAAATAACTGAGAAATCCTTCACCAATGGGATTTGATATGATACTTATTTTAACTGTCCAATAAAATTCATAATGTTTTCCTTCAGGCGCGACGCGGGACGCGAATCTCGCGCGACACAAAGGCACCGCTCGTTGCGCGACTTGCGGTGCCTTTGTGTCGCGCGCGATTTTATCGCGTGTCGCGCCTGTTTGAAGGAGCCTTTACAGATCTGCGACACCGTGCCGCGAGCGGTCGCCGTCGCGGGTCGGCGACGGTCCCCGACAGTCGCGGTTCCTTTTTATGTATGTTCACCGATTTTTTTAATCATATTTATACATATAACGTTTTCAGAAAAAATGGGCAAGACTACGACCAGAACTTCAAAAGTCGCTGCGTGGATATTGTGGATCGTCAACTTTATTGTTATGGTAAGTTTAACATTTCACTGTATTAAAACAACCGACTTCCAAAAAAGATAATACAAAGTGAAAAATAACTTTAATTTCGGAAGTCGGTGTCGTTGGGTTCGCATTTTCGTTGTTTGACACCGACTTTCGAAATTAAAGTTATTTTTCACTTTGTAGTCTGTTTTGGAAGTCAGTTTTTTTTTGTAAAAAGGTTTTTATTTTTCACTTATAAGTTGTACTTCCCCCATATAAATTCGTATAACACTACTTGCTATGTAATATCAGTGACAGGAAGTCGTTACAACATCATCAATATAAACTTATTGGCAAAAATACGTATTATTGAAGCTAACTCAATAACTACCCAAGTAAAGTTATGTGAAGTTGTGTGAGTTGTGTGTGTTATGTGTGTTATGTGTGTGTGTGTTGTGTGTGTGTGTTGTTGTGTGTTGTGTTATGTTGTGTTATGTTATGTTATGTTGTGTTGTGTAAATTTATGTGGGGCCACCCCTGAAGCATATACCCTACCCATTAAAAAATAATTTTCTAAATGATATCACGTAAACATTTATAAAAAAAAAAAAATACGTACAGTCGAATTGAGAACCTCTTTCTTTTTGAAGTCGGTTGAAAAATACAAGCTTCCGCCTGCGGCTTTACAAGGGTGGTGTGTCGATAAAAACTATCCTGTGTCCTTCCCCAGGATGCAATCTATCTCTCTGACAAATTTTATCGAAATCCGTTCAGTGGTTTAGGCGTGAAAAGGTAACATACAGGGAGACAGACAGACAGAGTTACTTTCGAATTTATAATTTTAGTAGATTTTATTTTATTTATTTGGGAAAATAAACGGTTACACATTACAATATTACATAAAATATGAGCTACAGAGTGAGTAAATGTATAACCCACGACATTTTCCACATATTATAAAGAAAAGTTATAAAAACTAATGCGATGTGCGCTTACAATGTGATAGTTACACATACATGGCATATATACGAGTATATATATTAGTTAGGATTAGAATTATTTAGGATGTAGACGGTTTAGTTTTCCTTAAGACCCTGAATATCAATGCCAGTGGCTGGCCTTGATTCAAATCGCGGTCTAGGTGACCTAAACACTTGACCTTCATATGTAAATTTATGTAAATTGGACGAAGAAAGTGATACGTTCTTCACAAGGTATTTTAGGGATGACCGTTTAATTTTAGGCATGATTAATAGGGGAGCAGTAATTGTAGTGACCCAGAGGTAACGACCCCGACTTACCGAGATGTAGGTCATAGGTTTGAACCTTAGGTAGGCGCTTTACTTTGTGTAAATAATTTCATCATCACTGCAGTGCGATTCTGTAACCAACGCACCGTGAAAACTTAGGTGAAGTGAGAGTGGAGTGAGCTGTCAATAGTGTCAATTCCTAGCAAAAACAAACTCACATCACCTAAGTTTTCACGGTGAGATTTATACAGAATCAACCGGCTGCTCTCAAAACGGCGAAGGAAACCATCGTGAGGAAACCGGCATGTTCTAGAATCAAAAATTCGAAGACATGTGACATCTGCCAACCCGCACTGGGTCCGCGTGGTGGATTACAGCCCACTCCCTCTCGAAGAGAGGAGGTCTGTGCGCCAGCAGTGGAAACATTATTGGCTGATATTTCTAACAGATAAAGGTTGGAATGTGTTTTAGTTCTGGGTCGATTCCAGGATCGAGAAAATGTGATTCCTTTTTGAACTTTCCTTTTGCTAGTAACTAGGTTCTGGAGTTCTTATAGGCGCTCCATGTAAAATATCATTGGTATTCAGCTGCGTCCGGATTGGCTGGAAGCCGACCCCAACATAGTTGGGAATAGACTAGGCAGATGATGATGACCATTAGGGGACGTAGCTTTTTCCTACATTAAAAGCTTAGCTTAGCTTAAAAGCTGATTAAAATGGTGACTATCATAAGTTATCAAGTCAGATCCTGCATGGAGTATAGCAGCCACCTTTGGGATGGCTCAGCGAAATATCTACTTGCCGCGCTTGACTCGGTGTAACGCAGAGCTAAGAGGCTTATTGGCGACGTAAAACTGGTGGATGCCAAGCTTCACAGCTTGGCTCATCGCCGCAAGGTTGCCTGCTTGTCGGTCTTCTACAGACTGTACTTCGGTGAGTGTGCCCAAGAACTCCACGACCTCATTCCACCGGCCCCCTTCTACCTTCGGACATCCAGACGCACTGCAAGTTACCATCCCTGCCTAGTTGCTATTCCACCAATTCGCACTAAGCGTTTTCAAATGTCCTTTATAATGCGCACAGCAAAAGAGTGGAACTCTCTACCTGCGTTTGTGTTTCCGAGTGCATACAACCCGAATCTCTTCAAAGTAAGACTGAACAGGCTTCTTCTGGGTAAGTTCACTCCATCGTAGACTTTGTCTCTGTCACCTCTGACCTAGAGTAGAGTCAAGAGCAAACCCATTTCAAATAAAAAACAAATAAATAAACCACATTTCTTTCAACATACCTATCACCTTAAGTATGTATCTGTATATCACATTCACAAGTGTCTTTCTTTGTTCCAGATGGTCTGCATGTTAACTGTGGCATTTGGGTTATGGATCATTTCGTCTCCCACCACAATGTCCAGTGCAATAAACGCCTCTGGAAGCTCTACTTTGAAGGTAAGTTGTACTGTGAAATGAAATTGTTTATTCTGTAAAAAGTCATATTTTAAATAGAAATAAGCTAGATGGAGTTGATTGTTGCGTCACTTCTTGTTCCCAGCGAAAGCACAAGGAAGTGGTGAAGGGCGGGCGTTTTGAGGGACTGGTCTTTAGTAATTTTGACGTTCAAAATATATCATTATGACGTTAGAAAAGTGCTGATTCTCAGCCTCATTTTGAATGAATGATGTTTGATTTTTGAGATCCACATTCGTACTCAAACGTTTCTTGATGAAAATTTCCTCATTCCTCCGCATTATACCTAAACCATGGCAAAAAATTCCTTCATAAATGCCTCACTAAATAAATATTATTGTTCATTATATGTACCTATAGCATGACAAATACGGTAGCGTTCGTGATAGGACAACCATAGCTGTCTATGAATTATATATCATTTGGCAGAACGCAAGGCATATCTAGGTCGCGGTATTCATTTTTCAATAATAAAAATGACATGAAGGCAGATAAAACTTTTCTTTGTGAAAGAGTTCGTTTGGCAAAAAGAGTCTCCGATTCACATGGCGTTGTTCCGTACGATATTTTACGCTATAATTGTGCAGAAGAAATGGTGGCCCCTGGCCCAGTAGAAACGGCCGTCTTACGAGTTGTAGGTCGCGAGTTAGAACTCAGGCTCTCTGCTCTCAAAACGGTGAAGGAAAACATCGTGAGGAATAATTAAGTAGGAGTGAGGAGTAAATAGAAACAAAAATTCGAAGACATATGTGACGTCTACCAACCCACATTGGACCCGCGTGTTGGAGTGAAGACTCCTGCAAACAGGCGCGACGCGCGACGCGAATCGCGCGCTATACAAAGGCACGGCTCGTTGCGCGACCTGCGGTGCCTTTGTGTCACGTGCGATTTTATCGCGTGTCGCGCTTGTTTTAAGGAGTCTTAAGGCCCAGTCCCTCTTACAGAGGAGGCCTGTGTCCCAGCAGTGGGAACATCATAGATTGATTATGCACTGCACCCCCGACTGCAAACTCACTTCACCTAAGTTTTCACGGTGAGATGTTTACAGCGGTGCTATTCTGTACAAATTAGATATGGGCGCTGCGCCGGCGTGGCGCCGCCGCGTGCCCCCCGCACGCCGCCGCCGCCGCCGACATTTATGCGCGGCGTGAGTGGCGTAAAGACGTGTATTTGTTTTCGTGATTGACTCATCCAAAATTACTGAATTATCATAAACTACAATGAATAAACTTTCTATAAGGGTTTTTTTTCATTCCTTTCCTCGTACATCAGGGAAATCATAAAAAATATTAATAACGAGCCAGAAGCTTTAGCCGAAAACGCAGGCAGTATAAGCACTAGTAATGTAATTGACACATCATTATTGCACAAACTGTCAAGGAAACATAGTACCTATTACGCCCTTACATATGAAATTAGCGTTTTGTCGTAGGTACTGACCACTTTGATCTGAAATATCTCTTCTTTGGTTAAGAATACCAAATTCAAATTTATACATTCATTTAGCTGGTACATTTTGAGTTTTGAAAACAGTCATTCATTTGTTTTTTCCTCATTATTTTTTTCTTTGGCGTCGCTTATTACCGCACAATGGAAAACATGAAATATCGGTATATTTACGAGTACGAGTTCTACCGTGGCACCAGTGCTGCAGAAACAGCTCGAGGGATTAATGATGTGTACGGCGCTGGTGTCGCAAAAGAAAGCACGGTACGTTTTTGGTTTCAACGTTTTCGTTCTGGAAATTTCGACCTTCAGAACCAACCCCGTGGACGGCCGGAGACCAAAGTGGAAAATGAAGAATTAAAGGCTATTGTGGAAGCGGATCCATCACAAAGCACTTCAGAGATAGCTGCAGGCTTCGGGGTAAGTGATAAAATTGTATTAATCCACTTGAAGCAAATCGAAAAATAAAAAAAATTGAACGATGGGTACATACATACCTCATGAATTGAGTGAATCGAACTTGCAAACACGCGACGACTGCTGTGTTACTTTGCTTAACCGACACAATAATGAAGGGATTTTAAATCGAATCATTACTTGTGATGAAAAGTGGATACGGTACGATAATCGGAAGCGCTCGTCGCAATGGCTGAACCCTGGAGAACCAGCCAAATCCTGCCCTAAACGAAAATTGACTCAGAAAAAGTTATTTGTGAGTGTTTGGTGGACTAACGCCGGTGTCGTTCACTACAGCTTTCTAAAATCTGGCCAAACGATTACGGCAGATATCTATTGTCAGCAACTGCAAACCATGAAGGAAGAACTAGCTGCTAAACAACCGAGATTGGTCAATCGCTCTAGGCCACTGCTGCTTCAGGACAACGCAAGACCACACACTGCACAACAAACAACTACTAAGTTAGATGAGCTACAATTGGAATGTCTGCAACATCCACCGTACTCCCCGGACCTTGCTCCAACAGATTACCATTTTTTCCGGAATTTGGACAACTTCTTACAAGGAAAAAAATTCAACTCCGATGCGGCAGTCCAAACCGCCTTCAAAGAGTTCATTGATTCTCGCCCCATGGTTTTTTTAGTAAAGGGATCAATAAACTACCTATGAGATGGCAAAAGTGCATAGATAACAACGGTGCATACTTTGATTAATTAATATATATTTTTACGAGGCTATTAAAGTGTCCCTTGGGAAAAAGTTTTTTTTGTAGGTACCTGATGACCTGATCTGGAATTCTGGACAAGGTATTTACTGTACTGCATAGGACTGACATTTTCCTGTCGTCCGCCTGAAACGATATTAAGGAGCCGGCCGGCTTAAAGAAGATAGGGTGTAGATTGCGAGTTTTAGTTGTAGGTAGTTGAAAACTAACGCCGCCGGCGCCACGCCGCCGCCGATTGAAATTGGTCAGCGCGCCGCCGCCGAGAATTTTTAAGGCGGCGCCCATGTCTAGTACAAATCTCACCGTGAAAACTTAGGTACGTCAAACGTGTTTTTTTTTCAGCGTTTTTGCCTTGTGGTATGGAATCCTTCGTGTGCGACTCCGACTCCCACTTGGCCAGTTTTGTTTCTTCCGGGTTTCATATAAAAATTTTCAATCCTCTTTCGTTATCTATGTAGTCCATTTCTGACCCTTCTAATACTACTGATAGTTTGTACGACAAGATTGGTATCAACTACATTATATCCAGGCCATCGGGTAATTATGATCAAAAACCGGTATTAGGCCTCAAACTCAAAGCATTTATTTCAATTAAACCATTAACAGGCACTTTTGAATTATCACAAAGTCGGTCAGTCAGAAAATATGAAGCTGTTGCCCATTCCAAAGCGTAGGTACCTATGGAGAAGAACGGGCAAGAAACTCCATGGAGTACTCTTTTTAAATTATATATTTTACATAAATATTAGTGACATCATTACTTTTGAATTTAAAATTATATAATGTGAGAACGATGTAAAAAATAAAAAATGGGAATTGGCGGACATACCTACTTTTTATACAAGTATAAAAAAATTATGAAAACTGACTTTACAGATTACGCAAAAAATATGATGGAAGATTAATTCATTTACACAGAATGGGCTACAAGAAAAAACTGGCCAAGTTCTGTAAGATTTGATAATCTGAATGTAATATAAAGTAGATTAGCGAACTGACATCAAACCTTACTTGTTTGTCAGTTAAGTTATTTATAACCGGAGCTCCAGTGAAATTCAATAGAAGTGCAAGTCACGGCGTGGCACCGACACCCGGCACGACCGGGTCACAGACTATGCTGTGAACTAATTATGTCATAGGTTATACTGACAGCCAATAATGTAATGTAATGTGTGTTGAGCTGTGTGGCGTAATGCACAAAATGTTGAGCTTTGAAATTCAACCTCAAAGCATTGATCTATAAGTACCTACTAATAGGTATTATAAACTCAAACTCAAAGTATTTATTTCAATTAAACCTTGTAGGTACAGGCACTTTTGAATTGTCAAAATTTAAATAGTCCGTCAGTTAGTCAGAAAGTTGAAGCTAGTTGCCCATTCCAAAACGTAGGTAGATCTCTATGGAGAAGAATGGGCAAGAAACTTCATGGACACTCTTTTAAATCAAGATATTACAAATCCTGGGTACGTTATTATTGTTGCTTCTATATGTGAGAACAATGTAAAAAAAACACAAATGAAGAAACATTTCAAAATATAAGATTAAAAATAAGCCTTGGCAGTTAAGAGATGACCAGTCTCAACCGTCGGCAACACGTTTCCTTCTTCCATTACTCCCTGTCAACCGTCACAATACGATCCACCCATCTTTTCTTTGGCCTCTCTCTCCATTTCCATATTAAACCTAGTTTATTTAATTATCCAAGTTTTTTTTTAATTTTGTCACAGGCCCTGTTACAAGATATGCTGACTCTTCAAGTGGGGATCGCTCTGACAGCTATCGCCATCTTCCTATTTTTCGTCTGCTTCATGGGGTTCTATGGTGCCATCACCAGGTCACCATTCTTATTGTTTATGGTAAGTAAAACTTACATACTATTAGCCGACTGAATCACCTAATGCAACCGGATTTTACATTTCACATCTGTTAGGGACGCGCTCAATAGATCTTAAAAAGAAATAAAGAAAAAGTATCAAAATAATTGCGACTCGCACAGGAAGATCACAAACTAAACACAATAAAATAAAAATCAAAGTTATATAAAAAAAAGTAACAAAAATTGACCGCCGCCGTGGCCGAAACATGGTCTGGAAATGGAGTCTATTGGAGATTAAAAGTTTTAATGTTCTTTTTTATTTTATTATTTATTGTGTTTATGATTTGGTTAGATTTAATTAATGTTCTTTTTTATTGTTTGTATTTCCAGTGCGTGTCCCAAATAAAACATGTTTCTTCCTTTCTTTCTTACTTTATTATCTATAGGCTGTTTTTTGAAGTGAAAACTTCTTTAGCATCGTTGTGATTTGAAATTTCATGAAACGAAAAAGCGACAGTAAAAAGAGACATAAATAAGATTTAACGTGGGAGAAAATGAGACAGGAAGCATTATACAGTGTTTTTGTTTTTTATTATTAAAAATGACATCACATTTAATCCTATGCTACTAATTTGTGGATGTGGGTGTGGGTGTGGGTGTGGGTATGGGTGTGGATGTGGGTGTTGATGTGGGTGTGGGTGTAGGTATGGGTGTGGGTGTGGGTGTTGATGTAGGTGTGGGTGTTGGTGTGGGTGTGGTTGTGGGAGTGGGTGTGGGTGTTGGTGTGGGTGTGGGTGTTGGTGTGGGTGTGGGTGTGGGTGTGGGTGTGGGTGTGGATGGATGGATGGATGTTCTTTAGCATCGTTGTGATTTGAATGTTTATGAAACGAAAAAACGACAGTAAAAGAGACATGTAAATTGATATAAGATTTAAGGTTTCACTTCTACCACGTGTGAATTGCACACATGCTGTATTCTGTTATATTGTATAACTACTAGTATAACTAGATGGACTAACCCGTTTTTTATGTGTTCTATGTATCTTAAATTGAAATATTTCATTCCAGTACTCTGCTCTAGTGCTGCTACTCTTGCTACTGGAATGCGCTCTACTCTACTATTTTTCAAGCAACTTAGTTGAGGTAAATCCATACTAATATTATAAATTCGAAAGTAACTCTGTCTGTCTGTCTGTTACTTTTCACGCCTAAACCACTAAACGGATTTCGACAAAATTTGGCAGAGAGATAGATTGAATCCCAGGGAAGGACATAGGATAGTTTATATCGACATACCACGCGGGCGAAGCCGCGGGCGGAAGCTAGTATTATAATAAAATAAATTAATTAATAAATTCTGTTTATAATATAAATTATATTTATAAAGTCTGTTTATATGTGTGTGCATAAACATGCACACATATAAACAGACAAGAAGAAAAGGATCAGAAATATTCGTAGAAACGTGTTGAGTGAAGTCCGATTTTTTTCGTGGACCTGACCCGACAGAAATTTTAATAAGTCATTTACACTGCAAAAATCCTATGAAAAAAGACGTTGGTTTCTCCCAAATTTGAAAACTTGCAATTCTTCTTTCCATAAAGTCTGATTCTGCCTTTAAATATATGTTTGAGCCGTTTGGGGTTGAAACACTAGGGCCATGGGGCCCGAGTGCCCACTTAGTATTTCGAGACATCGCCAAGCGGTTGGTCGACTCTTCACGTGACCAGAGGACTGGCTTATTTTTTGACCAAAGAATCAGCATTGCCATACAACGTGGCAATGCTGCCAGTCTTTTGGGCACGTTTCCTGTTGACAGCGATGCGGACGAATTTTTTGATGCCCTTTGATTTATTTCTCATCCTTTTTATATACTTGTACCTATTATTATTATATTTATTTATATATACTTTATTGTACACCAGAAAATACATAACAAAAAAATACAATTATGAATACAAAACATACAATGGGCGGCCTTATCGCTTTCTGCGATCTCTTCCAGGCAACCTTGGAATGGACAGTGAATGCGTGGATATAAAAATTATAAGTTCAGACCAAATAAAAAGTCAAGACATAGCGCTGCGAACAATACAGTGAAGCATGCAAAAACTACACCTCCGCTCTGTGCATACCTACACGCTCACACGCACACATTTACAATCATTTACAATCAAACTACACCTCACTATGTGCACACATGTTTACGAAATCGGCTTCACTTTAGGCTGAGGCTACAGTAGGCAGCGATTTGCGATGCGACTGGAAGAGCGAAACGAGAAAAACATGGTATGGCTACATTACAAGCGAAAAAAAATAGCAATTTTCTAATAAATTCGCTTCAATTTCGCTCATGTTGATGTAGCCGATGCCGTGATTTCAGTAATGTTGTTCCTATCGCATAAAGAAATCAAAGATCGCTAGTAATATTTGATGTACGGTGTAGCCATATACGTGAGCATTCATTTACTTGTTTTAATCGCTCATGTGTCGCAGGAATCGCAGGTCGCGTCGCGGCCTAATGTTGCCTCAGCCTTACTGTTGACGGCCCTCTGTCTTGGTTTTTTATTTGGTCTGAGATTATATATAACGAACCGTTTGAAATAAAAAATAGCCATATCAGTCAAGACTGCTTCAACAAAAGACATTTGTCTTCCATTCATGATTTGACAATTTAAGTCATTCCTGTCATCCTGTGCAGCTTTGAACAGAGAGAAGTGCCCTGCAGCGGGACATTACAGACATTTAGTACAGTACCCGGCGATAAATATTGCACATTGACCTTTACCTTTTTTGTAATTGATACAAAGAATAAAAATAGTTATCAAAAGAAGCAAATCATAATTGTTTTAACAGCTCCTAATAGATACCGGACTGTTTGTATTTCGTGCGACAGATATAACGCTCTACGAAGCCGAAATTAGCCGATTGTCTCTTTCCAAAGGTCGATGTGCAATATTTATCGCCGGGTACTGTAATAATAATGACAGTTTGCGCGTCGATGTCCTGCGGTACCTACCACCTAATAGTATTTTGATAATAACTAAGTAACTGTACTTTTTGTGGTCATTTCAGAAAGGTCTTCAAGATGATGGCCAGTGGACACACGCTATGAGACTCGCTTTTAAGTGCTGTGAACACAAGTAAGTAACTTTTATCTACACTCATATTTTAATTAGATTGAGGGGCCTGGTCCTGCTCCATAACCACAACTAATTGATTAACACTTAAAAATACTGCTGGAGCTGCTGAAGATTGTAAGACTATCTTTGCATTGTATAAACTCAATTTCCTTTGTATTTATAATTGCATAGCACAGATGTGAGTTCTATGTACCCTGTCTGTAGCTACCATTTACCGGGTAATAATGTCTTTTATTGATTTGAATGTACTTATTACAAAAAAATATTCCAGTTTTTACTTTTTCGGGCTCCGTGCGTCGATTCGACAAGACGTGTGTTCTAGAGATTAATTATGTATTTCTAAAAAGCTTCTAAATTACATATTACCGAGTTTGAATCATATTTTAACAGTTTTAAGCTTTAATTACGAGTGAAAGTGTATTCTGCTAGTTGTTACCTTTTATCACCGAGCTATACCTCACAGCGGTGCGCCAAGCGCCCCTCACACCCGCGAGTAAAAGAGAACGTCGCAATTTTTCGACTCGCTCGCTCCTGCACCTCATCGCGCACAAATAATAAACATGAAGACTTCGCGATCACCAAAGAGCGGAAACGTAATGAGTGACAGCGATAGCGGATCAACACAATCGACACCGGACTTACGGACTTTGGAAGATAATGCTACCTACACTATTTGCGCTGTAGCATGGTGCGGGTGACAGTTTCAGTAACATTTCGTTTCACTCTTGAAAGTTGCCGCGATTTACAATTTATGACTTAATATTTCAGTTGTACCACATTCGTAATATATTAAATAATTAATAACTGTAGTAAATTAAATTAAACCCAACCAGAATGTTCTAATCAAGAAATAAAATCAAATTGAATGAAAAATTAAGCAAAGTGTTATGCGTATAACGTAACGCCATAGACGTATTTAGTGATGGGATGTACTGCTACGATGGATAGTCGATATTTTTTATAATAAAAAACGTATATTGTGCGTAGGTCAATTTTTATTTTTAAAAGGTCTAATTATACAACAGAACATTTATAGGGTAAGGTTGCTTAAAAGGTTGCTAAAAAAAAATACATGTTATTCGTCTAAACTCATATCAGAGTCAGGAACATCTGAATTGTCACTCAATTCATCATCTGAATCTGTGACGGATATTATTAACGATGACTCAATTATGTTGTCAATATGTATGTCACGATCCCAATCAGACATAATGTCCCTTTTTGTTTTATTCACGACCTTCGACCAGTCTTCAGGTTGAACATTGTTGATGGCCTCTTGTAATAGGGCCAACATCTTATTTGCCGTAAATGGCGGCGAAGTATTATTTCTTGCGGCGTAACCTAAAAATAAACGAACTTATAAAAAAAAGTATTCAAATAATCATCAATCAGCCTAATCTAGTATCTGGTAATGTTTTTAAACTAGGTACATGCTACGATCGGAAAGCTGATTTTTTTATAAAGCTTCAAAATGGGAATTGAAATTAAAAGCATACCTTTTATTTGGGCCCAAATCAGCTCAATAGCGTTATACTGGCAATGGTAGGGTGGTAGTCGAAGGACCTGGTGGCCTTTTTCTTTTGCCATCTCGTCCAGAGCATAGGTAGGAGTTGGTGGCTTATGGCGTCGGACTAAGGCAATAAGCTCCGTCTTTAACATTTTTATATCTGCTGTAACTCCGTTTTCACTCAGCCACTTCACCAACTCGCTTTTGCGGTTGGATTGGTTTGGGGGTTTATTAACTTGCACCGAATGGTAGGGTGCGTTGTCCATTATTATGGTCATAGGCTCTTTTAAATTGTTTAATAGACCTATGAACCAATCTTTAAATTTTTCGTAATTCATCTCCTCATGATACTCCGTAGTTTTTTTTGACTTAAAAGCCAGCAAACAATCAGGGACGAATCCACTTGCTGTACCTGCGTGACAAATAATAAGGCGTTCGCCTTTGCCTTCCGGCACTTTGGTACACGATTGTGCCGTATCGTCGGTCCAACTTTTACCCACTGTGTGGTTGGCGTTTAGCCACGTTTCATCCAAAAAGACAACTTTGCTCCAATCACTTATGTTTTTGGCCTTCCTTAAAAATCTACATCTTGCTAGGGCAATGTCAGTCCTATCCATAATAATCTTTCTTTTGTTAACTTTTTTGTAAACAAAGCCAATATCTTTTATAACTTGCCGTAGCGAAGTAATACCTCCTTTGAACAAGTCAGCTTCTTTTAATGATTTTAGAAGCTTGAGCAATGTGGGTAGCTCCATTCTTCTATAATAATCATAAATATGATTTCTAATAGCAACCTTAGCAAAATCATCCAAATCTGTGATTGGCTTCACCTTGGTCCGCTTTTTGTTGGGTGTCGATAATTTATTTTCAAACATCCCATCTTGGCCAATTTTCTCACGTGTTATACGCGAAACAGTATTGCGGCCAATATCAAGAGCTTCGGCTACTCGTTCTACAATATGATTCAATGGTAACAACGGTCCATTATTTTGTTGTTCTCTTTCAAAGTAGTCTCGGAGGCGAACAACAAGCTCCCTGGCCTGACTACCCAAAACAGTTTTTTTTGTATGCTTAGGCATGGTAATAACAACAAACTCAACAAACTTATAACAAATAACAATTTAACAAAAATGAAAACAAACAATGAAATCGTAATACGTGTCACATTAAGTCACAATATAACGCGCTTGCACTCGTACTCGCACTCACAGCATCGCACGGGTAAACAACATGGCCGCCGCGCCGATGCACCATAGAGCAAAAATGTTGTCACGAAAAAAAAAACATAAACCCGATTTTGATTATTTTATATAAGTACAAAGATAATTATGTAGCCATAAAACATTTATATTGACAAGTTTACACGTAGCACACACGTAGTTACACTGCACAACTGAATAATACACTAATTTTCATAACAATATTAAAGAGAACTAGATTCACGCTGCGAGTATCGTTAGCGATAAAAATGAATTGCATAACCTCACATCCCTACGTGGTACTGACAAATGTCAACGTCATACGGGCAACTGTCACCCGCACCATGCTACAGCGCAAATAGTGTATATAACTCATAGAAAAAGAACGTATTTTGAACACCAGTATGATGTTAAGTCAGAATTAGCAGAATTTAAGCGTGAAATAATGTCCTTTTTCCAAGATTTCAGCAAGTCGCAAAAAGAAAATTTCATACAGATTCATCAAAATATAACAGAAATAAGACGAAATAAAAGGTGTCAAAACTGTGTCCGACTCTCTTATATCAGAACAAAATAACATAAAACAAGATTTGGACAATGTGAAATCGCTAAACAATTCATTACAAGATAAAATAAACAACCTAGAAAAGGAACTTTCATCACTAAAAATCGAAACAAAAACGCCGACAATGCAACAAAAATCGCTCCCGCTTACTAGTGAGGACACAATACACGAGCTACGCGAGCGCCAGCGCCGCGAGAAAAATATCATTATAGTGGGTATGCAAGAAATAAACGAAAACAACAAAAATGTGAGGATTGATTACGACAAAAATGTCACTATGAGGTTGATTACAGGCATCTGGCCGGATTGTCCTAGGAAAATACGTACCTAATAAGAACCGACCGCTTAAAGTATGTTTTGAATCTCAAGAAAGTTCAAAATATTTACTGCGTAACCGAAATAAGGTCATAGATAAAAACATACACATCTTTGCGGACCAGACTATTGCTCAACAAAAGTACTATAAACAGATTCGTGAAGAATTGCAATGCCGACAACAGAATGGTGAGGCTAATATCATAATTAAATACAAAAACTCAGTACCGCAAATAGTAAAAATAAATTCAAAAAACACGAGCGAATTAGAACGACCCTCGACATCCTAAACACTGAAAAATTTGAAAATACGAACTGCGACATAACATACCAACATCTAGACTGCTATAAGGACCTAACCACCAGTAAGTCATCTTTGAAAGTACTTTATACAAACATCAGAAGTCTGGTTAAATTCGGAAAGTTAGAGGAATTATTATGTATTTTAAAAGCAATTGGACAGACCATAGGATTACTACTTCTGACGGAAACTTGGATAAAGTCAGACTCAGAGGCCAACCTACTTCAAATCACAGGCTATACACATATCTACAACTATAGAAGAGACCGCCGAGGCGGGGGGGTGTCCGTATATGTCCATAACAGTATTAAACATGAAATTATAGAAATAAAAAGTAAGGAAGAAAACGAATATGTTTGGATATACCTAGTTAAATACGCACTACATATTGGCTTAATCTATAGACCCCCAAATACAAGCGTAAGCAGTTTTCTAGAATTCTACATTTCTCAATTGGAAAACAAACGACGAGCTTTAGTGTTCGGTGATTTTAATATTAATTTGCTCCGTAACGAACGTCAGACTACGACTTACGTTGATGCACTCAATGAAGCGGGCTTCCAAATTTTGAATAAAATAGATGCTGATTATTGCACACGAGAAACAAGTAACACTAAATCTGTAATAGACCATATTTGCTCAAACTTGATATCAGGAAAATTCCATATGGCATACATCAACTCGACCTTGTCGGACCATAATCAACTCTATCTTGAATTGAAAAATCACAAACACGTCCCAAAACAGAAGACTACTTTCTCAGTAACTAACTTCGAAAGGCTGTATAAATCCGTAGAAATCCAACATCTTATAAATGAGGAACATATCTATGAAACCCTAGAAAGCTTCATTATATCACAGTTAAAACAAAATAAAACAACAAAAATCAAAATTATGAATAAACCAAGAGACGACTGGATAAACAAGAAGATATTAGATGAAATTGATGAGAGAAATATAATCTGGAGAAAACATAAAGCAGATCCTAATAACCCTATACTGGAAGAACAACTAAAATTAAAAAGATATGCTGTATTTAAAAGTATAAGAAATACTAGGAATAACTATTACTACGAAAATTTTAAAAAATGCGAGAAAATGCCAAAAAAAATGTGGAGTTTAATAAATAACTTAGCTAGTAATAGAATTAAAACTGTTTCCACCCCTCCTAAACTTATAGTTAACACTTGTGAAATTACAAATGGGGACAAAATTTGTCAAAGCTTTAATGATTTTTTCTCGACAATTGGTCCTCACTTAGCCAATAACATACCATTGAAATACCACAACAATTTAACCAACACTCTTAATTACACTACAGACATACCTAATAATGAATTAACCGTATTTGAGCCATGTACAGTTGAAGAGGTAAATAAAATTATCGATGATCTAAACACAAACACAAGCTGCGGCATAGATGGGATTACTGCCAAGGATATCAAATGTATAAAAAAGTTGATTCTAGATCACTTAACTAGTTGCATTAATAAATGCTTTAAAATGGGAAGGTTCCCGGATAGTCTAAAAGTTGCAAAAGTAACGCCAATATACAAGTCTGGAAGCAAATCTGACCCTAGCAACTACCGACCTATATCGGTGCTACCTATACTATCAAAAATTTTTGAAAAAATAATTTTCAGACGCATTATAAACCACTTAAACAATATTGATTTCCTTTATAGCCAGCAATACGGGTTCCGACCTAAATCAAACACCCTATCAGCCACAATAGACTTAATAACTAAAATTAAAACATCAATTGACAAGAAACTTATATGTCTGGGAATCTTCATCGATTTGAAGAAGGCATTCGATACAGTTTGTCATTCTCTTTTGCTTAAAAAACTCAGTAACGTGGGAATAACGGGATCGGCATACAGAGTCATGGAATCATACCTTACAAACAGGTTTCAAATAGTCAAAATAAACAATTATGAGAGTACACCAGCTAGATTAAATTGCGGAATACCACAGGGATCAATTTTAGGACCTTTACTTTTCCTTGTGTACGTAAATAACATAAAAAACCTTAATGTTACTGGCGACATCACTCTGTACGCTGACGATACTTGTCTCTTTTATTTTGGACATGATGTTCAGGAGATTGTCACGAAAGCGCAAGCTGACCTATCATCACTTAATGAATGGTTCAAGTACAATTTGCTGACCATCAACCCGAAAAAAACGTCGTATATGGTCTTTGCAGCTAAAAATAAAAAAATACCTAGCAATATTAAACTATCCATAGATAATGAAACACTACAAAAGTCAACAAACGAAAAGTATTTAGGCTTAACTCTGGACCCTAGACTATCATGGTGTAATCACATTGAAAACATGCGTAACAAAATCTCTTCACTCACTGGGGCATTACGTAGACTTTCTGGTTGTATCCCTCATAGAATTAAACCCATGATATACAATGCACTCGTGAAACCTCACCTGGAGTATTTAGTAGAAATCTGGGGATGTGCTGCTCAAACTTACATAAATGACATTCAAGTTATACAAAACAAACTTATTAAAACTCTGTACAATTACCATTACCTAACATCAACTAAACAAATATATAATGACACTAAGATATTCAACATACAACAACTATACATATTCAAAACATGCATTCTAATAAGAAAGATTATATCACAGGAAACCCACTCTCAACTTACTTTCAAAAAAGGAAATCACGGATACCACACCCGAAATCGCAACAAGTTAGAACTCAGGCCACCGAGAACCAATTACGGGAGGAAAAACATTTTATACGAAGGAGCAGTGCTATTTAATAAACTGCCAGATGATACGATTAACGTTAAAAGTACAAATATCTTTAAAAAAATGTTAAAAACTCATGTATCTAAAATTTTGTAATTAACCATGTACTTAATTTCTCTAGAACCCTATTTAAATATATTATGTTATCGCTCTCAGTTTATATATTGTCGACTCACGGAGTCATGATGTAATATAGTATAAGGTGTAATGTATAATCTCATATTTTAAGCGAACTATTTGTGTTCTTTATGAGAATAAATATCTTTAAACCGAACCGACTTAAAACTAAAAATTACGAAATAAAAAAATAAATAAACCGACTTCAAAAAGATCTTAACTCAAAATTATGAAATAACTTTAATTTCGGAAGTCGGTGGCAAACAACTAAAACTAAACTACAGATCCCGCGCGCGCGTTCACTGCGGCGGCGAGCCGCCCATTATTTGAACGCGCCCCAGAAGGTGGTAGCCGCAAGGCTGATCCGGGGCTACCGTACGATCTCGGGCGAGGCGGCAAGCCTCCTTGCCGGACTGCCGCCATGGGATCTGGAGGCGATAGTCCTCGCGCGCCTGTATGAGTGGCGCGCGGAGGCACTACGCCGGGGGGAAACTCCGCTTCCGCAGCAAATTGCGGCGGAGCGGACGGACCTCCGGCGCGATCTCATGGCGGCATGGAAAGAGCGACTGTCGCAACCCAGCGCAGGGCACGCCACGATAGCGGCGATAAGACCCCTATTTGAGGAGTGGCTAGAGAGGCGTCACGGCGCCCTCACCTACCGCCTGACGCAGGTCCTCACCGGACACGGAAGTTTCGGGAGGTTCCTGCACATAATCAGGCGGGAGGAAACGCCCGGGTGTCACCATTGCCAGGATCGCCCAGAGGACACGGTGGAGCACACGGTGGAGGTCTGCCCCGCTTGGGCGGAGCACCGCCGTGCCCTCGTAGAGGCGATCGGCAGCGGCGGCGACATCTCGCGTCCGGGCCTGGTTCAATCCATGGTCCGGGGCGAGAGGGAGTGGGGGGCAGTCGCCTCCTTCTGCGAAGCAGTCATGCTAGCGAAGGAGGCGGCGGGACGGCTGAGGGAGAGAGCCTCCCGTCCCAGCCGCCGCGGGAGACGCTCCAGGCGTCGGGAGCCGCGAGACGACTCCCGGCCACCGTAGGCGCGGGCCTGCGGGCGGAGAGTAATGGGTAGCTCACCGTCCGATCAGGACCAGGCCCGTGCCGGACGGCGCGTACGTGTTCCACGCGCGCCTCAAAGAGATGTCAGCATCAAACGAAGGGGCCCGCAAGGGCCGAAGCCTGCCGGGTCAGCGGGATTGTCCGAAAGGGTTACCGCTGGCCCGGAACATAAAGGGCTAAGGAAGGAACACGGGTGGGTTTTAGTCAGTAAGAGTCTGACACTCCCTACCGCTCCACCCAGAGCGGGAGGAGTCATTTGATGATTTCCCATCCTTGAAAAAAAAATAAAAAAAAAATGATCCCAAGACACCGACTTCCGAAATTAAAGTTATTTCATAATTTTGAGTTAAAATCTTTTTGAAGTAAGTTTAATTTTTTAAAATTACTTTTTTATTATAGTGCCTTTATGCAATGCACGCTACAGATAGGAAGTGGAATATACTAGCTTCTCCCCGCAACTTCGTCCACGTAAAATTTCTTGATTTTTCTTTTCGCTCGCCTCTGAATAGGCGTAGCGCGAATGTGTGATGTTATGCAGAATATTGTTTGGACCAAAAAATTAAAACACTAGTGGTTTAGTATGTTGCTTGTAGAATAATCTGACAAAAATCATAATGATTGTATGTATATTAGTATGGTTTTTATTGTAAAAAGAAAGTTTTTAGAGATATCTTCATGTATATTTTTTTTCTATCGTACCTATCAAATTAGTTGTATTGTGTTTTCGACACACTATCTACATAGTATATATTATATCCTGAAGAGTATATCGAATATTATATATTTTTCTGTACTTTTATTGTTTCTAAAAACTTGAGTTTTTAGCGTTTAGGTCCTGTAAGGTAAGCCCCTTAATAATAATATATAATAGGCTATTTGACAGTATGAATAATAAAGTGTTAAATGCTGTTATCCACATTTATTATAAATTTATAAAGGGATTTGCAATCATCCGACTTAAATATAATGGCTATTTTATTTCAAAATCCCTGTTAAAAAGTTATTAATTTCTAAATAATGTCACGTGATACAAAACAGTCAGGATTGGCTGAATCTAAGATGACGTCACAAAACAGTAGTCAGATCTGTCATTGTTGCAGTCTTACGATTTTTGATCTGTTTATATAAGATTATAAAATATTATCGTGAAAATTTGTGGTATTTTACAATCTCCATCGTATATTTTGGTATTCCACGCAATCATGGATGTCAATTTTGTGAAAGCAGACAGCAGAAACTTGCCCAAAGTGGACGCAATCATGGTTGGAATGTTCTTCAAAAATAACCCCGATTTTTATTTTGCAGAGCTGAGAAATGTAAAAACAGCAATGTATTGTACCATAAATATAACACTACGTAAGTAACCTTAAGGGGGAAGCGCTAAGGTAGACCGCAAAATTCAAATTTTCTTACGTTTTTTGCAATTTGCTGGTCAGCATTAAGTTGTACGTTGATTATTATATGAATCGCGGCCGTAAGAAATATGTGTTTACTGAATTATAATCATTAAAGTCATCAACACAACTCTCTAAGACCACGTAAGTCCAAAGAATAACTGTTTCATGAAATCATCATTCTTTGGACTTACGTGGTCTTTGAGAGTTGTGTTGATGACTTTAATGATTATAATTCTGTAAACACATATTTCTTACGGCCGCGATTCATATATTAATCAACGTACAACTTAATACTGACCAGCAAATTGCAAAAAACGTAAGAAAATTTGAATTTCGCGGGCTACCTTAGCGCTTCCACCTTAATCCTGCGAAGGTGAAATAATAGTCTTTCTTTCAGTAAGTAATAGTTTTTTAGGTTATGAAGAATAAATTTTGTTTACAGTAAGTAATTAGTTTCCATTCTCAGGGCTGCACGAGAATCTTGACGATGCTATTGGGTACATACAACTACGTCGTGGATCAGGACTTTGTTCCTGCGAGCAAGTTGTAACCACTTTCTACGCATTTTGGCATTCTTCGGCACATGAATAAACAATTTTTCCGGAGTTTTTTTTTGACGTATTGGTGCAGTTTGGCATTGCACACCATTTATAATTCATTTTCTTATTAAACAGTAGAAAAAAAGCAGTACCAAAGCACTTGGGAAAGATTTGACTTATTGAAGTGTGTTTTGTTTACTGTGTTGTGACGTCACATGGAGCTAATGCCGCCATATTGCTCGAACTAACGTTTTGGCGGGATAATTAAACCATTCATTTTTAAGTTTGATTTTCTAACGAAAAACATCACAGAATTAAAAATAACTACTTTTTGTAGGTTCCTTATACACTACTAAAATAATCTGAGATGGATTGCAAAACCTTGTCAAATACCCTATTGTAAGTCCAATTTTAAGCCAGTATAACTACACTATTGTATAGTTGTATGTGTTTTTAAAATAAATAAATAAATATATAGCCTGTATCCTACCCCAAGAATAAACAAATTTTTTTTTTTTATAAAATATAAAAAAAAAATCGACTGGTAGTTTCAAAGATTAGCGGGTGCAAACAAAAAAAAAGAAACAAACTTTTCAGCTTTATTAAGAGCAAGAGCTTTTTTTTTTTTTTTTTTTTTTTTTTTTTTTTTTTTTTTTTTTTGAGCTTTTTTTTCAGCTTTATTATATTACATAAGCATAGATCTAATGAAAATAACACAAAAAAAAAACAAAAATATGTAAGTACATCTTTTCGACAGAATACCCACTAGAGTGCCCAAACTGTGTCGGATCATGTAGAAGACCCAATGTTTCGCATCTAGGCCACCCATAATCCGACATTATATTTTTTTAAACATGGAATTTTTTATAAAATTTAGACGCATACAAACTTTTCTGCAAATGTAACATTTTAGGCGGTTATAATGAAAATAACAGCAAACAAGTGAACCGGGCAGAGTGCAACCTCCTAACATTCCACAGGGTAAGACAACAATAATTGTCACAGTCATGGAAATGAATTATTTATCTATTTGACACAAAACCTCAAGGGTAACCCGCGAAGTTCTTGGGCTTTGAAGATCTGTGGCCGACATACCGATCGCGCCATTTTGTTGATCGAACTTGAACTTTTGTTAACTTTGAATATCTCGTAAACGTGACACTTTACGGGGTGGGTTTGGTCTTGTTTTCCGTTTACATTGATGTGAGCTATCATTTTATATAGGTGTCTCATGCGTGGCCGCCATTTTAAAAATGGCGCGACAGTTGGTGTGGCGGCTCCGTAAAAAATCTTCAATTCCCCTTTCATATGTTTTTTTTGCAATTTTCAGGCCAGTATCAGGTTATTGATCTTAGATATGTGATTCGCGGCCGTAACAAATATTCACTTATAGAATTATAATCATAAAAAAATCATCCCCGTCAATAATCAATCATCATAACTGTGTTTGATTAATTTTGGAGAACGGGTTTGTTGGGCACTTCGGAGAAAGGACAATGGTTAGCGTCCACCCACCGAACAAACCGCCCCGCTCTACCTGAAGCTATTTTCATCATCATAATGCAATGGTTTTCCGCCCTGTTCGTTTCCAGATGGGCTCCGTCGACAACTCTTTGGTAAATATAATTCAATTTGTATGAGACCTCTGGAGCATCATCCGGTATATAGAAACGGGTTCTATATAACTGCGAATATGATATCTCTTGAGAAGTGTCGTCATCATCATAGCCAGCGTTGTCATCATCATTGGCCATGTCGTCATCATCATTGCCAATGTCGTCAAAAGCGCACGACACGTATGCAAGTTTTTCGTCTTCCAACAAATCATAAAATCCGTAGAGACTATCTGTACATTTTAACTCAGGGGAGAGCTGCACATCCTTACCCATGTTGGCGAAATAATATTTGAGTATAGGAAAATGATATTCCAATCCGCTGTGAGCAATCAAGCACACGGGTTTCTGGAGACAGTTGATGAATGAATTGATGGTGTTGAAGACGTTCATGTTGAAATGTCCTTCTTGTTCGAGGAGTTGGTTGTTGAGGCCGCTCATCTCCACGCTCTTGTCGCTCATCTCCTTGCAAGGGTTGAAGAACATCAGCAGCTTATACTGCACTCTTAACTCTTCATTCGCTTTTCTCTCGAGGAAGTGTTTGCGATTAATCGCTAACATACCTAATTCTGTGACTCCTGGCACGCCATGTTTTCTCGTCGGGAGGCCGGTTGCCTCCGTATCAAGGAACAAGTATGTTTTTATCGGCGCCATTACTGTTGGTACAGTTCTTGTTTTTTTTTATTGGTAGTTATTTAGTTGTTGTGTAAATTTATTTAGCACTTGTAACAATATTTTAAAATATGTGCTGAACGGTACAGCACCAACCACTAGAACTGAAATGGACTGCAGTTTGGATCGTTTTATTGTTATTTAAGTCACTTATCTTATCATTCTACACCAAAATTATATACCTAACTACCTACAGTCTGTTTCAAAACTATCTGAAAAAAATGTAAACAAATAGATCAGAAAACATACATCACCATCATCTGTGTCGCCTTTTCCCTACTATGTTGAGGGCGGCTTCTAGTCTAACCGGATGCAGCTGAGGACTAGTATTTTGCATGGAGCCACTGCCTATCTGACCTCCACATTATGTACCCAGTTACCAAGTAATACCTTTCGGGCTTCTGACGACCCGTGACAACTGTCAAAGATCCACGAATGACAGCCGGACCCAACGGCTTAACGTGCCTTCCGAGGCACGGTGGGGTATCGGTATGTAAAGATGGTCACCCATCCACAGACCAACCGCCATGGGAGTGAAAATATACAAATACAAATTATTAATTAATTAATTAATTAAATAAAAATTTGAAATATAAAGTTGAAACCTTCTAAACACAGATGATGTTACGAAATTATTGATTGTGTAAGAATTTCACCTGCAGGGTGATTGCGTAGCCCCGGGTCACCATTATGTGCATCGCCCGGAGGACACGGATACGGAGGTCTGCCCAGCCTGGGCAGAGCACCGACGCGTCCTTACGGCGGCGATCGGCGGCAGCGATCTCTCACGTCCGGCCCTAGTCCAGGCCATGGTACGGAGAGAGAGTGCATGGGAAGCCGTCGCATCCTTCTGCGAAGCAGTAATACTCGCGAAGGAAGAGGCGGAGCGGGTGAGGGAGAGGCAATCTTTGCGCTCTCATGCCCCTAGTCGCCGCAGGAGACGCCCTGGGCGTCGGAAATCGACAGCCGATTCCCGGTCACCTTAGGCGCGGGCTTGCGGACAGCGAGCAATGGGCAGCTCGCCGTCCGGTAACGACCAGCCCGGGTCGATGGCGCGTTGTGTTCCACGCGCGCCTCAAAGAAATGTCAGCACTAACGAACGGGGTCCGTTAGGGCCGATGCCTGCCAGGGTCGCGGGTTGTTCGAAAGAGTTACCGTGGCCCCTGGCACAGGCAACTAAAGGAAATCGGGTGGGTTTTAGTCAGTAAAAGTCTGACACGCCCTCCCGCTCCACCCAGAGCAAGAGAAGTGTTTTGATAATTTCCCACCACACAGAAATAAAAAAGGGTGATTGCATAACACACTCACGTATAGTATTTACGTTGTTGAGCAGACTCACTCTCAATTTCCTTTGTATTGTATAATTGCATAGCACAGATGTGAGTTCTATGTAAATACTATACTCTATGTACCATTTACCGGGTAATGTGTCTTTCATTGACTTGAATGTGCCCTGGCGGCTGATAGTATGTCATGCTCACACAAATGTCTCGCTGACGGTGGCGTGTGTGTTGGATCATTTAGCTCCCTTCAAAATGGTTGAGCTGAATGGTGCTGATCTATGCGGCATGTTCGTGAACGGGCGCCGACAGTTGGGGCTGGTCATCACTTAGCTGCCTCGGCTTATTATTAATTATTTTAATTTTGAATTGTTGTTTTCTTACCATTTGCTGTACTCTGGACGCTTTTAACGCGTACGTCTTTTTTACATCATTCTTACATATAATTATTAAATTCACATTAATGATGTAACTAATATTTTTGTATAAATATAATTTAAAAGAGTGTCCATGGAGTTTCTTGCCCGTTCTTCTCCATAGGTACCTACGCTTTGGAATGGGCAACTAGCTTCATATTTTCTGACCGACTTTTTGACAATTCAAAAGTGCCTGTAAATGGTTTAATTGAAATAAATGCTTTGAGTTTGAGTTTGACACATCTTTCGAACATATTTTATGAAGCAAAATACCCTACAAAGTTATTCAGATTGTGGTGGATAATGTGTTACGCAGTTAGGGTGTTGAACAGAACAGGGTATGTTTACACTTTCAACAGATACATTTAGAGCAAGCTATACCTACAATCTTATCATCGGAATTTGCAGTTTTAGATAAAGTGCATGAGGATATCAAAGTGTTATCGTACAGGATGCACGATAACTTTAGTAAAATTGATAATGGTTCGTATTAGGTAAGGCTCTAACAAACAGGCGCGACACGCGATAATATCGCACGCGACATAAAGGCACCGCTCGTTGCGCGACTTGCGGTGACTTCGTGTCGCGCCTGTTTGAAGGAGCCTTTACACGAGATAATTGTCAAGAAATCCACCAATTTACCGATTGTACGAATTTACCGCTTCATATTTATTTTATTTATCAAACTTTATGCACAAGTAAAAAAGGCGGACTTAATGCCTTGGGCATTTTCTACCAGTCTTCCTTAGGGTGATGCAGACAACATTAAGTAGGTGCAATAGCAAACAACAAATAGAAAACATTTATAAGTAAAATATGAGAATAAATACATATATAATTGCATACATAATAAAAAATATATAAGTACAACAAAACAAAAGAAAAAGTTATGACGAGATAAACAAGGAAACCTACAACAACTTAATTCTGAGACGCATCTGCCAAATTCTTGTGGAAGTGTTCTTGAGTTTATTTCATGTTTATACCATCTTTTTTGAAATTTACCTATATTTATTTTATTTTGTTGTTTTTTATTTATATCTAGTCGTATGTTGAACTGCCTGACGTCATCACGTCAACTTTGGCTGTCGCTAAAAACCAGCGCTGGGGCTGCCTCGTATAGGGTCTTAGCATTATGCTGAGCGGTGGCCGTTTTGCGTGGATGTGACGCATGTTTTCCCCATCATCGTTATCATCCTCATTTCAGCCGAAAGACGTCCACTGCTGGACATAGGCCTCCCCCAAGCACCTCCACCTCGACCGGTTCTGTGCTTCTCGCATCCAACGGGTTCCTGCGGCCTTCACAAGGTCGTCGGTCCACCTTGTGGGAGGCCTTCCAACGCTACGTCTTCCGGTACGCGGTCCCACTCCAGACCCTTTCGGCCCCATCGGCTATCTGTTCTGCGAGCAATGTGCCCTGCCCACTGCCACCTAAGTTTGGCAATTCTTCGGGCTATGTCGGTTACCTTGGTTCTCCTGCGGATCTCTTCATTTCTGATTCGATCACGCAGGGAAACTCCCAGCATAGCCCTCTCTACTGCCCTTTAATTGTCTTATTTAGCCTTCCATTAAGGCCCATTGTGAGTGACCATGTTTCAGACAACGATCGATGTAGCTTGCATCAATTTGTCCATTAATTATTCAATCAATATTTTTGCCACAGCACCTCAATACCTGACACCAAGAAGCCACCGTGGTCTTGCTGCGGTCCTGATGCGTATCCAGACAACTGCACTTCGACACAAATGTTTAAGAAGGTAAGGATCCACTATCACCATCATTTCAACCGAAAGACGTCCACTGCTGTATGGACACCAAAGGAGATAAGTTAACAGTGTCGTCGGATATAGATGAAGTTTAGTAAAACAGTTAATTTTGCAAATTAAATTTCATTCGAAAATATCCAACAGTTTCTTACTTATTTCTTTTGGTGACTGTGTGTACAGACGCCAGCACATCAAGCTACCCGAAACTGTCAAATTTTCAGCTTTAAGCTGTAGCGATAAAGTTGAAAATCTATTGAAGAAATTTGACAGATTGTAGTAGCTTGATGTGCTGGCGTCTGTACAAAGGCCTCCCCCAAGTATCGCTACTTCGACTGGTTCTATGATTGTCGCATTAAGCGGGATCCTGAGGTCTTTACAAAGTCTTTGGGAAGCTTCCTGACGCACATTGGAAAATGGTAGAACAACGGCATATCAAAAATCTTAATTTATTACTTAGGTCGTTACTGATGCACATTCATTTTTTTTTTAATAGTATAAGTGTGGAACTTTAATATACTCGTAATGTAGTAATTTTGCTTGAATTAAGTTTGGAATTTTTTTTAATACGACATAGGCTCAATTCTAAAAAATGTCTACCGCAGGTCTGTTCGCTTCAATGTTTTAAAATTGATTTCTTTCAATAATTTGCGGTAATAGATAGAAAGTGTTATACATTTCTAAAAAGCCCATTGTATGTTGATTTTAAATCAATTATAATGTTGTAGGTTTTATGATTGTATTTCTATAAAAAAAACTTAACAATAAGTGAGGGGAACAGTTCTATAACTTCATCGAGACTTTTGACAGTTACCGATGTCTCCCGATGCTTTACATTTGATGTTGTTTTGTAGCGTAGATATTCATAAATAATATTTATAAAAATTAGCTGCGGAAACGTGCGGTTTCTGAAGTTATCGTGAAAAGTATGACACAAGTCCGGGAACAGAAAACCTCTATCTTTTGCGGTTTCTAATGTGAATAAAACACTGATTACTTAGTTTGCGGTATATTTTATTTTTTTAATAATATTTAATGATAATAAGGCGTACTATCTACAGTTTGCACTCATTTTGCGGTACAACTTTAATCAACAAAACACTACCCTTATTATTATTATGGAGTTCTCACGGAACAGAAAAAACAGGTTCTATCCGTTGTGTAGAAAATTTAGAGCTTGGAAAATTTGGAAGTCGAATTTTACGTAGTTTTGTTTGCATTTCAGTATATATATTAATAATTATTTATTTATTTTTCACTTCAAGACACAAATATCACTGTAGCCATGTTTCTTATATAACATAATATAAACATTTAGGTTTACTAGTACATGAGGGATTTATAAACTATGCATTATTAATTACATGGCGTACACGAATTCAAAGTCAAATAATTTATTTCAAATAGGCACATTAAAGGCACTTTTGAACGTCAAAACTTACAGTAAAATTGAATTGATTCTAGTCGCCCCTTCCAAAAGGTAGTGTTCGTATGGAGAAGAATGGGCAAGAAACTCCACCGTTATTCTTTTAAAAAGTTTCACAAGGATTTGTATACATAATATAATTATTTATAGGTTAATTTTTGGGTGAAGCGCTGTTCTCTTAGCTAGAGCTCTTGGCGAGATCACTAAGTAGTTAATCTGGAGAGACTATCTCCGTTCTCTTACGGAAAGACGCCATCTCTGGGCTACTGCAATGGCTTCGGCGCTGTTGATTTTTCTTTACAAAACCAACGAAAATTTCCTATGCTTTTTACCCTAGCATAGAAAAATTTTGTTGGTTTGTTTCATACAAAAGTGCCTACACGATCAAAATGTATGGAAAAGCTGTTCTTTTTTAATAATCGATGAAAAATATAAACTAGTGGGGATCACACACTACAAGAGGTCACTCGACGGGGCGAACTGACTAAACCCAATCCGGTGTAATTAGAGCGGGAGGGGTCATAGAGCGGGAGGGGTCATAGAGCGGGAGGGGTCATTTGATGATTTCCCATCCTTAAAAAAAAAAAACAGGTGTAATTTCCACGCTGCCAGCCTTATCCAGACAGATTCTGCCTGTGATACCAAAGTTATTATTTAATGTTCTTCTGTTCCAGGACTGTCACGCGTCTATAGTAACCTGGTTGGACCGATACCAGTTGCCAATCTACACGTCTTTAGCAGTACTACATGTTGTATTGTCGTCCTGCTCTTTGGTACGACGGTCGTGTCATGCGTCTCGCTCTTACAGCTAGCGTTCGCTGCGGCGCGTAAGCGGTGAGTTCATTATCTTTTTGACACTAGTTGACAGCTATAAAGAAGTTCTAGATGGAGTTTAGTATTTCCCACTTTCAACTTTGCAGTTTTCTGACCGATTAATACATCGAATAGAATCAATAATACATCTTTCTAAGTTAGATTTCTACGACTAACACTTTCCCATAAGAGATTGGTGGTTGGTGGTAGAAATCTAACTTAGAAAGATATATTAATGATTCTAATGATTATAATTCCCAAAATATGTACCTAGCTGTTATTGTCGCGAATCATATTTTGATCAAGATACAATCTGACCTGCAATGCAATGGTGATTAAAACGAATACCTATTTTTTTCTGGGGGAAACCTTCAAAAGACACCCGACCTTCGGGTCCCCCCGGTCGGGTAGTGTGGGATTTTTACCTCACTAAAGCTAACCCAGTGATCACCATCAGCACATAGGGGTGGTCGCGGTTACTCATAAGATACCAATTCCGGAACTCCCCCGTGGAACGCCTGTAAGGCACATCCCTGATCAGCGGGATTATCCGAAAGGGTTACCGCTGGCCCGGAACATAAAGGGCTAAGGAAGGAACACGGGTGGATTTTAGTCACTAAGAGTCTGACACTCCCTTCCGCTCCACCCAGAGCGAGACCATTTGATGATTCCCCATCCTGAAAAAAAAAAGGCACATCCCTGATACCAATCACTGTAAAATCTCCTCAAAGCTAAACCTCTGTTTTAATTAATACCTTTTTATTTCAGCATCACCATATCCTCCATATCCTGGGCCCCCAGAGGCCCCTGAGGGTCCAAGAGTGCGACCTGGATGGAGCAGCCGCGTGACCCCGACGGTGGAGCCATCTACCGAAGACGTTATAATGCTGGTCGTGGGTAGAGCTCGGCTGGGTTGGGTTGACAAGTGAGACTCGTGGTTGGACTGGGTAGAAAAGTGAACTTCATGGTTTCTCTGGATGTGGGAAGGTACTTGAGAACAGCAGTAGGCTGGTCTGACCTTCGGGTTTTTAACTCAAACTCAAAGCATTTACTTAAATTAAACCATGTACAGTACCCGGCGATAAATATTGCACATCGACCTTTGGAAAGCGACAATCGGCTAATTTCGGCTTCGTAGAGCGTTATCTCTGTCGCACGAAATACAAACAGTCCGGTCTTAGCCTTAGCGCTTCGCCTTAAGAATAGAAAAGAAATAAACTTTTGTGTGAACCATAAAGTAGATGCTTTAAAGAAAATTCTGCAATATATTAAGTAATTTATTAGTGACTTAAGAATTTTATCAGCTATATTTTGGCTATACAAGATGGAGACGACAAGAAACTCTGTTATCTACGTCGCACTCTTAAATAATGACAGTAGCAAATAAAACTGTCTCTCTCAAAATTTGTAAAGCTAGACCTTTGCTCAATAAAAAGTTTTTACTTTTCAACTATGTTTTTTATTTTAAACTAACAAATCTTTTGATAACAGCATTAGCATCATCAGCATAGATAATGCTTCCTCTGCTGGGACACAGGCCTCGTCTCTGTGAAAGGACGTGGGCCGTAATCCACCACGCGGGCCCAGTGCGGGTTGGTAGATGTCACATGTCTTCGAATTTTTGGTTCAAGGACATGCCGGTTTCCTCACGATGTTTTCCTTCACCATTATGAGAGCAGTCGTGATGAAATAAATTACACAAAGTTAAGGGCCTGACCCGGTTCGAACCCTCGACCCTGCAACTCATAAGTCAGGGCCGTTATACTTTGCCACCACTGCTCTCTATTCTCTCTTTGTTGTAAACTTATTGGCCCACTCTCTCTCAGCAAGAGGTCTGTGTAGTGTGCAGTGGGAATAGTGGCTGATTATTGTTAAGTTGACAACAAGCCAAAAATAACAGAGATAGTGTTTTTGAAGTGAAAACTTCTTTAGCATCATTGTGATTTGAAAGTTTATGAAACGAAAAAGCGACGGTTAAAAGAGACATACGAGTATAAGATTTAACGTGGGAGAAAATGAGATAGGAAGCATTATACAGTGTTTTTGTTTTTTATTATTACATGACATGGATGGATGGATGGAATCAGAATCTGAATCTGAGTTTGAATCTGAATCAGAATCAGAATCAGCAGGAATTTGCATGTCTCTTTTTAGAGACACGTAAATTCATTAGATTTAACGTGGGAGAAAATGAGATAGGAAGCACTTTACAGTGTTTTTGAAGGTTTCACTTCTACCACGTGTGAATTGCACACATGCTGTTTTTTTTTGAGTGAGTGAGTACTTTTTTGATATGGGGAAAAAACCATTGAACTCGCGCCATTGTAAGTAAGCGACCATGCGCGTGTTTTGTTTATAAGACGATTAAAGAAATACCCGCTTCGGATGTGTTTGGCTGTCCTCGGGATGTACTCGGTTTTAATGTATATCCGTTATGTCAGTGGGTAATGGCAAAGTATTCTGTTCGTGTTTTGTTTTCACTCCCTGAGTGCCACTGTTTTTTGAAAAAATCACAATTATTAACGAAAATAGGGTTAATGAGTAAAATAAAACCCTAATAAAACCACTCATTTTCTCGTGTCTTGAATCTATAAAAAAAGAAATCAAAAGCAACCTTTTCTTCAACTGCATTTAAAAAGTAATCATAACTCAGACCCAACACAAAAGTTTTACTTTTCACGAAAACTGTTTTCCACCCCTACGTCGCCACCCCCGTGTCCTGGTTCCCACGGCTTACTGCATTACTTGTCCTACAATACACGCAAACGTGCCAACAATAATTGGGTCAAATTGAAATCGATAGTCCTTTGTTAACAATACTTACGTACTTACCTACAGGGAGTTGCAATATAGATAGAAAGAAAATACGTTTATTTGCGGCAAACATGACGCATAAAAATAAAAAACACAAACAAAAGAAAAACAAAATAACAATATGGGAGAAAGTATGCGTCACATCTACGCGAAACGGCCAACGCTCAGCATAATGCTAAGACCCTATACGAGACAGAGCCCCAGCGCTGGTTTTCAGCGACAGCCGGCGTTGACGTGATGACGTCAGCCAGTGCAGCATACGAATAACAAGCATGTAAATAACAAGTGGAGAAATTTTTTTTAGATAGTGTCCATGGAGTTTCTATCCCTTATTTCTTCATAGGAAACGCTTTGAAATGGGTAACTACCTTCTTTCTGACTGACCGACTTCTTTGACAATTCAAATGGCGTAAATGCATTGAGTTATAATTTTAATAAAACTATTGTGTAGTAATAATCGGTGGCAAAATTGCAGCAATGTGTAGAATAAGATTAGTAACTGAGTTGTTTTACCAAGGGGTATCGTATTACCTAGCAACTGGGTTGTGGAGGTCAGATAGGCAGTCGCTTCTTGTAAAATTCTGATATTCAGCTGCATCCATTTAGACTGGAAGCCGACCCTAACATACTTAGGAAAAATTTAGACAGTTTAATTTGAGTCATTTCTTAACAATACTATGTATACAGGCGGTTTGAAATAAAATTACAAAATCAAACTCAAACTCAAGCATTTATTTCAATTAGACCATTTACAGGCACTTTTGAATTGTCAAGAAGTCGGTCAATCAGAAATTAAGAATAGAATAGAATAGAATACTCTTTATTATGTACACCATATAAATTACAGACATAAATATAGAAACTGCACAAAGGGTGACACAATGGGCGGTCTAAGAAGCTAGTTGCACTTTACAAGTGATGTCATAGATGTCATTTTTATTTTTTACTTAGGCAATAAAAATAAGAGGTAGCAATACACTGTTAGAAATAAAACAAGTAACCGGGTTGTGGCGGCCAGGTAGGCAGTCGCTCCAAGTAAAATTCTGATATTCAGCTGCGTCTGGTTAGACTGGAAGCTGACTCCAATATAGTTGGGAAAAGGTAAGGCAGATTGATTTGAGTAATTTGTTAACAATACTAGTACAGCAGTTTGAAATAAAATTACAATTGGCATAGATGTCATTTTTTATTTTAAATTGAAGCAATAAAATTACTATGTAGCAATATGCTGTGTAAATTAGTCCAGTCACTGGATTGTGGAGGTCAGATAGGTACGCTTCATGTCAAAATCTGATTTTCAGCTGCATCCGGTTAGACTGGAAGCCGACCCCAACATAGTTGGGAAAAGGTAAGGCAAATGATGACACTATGTAAAATTAATACATTCAAAGCACAACACAATATCAAAATAACTGCTAATAAAGATTTTTTTGTTGTTATTTCAGTAATAATAATCTGGCGTGGTATCATATTTTTTCTGTGCTTCTAGTATGGCCGTCAAATGATTGATCCGCAGCGTCTCGTGGGAAACAGCCACTTCGTTCACCTGAAAAAAAAGTTTGATAAAGACGTTTTCAAATTAATTTAGTATGTGAGAACTAAATTATTTAATCAACATTTAAAACGTATTTACTTCAAATTGTTCAAAGCACGGAATCCCATAGAGCAACTACAAGTCATAATTAAAAATCTTTTTCGATATTTCTACCTTACCTTTACTGCTGTTGTCTTCCAAATATGTTTCTTCTCTTCCCTTCTGACAATAGTCCTAAAGAGTCTAGCCAGCAAGAAGTACAGGATCTCCACAAAACTGATGAAACTTGCGCCGAGGAAAAGACCGGCTGCTCCACCAAATGACACTGCCAAAAAATATTAGTTTATTAAGTGTCACATAATATTGGTTAGGAACAAATAATCAGTGCACCCTGCATAAATACTCGGCAATTTTAGTGGCGACCAATAAGTTTTGAAAATCCCAGGTTGGGCGCCAGTAAGCTTAATGGCGCCCAATTGGGAATTTCAAATACCTTGATATAAATCTAAATCTTTAAATTCATCACAAATCAATATTAAATGGCACATAATATTGGTACAACCAATATTATGTGCCATTTAATAGTGTTTAGAAATGGTACAACACTTAGCTTAAATGCTTAGTAGCGCCCAAATAGTTGGGCGCCACAATTAGATGGCGCCCAGTTGGGTCTAGAAAAAATAATTACATATTAAGTCTTAAGACTCCAGTTTACGTCCGAATTGACACGATGGCTAAGCGGTTTACACTATGTGTCACAGAGTCTATTTCTTCCGTAAAGGTTCTGGTTCCAGGTCAAAACTTCAGATGTTATTGTATTTTTACTAGATAGAAGTACATAATTGTGGTTGCGCAGTGTATTATGTTCTCTACTTACCAACGAGATCCTGAAAGTGGAACACGATCTCCCTCGTGTACCTGGTACGCGGCCCTTGTACAGTGAACTTGACGGAGCCGTGCAGATTAAATGGGTGACGATCCCTGAATGCACAGAAATTAACTTATTAACAGCGGTGCTATTCTGTAAAAATCTCACCGTGAAAAATTAGGTGAGGTGAGCGTGGAGTGAGCTGTCAATAGTGCCAATTCCTAGCAAAAACAAACTCACTTCACCTAAGTTTTCACGGTGAGATTTTTACAGAATCGACCGGCAGGTTTAGTTTTGGTACAGATGTTCTATGTCACGAAGTCCGTTTGGCTATGAATGTTGTCAAGCGTGCACATGCACATTGTGATCAACAGAGACTCAACAATGGGTGAAGTAAAACGGTACACATTCGCGGAAATAGCCTCATGTCGCATGATTCTATTAAATGCTCCATGTTCATCCATCCTCATGTCATCAACACAACTCTCTAAGACCACGTTACTCCAAAGAATGATGATTTCATGAAACAGTTATTCTTTGGACTTACGTGGTTTTAGAGAGTTGTGTTGATGACTTTAATGATTATAATTCTGTAAATACATATTTGTTACGGCCGCGAATCATATGTTAAACAACGTACAACTTAATACTGACCAGCAAATTGCAAAAAACCTAAAAAAAATTGAATTTCGCGGGCTACCCTGGCGCTTTCGCCTTAAGTAAGCACAGAAATAACATACTATAAACATAATCAGCATGTAATGTTCCCACTGCAGGAATACAGGCCTCCTCTCTTCGAGAGGGAGTGGGCTGTAATCTACCACGCGGGCCCAGTGCGGGTTGGCAGATGTCACATATTTATGTCTTCGAATTTTTGGTTCTAGGACAATACATGCCGGTTTCCGCACGATGTTTTTCTTCACCGTGGTGATGAATATAACTTACAATAAGTAAAGTTCTTAACTGGCTTCGAACCTAGGACCTTCAATTCGTAAGACGGGGCCATTACCTCTACTGGTCTCATTTTCAGAAATATTAGTCCCCAAAATACACAATGCAAATGAACTCACCAGATCTGATCAACAGTGGAAATCTCCTTGTAAATGCAGTCGATACATTGCGGTGCGCAGGCGCACTTCTGTCCGTTATGGTTGGACAGCTTGTGTTTGTGGTTGGCTAAGCATGCCATGCCTGCAGGAGTGCATTTTGGACCCTCTGAAAAATTTGGCAAAAATATATGTAGTAGTTTACACGCTAGGTGCAGCGAGAGTGCTGCAATGGCCAAGTGTCTGAACTCCGTGAGGAGGCAATGCTTTCTAAAAAAAGAAAAATAAAAGATTAGTTGGTTACCTTCATAAAAGTAGTAAAAGGGCACGCAGTCACACAACTCCTTCGCCAGTTTACTTCTGCACGACAAGCGACAAGTATTTGTGCTATGTACCTGAATAAAAGAAACAACACACTAGCTAAATTATTTTTTTTAAGGCGAAAGCGCCAGGGTAGCCCGTGAAATTAGTTATTTTTTAGGTTTTTTGCAATTTGCTGGTCAGTATTAAGTTGTACGTTGATTAATAAATCGCGGCCGTAACAAATATGTATTTACAGAATTATAATCATTAAAGTCATCAACACAACTCTCTAAGACCACATAAGTCCAAAGAATAACTGTTTCATGAAATCGTCATTCATAATGTTATCCTTTTATGATTCTGCCAAAGTGTCCTTTTTCGACCCCCTGTAGTCCCCGTTAAAGAGAAATGTGCAAAAATAGCTGACGTTTACTCTCTCATTTCACCCTACCTCATTGGGGCATACAAGTGTTATGTTATGAAAAACTAACCTTCCTCTTACTAGAAGCCGGTTCATCAGTATACGAACATCCTCGTCGCGTCGGCTGCAACTCCTTAACTCCGCGCCCACAGCGTGACTCCATGACGCTCAGTTCTGTGGTCCTCACGAGGGTCAGACGGACCTCCGATGGAGAGTGGGTGAGGTCCATCACGTCGTATGGGGAGTGGACGTAGAACTTGAGTAAAGAAAACAAAATAATAAATAAATGAAATAAAAATGTTTATTGCATCAACTTAAAACTTAGTTACAACTTAAACTCTGGTTACAATGGGGTGAATCCTTTTAAGCAAATTGTTTGTTTGTGTTAGGAATTTGCGCCCTTTCCCAGGTTTTAAAATTGTTATTAAGTTAAGTAAACAAACAAATCGAAATATATGTCGGCGGCGTTGTCGAAAACAACACATGCACCGACGATCACGCCACCGACAAGTACGTCACCTGACTTCTCCCACCGCCCCACTGCTCGACTTGTTTTGACACCAGTATAAAAGAGCGAGCAACGAAGCGGCAGGGGACTTGACCATTGGACATCGTACGGACATCATGTGCTCAGAAACTATATCGCGTTCGTATCTGGTTGTATCGTGTACCTATAGTGCTTGATTTGCTAATGTGATTAAATTGTTCATGAAATTATAATCTGATGTGAAGTGCAAACCGTGTTTCTATTGCGCATTAACCAACACTACCCACTTAGTACGCCCACAGTAATTAAGATATGCCTGATAATAATGACACACACTTTACCTTTTCCTATATCAGAAGTGGGATTCGTGTTGGTTCATGCGCAAAATGAAAACGCTAAAAGTGAAAGTGACCGTTGACATTTTAAAAAACAAAGTGCAAACTGCGAACGCTTATTAAATAATCGTGTGGACCTGTTAGAGTTGAACCCAGACAAGCCAGATACGGATGCGCGATCATAGTGAATATAGTTTTGGGCATAGGCTGTATGCCGAAATACCTTTGCCCAGTGACGCGCCAGTTGCGCCCTACCGCCATGTTAGGAAAAAAAGTGTTCCCGTAATTAGAAAACGCGATAGGACGCGTGTGCAAACGTAACCGCACACAATACTACAGCTGATTTGTGATGTGCTGAAAATTCACTGCAAGGAGGTCAACTTGTGGCCGTCATTAAGGCGCACAAAGGAAGCAGTATCAACGTGGCTATCGTAAATAGTACGAAGGACGTAACGTGGAGCTACCAGTGACGTTGGGTGACTTCAAGAATCGAGCCAAGCAGCCCGCAGCCTTCGGTGAAGCCCTTCGTGTGCTGCAAGTGAGGGAATCCTGGACATGTCGTGACCCGGTGCACGAGAAGTGGTAGCCAAGCAGATGATGGAGGTGGAGCACGCGCTGCAAGCAGCAACGGCGAGTGGATGTTTGCGTCGTACGACTACGCTCAGGCACGTTAGAACAAAGGTGAGCTGTATCATTGTTTTGTTACGATTCTGGTGCTGAATGCTCGTTAGTAAAAGCGAGTTGTGCAGCCAAATTAAGTGCCAAACGAGTTAATAATGTTATTGCGTTGACTGGTATTGGTTAAACGCGTGTTTTCAGCACAAAACAAATCATAAGAAGCGTTGCGAATAGCGAGCCACAACTTGAGATTTTATTTCATTACTACACGACATTTACTTGCAAAGTATTATTTTGGGTAGGCTATTTTGTGTTATTATAAAACGAAGAGTGAAATCAGATTATCAGACTAATCTAGATCGGAAGTTCAGAGGTCCATTTAAGGTTGTGGAAGTTTTGACAAGTGATCGCTATACGTCATAAGCTTTAGATTCTAACCGAACTTACTAGTATGCTCACGATCGCATACGAAAGATGCCTCTAAGTAGTGTTCCTAACGTGTTAAACGTAGAAGGCGGTGAGGATAGTTCCTTCACCGAGTAGTAGAGCACATACCATGGCTAGGTCGCACTGTACGTACTTGTCTGTAGTCGTAACTGCAACTCGCTTGTGAGTTGTTCAGGGAGCGATGGGCTCTCAAAGGAGACCATTGTGGTGTTGGTTTTCTAATGACCTGGGAGTCGTAGACTATATGGTATGTGATGTGTGTTGGTCGTATCACTTGAGGTGATGACTACATGGGTGGCATGAGTGTCACTAGATGCTGCGGCAGCCGGGTCATGAGCGTTGTATGTGATCTATTACCAAGGCTTAGAGGAACCGCCCCTAAGACGAACCACCGACCAAATCTTTTATTATCAATGATTGTTATTGCTTTTATTAAATGTGGTCAGAATTGGCCGAGTGGAACATGCACTGCTGTTGATTTTTTTTGGTTACAGGTTTACACACAAGGACGTGTGCAAGCAGAATGACAGTGGTGGACAGCGCTGCCCTCTTTGGATCTCCTGTACGAATAATCGCTGATCAAGGACGGTGCTTTTCGAGCGAGGAGTTTCACGACTTCTGCCAAGGAAACAGTGGATTGCAACCACTACAGCCATTAAGCCAACTACAGATCTATTGTCTACCGAATTTGGTGAGTCGTTTTCATTATGTTTTGACTCTGGTACCGAATGCTACCCTGCTAAACAAGTGCAAAAAAAAAAAAAAACTCTTACATTGTTAGGTATAGCCCATATCTAGTTAACGATGCAATTTTTAAATACGCTCACGATAGGTTATGAATGATGCCAGTAGGTCATGTACCAGTCGAAATAGATGGTAATCATAGTGGTGATGAGCTATGAGCAAGCCTAAGTAGTGGGAACCACGCGAGTAGAACCCCTACTCTATCGGCCGTAGTAAAAAGTGTGTAGTCACAGGGTGATGCACATGGATCCATGCGCTGGATGGGTGAGAGCAATGCGATTGCTGGTCGGCCGGAGCGCCGTGGCGTTAGTGGTTTACTCGTCTGTGGGTTTCCAGGTGTCTAAGGCTCTTAGTGAAAAAGATTGTTGTAATGTGGATAACGATGGTACATGGCTCTGGTTGATATTTTTTTTGCTATGATTAATTAAAGTTTGATTACATGGCTCTGGTTGAATCAAGTATGCTAATGAGGCTAAGGCATATGCCATGGCACAGGCCAAGGGATCAGAGTATTAATGACGAATTTGAGGAAAGCTAAGTAAAAGTCTTGTTGATGAAACAGAGTAGAAATTAAGTCGAGTGATAGTGGTGAATCTTAGTTCGGCTGGTCGGGGACCATACCAGTAGTTATATTACATAGTCGTAGCCCTGTAGAAATCGGTGTCTCTTGAGGCAACTCAAGTAGTCCGTGGGTGCGCGATGCGTGTTTAACTCTGGCGGAGGTCGGGGTCTTGTAGAGACCATAGAGCCTGTAGGACTCGGAATTCAGGAGGAATTCAAGGAAACAAACATGAAGTTTGTTGTAGGGGATTAATGAAAAGCCACAGTCCATGAATAAGATTCCTGCTGTGTTTTGTGATGCTCTAAGGATGTTTTATTGGCTGCTCCATCATGTTTAGTTGATTATTTAGTTTGTGATCTTGAGATTTGGGAATCAAATAATGATACTATCTCTGCCAATAGTGATACTATCTCTGCCAATAGTGATACTATCTCTGCCAATAGTGATACCATGTCTGCCAATAGTGATACCATGTCTGCTAAAAGTCCCACTATATCTACCAGTTCTCATAATAATGCAAATTGTAGAAACCCTGGTTTACGTGCTACTTCAGTAGAATCAATTGGTCCTGAGTCAATTACCATTATAACAGAAGCACTTGTACATCAACCAAAATATTGAGCTATTTGTTAATTAAGCTAAAGGAACGATACTTGTTCGGCCTAGCTACGTCCGGTCCAGTTTAACTGTAGGGACACACCTGAAAGGCAAAACAATTACCGGACCAGGAAGCTAATCTTGTAGGGTCAAAAACTGATCGGACCAGGAAGCTAATCTTGTAGGGTCAGAAATTGACCGGACCAGGAAGCTAATCCTGTAGGGTCAGAAATTGACCGGACCAAGAAACAAGTCTTGTAGAGTCATGGCTGACTGGACCAAGTGGTTAAATATCTGAAGGGTCTAACTTGACCGGACCAGAAACAATAGCAGGATGACCAAACGGTAGTTAATCAGTTTTTCATGCTTTAGATGTAACATTGTAATAATCGTAATTAGTAATCAAATAATGATTAATGCTCTGAACTCAATTTTTTTTAGTTTGTGCGAATTTTCATTGTGTTTTAGTCTGTACCAAATTCGGTCAGAAGTGACCGAACTATGTGATACTTTGCGGGGTATGTTTCTTTGCAGATTAACACACGAGAATGTGTGCGAGCAAGATGGTCGTGTCGGCGTCATTCATTGACTATTCTGAACGCCAGTGTCACCCGGCGGCGCTCGACAGAGTCTAGCCTGAGTTCGTGTGGAGTGGAAGAGAGCGCGCAGTGGTGTAACGAGACAGTCTTGGCTCTGGCGTGTCACGGTGAACGTGCGTTACGGAAGCATCGTACGTTCCCGCGACCCCTGGCGTAGGTGTGAGATGGAACACCGGGGTGGTTTTTAGTCAGTAAGAGTCTGACAGACCCCTCCGCCCGCCCCGTGGCGGAGGACATCCATGAGGATTTTCCACCCCGGAAAGTGTATGACGGGGCACAAGTTGCACTTTATGTCCGTTTATTCGGAACCGATCAATAGTAACGCGAGCTGATGTCCATAAAACTAATGATGACAGTTAAATTGCAATAATCATTGTAGGGTTAAACCGGTCCAATGATAAATCGGCTATAGGGAATAATAATATTCCGGACTAGCCAAAATAAGATAAAATAAATTCTGAAGGGCTTGTAGCCGGACCAGAACTTGTTAATCTGTAGGGCTTGTAGCCGGACCAGAGCTTGTTAATCTGAAGGGTCAATAAAAAAAAAAAAAAGACCGGTCCAGAACTTGTTAATCTGAAGGGTCATTGAAGACCGGTCCAGAACTTGTTAATCTGAAGGGTCAATGAAGACCGGTCCAGAAGTTTTAATCTGAAGGGTCATTGAAGACCGGTCCAGAACTAATTCTTACCAGCCTGTCTGTAGGGTTTAGATAAACCGGTCCAGATTGTAAAGTACGATTTTTGGTCAGGATAATCGAACGATTTATGCTTATTACAGATGTATGAATTGTAAGCGCACGAGGACGTCCGCACGTCAGTATGGCCGTGTCGGCGGCGTTGTCGAAAACAACACATGCACCGACGATCACGCCACCGACAAGTACGTCACCTGACTTCTCCCACCGCCCCACTGCTCGACTTGTTTTGACACCAGTATAAAAGAGCGAGCAACGAAGCGGCAGGGGACTTGACCATTGGACATCGTACGGACATCATGTGCTCAGAAACTATATCGCGTTCGTATCTGGTTGTATCGTGTACCTATAGTGCTTGATTTGCTAATGTGATTAAATTGTTCATGAAATTATAATCTGATGTGAAGTGCAAACCGTGTTTCTATTGCGCATTAACCAACACTACCCACTTAGTACGCCCACAGTAATTAAGATATGCCTGATAATAATGACACACACTTTACCTTTTCCTATATATAATTTATTCAAAAATATGAAGGCAACATGATAACTTGATTTTTTTTTTCGCCAGAAAAGTCAGCAGAGCACAGCAGACTACTTATTTCAAAAGCTCGGTTTTTGGTCAACAATAAAATAAGATTTAAAAAAAAACACTCTGAACGTCACCAAAAAAAGGTTAAAGTTGTTAGGATGCCTTTTGCGCGTGGCCAAAATCGGAACTAAAGTCGCCATCTTGTTTTTTTTCAATAAAATGTCACAATGGCCCCCTGTCAATATCATTCAAGTGCTAAAAATCCTTGTATAGCTCAAAACTTCAAGATACTTCAAGCTACCTCAACGTTTAACGTGTGTGTGACGTCTTTCACCTAACTAGATACTCTCTAATCAATTATTTATTTGCTTTATCTGTAATAACCGACATAACTATCATCAAACATATCGAAAACTCAAAACTAATTTTTTCTTCACGTGACCAGAGGGCTGGCCTATTTTTAGCCCAAAAGAATCAGCATTGCCATCCAACGTGGTAATGCTGCCAGCATATACCCCTTTGACAGTGATGTGGACGAATTTTTTGATGCTCAATGAGCTTTTGCACGCCATACTAGGTGGCAAACATGACTGATCCTTTCTTTTTTAAGTTATCCTGCATGTTCTTGTATGTATACACATGTTTGAGCAAATAAATAGATCTTAATCTTATCTTATCTGCCTTCTTTAATTTTTTTAATAGTTGTGTCTTTGTAAATTTTAAACGTCTTACCAAAATGGCTGTCATTTGTCATATTTGAATACTCGAATAGGAGAAAAACTTACATCGGCTGTAGCTGGCACGTCCATAATGATATAGCAAGTTAGTGCGGAGTATTTGCATGTTTCAGGCCAGCGGAGAGTATCGTTGGGGTTTACACTCCTACAACGAAGGTTTTACATTAGGTTAACTTAATATTATGGTAGCGTGAAAGTTTAAGGGCTAATTTTCCAGCAGTGGTATTTCAAGTTAATCCCATGCTCTCAAAATGGTGAAAGATAACATCGTGAGGAAACCGGCATGTCCTAGAACCAAAAATTCGAAGACATGAGTCATCCACCAACTCGCATTGGGCCCGCGAGGTGGATTATAAAGTCAAAGTCAAATCATTTCTTTCAAATAAATACAACAACAGTGCATACAACCCGAATCTCTTTAAAGTAAGAGTGAACAGGCTTCTTCTGGGTAAGCTCACTCCATCGTAGACTTTGTCTCTGTCATCTCTGACCTAGACTAGAGTCAAGAGCAAACACATTTCAAATAAAAAAAAAATAGGCACATAAAAGGCACTTTTGAACGTCAGAAATTACAACAAAATAGAATTGATTCTAGTCACCCATTCCAAAAGGTAGTTTTCTATGGAGAAGAATGGGCAAGAAACTCCACCGTTACTCTTTTAAAATGTTTTACAAAATTTTGCATACATTAATTAAGGTAAACACAGGTATTAACGACCCCCCTAAGGCAATTTTAAAATCAACCATATTTTTTTAGTATACTGGTTCCTCTAAAGATTTATATTTTCATTTTATATGCTAGTGTTATGTATAAAAAATGTATTTACTGAATCAAATACATTTAAATAAAGCATTATCTTGTAAAAAATAATTTAAAATGTGACTTAGTCGATTGTTGCAATTACCGACCCATAAAAACGGCTGTGAAGCTATTAACGATTTTTATGCAGCTATTCCCGATCGTGTATGAGAGGAGGCCTTATTCCAGCAATGGAATGTATATAAAAGCTAGTGATGATGATGATTACCGATCTTAAAAAAATAAAACAAAATAAAAATGCAAATACTTATTCGTAGGTATTTTTTATTATCGTTATTTTTAATAAAACAAATTAGTAGGTACTTCTTAGTATGAACCTATGAACTAAATAGGTAATTATAAACTTTTAAATTAATCAAAATAATACTTTTAATACACATATATATTAATTTTAATTTAAGGATTTCAAACTCTAGGATATTTCCTTATGCTATTGAGATCATAATCATTTTTTGAAAAATATAATATTAGTCATCACAGTCATTTTGGCTCCATACTTCTGGAAAAAAATATAATTGTATGTTTTATGTTGCTTTAGCCAAGAAGTAGCATTTATTAATAGGTACCTACCTATTATCTCATAAAAGTAGGTGAGAAACTAAATAATCTATATATGATCGGTAATAGCTTCTTATAGTTGCTATTACCGACCCTCATGGGTCGGTAATAAAGTATGTAAGTATAAACATAAATTGTATTACCGACTCATAAAAAAATGGTTATTTTAATTTAATTGACCTTCGGACTATAAAATAGAATATAATTGATTAATGTCACAAAAAATATGAACAAATGCACACTGTTTTAAACACAAAAACAATAATTTATTACTGTAACTATTCAATATCGATCTTCGAAAAATATCATAACTTTGGTTAAATTGACAACGCTAAAAAGTAAAAACTAGACAAAAAAGTTTAGTCGCTAATAGATTTTTATAAAGACTGATAGCTTAGATTGAAACTACTCCATAAAAATATTTGTGTTAGTGTGATATAATAACATAAAAGAAAAATAAAACGAAAAGTTACGTTGCTGCCATTGCCGACTTATGGGTCGTTGATAGCCGCCACGACTAAAACTGATGAAGCTAACACCATCCTATTTTAATTTAAAGTTTTATCGTTTCAAATTACTTTTTATTAATAAAATGTCGTAAGAAATCAAGAGTTGACACTTAAATGAATACATTTAGTAATATGAGATAAAGTATAGATGTCATTTGTTTGTATAATTGTCTTAGATAGAAAAGTCACGTACTTACTTGAAGGAACAAGGGAACAGTACGACACGTTCTGCGTCCACGCTGCCCCGCAGTAACCGACGTATTTTACCTCTTTTTTGCACAGCTATTCACACTAAAGTAATTGTATACGATGCTCAAGGAATAAACGCGTGTGTAACTTTGCCTACCTTTGCTAGAATAGTTCTGGAAACGTAAAGATTTCGAATTACTTTTATGGGTCGGTAATAACTACAGATTTTCGATAGGTCGTTGATAGCTGCGTTTACCTTATATAATGTGTCCCAGCAGTGGGCATGTTATAGGCTGATTATGCGATTAAGCCATGTCTAAGAAAATATCACAAGACAGGATCATGTTACTTGCTCGTCCTCTGGACCTTGGTCATGCTTTCCCACTCACTTGGTCTTAAAAGGGTCTTTTCTTTTCTCATGAAACTGGGACTCACAAACTGCGATTACCTGACAAATTAAGGCATATTTCAGCATATTTAAACCCCTATAAAGGATGTTTTTCAAACGTCTTTCCTTTCTGCTCATCGTCGTTACTGTAAAAGAACCTCAGATTGTGCACAATTTCGTGCTTCTAGATCCAGCGGTTTAGGTCGTGCGTTGTCCGTCGGAGAATGATCGAAAGAATTTAAGATTTTGATCATCTTAATCAGTCTATGCCTATTTTCCCACTGCCTCGTCTCTAGGGTGGGCCGTAATACACCACGCGGGCCCAGTCCGGGTTGGTAGAAGATGTCACATGCCTTCGAATTTTTGGTTCTAGGACATGCCGGTTTCCTCACGACGTTTTTCTTCGCCGTTTTGAGAGCAGTGGTGATGAAATAATTTACACAAAGTAAAGTGTCTGCTTTGGTTCGAACCTGCGACCTACAACTCGTAAGTCGTGGGCGTTACTACTAGGCCACCTGCACTGTTCAGGAGATATCAAATAGATGATGATCTTAAACTTACCCAATAACAACATCTTCTAGCGCGACAGAATTAGTGACGTAACAAGCACCAGCTTCAGTCATCACTGGGAGCCATTTGTAGATAACCTCCTCCGAAGACCTGGTCTTGATGTCAGAATCTGGCATTACCTGGTGAAGATTATAACCTTTTCAGCAGGATTCCTTTACTTACTACATCATGATCGTCTGCCTTTATCCTTTTCCCAACTACGTACTTGGGTCAACTTCCAGTTTAATTTAATCGGATGCAGTTGAGTACCAGTATTTTACATGGCGCGATTGCCTATCTGACCTCCACAATCCAGAAAAAACAGTGGCACTCCGGGAGTGCCGACAGAAGAGAAAACAAAACACAAACAGAAAAAGGAAAAAAAAAACAGTGACACACCAGGAGTGCCGACAGAAGTGCAAACAAAACACAAACAGAATACTTTGCCATGACTCACTGAAATATCGGAAATACATTAAAATCGAGTAGGTACATTCCGAGGACAGCCGAACACATCTGAAGCGGGTATTTTTTTAATCGTTTTATAAACAAAACACGCGTGGTGTCGCTTACGGTAACAGTGGCGCAAGTACAATCTCAAAAAATGCCCAACGCGCCTAAAGAAGTTATCACTTCAAAAAGTTTGGTCGCAAGATCTACTCACATCCGCAGCTATACCAAACATGTCCACGCCGGTCTCCAAATCGCTGAACTCCTGGAACCTCTCCAGGTGGAACAGGTCGGAGTTGGTGATAGCTTCCACGAGACGAGCGTAATAGTCATACTTGTCATCTGTAGGGTCGGTGTCGAAGTGTTTCTTGATGACGGCTGGTAATTTGGCTTTATTGAGACGGTTCTGGGGTATAAGAGACAAAAGTTTGAATAACGGGCTTTTTTTTAAGAATGCATCGCTTGATTTCCTGTATCTTTCTAATCACAGTGTTAGCTCCCATGAACTACAATGCGTGCCACGAAAGATGAGACTTGACACACCACGTGGTTTGACATGCGCAGTACACGATTTTAGGTATCTTTAGCGGTATGAGGTCTGAGTGCGGGACGGGACCGGACGTCATAGGGGCGGCGGAAAGAGCGGGGGAGGCGGGGTCAAGTCTCATCTTTCGTGGCACGCATTGTACTTAAATATACATTTTCTTTTTTTTTTCGTTTAATATTTTAAAAATAATGTGGGTTGCATCACACGGTGGTGGCATTCATATCATTACAAGAAAATAAAAAAGTTTATTTTTAATGAGTCCAAACTTCAAATCATCATCTGCCTAACCTTTTCCCAACTATCTTGGGGCGGCTTCCAGTCTAACCATATGGAGCTGAATACCAGTATTTTACACGGAGCGACTGCCTATCTGACCTCCACAACCCAGTTACTGGGTAATACCCCTTGGTAAGACTGCTTGTCAGACTTTCGGGCTTCTGACTACCCGTAATGACTGTCAAAGATCCACGAATGGCAGCCGGGACCAACGGATTACGCACTTTCCGAGGCACGGAGGGGTTTTTTTTTTTTTCTTAAATCATCAAATGACCCCTCCCGCTCTGGGTGGAGCGGAAGGGAGTGTCAGACTCTTACTGACTAAAACCCACCCGTGTTCCTTCCTTAGCCCTTTATGTTCCGTTGATATTTACCGAAAAAGCCTCTTACTGTATTAAACGTAAGCGTAATAAAATCGAATGAATTAGCCTTATTCCGTTGGGGCTAAACAGAAACCACTGACTCATCTGCCTAGCCTTTTCCTAACTGTTAGGAAGATGGAACGACTGCCTATCTGACCTCCACAACCCAGTTTCTGGGTAAGACTACGGACCTTATAACACATAGTAATAGCTGGCACACTGAACCGCCAGGATCTGAAGTCTTTCTCCAGGGTCACGACCGTTGGTGACTCGTTGTAGCGCTGCAACTGACCCAAGGATACGTCCACGGCTCCCCAGGTGGCTAGGGCAGTTGCTGCTATCCAAAGGATCCTGGGAAAATACTGTTAGTAGGTAATTTGATGCTATGAAGATAGGTGACGTGTCTCAGGGTGATAATTAATACTGTTAGTAGTTAATTTGATGCTAAAGAGGTGACGTGTCTGTGGGTGATAAATACTGTTAGTAGGTAATTTGATGCTATGAAGAAGTGACGTATCTAAGGGTGATAAATACTGTTAGTAGGTAATTTGATGCTATGAAGATAGGTGACGTGTCTCAGGGTGATAATTAATACTGTTAGTAGTTAATTTGATGCTAAAGAGGTGACGTGTCTGTGGGTGATAAATACTGTTAGTAGGTAATTTGATGCTAAAGAGGTGACGTGTCTCAGGGTGATAAATATTGTTAGTAGGTAACAGTGGCGGACTAAGCCCGTCAGAGGCCCGGGGCGGTAGCAAAGCTGAATGAGGCCCCCGGCTTTAAAAAAATGTAGTTTTACAAGCTTTTTATTCAGTTCACATTTGTATGTATAAATAAGTGTTTATGTTTATTTCGTTAATTTCGTCGGCAACGCCACTTTTCTTCTTTATTACTTTTTTTTATTAATAATTACACTATTTAATGAAATTACTTTGAACGGATAAGATCGCGTTTATTAATTTACAATTTGAAAAAAGGCTTATCTGTTTGCGAAAATATCAGTACCTACACACTAAAAAACTATTAAATATCAATGTAATGAAATTCAATATTTGTTAAATGAGGCCTATGTTTATTTTTCGACGTAAATAAAACGTAGTGAATGTAAATGTAGGTGTACAAGAGTGAATTATTTGCACTTCATTCATTCAGGGATTTCTGGGGAAGTACCCGCTACAAAGACGGGAATTCTCCGAGCATATTGGACGCGTTCAGCAAAGTTAAAAGAATATTAGTAGGTACCACGTAAAAGTCTAGATGGCTGTAGTGTTTTGATCTTGATGAAATTATGTACAATTGTAGGTACTAAGCACATTTTTAAAGGAACGTGGAGGCATTTGGGGGCCCCCCAAGACCGGAGGCCCTGGGCGGGCCGCCCCTTCCGACCCCCTGTTAGTCCGCCACTGGTAGGTAATTTGATGCTAAAGAGGTGACGTGTCTGTGGGTGATAAATACTGTTAGTAGGTAATTTGATGCTATGAAGAGGTGACGTATCTAAGGGTGATAAATACTGTTAGTAGGTAATTTGATGCTATGAAAAGGTGACGTGTCTGAGGGTGATAAATACTGTTAGTAGGTAATTTGATGGTATGAAGAGGTGACGTGTCTGTGGGTGATAAATACTTTTAGTAGGTAATTTGATGGTATGAAGATAGGTGACGTGTCTCAGGGAGATAAATATTGTTAGTAGGAAATTTGATGCTATGAAGAGGTGACGTGTCTGAGGGTGATAAATACTGTTAGTAGGTAATTTGATGCTAAAGAGGTGACGTGTCTGTGGGTGATAAATACTGTTAGTAGGTAATTTGATGCTAAAGAGGTGACGTGTCTGTGGGTGATAAATACTGTTAGTAGGTAATTTGATGCTATGAAAAGGTGACGTGTCTGAGGGTGATAAATACTGTTAGTAGGTAATTTGATGCTATGAAGAGGTGACGCGTCTGAGTGCGATAAATACTGTTAGGTAAGGGTGATAAGCAAGTATATAATGTGGCGGGCGTAGCGGTATCTACAACGCCACATGCAAACAACGCGTCATACTGACGTCACGCAAAATCCTGCATCGCGCAAGCAGAGTTTACCGCTTCTTTAGAAAAGTGCAATACCTACGCGGTCAAAATGTATGGGACAGAAAAATTTTCACATCGAAAAGAAAAGAAGTAATTTAAATTCAGTTGAAATATGATTTCAAATTAAATTAGCTAGCGAAACTCCACGGTATTTTTTTTTTATCTTGTTTAAATATCGATTTTCATGTTTCGTCACGTTTACCGCAAATAAACGTATTCTTTCTTTCGGTTAGTTGGCAAAAAGGCTGCCACGCTGAAATGTGATTGTGCGGGTGACGTCAGCCGCATGCATAGTGACCGCAAAAGGTCACATGCTCTGTGGTGACGCTGGGCATCAGGCCCATGATGGGCAGCGCCGCCGAAGCCGGTCCAGGAAGAGCTGTGGCGAGACGACTTACACGCGTACAATGCGCGCCACGAAAGATGAGACTTGACCCCGCCTCCCCCGCTCTTTCCGCCGCCCCTATGACGTCCGGTCCCGTCCCGCACTCAGACCTCATACCGCTAAAGATACCTAAAATCGTGTACAGCGCAAGTCAAACCACGTGGTGTGTCAAGTCTCATCTTTCATGGCACGCATTGTACCTCGAGGATTGGCGGAGATGGCGCTAGAAAAGGTTGTCTGGAAGGATTTGGGAGATACCTTTGCTCAGAAGTGGGACAGCGTAGCTTAAGTTTAAAAAAAAATATGTCGTTCGTTAAGCTAAGCGTCAAAAATTATCTGTGGTCTTACCGTTCCACCCAGTGTCTTCGTGGCGCAGAAATATGATTGAACCCATGGATACTGGTCTCATTGCAGAAGTCTCGTCCACACTTGACAACTGACTTTACCATAGAGGACACACATCCAGGTTTCTCTTCACGATGTTTGAAAGTCGTTGGTATACATTGCTTGAAAAATTCTTCAAAGATGTTTAGGGTTTTTTTTACTCCAAGAAACATGGGATAAGGCCGGCTTTCCATCAGAGATGAGCGAGGATGCGTAGTGAGGGATGTGTGTGAAACCAACCAATACCAACGCTTCATTTTTATAGCTTGAATTAAGTTAGCGTTGGTATCAGGCTCTCACGCCCTGCCTCGGCATATCGAGGCGGTCCGACCGGTACTCGAGCGCTGGCTCGGGAGGAGGCACGGCTCCCTTCAGCGAGACGACCGTTTCGCAAAAGGAGGCTGCGGATAGGGAGAGGGAGATCTCGTCCACTCACCCGGCCCGCAGCAGGCACACCGGGCGTCGGCGGAGGGCGGACAACGCCCTCTTCCAGCCCCCTAAATGGGTCCAGGGGCGACGGACTCAAGGACGTCCGTCGCCCCCACACATCAGGACCCGAGGTAGCGGCGCGTAGTGTTCCACGCGCGCCCCTCTTAGACGTCGCGGGGGGAGTCAAACACCTCACTCCCCACCTGACCCGACGAGGCCCGCAGTGACAGGCGCAGCAGTCGGGGGTTGCGGAATGATCGTACGTTCCCACGACCCCCGGCATAGGTGTGAGGTGGAACACCGGGGTGGTTTTTAGTCAGTAAGAGTCTGACAGACCCCGCCGCCCGCCCCAGGGTGGCGGACATCCATGAGGATTTTCCACCCCGGAAACAAAAAAAAGTTAGCGTTGGTATTGGTTAGTTTTACACAAATCAATCGCTACGCATCCTCACTCATCTCTGGTGGAAAGGCAACCTTAGGATAGGAAGGTGAATAGACTAAGTTAAGAAAAATACTGCAGTAGACTAATACAGAAATGAATGCAGGCAAACTGAAATACTGTAGGTTCATGCAATATGCAATTTGTTAAATATAAATATCTAGGTGTGTGCGTGTCACATGTAAATATATTGAACATGAAAAATCCATTAGCATCTACAGCTATTTAATTAGATTGTAAATAAATCTATATCGGTATCACAATAAAGCCGAAAGTTTGTGAGTCTGTGTATGTGTTTATATGTTTGTTACTTCTTTACGCTCAAACGGCTAGATCAATTTTGATAAAGTTTTGTATGCAGGTAGCTGACACCTTTTTTTTTCAGGATGGGAAATCATCACATGACCCCTCCCGCTCTGTGTGGAGCGGATCCTGTCAGATTTACCGTAAAGTGAATCTAGGGATAAAAATAAACTTATGTTTAATAATATTTTATTTATTAATGGCAATATAGTTACTGAAATACAATCATTTTATAATGAGTTGAGCCTAAAGTTTTCTTGTGCTGGGACTCAAGCCTCCTCTTTGTGGGAGGAATGTGGTCAGTCACTGCGACGACTTTTCTTATAAAATTAGATAGTTAATATTTTTTTAATTGTAATACTTCATTAAATATGTAAACATGCACACATAGTATCATTTTATTATTTACCATCCCACATAAACCCGCTTAATTTGAATTTCCCCAAAAATACTGATTCGAACATTTTCTTCCCCGGGCGCGTTCCACCCGCGCCCGCATTTACAATTAATGGCATCAAGTGATCCGCCTCCCCTAAAGGATGACTGTCTAAACCTCCTTTCTGTTGATCCCAAAATACTATTTTCTTACGATTCTCTTCGTCTCCAGTACAAACATTATACAAGAAATTATCAAATTCTTCATTAGCAATTTCTTTTTTAATTTCTGTTCTGGCTTTTTGAAACTCTCTCATATTATGGTAGGACAACCCTGAACCGAAAATGGCAACTCCTTTTTTTCGAAATTCGTACAAAGCTTTTCCTATGTCGTAATGCTGGGATGCATTTTGATTATTTAATATAGAGACTTGTACTATCGGTATGTCCGCCTTCGGATTTATTAACATCATTGGTATGAAGACTCCGTGGTCCCAGCCTCGTTTCTCGTCTAGAGTAGATTGGATTCCCGCGTTCTTAAACGCATTGTGTATTTTTCCCGCCAAAACTGGATTACCTGAAATGAGAAATCATAATTTTTGACGTTATCTTATAAGCCAGAGCATTCCTCGACACGAAATAAAAAAAATTGAGCGTGTATACGTACGACGTAAGTGTAACCTTTTTTTAAAATCCAAAGTAAGAGAGATTTAGTGTTAGGGACAGAGAGAGAGAGATAGAGATCTTTTTATCTCTCATGTAACGAAATGTACCTAAAGTTCGTTTTTTTAATCCCAGAGACGAATCTGACAGATGTATAATGTCAAACTTCTATAATAAAAAAACGCAAACACAAAAGACTTAAATGTCAGATTAGTCTCTGGGATTAAAAACGAACTATAGGGCGAAAGCGCCAGGGTAGCCCGCGAAAATATTTTTTTTTTTAGGTTTTTTGCTATTTGCTGGTCAGTAGGTATTAAGTTGTACGTTGATTAATATATTATTCGCGGCCGTAACAAATAGGTATGTATTTTCAGAATTATTATAATCATTAAAGTCATCAACATTTTTTTTACATTTTTCATCAAATGTCGAATCTATGCGACCTAAAAAAAATTTTGAAAATGTGATACCCCACATAGCTCTAGTAGCCCCACTTCAATTTTTCAGATCCCCTTTCAGTCCCTGTTGCAAAAAATATGCATATATTTTTATTTCTTTCTTATTTGCAAAATAATTGGGCAAACGTCATCTAAAACTATTCCAAATTTCAAGTTGATAGCATTATTAGGAGTTCTTGAGATATCCAGCTGTAACAGACAGACAGACAGACCGACAGACTGAGTCTCACCATAAGGGTTCCGTTTTATCATTTTGGTACGGAACCCTGAAAACAATCGACTTCCAAAAAAAGACTATAAAGTGGCGGTATCAAAAAACGAAAATGCGGAACCAACGACACCGACTTCCGAAATGAAAGTTATTTTTCACTTTGTAGTATTTTTTTGTAGAAGTCGTTTTTTTTAAGCTTTTTCATATTCAGATTGGGAACGTCATTATTTAAGAGTTTACCATTTTGGTACGGAACCCTAATAAAAACTGTAAAGGAAGATTACATACCCGGAGCATCGTATTTAAATTCATAACTTTCCGGTGGAAAGTTAGTATAATCGTACAGCAGCGGATGACGTTCACCAGATGAAATTGTCACAACATCCTCTTCCCGATGCGCCGTAACTATTACTATCGCTTTCAAACGACCCAAATCCACATAATTCGACACATTTTTCAACGAATCTCCAATTTCTAGGTTATTTTTTTCACGTAAAACGGGGTTTGGTCCGCCGCCATGATTTAAAAATACGGAAGGCGCGAAATACACGTCTTCCATTTTTGAAAGAGAGAATGGTATAAACAATATGGCTGCAATAAAGATTAAAAGCAACATGACTAATATTAGTTATTTACGTTGCGACATGACTGCGCACGTTCATACTTAAGTATCAATAAATGCGTATTTATATACTGATTTGTCATGTCATACCTACTCAGTGGCGGACTAAGCCAGTCGGTCGGGGCCCGGGGCGGTAAAACAAAATGAGTCCCCCCGTAGTTTATGTGGGTACCTACTTGTATTTTCTAGTATTTAACATTTTGCAAAAAATTAGCCTAATAAAAGAAATTATAACATAAACTCTAGGTACATACCTATCATGGGAATCGCAAGCAGCAGAATATTTTTTTTCATATTGATCTCCTCATTAGTACACAGTTTGTTACTAACCACTAACTACGTATGGACTACTTAGGTCTGAAATAAAGATATGAAGGGTCAGGACGGCCTGGTGGCCCTTCATCAGAACTCATCTTCTTCTAATTATGTAGGTAGGTGGGCGCGGAAATAGAAATAAATGACTTCAAATCACAATCGACGTATTTTAATCGGCATTCACAGGAATCACGATGTAATTAGGTAATTAGCGATTACTACTATACGAAATCAACTTAATTAAATCTTGAAATAGCGTGATGACGAAGATTCTGAGCGATTCGTCACAAGCGTGGTGCGCGGGCGCAGTCTTGTTCAAAAGTCAGTTTAAGATCGCCGCCCGCCCTACCATCGACAATGACGCTTCGCTAGGTTGACTTTGACAGCTAAAAGTCAACCTGACGTCTGACGTTGACGGATGCGCCTTCACGGCCGGACTGACACTCGACCGTCCTCGGGCGATTTTCTGAAACAATGAGTTGCAATCGTACATAGTCCGTTCGGCATCCTGACGGATGACTAATTACAATTATCACAATGCGATACTTAAGACTTAAGGCGAGTGTCTTGCAACAATTAAGACGGATGACACAGCCTCGTCACTAAACAGCATGTAGGTTAACTGTTCACAATTGGTACTATTAGACAAGTTAAGCGATTATCCAGGACAAGTCAGTCAACTTAAAGGACTCTGACTCGGACGACATATTTCGTCTCACAAATAGCAAGTGATCATCCAGGACAAGTCAGCCCTCTCGAGGGACCTGACTCGGACGACAAATTTCGTCAGATGACGCTAAATAAACCACTGTGACAAGTCAACCAGACAATGACTCGGACGACATATTTCGTCTACCTTCTGTGACGAGTGAAGTGTCCCCGGCCAGCCGAACTAAGATTCACCACTATCACTCGACTTAATCTCTACTCTGTTTCATCAACAAGACTTTTACTTGGCTTTGCTCAAATTCATCAGTAATACTCTGATCCCTTGGCCTGTGCCATGGCATATGCCTTAGCCTCATGAGCATACTTAATTCAACCAGAGCCATGTAATCAAACTTTAATTAATCATAGCACAAAAAACATCAACCAGAGCCATGTATGTACCATCGTTATCCACATTACAACAATAATCTTTTTCACTAAGAGCCTTAGATACCTTAGAGCCTGGAAACCCACACACGAGTAAACCACTCTAACGCCACGGCACTCCGGCCGACCAGCAATCGCATTGCTCTCACACATCCAGCGCATGGATCCACGTGTATCACCCCTGTGACTACACACTTTTTACTACGGCCGATAGAGAACCCCTACTCGCGTGGTTCCCACTACTTAGGCTTGCTCATAGCTCATCACCACTGTGATTAACATCTATTTCGACTGGTACATAACCTACTGGCATCATTCATAACCTATCGTGAGCGTATTTAAAAATTGCATCGTTAACTAGATTGGGCTATACCTAACAATGTAACCGTTCTTTGCCGTTGTTTACCAGGGAAGCACTCTGTACCAGAGTCAAAACAAAATGAAAACGACTCACCAAATTCAGTAGACAATAGATCCGTAGCTGGCTTAATGGCTGTAGTGGTTGCAATCCACCGTCTCCTTGGCAGAACTCGTGAAACTCCTCGCTCGAAAAGCACCGTCCCTGATCAGCGACCACTCGCACGGGAGATCCAAAGAGCGCAGCGCTGTCCACCACTGTCATTCTGCTTGCACGTGTCCTTGTGTGTTAACCTGTAACCAAAAAAATCAACAGCAGTGCATGTTCCCCTCGGCCAATTCTGACCACATTTAATAAAAAAACAATAACAATCATTGATAACAAAAGATTCCTCTAAGCCCTGGCAATAATTGTTCAGGAACTGCATCAACTCACGAGTAGATCACATACAACGCTCATGGCCCGGCTGCCGCAGCAGCTAGTGACACTCATGCCACCCATATCGTCATCACCTCAAGTGATACGACCAACACACATCACTTCTCATAGAGTCTACGACTCCCAGGTCAATACATGACCAACACAACAATAATCTCCCTTGAGACCCAGGTCCCCGCCACACCACTAACTGCCCATCGCGCCCTGAACAACTCCTAAATGAGTTGCAGTTACGACTACAGACTAGTGCGTGCAGTGCGACCAAATAGCCATGGTATGTGCTCTACTACTCGGTGAAGGAACTATCATCACCGCCTTCTACGTTTAACACGTTAGGAACACTACTTAGAGGCATCTTTCGTATGCGATCGTGAGCATACTAGTAAGTTCGGTTAGAATCTAAAGCTTATGTATGACGTATAGCGATCACTTGTCAAAACTTCCACAACCTTAAATGGACCTCTGAACTTCCGATCTAGTTTAGTCTGATAATTCTGATTTCACTCTTCGTTTTCTAATAACACAAAATAGCCTACCCAAAATAATACTTTGCAAGTAAATGTCGTGTAGAAATGTAATAGAATCTCAAGTTGTGGATCGCTATTCGCAATACTTCTTATGATTTGTTTTGTGCTGAATACACGCGTTTAACCAATACCAGTTAACGCAACAACATTATTAACTCGTTTGCCACTTAATTTGGCTGCACAACTCTCTTTTACTAACGAGCATTCAGCACCAGAATCTTAAAACAATACAGCTCACCTCCATGTTCCAACGTGCCTGCGGGCAGCTGTACGACGCAAACATCCACTCGCCGCTGCTGCTTGCAGCGCGTGCTCCACCTCCATCATCTGCTTGGCTGCCACTTCTCGTGCACCGGGTCGCGACATGTCCTGGATTCCCTCACTTGCAGCACACGAAGGGCTTCACCGAAGGCTGCGGGCTGCTTGGCTCGATTCTTGAAGTCACTCCACGTCACTGGTAGCTCCACGCTACGTCCTTCGTACTATTTACGATAGCCACGTTGATACTGCTTCCTTTGTTGACTTAATGACGGCCACAAGTTGACCTTCTTGCAGTGAATTTTCAGCAAAACACAAATCAGCTGTCGTATTGTGTGCTGTTACGTTTGCACACGCGTCCTATCGCATTTTCTAATTACGGGAACACTTTTTTTTTCTAACACGGCGGTAGGGCGCAACTGGCGCGTCACTGCGCAAAGGTATTCCTGCATACAGCCTATGCCCAAAACAACATTCACTATGATCGCGCATCCGTATCTGGCTTGTCTGGGTTCAACTCTAACAGGTCCACTGGGTCCACACGATTATTTAATAAGCGTTCGCAGTTTGCACTTTGTTTTTAAAATGTCAACGGTCACTTTCACTTTTAGCGTTCTCATTTTGCGCATGAACGAACACGCATCCCACTTCTGATGAAGGGTCAGGACGGCCTGGTGGCCCTTCATCAGAACTCATCTTCTTCTAATTATGTAGGTAGGTGGGCGCGGAAATAGAAATAAATGACTTCAAATCACAATCGACGTATTTTAATCGGCATTCACAGGAATCACGATGTAATTAGGTAATTAGCGATTACTACTATACGAAATCAACTTAATTAAATCTTGAAATAGCGTGATGACGAAGATTCTGAGCGATTCGTCACAAGCGTGGTGCGCGGGCGCAGTCTTGTTCAAAAGTCAGTTTAAGATCGCCGCCCGCCCTACCATCGACAATGACGCTTCGCTAGGTTGACTTTGACAGCTAAAAGTCAACCTGACGTCTGACGTTGACGGATGCGCCTTCAGATATTTTATTTTTTATTTATTTATTTTATTAGGCTGTTCAAGAAAAGCAAGCAAGGATGCGAGAGCGAGCGACAAGAGCTCGAAAATCGAAATATTTTAAACCTTAACTCTGAATTCTCGGTCTTTCTTTTGAACATTCGTATTCGTACGGAAATAGGAGTTGCTTTGTCGACTTATTTATGCAAAAAGTTTAAAAAGTACTTCTTAAGATTTGGGGCCCCCATGTATCAGGGGCCCGGGGCGGGCCGCCACTGCCCCCCATTAGTTCGCTAGTGATCATAATAATACTACATAATATATTATTATGCGATTAGGTTATAATATAAAATAGGTAAGTATTGGTATAAATAATGTGTCAATCAAATGGTACCTATAGGATGTGTCATTCGACTTTGTAAGGACTAATTAATTTTAATTGACGATTGATATTATTGTCAACAAATAAAAGCCCTATTAATAATAAAAAAGCAGAGAGGCAATTCTCGTTATTTTAAGAAGTCAGTCTCAATCTCTCAAAAATGGGAGTGATTATAAATAAAATAAAATAAATAAATAAAATCATTTAATTAAAAAAAAAAATAATTAATAAAAAAAAAAAATAATAATAATTATTATTATTCCCGGAGACGGAAGGGTTCATGCTTGCAATTCAGGACCATGTAATTGAGACCAAGAACTACAGAAAATATATTATAAAGAATTTAACAACCGATATTTGTAGAAAATGCAATAGTTCTCCAGAAACAATCCAACATATCACCAGGGCCGCGCTGCCCCTGTGTGCGAAGTGTGCGGCGCACACAGGCGCCAAGACAATAGGGGCGCCGCCGCCACGGCCGCGCCGCCACTGCCATCGACGTATAAATAGGTAGACCGGCCCTTATTTTTCGTGGCCCAACTACCACGAAAAATAAGACAGCTACAAATACACCCAAAGTCACACTCACATCAACAGTCTTAGCAGTCTCGTACTTATACAATCAAGACAGAGACAAAGAGATGTGAAGAGACTGCAGTGCGAGCGAGGTAACAAAATGTTACCCTATTTCAACTTCTGCTCAACTATATTACGCGGGTATTCCCCGAATCAGCTAGGCTGCTGTTGTAAGGTACAGTCAACAAAGAAATCAAACTGTTCTCTGTATACAGTATGTTAACTAACAGAAGGCGTTCCCGTTAACCCGCAAAAGTATAGCATCCATACATGCTAAAAAAAATATTACCATTCGAAAATAAAATGTTTTTATTTTTTTTATATTAAAATATTCACTAAAAATCGTAAATTGATACGTTAAAGAAACACTCTGTACACGCGTACTTGAAGGACAGCAATGTCGGAATTTATTTAATTAAATAAAAGAGAAAGGTGACTGACTGACTCATCTGTCAACGCACAGCCTAAACCAGTGGATGTAGAAACTTCAAACTTTACATATTGATACCTTGTATAATGTAGGACTGTATTAAGGTGGCATTTCTTGAAAATTCAGCGCTTAAGGAGATTAAACTGGAAACGCATTTTAACTATTTTGCGCTTTCCTTTTTTCGTCGTATAAAATTCATTATTTAGAAAATTATTAAAGTAAACACGGTAAAATTTATTCCACAACCAATCATTGTCTTGATTTGCTCTTATTATCACTTCAATCCATTTCTGTCTATTTCTGACTTGACTTGGAATGCTAAAATATGTCAAACGTAAATTAATAATCTATTTAAAGTATTTGTAAGTCGCAAACCAATTTCACAAGATAAATAATGAAAATAAGAATGAAGACAAATGCATACGGTATATCGGATTCTTTTGCAGTCTGTACCGAGTATTAAGTCATGCAGTGCAGTGCTATTACAGTAGCGTAGTGATAATTCACTGTACATTGACGATTGCATATGGAACACAGACAGACTCAGCATATTAAAGGTTTGCATCGATGGACAGCATGTGGACATGACATAAACAGTAGGTACTTATAATGTTCTACTACTCGTCAAAATTAACAATTAAAAATATTCGTTAAAAATTTCAATTCGTTTTTTATGAAGATTCGTTAAAAAAGAGGCGCTTCATAGGTTCCGCACACAGGCTCTGCCGGGGGTCGGCGCGGCCCTGCATATCACCGGCGCCTGCAAATCAATAGCCCAGACAGACTACCTACAAACATCGACACGATCAAGTAGCCAACATCATACACCAAAAACTAGCCCATAAATACAAACTTTTAGACACTATAGTACCTTATAATACAACCCTGAAACGGTACTAGAGAACACCACAACAAAACTGTACTTCGACCGAGCCATTCTTACAGACCGCACAATTTACTTTAATAGATCCGACATCACATTAATTAATAAAATCAATAAAACTGGGTTCCTTATAGACATTGCCGTGCCAAATACGCATAACGTACAGACTACAATAGCCGAAAAATTATCCAAATATACCGAACTAAAAGATGAAATAATCCGACTGTGGCATCTTCAAAAAGTCACAATAGGGGGACTATAGTGCTATCTACAACAGGAGTAATTCCAAAACAACTACATCAGTCTCTTAGTTCCCTCAACCTGCCACCTAACACCTACCACCTGCTGCAGAAGGCAGTGATTCTTAACACATGCAGGCTAGTTAGAAAATTTATTCAGTGTGAATCGGACAACTTACATACACGTTACTCCCACACTTAACCCCACTGTTGGACACTTGGCTTAGGCCCGTGCCATCAGTTCTATCCGGCTAGGCCGAGAGAAAAAAAAATATATAAACAAAATAATAATAATAATAAAATAAAATAATATAATATTATTATATAGGTAATATATAATTAATTAATATTTTTTTTTTTTTTTATGAAGATTCGAATCACTTTGTCGCGAACACGCTGATTCGAAAAACTGCCGATCAATTCTTTAAAAATCTCACCGTGAAAACTTAGGGGAAGATAGATAGATACAGCCAGCCCTCTGGTCACGTGAAGAGTCGACCAACCGCTTGGCGATATCTCGAAATACTAAGTGGGCACTCGGGCCTCATGGCCCAAGTGTTTCAACCCCAAACGGCTCAAACATAAGTTCCAAAGAGATTGTAATTGCGCCGTTTGAGGTTTTCTGCAACTGCAGCAGCCGCCTCAGCACAGCTCACCGTGCTTGGAAGATGGGATGGCGCAAAGGTGTTAACATACGTTGCAATCCACACCAAAGGCCTACCTACCTTCCAAGGCATTATGGTCATTCCGTTTAGTCTCTTCACATCGTCACGTGCCAAGCTATTGGGTTCTAAAACAGCTGGCACCCCGGCGGTGACAAAAGCACGACGGATGATGTCATTGATACTGGATGCCGTGCTATCCGGCCTGCGCTTTTACTGCAGGATAAGCCATGGTGCCCGAGGTAGTCGACACCACCTTCACCGCATTGGCAGTGATGCGGAGCCACGCATGACGCAAGGGGCGCCCAGACGCAGACAAGTAGCGAGCCGGAAGGTGGTGTCACCCAGCAAAGTGCCTCTGTTGGGTGACGGTAGCGCCTGAAGTCAGAGGCCCGACTCCCACTCACCCACAGCCAATAGGCGGGCACGCTCAGCAGTGTTGGTGGACGTATCAATAAGATTATTCCATACCAACCTGCAGAGCGGCTCATCCCATTGCCTCTGGGAAAATGTTTTCGCGAACCGATCTGTATCCAGGCAAGCCATTTCCCAGGCGTTCACCGCGTCGGCCAAGCACGGCACTTCAGAGTCAACCAGGGAGGGGGCTAAAATCTTCCCAGTCAACTTTTCGGTGCTGTGGACAGAGGACAGGAACGTAAGCTAATACTGGTCCTGCCGGGTCAGCGGGATTGTCTGAAAGGGTTACCGCTGGCCCGGAACATAGGCTAAGGAAGGAACACGGGTGGCTTTTAGTCAGTAAGAGTCTGACACTCCCTTCCGCTCCACCCAGAGCGGGAGGGGTCATTTGATGATTTTACATCCTGAAAAAAAAAAGCTAATACTGGTAATTTTGCGGACGCCAAGGCCACCAAAGCGGATGGGTAGTGTGGCTTGAAGCCATGCTCGGTCGTCCAAGACCACATTTAGAATGGATGTTTGTGTGCTGCGAATAATTTGGTCAATTTTGTCCAAGATGTGTGGCTGCTTCCATAAAGGTGAATAGCGTAGAAAATACATTAAATTTGGGTCAATAAATATTGTAGGTACCTAAATAAATTATTACGTTGCGGTCGAGATAACACAACGACCCGAGTCCCACGACCTCGATAAATTAGATATCATTTTATTGACCTAGAACGTTTGCATTGCAGGCGCACTTTGTTGTAGGTACATTAGGTAATAATGATACTCAGAAAAATATTATTTAACATAACATATTATCACGCCTGTATACCCCAAAGGATTTGACAGAGATATAATCTACCTATCGAAAATAAAAGCATTTTTTCAAACTAGCAGCGGCCCGCGGTTTCACCCGCATAAGTGTCGATGCCGTAGGAATATCGGGATAAACAGTATCCTATGTCCTTTCCTTAGACTCAAACTATCTCTATACCAAATTTCATCTAAATGTTTAGTGGTTTAAAGATGAAGAGATAACAGACAGACAGGCAGACACACTTTCGCATTCATAATATGAGAGTATGGATAAAGCTGAAGAGTTTGTTTGGTTGAACGCGCTAATCTCAGAAACTACTGGTTCGAATTGAAAAATACCAAATTTCATCAAAATCGTTCAAGTTCAAGTCCAACCGTTTCGGAGGTTTCGGGAAAAAACAGTAAACAAATTTAGAAAATTGTTTTTTTGTTACTAGTACCGTAAGTATACTTTCACTCACTTTTTGCATCATAGAAAAAAAGCCAGGCTGTCATTCGTGGATCTTTGACAGTCGTTACGGGTCGTCAGAAGCTCGGAAGTCTGACAACCAGTCTTACTAAGTGGTATCGTATTACCCGGGTTGTGGAAGTCAGATAGGCAGTCGCTCCATTCCAAAATACCGGTATTCAGCTGCATCCGGTTAGACTGGAAGCCGACCCCAACATAGTTGGGAAAAGGCTAGGCAGATAATGATGATGCATTAATTAAAGGGCCTCTGCGAGTTGGCTTTGGCCCCTCGTACGCCTTCCAAAGGTCCGGGGCTGAGGGTCCCGAGTAGGGAATGCAAACCGGTTTCACCGAAAACAGAAAACCCGGTTTTTCGGAATATTTGAAATTATTTAAAAAGCCGGTTTTTTTTTCACGTTTCCGGTTTTTCGAGTTTTTTAAAAGTTAGAGTTTATCATTAAAGAATTGTATAATATGGTTATACGAGTATGTTGGTTTTGTATTTTGTAATACTTTCTATTCATGCGTGATAGTTAGAATTACTTAATTATGTTTCGTTGATCTTTTTAATACTGTTGATTAATATTGTACCTACTAGGGTGAAGCACAAAAAGCAAGTAAACCTTTTACTTAAACAAATTTCTGTATTTTCATTGAATTTTTGAATACTTATGTATTTATTTTTAATTGATACGTTTCTATTTAATTATTGAATAGTATGCAAGATGGAGGCGGCCTGAATTTCACAAGTAGTTTAAAAAAAACTTAGACAAAGAAAAAAACCGGGTTCACCGAAAACCGGCTTTTTGAATACGAAACCCGAAAAAAAAACCGGGTTTTCATTTTGGCCGGTTTTGCATTCCCTAGTCCCGAGATGTGTGAAAGACTTTTTTTAAAAAAATCCGTATCTTTTGAATTTTCTTTATAAATACAATGTACTTACAAATAAGCAACTCTTAAAGCTAAAATTAATAAAATAATTGAATTACTATGGTCCCATAACTTTTAAAATACTTGTTTAAAAATCATTTAAAAATAGCTGATTGTACAGACGCCAGCACATCAAGCTACCCGAAACTGTCAAATTTTCCCAATCAACATTAAACCTTATACTTTAGAGATAAAGTTGAAAATCTATTAAGTAAAGAAATTTGACATATTCTAGTAGCTTGATGAACTGGCGTCTGTACATAATGAATACTTTATTTATTGCATTTTTTACATCACATTTATGGAACAAGGCAAAGGAAAAGACATTGATACGCTTGCAGCATAGCTATTCACAACCATTCGACAGATTGTTGAATCGACAATGACACATTTTTAACCGACTTCAAAAAGGAGGAGGCTCTCGATTTGGATGTTTATATAATTTTTAATGTATGTTCGGGCGGACGGAGATGGCTGGAAGCAGTGCCGTATTATCCATAAGGCACTTTAGGCCAGTCCCTAGGGGCCCACTATGACCAGGGGCCCAGCAGTCCCGATAAAAAAATGAAAAAAAGGGGATTGTGTGGTTTTATGAAACCACGGTAGAAGTGAAACTTTTTTCACATTATAAGGTAAAAGCCAAATTGCGTTGTTGTGGTATGAAAAAGGGGGGGCCCGAAACGAGCTGTGCCTAGGGGCCCCGAGATGGTTAACCCGGCCCTGGCTGGAAGAGCTGGACTCCTTTCATAAAGATTGGTACTTGGCAGCTCTGGACAGAGAGAGGTGGAAAGAAAGTAGGGAGGCTTTTGCCCAGCAGTGGTACATTAACGGCTATTTAAAAAAAACAGTGGCACTCCGGGAGTGCCGACAAAAGTAAAAAAAAAAACACAAATAGAATACTTTGCCATCACTCACTGACATATCGGATATACATTAAAACCGAGTAAATCCCGAGGACAGCCGAACACATCCGAATGTAGCGCGGTGTCGGTTACGGTGACAGTGTCGGCGAGTTCAATGGTTTTTTTCCATCTCAAAAAAGTTCCAATGCGCCTAGTTTTCACTTAAAAAATTTTTTTCACGCATAACTCCGACATAGACGGATTTGCAAAATTCTTTTTCAATGACTAACTTGCCTAGCAAATAGCCGCCTGTTGGAAGAATGGCGGTCGACTATTGATTTAATTAAACTGACAAAATTTTCGGGTTTGTGACCAGCCTTTAGAGGACTGTTTTGATAACATTGATTAATGTTGGATTCGGCATGGAAGCGTACCGAACGGTTGTGAATAGCTATGCTGCCTAGCTACCGTGTAGTTTGCCTAGTAGTGTATCTCGACATTTCAAAGAGACTGATTGTTGTGGAGTGTCAAAAAATCTATCAAATTCAGTAGGCACATATGTACAGACGCCAGCACATCAAGCTACCCGAAACTGTCAAATTTTTCCATTCAAGTTTGAACCTTATGCTTTGGCGATAAAGTTGAAAATCTATTAAATAAATTTGACAGATTGTAGTAACTTGATATGCTGGCGTCTGTACTTCATAATAAATTTTTCTCCACATGTCAAAATACTCTAAGGTCTGTAAATACTGTAAAATTGCACTGAAAAGCGTGTACTTGTGGTAAATATTACTATATAACTATAATAATCATTTGTGAATAGGGAAATACCGTAGAATCACATTACTTTAGCCCTGGGGAGTAACTTTGGCCCTAACTTGGAAAAAGATTAAACTTCCCGCCACACTGTTATATTGTCAATTTTTGCAAAAATTCACACTATATTCGGTAGATGGCAATGTAGGCTCGTCGGTAAAACAGTCATTCATTCTCTAAAGTAACGCGCTTATTGGCTAATGGAGCAGGTTTCGACTTGTCGGTTTTTTACCAAATTGTTACTGTGCAAACTTTCTTCTGGAGCGGATTAATTAGGTAAGTTTGTGACCTAAATTATTTTTCATAGTTTTATCTTGAAAAATTTAATATAGTTTGATTTTTCCGACATAAAATGGTGTTTTCTTTCCTATAGAATTTCGTTTTATTGATATCTTTACTCCATATTTGAGAAAACTAGCGATTGGGAAACAAAAAAATCAGTGGGTCGAAGTATACACGTCCAAAGTAAAACATTGGCCCAAATTTTGAAAAAAAAAAATGTACTAAAACACTGCAACATTTTTCCTTTTTTCACTTATAACGTTTACTTATATCCTCTTTTATATACCGATTTCATCAAAATAGATTAAGAGCTGATTAGACCAGAAACATGGAGCGAAAAAGAAAAAAAAAATCAAAATTTGGAACAAAGTAATGCGATTTTACCGGTAATTAAAATGAGTAAAAAAATATCCGAAAAAATGTTACAGTGCAAAGTTGCTGCAGCCACATTAATGTGAATGTACAGATGCCAGCACATCAAGCTACCCGAAACTGTCAAATTTCCCCAATCAACTTTGAACCTTATATTTTAGCGATAAAGTTGAAAATCTATTAAATAAATTTTGACAGATTGTAGTAGCTTGATGTGCTGGCGTCTGTACAATGGTAGACCGCGAAATTCAGTCACAATACAACCTGACACCGTCAGTATCAGGTTGTATTGTGATTCGCGACTATAATAAATATGTATTTACAGAATTATAGTCATTACAATCATTAATATATCTCTTTAAGTTAGATTTTTCCCATAAGAAATTTGTTCTTGGAACAAATCTAACTTAGAAAGATGTATTAATGATTCTAATAATTATGATTCTGTAAATACGTACCTGTTATGGCCGCGAATCATATTTTGATCAAGATACTGACACTGACCTGCAAATTGCAAAAACGTAAGAAAAATTGAATTTCGCGAGCTACAACTGCGCATTTACAGTTCGTGCCACGTAAGAAGAGAATTGACCCCGCCACCCCCGCCTCTTTCCGCCGCCCCGATGACGCCCGGTGCGGGACGGGGACCGGGCGTCATCGGGGCGGCGGAAAGAAGCGGGGAGGCGGGGTCAAGTCTCTTCTTACGTGGCACGAACTGTACGTTAGAACAATATTTTACCAACATAATTGCAAATAATTTAATGCTTTAAATAAGTACTTACTTTATATTATATTAATTAAAAATAAATACTAGTATCATAAAATATTCACAACATTGCATAGCCCCAAAGCAAAACCAAAGATTATTTTATTGTTCATATATTACTTAGTTTGTAAAATTATACTCTTTCAAAAGATGATTATACATTCCACAGAACAAAAAAACAGTTCTGTGATACACTCCCTGACTCCTAAATCAGCCACCCTATTTTTTTTTTTTTTATAAAGATCTGTGTATTTTTAAATGTTCGTGAATTCAAATTGGGAACAATAATGACACCAAAATTATGTCCAGTATGTTGGTATCAAAGCTGCTTGTAAATTTTTTTTACTCATAATTCAAACTTTACGGTGGCTTGAAACCTTCATGGTTCAGCAGGGGTGAGGGTAGTACAAAACCCCTCACCCCCGCACGCAGAAAGTAGCACACTTCAGAGCCACCTTAAAGCTTGACGCTAACTATACCTCACATGGAATTTATTTCATGGTGGCACGATTTAGAATTCTGGGAGCGTTGTTATAAAATTGGCAATATTGAGAGACCGAAAGATCAGTATTTAGCATTGCCCGCCCTTTCAAACATTGTAATCAAACAGTTGGTACTTAGTTGTTCAACAAGGTAATTTTTCTTTTCTTCATCTCTAGCAGTGAATTAAAATTATTTTGTTTGACTTGGCACTTCCTCCATGAGCCACTCACTACGGTAGTGGCCATTTTCGAAAGGAAAATGCATTAGAAAAAATAGCTTTATCAGTGCGACTTTGACATGATCGCATAAACAACCAATTACAAACAATAATTGCTGATAAAAAGAATAGGCAAGTATTATACTGTCACATGATCCATCTTTAGGGGTATTGTATTACCTAGCTGCATCCGGTTAGACTGGAAGCCGACCCCAACATTGTTAGTAAAAATCTAAGCAGATTATAATCATTCTTCTTTCCATACAAAAGCACTAAGTCTGAATGTACCGCTCATATCCCAATTGAAGATACGTTCACCAGGTTTAGAGCCACCAGCTCCCGCAATTACAATTAATGGCATGAAATGCTCCGCAGCACGCATTGGATGGGCTTCCGTAGCCCCTATCTGCTGCCTCCAGGAGACTAGGCCTTCTTTTCTAGCCTCTGCGCTCTCAGCAGTGCAAACTTTGTTTAAGTATTCATCAAACTCTTTGTTCACTACCGCTGATTGATATCTGTTTGTCATGAATTCTCTCATGTTGTGATAGGACATACCGGAGCCTAGTATGGCTACACCTTCTTTCCTGAATTCATATAATGCTTGTCCAATTTTATAATGTTGTTCCGGATCTTGGTTGGAAAGGACAGAGATCTGTACTATAGGAACACTGGCTGTTGGGTTTATAAGCATCATAGGAACAAAAACTCCATGGTCCCAACCTCTTTTCGAATCCAATTTTGAATTTATTCCCGCGTTCTTCAGCGTTTCGTGTATCCGTTCTGCCAGTGCCGGATCTCCAGGCGCGTCGTACCGATACTTGTACGATTCTGGGGGGAAACCGTAGTAATCGAAGTACAGGTCGTGGTGTTTTGCTGAAGATATCGTTACCACCTTCTCTTCCCAATGTGCAGTGACTAATATTATTGCTTTGACCTCCTTCAAGTTTAAATGTTTTTGAACTCCGTCACGGAGGAAATTTGTGAGTCCTGCGTGCTCCTTGTCTCCTAGGAGAGGTAAGGGACCTCCTCCATGGTTGACGAACAGTGCAGGCGCGAAGAAAGCCATATTTTTAACACCACCAGTGAAATACCGAATTATATTCATGGACAGCAATGACATAGACACTATAAAGGCCACTTGTAGTAGAATCGTGAGAGTATTAAGAACAAGCATGAAAACTGGTTTTGTATGGCCTTGTGACACATAAACTAATAATGATTGCAAATTGCAATTAACCTCGAAGGTTATTGTTTATTTCAATTGTAAAAAATCTGTTTAGATAAGCAATTTGACGTTTATAATTTTTTTTTCTTGACGTTTATCAAAGTCACGATTTTTTTATGGTTGCGTTCCAGAGGCTATTCTTGTGTATTGTCTAAACGTAGCAAATGTTTATAAAATACACTCAAACTAGCTCAAAAAGAGTGTGATGTGTAATGGTCTGATAGTTATATAATGCAGAAGTTTGTAATAAACATATAGCCACTTGTAAAAAATCTGTTCTGTTTTTCCGATTTTTAATAAAGTTATTGTTGGTGGGTTACTCGTCGGTTTCCGAACGAAACTTGTCTGGGGGAAAGGGATGCCACGTCTGCAAGAAAGAGAAAAAAACTTCCCTCCATTTAAAAATGGCGTCTCTCTGAGTGTGTCCTTTTCGCACAGGCATAATTTTAAAATTATCTCAGCTAACTGCCAACAAAACAATTAAATATCTTGTTTATTTACCGTAGGTGACGTTATTACGTATCTCAGAACATAATTAGAGTAAAAAATAAGGCTCCTTCACTATAGAATAAGTTAAAAATGTTGAAAGGGCGAGGCGGTTTGTCCGAAAATTTATCACAATATTTAGCGTTGAGGCGCTCGTTTTAGTGTAAAAATTAACAAACAAAGTGTAAAAATGGACAAGAAAAACAAAAAGAAAACTGTGATCAAACGCAAAAGTGACGATACCGGTGACAGTGAGAAAAAACAAAAAATAATGGTTAATCGTAAAAATGAGGAGAAAGAAAAAGTAGAAGTTGTGAATCAAGTTGTAGAAGTTCCTGTGGAGCAGGGGCAGCAGATTGTGCACACTGGGCAGCTGGTTGAGGGCAATTTCGAGCAGCCTGTCTTTGTAAATATGAAAGGGGAGCCGGTTCAGTTGGGTCCAAACACAGTAATACTCTACGAACAAAGCGGCAACCCTTCTAATTTCGCTTTTGGCGGTATGTGGACCATGGACTCCTCTGGAAGGATCGTGATGGCAGAAACAATCTACGACGTAAAAGGAGAACCGGAGGAAGAAGGCGCTAACTTCGTGCAGAGCAACACTGAAGTTACCACAGTGAGTTTGGGTTTTAATTTGTCATTTATCTTGCCAGGAATGATTTATGATCACATAATCTATTCTACAGAAGTCAAGCCCGGCCTTGGAAAAAAATTAGGCATTGCACTATAACTGGACGATGTGTGGAGACAAAGAATTTTAGTTTTAGTCAGTATTTTGTAGACTCTTACTCTAGGGGGATTGAATGATTTCCTTATCAAATTTATCATTTACTGACACAGACAGCTGTTGGTTTTCCACCAACAGCTGTCTGTCTAAAAACCAGTATTACCAAAGGGTATTGTGTTATCAAGTAACTGGGTTGTGGAGATCAAACAAGCGGTTGTCGCATGTAAAATATTGGTATGGTTATCAGATTTTCGGGCTTCTGATGACCTGTAACAACTGCCAAAGATCCACGAATGACAGTCAGCGCAAAAGCCTTCACCAAGATGTTACTGAAACTATTTTGTCCAGGAAAGTCAAGAAAAGGTTACCTTTTAAAAGGCCCGTCATAATGTAGTGGTCGTATGCATGTTGTTCGTATCCGTTTTTGGGTCTTTTAAAAGGCCCGTCGCGGTATCGGGGGTTAACATTGTTTCCGAGGTCTTGGTATGTAAAGATAAAACAATGTTTTGTGTTTTTTAATTACAGCAACAAGTCGAAGAACAACAGAACACATATCAGCAGTTTGAGCTCAGCAGCGGTACTCAGGTGGACGGTCAGCAGGAGTATGAAGTGGCTATCATTGAGAACCCACCTGCGGAGACCACTGAAAGGTATGGGAGCTGTTTTACAACAAAACTATTCAATGCTTCCCTTTTTTTTTTGGCAACTGAGTCGATGTCTACTATTCTGGTCAGCGGGATTGTCCGAAAGGGTTACCGCTGGCCAGGAACATAAAGGGCTATGGAAGGAATACAGGTGGGTTTTAGTCAGTAAAAGTCTGACACTCCCTTCCGCTCCACCCAAAGCGGGAGGGGGTCATTTGATGATTTCCCATCCTGAAAAAAAAAAAAGTGTCATGTAGTGACAGCACCACAGCAAGATGAGCCGTCGAACGTTGCACTTTGTGGTAGTTGTTAGTTTTTAATGTTAGTAGCTGAAAAGACTATACAAGTTTTGTTAGTTAACATGATTTTTTTAATACATAAAATAATTATTATTATTCTACTTTATAACGACACATATTTACAATTGTAATTATTATTACACACCAAGTTACATTTTTATGTCATTCTCATTTAAAAATTTTGATAGGGCTTGGATAAGTTTAGGGGAAATGTTCATCTATAGTTTTTTTTTTCAAGTTCATCTTTATTCATAGGAAAGTGTACATAATTTTGATGTTTGACAAATAGTTGACAGTTGACTGACAGTTGATTATTATATCAAGTGAGGGTACCCTACAGGAGAGTTATTGAAACGACTGATATCTGCCAGGGCAGGCATTATGGACTCCAAGTAAGTACATAATAGTGGCAACGAGAAAAAACGTGAAGTATCGTGATTTCGAAAAAAAAAAAAACAGTGAAAACATTGTGAAAACTGTGTAAATACAATGGCTGATATAAGATTTGAGATTTTTGATATTAAAAGTGGGGATTGGGAATCATATAAACAACGATTTGGTTATTTCATAGTAGCATGTGACATATCAGGAGTTCAGGACCTAATAAGTAGAAGTAGTATTTTTTGCGTCTTGTGGTAGTGATCTGTATAACTTAGTTAAATCATTAGTGTTTCCGGATTCTGTGAGCCAGATTACATCAGGTGAAATAGATACAAAACTGAATAACTGTTTTATTCCACCATTTTAGTTTTAGTTTTTAGTCTTCTTTAGCATGGGGATAGTTGTGTAAAAGTTTAGAATCATTATCTTCTCATACCTTGGCATTCGCAAAATCATCGAATGTTACCGATGGAGCCAGAATCTCAAAAAAGAATAGAGGGTGGGTACTCTCTATTTTATTTTTTTGAGGTTCTGGCTCACACAGGACAGTTTTTGAAGCGACCGATATCTGACGGGGCAGCCATTATGGACGCCAAGTAAGTACATAATAATAACACAGCTGGTGTTAATTTAGTGTTTTGAGAACAGTTATGTCCTGCCCTTAGGACGTACAATAAAATGTAGCTACACAATATTAGACTGTTGCATCGAGCGCAAAGTGAGTTATTATTGCACGAGCTAAATTAACACGAGTGCATTAATTACTCACTTTAGCAAGGTGCGTAATCTACTTTTCTTTCAACTACCAATCTACCTACCGTGATAAAATATACCTACTCAAAATAAAAACTCAAGTTAATGAAAACAAAGTTTTCCTAAGCTTTTAAATATTTATCCCGCGACTTTTGCGGCAAAAGGTTATTAACAATTTAATTTGCAGCTGTTCAAGTTGCATTCATATCGCTATCTCCATTTTTTAAATCAATTCTTGCTAAATATGAAGTACCAAAGTTTTACAATAGTACAAAATGCGCGCCATTTTATTTTTTTCATCTAGTTTGTTTTATTTAGTCGATTTTTTTATCACCCATATTTTTTTCACCCACAAGAAGAATGAACAACATGACCAACTCTCGAACACTCCAAAGAAAATGATCGCTTCATACACGTCTGTCGCAACAACAAGACAGATGCAAACCACAGTTCTCAGCACACAGTTGGCGTGACCTCTTATCCTCAATTGATCTTATAATAATTTCTATGATTTCCAGTCCTGAACCTCAAGTGGTGACAAACGAAGACCAGCTGGTGGCCACAGGAACGGGTGCTGTGCGCTGGCTCAACCAGAAATACGATTTCGTTGTAAGAAAGCTTCAGTTGAATTATGGTAAGTATTATCTTCTGAGGAAAGAAAGAACTTTTTTAAAAAAAAAAACCTTTATACAAATCTCTTTATTGTTATTACAGATGCAGGTGTCAAATTGTTACACTCACAGTCTGGTTGCATTCAGTGCGTGTACCTGACTACACCGAGCATGCAACTAGCTTTCAACGCAGTGCCACAGTTTTTATGTATAGAAACTGGTAAGTTTTCATAGTTTTAGGGTATTATGATAACCACACACCACTATGACCAGCAGTGGACGTCTTTCGAATTTTTTTTTTTGAGGATAGGAAATCGTCAAATGACCGCTCCCGCTCTGGGTGGAGCGGAAGGGAGTATCAGATTCTTACTGACTAAAACCCACCCGTGTTCCTTCCTTAGCCCTTTATGTTCCGGGCCAGCGGTAACCCTTTCGGGCAATCCCGCTGACCCGGCAGGCTCCGGCCCTGACGGGCCCCTTCCCTTGATGCTGACATATCTTTGAGGCGCGCGTACACACGTACGCGCCGTCCGGCACGGGCCTGGTCCTGATCGGACGGTGAGCTACCCATTACTCTCCGCCCGCAGGCCCGCGCCTACGGTGGCCGGGAGGCGTCTCGCGGCTCCCGACGCCCGGAGCGTCTCCCGCACGTCTTTCGACTGAAATGAGGATTATAACCACAAGAACGATGTCGTCGTCGGTGGTGGCTTAACAGCAAAATCTGCCTGTAACCTCTTTGGTTCTATAGTAATATTGAATGTTGCCATATTTAACGACTTTGCCAAACCAAAAAGGCTTGGCTTTATAATGATAAGTCTATAATGTTCCCACCGCTGGGACACAGGCCTCCTCTCGATGAGAAAGAGTGGGCTGTAATCCACCACGCGGCCCCAGTGCGGGTTGGTAGATGTCACATATCTTCGAATTTTTTGCTCCAGGACATGCCGTTTTCCTCACGATGTTTTCCTTCACCGTTTTGAGAGCAGTGGTGATGTAATAAGTCCTGTCCCGGGACTTAATAAATAAATTTCATCTAAATCGGTTCAGCAGTTTAAGCGTGAAGAGGTAACAGACAGACAGACATCCTTTCGCATTTGTAATATTAGTATGGATTCAGCGACGTCGACCGACTAGAGCCGAGTATACCCGAATCAGCATCACCGACCCGAGCGTGACGGCTCAGGGGGCTTTCTCCAAAATAATTTTAATTCCAATGAGATGCCAATATGATTCCAATATTAATTTTACAGTCACGTGATTTGGTACTCTTGAAAACAATATTGTCAACAATTACCCCACGCCAAGCCCGAACCCAATTCCACTTAGTTCTCCAAAATGGACACCCAATCTAAAAATCATTTGGCGCTAGCATCGAACTCAAGAGTACGAAACGTCACAATTCCAATGTCGATCTATCGGAATTTTGAATAAATTGAAGAGTAAGCACCCTGTTTCGTTCTCTGTTCAGAAGAGCGCAGAGTTTTTTTTTTTATAACTAAAGAAGTTTTTACTTCGAAAACGTCCTATTAAACTAAACTCAACTTTATTGTTACAGGCATAGAGTTCAACAGCACGATACCTACAGTGGGTGGTACCGGCACGCCGGCTCTCAAACATAACGTCACACTGTTCTTAGCTGAAGATGGAAATGGGAAGTCAGTTATTGTTAGTGCTGGTAAGTGAAATAATGGATTATTATCGTTCGAGAAGGTTCTAAAAGATGATTTTAAATACTAAAACGTTCCGGAACTGATTCGTACAGACGCCAGCACATCAAGCTACTACAATCTGTCAAATTTCTTTAATGGATTCTCAACTTTAATGCTTAAGCATAAGTTTCTAAGTTGATTGGGAAAATTTGACAGTTTCGGGTAGCTTGATGTGCTGGCGTCTGTACCTCTTTACTTTTTGTTCTGTACCTCTTTTCTTCGTCTGTACCTGTTTACGTGTGTGTGTGCGTACGAAGGAACTTCATACTTGACGGGAGTTCCTTGACCGCAAGAGTTTTTTTAACATTTTTCGTGTCGTCGCTTCCAGGTATTTCAACTCTAATTGGCGATGATCTGACCTGGCTGTTGGAAACATTCAAATCTTGTAATCCAGCGTGGCGGCAAGTCAGATGTGTCGTCTGTGATCCTACTAAATGTCAACAGGTGAGTTTTGCAACATTTCTTGACGACACGGTTGGCGCAGTGGCTGAGCGATCGCTTGCTGCGCTGCGTGTCGCGGGCTCGATTGCCGCACGGAACAAATATTTTTATTGCCTACAGGTAATTGTTCCGGGTCTGGCTGATTGTGTATGTGAATTTAAATGTTTGTAAACGCACCCACGATACAGGAGTAATTCTTAGTGTGGGGCAAAGTTTTTATTAAAAAAAAAATTTCATGACTATGGGTTACTTTGGAATCACACTGATATTATAAAGGCGAAAGTTTGTGAGTGTGTTTATATGTTTGTAACTTCTTCACTCTCAAACGGCTGGACCAACTTTAATAAAATTTTGTATGGAGGTAGCTGACACCCTGGATTAACACATAGGATATCCCGATATTCCTCCGGGATCGACACTTCGACGACTTCCAAAAAAAAACTACAAAGTGAAAAATAACTTTAATTTCGAAAGTCGGTGTCAAAAATCGAAAATACAGAACCGACGACATCGGCTTCCGAAATTAAAGTTATTTTTCACTTTTTAGTGTTTTTTAGTGTTTTATTTTACTATTTATGTACACACATATTGTATAAGCAGACACGAAATAAATCAGAACAGAAAAATAGGTACAAAGGTGATGTTTATTTCATAAGAAATCTCTTCCAGCATACCATTTAATGAGGGTTTTCGTGAAAATTTACGACACCAGTTGGCACCACTGTGACAAGAGGTCTTCCAATATAAAATATATGATGACGTTCATTATTCGATTCATTCATTCGTTCATCATTCAGTCATGACTAAAGAAAATATAGGCTCTTTGACAGATGCCTGGACCTGACGTGTCAGTGCTGCCACCTAGCGAACGTCATTTCAGAATACCCTCATTGACCTGTTTCTCTTGTTCATCAGTCGGTCCGCGCCGCCTTCCCGTCGGCACACGTGACGTGTTGCGTGTGGCAGGCGTCGCTGGCCAGCGCGCGTCTGTGCCTGGACGCCACGCGCCGCGTCGACACGTCGCTGTCGCTCATAGAGCTGGCCGCGCGCTGCAAGACCTACGCGCTCGCCTTACTGCGCGGCGAGCACACCCACGCACAGTTACAGGTATGTCATCATCTGTCCAGCCTTTTCCCAACTGTATTGGGGTCGGCTTCCAGTCTATGGATGCAGCTGATTAGCCGTATTTTTTACATGGAGCGACTGCCTATCTGACCTCCACAACCCAGCTACTGAGTAACACGATATAGTATTTTTATATAATGAGGCGACGCGCGCTTTACTTGTGGTATCAAAATGTACAAACACGCTGTTATGTGTGCGTGAAGACCAGTAGCGTCAGCTTCTGAATAACACACACGCACACACTGACTGACTGACTTCGCCATTGTCTCGGACGGCACACGCACATACACAGCGTGCTTGTACACTTCCACAAGTAAAGCGCGCGTCGCTTCGCGAGATAAAAATACTGTACCCCTTGTTGTTAGACTTTTGGGCTTCTGACTACCCGCAACGACTGTCAAAGATCTACGAATGACAACCGTATTTTTTACATGGAGCGACTGTCGAAATTTCTATACACAGCAAAATTACCTTAAAAATGGCGGTGCTTCCCTCTTCACCGCGCGCGATGCGTCACAGTTCTCACTTGGCTTAATGAATTCTTTGATCCTTTAGCTATCCAATGGTGTAATTTAATTTAGGATGCAGTTGATAGATATGAAGCTACAACACCAAACTGTATCCCCCGATTTTGTTATCATTGGTTTTTTTGACTTGCCTCCCACTATGGAAGCAATTTTAAAGACGTATGCACGTCAAAATTCATAAAAACAATTTGTGCTAAAACTAGTATTCATATTGATATGTATCTTCCAACAGGTTTTAAAACGCGGTATCATCGGTACGGGTGCGGGTACGCTCGGCCTGTGGGAGATACTGACGCGGCCCAACGGAGCCATTCCCAAGCTGGACTCCTGGCTCGAAGCTGATAACTATACCAACATACTGCACAAGGTAAGTCATCATCTGCCTAGCCTTTTCCCAAGTATGTTGAGGTCGGCTTCCAGCAGTGGCGTGCATTGGTTTCAAATTCAAAGTCAAATCATTTATTTCAAATAAGCACATTAAAGGCACTTTTGAACGCCAAAACTTACAGTAAAATTGAATTGATTCTAGTCGCCCCTTCCAAAAGGTAGTTTTCGTATGGAGAAGAATGGGCAAGAAACTCCACAGGTTTTCAGAATAGATAGGCAGGCACTAGGCCGGGTCTAGTCTAGGCAGACGCAGTCACTTATCAGAAACGTAAAACAAAAGTATCTATAAAAAAAAAGTTATACAGCCGCCATCTTGGATTGTCATTTTTACATCACTATCGGCCACCTCAATATCCATCCCTTTCTTTCTTCGTATGGCCAAATTACGAACGAATTACAAATTACGATTTTAACATTAATACTCGGTTGGTTATTTGAGTAGGTATGCTTACTTCTTACTTTAAGGATAAATTGCGAAGGTCGAACGTCATGGTATTACGCGTGAGACATACGTTTTTTTTAATTTCGTCGTATTAACTTGAACGAGTAAAGACCAATGACAATATGCGAATAATACGGGAGCCGAGTAGGCTGTCTGGCGACTGCCTGCCGCCGCGCGTGTTTTTTTTTTTTTTTGAAAAAACGTTGCCCCACACTAGGAATTACTCCTGTATCGTGGGTGCGTTTACAAACATTTAAATTCACATACACAATGATGATGGGGGGGGGGGGGGGGGCTCAGCGGTGCGCTCTATCGCGCATTCCGCGGACCAACTAATCTTATCTTTTAATTAGGCTATTTCAAAAGTTTCTCCGACCGCATTTCCTCTTAGCGTCGGCTATCGATTTATACAGGTTACATGCGTGATCGCCATTTTAAAAAAAAATGGCGGACCGTTAGGTATGCCACGGACCTTCAAAGCCCTTTAGAGTTAGTTAGTTTATTTTTTACTTAACCGTAATCTATGTACAGACGCCAGCACATGAAGCTACCCGAAACTGTCAAATTTTTCCAATCAACTTTGAACCTTATGCTTTAGCGATAAAGTTGAAATTCTATTAAAGAAATTTGACAGATTGTAGTAGGTTGATGTGTTGGCGTCTGTACATGAAGTTTTACGCATGAAGTTTAACCTAATTTTTCTCTAATTTCTAGGGTCTAGAACGCCTGGTAACAAAGTTCCAGAACTTAGTCCGCAATCAACTGCAACTGGATGAGTTTGTCTCCATATTCTTCAACGTCGCCAACCAGCTGGAGAATGACAGGAGGACCTTCGCTCTTAGCCGGTTAAGAGTGAGTATACATACAGTGTGTGTGTGTGTGTATTCCCAAAAAATTCGAAGACATGTGACATCTACCAACCCGCACTGGACCCGCGTGGTAGATAGAGTTTGGTTGATAGAGAGAGCAAAAATCATTCATAAAAGGTGATACAGCTATAGAGGTATCACGAACAGGGTGTACAGTTCACTCATACTCTATAGAAATGGGAGGATCCTGCGACCAGACGGGTGTTGTGTCTGGCGGGCAACTGTCGGGCCGTTGTATCTATGCTAGTTGCGCGGTAAACTCTGCTTGCGCGATGCAGGATTTTGCGTGACGTCAGTATGACGCGAAGTTCGGATGTGGCGTTGTAGATACCGCTACAGATGCCACACGGATTTTAATTAATTATAATTCTATATTTCAGGACACAGAAACCCTGAAGCAATCACCAACGGACACGATCACACAATACGCTTATAATTTGATGTCACATCAGACGAAACTCGCGCAAAAATGTCTTGATGACAGAGCTGGCAGGTGACTATTAATTACTAGCTTCTGCCCGCGACTTCGTCCGCGTGGTAGTCGTAAGACACCGCAATATAAATGTATATATTTCCAGGAAGCACAGCAGCGCCGCCATTTGCAAATACGGCACGTCGACGCAGGAGTGTTCGTGTTTGTTCAGCAAAGTCTTTCGGCTGCCGTGCAGACATATACTCATGTTAACCACTGAGCTTAAGGTATGTATATAAGGGAAGGAAACATACATAAACATACTTTTTTCCCCTGTATTGTCAAATTTTCCCAAAGAACTTTGAACATTATGCTTGAGCGATAAGGTTGAAAATCTATTATAGAAATTTGACAGATTGTAGTAACTTGATGTGTTGGCGTCTGTACTAGCGTGAAAATGTATAGCGTTTTACCAACTATGGTGTAGTTGGCATTGTTGGCAAAAGTGATCAAAATCAATATTTCAAACTCAAACTCTCAAACTCAAACCATTTGTTTATATAGATCTTGCTGCCATATAAGAATTCCACAATCTTATATTGCGTTGCTCGCATGACTAAAAGTCCTATCTCATTGTTAGGGTTCCGCACCCAAAGGGTAAAAATGGGACCCTATTACTAAGACTCCACTGTCCGTCTGTCACCAGGCTGTATCTCATGAACCGTGATAGCTACACAGTTGAAATTTTCACTCAAATTAATCAGCGCCTGACACTACTCCATACAAGCCGGTCGATTCTGAAAAAATCTCACCATGAAAACTTAGGTGAAGTGTGTTTGTTTTTGCTAGGAATTGACACTATTGACAGCTCACTCCACGCTCACTTCACCTAAGTTTTCACGGAGAGTTGGTTACAGAATCGCACTGCTGTTTAGACGTTATAAACTTGCCTTCTAAAACTACGTCAATTGACGTCAGACGCTAATTAATTTGACAGGACTAAACTAAAATTTATTTTTTGTCCTTTTCTTAATGAAATAGAAAGAAAAATATGCACTGATCTTATATTTAGTTTATGAACAACAGAATCGGCACCAATAACGTGTAATTTATTATCGTTTAAAGGTGAAAACACACATTCCCTTCGAGCCTCGTTGGACGGTGCAACACTGTTTATTTGGCTGCGAGAGTCTCAACTCAACGTCCACTAACAATGCAGGTTAGTATAATATTTAGGTACCACTGGTCGATGTTTTTTTCCCTGCAAATTTCAGGAGGGTAAAACTCCACTGTGTGACATTGTACATTCAAAGTTAAACATGATATCGTTTTGTCTTATTATTAATTTTGTGGGTGTGTGTGCGTTCGTGCGTGCGTGAGTGCGTGTGTGCGTGCGTGTGTACGTGCGTTTGTTGCTTCTTCACGTTCAAACGGTTAGACCAATTTTTCTCATGACAACAACATTAACATGCTGGCTGGCTGGGTCCATACCGGACGTCCCAGTGCGCTCCGATCCGACACATTACAATACTATTAGTTTGTACCCACTCTGTCCGCTAGGTGGCGCCTCGTTCATGGAGCAGGTGGTCGTTGAAACGGAAGACCAACACCGGCAGGCGATACAGCAGCAGCCCCAGCAAGTACATCAGGTGCGTTAGACTCATCCATCCGCAGCCATCTACCCCACCACACTTACCACCACACACATCACACACCTTTCACCTTACACCACCCACCATCATCTCTCACACACACACATCCTCACACATACACACATCATCACACATACACACACCACATCACACACACGCTAACACACACACATCACACACACACACGCACACCATACACACACCTCCACCCACACACACAACTCCACCCACACACCTCCACCTATACACCTCCAACCAACTATACACCTCCACCCACACACACCTCCACACCCACACACACCCCCACTATCACACACACCCCCACTATCACACACACACTACACCACCGCATCACACACACCACATAACCCATCTATTACCTTGAAAAATAAACAGTGCATCTTATATTTTTTGTCTCACGTAGCGACGCGCGCTTTACTTGTGATTACCAAGTTTTCGAACATGCTGTGAAATATACACAAAAACACCATAAACGCATTTTCTTTGGCTTTCCTCACGCTCTCCATTCATCAACATTTATATTCATCACTTTTTTAGCTACATGCGTTTCCTTCCCTGCCGATACTGACATACAAATTGCAAAAATATGTAAGAATTTTTGACGTGAAAACTTATTAATGCGCGTTGGGCATTTTTGAGATTGGAATAAACCATCGAACTCTCGCCACTGTTACCGTAAGCGACACCGGGCGTGTTTTGTTTATAAGACTGTTCAAAAAAATACCCGCTTCAGATGTGTTCGGCTGTCCTCGGGATGTACTCGGTTTTAATGTATATCCAATATGTCAGTGAGTGATGGCAAAGTATTCTGTTTGTGTTTTGTTTTTCACTTTTGTCGGCACTCCCAGAGTGCCACTGTTTTTTTTATGTAACAAATATGTAAATATATATTTGTTACGGCCGCGAATTATATATCAATCAACGTACAACTTAACCCTTAATTACTCGCGTCCATATAGTTACACTTACGCTCGCGTGGGGAATATATAACCCCAATTTTAAAGGTACAATAAAACATAGTTTTAATGACTTTATTTTTATTATAAAAATTAGAAAAAGACAACATTGTTCTAAATTGTAATAGTATCCTTAATCAACATTGTTATAAACTATTAAAGATATGAAACTTTAAATTTAGGAACTTTTTAATCAATACATTTATCACATATCATAGGGGGAGGTATTTAGGCAGCTACTAAGAACGGCATGGAGGTAGCTTTAAAAATGGTGGAGATACGACGCTTCAAATACGCCGTGGGGTTACATATACCCCACGCGAGTAATTAAGGGTTAATACTGACCAGCAAATTGCAAAAAACGTAAGGAAATTTGAATTTCGCGGGCTACCCTGGCGCTTTCGCCTTAAAGGTGATGTTGTGGCGCGATTCCAACCTTTCGAACCTCAAGAACCTTCAAATACTGCACGACTTCCTCAGTTATAGTTTATGTACAATGCGTGCCACGAAAGATGAGACTTGCCCCCGCCTCCCCCGCTCTTTCCGCCGCCCCTATGACGTCCGGTCCCGTCCCGCACTCAGACCTCATACCGCTAAAGATACCTAAAATCGTGTACTGCGCAATTCAAACCACGTGGTGTGTCAAGTCTCATATTTCGTGGCACGCATTGTATGTTTGCGACTAGGAATAATGATACAGTGTTGTGTTCCAGGTAGGCGGCGTCAGGCAACAGCAGTATGTATTAGCGACGCCCGGACAACCCGCCACGCCCGTCTCACAGGTAACTTGTTACAATTTCATTAACATCCTCGTCTGTCTAGCATTTTCCCAACTATGTATGTTGGGGTCGGCCTCCAGTCTAACCGGATGCAGCTGAATACCAGTATTTTACATGGAGCGACTGCCTATCTGACATCCACAACCCAGTTACTGGGTAATACTATATACCCCTTTGTAAGACTGGTTGTCTCGGGCATCTGACTACCCGTAACGACTGTCAAAGATCCACGAATGACAGCCGGGACCAAGGGCTTAATGTGCTTTGTGCTAGTCACGGAGGGGTCTCGGTATGTAAAGATGGTCACCCATCCAAAGAACAAACGCGGCAAGCATAGCTTAACCAGATTGATCAACTTGTGCGGCTGTTATTATTTAGCCACGGGGCCCTCATGAATACTACTAGCTACTAACCGTGGCTTCACTCCCGTGATTTATACCACTAGAATAGTGCATAATTTCCTAAACAAAAAATTAAAAAGTATGTTGATCTGTCTGTCAGAAAGACATAACCTAAAACAAAAACTGTGTGAGAGCAATGAAAGCTGTGATATACCGTTGTGACGGGATATAAAAAAAATAAAATTGTAATGACTTATTTAAAAACAAGCTTTTAATGAACTTAACCGTTTGAGCGGCGCGCGGTACCGAACGCGATGTGTCCCCCAGCGCCAAGCTATAAAGTATAAATGTATAACGAATGTATAGTAAACAGTAGTGATGAGTTTTAATATAAACAAAGACCCCCTATTGAAATAAACATTTAAGTTTAGGGTTTTAGACAATAGTAAGAATACGCACAAAAGCATTTGTTCATGTATTTTAATGTAATAAACGTTATTAGATATTGTCTTCTAATAAAGACGTGGCGTGTGGGGCACGGAAACGATTGTCTTCTATAGAAGACCGTGGCGCTCAAAAGGTTAAAGGTCTGGAGCCAATCCTGGCTACAGTAGCCAGATCATAGTGGATTTTAGAAAGGATTAGGGAGGACGTCCACGAGCAAGTTTTGTCTCTGTAACTAATTTGTCTCTCACATGAAGTCTACGAATTTGTATGAAAGTGCGCGCATGTAGCGACACGACAGCTGGGAGACAGTTTTGTCCGCGGGTTTGGACGCTAATGTCGCCCGTCTATTGGTTGCAATGCAAGTACGCACACGGCGACAAGAAAGTTGCCGGCTAGCTAGTTGCGCTCAACCGAAAGTTTAACAAAAAAAAATCGTTTGTCTGTAAAGTCTGTTTACTGACGATAGTTGAACGTGACAACGTCATAAGAAAATACTGATGGAATAGTTGCATTGTATTTGTTAACTAGCGACCCGCCCCGGCTTCGCACGGGTGCAATGCTGATACTAAATACACTACAGAAAAACTGTGAACGTTGTATATAAAAACATAGCGGCCCGCTCCGGCTTCGCACGGGTATGAAATATATAGCCTATGTGATTAAAATCGATTCAGTAGTTTTGATTTATTCATTACTGCCCGTGGCCCGCACGCGTTAAATTTGGAGTAAAACAATCCCCCTTTCCCTATACCATGAAGATTTCCTGCTATCTTTGGAATATCTAAATTCATACACTACAGTTTTACTTATCTACTTTTTACATTTTTAACTATTTATTTTATTTTTACAACATATTACAGAATGAACCTTAAAAAAAAAACCTACCCTATAAACCTTATAAAAATTAACCTTAGAATAGAATATAATTTATATTTTAAAACTACTATCATACAATTATTTATCGTAACTTACTTATAATTACTGATACGTTGTCGCGCTAAAAAGCACGTTTTTATAATAAACGCGTCCGATCGCTGCTAAATTCAAAGTGCTATAGGGAAAACTTAGACACGCGTTAAATTTGGAGTAAAACAATCCCGAGATATTTTAAAACTACTATCATACAATTATTTATCGTAACTTACTTATAATTACTGATACGTTGTCGCGCTGAAAAGCACGTTTTTATAATAAACGCGTCCGATCGCTGCTAAATTCAAAGTGCTATAGGGAAAACCGCGGCCTCAGACGCGCTATTTATAGGCACGCTCTTGCCGCACCGGGCGGCCGGCCGGTACCGCCGCAAACGCTACGTCCCGCAATTTTTAAATCTGTAATATCTTCGAAAATATTCACTTAAATCATACGGTGTAAAGGGCCATATAGATCTATATTAAATGAACAATGTATTCAAGGTATTTAATTGGTTAAGGATTAATGCTGTATTGGTTAAAATCGCTTCGAAAATTAGCCATTATTTGTCGTAAAAAGTAAATGACAAAAAAAAGTTATTGTGGGTTATCCATAAGAGATAGACATATACCACCACGGACTTTTCTGTAGACCTTTTCAATGTGTACAATACTTAGTACATTATTTTGATAAAACTCGTAGGGTTCAGCCTGCGTTTGCAATGTAAGCGGAAAAAATGTAATTATTTACGACATCACATTAGAAACCTCAAAAATAACAGTACTTCTCCACTATTTAATGGATGTTATTATACATATAAACCTTCCTCTTGAATCACTCTATCTATTAAAAAAAACGGCATCAAAATCCGTTGCGTAGTTTCAAAGATTTAAGCATACAAAGGGACATAGGGACAGAGAAAGCGACTTTGTTTTATACTATGTAGTGATATTCGCTTGCACTTCAAGCCGCCATGGAACGCCTCCACGCTACAGAGCGAGGCCGCGAGGTAACGCTACATGAGTCATGTTTTTTCGTGAGTGCAGCCAGCTTCATCGATTTATTAGACGTTGTCACGACAAAAGACAGAGAAAAGTAAAACAATAGTCGCTGCCACAATAATAATACTGTGATACTTAGCTTAGCTTAATCTAACTTAAAATACTCGTTAGACAAAATATCTAGAGCCATTTTCTTAAATGATTGCTTAGATAGACAAAATATATCTAGTTCCATAAAACGCGTGTTGTAAGAATCAACAAGGCGACGAAGAGGTGCACGTTCCCCAGCATTAGTCCTGCATGTGTCTATATGGAATAGATGAGGGACGCGAACCGTTGTGACGGGATATAAAAAAAATAATTATAATGACTTATTTAAAAACAAGCTTTTAATGAACTTAAAAGTCTGGAGCCAATCCTGGCTACAGTAGCCAGGTCATAGTGGACTTTAGAAAGGATTAGGGAGGACGTCCACGAGCAAGTTTTGTCTCTGTAACTAATTTGTCTCTCACATCGAGTCTACGGGTTTGTATGAAAGTGCGCGCATGTAGCGACGCGACAGCTGGGAGACAGTTTTGTCCGCGGGTTTGGACGCAACTGTCGCCCGTCTATTGCTTGCAATGGAAGTGCGCGCACGGCGACAAGAAAGTTGCCGGCTAGCCAGTTGCCGCTCAGCCGAAAGTTTATCAAAAAAAAAATTGCGTTTCTGTCGCTCCTGTGTGCGCATTGTCCAAATCTCGGCGAGGAGACAGCGACGGAGACAAACTAAGTTGCTCGTGGGTTTCCTCCCTTATCATAAATGCGTGTATTAAGTTTCGTGTCTGTACCGTTGACTGTCGAAAAGTTCTTTCGTTTGGAACCAATCCTGGTTGTAAAATCGTTCAAGTTCAAGGTGTAACTATTAATCTCCAGGTGATATTCTGCGGCGGCGGCGTGGGAGGCGTGAGCGGCGTGTCGGGCGTCAGCGGAGCCGCGCCTGTCATCACGTCTGTGCTGCCGGCAGGAGGAGCAGTCCTCACGCCGCACCACAGCCTCCACCACTGACGAGCTGCCGGCAGGAGGAGCAGTCCTCACGCCGCACCACAGCCTCCACCACTGACGAGCTGCCGGCAGGAGGAGCAGTCCTCACGCCGCACCACAGCCTGCACCACTGACGAGCTGCCGGCAGGAGGAGCAGTCCTCACGCCGCACCACAGCCTGCACCACTGACGAGCTGCCGGCAGGAGGAGCAGTCCTCACGCCGCACCACAGCCTGCACCACTGACATACTGCGCCACTGCGCACGACTAAAAGGAAGAAATAACATTTAAAAAGGATCGGAGACACTGGAAATGAAATTATCTATTCCATAGTCTATCTTCAAAGCAGTGTGTTGCGCCTGCGCCTGCCGACGGTACTAGTTCAAATCAAATTAACTATAGGAACAACACAACCGTCTCTCTCGAATACTCGAAGAAAATTATAGCTTCTCGCACGACATCTGTCGTTACAAATAGTCGCAGAAGCAAACGAAAGCTTTGCGACTAGTCGCAGATGCGCACGATGACATAGATGCGTATGCACAAATATTTCTTTCTGGAAATGGCTTTTTTCTCATAGACATACCTTTGCACTGCAGCTGAGCAGGAAGTCCTGTGTTCGGATTCCTGGGTGAGGTAAAGTGATATTGGTTTTTCCTTCTGGAATTTCTCAGTAGCAGCTCGGGAGTCTTGATTTGTGGCCGCTTAATGACAATAAGCTCTAGGCATGGGCGTTTTTGGTTTTGAACGCAAACTGATATTTATCCGATTTCAGATTTCAAAATCCGTTTTTAGAAATCTGATTTCCATAGCGCCAAGCCAAACATTAGGTACATACATTCTTTCTAGTTCCAAGAAACATTGAACCATAAACCAAAATACATCAACGTATAATCTCGAAAATGTAGTCTTTAAATACTTAACAGTAAAGATGATATTGATCGCATTACATTATGTCCGTTAGATTTCCGAGAAGCGAAATCTAAATCACAAAATTCGCGCTATCTTTTTTACTCCGCTAAGTTACGTTTAGTTAGAAAGAGAGAAAGCTAATTTCTAACAAAATCCAAACGCAAACTGGCGAGTTTGCGTTTGGATTTCGTTTGGTGATGAGATCCAGTGATTTTATTGTCGATTCGTTTGGTTGTAGATAGTTAGCGTTTGGTTCGGCTGGGTAGATTTATGAAATCCAAACTTCAAGTTTGAGAAATCGATACGAATCGATTTTTGTATGAAATTGCATTTTGAATTCGTTTTGATATATCGGACCCATGCCTAATAGGCTCCCCCGCCCCCCCTGTAACATGACACTCAAACATAACCTGGCGGAATGTGGGTGGGTATACTATTGATACACCTGTGTCTAACCCGTCGAGGATTACATGCGTGATGTTATGTAATGCCTTTGACTGTAATGAAATCTCGAAAATGAAACTAGTATGGAAAAAACAGCGGCACTCCAGGAGCGCCGACTGAAGTGAAAACTTGCAAAAGCATATTAAATTTTATAAATATGTTTGAAGGTCATTCTTCCCAAAGAAAACGTACCGCGCGTTGATGTCTTTATAATGGCCAAAACTTAAAACAGAGGTGTCGGTTACGTTAACAGTGTCGCGAGTTCAATGGTTTCTTCCCCATCGTTAGCGAAAGTAGGCTATTAGTATAAGTATGTAAATAATTTAGTTATAAATGTATGGTGGGTGCATTGTTAGGCGTTTCCATATTATTTAGTTTTTAGTTAAATAATGGCGCCAATTCCCTTGTTCACAAACTAAACTAAAAGTGACCTCTCAAGGTCCGCTAATGAGACAATTGACTTTATATTACACACACACACACACGTTTTTTATTACAGATACGCGCGGAGCTTATGTATATTATATAATTATACAGATATGACGGGTTCAGTGCAACCTTTTCTTTCTATTTCATTATGAAAAGGACAAAAGACAAATTTTAGTTTAGTCCTGTCAAATCAATCAGCGCCTGACGTAAATTGACGTAACTTTAGTAGGCAAGTTTTTTTGAGTAGTGTCAGGCGCTGATAAATTTGACAGGACTAAACTAAAATTTTATATTCTGTCCTTTTCTTAATGAAATGGAAAGGTAAAAGATGCACTGAGGTTAAATTTAGTTTAGCTTGTGAACAAGGGAATTGGCTCCAATGACAGTTTTCACTTAGTGTGCATACAGACTAGCGACACGCATCGACGGCAGGCAACTGCAATAACTGTCGACGTGATTTGACCATCGTACTGAAGGAGAGCAGATGAGATTGATTTTTGAGAGATGATTGACAGCAAAGGAAACCCAGTAGTAACAGCCGCGGCTTACAAGTTTGTAGGTCATAGGTTCGAACGGCACGGTGTATCGTTACACTTAGACCGTTTTTACATTTAGGCGACTATAGTAGCGCGACAGTCGCGCGTGAGACGCGCCACTGTCGCCCAAGAATTTCATATTATAAACAGAAGCGCGGCGGAAGCGCGTGGCCGTCGCGGCCGCCGCGTGCTCTCAGTCGGCGAAGAGCCAATGTTGCAAGCGCACGATATACATCGATGGCACTGATGAAGTCAATGTTTCCCCGTCGGAATCCGCTTTTGAAATGAAGTGCGTCACACTAATCTAAATTGCGGCGCAGCAGCCGCGCTACTATCGCGCTGCTAACGTCCTAATGTGAAAGCGGCCTTAGATTTTTTAATTTTCTTTCGTCCTATGTTCAAAAACACAAAATAACCTCAATACTTACATAGTACGATGAACTGGGAACTTTGATAGCAGCTATTATGCCTTAAATATTGGCATAGGTAGAATTATTCTATCACATATGAGGAAACTGAAGATGTGTCGCTCGTGTGTATGCACACTAACACTAGGGCGACACCTAAAAAAAAAAGCACGCCGATAGATTTTCAACGGTCGGCTGACGGCTGAACGCTGGAAATTCAACAGCGCGCTTTTATTTAGGGATCGCCTAAGGGGGAAGCGCCAGGGTAGCCCGCGAAATTCAAATTTTCTTACCTTTTTTGCAATTTGCTGGTCAGCATTAAGTTGTACGTTGATTAATATATGAATCGCGGCCGTAACAAATATGTGTTTACAGAATTATAATCATTAAAGTCATCAAAACAACTCTCTAAGACCACGTAAGTCCAAGAATGATGATTTCATGAAACAGTTATTCTTGGGACTTACGTGGTCTTAGAGAGTTGTGTTGATGACTTTAATGATTATAATTCTGTAAACACATATTTCTTACAGCCGCGATTCATATATTAATCAACGTACAACTTAATACTGACCAGCAAATTGCAAAAAACGTAAGAAAATTTGAATTTCGCGGGCTACCCTGGCGCTTCCCCCTTAAGTGGAAACTGGCAAGAGTCGACTTACGTGGGTGGTTTACGTCAATAGTAAACAGATTGGTTCAAAAACCATTGGAAATGCTGCTATCTCCTTCTAACACGATACTAAGAAAGAGATAAAAGATATATCTAACTGTCAAACTGCCTTCCAAAAACCGGCCCTAATATTCTTCCCATCTCTTTCTCTCGATTTGTGCAAGAACGAGATAGCAATATATTTAGTTGGTGCCGAGTCTCGTTGCCAATATGGCGGTTGCTAGCGCTCTTAGAATATCAATCTTAGCACATTACTATGTAACTTATTACTAGAGGCGTATTTTATAAATATTGTATGAAATAAACTAATGAAGGTACATTTATTTTTTCGTTTTATTTATAAATTATCCCGATTTTTGCGACGATTACCGGGACCGGTCTGGACGCAGAACGTCACTCGCTAAATGTCATCGTGAAAAATTTGCTCACTTTCGCATAATGTCACTTTCGCTAAATGAAATCGTGAAAAATTTGCTCACTTTCGCATAATGTCACTTTCGCTAAATGAAATCGTGAAAAATTTGCTCACTTTCGCATAATGTCACTTTCGTTCATTTAATAACCGTTTAAGAAAATAAAGTTTGTGATTGTGCAAACATTTTTTTAGGCCGCATAGCTTTTGACTTGATGAAAAATGTAAAAAAAAATACCGTTCCCCCACTTATAAGGATAAGTTCGCAAAGAGAAAAACTGTGCGGTGGTGCGGAACCCTCGGTGCGAGAGTCTGACTCGCTCTTGTCCAGTTTTTTTACATTGTTCTCATAGCAACAAGAATAATGGTACCCAGGATTTTGTAATATCTTGATTTAAAAGAGTGTCCATGGAGTTTCTTGCCCGTTCTTCTCCATAGAAATCTACGTTTTAGAATGGGCAACTAGCTTCAACATTCTAACTGACCGATTATTTAATTTTGACAATTCAAAAGTGCCTGTACAGTACCAGGCGATAAATATTGCACATCGACATTTGGAAAGAGACAATCGGCTAATTTCGGCTTCGTAGAGCGTTATCTCTGTCGCACGAAATACAAACAGTCCGGTATCTATTAGGAGCTGTTAAAACAATTATGATTTGCTTCTTTTGATAATTATTTTTATTCTTTGTATGAAATACAAAAAAGGTAAAGGTCGATGTGCAATATTCCTCGCCGGGTACTGTACAAGGTTTAATTGAAATAAATGGTTTGAGTTTAAAACGCACTCTAATCGGAATCGTAACGTATTCGCCTCGCCTCGGGACAAGCTCACGAACTGCGGTGTGGTGCGTGGTCAACTTGCAATTCCCGCGCTTACGTCTCTCCGTACCCGAGCTTACGTCTCTTCATCCACCCTTGTCCCTCTCACCCCTCCCGCGGCCTATTTACAGCACCATCAACCAGCGGTCGGCGAGCCGTAAGCGCGGCGTCGCCAAGCCGTAGCCGAGTCGACGTATCGGAGCTGTTGATCCGCTTTGGTTACGTGCTTACTTTAGGTTGACGCCTGTTTTGATGGCGAGGCGAAAGGCGGTGACGATCCCTTTCCGAGTTGATAAATGTGTGCTATGAACTTAATCTGACTCTATCAACGTGTATCGGTGAACACTGTATACACTATACAGGAAAATTGAAATGAAACGAGTTTTAATTTTATTTTATAAAAATCATTATTTTATTCACAAAAATACAAATGAAATACACTGGTAACACAATGGCATTTATTCTAAATATAAGTTGAATTGCCTACGCTGTTTGTTCATACATAATAATATTTAGAAAGTCAGGAAAAAAACTATGATTTAAATCTATAAAATAAATTTATTTGTATAAAATATAATAAAATTATTTCTTATTAATAATAAAAGCTTTTGTTGTTGTTCGCATATTAAAATTTTCAAGTATGATTAAAATAGTAATTTGACGATATTTTAATACTTACAGGTAGGTACTTAATTGATACAAAAATTATTAATTTTTTATTACACTGCATTGTACTGCTTATTAATATAAATAGAACGGGGAATCTTAATTAAAATACACTCTTTTCGTAACAAAAGTTTTTTAAATCTTCTTAGTTTGAGCGCCAAAGGCCAAACGTCATGACACAAACAACATCTAAAACCACGTCCCGCCAAAACAACTGTCAAAACCTTAAAAAATAAAATAGTGCGTTCGGAAACGCACACAAAAAATGGACTAATACACGACATATTTTGCCAGTAATGCCATGGTAAGTAAAGTGATTATGGAATAGAAACTGCGGCTCGCAAGGCCAGCAATTGGTGGGGCAGTACCCGTGCACGCTTGCAGATGTCTAAACAATTCAATGTAGTTCCTTGCAGGTTCATGATTGGATGTGGCAATGGGTTCTGTAAGACCAATGGTGGAGTCTTTGAAGAGTAAGTCCTTAGCTCCGTTGAAAGGAGAGAAGATTGCTAGGTTGATCAGCTGATTGCTGGAAGCGGTGGCGTAACCGAAGTAGTTGCTCAGAGAATCGAAGAGAGTGTTGAGGCTGTTGTAGAGAGGGTCGTTTCTGGAAAAAAAGTGAAAAAATTATTATGAGATCAAGTGAAAATATTGGTTAAATGGTGACTGCCTCGTTGGTCTAGTCTTGCTTCATATTTTGCAATAAATTACCAGCGTTGTGTCACCGCGCATCTCTTTCTTTTTTATGCAGTCCGACAGTGACCGCGCTTTAGGTCATGTAAGCCCCTTAAAGTGAGCCTAAAGAAGATTTCATTCACATCATAAACGACTTTGACGACCGCGAGGGCTGCCTGTCGAGTCTGTAAAAATCTCACCGTGAAAACTTAGGTGAAGTGAGTTTGTTTTTGCTAGGAATTGACACTATTGACAGCTCACTCCACGCTCACTTCACGAAAGTTTTCACGGTGAGATGGTTCACCTAAGTTTTCACGGTGAGATTTATACAGAATAGCACCGCAGCAGTGCGATTCTGTAACCATCTTATTAGATTTACCGTGTATGATGCCCTTATTATATTTTTCTTGTATGGCATCACCGGATGTGTGAACCCCATATTGACTACTCTGGTTTCCGGTGCTCCTCTCTCGCTTGCTAACCGTGAACACGATATGTGTCTGATAATGTGCTCGAATAAAACTATAGGTAAATATGTAACAGTGCTAAGTGACGATATTATGTGTGCATTTATTGTGATTAATAAAGCATCATATTAAAACATCTCACCGTGAAAACTAGGTGAAGTGAGCGTGGAGTGAGCTGTCAATAGTGTCAATTCCTAGCAAGAACAAACTCACTTCACCTAAATTTTCACGGTGAGATTTTTACAGAATCGACCGGCTGGTTCGAGGTGGCGCGGGAAAAGAGTTTCTGGAAGGATTTGGGGGAGATCTTTGCCCAGCAGTGGGACTATATAGGCTAAAAAAAAACAGTGGCACTCCGGGAGTGCCGACAGAAGTGAAAACAAAACACGAACAGAATACTTTGCCATCACTCACTGACATATCGGATATACATTAAAACCGAGTACATCCCGAGGACAACCGAACACATCCGAAGCAGGTATTTTTTTAATCATCTTAGAAACAAAACAGGTGCGGTGTCGCTCACGTTAACAGTGGCGCGAGTTCAATGGTTTTTCCCATCTAAAAAAATGCCCAACGTGTCTAGAAGTTATCACTGCAAAAAACGACTTACCTTCTGGTGACGACCTCAGCATCTACCACGTGTGCCAGCAGACAACTGTTATCGACTGTGAAGCCAGTCCTGTTGGCCAGAGAGTTGTCGCGGCACAGGGCTCGGAACTGATGCTCTTGAATATCTAAGGAGACGTTGTACGCTGGGGAAGTAAAGGTAATTTAATGGAATTATTATATTATAAAATAACTTTACTAGTCTACGTTCGCAATGTACAGACGCCAGCACATCAAGCTACTACAATCTGTCAAATTTCTTTAATATATTTTCAACTTTATCGCTGAAGCATAAGGTTCAAAGTTGATTGGGAAAATGTGACAGTTTCGGGTAGCTTGATGTACTGGCGTCTGTACATTCAAAATATGTAAACAAATACAAGATTTTGGAAATGTATGGAACCGTACATTATTTTAACTTTAATTTCAACTCTATTAGTGGTTGTAATGGCAAACATATCACTTGGTTTTAATAGGTTTTTTTATATTTTATTTATCCTTTTGATAGATTCTTTTATATTTTGTAAATGTGAGGACTTTACAGTAGGCCTTGTACGGACGCCAGCACATCAACCTACCACAATCTGTCAGATTTCTTTAATAGATTTTCAACTTTATCGCTAAAGCATAAGGTTCAAAGTTGATTGGGAAAATTTGACAGTTTCGGGTAGCTTAATGTGCTGGCGTCTGTACACTTTAGATCTGTAAACCACTTTTAGGGTTCTATACCTCAAAAGGAAAAAACGGAGCCCTTATAGGATCACTCGTGTGTCTGTCCGTCCGTCTGTCACAGCCAATTTTCTCCCACTTTTTCTTCCCAGTAGTAAGTAGTGAAGGGCAAGCGGTTTGGGGAACTCTCTTATATGTAATTTTGAAGTTTAAAAAGGGCTGATTCTCAGCCTAATTTGAATGAATGACTTTAGTTTTTTTTTTTTCTTATTCGTGCAGAATAAACTATGTATTATTTTTTCTTAATTTCTCTTTCTTTCCTAATTCAAATTTTAAGTATTTGGATATATATCTTACCAGCGATATTCCTGATGTTCAAGAAAGCAACATGGGTGTTTGGGTCGTTCAGGCACGCGAGGGATCCATTGTTGCCGTAGTAATAGTTGCTGTAATTGTACTCACAGGTTGCTGGAAAGAAAACAAAAATAATAAGGCATTGTATTAATCGAACCACTAATAATTCCCATTTTACATTCCTAAAAGAATTGTTGAACACTAATATATTATTTTGCGCCTCTTTTTGTGATCCTAAAATACTAAATAGCCAAGTAATGGCGACTAACTTGGAAGTAGCGCTCGCTCGGCTCGCTTCGCTCGCTCGGCTCGCGCGCGGTTTTTCACAGTTGCAACCTAACCCGCGGTCAGGGTACTCCCTAGCTTAGTTACCAACTGTGATAAAAGGCTCGATTATTTAAAAAAAAATATGCATCACTAAAACTGCAAAACTTGTTTTTAGAAGTTCATTAATTTAAAAAAAGTGTCCATCATTATAAGGTCATTAAGTTCTTAAAAGATCAGTTAAATTATTTCCCATTGATTACCTATTTGATTAGATTGTACTTGTATTACGGATGTTTTAAGCTAAGCTTACATAAACCGCTTGCTCAGCGGGATTATCCGCTGGCCCGGAACATAAAGGGCTAAGGACGGAACACGGGTGGGTTTTAGTTAGTAAGAGTCTGACACTCCCTTCCGCTCCAAACAGAGCGGGAGGGGTCATTTAATGATTTCCCATTCTCAAAAAAAAGCCGCTTACAGCCGCGTCGGGCCTCAGCGCATTGCATTTCAATTTATAAGAGCGGTGCGGCCCGCCTGCAATACCTACAGAAGCATAATTAGCCTAAAATGTTCCAACTCCTGGGACACAAGCCTCCTCTGTTCGAAAGGGAGAGATGTAATCTACCTCGCGGGCCCAGTGTGGGTTGGTAGATGTCACATGTCTTCAAATTTTTTGTTCTACAGGGTGAAATTGAAAACATGCGACAAATCGAAATGGGAGATAGTACTTATCATTAAGAACAACTTTTACTATGGGACCAAACCTGAAATCGCTAAAACAAAATCTTCTGGGTGAGCTCACTCCATCGTAGACTTTGTCTCTGTCATCTCTGACCTAGACTAGAGTCAAGAGCAAACCAATTTCAAATAAAAAAAAAAAAAAAGCTGTTTCCTACATTTTATGAAAGCTGTTTTTTTTTTCGCGATTTCAGCTTTGGTCCCTTAGTACAAGTTGTTCATAATGATGAGTACAATCTCCCATTTCGGTTTGTCGCATGTTTTCAATATCAACCAGCAGTTCTAACACACCTTTCCTCACGATGAGTTTCTTCAACGTTTTGAGAGCTGTAGTGATGAAATTAATGAAATGATTTACACAAAGTAAAGCGTCTGGCTGGGTTTGAACCGACCTACCACTCGTAAGTCGGAGCCATCATCACTTAGCCACCAACTCATCACAGCTCTCTGCTACGTGTGTGATGGTGTATACGAAACGTGAATGTAGTCCTCCAGACCGAATTTCGGCCATAGCGATCAATCTCAGCGGAGACCATCCTTCAGCGCGGGTGGTATTATAGTGCAGGCGTGTGTGTGGTGCACAGGTGCAATCTCTCTTCGCTCATTCTCATTTCCCTATGGGACGACAATCCGACGCGAACGAAGAGATCCGGCGCAGGACCAGCGGCTTAACGTGCTTTCCGAGGCACGGGGGTATCACACCGCCAACTTAAAAACTCGGGGCTGTTACTAAGAAATTCCTAATGGAAAACCCAATAACACTACTTTGCCTGATCCGAGACTCCAACCCAGGAGGCTATTCACGCTTGCGAACATGAGACCAACGATACAAAATGTACGAAAGTTTTGTAGGAAGATTGTTGAGTTGCAGCGTGGCTCGCCCCAATCTGCATTAGCCTTTAGAGTTTTCGACTAAAATGACAATTTAAAAAAAAGTGACTAACTACTTTTTGTTATAAATAAATAAATAAATATTGTATTTTGTTTGACATTTTAATTGTATTTTGACATTGTAATCGTATTTTGACATTTTGATCTTATTTTGACTATTAAGTATTTATTAATTGTATTGAACTGTTAATTTTTATCCGATGATTGATGTTCTTATTTTTTTATTAGTTAAAGCATCGTTTTCATTCATTTAAATTTTGCATGTCGAATCTTGGGCAGAATGTATGGCTCAACTTTAATTCTTCACGACCTTATTATTTTGTATACTTACCTGTATTCTAGCAAATAAATAATTTGATTTGATTTGAGTTCAATTATGAACTTACTTGCAGATTCGGTTCCGGGGATGGTGGGGGCTTGTCTGCAGGCGGAGCACAGTACTGAGGCGTTGAAAGACTGCAATAGAAAAAAAATATCGTTATTTTTTTTATTCGAGAAACCTGGCTACATTGCTACAAGGATTTTTTGGCACCCGAATGACGTTGACAGAGGGCGCTGTTGGTTGTAGGCTGGATATGTTGACGACTGTCGCGTAACGTCGCGCGTCGGTTAGGCCTACCAAGTCGCTGATGATAAACGGACGTGTAGGTATAGTGTAGCACCGAAGGTCAGATAGGGCGAGTCCATATAAACTGGGGGTCTACGGGATTACTTATCACATTTTAAGTAACGTTTTAATTTTACTTATTGTTTGCTTCGCCTTTTTGTGACAGCGAGATAAATGATACAAAACAGGCGTGAGAGACACGATGAAACGCATCGCGTGACTCACTAACGCCGAATGAGTACAGTGCGTGCCACGTAAGAAGAGACTTGACCCCGCCTCCCCCGCCTCTTTCCGCCGCCCCTATGACGTCCGGTCCCGTCCCGCACTCAGACCTCATACCGCTAAAGATACCTAACATCGTGTTCTGCGCATGTCAGACCACGTGGTGTGTCAAGTCTCTTCTTACGTGGCACGCACTGCACAATTATGAAAGACATTGGTCTTTCATAATTTTGTACTCATTCGGCGCTCGCTGCACAACTGTGTCGGGTCCTATCTCTGTCCTTGTCTATTAGTAACTGTAAGTGCATACTTACAGTTACATAACTGTGATCATAGATGTGTGTGTTTCGTTGCATGTAGTTGTGTGCGCACCGAGCCAAAATTTAGTGATGGCGATGTTAGAGCGTACCGTATCTTTCGCTTTAAAGTTTATCTCAGGGGTTAGTACTTTTTTTGAAGTGAAAACTTCTTTAGCGGCGTTGTACACTTTTTTTGAAATGGGTAAAAAATGTTAAACTCGCGTCAGCCGTGACCAGCCGGTCGATTCTGTAAAAATCTCACCGTGAAAACTTAGGTGAAGTGAGTTTGCTTTTGCTAGGAATTGTCAGTATTGACAGCTCACTCCACGCTCACTTCACCTAAGTTTTCACGGTGAGATGGTTACAGAATCGCACTGCTGATCGAAAATTCGTAAAACGGATGGCCGTAGCCGATACCGTACCGCACGTGTTTGGTTTATAAGACGATTCACAAAATACACACGTAATTGTTCAATTTTTCACTTCTGTCGGCACTCCCGGAGTGCCACTGTTTTTTTTTTATACTTACAGACTCAGAAAGCGCATGGGAAGCAGCAATGGCACCAGGAGCGCAGGCTCCTGAGAAGAATTCTCCGACAATGCGAGCGTAATCGCACTCCGATGGAGACAGAATTCCGCGTTCTTGACCATGGCGGATGAAGGAAACGTAGGCTGTAGACAAAGATATTTTTAGTAAAACAAGTGATATATATAAACTTGTTTATCCTAACTAATATTATAAAATAATGCGAAAGTATGTTTGTTTTTTTTTTACCTTTTCACGCTTAAACCACTGAACCGATCATCCTGAAATTTTGCATATACGTTGTCAGATTATACAGAAACGGACATAGTACCTTTCATCCCGAATATATATATATCTACTAGCTGACTCCACAAAAGTTATTTAACAAAAAAAAATATTTCGACCCTCGGTTTTGCTCAATCGCGTCCTTAATGTCGCGGGTGTTGGAGCACCGAAGGTCGCGTCGCGTCAACTTCCCAATTTTTAGGTTTAAGGTCCTCTTATCTGACGAAGACGGCTGCATAGATGGCAACTCTCTCCTTTCCCTCATAAGTCCAAGAGTTTCCGAGGAAAGTTTGAACACCATACTTTTTCGCTGCAACGGGAAAAGTCTGCGGGACACGTCACGACTATACGTGACGTGTCCCGTAGACTTTTCCGACGAGAAAGCTGACGAGGTGGTCAAAGTACTAGCTTTGACCACCTCGTCAAAGCTAGTGCTTTGACCACTAACTTTGACCACCACCAAGAATTAAATAGAAACTTATAAATTAATATAATTTAACTTACCAAGACCACCAAATTCGGGGAAGCAGGCGACTTTATCCCTCAGGTTCTCAAAGCGAGTGATGTTAGCAGAAGCGACTGAAGACTCTTTCACGAAGGCAGCTATCCTGGATGTGTCAGCTGGCGCGTTCTGAACGAGCTTTACTGGAGTTAGTTTGAAGTGTCTGAGGAAGATCCAGAAGAGATGAGAGGAGAGTAAATGGGCTGCGCCACAGCAGAACACAGTTAAGTTACGCAGGCAACTTGAGAAAGAGGCTGTCAAAGTGTACTCAGGTAACCGGCGCCGACAAGTGCTAGATGTCAATGCTGGTCGGCAGCAGTTTTCACAGCATAGTCAGTCTATAATGTTGACTGTTGGGACACTGACCTCCACTCTGTGAAGGGGAATTTTTCCATAATCTACCACGCGGGCCTAATGCGGGTTGGTGTCACTTGTCTTCGAATTTTTTGGTTCTAGGACATGCCGGTTTCCTCACGATGTTATCCTTCACCATTTTGAGAGCAGTGGTGATGAAATTATTTACACAAAGTGCCTGCCTAGTGCCTATAATGGTCCAGCTGCTGGGACAAAGGCGTCCTCTCGGTGAGAGGAAGTGGATCGTATAAAACACCACGCAGGCCGGCGCGTCTTCGAATTTTTTGGATCCGGGACATGTCGGTTTTCTCACGATGCGCCTAAAACAGTTTTCACATTAAAAAGATACTTACTGTCTGGCCAAATAACCATAATTGGACGGAATGGAGATAAAGTCAGTCTGGTCATCCTTGGTGTCAGAAAGACAATCCAGCACAGTGTTACGTTGTTGACAAGCGATCGTAGGTTTGATGCCAAGAGTGTAGGCAGCCGCTCTGACCCAGTTGCACTTGTTTTGTTCCGCTTCTGAGATGGTGCACCAACGGCGGGCAGGGAGACACGAGCTCGTTGAAGCCGCGGGGCTGATTGTGCGGACTGTGGAAAAAGAAATGGAGCTAGAAAAGTGTAAGTTTAAGAAAAAGCATCAGGTCTTAAGTTCTAGTAATTACAGAAACAAAAATGAAAAAAATATAAATCTCGAATGCATAAACTCCTCCTTTTTTAAAGGCAGTTAAAACGAATATACAATACGTAATATTCTATTAGAATAACATGAAATGAAATCAATGTTTTAAAAACTAGATGGCGCTGGTATTTCCTTGCTGACTGATCCTTGAGAAGAAATGCCGAAACAAACTCAGAGGTCCATGCAGGTCTCTTTTAAGAGTTTACGCCGTACGGCATTTCATACAAACTTTCATGCCCTTGTTTTTCGAAATGAATGAACCGATTTTACGCTTCATTCGCTTAGGTCATAGCACACGTATCAAATTGGTAAGGGATCGGCACCGTATTGCCTTTCGCCTCACCGTCAAACAGGCGTCAACCTATCATAAGCACGTAACCAAAACGGATCAGAAGCTCCGATACGTTGACTCGGCTACGGCTAGGCGACGACGGCGACGCCGCGCTTTTATGGCTCGCCGACCGCTGGTTGATTGTGCCGCAGGCAGGCCGGAGGGGTGTGAGGGGCAAGGGTGGACGAAGAGACGTAAGCTCGGGTACGGAGAGACGTAAGCTCGGGTACGGAGAGACGTAAGCGCGGGGACGACGAGCAGTAACGCACGCACCGCGGTTCGTGAGCTTGTCCCGAGGCGAGGCGATTACGTTATGATTCCGAATGCGTTACAGTAGGGAGTTTCATACAAAGAATACTGAACGGCTCGAGTTGATACAGTGCCGATCCCGTTTCGGTTTGATACTCGTGCTATGACCTTAAGCAGGACAAAAAGGTTAAAAAGTTACTATAACATTTTCAGAAATCAACAAAAAATACATTAGCTCCACTATCGGTCAAGAGATGGCGCTGACCTAAAACTACAATATTCTATACCGGGAGTGATAAAATTCTCTGACGATTAAAGGCCTCGCCGATGAAAATTTAAAAACATTTTCACTCGGTCCTTGAGTCCGACTCGCTCTTCCACCTCCTTCCTTGAAGGTTTTTTTTACTTACTAGGTGAGGTGTAATTCAGCATGGAGGTAGGAACATCCTGGTAAATAACCCTGGCGCTTTCACCACCAGCTAGAACTGTGAACAGGGTCGATTGCCAGGTGTTGCCTACAGGGTTTGAACCACCTGGCCACCAGGTGCGCAGCTGAGTGAGGATAGCTGCTGCGTTGCCACTGAGGAGAAATATATTATTGGTTTTATTAGACAAGCACCTATTTTTATCGAACTTTACCTAATTCTCATTTTTCTTGTCTAAAAATATGATTATGCACTCTAATATAGTGATTGCCAGTGGCGTGCCTAGGGGTCAAAATTAGGGCAAGCCCACAGATTTTCAACGTATAAAAAAAACGCCCAACTGAGGGATTGGCTGATTTTCAGTTTAATCGTATCAAATCCCATTGGTGAAGGATTTTTCAGTTTCTTTTTTGGTATTTGGATTGGTATTTTAGCACAGAGCTAAAATACCAATCAATCCAATCCAAATCCAATCCAAATCCAATCCAAATCCAATCCAAATCTCTTTGATTATACCTACGTAGTACAGTGAAAAAAGAAAAACACGCACTGTATTCGCCATATTACGATTCATAATGTTATCCTTTTGTGATTCTGCCAAAGTGGCATTTTTAGGCCCGCAGCTACGTTACAAGATATTATTTGTCAGTGAGCCCCAAACTAGACAGTCTGTATCATAAAGTGATGGTAATTATGCTTTAAACTTACCTGGAAGCGACAATTGCTCCCCAAGGCTGCCTGACGAAGGCACAGGGCGAGACAGCGTTGTTTAGGACTTCAGTTGTCAGAGACGCGAGAGTTCCGTTGGGGCACAACACTGAGAAGTTAGGTGCGTCTTGTGAGTTGCGGAGCTGAAATAGATAAATGTATATAAATATTTGGAGAGAAATGAGGGGCTTGTGAGTCGTGACGAAACGATAACAGTTGCTACGCTCGTCGCGGTCGATTCGTGGATGGGTGACTATCCCCGAGACCCCTCCGTACCTCGAAACGGACGTTAAGCTGTTGGTCTCGGCTGTTATTCGTGAATCTTTGACAGTCGTTACGGAGTTAGAATCCCAGAAGTCTGACAACCAATCTTACCAAGTGCTAACGTGTTACGCAGTAACTTTAGGTCGTGAAGGTCAGTCGCTCCATTTAACCTAATGGCATTCAGCCGAATCCTATTGACTGGAAGCCGACCCCAACATAGTTGGGGTAAGGCTAGCCAGATTGATTGGAATGAAAATGTGGTAACTTTTGGTGGCAGCAATAGTCGAACGGTACGGTCCAAAGCTGTGTCCATAACGATGCGCAATATCTTCTCGTCCCACATAACGCAGTGTCGCAATAACAGTCTTTGACCAGTGCGTGTTGCCAGTGATGACATATAGGACTGAAACGTGGTCGCTCACAATGGGCCTTATTAGAAGGCTAAAAGTCACCCAAAGGGCAATGGATAAGGCTATGCTTGGAGTTTCCCTGCGTGATCGAATCAGAAATGAGGAGATCCGCAGGAGAACCAAGGAAACCGACATAGCCCGAAGAATTGCCAAACTTAAGTGGCAGTGGGCAGGGCATATTGCTCGCGGAATAGATGGCCGATGGGGCCGAAAGGTTCTGGAGTGGCGACCGCGTACCGGAAGACGTAGCGTTGGAAGACCTCCCACAAGTTGGACCGACGACCTTGCGAAGGCCGCAGGAACCCGTTGGATGTGAGAAGCACAGAACCGATTGAAGTGGAGGTGCTTGGGGGAGGCCTATGTCCAGCAGTGGACGTCTTTCGGCTGAAATGATGATGACCATAATGATGTTGACATAGGTAGCTAGAAATAGAATCAATAGGTACTCACAGTGAAGAATTCCCGGACATGTTGCCATGCGACGTACGCCACAGCAGCACTAGCGTTCACATTGATCCTCAAACACTCCAGAGCCTGAATATGACGGTTATCATTCCTCACTCCAGGAACAGAAGGTCCCATATTGATGGTGTAGCGAGAACAGCCGGAGTTTGGCCCACATCGTTCGCAGAGGGAGGGGAAACGAGATTCTGGAAGTAAATAACATAACATAACACGTGGTTTCCTTCGAAGTGTGAGTAATAGAATAGAATACTTTTATTTCAGCCAGCAGTCCATAGGGTTAGTAACAATTTTTCTTAAGGGGGAAGCGCGAAATTCAAATTTTCTTGCGTTTTTTGCAATTTGCTGGTCAGTATTAAGTTATACGTCGATCAAAATATGATTCGCGGCCGTAACAAATATGTATTTACAGAATTATAATCATTAAAGTCATCAACACAACTCTCTAAGACCACGTAACTCCAAAGAATGATGATTTCATGAAACAGTTATTCTAAGCGATGCGACTTAGTTACGTCAAGCGACACGCGCGAGCGTCAAATGTTTCCGTCTGTCGCTCTAAACAACTTTCATTTGTTTTTTCTGCTCCAGATGTCATAAGACGTGTCTAGTGGTATATTAATTATGCTCAACTTACTAAGTGCAGCGTTAACTGTATCGTTGTTGCTCCATACGCCAGGTCTGCAGGCTGCTGAGAAAAATTCGTTCAGGGTTTCGACTTCCAGCTCCTCAGCAGTTTTGCCATTTGTGTCCGCGTTGGGGCATCGGTCGGTGCGGGCGGCCTGTGGGTGAAATAATCATTAGACTCGCGAATTTGAAAAAATGACCATCATTTTAAAAAAAGGCATTATTAAATCGAACCTCGAAAAATTCCCATTTTGCATTCGTCAATATATTATATTGAATCCTTTTTGTCATCGTCAAATAATTCTTATTTTGGGGTGCTAAAAATAATAAAGTAACTGCCTCCAAATTGGATGACTGCCTCCAGATGCTCCTGTGGCACCGCTCGCTTCGCTCGCTCGGGTCGCGCGGTTGGTCACAGTTCTTTTTGGTTATCTTACTTAACCTAACCCATTTGGTTGGGGTGCCCTAGCTAACTTACTGCAACCAACTGTGAGAACGGGCCAGAATTTTATTTATTTATAAATTTATCAAAATCTTTCTAGCACTATCAATAGTGTTTACCTAATGCGATAGCGAGGTCAGTAGCACAAGTATTAACATCTAAAAATAATATTATGCACTAAATTCCCTAAATTAATGATTTTAATCATTCTAATTATTCCCTAAAATAATAATTAGAATGATTAAAAGAGGCTCATTAAAAAAAAAAGTATTGACAAGAAAAATATCATTGTTAATGATCAATATGATCATGCATGATCAAAAGCTGCTCATCAGTTCAATAAAATGCTTTGAATTTGACAAGAGTTGTGCAAGACGTAACTAGATGGCGTTGGCGTCGAAATAGATCTCGCAAGCGTTGTGTTACAACGATTTGGTGGGGCTCTGAATTTTAGCAAATATATACTAGCTCAGTATCAGTTTGGTGGTTTTATTCAGATCGGTAATTATCATCCTTGGTGTTCGGCATTCAACAATCATCATGATTAGCCCAAAAATATTGAGAGATTCATTTATATCTATGTATAGATTCGATTAAATATTTCCCATTTAGGGCTGATTTTTTAATCGACAGATATTCTTATTCGTGGAATAAAATTGACGTCTGACAGTTTTTGAATGGAATAACTGTTAACAATTCAAAATTGTTCCTTCGATAAAGTTATCTGGCGTTTGAAAAATAAGCCTTTAGAAATGCAAATAGACTGACGATCTTATAAAGGCGGCTAGACAGACTGAATGCGGAAAGCAGTCCACTGCCAGCAGTGGACTGCCTTCCGCAGGCCTATGTCCAGACATAGGCCTCTCCCAGGCTGCGTCACAACACCTAGTTCTCCGCCTTCCATATCAACTCTGGGGGTCTACTTTCTAATTGTATGCTGCACTGCTGACGTCATTACGTCAACGCCGGCTGTCGCTGAAAACCAGCGCTGGGGCTGTCTCGTATAGGGTCTTAGCATTATGCTGAGCGATGGCCGTTTTGCGTAGATGTGACGCATGTTTTCCCCCAAATTGTAGGTATTTTTTTTTGTTTAAAATTTTATTCTTTTTATGCATCATGTTCACCGCAAATAAACGTATTTTCTTTCTTTCTTTCTTTCCTGTTTCATTGTTGCTGCGTATCGCCAAGCGTAGTGTGGGACTCCTTCCAGTTAGATGGACCGACGAAATTAAAAAAGGTAGCTGAGGCTGGGGCTCTGCTCCGCAACTCTCTATGTCCGTCAACGAGGATACGCGCCCGACCGAAAGTAGTCGATCCGTCAAAACCAGTGTCAAATTCAATATTTAGGTCGGGAAAACATACATCGGAAGTAGAGACAACTGTCAAAACCCCCCGAACCCAGAGCGAGGCCCCGAAACAATCTTAGGTATGCGGTATGCCCACAAGTGATGCAGAGTTATAAAAAAATCTTATTTTAAAACTTACCAATTCTTCCAAGGTCTTCAGCACTCTTGGAGACCATCTCACTTCTGCGTCTTCGAGTCCAGGGTGGCAGTATACTCCTCCGCGAAGACCTTCAAGTCCATTGGTGTGGTTCGAGGGCACCACTGCGACAGCCTCGAAGGCATAAGGGTCTGGAGGAAAAAAATAATAATAGAAGCGTTATTTTTTTTGCTAGCTGGCAATCAATCGCTTTCAAACCGGTGAAGGAAAACATCGTGTAGAAACCGTTATGTAATAGAACCAAAAATTCGAAGACCTGTCACATCTTACAACCCGCGCTAGGCCCGCGTGGTGTATTGCAGCCCACAGCCTCTCACCGAAAGGAGGTCTGTGTCCCAGCATTCGGAAGATAAGCTGTTAAAATGCAGCAGCAAAGTGACCTCTTCAGCAGCTTCGACACCGTGAAAGTAGGGAAGTTTTGGGCTAACAAAATTTATTAAACTGGTAGCTATAAAGAAGTCCGTCATGGGGATATAACTGGTAGCTACGAAGAAGTCCGTCATGGGGATAGCAAATTTATGGTCATTTTAATTTCGCAATATTAACACAGGTAGGCCCCATTATCAAAATCAAAAGACATTTATTCAAACCAGGCTGAGAATCAGCACTTTTCGAACATCAAAATTACAAAAGACAATCCCCCAATACGCGCGCCCTTCGCCACTTCCTAGTGCTTTCGCTGGGGAGAAGAAGTGGCGCAATAAACTCCCCAGCAGATGGGTTGCCGGTTCGTTTTCCAGCCAATAAAGTAAATATACCTTAAGGCAAAAGCATCAGGGTAGCCTGCGAAATTCAAATTTTCCTACGTTTATTGCAATTTTCAGGTCAGTATGAGAAGTCTAATTCCCATAGTTAAAGACGTTCAAAATTTAGTCCCAATTTCATCTCAGCGACAATGAGGGTTTTCGTGAACGACACCAGTTGGCACCACTGTGACAAGAGGTCTTCTAATATAAAATATATGATGACGTTCTACATTCGATTCATTCATTCGTTCATCATTCAGTCATGACTAAAGAAAATATAGGCTCTTTGACAGATGCCTGGACCTGACGTGTCAGTGCTGCCACCTAGCGAACGTCATTTCAGAAAACCCTCATTAGAAAAAGGCTTCCTTAGCGCAGGATTCCATTTTGCACAAAACAGACTTATTCTACTCACCGAGCTTGCTGGCATCTCTGACAGTAGCAACGACCATGTTATTTGGTTGCTGCTGCGTCAGCAACAGGGTTTCTTCCTCGGAGAAGTAGCCGATGTCTGCCTGCCCATTGGCCAGTCTGAGGGCGCAGTCCACCCTGGATGTGGAAAGAGTAAAGATTATGTGTGTCATAGATAAGGAAATAATATGGGTTTGGTATTCAGCCGGGCGGCGGACTATAGGCGTCCGTCGTCCCACCAGACAGGCCTGAGTTGGCGCCGCAGTGTTCCACGCGCGCCATTCGTGAGTGGGTGCGGCCATTATGGAAATGGCCGCACGGGGAGTAGGGACCCGCTGAGGAACAGTGAGTCAAGGAATGTCGGGGGAACGGTGGAATAGGCTAGGTAGATGATGATGACGCTTCTTCCTTTGCTAGGATATTTACCTGGACTCTACAGAAGAGCATATGACTTGGCTGTCATCCCTGCTCAGACTTTGGCATAGAGAATTCGGCAATTCAGAGTTGACGCATACTCGGTCTGGAAACAAAAAAAAAATGCTGTTATAAATCACACTTGTACGCAAAATACGCGCATTGACGTGGAGTTGCGGACACCAGCCCGTATTACCCTATCCTACTAGGTCATAGCTCACGTATCATTTCCGGTTTGATGATATCGTTGGTCGGATCGGCACCGTATCAACTCGAGCCGTGCAGCGGTGTGGTGCGGTGAGCGGTGAAAACTTAGGTGAAGTGAGCGTGGAGTGAGCTATAAATAGTGTCATTTCCTAGTAAAAACAAACTCATATCACCTCAGTTTTCACGGTCAGATTTTTACAGAATCGACCGGCAGGACTAACGGCTTTACGCGCTTTCTGAGGCAAGGGGTTTTTGACACCGTTTGACCGCCACAGTCATGTATAGATGACAAACCAAAATGTGCCCAGCACGCCACGGTTCGACTACATGATCTCTGTCGCACGAAATACAAACAGTCCGGTATCTATTAGGAGCTGCTAAAACAATTATGATTTGCTTCTTTTGATAATTATTTTTATTCTTTGTATAAAATGGTTTTGTGTAAAAAGGTCGATGTGCAATATTTATCGCCGGGTACTGTATAATAGTTGTCATTTTAGAAATTAAACATCAGAGTTTAGCAGCAAGTTACGCCAGGTAAACGTATGGTCTCTTAGTCACCTGCGCGCGGCGCGCCCATGCCTTATCTTATATCTACAATAATATAAAATGTTCAAAGTCACACGACAATTTAGATAAGGAGTGCTAGAAAATTATATTTAGGCTTTTTAGATATTCAATACTTGGTCATCGTTACAGGATGGTAGCCCCATCGATGCCTGTAACCATGAAGACCTCCTTCTAGATTCTAGCGAAGACATTTTTCGTTAGTTATCCAAAAAAAAAAGTCTGCCGTTTCATGAAAAGTGGTTTTAACCTACGCGGTCAAAATCTATGGAACAGCGAATTTTATTTTAAACCGACGGAAAATTTTAACTCAGGGTTCAGAATCATGTACTGAATTCATGGATATACATAGTTTGCGCGTCGATGTCCCCTGTCACCCTGTATTATAAAGTTGGCGTCGTGCAACAGCAAATTTTATTTTAAACCGACGGAAAATTTTAACGCAGGGTTCAGAATCATGTACTGAATTCATGGATATATCATAGTTTGCGCGTCGATGTCCGCTGTCACCCTGTATTATAAAGTTGGCGTCGTGCAACAGCAAATTTTATTTTAAACCGACGGAAAATTTTAACGCAGGGTTCAGAATCATGCACTGAATTCATGGATATACTATACCTACATAGTTTGCGCGTCGATGTCCCCTGTCACCCTGTATTATAAAGTTGGCGTCGTGCAACAGCAAATTTTATTTTAAACCGACGGAAAATTTTAACGCAGGGTTCAGAATCATGCACTGAATTCATGGATATACATAGTTTGCGCGTCGATGTTCCCTGTCACCCTGAATTATAAAGTTGGCGTCGTGCAACAGCAAATTTTATTTTAAACCGACGGAAAATTTTAACGCAGGGTTCAGAATCATGTACTGCTATGCTATTCTCTAAAAATACAGCCTTGCGGACAGCGCTGTCGCAGCGGTGAAACTTAGTTTGGTATTCACTAAGCTGCGTACAGCTACACTAGCGCTCAAGGCTGTGACGGCCGTGAGTTAAACTACCCAACGGCACAGCCACCGGAGGGCAAATTGACAGTTCTTCATACATTTTGGCATTCCCTAAGAAAAAACAGCCTCGAACTCGCTTACAGCCTCGCCCACAGCCTCGATTCTAACTGTCAAATCAAAAAGCTCTGGACTGACAAAAATAATAAACTGTACCTACTTAAATTTTTAAATATTTCGATTCTTTTACTCAATCAATTGAAAAAATGTCAGCTCGGTTACTTATAAAGCTACATTTATTAGAAGAAGCTAAAAAAAGTGATAAATTGAAGAAAGCTCGACAGGCGAAACAAATAAGAAATTTTAAAACAATACTCCGTGACACAGATTTTATCCATATTTACAGACTTTCCGAAGATTTAATTAATATATTGGAAGATGAGTTAACTCCATATATGCGTCCGCGACTTCGTTCCAGTGGTTTAACCAAGAGGCTAAAGGTTTGTTTACATCTAGGTTTCTTGAGATATGATGGGTGGCTCACCACACACCAAGAAAAGCCTATTGAATTCCTAATGTTTCAGATACTATGCACACTATCATTTTTGGCTAATGGAAGTTACCAAAAAATCATTGGGAAGAATGTAGATACATTCATATCTCAGCCTTCTGCCTCTAGGGCAATCCACGAAGTTGTTGATGCTCTGAATAATAAGAACATCATTAGTAAGTATATTAGATTTCCGCAAAACCACAATGATCGACAACTGCTCAAGTCAAGGCAAGTATCAAAAGTACCTACTTACATTTTCTTGTTTGTCTTGTTTAAACAAGAGCCATTGTTTGAAATTTGAATGCTTATTACAGGTTTTATGAGAAATTCAAAATTCCAGGGGTGCTAGGTTGCGTTGACGGCACCATGATTTCCATGATACGTCCTAAGGAACATGAGGAGAGATATTATTGCCGAAAAGGTTATCATGCCAGGAATGTTTTAATTGTAGGTAAACCGTTGGTCTTTCTTAATTAAAATTATGTTGAATTATAAAGAATCCGGTATGTAATTATTATACTTATTTCAGATAAATGATGCTGATCTGAACATCTTGCATGTGGATGTGACTTTTGGGGGTGCAACACATGATATTGGTTTACGGTAAATAATTTGGTACTAAATGAAAAGAAAACTAAATGCATTAGATTTAAATTACCTAATGTTAGAAGTAGTGAATGTGACATCATACTGAATGGAGAAAAATTGGAATTTGTTGATCAAACTGTTTTTCTGGGAATCACGCTAGACGACAAATTACAATGGGGACCTCACATAACATCTCTTGCGGGGCGGCTTAGCTCGGCCGCTTATGCTGTTAGAAAGATAAGACAATTAACTGATGTAGAAACCGCGCGTCTAGTCTATTTTAGCTACTTTCACAGCATTATGTCGTACGGCATTTTACTATGGGGTCGAGCTGCTGACATTGAATCCATCTTTATTTTGCAAAAAAGAGCTGTCAGAGCCATTTATAATCTACGTCGCCGCGAATCTCTCAGAGAACTTTTTAAAAGGATTAATATTATGACGGTACCTTGCCAATTCATTTATGAAAATATTATGTATGTAAGAAAAAATCTACATCTTTTTAATAAAATAAGCGATAGACATAATTTTAATACTAGAAATAAAGATAAAATACATCAACCATTTTTCAGATTAGCCAAGGTACATACATCTTTTATGGGGTACTGTGTTAAATGTTACAATAAAATACCATGTGATATATTGCAGTTAAATGAAAGAAAATTTAAAACTCACATTAAACGTACACTTTGTAAACAAGCATACTATAAATTAGAAGATTATATCCAAGATAAGAACGCTTGGAAACATGCTGGTCCTGCTCCATAGGACAATCTGGAGCCTAGACAAAATCAAACTGGTTGCTAATTTAATTGTAAATTTATACTTTTTTTTGACATTGATTTACATTCTGTAACTACTTTAACTCACACCCTGACTTATTACTTGTTATTTTTTTTTTTTTTTTTATCGTTTACCTTTACCATGTTTGTAAATATGTGAGCACCATGTATCTATCAGATAATTAATTTATATAAGGTCATGGTTTCATTTTTAAGTCTTTTACCTATTGTGGTATAGTAATTTTATTTTAGGTGCATCGTGTTCACATATTATTATTATATAATTAATGTATGCAAAATTTTGTAAAATATTTTAAAAGAGTAACGGTGGAGTTTCTTGCCCGTTCTTCTCCATACGAAAACTGCCTTTTGGAATGGGCGACTAGAATCAATTCTATTTTATTTGTAATTTCTGACGTTCAAAAGTGCCTTTTGTGTGCCTACTTGAAATAAATGCTTTGACTTTGACTTTGACTTTGATAGTTTTGTTTTTTCAAACACTAAAGTAAAGGAGCATTTAGAAAATTTGAGAAATGAAGAAATAGTGTACTTACTTGGTAAGTTATTACTTACAATACAATGATAACTTAACGCAAGTCAATATTGCACTTAACTCCAGCTTCATTAATTGATTTCAGGTGACTCAGGATATCCACAAAGGTCTTATTTAATGACTCCTTTCAGTAATCCAGAAACTGGGACTCCAGAGAGTCATTACAACAATTTACACAGCAGTGCAAGGAACAGTGTGGAAAGGACTATTGGACTACTGAAAGGGCGGTTCAGATGTTTGTTAGTTCATAGGGTATTGCACTATGACCCTATAACAGTGGGAAAAATTGTTATAGCTTGCTGTGTTTTACACAACATGTGTAATCGAGCCGGGCTACCAGCTCCTATGTTAGACCAACGTGACTTAGATGAAGAATCTAGGATACTTGGAATCCTGACACATCACGCTCCAAGACGTGATGACTTAGAGAGTGGGTTGATAAGTAGGCGAGATTTAGTTAACCAATTATGGAGAGCACGTCATATCTAAAATTTATGCTCTCCTTTCTTTCAAAATATCATTTAAAAAGAGTGTCCATGGAGTTTCTTGCCCGTTCTTCTCCATAGGTACCTACGCTTTGGAATGGGCAACTAGCTTCATATTTTCTGACTGACAGACTTCTTGACAATTCAAAAGTGCCTGTAAATGGTTTAATTGAAATAAATGCTTTGCTTTAAGGTGTCTTTAAAGTGTATATGATTAGTGTAGTATCAAAAATTATTAGTCTTTATGTGCATTTACCTTTGTCTCTATTTTTACTATTTTTTTATTAAATGTGTATACAGTATGGGATTTAGAAATTAAATAGATATCTGCATAATAATGTTTTCTTTTATTTACCATTAAAAACAATTAATCAAATCAAAAGTATTTAATTCAAATTAGTCATTTAGTCAAAATTACATAAAACAGTCCCCCAAAACGCTCGCCCTTCACCACTTCCTAGTGCTTTCGCTGGGAAGCAGTTGTGCAACAAACTCCCCAGCAGCACAGCTGTCTGTTCAGTTAGAAAAACTTGATTCTATACAATAGTATGTATGCAAAGTAATTAACGTTACGAGAAACGGAACTTTAAATATTCAATTTTTTTAGGTTTTTTACAATTTGCTGGTCAGTATTAAGTTGTACGTTGATTAATATATGATTTGCGGCCGTAACAAATATGTATTTACAGAATTATAATCATTAAAGTCATCAACACAACTCTCCAAGACCACATAAGTCCAAAGAATAACATGTTTCATGAAATCATCATTCTTTGGAGTTACGTGGTCTGTTGATGACTTGTAATGATTATTCTGGAAATACATATTTGTTACGGCCGCGAATCATATTTTGATCGACGTACAACTTAATACTGACCAGCAAATTGCAAAAAAACGTAAGAAAATTTGAATTTTGCGGGCTACCTTAGCGCTTCCCCCTTAATATCTAAATATTGTTTTAAAATTCTATAGAAAATCCATGTTTTGGGGATTCAACTCCCTCGTCTGAAGGATGCACATAAATCATGTAGTGCCTGGGTCTGCCTTGACCATGACTCGCTTATTTGCGCAAAAGTCTCCAACATTCTCTGCTGGTTCTCAATAAGGAGTCTCTCGTTGTCCAAACGCCTCTCTTCAATGGCGACAAAACGTTCAGTGAGGCTCGCCATTTGAGATTGCCTTTGAGAAGGCGGTGAGCGCTGGACCAGACGGCGGCGTACCATTCGACGCCTACGAGGTGCTATGAACATAAAGAATGCAACAAATTACTAAACAGTGGTAGAACAAATATAAAGGGTATTATGTAAGTATAACAGCTCCATATCACTCTCTCTCTAAAGGAATAGATATAACAATGTAGTATACGTAATTAGATGTAGTATTTATATACATGTTGATTGAATAAGGGCTGCTGTTGAAAAAACCTACAGAAAATCCCAACAAATTGGCCCAACCTGGGAATCAAAAGTGAGAAAACTACTTGGTGCTTTTTACACTAAACCAATAATTAACCAAATTATAATTAAGTAAACCTTACATGAAGAGGCAATTGGGGCATTACTCCTATGAAGCACTGCAGGTGGTGATCTAGCCTCAAACTGTAATACAAAAAAAAGTTATCTAAATATCCAAATGAACCGAGGAACCAGAGCAGTAACAAAGACTCAAATATAGATGAAACCCTGAAACAAGACTTCCAAATGGAGCTGCCACCCAAACCAATAACACCTCAGGAAGTAATGACACAGATAAAAAAACTCAAAGACAAGAAAGCACCTGGGTATGATCTTATTACAAAGAAAGTACTAGTCGAGTTGCCAAGGAGGGCTATTGTTTTTATAACAGTGCTGTATAATGCAATCCTAAGAGTGGGCTATTTCCCTTCACAGTGGAAAGTATCACAAATTAAAATGATATACAAGCATGGAAAACCAGATAATGAGATCACTTCGTATAGACCAATCAGCCTGTTGCCCATCAAGTCAAAATTGTTGGAAAAGTTAATCTTACACCGGCTTAAACCACTACTAGCACAGAAAAACGTGATACCTGATCATCAGTTTGGGTTCCGTGAGAGGCATTCCACAATAGAGCAAGTTCATCGAGTATGTAACAAAATACGACAATCACTTGAGCTAGGAGAATATTGCGCTTCTGCATTCTTAGATGTGCAACAGGCATTTGACCGTGTATGGCATAAGGGCCTACTCTTCAAAATTAAATCATACCTACCTCACAGTTACTATAGACTTCTCGAGTCCTATCTAACAGATCGCATGTTCCAAGTAAGAGAAGAGGATAGCTACTCTGAGCTCCATGAAATAAGAGCAGGGGTTCCACAAGGCTCTGTTCTGGGTCCCGTTCTCTACACTATTTTTACAGTAGATATACCACAAATTCCAAATGTTACAACTGCTACTTTTGCCGATGACTCAGCCATTATAACCAGCAACAAAGATCCAATAGAAGCTTCGAGGAAACTGCAAGAGGCACTAGACTTAATAGATGGCTGGCTTGAGGAGTGGAGAATTACTGCAAGCGTATCAAAATCAACACAAGTGACATTCACACTTAGAAAAGGTGATTGCCCTGCGGTCAAGCTGGGAAGCAATGACTTGCCACACAAAGACGTTGTCAAGTACCTGGGTGTGCACTTGGACAGGCGACTAACTTGGAAAACCCACATCAAAGCCAAAAGAGACCAAGCTAATATCACTTTTAGGAATTTGTACTGGTTGCTGGGAAGAAAGTCTAAAGTCTCACTCGAGAACAAGTTACTGGTTTACAAAGCCGTGATAGAGCCAATATGGACCTATGGGATGCAGCTATGGGGTAGTGCCTCAGATTCAAACATCAACATAGTGCAACGACTACAAAATTCAATTCTGAAGTCAATTTCCAATGCCCCATGGTTCATCACCAATGCAGAAATCCACGAGCTATTAAAAGTAAACACAGTAAAGCAGAATATACTGATGGTAGAAAATGCATACAAGGATAGACTCAAAAACCATCCAAATCAGCTGGCCGTAGACCTGCTTCATGAAAATATCACCAAGCGCCTCAAAAGGCACCACATCCTCGAGCTGAATAAGTAATTAAGCACCATATGTGCGGGGCTCACTGGAGCTCTGCATAGCCACGCCATTAACAAACAACACATTTGTTTATAGCCGAAAGGCTGATTGCAGATACTAGTACAATAAAAAAAAAAAAAAAAAAAAAAAAAAAAAATATCCATTATAACATATTGTAAGACAATTATTTAAAACCTCACCATTTGTTCTGTGTTTGGCTGGTTTTCCATTGGCATATTGGCATATTGCCAAGATGGGCCTGGTTGTACGTCCTGCAAATATATTTTAAGTGTATTGTAATCAGCATCATCAGATTACTTTAGAATTTAACATCACAATATTATATTTTATTAGAATTAACTTACTGGTATTGAAGGTGTGGACTGTTCAGTCTGGAGCATGCCTCTAGCCGATTGTTCTACAGGCAGCAATTGCACATGACTCTACAAAATTAAATTTGAAAATTGTAAATTCCCAGTACCTACAGTTTTCATATTAAGTAATGTAAGTAATTTAAATATATTAATACCTGAAGTATACTCTCTGACCCTGGTGTTGCATTTGCCTCCTCTGTAACATCTTGTATACTCTGCAAACAAATTTTGACTTAACAATGCTTTGGGAAGTAAAATAAGTACATACTTATGTGTTGAATAATATTTCAATAAACATACCAAGAGCACATCGTTGGATACATCAGCATTTGGCACGTCAGGAGTCAAATCAAAACTTGGCCCAGGTTCATTAGCAACCTAAAAACAAAGTATTGAAAATTATATTGATGTTTCAAGAAATATATTATTTTATGCACTCACTTCAATGTACCAATAGTCAATCTGGCATTGTTGGAGAAATTGTAGTATGGCCCATGTCTCAATTGAATGAAAGGCTTTCTCATAGTCCACAAACGCTAAGCAGAGAGGCGGATTATACTCTTCGGTCTTCTGTATAACCTGTCGCAGCTTATGTATGTGGTCTATGGTGATAAAGCCTTTTAAAGTTTTCATAAATAAAATTAAAATAAGCATAACTAAAATACCATAATTACATGAAGGTCAATTTCAAGCTCCCTATCACCAGTAAAAAAGCTTTCTCCACCCATTACTGCAACTATTTTTTCTTCTATTGCAGAGAGAAACCCTTCCTCTAGTTCACCACCACCTGTTCGTTGCCTAGCCATCCTTATTTGACTAGCTTTTTTCCTTACCGCTGACTTCTTATCCTTCCAATACTAAAAAAAATATGTCCTATGTTATAATTAGAACCAATGTACCTACATAGGTAAGAACAAAGTTAAATATCCAGAACCTATGTAGGTAACATAGGTACTGGATATTTAACTTTGTTCTTAAGGAACAGTCAAAGTACGCATGGTGACGAAGCAAGCCAATAATGCAATACCTAGGTACATATTGTTAACAAACCTTTGACCATTGCTTCCAACTTTTAATGCAGCCACTTCCATCACTGTTTAGCTTGCCAGCTACTTCTTGCCATGCCGCTCTTGTGCGATCTCGGGCATGTGATGTCCGAGCGTACCCTGTGGCAAGCCAAGGACGCTCTTCCAAACTCTCTATTAGCATCTCTACTTGCGCACGGGATGGGATAGCACTTCTTGGCATGCTTAAAATACACAATGATACGTTACAACAATAAAGTTATAGGTACATATTATTGTAAAACAATAGCTAAATAAGTAGTTTACTTAAAATTTAAATAATAAATATCAAGTACTTACCTAAAAGTTTAAAAACTAACAATTAACACAATTAAAACAATTCAAGTGGTTTTTAATTTGACTGTTGACTTTTAATTCATCGTCGCGTCGCGTTGCACGAATAGAGCAAAGGAATCGTCATTCAGCCTTAAAATGTAATAAGAAATATGAAATAAGCTCTTTTAAATATGATATTGGTTATAGTTTAACTGTATTCCTTATAATACTTAAAGATAGACCTTTAATATATATTTTAAACCTATAAAACTCTCAGTCGAGATTGATCGATTATAATTTATAGAATTTGTGTCAAGCCCTACGTTCGTCTGAGAAATAGCGACGGGAGGTTACAGCCTTGGGTTCGACGACGAGCACAACCACGTTAGTGAATACGGTTTGAATCAGCGCTGCACGCTCGGTCGATCTCAAGGCTGTCTCGTCGACGAGCTCGTCGCAGCTTACAGCCATGAAATTGTCTTTTAGAGAATAGCACTGCTGAATTCATGGATATAGGTACATATAGTTTGCGCGTCGATGTTCCCTGTCACCCTGTATTTTAAAGTTGGCGTCATGCATTAAAATAGCCTTCTTGAGTGTTGATACTTTTGTACGTGAGGCGCAGTTTGGACAGTCAGCTTCGCTACTACCTTGCTGTCTAGTGATGGTTGTGTGTCGTGGCTCATTGATAACCAGTGATCGGAGTAGGTAGAGCTGTTTTTGCTACTTGCGACATGCGGACACAACATGGATATGCCAAATATTTCCCGGAATCCCGGGAATTCTCGGAATTAAAAAAACATTGTTTAAGTAGCTTTTATAGGAGTAGGTAGAGGTATTTTTGTTATTTGCTACATGCGGACATAACATAGATATGCCAAGTATTTCCGAAAACCCCGGGAATTCTCGAAATTAAAAAAACCTGCTCATAACTGTACACTTACCCATATCAACTCACTTAAATCAATCGACAATTTCAAAATCCCGGGATTTCAGAGGCATATCCATGTTAATATCTACCTTTACCTACTCCGACCACTGTTGATAACAGCCGTGCATCATTGAGCCATGAGCCCCACTATACGTTTTAAGGTTATGTCTGGCACTTTATGTAGCGGCCTTGATACGAATTTATTACATTTAGATAAAAGATAAAAATCGTGTCAACTGGTAAATGGGTCGTATGTAGGTACGATTGGTATCTAAGACTTTGAAACATTATGACAAGTATTCTTTTTGTTCGTGAGTTTAATCGCCAAGCTTGCAGATGGTAACTCAAATGTTTCGTGCTGAATAGTGTCAAAATAAAAATTCATTTATTCAAATTAGGCTGACAATGAGAACCTTTCGAATGTCACTATTTTTAAAATTTTTCATCAAAAGTCGATGCAACCTAGCTATGCGCTCTTTCAGCCCCACTTCAAATTTTTCAGAGCCCCTTTCAGACGCGGTAGCAAAAAAAAATTCTGTCGTTTAATAAATAGTTGGGCAACCGTCATCTAAAACTATTTCAAGTTGATAGCATTAATAGTTCTTGAGATATCCAGCTGTGACAGACAGACAGACTGAGTCTCACCATAAGGGTTCCGTTTTACCATTTTGGTACGGAACCCTAAAAAATGAACACAAAAATATAGATATTGAAGTGGAATTGTGGGCCCACGTCTCACGAATGCACTATGAGAGATGGGCAAAAATCGACACTCACTGGACGCCTGAGGGAGGACATTGCCGTCGAGGTAGACCAAGGCAAGTGGTGTGACGATCTACGTAATATCATTTGCAGGGCCAACATGGCCAGAGATTGCACAAGATAAGACAGGGCAGACAATATAGCCTACCTCAAGAATTGGGCTATCAAATGCAAAAAAAAAAAAATCCCACTCTTCAGTTTTATTAATACCCCCCTTTTTTTTCTTTTTTTTTTCAAGATTCATCAAATGACCCCTCCCGCTCTGGGTGGAGAGGAAGGGAGTGTCAGACTCTTACTGACTAAAACCCACCCGTGTTCCTTCCTTAGCCCTTTATGTTCCGGGCCAGCGGTAACCCTTTCGGACAATCCCGCTGACCCGGCAGGCTTCGGCTCTGACGGTCCCCTTCAATTGCTGCTGACATCTCTTTGAGGCGCGCGTGAAACACGTACGTTCCGTCCGGCACGGGCCTGGTGCAGCCGGTCGATTCTGTAAAAATCTCACCGTGAAAACTTAGGTGATGTGAGTTTGTTTTTGCTAGGAATTGACACTATTGACAGCTCACTCCACGCTCACTTCACCTAAGTTTTCACGGTGAGTTGGTTACAGAATCGCACTGGATCGGACGGTGAGCTACCCATTACTCTCCGCCCGCAGGCCCGCGCCTACGGTGGCCGGGAGTCATCGCGCGGCTCCCGACGCCCGGAGTGTCTCCCGCGGCGGCTGGGACGAGAGGCTCTTTCCCTCAGCCGTCCCGCCGCCTCCTTCGCTAGCATGACTGCTTCGCAGGAGGCGAATGCCCCCCACTCCCTCTCGCCCTGGACCATGCTTTGAACCAGGGCCGGACGCGAGAGGTCGCCGCCGCTGCCGATCGCCTCTACGAGGACACGGCGGTGCTCCGCCCAAGATTATTTATTACCCCCTTACTAATAAACGTTGTATAGCGTCTGTATAGTTACACAACGCTTTGTCTTCTTTCTAAAGTCAAATTACTGACGATTGAAAGAGAGAAATCGGTGTGTAACTATGAATTCGTCTGATATACTTAATACGTTTATTAGTAAGTACATAATTACATATCTATGTATACTAACCGTATACATAGATATGTAATTATGTAGGTACGTATTTCACGCAATTTGTAGAAGTAAATACAGTTTTTACAGTTTTATTTTGACACGTAGGTAACATAATGTTTTCGTAGCTTTTTTTTTATCTTAAAATATTAGAGTTATCTGCGAGTGTAAAGAACTAAATATTTATTTAAATATTTCAACACAAGAGTTACGTCATGTTTAAAATGCTCGACGTATTTTCCAAATTCATCTTAGACATCACTGGACAAGCTTGATGGACCGTGAGCAAGATGACATCACTAGAAAGGGTGCAATTATTTAATGAGGGTTTTCGTGAAAATTTACGACACCAGTTGGCACCACTGTGACGAGAGGTCTTCCAATATAAAATATATGATGACGTTCATCATTCGATTCATTCATTCGTTCATCATTCAGTCATGACTAAAGAAAATATAGGCTCTTTGACAGATGCCTGGACCTGACGTGTCAGTGCTGCCACCTAGCGAACGTCATTTCAGAAAACCCTCATTGCATCATATTTTGCAATAAATTACCAGCGTTGTGTCATCGCGCTTCTCTTTCTTTTCTATGCAGTCCGACAGTAAACGCGCTTTAGGTCATGTAAGCCCCTCACTTCACCTACGCTATCACGGTGATCTTTTTACAGAAGCTTAGCGCTAAATTCATTTAGTAATTTGTAGTGTAAGTGGGCCTGCTAAATTCAAATTCAAAGATCCATGTATGACAGATTGACAGCCAGTACCGACGGCTTAACGTGGTTTACGAAGCACGGAAGGGTTCTGGAAAGATGGTCACCCATCCAAGGACCAACCGCGGCAAGCGTAGCTTAACCTGATCGATTAAACTGTGTGGCTGTTATCACTTAGCCATGGGCCCCTTGTTGATATTCACTACCTACCCATAAATCCCTTCTTATTTATTACTAGGTACTGCCTATACCCGTCTCATATTTTTCGTGTGTTGGATCATTCGGTTCCCTACAAAATGGTTGAGCTAGATGGTGCTGATCCACACGTCATGTAACTGCCAAGGCTTAGTTTTAATCTTATATTTTGGAATATTTCTTCAATTGTGTCTTTTTTTTCACATTGTTCTCACATATAGAAGCAACAATATAATAATGTACCTAGGATTTCGTAATAAGTATCTTGATGTAAAAGAGTGTCCATGGAGTTTCTTGCCCGTTCTTCTCCATAGAGATCTACGTTTTGGAATGGGCAACTAGCTTCAACTTTCTGACTAACTGACAGACTATTTAAATTTTGACGATTCAAAAGTGCCTGTACAAGGTTGAATTGAAATAAATGCTTTGAGTTTGAGTTTGAGTTTTCATGAGTCACTTTTCATAAACACTGTGATAAAGGGAGTGGCTCATTATTTTTTTTCAAGTGAAAACTTCTTTAGGCGCATTGGGCATTTTTTGAGATGGGAAAAAACCAATGAACTTGCGTCACTGTTACCGTAACTGACACCTCTGTTTTAAGTTTTGGCCATTATAAAGACGAGCGGGACATTTTCTTTGGGAAGAATGACTTTAAAACATGTTTATAAAATTACTATGCTTTGTGTATTGTTTGTGTGTATATTTATGGATTTTATTGTATATAGAAAATTCTTAGAGGTATCTTCATGATTTTTTTTCTATCGTATCAAATTAGTTGTATTATGTTTTCACCACACTATCTATCTAGCATATGTCCTGAAGCATATTTTTTTTATTTATATTTTTTTTTTATATTTTTTTTTGCATATATTTTTCTGAATTTTTTTACTGTATTCGATCATAGACTTTTATTGTTTCGAAAACTTGCGTTTAGGTCCTGTAAGCCCCTTAAGGTTTCACTTCTGTCGGCGCTCCTGGAGTGCCACTGTTTTCTTTTCTACAATTGTCCTACAATGTATCCTGTACGTAACGTGCTACAATTTTTTGTGATAATTCCAATCTCGGCGAGGGGGGCCAGCGGGGCAATGAGGGTTTTCGTGAAAATTTACGACACCAGTTGGCACCACTGTGACAAGAGGTCTTCCAATATAAAATACATGATGACGTTCATCATTCGATTCATTCATTCAGTCATGACTAAAGAAAATATAGGCTCTTTGACAGATGTCTGGACCTGACGTGCCAGTGCTGCCACCTGGCGAACGTCATTTCAGAAAACCCTCATTGCGTAACACTTTATCAATCCAAATCGGTTTCATTTTGACAGTTCAACAACATTCATTGCGTTATTCACGTGTTGAGCAGACAAATTCGAAGATAAGAAGCAATGGATTACCAATTTGCTTCAAAATTATTCAGATTCCGATTGATAAAGTGTTACGCAATCAGGGTGCAGCCAGCGGTGCTATTCTGTAAAAATCTCACCGTGAAAACTTAGGTGAAATGAGCGTGGAGTGAGCTGTCAATAGTGTCAATTGCTAGCAAAAACAAACTCACTTCACCTAAGTTTTCACGGTGAGATTTTTACAGAATCGACCGGCTGGAGTCCATAGCACTCATAGCACAGGGTATCCTAGTTTGGATTCCTGACTCCCACAAGTTCTAGCACCTCCAATATTTATAACACCTCTATACTGTAATTTTATTGTATTTGTGGGATAAATAAAATATTTATTTATTAGGTACTAGCAGCTCCCCGCGGTTTTAACCGCGTAAGTGTCGACCCCGTGGGAATATCGGGATAAAAAGTATCCTATGTGTTAATCCAGGAAATGTTCTTACATGTGCCAATTTTCATCCAAATCTGTTCAACGGTTTACGCCTGATTGAGTAACCAACATACAAACATCTTCACATTTATAATATTCATAGGATTAAAAAAAAAATTTTTTTCTAGAATCACATGGCCATTAAGGGCTTGTACACAAAACTGCGATGCAATGGTGAATTCGCATCGCACCGATTCGCAGTATTGTGTACAAGCCTTATAAAAAGCTTTGGCAACACCAAATTGCGTAAAAAAGAATGTCTGAATGAATGAATTCTCTTTTCAATTATAGGGTGCTCAAAACTTAAATTTAACTAACTGCCCGAGATTTGCATCCGTTAAATAATGATAAGATGGCTTCTTATCATTTAGGAGTCGATATTATCACCGGCGAGCTATGGCCTAGTGATAATACTCCACAGCCGAACCCTTTTTTCATACTTAGCAAGAAGGTTACTTGTAAAACTTCAGAAAAACATATCTACAATAATCATAAAGTTTTTTCCAATAATTTTAACGCTATCAATAAATCAATCGAGCAAATGGTAGACTATCGATTGCCAATAGGCCGCCATTTTTCTTTTGACTCCTTTAAAAAAGATTACATAATACTTACAAATCGTTTGTGCCGACACCGCCCCGACCACACACGCAAATAGAAAAGCTTCCTTGAAACCCATCTTGGCACTGCACAAACACTGTAGGAATAAATCCTACGTTAATTTAAAAAATCCTGCCGCCGTCTACTTTACCGAAGCATGCGACACTGTTGCCCTCAATGGCTAATCTTATTTAAAATGTACGACTGGTTTATAGCTGGGTATATCTTATCAGTATTTCGAATTTCAGCGTAAAGGTGGGTGATATAATAGCTGATACGCTGATAACGATGCGTCGAGCGATTTTTCGTCGCACAGCGAGGCGGTGTCCTGCAGGGAAGCGTGTTAGGCCCTTTGGCCTTGACGACTTTTTGCTACGATTTTTTATGGGATTGTTTGAACTTTTTGAAGGCGTTATTAATGTTATTTTTAGCATGAAGTAGAATAATTTACCGTTTTTGTTTGACAAAAGAGGGATAGGAGTTTGGATTAGTCATTGAACACGCACATCTATAGGACTACCAGCAGTGATGTACAAGATACGATAAGATAAAGTATCTGGAATACAAAATGCAAAATACTTTTAAATTAAGTATTTCAGATACCAGATGCAAATACCTTTCTGTAATGGTATCTGAAATACAAGATATAAAATACGTATCTTTTAAATACTTTTTATAGATATAAAATACTTTTGTAAAAAAAAAAAAAAAACATTTTTTTTTAATGAAAGTTTATTTTTTTACATGTAAATCGCGTTTTATTTTATTAAAATTTAATCGCGATTATCGCGTTAATATTTTTGGTTCTTTATGCAGTTTTAATCGTTATTTCGGTCAGTGGGTCGTCTTTTCAATACACACATACTGTATAAACAGCCGTCAAAATATTGTGTTATTTTTTTTAGATAGTGTTATGAAAAAGTCAAGGCTTAAAGAAAAGACTCAATTTTCTCATAGCTGCGACCAACCGACCGAACTTTTATGTGTCTCTCTCCCTCAAACACAGACTATTATGCGAAATAATTAAAAATGACAAGGGGCATAGCCAATAACATTTTGTAGAAAGAAAGAATTGCCACGCCACCTATCAATTGGGCCCTAAAAGACTGAAGATTCAATAATGCGTTCAGTTTCATCTAAGACAACGTTAATATTTAAAATTATTGTCACCTAAGATGTCACAATAAAATCACCAATTACTAAAAGTATTTTAGCAAACATAGTATCTACAAAATACTAAGATACCAAACAACAGGTATTTAAATACAAGATACAAAATGCATTTCAAAAAAGTATCTGAAATACAGATACAAGATACGTATTTTGTATCTTGTATCTGTATTTCAGATACATTGTATCTTAGATAAGTCACATCTCTGACTACCAGTCGGGTTTGGAAAGTTATTTTTGCAATTTAATGTAAAAATCCCAATTATTGAGAAACGTATCTAATAGGCTGTTTAACATCACGCTACAACCCTTAGGACCCGAACAAAAAGAAAAAAAGTCAAAAAGAACGCTAAGTAAAAACGAAGTAAACGCCGCCGACGCGGCGCGGTGGGTCGGGAGCTAGAAATTTCACTATACTTATATCTGTGTCGTCCAATATTTTCCCGCTAAAATTACACAACGCTTATTGGTCCTTCGGAAGCCGCTATACCCAACTTCACCAATTGGCTTGGGCCCCCTAAGACCCTGCGCCCGGGTGCCACGCACCCCTTGCACCCCTGGGTAAAGACGGCCCAGGCAGAAACTAGTTACCTATTATAATACTAATAGCTATAGCAGATTAGCATTGCAAGAAAAGGCCAAATACTTTATGTTCTAGTTGTCTGTTTATTAAGTGGCAAATATCATCACTTTCCATCGGGTACGGTAATCATCTTGTTTGAAGACCTGATCATCATCTGCTTATCCTTTTCTCAACTATGTTGGGTCAGCTTCCAGTCTAACCGGATGCAGCTGATTACCTGTATTTTACATGGAGCGACTGCCTATCTGACCTCCACAACGCAGTTACTGGGTAACACGATACTCCTTGATAAGACTGGCTGTCAGACTTTCGGGTTTTTATTCGGTGGCTTTCGGGTTTGACGACCATAAACGAATTCTTGTCAAATTCTTTGAAAATGTTCTTCTTCTTCTTAAACGAAGAGAAGAAGAAGAAGAACATTCATATCGCCCCTTAGTAGAATATCAATCAATTTCATGAGAATGTGAGTCAAGATAAAAATATGTAAGACAAAAGATACTGTTAGTGGAAAATAAAGATGTGTCATATTTCAGCACCCAGTCATATCCTATTGTTACAACGACTTCCGAAGCATAGCGACCTTCGCGTTCTCTACAATAATGCGTTTAGGATTGTGGTGGGGCTGCCTCTGTTTTGCAGCGCCTCGGGCATGTTCGCGAAGGAGCGCACCGCCTGTTTTCACGCAACTATGCGCAGGCGGAGCACCTCTCTGGTGCGCAGAGTACGGGCCAGCTAATGTTCGTCGAGTCGTTGAGCTTCTTGAGTTCCGAGTTGAGCTGACAAATTACTGACAAATTTAATGCTTGCACTAACACTCAAATCTGTTGGTGAGGTCCGCTCAAATCTGTATAGTACAGACGCCAGCACATCAAGTTACTACAATCTGTCAGATTTCTTTAATAGATTTTCAACTTTATCACTAAAGCATAAGGTTCAAAGTTGATTGCGAAAATTTGACAGTTTCGGGTAGGTTGATGTGCTGGCGTCCGTACCTACATACTTTCCTCAAAATACCATATTAGACAAGTCTTATGGCCTGACCAAGGTTACGTCGGGACTTTAAAAGACTGTGACCTCTGAGTTTGTTTTGAAAGAAAGAAAGAAGAAAGAATATTTAATTTAAACCAAGTCAACAAATTCACAGAAATAACATTTAATTATTTATGATTCATTGATAATATAAATTGAGATCCCACTGTGCCTCGGAAAGCACGTTAGGCCGTTGGTACCGGCTGTCAATGGTAGGTCTTTGACAGTCGTTATAGATTAGCCAAAAGCTCAAAAGTCTGACAACCAGTCTACAAGAGTATCGCGTTAACCAATAATTGGGTTATGGGGGTCAGATAGGAAGTCGGTCCATGTAAAATACTTGTATTCAGCTGCATCCGGTTAGACTGGAAGCCGACCCCAACATAATAGGGAAAAGGCTAGGCAAATTGATTGAGCCAGTTATTCCAAAGATTTATGACTAAGATAGATTTTACGGTAACAAAAACCGGAACTAAAAAACTATAAAATTAATGAATCAACAATTCAATTTTCTTTGAATAAGGAAAAGTCAATGAAAATTGAACAATCTTCTCAGAATAAATATTGGAAGTAGTTAACTGTTTTGATAGCTACCAGGATCTAATCACCAGGAAATAAAGTACAAAATTGCGTGGTTCTGTGGATTTCTGCCATAGAATATAGTGGGTTCTGAAGTAAATAATGTATCCTTTGACATAGTACAGGGTATTTCAGTAGTACAAAACTATGAATTTAAAGCGATAAAATTAACTGTTATGAGCGTTAACGGTCCCAGGGCGGGACGCCCTGGAAAGGTCCAGGGCGTCCTATCCTAAATTAACCCGTTTGGTTAGGGTGCCCTAGCTTAGTAACTGCGACCAATTGGGCTCGCTCGTGGCTGGTCACAATTCTAACCTAACCTGTTGGTCGGTGTAGGTTTCCTATGCTATATCCTTACATAGTAGTTAACCAAAGTCATCGAAATGTCTGTACACGCATAACTTCCGAATGACTGCAGCAAACCAAATTGGATTTTTTTTTGTTGTTTTCGGTATTGCCAGGACAAGTTTTGTAATTGAAAGAAAATTTCGAAAAATAAATTGCACCCGTGCGAAACTGGGGCGGGCCGCTAGTACTTCTAATAGCATTGCTGCTACGACCAACTTTGCGAAAAGGCGACAAACGATGGAACACAAAATATCTTGTCCTGCGTGGTCTGTCTTTAGCACGTTACAGGAACTGATGGACGCTAGTGATGGCGCCAAACAAGTAGCCGAATTCTGGGCCGAGTCCATTTACATTGCTATCGACACGCTAAGGAAAAGAATGAATAAAGAAAACAGCACTACTGTTGTTCCCCTGCCGACTGACGAATAGTAACAGCATGATATCATCACTTAGATAACAACCCTAGAGCAAACACAGCGCTGATCAATACTGTACCTAGAATCTTATCAGGCTGATAAACGGCTTAAGTACATGCAGACGTAAAAAAATATGTCATGTTAAAATTGAACTCTAGGTAGACTCCGGTGAAGACATTTTTAAATTGATTTTAGGCGCCACCCACTGACCTCTATCATAGTGTATAATACAGGTCAGTGGCGCCACCCCAAACAGCGTTATAAAATACTCAAACTCAAAGCATTTATTTCAATGAAACCTTGTACAGGCAATTTTGAATTGTCAATATTTAAATAGTCCGTCAGTTAGTCAGAAAGTTGAAGCTAGTTGTTATAAAGCGCAGCGTGGTGTTTCTAACTCGATCTGTACACTTAATAATACCTATCATGCTGTTTTTGGATTTTTTTTTTTAAATAATATGTGTGTAAATATAGTAAAGAAAAAATAATAAAATATTACGATTGAAATGTTTTTTTTTCGTTGTCTCAACGATCGCTTAACTTTAGTTTCGTATCCAGAAAAAATCCTGTAAATATGGAGAATTTATCTACTAGTAACATTACTTTTGAAAATGTCAGTGTCAATGTCAAATAAGCGCAATCTGGCACAGGGTTGCCAACCGTACGAGGTTCCTCGTACAAATACGAGATTTGTGGTATTCCGTACGAGGTACGAGGACACTATCAACCTCGTACAATTATGTACGAGATTTTGATAATATGGCCATACGAACATTTTGTCAGTTTTGAACCCACAAAAGAAATGTATAGCCGCATGAAAACAGCTATACTATACGGCAAAAAAAAAAACGATGACTGAAGATGTTTCTGACATAATATTTGGAGAGATGTAAACTAAGTTACCTTTAATTTTTTTTTATTTAACTTGAGTATTAATAAATATTTTTTAATAATACAACACAAAATTATGTTTTATTCAGTAGGAAACTTGCAATAGTTTATTTAATTGAGTAAAAAGTCCTAAATCCAGCAGTTAAATATGCCTTAATATTGGTTTTAGCACGTTTTCTATATAATTATAATAAAATGTACGAGGTTTGAAAGTCATAAAAAAAAACAAAAACCGACTTCAAAAAACTAATAAACACTAAAAAATTAAAAATAATATTAAATTGAAACTATAATTAAGAATAATTTAACCTAAATAACCTTACCTAACTTTAATCTACACTATATTTTACAATTTAACAGTTTTTGGAGTCGGTGCCAAGCCAAGTGTATCTATCTATTTTTTTTCAGTTTGTTTTGTTGATTGTTAATATTTTTTGCTGATATATAGTACCTTTTTTTTGGTTAATATTTTGTGAGTGCGGGCTTGGCACCGACTCCAAAAACTGTTAAATTGTAAAATATAGTGTAGATTAAAGTTAGGTAAGGTTATTTAGGTTAAATTATTCTTAATTATAGTTTCAATTTAATATTATTTTTAATTTTTTAGTGTTTATTAGTTTTTTGAAGTCGGTTTTTGTTTTTTTTTTAAAAATAATTTTATTTTCTAGTTTTTAGTTTAAGTTTGTACATAATTCATAGTTTGAAGTTTCTTTTTTCAATGTTTAATAGAAAGAAAATTAATTTTGTATAATATGGGTAGGCCTACTAAACGCGCTGCTCAAATGAGACAGCGCCGTTTGGAAGAAAGTAACGACGAAAAGGAAGAACGTTTAAAGAAAAGTAGGGAAAGAAATACTAGAAACATTTTAAATGAGAGTGATGAGCAGCGAGTGACTTTCTCAGAAGAGAGCAAACACGAGATTATCAAGGCTTAATGAGAGTCCAGAAAGTCATGCTCAGCGGCTCAATTTGATTCGTGAACGATTATCAAACGAGACTCAAGAGCATTTAAAAGCGCCCTTAAAAGCAAACTGGCGTAATGTTATGTTATGGTATGGCTTAAACTATGCATACACAAACAATCGCAGCAATCGCGAGACATGTGCTGTCGATTTTTAAAGATTTCTATCGTCTATGGTTAGTCCATCACCTCCTGACCTGATGATCACGAGACCAAAATGGCAAACGCCCTTCCAAACATCAAAAAAAAAAATAATTTACTAAATCAGTCGATGCCTACTCCTTACTGTTAAGGAGTCGTACCTTCCATCATCAGCTCAGCTACATGAGATGATGATCACCATACGCAAGTACTTAAATTACTTCATAAGATTTGCGAAAAACGATGTTTGGGCCCATAAAATTTGAGGGTTGCCCTCGATTTCTCCATGATCCAATCATCAGATCCTGACTTGGTGACTATGGGACCACTTCAGAAGTATCTCCTTTCGAACAAAAAAAGAATTTTGAAAATCGGTCCACATTTGGCGGAGTAATCGCGTAACAAACACACAAAAAAAAAAAACATACCGTCGAATTGAGAACCTCCTCCTTTTTTGAAGTCGGTTAAAAATACGAGATTTTTAGCTGCATATGTACGAGGGATTTTTCTTTACGGTTGGCAACCCTGCTGGCAATGCCACTTTGACACTTTCATCGCGAATTTTGTATTATTTTGGTTTGGATCATTCATTCGCGAATCACGATTGTAATTTGCTTTGAAAGCCGCTAGAAAAAGTGATAAAAGCGTGTAACGTCGTAAGAATAATAATTAAAACACAGTTCAACAATAAAGTCAGCCATGGCAGAACCATTTCAATCATTATCATCATCACCCGACCCACAGGATAAGCCGAATGACAACGACGAAGCAATAAAAGACTGGACTCAAGAAGAAAAGTATCACCTAATGCACGCTCTCAAAACCTGTGGCCGACATGACATCGAGAAGATACAGGAATACGTTATTACTAAAAACTTAGAAGAAACCAAAGCCGCAGTTGATTATTATACATCAATAGCTCTACAGCATCCACTTTTCCAAAAGCATAGGGAACAGAGGCCAAAACCTTCTCGAAAATCGCGCGCTCCACTGACAGATTGGGCTAAATTGTTGACAGACAACTTGAACTACAACGAGCTTCGCACTGAGACCCCCACCGCAGTCCGTATGATCGCCGACTTGGAAAAGATCCCGTCACCAGAATGCACAGAGAATATAAACTTCAGGCAGGTCTACCACCAAATTGCGAACTCTATGGAAGGAAAACCGTTGACCCCAGACTTGGGTACCACTGCGGTTCTTCATAAATGCCTCATCGAGACTGCATTGTCAAGTAAAGCGTTTATCAAGACTGCATCTTTCAGGTATATTATTAAAAATATTGATCTGTCGGACAGAGAGATTAATGTGTTCCCGCGCCCAACAGAGAGTCATGAGCTGACTATTTTGAGACATTTGGCTTCACAGCGTAGCTATAATCCGCTGAAAGTGCCTGAAGATAATTTGAGACCGTCACTTTCACAAGATGATATAAAGCCCAAACCGCTCTTTAACCTAGAGGCACGGAAGAAAACTTATTGAAACAATGTTTTGACTTCTATTGTATGGCACAAATGATGTGTTATTAAAATTGTAGCATCAATCAGCTTATAATGTTCGCATCGCTGAGACATAGGCCTCCTCTCTTTGAGAGGGAGTGACCTTATGATGATGATTAGGGGACTCCCTTTTACGCACTTAGACTCCCATTCGGTCCGTTGTGCGTGGGGATTCTGGCTAACAGAGCCAGCCTAGCTCCGCCCAAAAGCACAGAAGTTTCCTGGGAGCTTCACAGGCTTCGCGGAGCGACCTCATTGTTCCGAGGATTTCTGCACGTTGAGAAGCCATGGCCGGGAGTGACCTTAATCCACCATAATCCACCACGCTGGCCCAGTGTAGGTTGGTAGATTTCACATGTCGTCTAATTTTAAAATCAAAATATTTTATTTCACATAAACCTACATGGGCACTTATGAAACGTCAGAAGCTAAGTGCACGGTTCCAATTAGTTGTTTCCTATGGAGAAGAGCCGGCGAGGCAATTTTGGTTCTAGAACATGCTGGTATCCTAACGATGTTTTCCTTTTTGAGAGCAGTGATGATGAAATAATTTTATAATTCAAGTATTGCGACTCAGGGCGGTTAATTTTAATGTACTATAATCTTAATTATTCCATATTTTAAGTTTATAAATGTACTTTTAGTATTGTTAGTAATATTTTCTTACTACGAGGGTTAGGCCTTTTGTATTAGATTGAAACATAATGCAAAACATTTAAAATAGACATGTGGAGACATTAACGTGAAATAATTACCTATGTATTTTTCATGAGTAGTTTTGATGGATATAAGTACCTAATAAAACTTTCTTATACTTAAAATTATGAGGTTTTTTTTTAATTCTTTACCTAACTACTAAATGCAACCAATTCTCTAATATTTTTTTTGGTATCGATATCTAAAACCGAGCAAGAGCGAGTCGGACTTCCGTACCATCATAACTATGTTTTTAAACTTTTAAATTTTCATCGGCGAGGCCTATATTCTAGGGATGGCGATTCTTTCCGAAAAAGATCGATTTTTAAATCGATCCGAATCGTAAGTGGATGTATCGATTCACAAAAAAATCGAGGTCTAAAAGATCGATTTCTAAAAAATCGATTTTTTTTCAAGTTTGCATTTATAATGTAATATAAATCCATTTTATGAAAAACAAGAAACATAACATAATAAAATAATGATCTCTTATCAAGTTATCAGTAGTCAGTCAATTTTTTTTAGTTCAGGGAATTCGATAGGTAATAACAATCATTTTTATTACCATATCAAAGTCAGATCAGGTATGAAAAAAGACATTTATTTTCAAAATGTATTTATTACATGAAAAAGTTAAAGCTCCCAAAGCTTCATATCTAAAGTTTTTAAAAACAATAGTCTGTCTGTGAAAATAGTAGTCTGTCAAGTCTACTGGGATCCAAGCGGTTCCGCTCATCACTTGCGATGTTGCTGGCAATTGAAAAAAGGCGATCCAAAACAAAAAAAAAATCGAATGGCGATTTTCAAGGTGAAACATCGATTCACTGGATCGATTCAGTAATGCATATCGATTTAAAAAATCGATCTTTTGGGCCTGAAAAATCGATTCTTCGATTAATCGATCTCAGATCGCCATCCCTACTATATTCGTCAGAGAATTTTAACACTGCGCACTGCGGTGTAGAGTATTTCAGTTTTAGGTCAGCGCCATCTCTTGACCGATAGTAGAACTAATGTAATTTTTGTTGATGATTTCTGAAAAAGTGTGCTATTTAGAGACGTCGTTTTATTTTTCCTGTAATCTTTACATAAACTTCTGTCACATAAAATTATTTCAGATTTTTCTTCGGAAATAAAGTATGGTATTTTTTTTTTACATTTTTTATCAAAAGTCGAAAACTAAACGGCCTAAAAAAAGAAAAAGTGTTTGAAAATGTGCAAACTGCGCTCTTTCATCTGATACCACATATACCCTAGTAGCCCTTCTTCGAATTTTGCAGACCGCTTTCAGTACCTACCTATAGCAAAAAAAAATTATTATATTTTTTTCTTATTTCAAAATCCCAACTATTTTGAAATAAGAAAAAAATATAATAATTTCAAACATCATCTAAAACAATTTTTTTCAAGTTGAAACATTAGTAGTTCTTGACGGACAGACAGACTGAGTCGTGTCATAAGGGTTCCTTTTTACAATTTAGGTAGGGAACCCTAAAAAGAGAATAAAACAAATAGAACCTCTATTTGTTTTGTGTCTGAGTGCCCACACCCTCTTTTTATTTTTCATTTCATTTCAATTTTCATTTATTTTGTTTTGTCAACATAGGTGATTACAGGTGTTTCTAAATATTAATGTCAAGTGCACAAACCATGTTCCGCCGATAGGCATACAAAATCTGAGTTGAAGTTATAGTAAACTTATTTATAAAGACTAAAACAAAAAAAAAAAAAAAAATTCATGCAGTAGTTATAAACACACAGTATTAAACAAATTAACAATGTCAAAAAAATCGGTTGTCTGTAAAGTCGGTTTACGGACGATAGTTTAACGTGACAACGTCATAACAAAACATTAATGAAATTGCCGAACGCGGAGGCCGATTCGGCAGCGTGCGCGGCAGCAACGCTACAGAGCAAGGCCGCGAGGTAACGCTACATGAGTCATGTTTTTTCGTGTGTGCAGCCAGCTTCATCGATTTATTAGACGTTGTCACGTCAAAAACATATTATTAGGCATGTCAAGTAATAAAATTGTCGTAATCAAGGAACTTATATACTAACGTCGTAATAATACAAGGAAAATGTCATGAAAATACACAATGTCAATAGATTTAAAAAAACACAGATATATATAAAAAAAAACTTTAAAATTTGTCATCCATATACTTACTCCTTGACTGAATAATATACTTTGTCATTTAGTAGCTATTGTTTATTGTCTCGATAGAAGTGAAAACTTACGACTGGAGCCGCGGTTCAGCGCCGAGTAGGTATACCTATGTGATTCAGCGTCACCGACCGACTGGAGCCGAATATACCCGACTCAGCGTCACCGACCTACTGGAGCCGAATATACCCGATTCAGCGATTCACCGACCCTCAGTGAGTGACGGCTCAGTTTCGTTCACTGTTCAGAAAGAGCGAAAAGTGCGCACTGCGCCTAAAGAGGTTTTCACTTCAAGAACATAATAACTTTTAAATTATTGGTGCTCTTCAAAATGGTCAGGTGCGTGCGTGTAAACGAACCAAAAGGAGACTGCCTTTTTTTTTTTTGTTTCCGTGGTGGAAAATCCTCATGGATGTCCACCACCCTGGGGCGGGCGGCGGAGTCTGTCAGACTCTTACTGACTAAAAACCACCCCGGTGTTCAATCTCACACCTACGCCGGGGGTCGCGGGAACGTTCGCCATACCGCGGCCCGCCGCTGCGGGCCTCGTCTTGTCAGGGGGGGAATAAAGAGACTGCCTGGACCAACGGCTTAACGTGCTTTCCGTCCGAGACACGGAGGGGCCATGTTTACATCCACGGACCAACCGCGGCAAGCGTAGCTTAACCTGAAATTTTGTATATTTTTGTATGTTTTTTACACTTTCACGCCAAAATGGCTGAACGGATTTGGAATTGGAATGGAATTTAGCACAGGTAGATCATGACCTGGGTTAGGACAAAGGATGCGATACGTCCCAGTGGGATAGATAATTTTCGATTTCCACGCGGGCGAAGCCGCGGCCAAAATCTAGTGTAGTGAATAAGTATTTTTTTTTGACCTGTCTTACAGACGAAATAAAAAAACCAAGACAGACGGCTGTCAACAGTAAAGTGAAGCCGGTTTCGCAAACATTGTGTGCACGTAGTGAGGTGTAGTTTGATTGTAAATGTGTGCGTGTGAGCGTGTATGCACAGAGCGTAGGTATAGTTTTTGCATGCTTCACTGTATTGTTAGCAGCGCCTATGTCTTGACTTTTTATTTGGTCTGAGATTTATATTTTATGACGCGAACCTTAGCGACTCGTCCTGTTGTCTTGTGAAGATCGTCGCTCCACCCAGCCTGATGGCATCCTACCTGACGTTTATCAATTCGCGGTCTCGCCTCAAGAGCACGTCTACCCCAACGGTCATCGTTTCTACGGCTATGGCCGGCCCATTGCCACTCCGACTTGCTGCTGTGGACTCGACTGCTTAGGCCAAGTAAGTATACCGCATCATTTCAGCCGAAAGACGTCCACTGCTGGACATAGGCCTCCCCCAAGCACCTCCACTTCGACCGGTTCTGTGCTTCGCTTCCTACCTACAGTACCCGGCGATAAATATTGCACATCGACCTTTGGAAAGAGACAATCGGCTAATTTCGGCTTCGTAGAGCGTTATCTCGCACGAAATACAAACAGTCCGGTATCTATTAGGAGCTGTTAAAACAATTATGATTTGCTTCTTTTGATAATTATTTTTATTTTTTCTTTCCAAAGGTCGATGTGCAATATTTATCGTCGGGTACTGTAGTATATTTTATTTTTATATTAATTCGTTCCTACTGTAGGTGTTTATCTGAAATACAGACTCATCGCTATTCTTCTGAGAAGCCTACCATTACCTACGCTACGTGGAAGTTGGGTTTGGCCCTGTGACTGAATCTTCTAAAAACCGGTCAAGTGCGAGCTGGACTCTCGCACCGAGAGTTCCGTAAATAAAATAATCTAATAAAAAAATTAGGCATAGAAATCATGGAAATTCCATTTGAAACCATTCATGGATCGGTTTGTTACTAAACTTCAACTATTACCAACGACACTGATTACTTATCTCTTTTGGTGACTGTACCAGCAGTTGGTAATCGCTGAGTGGCTTCAGCAGACGGCCCATGTGCCTGCTACCAGCTGTTCCAGACCAGCACCCTACACTATCAATCACAGTCTGAATCATTTAGAAGGATATTATTGCAATCAATTTCTTCATATGTTCGAAAAAATTGTCTGCTTAACAACGTTGTAGCGGTATCTACAACGCCACAAGCAAACAACGCGTCATACTGACGTCACGCAAAATCCTGCATCGCGCAAGCAGAGTTTACCGCGCAACTAGCATAGATACAACGACCCGACATGAATCATCGGGCAGTTGCCCGCCAGACACAACATCCGTCTGGTCGGAGGATCCTCCCTTTTCTATAGAGTATGAGTGAACTTTACACCCTGTTCCTCATACCTCTATAACGTAAATAACGCAATGAATGTTGTTGAACTGTCAAAATTATTCCTACCCCGCCTAGGGTATTAGTGGACAAAAATTTTATGTCGCCTCTTTACGCCATGAATATATTAATCCTTCTTCACTTTTCATAGACACTCATTTTGACAGTTGATGAAGAATACCTGTCATAAATGTTCAAAATTAGAATGGCCGTTATGATCGTATTGTTTTAGACATTTTCCATGTTGGTTTAAAAAAGTATTAATTTTGTCTACTTTTTATTTTGAATCTTAAATTATTATTGTGAAAACGATTTTATGAGTTTATATCCTGGAGAAATAAATTCCTGTACCAAATGAGAAAATATAGGATTGCGCACTAGGTGTCGGTGAGTTTTTGAGGCAGTAAACATCACAATATAGCCATCACATTCATCTCGAAATTTTCCCCACAAGCCACAACAAACTACACCCATAAGACAACCCACTGATCCACATGTCCCCAAGTCCTCTGCATCACATGCCAATACCAAGACAAACGATTTCTACACAACTTTTCGTCACCGGCGCCACTTTCAGACTTCCACTCAATGATTTCAAAAGGACCTAATACCTGTATAAGTCAATGCTTCCACTTTATTTTCTTACAAACCTTAGCAGCTCTATGATTCAAAACATTTTGCGTTGCGGTATTTACAGTATTAGCTAAAAAAAATGTCTCTTTAGATCAGTGTGCCTCTTGCAAAGACCTCCTCTATAGAATTTGTTAGTAACACCTCGGAGTTCTGCAGTTGGCATTGATCCTGCGCCTGATATCTCTCCGATCGTGTCGGACTGCCATCCCATCGGAACATTGAGAGTGAGAGCACTTGTCTGCGCACACGCTTCTGCAATATACTATTTCCCGCGTAGATGGCTAGTCTCAGCTGAGACTGGCCAGAATGGCCGAAATTCGTTCTGGCTGACTATTATTAGTTCAACATTCTGATTCATACAAGATAGCCTGTTTGAAGATCCAACCATTGTTTTGTACGTCTCCCTCTTCTAGAAGTATTAATTAGAATTATGTAACCACATTCTTTTATTTATTTTTCAGGCAAAAAATGGCACGATGTCGTCGAAGGCGGAAGTAAGTTGAAATAAAGTATTTTACCTGTCGCGAAGGCAGAGGGAGTTGTGAGCAGTGGTCTTGGGTTAGGGTGCGCACAATAAAGACGCAGGTTCCCGGTAAAAGTCAGCGGGATTGTCCGAAAGGGTTACCGCTGGCCCAGAACATAAAGGGCTAAGGAAGGAACACGGGTGGTTTTAGTCAGTAAGAGTCTGACACTCCCTTCCGCTCCACCCAGAGCGGGAGGGGTCATTTGATGATTTCCCATCCCGAAAAAAGAAGTTCCCGGTAAAGACAAGCCGATACCATTCAAATCAATCGAATCAACTCATCGTGTCGCTGTCCACTACTGGACATAGGCCTCTCTCAGACAGCGCCACAATACCGTGTCCTCCGGCTTTCGCATCCTGTCACTCCCAGCTAACCTTCTTTACGTCGTCGATACTGATCGGTGCGGGTAAAATAGCCCCGTATTTATTTATGCTCACACATAAAGGAACGGGTAAAACATTGTAACCGTTTGCTTTCCGTAGATCAACCTGCAGCGATCTGTAACGGGAAACCCGCTGCTTTATGCAAACACCCTTACCCAGGCAAGCACTCCCTTTGTGCACTGTATATAATCATGTATGCTGTATATAATACTGTATATAATCATGTATGCTGTATCATGTATGCTGTATGCTGTCATGTATGCTTTCAAAATGGTGACGGAAAACATCGTGAGGAAGCCGGCGTGTCCTAGAATAAAAAAAATCGTAGACATATGACATCTACTACGCATTTGGCGATTAAAAATCGGCCAATCAAACGCGTGCACTTCAATATAGCTCCATACTAATTCCCTGAACGATCAAACTATCGGTCAACAAAAAGTCGCTAGTGCGCGTTGGCTCTAACCCGCACTGTTCCAACGGCTCACTCCCTTCACAGAGAGGAGGCCTAATGTGTCCCCGCCTAGGGTATATTAGTGTTCTGTGAATGAGTCTCATTGTGGGAATATTTTTAAAGCTGATTGTGAATCCCTAACAGGACTTTTATTTGCTTTTAAATCGATCCTGGATTTGATTCAGAGTTCTGCAAAGCTATTCACAACCACTCGATCCGCTTCCGTACCGTATCGAATATCAATCAAAAATATAATATTGGTGCCGATTCTGTTATTCACAAACTAAACTAAGTTCAGTGCATCTTTTTTTTCTATTTCATTAGGAAAAGGACAGAAGATAAATTTTAGTTTAGTCCTGTCAAAAATAATCAGCGCCTGACATAAATTGACGTAATTTTAGTAGGCAAGTTTTTAATCACGTCTAAACTTTTATGGAGTAGTGTCAGGCGCCGATTGATTTGACAGGATTAAACTAAAATTTATCTTCTGTCCTTTTCTTAATGAAATAGAAAAAGATGCACTGAACTTAAATTTAGTTTAGTAAACTAAAATAACTGTCAAAAATACCTCTGTATTTTTGACACATTGAGGCTGAGATCAAACTGAACGTTTTTAAAATTACTAGAATTGCCCATCTGATCTAAAGAAAAACGTTGATGTTGGGGATAACGTCAGTACAATTCTATTCAGGAAACTAATTATCTAATGTTCTTTTATTTTTTGTTTCAGAATGTGCAAAACGTAAGTACCTATTAAAATGTTACCACCTTTCCATAGATATTATAGAGGTATGAGGAACCAGGGTGAAAAGTTCACTCATCCTCCATGACAAGAGAGGATCCTCCGACCAGAGTACCAGACGGGCTTTGTGTCTGGTGGGCGGACGGACGTAATATGTCATGCTAGTTGCGCGGTAAACTCTGCTTGCGCGATGCAGGATTTTGCGTGACGTCAGTGTGATGCGTTGTTCCCATGTGGCGATGCAGATGTCGCCACACATATACCTATCCCTAAATTCAATTCTCGGGTCCAGCTGAGTGATCTAAAAGAGTGTCCATGAAGTTTCTTGCCCGTTCTTCTCCATAGTAACCGAGAAATAGCAAGCCAAAAATGAATTCATTAGGTTCGTTGGATTTCGGCACTCGTATCTTTCACTAGCCTATCGAATGATCGAAGAATGAAATTAAAGGAACAGATGAACGTTCATTCACATGTAATTTTGTCGGTGTCAAATTATGCCGATGGGGCCGAAAGGTTCTGGAGTGGCGACCGCGTACCGGAAGACGTAGCGTTGAAATGCCTCCCACAAGGTGCTCCGACGACCTTGTGAAGGCCGCAGGAACCCGTTGGATGCGAGAAGCACAGTACCGGTCGAAGTGGAGGCGCTTGGGCGAGGCCTATGCCCAGCAGTGGACGTCTTTCGGCTGAAATTATGGATGGTCCGTACGGACGTCTGCTGTCCGGAGCTATCGTATAGAATTCAAATCTCCGCGGGCCGTGCACTACTAAACGCAATAATTGATTTCTATACAATAGCTACGGACAGCAGACGTCCGTTCGGACCATCAGAATATCACTGGATTGACTCGTGCGGCTGTTATTACAATAGAATACCCTGCCACTCTCTGTTATTACCTGACCTCGAGGTCCTCGAGCTCCTGAGCAATGTTCACTAACACTTTTTTCTTAGCCGGTGCCGCACCAAGTCGGGCAGATTCAAGCGTTGTCGGCGCTGTGACCGTCGCTACAGTGTGCGGCAGGGTTGCTGCAAGCCCCGGCGCTGTCCCCGCAAGCGGAGATCGCGCAAGAGAGGGCGCTCGTGCGGGCGACCACGGTACGAATATCGGTACCTGTAGTCTATTTCAAAAGTATCTCGTTCGTCGACTCATGGGCGGCTGCCGTCGACAAAGTGCCGATTGTGTATTTGAGTACGGTGCTCAAATACGCGAGCGGCGCGTTCTCGATGGCAGCCGTAAGGTCATAGCACAATATCAACTCGGAAAGGGATCGTCACCGTATCGCCTTTCGCCACGCCGTCAAACAGGCGTCAACCTAACGTAAGCACGTAACCAAAGCGGATCCGCAGCTCTGATACGTCGACGCGGCTACGGCTAGGCAACGCCGCGCTTACGGCTCGCCGACCGCTGTTTGATGGTGCTGCAGGCAGGCCGCGGGAGGGGTGAGAGGGGCAATGGTGGACGAAGAGGCGTCAGCTCGGATACGGAGAGACGTGAGCGCGGGGACGACGAGTCGTAAGCGCGGGAACTGCAAGTTGACCACGCACCGCACCGCGGTTCGTGAGCTTGTCCCGAGGCGAGGCGGTTACGTTACGATTCCTCTTACTGTGCGTTGCAGTAGGAAGTTCCATACAAAGAATACTGCATGGCTCGAGTTGATACGGTGACGATCCCTTTCAGAGTTGATACGTTTGCTATGAACTTTAGAAGTGTCGATAGCTGCATTTGCATCTCCTGTTGATGCGTGCTGCTCGTATGTATGTACAGACTTACATGCACTTTATGTAAATAATTTCATCACCACTGCTCTCAAAACGCTGAAGGAAAACATCGTGACGAAACCGGCATGCCCTTAGAACCAAAGTTTCGAAGACATGTGACATCTACCAACCCATACTGGGCACGCGTGGTGGATTATGACGCACTCCCTCTCACAGAAAGAGGAGGGCTGTGTCCGAGTAGTGGGAATATTATAGGGTATGCATGTTTAAACTGACCATACGTCCCGTTTTGAACGGGACTTTCCCTTTTCTCAGTCACCTGTCCCTTTGTCCCCAAACAAAGCTTCGGGACGCTAAATAGTCCCTATTTTAAAAAAGAAAGAAAATACATTTATTTAGCACAGACTAAGAGACACAATACACCAGATAGTTAGATAATAGTCGTACATCAGATAAAAACTAAGATAAAAATAAAAAGTGCAAAGTCCGATGTAAGTAATTAGCAGGAAAGTGTGCCTCACAGCGCGGCTGCGCCAAAAAGGCCCAACAATGTCAGAGAAGATTTAATATGAACGGTGATCCGATGATAGATTTTTATTTTTCACAATTTGAAGTAATTTATTTAAAAGATTTCTAATTGTAATTTAACCTTTGACTATTTACATATTTTCAATTTTCACGCTGGATGGCTATTTTTTAGAATAAGAATAATTATAATTAATCTGAATTGTAGTATAGTGAAGAACACTAATTGTATTAAGTTCACTCTTTTCTAAATAAAGAAAAGTCGTATTTATTTTCATTTAACCTGCTAACTGTCGTTTATAAACCCATGTCCCGTTTTGAGTTAAAAAATAAATGGTCAGCTTATACATGGTTTACTGTCACACAAAATTACCAAAACCGCCGAAAAACTTTTAGACCGCTGCCCGTTTATTTTTTCAAATGCACATTAATAACTTTCCTAAAATTTAAATAACAGTTGTAAATATCATTACCCTTACCTATCTATCTTACCGTCTGACTATCTATCTTACCCTCTTTCTCCTAGATACCTATGGCGCTGCCGATCACGTTGTGGCTCCTTCAAAAGATGTAGACGCTGCGATCGTCGCTATCGTATCAAACGATCTCGTTCTTGCCGATCATGATACAGCTGCAGCCACAGTAACTACTTGTAGTCAGTAAGAAATTTCATTTATTTATTTACTAAGGGGACCCCACGAGCAATTTAGTTGCCCAGAAGCTTTTTATCTGTCTCCTCGCCGAGATTTGAACGATGCGCACACGGGAGCTCAAACCTCAGTTGGCCCATTAGATTTTATTTGTCTTTATAAAAAACAGGTCAGTGGGTCGTCTTGGCGGAGAGCATGCTCGGCTATGACCTTGACGAAGAGAGACTGGAAGAGCGGCCCCGAGAGCCCCGTCCTTATGATGCGGAAGACGAGTGTGTGCGCAAACATAGTTGCACCCTCTCTTCCCTCACTCTAGTCCGATGGGACGGTATCTAATCCGACACTGGAGAGAGATCAATCATCTGGCGCAACGATCAATGGCTTAACATGCTTTCCGTGGCACGCCCCTATCACACTGCCATCTTCCAAACTCCGTGCTGCTATTACTAAGAAATTCCTAATAACATTTTGTCCCAAAAAACCCAAGAACACTTTGTGCCCCAACCTGGGTGTCGAACCCAAGACCTCACGCTAAGCAGTCGAGACCAACGGGACAGTTAAAAGAATAGGAAGCATCTTATGTAGTCGAAATCTTAAATATTTTGTTTTGGGAATACAAAATTTGGGAATTTGGGAATACATTTATATTATAATTTAAATTTTGTTTTTTTTTTTTTGTGATTTATTCAAAAACTATAATGTTATTGTTATTTATATTTAATTTGTGTACCTACTAACATAGATCTTAAGCTCCTGTTGTACTAACCATTATGGATCATTTGTAATCTGACATAATTATATAAATAAAAAAAAAAAAAATACCTCCATCTTTGTTTTGTCAGTCTAATAAATGCCTTTACTGTTACTGAAAGCAAAATTTTTGCCCACAGCTGGACAAAAGCATGACTTCCAGCTCTAATTCGATCCAGGGCTAATGTGGACCACTGGTCGTTTGTTTTGTCCAGCTCGTCCCGCCATCTTCTACAGGATCTGCCGCGACGCCTTCTGGCTGTGTCAGGGTTCCACCTAGTGGTCATTTCAGGACTAATTCAGGTTTTTTTTTCAGGTATTGTCTCGTTGGTGATTTGCCCCCATTACCCAGTGTTTGTTAAATTGTGCAAGTGACTCCATTCAATAGCAAAATATATTCAAGACATATTTTAAAACGAAGTTTAATTTCTTTACGTTCGTTTCCCAATTAATTAGACCCCTGAAGCCAAATTCCCGTACTTAGGACAAAATCTAGTCGCGGTCTCATTTCACGGACAATCAATGTCAAAAACTAAAAAATTTAGAGGAATTAGAGGTATTTTTGACTGATTGAGAATGCGAAAATTCTTGTAAAAAAACAGGAATTGTCACTCTGATTATAAAATATTAATGGACCCAGCCTTGAGCCTTGAGGTACACTTAACTGAACTGGTGGCCCGGGAGATTTCGCGATAGTAATATTTACCCATTTAAATCTATTTTTATGTAAATACGAACCTATTACGTTAAAAATGTTGCTATGTCGTATTTGTGATACAGTAACTTAATACTTGATCAAAAGCTGTGATGTACTCAATAAAAGGCCTTACCCTTTTCCCAATTATGTAGACTTCCAATTTAACCTGATGTAGCTAAATACCAGTATTTAACATGAGGTGACTGGTGCCTATCTTTTCTTCAAAACCCAGTTACCTACTGGCGGTTAAGGGGCGCTAAAGGGTTCACAAAACACACAAATAAAAAACAAATTATTACACCAAGATTTTATTAGAGATTGTCATATTTGAAGATGTTAAACGCAAATACATAATGAATTATATAAAAAACAGTACATTATGTAGTAATTAAATTACGACATGATACAATTTTGAGATCACATTTCCTCCCTTAATTTTACATCAAGCTTGTTTACCCCGTTGGTGTGAGCTGAAGTGTAGAGTACATCGGTACACCCACAATTTGCCAGCGTAATTGGGATCGAGCCATCGAATTCTAAACTCAGGGACTGCCTATATTTACATTTTGTAGCTCCTCGACTCAAGTTAACGTTACAGAATATACTAAAAACACTCTTATTTCAGACAGAGTCAGAGACAGAAGGTTAAGCACCAAGACCAAACGCAGCAGCATTATAAAAAAAATGGCCTCAACCGAGGACATTTTTAGACAATTCCATTCAAACAAAATAATGGCCAACGTGGCATTGTAATTAAAATTTAAAAATGCTCCTTTATTGGATTATCTATCCGCTCTCCCTCTTCCTTCTTTTTCCAACGTGGGTCGTTGCCAACATCTTAATTATCTTATAACAAGGATACTCAACCACCTCTACACTTGTAGTTATTTTGTATAATAGTACTGTTGTGGGCACATAGCGTCCGCAATATTATCATCGAATGACGTCACTGAAACGCTATGAAAGTAAGTTGAGTGTGTTTTCCTACAGAGCGTTTTTGACACCGGAAACCTCGAAGCCATCATTTTCATGACAGCTGTCACTACGGTCCTTGCGGCAGCCATTGTACAGACGCCAGCACATCAAGCTATTACAATCTGCCAAATTTCTTTAATCGATTTTCAACTTTATCGTCAAAGCTTAAGGTTCAAAGTTGATTGGGAAAATTTGACAGTTTCGGGTAGCTTGATGTGCTGGCGTCTGTATTTCTTGGAGACCATAGCTTTAGAGTCTCGCACCCCCTACAGGGCGGAGAACATCCATAAGGAGTAATGAGGTTCACACACAAAAAAGTGGTCATGACACGGTCTGTTAAACCGTGTTTTTTCATATCGTTTCGCGAATTTAAGCGCCAATTATCAAGATCATTACAGTATCCTTTCACGCGCATACTCCATGGGGCCTTCGTTTCTGATCGGAATGATTTTAGGCTCGATACGTTGGCATTTAGAAACCCACAGCTCCATTACTTTTTAAACGTTTTGTCATAAGTATACCGTCAAGCTATAAATAGCCAGTTTAAGCTGATTTGGCATTGTATATGCTTTACTTACAATGAGAGGTCAGCTTAAATATCACAGTATTATGCTGAGGTAGGAGCCTTTTTGCCTTCGCACAGGCTTTGTTTTTGTTTTCATAATTCTGTTAGGTTTAATCTTCTTTCTTTCGTTTTCTTTTGTTAGTTTCATGTTCTTCTTGCATTCCACCCCTCAATTCATTTTTTATTTTATTTTTCTAGATTTTTTGTTATTTTTCTAGATTTTTGTTATTTTTTTTTTCTTTATTTGCATGTTGAAAAAACGTTTAGGTAAGTAAATAATCATTATAATGCCTAATTAACGTTTCAATTCTTTGATCTTCGATGTTTTTGGAGCATTAATAATTAATTAATAAAAAACATTGAACCTTATTTTGTTTTGACGATAATGCAGGTTAAGTGGAGTCGACTCATTGAAGGAGGTTTCAACTTAGGCAGGACGCACATTTACTAGCTACTATTACGTATTTTGGTCTCTGATGACCGCAAATCGGCAAGCTTAGGACGGCTCCCAGCTAGAGAGCAACATACTGGACGCGGAAAGCGAAGAACCGGGTGTTGGGACGCAGTTTAATAGAGGACTATGCCAAGAAGTGAACTGCGGTAGCATGAGTTGATCGATTGATTGCGGAATTTAATTATTGGCTCCGCTCATCGTTCCTTGTAGTAACTTACCAAGTTCAGCGCCATCTATCCAGCGAATAGGGAAGAGTTGAAAAATAAATAAAAAGAAAATCCCTCATTCACAGTGTGAAAAAGAAATGATTCTCTCTTTCTTGCAATGTCAACATGTTGAATTGTAAAGCAAGTGTTTGGATGCGTTCGCCCGCAGGACAGAAGCGTGTATGGTGCTTCGTCGCACAAGCAACTGCACTGTCGACTATGCAATTATACGGTGGTTTGTTCGCGTAAAATCAAGTGTTCGGTGGTTTCTTCGCTTCAGCAACCGGCTAATAGCGCTAGCGACTAGCCAATGTGTAACCAGCCTTAGACTTCGATTCCAGCAAGGGAGGATTTTTTTTGAGCAACAAGCTTTTTCAGTCCAATTACATTAATATTTAAAGTCATTTTAGACTCATTAAAATCTACAAAATTAAAAAATAGATACTTTTAACACCTGTCTTTCCGAATTTTCAGTCGTTTGTTTTTATCACACCCTAAATTGGAATAATTCCAATAAATAAATGGGGTATATTCGCAAAAGCTTTGATGTCTAAACAGTCCTAATTCACAATTATTGTACGGACGCCAGCACATCAAGCTACCCGAAACTGTCAAGTTTTCCCTATCAACTTTGAACCTTATGCTTTAGCGATAAAGTTGAAAATTTATTAAAGACATTTGACAGATTGTAGTAGCTTGATGTGCTGGCGTCTGTACTAGCCCAAAGACAAAGTTGAAATGTCTCATGTGCCTGTACTTACATGGGCACGTAAACCCTTCAAAGTTCACACAGCACCTCAACTTGGCGGCAAAAATAGATATTTATTTATTTAATACTTCAAGCACATAAATGTACAGAGGCGGACTTAATGCTATAAGCATTTTCTACCAGTCAACCTGGTACCTGATTTATGGTGGTAAGGTGTCTAAAATCCTGTCCATTATGTACTTTTGTTTTGCGAATATGTCCCATTTTCACAGCAATTCTCCTCAAAATAGTAATTTCGAAAGGCCTTTCCAAAAATATTATAAAAAAAATTTGGAAGTTTTTTTTTTGGAGTCTTTGACATTTGGCCTAGGTACTAGGTAGTCGTTTAAGTACAATGTCCACCTAGAATGTGTTTTATAAGTAGTTGGAGGGCCCTTCTATCGAACACGCTTAGCGCCAGATTTATACAAAAATGATAGTGATAGTATTATGACAACTCTTCGAAAAAGAAGTCTTAGGCACTAACACTTAGAAATATTGATTTCAACCTGTCGTGTGCATGGTCGTATGTGTTTTGTGACATTTCAACGGACATTTCACAGTGACAAATACACAGACAATCTCTGTGACATTGTCACGGACAATGTCTGTTGTAATGTTACAAATGTGAACGCAGCTTTAATACGTTTAGATGATGAAAACATGATTTTAAAGTTACAAAGCGAAATACATGAAAATGAAAAAAAAAAATGAATGCAAATGAGACAAAATACGTCACCGTTACCGAAAGTGAAAAAAAAAAATTTAGTAATGCTGACGAAAAAAATCGGTGACGCTTCTTGGCAAATCCGAACAGTTACAGCTATAAATATTGCATGGTGCCAGTAATCTTAGGCCTTATTATTGTTTGACAACTGACAGCTGTCATTATTGACAGTTCTACTTGCTGCAAGTAAATTGCTGGCGTCAAATTGCGCAATAGAAAAGTAGTATTTTAATACCCTCACACATACCATGTCTGTTTTTAGTCGCAGCTGGAAACGCCCCCTGCGCCGTCGACATCATTATGGTGGCTGCCAAACAGCTCCGTCGTTCAGTCAGCTTCAAAATCTTCCCGCGTACCACAGATCCTTCTCTTGTTATAGTATATCCCTGGGACTTCCCTTAGATCTTCAACTGTTTCTTAAAAGCCATCTTCATGAAGGTTTTACTCGCCTGTCCGGTTAAAAGAGGTTCATGCATGCATGTTCCAATTTTCTGACGACATTCCAACTGCAATTCGGGTTTCTGTCATCTTCTTAAATCTTCCTAAAATTGTAATCTTGGCTGAATTCCGGCGTTGTCTTGTAAAATAATGAGGGTATATCTTCTATGCATCTAAAGCTATTCCCGTCCGGATTATCTAAGAAGATTTACAACTTCGACCAACGCTTCGGCGACTGCGGGGTCACATGCGCGACGTACGCATGGTTGGGTATATTACGCGGACGATTCACGCAAAAAGGTGATTGTATCACCAAGTGGTTCAGCAGCTCGATAGCTTCCTCAATTTCTTCGTAAGACTTCGTAGCGACAAACTCCTCGATACTGGCGATGTCCTTCCTCACAAAAGCCAAAAGAAAATTCACGTACTGTGGCTTGTCGTTCAAATTCCCTTCTCGTAGAGTGAAGCTTAGGTTGGTCTTTTCATCGTAAATCGGCTCCATGGCTGAGATTTCGGCTTGCATACTTCAATTTCACCACAAAAAGAGATCACTTATTTTTGAAGAGACGTGCGCTCTGTGCGGCGTTCGGTTGGAGACTGGGTCCAGAGCGTCAGGAGAGGATGTGGGATCAATAAATCAGGGGGATTCAGGGGAAGAGAAGAGAGGGTGTCCGCGACTGCGTCCCGCGGATGTGCCACAGAAGCTCCGCCTTGTAAAGCTGGCTACTCGCGTTGTATTCTTTTTGCTCAATTGCGGCTGAGACGAAAAGGAGGGTAATGTTTTTGTTGATAAACTTGTTAGTTTAAAGGCGAAGGCTCCAGAGGCGTGTTATTATGTTTATGACTAGCTTCTGCCCTCGACTTCGTCCGCGTGGAATTTCACCCACCCCCCCCCCATTCACCCTCTTAGGGGTGGAATTTCGAATAACCCTTTCTTTGTGGATATGTCTTGATTTAAAAGTGTCCATGGAGTTTCTTGCCCGTTCTTCTCCATAGAGATCTACGTTTTGGAATGGACAACTAGCTTCAACTTTCCGACTAACTGACAGGCGACGCCTGAGTGTCCTTTGTTTTTGTATTTATTTGTATTATAAGTTAGTCATTTAATTTAGTATCTAGTGTAAATATGTAGCTTGTATTTACTTTTTAAAATTACGATTGAATAAACTGACAGACTATTTAATTTTGACAATTCAAAAGTGCCTGCAAGGTTTAATTGAAATAAATGCTTTGAGTTTGAGTAGATAAACAAATCGTTTCGATCGATGATCGTTGTGATCGTTTGTTTGATAAATAAATCGTTGGGAAAAGGCTAGGTAGATATTATATTCTGGTAGTAACGCGAATAGCACGCTTTAACTGTTGCATCCCTCCCTTGCTCCCGACGCGCCCCTCGTTGATTGATCACCTGCACTGACTGCACTTCCGATGTCCGGTAAAGCACAGATAATATATTATAGCGTCTAAATAGGTTATATATAAAATAGGTTATACCAGAATATTCCAGAAGATATGTTTTATTAGATGTTGTGATGTAACATCGCGCCGTTCACAGGAGGGATAGGCAGATATGGGAGGGGCTCATGGTTAAATAATAACAGCCGCACAGGCCGATCGACCAGGTTAAGCTACGTTTGCCGCGGTTGGTCTGTGAATGGTGACCATTTTTACTTACCGACACCTCTCCGTGCCTCGGAAGGCACGTCAAGCCGATGGCTGTCATTCGTAGATCTTTGACAGTCGTTACGGGTAGTCTGAAGCCCGAAAGTCTGACAACCAGTCTTACCAAGGGGTATCCACGAATGGCAGCCGGCACCAACGTCTTAACATAACATAGGTAACATCGGTCTCACATCCATACTAATATTATAAACTAGCTTCTGCCCGCGACTTCTTTATGAAGTATAGATTATAAACAAAAGAAAAAAAAAACGCCAAAAAAGTATCCATAAATATAATCATAATATCACAATTTTCCTTATTGATGTATTCATTGCTTGAAATTAATTTTGTATCCCTTCGTATCGGGGTCCTGCTCCATTTGAAAATTTTCTGTTGACAAGCCGAAAGGTTTCAATATCATATTGCCTAAATCTTTCAGTTTTCCAAACATTTCTGTCTTCAGTTTTTCGTTTTTTTCTTCTATTAAAGGGGGGAGGCGAATGGTAGCAATTTTCGCGTCCTTATGGGAAGGGTCCAACTCCAGAATTTTCTTGTAGTCCGCTAGTGATTCATCGAATTTTTCTGTGGCTTCGTATGACTGTGCTCTCCTGAAACACAAAAGATAAATGGTTTAATTTCTGTAAGTAGGTTTGTAGAAACTCTTTTACACATCAATTATATTTTTAAAACTAGATGATGTCGGCGGAATGAAAGATTTTCATTATAACTTATCATGAGCATAATCTGGCTATAATGTTACCCCCTCTGAGCCCTTTAAATTCGATTTTTCTATCCATACTAAGTATTAAAAAAAGGATTCCTCACCTAATATAAGCCTTAACATATTTGTCATCCAGCTCAATGGCTTTAGTGCAGTCTTTGGCAGCTGGCGCGTACTTCTGCAGCTTCATTTTAGCTGCACTTCTGTTGCAGTACAATATCGAACGCTGTTGCGGAAACTGAAGCGGACACGTTCGAAGACCTGGAAAGTTAACATGGAAATTAGGTGTGTAGGAAATAGGAAGAAAGAAAAGAAAGAAAGAAAAGAAAGGAAAGAAAGAAAGGAAATAAAAGAAAGAAAGGAAAGAAGAAAATAAAGAAAAAATTAATAGATTTTACGTAGACAAAATACGTGCTTGATGACGTTGGAGTTGCGGACACCAGCCCGTATTATAGAAATAGCGTAATCGCTAATAACATGTTACGCTATTTCTTTAATTTAAATAAGTTGAAAGTCCAGTATTCCTTAATAAGAATCGTGTTCGTGACAGTTCCCTGTGCGAAGGCGGTCTTGATGATGGTACTCTGGATCATATATTTTTTTCATGTCCTTCAAATTCCCAATCTTATGATTTGTACCATACGCTTCCCAAAATTAAAATCATACTTCCCACTAACTTCCATTCCCTCGTTAACTAACTTTTCCCCTAAACTAATCCAAGTGCAATCAAAAATTTTAAATGACAAAGATATAAATATGTGGCTTGGTATACACCAAGCTACATATTTATGTCATTGTCATTTAATTATACAATTATAATAGTAAATATGTGTCATTATAAAGTAGAATAATAATTATTATTTTATGTAAGTATTAAAAAAAAATCATGTTAACTAACAAAACTTGTCTTTTCAGCTACTAATATTAACAATTAACAACTACCACAGCAACGTTCGACAGCTGATGTGCTGTGCTGCTGTCACTACATGACGCTGGCAGAATAATCGACATCAGCTCAGTTAACAAAAAGGAAAAAAAAAAGTTGGCATCTATCATCGTCTGCCTAGCCTTTTCCCAACTATATTAGGGTCAGCTTCCATTCTAACCGGATACAGCTGACTATCAGTATTTTACATGAAGCGACTGACCTGCTCAACCAAGTTACTGAACAAAACTATACCCCTTGGTAAGACTAGTTGCTTGGTGAGTGGTGGTGGTTGGGTTATCGCATCTGAAACTGTCATTCACATACCTTCAGTATATTTCTCAATACTCCGCTCAAAGTCTCCTACTTTAAACGCCTCATTACCAGCTGTTTTCAACTCTTCGGCAATGATCTTCCGCTCCTCTTTCTGGTCATCTGTGAGGTCTACTTCTAGATCCTTTAGTGACTCTTCATCGATATCCGTATCACTGTCATCTTTGTCAGTGTCTTTCTCTGCGTAATCCTTGTCTAAATCATGGTCTTCGGTTGATTCGGAATGTGTTGGAGTTTCTAGAAGGAAGAGCATCGAAGAATGAAAGATAAGTTTGAGAAAAGTTATACCAATAAAAAAAACAAAAGACAATCATCATCAGCATTCACTGACAGACAACCACAGAGATAGATAGACCTAAATAACGCAAGTATCACGATCTGTATCAAAACCAAGTGTGCCATTTTACTACCTACTATGACGTCACAAGATCTATTTAGTGCTGGGAAAATCAAATTGATTCAAAGACGCCGCCGCCGCATGCAGCATCCGTGACACGCTCACCCAGCCAGCAGTACTACACAGCACTGAGCGCGAAAGTGGCGGCTTACGATTTTGTACGTAAGCTAGGGACGCGAAGTATTTGCTCTTGCATTATCTAGGTGTGCAGACACCGCAGAGCCTAAACTGCTGTGTTTATTAGAAACATTTGCACAATAGTTCTGTTGTTACATACAGTACCCGGCGATAAATATTGCACATCGACCTTTGGAAAGAGACAATCGGCTAATTTTGGCTTTGTAAGGCGTTATAAAGAAAGAAAGAAAAAGTATTTATTGCAACTCGTACAGGAAGATCACAAACTAAACTAAACTCACAAACTCAACTAACAACTACTATCTCTGTCGCACGAAATACAAACAGCCCGGTATCTATTAGGAGCTGTTAAAACAATTATGATATTATCAGTATTTGTCTGTCCTTCCCCTTTTTAAATCCATCCTAAGGTTGTCTTTAAAAGATTGCTTTCAGCGATAAGACCGCCCATTGTGTCACCCTTTGTACAGTTTCTATATTTATGTCTGTAATTTATATGGTGTACATAATAAAGAGTATTCTATTCTATTCTATGATTTGCTTCTTTTGATAATTATTTTTATTCTTTGTATAAAATAGAAAAAAAGGTAAAGGTCGATGTGCAATATTTATTGCCGGGTACTGTAGGTACTTGTCAAATCTTATTGTAATAACAATATTGACCAAGTAGTGGGTAGGCCAGTTTTCTTCGGTTGATTTACTTACTGTTTTTCCAACTTAGCACAATAAACATATTTACCGAGATACAGTGTTTTAATGGACATAATATAAGAATGATCGGTGGCCACATGTTTGAGTATTCAAGAAGCATTTATTGTATCTTTTATTACAACAGTAGGAAGAGAGGAGCTTGAAGCTAAGTAATAACAGCTGCACGGGTCGAACGATCAGATTAAGCTACACTTGCCGCGGTTGGTCCGTGGATGGGTGACCATCTTCACATACCAAGACCTCTCGGTGCCTCGGAAAGCACATTAAGCCATTCGTCCCAGCGGTCATTTGTGGATTTTGACAGTTTTTATGGGTCATCAGAGCAGCCCCGGATCTACGACTTTTTCGAACCGGGGCAAAACATTGATAGTGGCGCCCCCTCCCTTCAGTGTTTGAGAAAAACTTGCAAATTGTTGATTTCCACTACGATAATATGTGATTTCAATAATAAATTACTTATTTTATTAATGCTGAAAACTCGCAAACGCAATCAACCACATAAACAAACATTGTCACTTGACGTTCAATTGTTTGAATTTGTTCGGCTCGGCTCGTATAGATACATATGTGACGGGGATTCCCCTTGGAAGAAAGATCACGGACACTACGCACGCGTTCAAAAATTTACTTCATCTGTTATAATGCGTTCATAAATGTAGTAGTATGTGTTCAAAAACTAACTGGGTGTATGGAAATAGAAAACTTTGTTTTTCAAACATTATATTAAGATTCGATTACTTGTTAAAAACCTATGAGATTGTAGGAAAAGAGGCTTCATTTGTTCGATATTTCGAATTCTTGTCTCAAGGATTTGGCGCCCCCATGAAACTGCCGCCCGGGGCAAGTGCCCCGGTTTGCCCCCCCCTTAGATCCGGGGCTGCATCAGAGTAGCCTGAAAGTCTAACAGTCTTACCAACGGATATCGTATTACCCAGTAACTGGGTTGTGGAGGTCAGATAGGCAGTCACTCCATGTAAAATACTGGTATTCAGTTGCATCAAGTTAGACTGGAAGCCGACCCCAACACAGTTGGGAAAAGGCTAGGCAGATGATAGGAACCGTAGGAAGTGGGCAGGGAGTGTGAAAATGACAGCTTGGTTCAAATAAGTCTAATTCGGCATTGCAAATTACCATTTTTTTACATGACTACGCCCAAAATTGATGTAATAAAAAGATATAGAAAAACATACCGCTAGTTTGTGGGGCGTCTCCACCAGCCTTAGGGAAGTCTTCGGCGCTTGTGCCAGGACTTATAACAAATTCTTCAACAGATTCGTTCGTTCCTAACGAAGTTTTCAAATCTTTTGTTAATTCATCTATAACTTCATCATTGGCTGGACCTGTACTTTTTAATTTCTCCGACATTTTTGATTATGTTCTCAATATCTTGGAAGGTATATTAAAGATTTGGAATCCAAGTAAATATGGAAATAGAGAAAATCTCGAATATTTTGACTTTACATGTAAGATTTTAGCTCAGGAAGTCGCAATGTTGAGTGACTGATCACTGAACTGACAGTGTGACAGTTCCTGCTGCGGAAGCTGCGTTCCAGTCTATAGTCTGCTGAGCGATAACGTGGTTTTAGGAATGTAAGCATTGTTTCTGGAACAGTCCATGACTTGAAAATTTAAAAATTACAAAAATAATGCGATTCAGTAAACGATTCTGAACAAACTGCTTTCATAATGTGCATTAATATTTTTGTGTTAACTAACAAAAACGTACTATCCAAAATGGTTAGGTACATATCCTAACAATCCCACAGTTAGACTGCCCTCGTGGGCATGTCTGTGGGTACCTACTGCACTGCTTTCGTGCAGGATTCAGCGCCCACTATTAACATTGTTAATACTGGACATTGAAAAGCCTTCCGTGGTGTTTGCATAGCGTCCGAGGGACTGAACCACCCACTTGGAATTGGGATCATATCCCCAAAAATAACAAGTATCAAAAACTGTTGAGTCGCAGTATTTCGGGTTGCCACAGGTGCGATCACAGAGTACATTTTTATGGTGCGATACTGGTGACCTCATTTATTCCACACTCTTTTTTGCCAAGCTGTACATGCTCTGTGGTTATGACTGACGCTACGCTATGAGAAAAGTGGACATCGGCTCAGTTGCCAAAATAAAAAGTTGGTATTGGGTTAATGTAAAATAACTGTGAAAGGGTTTTTTTATCTATTTATTTCATGAATGTAACACTACGATGTAACCTTAGAGAGAGTAATTATTGTAACAGTATTTTAGCGTAATGCTAAACATTCTAAATTTTTTCAATGGGGTAGGGTAAGTGGAACACCTATCACAGAGTATGTAGTACATTATAATTTAAAAATATAACCTGAAAAAAGCCATGAAAATAAGGAGGAAGTTATCATTAATAGTGAATTTGATGGATTACAATAAAGCAAAAACTAAACGTAAGTCTAACGTCAAAACGTCAACATCAAGTATTTTAGTTTTCCTTTACAAGAAGCAAAATTTTGAAATATGTAATCTCAAATCTTTTTCTAGAGAAGCAGATATATTAAGACGACGATTTTACTATACCTTTTTCCTTAACTTACTAGTTTTAAAAAAAGAAACAATTAGAAACCCTGATAGAAGCAGTTAATATGCATCGATTAAATTGGATAACAGCTGATCATCAACCTTAAAAGTGACATAAAATTCAATGTCATAAACGGAACGTATCTTGTGTAACCTAAAATTCTTAAGGTCAAGAATAAATTGTGTAATTATCATATTTTTATTATCATAAATCGGCGAGACGCTATCTCGCTGAATTGCTTATTATACGGTAGTATAACACGCAGTGATACAGCGTTTTTGAACGGTCCTGTGGCGTAGAAATAAGACAAAATGTTACGGATCTTTATAAAAAATTTGTCTGCACGAAATCTACGTTGTTCAGTCAAGAATAACGGAGTAACATCGAGTTTCGTTAATCGGAGGAGCATAGCGCCATTGTCGACGACGGAATTAGCGTTGAAAGAGGAGAAGTAAGTTAATATTTGCCTTAATAAAACAACAACACGTAATTTTGCTTAGGTTATGCGTTTTCCGTTATTCGTCGGTCTTCAACCTCCAAGGAGGCATATTTTTACCCGACTGCGCGGTAGCAAAGACACGGCTGGCATCAAATCTGAGCTTGAACTTACTGAACTGCGAAAATTTCCTAGGGATGGCGATCTGAGATCAATTAATCGAAGAATCGATTTTTCAGACCCAAAAGATCGATTTTTTAAATCGATATGCAGTACTGAATCGATCCAGTGAATCGATGTTTCACCTTGAAAATCGCCATTCGATTTTTTTTTTGTTTTGGATCGCCTTTTTTCAATTGCCAGCAACATCGCAAGTGATGAGCGGAACCGCTTGGATCCCAGTAGACTTGACAGACTACTATTTTCACAGACAGACTATTGTTTTTAAAAACTTTAGATATGAAGCTTTGGGAGCTTTAACTTTTTCATGTAATAAATACATTTTGAAAATAAATGTCTTTTTTCATACCTGATCTGACTTTGATATGGTAATAAAAATTATTGTTATTATCGAATTCCCTGAACTAAAAAAAATTGACTGACTACTGATAACTTGATAAGAGATCATTTATTATGTTATGTTTCTTGTTTTTCATAAAATGGATTTATATTACATTATAAATGCAAACTTGAAAAAAAATCGATTTTTTAGAATTCGATCTTTTAGACCTCGATTTTTTTGTGAATCAATACATCCACTTACGATTCGGATCGATTTAAAAATCGATCTTTTTCGGAAAGAATCGCCATCCCTAAAATTTCCATCACACTACTTGAAAAGTGAGCATGTTTTGGAATTTTTAGTTGATGTCGGGTTTTTTGACTTTTACAAAAAGAAATTGATGTTTGAAATTACGTTACCAGTGTACAGTCAGACCAAGAAAACAACAATTTTTTACCAATATGTTTGTATCTCAAAGCTCTTAATTATGAATTTGTCTGGCCTAAAAATATCCTGTATTCAAATTTGACCTTTGTAATCAACCTAGTGAAGTCCTTAACACATGTAGTGTGATGCAACATTTTCCGGTACATGGTCGCCACTCCAGAACCTTTCGGCTCCATTTGCCAACTGTTCTGGAAGCAATGTGTCCTGCCTACTGTCACTTAAGTAGACCGATGACCTTGTGAAGGCCCCGGGAATCCAATGGATGCGTTAAGTACAGAATTAATGTCTGTGCCTATGTCCAGCAGTGGATGTCTTTTGGTTGGAATGATGATGATGTAGTATACATTATAGTTACAGCCACAGTAATAATACCAACCTGCTACCATGAGACGCGGCAGTTAAGCGCAACTGACCATGGGGTCCTGGTTTCGTTTCCCGGATCGACGTACGAAACCAACGACCTCCAATTTTTTTTTTTTTGTAGCTGAGAAATGCATTACGCATTCCCGCTCGCGGGGGACGAGACGGGGTATGTGGGACTGCTGTCGGAATGACACCGATAGTATACCCACTAAAACTCAGCGGTGTTCCCACATCCCCGTGATGGGAGGGCCATGGGAAACTGGCTCAGCCTTTACTTCCACAACCCTCCCGGCGCATGCCCGCCTAGCTGACGGGACCCGCATGCCCCCCAGGTTGGGGGTTAGGGGAATGGCCCGGAACACCTGGCCATTCCCGTCCAACACTGGTGAAGGCCTGTGCAATACAGGCAAGGGTGCCCCCGCACCCGTTGCCTGCTGGCCTCCACCTGGGAGGAGGCGGAGATGACTGTCAAACTGACGTCTTCTTCGTCCCCTCCTCCGCCTTCGGAGCAGCGCCGCGTGAGGATGATCCTCCCGCGCGCGCTCCGCCGCCTCCTTCTGGGACATGACGTGTTCGCAGAAGGAGGCGACTGCCGCCCAGGACCTCTCATCCCTCAGCATGGCGTTAACCAAACCGGGGAGTGAGAGGTCCGGTCCGATCACCGTAATGAGACTGCGACGCGGCTCGGACGACGGCGCCGCGCCACAGTCGTGGCACGACGGCGTCTCCTCCCGTCCGATTCGGTGCAGGTACGATCCGAAGCAACCGTGTCCGGACAGCACCTGCACCAGGCGGAATGAGAGGAATCCAAACCACCGCTCGAGCCAGTCTCGCAGGACTGGCCCAATCGTGTCGAGGGTTCGGCGGCCGAAGGCTGCGGTGGCGAGTTCCCCCGTTCAATGGATGACGATGGCGTCCCTCGCTTCCCGCCGGACGGCCTCCCGCTCTTCCGGGGCTGGGCGTTCTCCTCTCGCCCTCCTCCCCGCCGTCCATTCGTATACTCTGGCGAGCACCCACGCCTCGAGTTCCCAAGGAGGGGTGCCGACCAGAGCACATGCTGCTGCGGAGTCCACCGTGCGGTAGGCCCTTGCCACCCGCTGGGCTATGGCCCTTTGGGGTACCCGCAAGGCGCCGGCGTTCTCCCTCTTTTGGAGGCAACCGACAACCTCCTAGGTTAACCTGCGAGATGCCAAAGAAAAAAAACCTTTTTGGTTGTACAGTATAGTAGTACTATCAAATTATTCCAATTAGGTACCTATATCTTAAGTAACGTATTTACACATGTATATCCAAGGTAACTCTATCTATCAATATCAAGGTGCATGATAAGTTAATAACATTTAGATAATGATTGAATAGATGACTTATGGCACTGAAACGTGGTCACTCACAACGAGTCTTATAAGAAGGCTAAAAGTCACCCAAAAGGCAATGGAGAGGGCTATACTTGGAGTTTCCCTGCGTGATCTAATCAGAAATGAGGAGATCCGCAGGAGAACCAAGCTAACCGACATAGCCCGAAGAATTGCCAAACTTAAGTGGCAAAGGGCAGGGCTCATTGCTCGCAGAGCAGATGACCGATGGGGCCGAATGGTTCTGGATTGGCGACCGCGTATCGGAAGACGTAGCGTTGGAAGGCTTCCCACAAGGTGGTCCGACGACCTTGTGAAGGCCGCACGAACCTGTTTGATGTGGGAAGCACAGAACCGGTCGAGTGGAGTTGCTTGATGTAGGCCTATGTCCAGCAGTGGACGTCTTTCGGCTGAAATGATGAGTGATTGAAGTGTTTTATTTGTATAAGTTGAACATACAGTTATTCTCATGTATCGGCACAAACCATTATTAAAGAAAGGAGCCTCCGCGAGAGACTTTAGAAATCGGAACCCAACCCCCCATACGCCTCAGCGAGATTGTCTGAAAGGGTTACCGCTGGCCCGGAACATAAAGGGCTAAGGAAGGAACACGGGTGGGTTTTAGTCAGTAAGAGTCTGACACTCCCTTCCGCTCCACCCAGAGCGTGAGGGGTCATTTGATGATTTCCCATCCTGAACAAAAAAAAAACCCCAAACGCCCGGCGCACTGTGAGCACCTAGCACTTGATAACGGAGACTCTAGGTGACTAATCCCTACGATGGCACGATCCGGTCGTTTTCAAGACCCATCCTAAACGGCTCTTTTAAGAGCCAACCCTTGGAACTTAACTTCACCAGCCCTCTGTGTTATTTCAATCAATACTGAAGGATTTTCGAAAGAAAACGCACTAATTATTTCAGAGCTTTGTAACACTACGAACTGATACATACTATGTTTACAAGAGACACATCGCAGGACCTGAAATTATGAGTTAACTAGCTGCGCCCTGCAGTTTCCCGCATAAATTTCGATCCCGTGGGAATATCGGGATAAAAAGTATCCTATGTCCTTTCCCGGGGCTCAAACTATCTCTATACCAAATTTCATCTAAATCGGTTCAGCGCTTTAAGCGTGAAGAGGTAACAGACAGACAGACACACTTTCACATTTATAATATCGGCTGTCCCATTTCAAAACCTAGTGAGGGACACTTTTTACAAAAATCGTTTTATTGCATAATCTTGCTAACCTAGAAGGTCTCTACCAAATACAAAAACACCAGCGTTTTAAACTTACATAAAAGGAGATATATTTCAACATCGATACCTAGTAAGTGCACCTTTCACTCCCTAGTGACCATTTAAAACCTAGTAAGTCACTTTAACCAATTCAAAAAAATACATTCCATAGGCTGACCAATATTACGTTTATGCGCTCTCCTGTAAAATTTCATTTTAAGTCCTTACTAGGTTTGAAATGGGGCAGCCGATATTAGTATGGATGACAGCAGCCCATGCTGTGAAAATTCCTTGTGGCGTGTGTTCGAGTATGGCAACGCACGTTATGTTTTCACTCAAAAGTTGACAGCAAAAGATACAAACTCGCTCTAGCATTTTGCGCTGACCCAAAGCAGCCGTTTTACACACGGCGCTGACGTGTACAAAATTTTAAAAAGTTGGGATCACACGTCACCATCCCACTGTTGATTCGGTCAAAAACTAATGCAGTATGCAGTATGCCATCAATCAATTTGCGTCGTCTTTTCCCAACTATTTTGGTGACTTCCGTTCTAACCGGATGCAGCTGAGCCAACCAGTATTTTACATGGAGCGATTGCAGACCTGAATTCCACAACCCAGTTACTGGGCACCTATTCAATTTCATCCTGTATACTAGTCGAGCTGTATTACGCTAGTCGAGCGGAAAACTCTGCTTGCGCGATGCAGGATTTTGCGTGGCCTTAGTGTGATGAGTGGTTCGCAGGTGGCGATGTAGACGTCGCCACAACCTATTCTCATTCCGCTACGTTAGAGGACTGAAATCTATAACCGTTTTATATTGTTTACAGAGTAAAAGTGACTTTCGTCCTCTACGATGGCAAGCGCCTGGAGACACAAGCTAAAGTCGGCGACACACTACTCGATGTGGTCGTGAACAATGACCTGAACATCGAGGGCTACGGCGCGTGTGAGGGCACCCTTACGTGTTCCACATGTCATGTTGTGCTCAGCCAAAAGGACTTTGACAGGTGAGTTAAATCTACAAATCTAGCCGTTTCCCAACTATGCTGGGGTCGGCTTCCAGTCTAACCGGATGCAGCTGAATAGCAATATTTTACATGGAGCGACTGTCTATTTATTATCATTATATCTACCCATTATTATCATTATAAATATTATCATTTGTTGGTATACATTTTTGTATCTCAGCATGATGTGCCGGTTTTTTAGGTTAACAGGGGCCGAAGCCAAGTGCTAACCTAAGCGATAGATGATAAGATAACATATTATGATGTGATGATATGTTTAGACGTTGTGTTGTTGGTGATGTTTGTGGATGTGATATTAGGGCATCATTGTCATTCTGAAGGAATTTTCGGACAAATCTGCAAGTGTTCAGAATAGCAGCTTTCTGTAGAGTTTGGTAGGTGGAAGGAGATAAGTCTAGCGTTTTTAAAGATTGGTGCAGTTGTTTGGGAATGACACCCGTGGTTGAGACCACTACTGGGATTATGGCAACGCTGCCTAATCGCCACATTTATTATTATTTGATGTCCACAACCCAGTTAATGGGTGAAATGATATAACGATACCCCTTGGTATGACTGGTTGTCAGACTTTCGGGCTTCTGATTACCCGTAACGACTGTCAAAGACCCACGAATGACAACCGGGACCAACGGCTAAACGTGCTTTCTGAGGCACGGAGGGGTCTCGGTATGTAAACATGGTCACCCATCCATAGACCAACCGCGGCAAGCGTAGCTTAACCTGATCGATTGACCTGTACGGCTGTTATTATTTGGCCACGGGCCCCTCTTTTCAACAATTACCTAGTAAAACATTTTAATTTCTTTTTCCCCAGATTACCTGAAGAAGCTTGCGACGAGGAACGCGACATGTTAGACTTAGCTTACGGTTTGACTGACACATCCCGCCTAGGCTGTCAGATAACCCTGACCAAAGAGATGGATGGGCTAGAAATCAAGGTTCCAGAGACAATCAACGATGCCAGGAGTTGATGGATAGAATCGCGTAGTCTATGGGAGCTTGAGGTTTAAGAGATTTTTGCAGCAAGACTGTTTGAGCAACTTTTTGTGACGCGACTGTGGCGCAACAGTTGTGTGATTGTCGCGCTACAGTTGCGCGGTAATATGGTGGGAAAAGAAGTCGACAATGCGTTTGAAAGGTGCTCTTTAACGGGCAACTAAAATTGGTCAATTCTGGGCAATATTACATGACATTACGAAAATATCTAGCAATTCATTGCTTTGGAGCTATTTGGAGCAATTTAATACGATATGCGTAGGAATTAAAATACATTGGTTCCAATACCTCCGACAATACTGTTGCCGAGGAATAATTGCTGGAAAAAATTGCCCATTATCGTACAAATTATTTGAACAATTTAATATTTTTTCTGAAGAATTTATTTTTGCTAGCAAAAATCACTTGAATTAAAAGTTCCTAATAATACGTTATGTATATTGGCGGATTTTGGCAATATCGACGACATTAATTTTATAAGTATTTAATTATTTTTAAATAGAGATTTCGAGGTCGGTATGTAGCTAGTATTTAGCACCAAGGTACATAAAAGTTAAAAAAGTTGTCTATATTTTTGGAAAATTTAAGAAAATTATCAATTTCGTTTTTAGGTTTTTTTTTATTTCACTAAGTAAATTAAACTATAAAATTATCAAAATTAAAAGTCATTGATTTAAATTAGGCTGAGAATTAGTACTTTTTGTACGTCAAAATTACAAAAACAGTCCCCCAAAACACCCGCCCTTCATCACTTCCTAGTGTTTTAGCTGGGAAGAAGTGGCGCAAGAAACTCAACACTGCTATAAAAATATTATTTTCCAAAAATATCGACAACGCTTTATAAAATGTTGTCTTCAATAAGTACCTCATAGTTGACTATAAAAGATTTATATTTTCACAAAAAAAAAACATATTAAAAAATATATATTATAAAATAAATACCTAATTAATTATGATACGTAATAGTTTTAAAATTTGCAGTTTTTATGAAGCAGTGTCAATCTTAATAATAGTCTCCACAGTACAATTTAAACTGGAGAAGGAAAAGAAAGAAAATGCATTCAGACAGTAACGTCACGTTTTCGTAAAATTGCGCACACATTCATCAACATTATTTTGCCGCTGTGCGCGCACTTGCATTGCAACCAATAGACGGGCGACAGTTGCGTCTAAGCCCGCGGACAAAACTGTCTCCCAGCTGTCGCGTCGCTACATGCGAGCACTTTCATACAAACACGTAGACTTGATGTGAGAGACAAATTAGTTGCGGAGAGAAAAACTGCTCGTGGGCTAATGCCACGACCCTATGCGAGACAGAACTCCAGCCCCGCTACCACCTTCAATCAACAAATCAACTCAGTCTGTCGCCGTCCACCACTGGACATAGGCCTCACCCAGACTGCGCCACAAAACCGCGTCCAATCTATCCCAGCCACCTTCTCAAGGCTGTTGGTCCACATTGTGAGAGGCATTCTAACGCTACGTTCTCCGGTACACGGTCGTCGCACAACCTTTCGGCCGCATCTGCCATCAGGGGGCCTAAAAAGGCCACTTTGGCAGAATCATACAAGGATAACATTATGAATCATAATATGGCGAAGACAGTCCGTGTTTTTCTTTTTTTCGCTGCACTACGTAGGTATAATCAAAGAGATTGGGATTGGATTTGAACTGATTGGTATTTAGCAGACAAAAAAAAAATAACTGAAAAATCCTTCACCAATGGGATTTGATACGGTTAACTGTCCATTATGATTCATAATGTTTTCCTTTTATGATTCTGCCAAAGTGGCTTTTTAGGCCCCCTGTTCTGCGAGCAATGTGCCCTGCCCACTGCCACTTAAGTTTGACAATTCTTCGGGCTAAGTCGGTTGGATCTACGGATCTCTTAATTTCTGATTTGATCACGTAGAGAAAGTCCAAGCATAGCCCTCTCCCCACCTCCCCCCCTTCCACTTTGGGTGACTTTCAGCCTTCTAATGAGGCCTATTGTAAGCGACCACAGGCTTTTAATAATAAATAATAATAATAAATTTGACACTGCTTTAACCTTGTGACCGCCACATGTCAAAAAATCAAAAACGTGCCCTTGGCGTCAAAGTCTGTCATGTAGTCGAACCGTGGCGTGCTGGGGACATTTTGGTTTTTCATCTATACGTGACTGTGACGGTCAAAAGGTTAATTTATCTTCTGCTTATCCCAGTTTAGTGTAATTTTAATGTGAAGATATAGTTTCTATTCCTGTTTTTTTTTATTGTTTTTTTTTCGAACAATCGTTGAAATGTTCTGGATTCCTATATTTTACTAACTTTAAATGTTGCAGTTGATTATTGCGGCTCGTTTCTGCCACTAACGGGCGGTTGTTAGTTTTAAATTAATGAGGATTTTTAGAAATGACGTTCACTAGGTGGCAGCACAGAGACGTCAGGTCCAGGCACCTGTCAAAAGTGTCAAAGCGGTTATAATTTATTTAGTCGTGACCGAATGATGAATGAATGAGACGAATGATGAACGCCATCATATACTACTACTATCCTACAAATATTATAAACGCGAAAGTTTGTGAGGATGGATCGATGTTTGTTACTCTTTCACGCAAAAACTACTGAACGGATTTTGATGAATCTTTACAGTAATATAACTTATACATCAGAACAACGCGTAGGATACTTTCTATCCCGCTATTTCCACGGGATCGACACGGGTGAAACGCTCGGGGCGCTGCTAATTTTTTTTATATTAATTATTGTCGAAATGGAAGACCTCTTGGCGCCAACTGGTGGCGTAAATTTTAATGAAAACCCTCATTAATAGGTCTATACCAGTAAGTTGTAAGAGCTTGAGATATAGGAACCAAGAACATAATTAATCCAATATTAATTTGTAAGAATTTAATAAACAAAATTTATCGTGTTTATTTTTAGAATAAATCGCCAAAACTACGTTAATATAATTATTATTTACCATTTATAAAGTTATTCAAAGTTTGACTTTGATAATTTAATTTAGAGCTGATTCTTCAATCGACAGATAATTTTTATTCGTGGAAAATAATTGACGTCTGACAGTTTTTGTATGGAAGAACTGTCAAAAATTCAAAATTATTACTCCGATATAATTATCTGGGGTTGGAAAAATTAGCCTTAAAAAAATAGACAGCTCGTTTTGTTTAAACATTGACAAAAATTACTAGTGTAATTTGTATAGAAAAATATTATATTTTGACCTCACAGAACGCCTAGAATACCTAGGCAGGGTGCATATGCCACAGGTGCAAAGTACGGACAAGGAAATTAATCGTTTATTAAATTGAAACCTAAGCCCCTTTTTATAGTGATAGTAACATCTGAAGTAAACAAGTGTCAGTTTTCATCCCGCCATTTCATACAATACAACTGCATAAGAACGACAGCTGTCAATATACGCACAATTATATTTAATAATCAATTTGATAAACAAATAATTTCCCTGGCTTTACCCAGAGTTCTTTTGTCGCACACCAAGGGGTAAAAAGCGTGCCTGTATTTTTATAATAAGTAGTTAATTCATTTCGAAGACTGAAAAGTCAAAAAGAAAAACAAGAGCGTGTCGGGCCACGCTCAGTGTAGGGTTCCGTAGTTTCCCGTCCGTCACAATAAGTGTTCCCACTTATGAGTTTAAAAGTAGGTATCCATTATGTTCGCGCTCCAGCAGCGCGCAATTATTTTGTACAACTTTTTGTCTTTTTTGTACAAAAACTGTTGTTTCGATCAAGTTCAAAATAATTTTCCTAGAAAGTTCTTATAAAGTTCTACTTTCAGATTTTTTTCATATTTTCTAAACTTATGGTTCAAAAGTTAGAGGGGGGGGGACACATTGTTTTTTAATTTTAGAGCGATTATTTCCGAAATTATTAACATTATCAAAAAATTATTTTAGTAAACCCCTATTCATTTTTAAATACCTTGCCAACAATATATCACACGTTAGGGTTAAAATTAAAAAAAAAATCACTTTTCACTTTACATATAGGGGGGCTACCCTAATAAAACATTTTTTTTCCAATTTTTATTTTACCACTTTGTCGGCGTGATTGATATACATATTGGTACCAAATTTCAGCTTTCTAGTGCTAACGGTCACAGAGATTAAGCGAGGACGGACAGACGGACAGACAGACATGGCGAAACTATAAGGGTTCCTAGTTGACTACGGAACCCTAAAAATGGTGATGGATACTAACTCCTCTACGAACGTGCCTATTGAATATTTGTATTGCAGTCCACTGTCGGTCTTAGGCATTTCCCCAACATCAAGTTATTAAGTGTGTTACACTCTTGTTCGGGTGTGTTTTGATTGTTGAAGTTAGATTTCTACCACCAACCACCAATCTCTTATGGAAAAGTGTTAGTGGTAGAAATCTAACTTAGAAAGATGTATTATTGATTCTAATGATTATACTTCTCTAAATATGTACGGTCAGCATCAAAAGTCGATTAACACCAGTTTTTTTAATCTCAGTTATTGAGCAAAAATATTTGTTCGAAATTGCAGCAGAAGTATAATGCGATTTTGAACAAATATTTTGCTCAATAACTGAGATTTAAAAAACTGAAGGGTTAATATTTTGCTCAATAACCGAGATTAAAAAAACTTAAGTGTTAATCGACTTTTGATGCTGACTGTACCTGCTAAAAAACGTAAGAAAATTTGAATTTCGCGGTCTCAACTACCCATTCACCTTAAAGTCCAGACATAATCTTGGTCAGGCCATGTGTGGACTATGCAGGTCTTTGGCTGAGATGGTCTTTTGAGGAAAGAACCACACAGATTTGAGTGAATCTATCCGAATTTGTCAAATAATGTAGATACACAAATACATATATGATCGAGATAAATGCTGCATCCGGTTAGACTGGAAGCCGACTCCAACATAGTTGGAAAAAGGCTCGGCAGATGATGATGATGCTTGGGAAAAAGCTGCTCGGCTTTGCCGATCAGAACATGATTCAGCGTGGGTGGAAGCCGAACGGATTTTGCCGTTCGGCACAAGCCGAATGAAACCTGAAAATGTGTAGTAATTTCTTTGGTTCAACAAATACTACTGAATCGAATGTGCCGATCCGAACAAGTTGCACCCCTTACCAAAATCTGATATCTTTTATCCGTTGAATAAAAAATTGACACCTGATAGTTCTAGTATGAAAAAACTGTCAAAAATTCAAATTTTTTCTCAGTACTAGACTTAGGTATTCTTTGTTTAAAAGTTTGGTGGAATGCGCCCTACACAGAAATGACCCTTATGAAAGGTCATTTTACAACAGTGACGATGATAATAATCTTGACAAAAACTAATATGCGCAGGAGTTTATACAGAAGATTAAACGTAGATATTGTAGCAAATGATATTCTTTGTTATTTTTTATGTTTTATTTAGTTATGGATGAATTTTATGAATACATACATCAAATCAGTGTTTTATTTTATTTCTCCTCAGCGTTTTATCCAATAAGGGTTTTCGTAAAAATTTACGACACCAGTTGGCACCACTGTGACAAGAGGTCTTCCAATATAAAATATATGATGACGTTCATAATTCGATTCATACATTCGTTCATCATTCCGTCATGACTAAAGAAAATATAGGCTCTTTGACAGAAGCCTGGACCTGACGTGCCAGTGCTGCCACTTAGCGAACGTCATTTCAGAAAACCCTCATTTCTAATGTAGTTCCTCGCAGCTTGCGGTAGGAGTAAACTGCGGGGTGATTGCGTAACACCATCAGTAACAATGGCTTTCAGCTGTAGCTATCACACGAAAATTAGCTTACGAATCTATTTATAGGCACGGTTTGCTAATAAAAAATGCTACCATTGGTAAGCAAAACGATTCGTTTTTGTTTCTAGGAACAGAGCATAAAAGAACTAAGCGCACACAGCAGATATATACGAAAAGAGACTTTGTTTCCAACTATTTAAAGCTGAGATAGATAGATTATTTCTGTAAATTAGGTTTTATTTAAATTGATCGTATTTCGCGGGATTTTAACTAAAGCAATGCTAAAATAGAGTTTGATAAGTTGTCAACTTAAAATTCTTGATTGTCATAATAATAAAATTAAATGGCAACACAGTATATTTTCGTTGGGGATTTTTGACCTTGCTACGTTCGGATACGGTTTCGCAATAATATAAATATTATTGGTATTCAATTTGAAATGTAATTGTTATAAAAAATGAGACAGAAAATTACTTAACTTAATTGATTAATTAGTCTTGAGGAGACTGAACGAATGAATAAATTATAGAACAAACATAACTCAAAATATATTACATAATTAGTGTTACAAAAAACAACAGATGGCGTTACCTACTAGTATAATATTTCAATTATATATCAAACATAGACATTATTAAATTTGGGCATATTTATCTAGTTTTTTTAATAGTAAGTAGGTACTTAATAGTTTAATTTTTAGTCTGGCAATAATTTTCAAGAATTCATGGTAAAAATAACTTCTGATAGACGGAGATAAACAAATTGCCTGACTCATTACATCACTATTATTAAGCATTTGAGGTTGTTATTGATTACCTATGTTCTATTTTAACATTTAATTCAACAATAATTATCCTGAAGACTCATCCCGAAAACTTATTTTTAAAATAAAATATGACAGCTTTTCGGAGGGACTTTTGAAAGATACAAGTGTGTACCTGGGTAAGTGTTTTTCTATCTCTGTATTGATAAATAAACGTAGGAAATCGCAATTGATTTCCATACTGTTGAATGTCACTTGCACACGTCATAAAACGACAGGACTAATAATGATGTCATGTTAAAGCCTGTTCACACATGGTCTCCGTTTTACAACGGTGCTATTCTGTAAAAATCTCACCGTGAAAACTTAGGTGAAGACTGAAGTGAGCGTGGAGCGTGGAGCTGTCAATGGTGTCATTAGACATGGTCGTTCTTGCAAAATCGAGTACCAAGGCTTCCAAGTACGGGTCTAAAACCAGGGCTCAAGATACTTTCAAGTATTTTCTATCTGCATAGAAAATTATGAAGTCCATACAAGTACAAAGTACAATCGCGTATTTAAAAGCCCTGTTGGAAGTAAAAATACTTGCATAGGAAATTGATCCGTGACTTCATATAAATAAGGAGCAAAATCGCGATTACAAATAAATACTTGCAAACCATTAAAGTAAACATACTTGCATACGAAATCGTTCCGTAGACTCTTATTGATAAGGAGCATGATCGCATTTGCGAAAACTGACGCGGTTGAGTACCTACGTAGTTGAACTAGTAGGTAGCCGTATAAAATACTTTGAAGTCTTGCAAGTATTTTGGGGCGGTACCGGTTATGCGTACTTGGAAGCAAATACCTGGTGTAAAAACTGGTAAAAACCTGGTCGCGTAAATACGTATCTTCCGTAGGTGTTATTTCCTGGTAAAAACAAAATCACTTCACCTTAGTTTTCACGGTGAGATTTTTACAGAATCGACCGGCTGGTTCGTTTTATCGGATACGTTTTTTTTCATCGATGGCGTATGGAGTTGTATGAGTGACTTCACATATGACACAGTATTCAGTAAAGTATTATTAAGGGCGCGTACACATAGAACGTCCGTTTTTACAGGATCCTTTTGAACGGATCTTATCTGATCTGTTTTTTATTTTTGGACCCGCAATACTGTATTGTGGGTGAACTCGCTCATACAATTACATACGCCATCAAATAACGGACCTGCATAACGGATGGCTATGTGTACGCGCCCTTAGTATTCGTATCCGTTAAAACGGGTACCGTAAATACGGAGACTATGTGTAAACCGGCTGTAACGGGATAGTTAGAAAGAAAGAAAATACATTTATTTAGCACAGACTAAGAGACACACAATACACCAGATAGTTAGATATTAGTCGTACATCAGATAAAAAATAAGATAAAAATAAAAAGTGCAGTCCGATGTAAGAAATTAGCAGGAAAGTGTGCCTCACGGCTGCGCCAAAAAGGCCCAGTTCAGCAAAAATGCCAGACAACTGGTGCCTGACGCTGGTTTAGTTAGATATTTTCACAATTTCAAGTAAGTACGAGGTCAACTATCCCTATACAACAAATACTTACCTATTAGCAGTAGTTACCTACTGTGGAAGTAACTTATCAGTATATAGTAAGACGAAGAATGAAAAAACCGGACAAGAGCGAGTCAGACTCGCCCACCGAGGGTTCCGTACCATCATGTTTATAAATTTTCATCGGCGAGGCCTATATTCGTCAGATAATTTTTTCAGCGCCATCTCTTGACCGATAATAGAACTACTGCAACTTTTGTTGATGATTTCTGAAAAAGTGTGCTGTTTATGTTTAGAGACTTCGTTTTATTTTTCCTGTAATCTTTACATAAACTTCTATCACATAGAATAATTTCAGATTTTTCTCTTTGCAAACTTCGGAGATAAGAGGGGGGAACGATATTTTTATTTACATTTTTCATGAAAAGTCAAAACTATGCGGCCAAAAAAAAGAAAAATGTTTGAGAATGTGCAAACTGCGCTCTTTCATATGATACCCCACATGCCCCTAGTAGCCCCACTTAGAATTTTTCAGACCCCCTTTCAGTCCCTGTTGTAAAAAATATACATATATACCTATATTTTTATTTCTTTCTTATTTGCAAAATAGTTGGGCCAACGTCATCTAAAACTATTCCTTTCAAGTTGATAGCATTAGCAGTTCTTGAGATATCCAGCTCTGACAGACAGACAGACAGACTGAGTCTCACCATAAGGGTTCCGTTTTACCATTTTGGTATGGAACCTTAAAAATGTGCTTTAGACTATTTTTTTTGAGTGTGTCTTCAAAAAAAAATAGTCTAATAGAATAAATAAATAGTCTAATAAAAGTTCATTCATATAATAGTTTACACGATTTTATCTTTAAGTCTGGTCGTACGAGCGGCCAAAGGCAACGGGTCTCTACTCTACCTGTTGCCTTTGGCATCGCGCGGTCACTGTCGAACTGCATAGAAAAGAAAGAGAAGCGCGATGACACAACGCTGCAGCGTTGTGTCATCGCGCTTCTCTTTCTTTTCTATGCACTGGTAATTTATTGCAAAATATGAAGCAATTATTTAATTACAAAAAATCTATTGTTTGGACTAAAAATTAAAACACTAGTATTTTAGTATGTTGCTTGTAGAATAATCTGATAAAAAATCTGAATGATTAAAATATACAATCATTCAGATTTTTTGTTTTCTAGAAAAATTTTTAGAGGTATCTTCATGATTTTTTTCTATTATATCAAGTAAATATTATGTTTCCAGCACACTATCTACCTAGCATATATCCTGAAGAATATCACATATTTTTCTGATTTTGTTTACTGTAGTCGTTTGTTTCTAAAACTTGCGTTTTTTGGGTTTAGGTCCTGTAAGCCCCTTAAATAAAATAAGCATAATGGATGGACCAGCTGTACCAAACGTGCCGTCAATGCGCTGCGCGTCCAATACAATGACGCCTTCAGGGCGCTGATGTGGCTGCCACGTTACTGGAGTGCGTCAGAGATGTTCGCAAAAGCCCGAGTATATAGCTTCTCAGCTATCATACGAAAGAAAAGTGCGTCTCTGCTCGCCAGATTGCGTGGCAGTGGCAACAGCCTCCTGAAGGTGATAGCAGACAAGCTTGATGAGAGCCCCTAGCTAATGGGACATCTCATCATTTCAGCCGAAAGACGTCCACTGCTGGACATAGGCCTCCCCCAAGCACCTCCACTTCGACCGGTTCTGTGCTTCTCGCATCCAACGGGTTCCTGCGGCCTTCACAAGGTCGACGGACCACCTTGTGGGAGGCCTTCCAACGCTACGTCTTCCGGTACGCGGTCGCCACTCTAGAAGCTTTCGGCCTTATCGGCCATCTGTTCTGCGAGCAATGTGCCCTGCAATTCTTCGGGCTATGTCGGTTACCTTGGTTCTCCTGCAGATCTCCTCATTCCTGATTCGATCACGCAGGGAAACTCCAAGCATAGCCCTCTCCATTTGCCCTTTGGGTGACTTTTAGCCTTCTTATAAGGCCCATTGTGTATACGTACTAACATAGGATATACGAGTATTGTTACTAACATCTTTTATACATTTTGTTTTCTGTCAAATAAATAAATAATAATTATTATTAAGCGTTTCATACGAACGTGAACCTAATTTTAATGCAAATAAATAATAAGTAATCACATTCGTGTTAGCAAATGTGAACATGCGTAATACGAATATGAAAATTATAAGAAAAATGTTATATTTGTATGAAACGCTTACTTTACTAAGCATAGTAAAGTAAAAGCGTGGCTGTGAATTTTCCCTCAATCCGAATCCGCTTTCATTATCTACAGATAATATTTTTTTATTTTCAGATCATCAAAATTGTACGAGAAGAAGGTGAGAAACTATAAACTCATTTCTCTGAAGATATTAGAAGAACAAAGAAAAACAGCCAATGATTATGCAGAGAACGCGGGTATCTTACGAGGTCCTTCTCTGGTAGAACTATGAGAATGGTGCTGCTCATGCTGTGGAAACAATATTAACCAGTCCCCAAGATCGTAACGTAGCGGGACTGCCTGGCCAGGGTGCACCACACGTATATATAGTACATATTTAAAGTGGTATTGATATGAAGACTAGTTTAATGTACCGTTGATGTGTAACGAAGTTGCAGCAGCCAGCCACTTATTTCAGCTAAATCACATTTCAAAACAAAATGTATAAAAAACGTGACGGAACGTCCGGCATTCGCGGACAACTGTACGAGACAAAATTGATCAGTCTAATACATTTCAGAACTAAATTCGATAACAACATCAAAGACTATAATTTGGCTACCAATGTCGCTGACATAGGCACTTTTGACGATATCTGTATTAGAGCCAAAGTTAAGATTAATGGAGGGAACAAACCAGTAGCAGTGTTCATACAAGCGAAGCATAGAGAGGGAGACAAAGTGCAGCTAACGCTTAACAGTAAAAATGACTTAGCTAAATGGTTTTCTAGCTACCTAAGCATAAGAAGCTTGTTCAAACCAAGTAACAAAGATGTCCTTTTTAAAGGCAACTTTCAAGAAATTGAATGTCTTTTCATCATGTACACTACTGCTAAAGCCGATCCTAATACTCAGGAATTTAAAAGTGATTTTGCAGAAAAATTGAATAGTTTGATAGGTACGGGTGATAAAGGCTTACAGCCATGTCATAAGGATGAAGATATTGTGTTTTTGTGCGAAATCAACATGAAAGAACAATTCGCTGAGCTTGCTGTACAGTTGGCAAAGTTTCTCTCTGATAATGTTAAAGATGGTGACAAAGATGGCGACAAATGTCAAAGCAAAGATAATGATGGTCCCATTATGTCAATGAATGACGATCTTGTGTTACTTTACCATGTAATTTTAGTGCAAAAAGTTTTAAACGTTTCGGACATCAAATGTAAAAATGAAGAGCAAGAACACAGAGTCGCAACCTTCCAAACAGACTTCTTTGACAACGATGACGATTTCATAATATTGTTCAAACATAAGCTGTTTATTGAAATGCTAAGAAAGCGTAAATTAAAAGAACAGGAACTGAACAGTTTATTGTTAAAACTATTTATCAAACCGTTAGATATCTCGGTACTCGGCGGTCTGATTGGAAATGTTGTGACGTTTAATGATAAAAAGTTGAAATTGGAGTTCGTCAGTAAATCGATGTCTGATGATTTAAGACGACAACTAGAAAAGGTTGACGTTCTACAATCAACTGTTAATGAAGCTATTACATTAGCAGCGAAGCATATGTTAATAAAGCGGGATTTTAAAGTACCAGCTGCCTTTGGAAATAAAGATTTAACAATAAGAGGCAAAGAAGACAACGTTAAAACGTTTCCAAAACTAAAATTTGAATGTGATGATGACGAGGATTTCAAAATATTACAGGATCAAGTCACTAAGCTAGCCCAACTTATTGGAAACTTTATTTGTAAAGACGATAATTCTATAATGCCAATGAAAGATATTGTACTTTTACGCTTCCATGTACTCATCGCACAAAAAGCTGTCGAAGTTTCTGATATTCTATCTCTGAACGAAGATGACGAACATCGACTTGCAAGGTTCCGCCAAGATTTCTTTGAAAGCGACGGAGAATTTGATATTTTATTCAAAAATGCGCTTTGCAACGAGATACACAAAATAAGAAAGTTAGACGAAAACGAAATTAACCTAGCTGCGAAAAAAATATTAACTTCACGTTCGTTTAAAGTACCAGCTGCGTTCGGCAATAAAGATTTAACAATACAAATTAAGAAGAGCAAAACCGAAAGAAGATTGGATCATCTGAAAATGAAAATCTCGGAATTAATCACAAAATCAAACGCCGATAAAGTCGTCACTTTAGATGAGTCTCTAGGAGATGGACTCCTGAAACTCAACGGAGGAATCGCTGGCATTGTTGGTAACATATTAGTTTCCGAAGAAAACACAAAACTGATGAAGTTCACAGATAACTGGGAGTCATTAGGAGAACTTTCTAAAAGGCTGTTCATGAAATTGCAAAATGGAATCGAGAATTTGCACGAATACAAGTTCGATGTGAAAGTTAAAAAGTTTCCGAAACTTTCATTTAGAAGAGATGAAGACGACGAGGATTTAGCAAAAGATTTCTTAAAGAAACTTTTGTTTTTCACGAATCAGGCTGATGAGAAGAATGTAGAGAAATTTTTAAAAGACGAGATAGAATTTCAACAGTGTCTTAACGTGAATAATGTTCGAGTTACAGCTGACGCAATCTTCCTACAATATCACGACTTTATACAAAGATGGTGGATGCTAAAAGAAGCATCGTATCTTACAAAACAAAGCAAACACTACGAAGAAGCTTTAGCAGCGATAGTAGACAAACCTTTATTGACGATCATAAGTAAAATGTATATGATAAAAATAAAGAACAATACAGATTATACATTCAATGAAAACGCCCTAAGTTTCTTAAAATTGACGGATCAGCCTTCAGCCACAATTTTCGTTACAGAGAGCAGCGAGCTTACAGTTGCAAAAATGGTACAATCTTTAAAAAAAACTGACCATTATGTCTTTGATTTAGAATATGTTTTAGGACTACCAGCAAGAGACTATAGTACAGTCTGCACAGAATTAAAAGAACCAAATAAACCAAATCAAACAAATGTAATCATTATTGTTTGCAATCACATAAACAGGAACTGGATTAAAAGATTGGAAAGTATTGCTAAAGTTCTCGAAAATAAACGAACAATCTTTGTTTTGAAAGAGACTTTGGTGGAAACAATAAAGACTTATTTTAAAGCAAATAACATAGTGACGGATGAAAAATGCAACCTGATTCAGTTGAGTGAAGAATCACAAAAGATTATTTTAGAAAATGCCAAAGTTATGTTCCAAGACGTAGAAGTTAGCCTAGGCTCAATTATCGACGAAACATCAATGGCACTCGTTGAAGGAAAAGTGCTAAACAAAATCATGAACAAGGATTTGATTGTTCTAGGCACATCAAACAGTAATTCAAATTATGAAAAAGTTAAACACTTGTACATCGACAGGCGCGTCATCCGTGTCAATAGCTCGGGACCTAATATTAGGTCATCTTGCAATACCGGTAATAATTTACTAACGCTTAACGATATAGCCAACGTAGCATTAATAACAGCTAAGCCCGGTATGGGCAAGTCTACTCTACTCACTCATTTATCACTTAAAACCAAAGAACTTAACCCCAATGTATGGATAGTGAGAATCAATTTGCTGATTAACTCAGAAAAATTTAGCAAGTGGCAAGAAAACGGAACAAACATTGATTATTTGGAGACTTTGAAGTATTTATGTGAAGTTTTGACTGAGAAGCAGAGCAAAACAAATGATTTATCGATTGAACTGAAAGAGGAAAATGGTGATGTTACTCTAAAATCTTGTAAAGGCGATCAGTGGACTGTTTTCGAACTTAAAATGTGTTTGGACTATTATAATAGGAAAGAACTTATATTATTATTCGATGGCTTTGATGAAATATGTCCGATGTACACTGACGAAGTGTTAACTTTACTTACAACAGTCAGAAACTATCCTCGCACACATAAAATGTGCATCACAAGTAGATCTTATGACAAAATTATATCTACGCTAGAGCATTTATTTGGAATACCGTATGAGATACAAGGTTTTTCTACTAATGAAGAAAATGAATATTTATTGAATTTTTGGAAATCTAAAATTATATTGAAAGACCTGAGCGATAAGCAGTATAATAATGTATGCAGTTTTATGAAATTTATGACCGTCCATGATGATACTTATGTTATTAAAAATCAGGTACTATTCATGAACGTTTGTCTAAACTTTTTAAGCTATTTACGGAAAGAAATTAACGTCTGTCCAGAGCCAGTTGTTAAAACCTTTAACACACTTTTTAGCAACTGTAATCGCGATGTTATTTTTATGGAAGACTTTGATACACCACTGCATCTTTACCTGTTTGCTGAGTACTTTCAAAATCAAATAAAAGAAGAAAGCATTATACCGAATCGATGGAAATTCGAGATTGATGCCTTCACTGTCTATGACACATTCATAGAAACAAAACTGAAGATACGCTTTCAAGAGAAAAACAAAATTGATTTGAACAATCCTGACAATACGATAATTTATGGAAACGTGCGTGATGAATTTTTTGCTAAACATCACAAATTGGGGGCGTACGCTGTGTTCTATCAAGATGCTTACCAGATTTTTAGCGAGAAAGAACTGATCGACATAAAAGAAACTATCGACAAGATTAAGGAGGGTACGGAGAAAACGGGTCTTATACATAGTGTAGCAAATGGCATACCGCAATTCTTACACATGACATTCACGGAATACTTCGCCGTGCAATACTTATGCGATTTATTGAAGACAGGAACTAGAGAGGATATGCAAAGATCTATTTGGGATTTCATTTTGAATGTAGTGTTTAAACACCGGGAAAACGTTCGTAACGTTCTAGGTTATAAAATTAAAACTGATGAGCATTTGCGAGCCATCGTGAAAGACCACGAAGAAATCATTTTCGACTTGCTATTTGAACATGGTAGTAGGGTTCTATCTTGCTACCCGGACGATTTTAGCAATTACCTGAGTTTTAAAATCAGAAACAAACTGCATGAAGCTATGGACAATGAATTAATGAATTTTGTGTTTCTATTATACATTTTAAAGGAGAATTTACAGGTTATTCCGTTTATCCATCCGAATGAGGATACACGGTACCCTAATGCAAGTTGGATAAACGAAAATACTCGAGATTAATGACAACTTTAATGAGCAAACATATACAGATAACATAATACAATATTGAAGCTATTGCAGAACTTAAAACACCAAAACCAAGATCACGGACGATACCCAAAAAGCCACTAAAATTAAGATGGACTTGACCGGACATGTCCGCCGCATGTCAGGTGACAATAATTAGGCTAAAAGAACCACCGATTGAGTTCCAACTAAACGCACGACGCCAACGCGGCAGGCTGATACGAAGATGGCGGGACGGGCTTGACTCTTACCGAAAGGAATCGCAAAAGACAGAATTTTGTGGAAAGGGGACCCTGCTGTGAGATAATACTGGCTAGTTAGTTAGTTATTGCAGAACTTGGTCTAATTAACGAGATGGTTGACCATAGCGAAAGCGACTACGACGATGGCAGCGTCGATTCCACTGATTCAATATTTACCTAAAAGCTTGAGGCTCTTTATAAACATTTAACAATCTGAACCATCACGTTCGGGTCGGTGACGCTGAACCGGGTTCGGCTCCAGTCGGTTGGTGACGCTGAACCACTTAGACTCTGCGCTGAATCGCGTATACTCGGTTTATTCGTAAGTTTTTGCTTCTATCATGTGGTCATTGGTTCAAACCCTCCTTTTTTCAAGTGTAAGAACATTTGTAATCGATTTTTTTTAATTCTATATTTACGTAAGCTGTATTAAGTTTTTTTTTTAATAGAAACTTATTTTTATTAAAAAGCTATTTTGGGTTTATTTTGTTTTGTACTTTCTAGCTAGAATGTGTATTTAAATATCTGCCTCATCGCCGTTACTATAAGGTAGGTATAATATATATAATAGGTATAAGGTAGGCAGGACAAATTCAACAAGCCAAAAACGGCCATCTTGTTTTAATATAGGAGTTGGTCACCTCCAAACTCAAATTCAAAGCATTCATTTCAAATCAACCAATTACGGGCACTTTTGAATTGTCAAGGGGTCGGTCAGTCAGAAAGATTTGCTATTTTAGTGCCTGTTTGCGAAGAATACACCAGCTGTTTTTTAATAGATGTGATAAAAAGATACCTTGATACTTTGGCTATACGCGTGAAAACATTACTTATCAAACTTTTGTTGTCGCGCAGTCGGTTAAAAAGTAACGAAATAAAAGTAAATAAGTAGAAAAAATATTTATTTAATGATAGGTACGTAATAAAAAAAATTGAACACTTCATTTCAAACGTTAAAAATAAACCCATTTTCTGCACTAAACTAAAATATAAGTAGTTATATTTTCTTACAATAGACTAAACGTATTAAAAGCCAAGAATACACTTGCAGTAACTTGCATTAAAACTCTGCAAGTTGCTAGCATGACATTGGTGCCGAATCCCTTGTTCACAAACTAAACTAAATTTAAGTTCAGTGCATCTTTTTCTTTCTATTTCATTAAGAAAAGGACAGAAGATAAGATTTTAGTTCAGTCCTGTCAAATTAATCAGCGCCTGACACTACTCCATATAAGTTTACACGTGATTAAAAACTTGCCTACTAAAATTACCTCAATTTACGTCAGGCGCTGGCTAATTTGACAGGACAACACTAATATTTATCTTCTGTCCTTTTCTTAATGAAATAGAAAGAAAAAGACGCACTTGGGGAATCGGCACCAATGTGTGTGTCTTGCATGACAACAACTTCTGATTGGCGAATGACACACGGCATGCAAGATACTTGCACGCTTTTGTGTTCCAAGCACGTCTATTCCTGACTTCACGTTCTGCCAAGTTTTAACAGCATTTATAAAATAGGTACACATTTCTAGAATAAGCTACCCATATTGTGTTCCAATCGTACGTGGCGGGTCCAGGCATCCAAATTTTGAAAATCCTGGAAACAAAATTGCAGCAATTCAGAATGAGGAGGTCCGCAGGAGAACCAAGGTAGCCTGCATAGTATGAAGAATTGCCAAACTTGAGCGGCAATACAAACCCGACAAACATTTGTATATTTTTGTCAGTCGTTGTGGGTACAGTATTTTTATCTCACGAAGCGACGCGCGCTTAACTTGTGTTAACCAAGTGTACAAACATCCTGTGAATGTCTGCGTGAGCGTGAGTACATATCACACACACAAGCACGTCCGACTTCGCCGTTATCTCAGACGACCGTACAAAGAGCTTCCACGCTTACACACACGTTCACAGCGTGTTTGCACACTTGATTACCACAAGTTAAGCGCGCGTAGCTCCATGACATAAAAATACTGTAGTCAAAGTGCTACAGCCCTTTCACATTTATTTTACCTCTGACAGCAACCGATTAGCAACGTTATTGCAACGAGAAGAAAGACCATTGTGATTTTAAATTAGGTATAGGTTTACACAATGATCATTTTACTTACGTCATCGCAATATTGGCAGGGGAATAGTTCTAAGCCGTGGGTAGCAACGTGGTCCCTGAATTTGTCAGCATCGTCGAATGATACGCCACAAGCATCACACATCCATGCAGATTCTTCGACCGTATCGTCTAAAATAAAACTGGCTTTGGTACCGTACTCAATGAAAGCAGTGTGTCAATACAAGTCTTTGACCAGTGCGTGTTGCCAGTGATGACATATGGCACTGAAACGTGGTCGCTCACAATGGGCCTTATTAGAAGGCTAATAAGTCAGCCAAAGGGCAATGGAGAGGGCTATGCTTGGAGTTTCCCTGCGTGATCGAATCAGAAATGAGGAGATCCGCACGCCGCTCTGATCGATCTACCACCACTATATCAGACTTATTGGCAACAATAGTCCTGTCAGTGATGATGGATCGATCCCAGTACAGTGTGATATTACCATTTTCGAGAACTGGGTCGGGCACATTACCTGTAGTACGGCATCTCCGATTCCACAAGGCTGTATTTCAGAGCAAGTTCCTGTTGTTATTATTAAAGGCACCGCTCGTTGCGCGACTTGCGGTGCCTTTGTGTCGCGTGTCGTGTCGCGCCCGTTTGAAGGAGCCTTAATAGGACTTCCTGGACGAGCTACTTCACAAATAATTCTACTACTTCAAATAACTATCTTCCAATTACCTTCGTCTTTTGGATCTAGGTCCACTTTCAACACTTCATGACTTGTAATTGAAGCTGTCGCTTGAGATTCAGTCTTAATTTTCTTTGATTCCCTCGGCTCAAAATAAGGACAAGCTATAAATATGACAAGAACAGTTCAATCCTCGGACAAGACCAAAGAAACGATGGATGCATTGTGTGAAAGATGAAATGCTAGATAACTGAGCCGATGACGGCTGATAAATATGTATGGAGGTATGAGAAACAGAGTGTAAAGTCACTCATTCTCCATAGGAAAGGGACTCCTCTGACCAGACGGGTGCCGTGTCTGGCAGGCAACTGCCAGATGATTCAAGTCGGGACGTTATAGACAAAGTGAAGATGACAATCCTACTAATATTATAAATGTGAAAGTTTGTGAAACTGTTTGGATGTTTGTTACTCAGTCACGCGTAAACCGTTGAAGAGATTTGGATGAAAATTGGCATATGGATAGACCATTTCCTGGATCATAGGATACTTTTTATCCTGATATTCCCACGGGATCAAAACTTAACACGGGTGTAACCGTGTGGCGCTGCTAGTATTCTATAATGCGGATAACATTGTATTCCATCCATTCCATTTTATTCTGCCCCGAAGACGACCAGGGCAATTTTTTTTTTAAATAAAATGGCACCGAATTTGATTCATACGATCTTACCCCAACAACTTACTATAGTCACTAAAAATATTAAATCTTCTAACTCGGCCATGCTTCTACCCTCCATAGTGAAACATTTGATGAAGTGAACTGTCAATAGTGTCAAATGTGTCAATCCCTAGCATCAAATGGAATTACAGGTCACTTCATCTATATTTTCAAGGTGAGGAATTTGTGTAAATTAAGTTGATTTCAGAATTACTAGTACTATTGACAAGTCAAACATTGTGAAGTTATAGCGCATCTTCATTACTTTTTTTTTCAGGATGGGAAATCATCATTAAATCTTCATTACTTTACTTTCTTTTTTAAGAGTTCCGTACCTCAGAAGGAAAAACGGAACCCATATGAGATCAACGGGTGGAGTTACCAAGTTGAAATTAATATCAATATCTGCTAATACAACAATAAATGAAAACACTAACAATATAATGCATAGGAGTATTTAGGAACCATCAAATAAATCCTAACGTTGAAATTAAAAAAAAATATTTTTTCTAACATATTACCCACATAGCTTTAGAAGTGTAAACAAAAAAAAAACACACTTATATATTGCGGCAACAGCGCGGTGTTATTGAGCCAACACACATGAGACCGAATTCTGAAAAAATGGCATAGACGGGCACACAACCTATTTTTCGAGGTTTGTAAAAAATTTAACATTTGTAGTAAGTAGGTACCTACGTAATAACTTCTGCATGCATGACTCTTTTGTTTCAAGTATATATAAGGTATAATATGGGTCAATATCAACAAACTGATTTTTTTTTCAATTTTGGTGGCGAAAGTTTTCGTGAAAAATAAAGAATAGAAAGGTTTTTGTAGCGTGGAAAAGCCACCAAAACCACCAAAATTGAGCCACCAAAATTGAAACCAGATTTAAAAAAAATCTTTAAAAATAGGGGTTTTAAGTTACAATTAAATTAATATCACTGATTTATGCGTAACCCAAATCACTAGCTATAATGTGTGGCTTACTATTAAAACACTTTAAAATTAACAGCAAATCGATCCACCAAAAATTGAACAATTTTTGTCCCCCGTGCCACCCAAGATGTTATTTACGTTTTTGGCGGAAAATCACAACACTAATCACACACCTTTTACGCGCAAGAGATATGAAATATATAGAGATATGAAATAATAAAATGTGATTGATCGCACACGCACGAAGCTTCATTTTATAGTATATTGAATAAGTGCCACCAAAATTTTGATTTTTACTTGGACAAACTTTGATCGAGTATCCTGTGCTTTTAAATTAGATTTTCTAATATGGCTTAATTGTTTTTAGATAATGTGTCTTAAGCATATACTATCGAATTTATTTATTTTTTATTCTACAGCAAATTGTTGCTTTGGTGAATGCAATTATATCAAAAAATGGAACTGGGACAAGCCACCTAACTTGAATTTGAAGGCGATTTATTTTATCCCTATTTATTTAAATACACAGTTATAAAAAAAAATGTGGCCCTAATTGAACCAAGTTACGTAGCTCACTATAAAAAAAAATAAGTAACATCCTATCATTTAACACCTCGATTCTCAACGTGGACGCGTAAAATTTGCTGCGGGGATATTCACCCATATGCATTAGTTCGCATCGGGAAATAAAATTTAAGAACTTTGGCGCAGGTTATTGAAATGGCGAACTGGCAACATGTTGTGTTTAATTGCAGATGTCTTTAACCTGTCAGTGCTGGCTTGTAGAAAATTTAAAAAATGAAAAATAATGTCCAGTGACAAAACTATTAATATATTTGATTGAGTTTTTGTATGCAGACTGGGAACGTCATTAGGTATACGAAGTTTAATTTATTGTTGTATTGTCATCTCCACTTTGTATATGCAAGTTGCGCGGTAAAATAAGTGTATTTAAATAAGTGACAGTGAAGTGTACAAATACGTGTATTTTTCTTTCTTTATTTCTTTGTGTGACATACTCACGTCCATGTCCTACATGGGTCTTATAGAATGTCACAAGAACGCGATCCATAGTTTCAGTTACGATCATGTGCGCGGGACACGCTTTGCCAGTTTTGTATATCTGTCGTTCAGGCGCCGGGCGTTTGCCCTTCCCCTAGAATGATAAAAAGATTAAAAAGTAATACAGTACCCGGCGATAAATATGTGTACGTTACCCCAGCAAGAAAGTGTCTCCTAGAGTTATAGGAGTAGAACGTATAATATGTGCCCTATCTGCTGTAAATGTGCCCCCAAATAAAAAATGTGTGCCCCCTGTCGTTTTGGAAAAAAACGGAAAAAACGATTGGTTCCTGCTGGGGTAACGTTTTTCTAGCAGGAAAATTCTAAACGAATGATCGGAGAGAGAAAAATTGTGCATGGCCAGAGAGCTTATATGTGTGCCCTAATGTGCCCCAAAAAAAAAAATCTGTGCCCCTTCAGGTTTTCGAGATATTGCATTTCCTGCTGGAGTAACGTTTTGATGAATCGTATATCTCTACAACCATTGCATGTGCCCCTGTAGAGTAAACATACACGAGTAGCTCTTAATGTGTGCCCCTTAGTGCCCCAATTAGTTTTAAGAAAATATTTATAGTTTTCAAGTTATAGCGGTTTTATGAAAACCCGAAAAAACATCGCAGCGCCTAAATTAGACAAGAAACAAGTTCGCTGAAAACTGTATTCGGTCCTTCTTGACGCTAATAATAACCATACAAAGTTTCAAAACTATTCATGCATGCGTTTTTGCTAAAAGTCAAAACGATGGTGTCCTAACTTTGACGGCAAAATACAAGGAACCGGCTCAATCCGAAATGTGTAGGTGTAAACCAAAATCATGTGCCTTTAGTCAAAAATATATGGTGAAAATATTCAGCTTGGAATGTTTCGCATTAAGTAAATATTAACAAAAAACCAAAATATGTAAGCAACGGCTGGTTATCCGACCAAATTTGAATGACTACTAAAAAGCGACGGATTCATACATATCGATGACCTTCTTTATTGGACGTATTATACCTAAGCTGTTGTCCGTACAGTCGCGTTCAAAAGTTTTGGGGGCTAATTAAAAAATATATTAAATGCACCTTGTGACTATAATAAATGAAACCGCTTGTTGATGTGGAAATTATTATTTTTATTCCCTTAATTTTAATTCTTAAAGTAATTATTGCTTCAAATCACAGATCAAAGAAATTATTTGCACGTTGTGTAGTCATTATTATTTAAATCACAGATCAGTTATTCATCTAAGTCTAACATATAATTAGTAAATTCGCATCACAAAAAATCACAGATTAAACACACAGATCACAGATCACAGATTTAAGTATAATATTGTGTAAAAAAATATTAAATTTTAAATCACAGATAAATAATTTTCTTACGAGTAATTTGCTTATACATAGATTCAGATAAAGTGTGTTAGTATAGTAAACCGCATAAAGATATAACTGTAAACATCGAATATGCACAAATTATCTGATGGTATTTGGCTATAAATAAACATATTTATCCCATATACCTACGTAACAACATTATCACCTGACTGTGGAATGACACTTATATATCTAACACGCCATCAAATCAAAATTATGTGACACTACATAATCAGCTTTAATATAATCGTTAATAATTATAAATTCCTCATAGATATGTGTCGTCTTCCGGTTTTTCATCAAAAACCCAATTTTATGAAAAACCTGCGACATATACACTAAATAAAACTCTCAAAACTGTAGGTACCAAAATTTATTTGGTTAAGGTGAATGCTCCAACCAACCCGCGAAATTCAAATTTTCTTACGTTTTTTGCAATTTGCAAGCCAGTGCTAGGTAGTATGTTGATTAAAATATTATTAAGAAGTATAATCATCAAAATCATCAATACAACCCTCCAAGTTCATAAAGGTGTAGTAGGGCTGAATTTTTCTCTTTTTTTTGGTTCCTACACCTTTATGAACTTGGAAGGTTGTATTGATGATTATAATTCTGTAACTACATACGTCTTACAACCGCGAATAATATTTTAATCAACATACAACCTAGCACTGGCCTGCAAATTGCAAAAAACGCAAGAAATTTTGAATTCCGCGGGCTAGTTGGAGCATTCCCCTTAATGATGAAAAACTTACAATGCGTGCCACGAAAGATGAGACTTGACACACCACGTGGTTTGACATGCGCAGTACACGATTTTAGGTATCTTTAGCGATATCTAATCTCTTTCAATAAATATATATGTACCTAATATAAAAAGACAAATACGGGCTTTTTATTTATATACAAAAAAGAGCTACCTCTTTTTAGTAGTATATAAATTACTGGATGTATTTTAATGAAATTTAGAATCGAGAAGATAGCTTACCTTGGAATAGCACTTAGGCTACTATTTATAATGTACTTAATCATGTGTAACGTCATAGAAACAGCTAGTAGAATATAATCCAATAACAACTTTATTTAATTACTTATTACTTTTGTAAGTCAGTGTACTCAGGCACAACACGTGTGAACCGGTTAGTGAGTAAAGTAAAGAAGGTCATCGATATGTATGAATCCGTCGCTTTTTAGTAGTCATTCAAATTTGGTCGGATAACCAGCCGTTGCTTACATATTTTGGTTTTTTGTTAATATTTACTTAATGCGAAACATTCCAAGCTGAATATTTTCACCATATATTTTTGACTAAAGGCACATGATTTTGGTTTACACCTACACATTTCGGATTGAGCCGGTTCCTTGTATTTTGCCGTCAAAGTTAGGACACCATCGTTTTGACTTTTAGCAAAAACGCATGCATGAATAGTTTTGAAACTTTGTATGGTTATTATTAGCGTCAAGAAGGACCGAATACAGTTTTCAGCGAACTTGTTTCTTGTCTAATTTAGGCGCTGCGATGTTTTTTCGGGTTTTCATAAAACCGCTATAACTTGAAAACTATAAATATTTTCTTAAAACTAATTGGGGCACTAAGGGGCACACATTAAGAGCTACTCGTGTATGTTTACTCTACAGGGGCACATGCAATGGTTGTAGAGATATACGATTCATCAAAACGTTACTCCAGCAGGAAATGCAATATCTCGAAAACCTGAAGGGGCACAGATTTTTTTTTTGGGGGCACATTAGGGCACACATATAAGCTCTCTGGCCATGCACAATTTTTCTCTCTCCGATCATTCGTTTAGAATTTTCCTGCTAGAAAAACGTTACCCCAGCAGGAATCGTTTTTTCCGTTTTTTTCCAAAACGACAGGGGGCACACATTTTTTATTTGGGGGCACATTTACAGCAGATAGGGCACATATTATACGTTCTACTCCTATAACTCTAGGAGACACTTTCTTGCTGGGGTAACGTACACGATAAATATTGCACATCGACCTTTACTTTTTTTGTATTTTATACAAAGAATAAAAATAATTACTTATCAAAAGAAGCAAATCATAATTGTTTTAACAGCTCCTAATAGATACCGGACTGTTTGTATTTCGTGCGACAGAGATAACGCTCTACGAAGCCGAAATTAGCCGATTGTCTCTTTCCAAAGGTCGATGTGCAATATTTATCGCCGGGTACTGTATTATACTAGTTGTTGACCGCGACTTCGTCTATTTTTGACCGACTTCAAAAAAAAGGAGGAGACCTCAGAACTGTGAGAACTCCGTTATTTATAAGCCGATTTGTAAAATTCTATTGTATTATTATTTCTATTATGTATATTAGAAAGAGACAGAGAGAGAGATATTATACTATATAAAGCTCGTTTTTGTATATTTTTCGAGAGTGCTGAATCCAATAGAGAGATTAAAATGAAAATCCAAGATGGCGGCTGCGAAAATTTTCAATCGCTAATGTGACGCTGTCACTGTCATTGAGACGTCAAAACAGCTACGAGTGCCGGTCGGCGATTCCCCGCGCATTCCGTTGAAGAAACCGACATGACATACGTTTCTGTGTCAATAATTATTACTTGTTTCTCACTTTACTCATTGTAAAAGTTTAATTAAGAGCGTTATTACAAAACCGAAGTGCTCAGTTTTAGGTAAATTCGACGGCGCGCGGCAGCAGATGCGCACGTGTGCGTCTAGGGCAGAACGCTATGCACACATACAAACCGCTATGCGTCGGACGCCAGGATCAAACCAACAAGAGCCTTTGTTTTCGAAATAAATTAAATTACTGTTATTATAGTTCATGAAATATTATTTGTACCGATGAGTGTTACCTACAACGGTTTGAGTTACAATAGGGTCATACAAATTTACTTCACTTTTAATTTTTATTTTATACCACTAAAGTGACAAACTAGCATACGGCCCGCTTGATGGTGTGTAGTTACCGCAGCCTAAAGCAGTGTTGCCAGTGACAGATAGTCAAATATAACATGAGAGAGCTCAAAAAGTAACATTTTCACAAGAAAAGTAACATTACCTTATTTTTTGTGGAAAACGACTAATAATAACATGGCACTTTATTACATAAAAAAAGCTGTCCCCTTAGAGGCTTCGAAAGAATCGTAATAACAAACTGAACTGAACCAACACGGATGCCACTACTAGGCCGTCGCTCACTCGCCTAAGTAAGCGGGATGGGTCATTTAGAAATTCACGCGAGTGAGTGAATATGCGATACGACAAACGAAGTGAAAGATTTTCGCGCTGTCGTCGCGTCAGAATTTGGTCACAAAATCAAGACAATCAAGTGCGCCAACATAACGAACGAAACCTTTCTTGTATGCGTTCCGTTTCATGTTTATTTTTTGTTTTCTGAGAAATATTTTTTATTAAGTCTTAAGAGTAACATTTTGAGGCGTGTAACATGGAGGTAACATGAGAGGGTCAAAAGTAACGTAAAATGTTACAAAAGTAACATTCTGGCAACGCTGGCCTAAAGACGCTTGCATTGCCAGAAGCTGCATTACTTGCGCGTTGCCAGCCTCTAACATTACTTACAAATACTTTTTTGCTACTTTTATAAAATACTTTTTGTACCTACTTTTTTTACGAAGTTTAATATATTATGTAATTTATTTAGCAGGTAGGAAGACATTTTAGTACTTATTTATAGAAATAAATGCAATGTGATGTTGTTTCTACAGTTTGGATAAAAATCGGTTGTCTGTAAAGTCGGTTTACGGACGATAGTTTAACGTGACAACGTCATAACAAAACATTAATGAAATTGCCGAACGCGGAGGCCGATTTGGCAGCGTTTGACATCATCTGTCTCTCATCGCTCGTTCCGCGCTCTCGCTTGCACTTCAAGCCGCCATGGCGTACAACGCTACAGCAGAGCAAGGCCGCGAGGTAACGCTACATGAGTCATGTTTTTTTCGTGTGTGCAGCCAGCTTCATCGATTTATTAGACGTTGTCACGTCAAAAAAGTCAAAAGAAAATAAAAAAGACAAATCAAAAGTCGTTTTATTAAAATTAAAAATTACAACTGTGAACTTGTAACGGTTCATGAGACACTAGCAGACAGACGGACGGTCGGACATCGGAGCCTTAGTAATAGGGTCCCGTTGGCACCCTTAAGGTACGGAACCATAAAAAACCAGTTTAATAATTGTAATAATTAAAATAATATTCTCCGAAGCGGCATAGACCGTGCTTTCCTCGAATCTATGATTTCAGGAAGCACGCACTCCTCATAAAATTCTTACCGCTGAGCTTCTCTTGCGCGTTTCAAATTATAATTTGAAACGCGCAAGAGAAGCTCAGCGGTGTCAAAATAAAAAAAAAAGTTTTGACCGATAATTATCGGTCAAAACTTTTTTTTTTATTTTGACAGCACCATAAGTTCTATTTTTTTCTATTTTGCCCATTATTGTGAACTATTGTCTGAAAATAATTAATTAAATTAAAGTTTGAGATGACAATAAATAAAAAAGTCAGAAAAATTAAAAACAACAACTAGTTATATTTACGTATGTTTTTTTTCTATAATTATATTCGCGTTGGAACATCATAGGAAAATAATTATATTATATACATTACAATCAGAACATAACTACCTAATTAAAAAAAAAAAACTCACTTGTATCAAGAAGCGTTGGACGCTTTTTATTCGTGGCGAATTGTCGAACGAGATCACGTGACGGCAGCAGCGAGTGAGCGGCACGTCCTCCCTCTGAAAGCGCTCGGCGCGGACTAAAGCTAAGACCGTGAATCCCGAGATTTATATTGATAAAAAAGCATTGCATAAAACAATTGCTTAAAAATATTATTTTACTTCAAAATAGAGTATTTTTTTTTTTCAAGCAAGGTGACAAAGTAACCTTAGTTATTAAACACTTTTTGTTTGAATTTCTATTAAATATTCAGAGATAAAAAATATCATTTCGGCTGAAAAAATATCATTAACTCTCTGTTTTACGGAATTATTTTTGGTGTATTACTGTATTAAACATAATAAATTGATGTATGCATACCAAAGTAGAAGATACAGTTGTACCGTGGACATTTTTATAAATTATTAAACTATTATATCTTCGATGTAACAGAGCATCGCGAGATGCCCGAAAGTAAATTTTTATGAAACAGCCTTTGCAGGAACAAGTTTTTTACTGATTTATGTAAATAAACTGAAATATTTATTGAATGCGCTCCCAAAAGAAGGAATTAAACTTTCTCGGGCATGTATTTTTTTTACTATTGTGACTTTAGTTAAACCATAATCACAAATCAAATCTCGAGTCAAACGCTCTAAACAAGAAAAAATCGTCATAGCGCTCTTAAACACCAACCATAAAACAAACAAAAAGGAGTTCGTTATTTAAAATTTTAATCATGGGTGTCGTTTTCGTGGTTTTTGAGGGTGCTGAAGCCGATGAGTTCAAAATAAAAATCTAAGATGGTGGTTGCGAAAAATTTTAAATTTTTCGTAATTTTTTATATTTCGCAGCCGCCATCTTGAATTTTCATTTTGAACTTCGTTCCTGCCGGGGTTCCCCCGACCCCACATGTCTTTTCCTCCCCATTCTCACCTGGTACACGTAGACTCCGGATTGACTGCACATATAATGAGACCTGACTCCCTCAATGGTTTGCTTGCTAGCCGTAGTCTTTCTAAAGCGATACTTAGTTTCCTCTTGTATAGCACTCTTGAAAATCATGAAATCTGTAATAATATAATACTACAGGGGTTTTGTTTGACAGGTATACCTGAAGCCTGCTCTCAAAGTTTTTTATTACGGGCGTAAAAACAAAATTTATATTTAAATCATATTTCGACGCCCCCGAGCAATAAGTCGGTAATGTACTATTATGGACTTCTTGCTGTTATGGCAAATTTGGCATCTACGGACTGGATTACACCTTAGCAATTTTTTTTGGTTTTTTCTAACGATAATTTACAAAGATATCATGACATCCGTTTTTATTGTTGGGAAATTTACAAACAAAATGATGTCGGCAAAAATACTGTTATAGGTCGGTACAAAGAAATATTTTATATTTTATTTTGGTAAGTAGCTTTTACAGGATTATTGGCGTAAATAATCTTCATAAGTTTTTTTGGTATAAGAGGAAAGCATAATAATAGACCTAACAAAATGAACAAGATGACTGAAGCAACTATTAAAGCACACATTGATATATTTCCTAAAGTGGAGTCGCACTATACGAGGATGAATTCAACCAGAGGATATCTTTCAGAGAACTTAAATATTTCAAAAATGTATCGCTTTTTCTTTTATCGATTGGTTTACACATCAATATTACACTGATGTTGTAATGGCAACAAATCGACAATATGAATCAGTTTTTAACTCCCAGTATAACTACTCATTTTTCAAACCCAAAAAAGATCAGTGCCCTTCGTGCTCCTTATATGAAAAATCAGACAATTATACTATGAAAGCCACTCTAGAGGAAAAACAATTAGAATAACAATTAGAGCAATCTGAAGCTTACGATTTAAAACCACTCGTAGACGATAAGCATTGGCGGTGTGATTTTTACACAAACTTAAAAGGTCTGTATGTAAAGCTTTGCTTATTGTAATAGGTCGGTGGTAAGCACGTTGCAACTGTACGTTATCTAGATGTGCAGCTGCATCTGCGCTATTCTCTTGTGTACGCTTTCGTCCTCTTTGTCTACCTAAGGCAGTGAGTGTTGTTTAAATCAAGCTCTGAATAAGTGTCTTCAAAATTATATTTGAAAAACAACTTATTTGCTTGTGAATCAGACACACTCTCCTCCATCACGTGTGCCCAATGGATCACATTTCCGTCTTTATCACACCGCCAATGCTTATTGTCTACGAGTGGTTTTAAATCGTAAACTTCAGATTGCTCTAATTGTTATTCTAATTGTTTTTCCTCTAGAGTGGCTTTCATAGTATTGTCTGATTTTTCATATAAGGAGCACGAAGGGCACTGGTCTTTATTGGGTTTGAAAAATGAGTAGTTATACTGGGAGTTAAAAACTGATTCATATTGTCGATTTGTTGCATTGGCGGTGTGATAAAGATGGAAATGTGATCCATTGGGCACACGTGATGGAGGAGAGTGTGTCTGATTCACAAGCAAATAAGTTGTTTTTCAAATATAATTTTGAAGACACTTATTCAGAGCTTGATTTAAACAACACTCACTCTGCCTTAGGTAGACGAAGAGGACGAAAGCGTACACAAGAGAATAGCACAGATGTATAGCTGCACATCTAGATAACGTGCAGTTGCAACGTGCTTACCACCGACCTATTACAATAAGCAAAGCTTTACATACAGACCTTTCAAGTTTGTGTAAAAATGGAGCTATTCCACGGTTTTACCATCCTTTCTATGACTCTTTGTCCTATTCTGAATCTAGGAACGAAAATTTCTCTGAAGAAGAATAATACTATATGAAAATTATGTAAACCAAAGTTCTTTGCAGGATGTGTTTTATTTCATTTACTTTTTTTGGATTTTTATGTTTCTGGAGCAAATTTATAAATAATAAAACTTTGTTAGGTAATAGAACAGTGTGTTTTTCGTTTCAACCTTCAAAATATTACATTATACGTTTCAAAAAAATGAAAAGGTACTGGGTGATAACAATAACACTGTTATTCAAAATTTCCCCGTAAATAGTATTGGTATGTATCAACACTGTTTCTACAATCATTTAATATTTCCACAATAACTGCGTAATAACACATTATGAATCATCTCTACGATAAAAAATAACTTGGTAAAAGTCCATAATATAATGATACGAAATAAATTGTTTGACAAATTTACTGCAATAACTCTGTAAGTACTATTACTGTAATATTTGAACAATATAGTTTCAGGTATTATTTATTTTCTGAAATTCAAAGGTTTTGAATGTAAAGAATTTCATATTAATAGCACAGTTACACTTCACAAAAAAATAGCTTTCATTTGATACATCAATGACTTGAATATTCCCACTGGCTGAAAAGATATTCGACAAAAACAGTAAATCTTTTCTCCTGTAAAATTTGGATTTTTCGATTACCGACTTATTGCTTGGGGGCATCGATTTGAACAAACAACAAAATCTGTATGTAAACAGTAAACAAACTCATATTTGCCGTAATTAATTTCAGATATTGTAAAATAAAAAAAACACACACAGTGACATTTGACATTTCGGAGACCTCACGCTACACTAGCGCCTCTAATGGCGAATTCATACACGATAACCCTCATTTGTTGATGGGTTGGTGATAGCAAAATTAAAGATCCGATTTCAATCCGAATGTTCTAAATTCGGACGGATAGAGTTCGGATCCAGTGCGCAACCCCTCATACAAATAGTACTATGGTCACTTCAGACCGGCATTTCTCGAATTCGGATCGGATATAGTGCAGAACCGCGAAAGTTATACTGCTTTCCGATTTGTTCCGATTATGGCCAGAAGAATTTCGTACAGTTATAACTCACCATCCATATTGTGAAACTCGAGCTGTTCAACTTGTTCATGGACGCGATGAGCATGCAAAAGGTGAGCGCTAAAATTAGACCCGTAGCTAACTCTCTCATCGCAAAGCGGGCAAATGAAGGCTTTACGTTTTTCCACCTGGTAAAAGAAAAAAACGGTCTTGAAGAGAAACATCGTGAGGAAACCGGCATGTTCTAGATCAAAAAGTTCGAAGACAAGTGACAATAAGCTGGCGAAATATGGATGGATGGGGTCTATGATGGAACGAGCGTGCCCAGAAGATGCCTAAGGCACTGGAACTTCCAGACATCGACGAAACACAGCAGGCTGCTTGACGCCGGACTCCGGCGGGAGGATGGTCGCAAACCAGGTGGGCGTTAGCCCTACCACCGCAAGGGAAGACTTGGCCAGTCAAATAAGGTGTTGGGTGTGACTGTCCAGGTTGCGCCGAGCGCGAGCGTTCAGTTGAGAAATTGGCGGAACAAACTGCGCTGCATGAGGAGGCTTCTTCATGCATCCCAAAAAAGGTACACCTTGCCTAAACTTTCGGGAATTACTGGCGTAATGTTATGCTAGTATGATAATTAATAGTATCATAAACTTGAAGTAAATTACCTCGAATCCATGTGCCTTCCACAAATGCTTGTTGAGAATCTGCTTTTGACTAAAATCTCTGTTACACATATGACACTTTTTACGTTCCCTTGGCACGTATTTTGGCGTTTGCTCGTTACAGAGTTTCACTAAAAGAAAGATAAATACGTACAGACGCCAGCACATCAAGCTACCCGAAACTGTCATATTTTCCCAATCAACTTTGAACCTTATGCTTTAGCGATAAAGTTGAAAATCTATTAAAGAAATCTGACAGATTGTGGTAGGTTGATGTGCTGGCGTCCGTACATAAAATGACAATTGATAGCAATTCCTTTCATTTTGACAATTTTGGCACGTTCATTGCGTTATTTACGCTGTTGAGCAGACAAATTTTTCAAACCTATTATATAGGTATGAGGAACAGGGTGTAAAATTCACTCATACTCTATAGAAAAGGGAGGATCCTCTGACCAGACGGGTGTTGTGTCTGGCGGGCAACTGCCCGACGATTCATGTCGGGTAGGGTGTCCCGTTCATGTATGGGGGAAAAAAAAATTGAGCTACGGCTAAAAGAGGTATCAAAAGTTGCGTTTTGACACATTTAGATATCCGGCATCTTGAGGCCTCTACCAGTCCTTGAAGTTTTTCAAATTTGCTATTTTTAGGGGTTCCTAATATAAACTATAAATCATACAAAAATAACATTTAAATGGTTTTTATTAAATTTAAGGGTACAACAATGAGTTAAAGCAAGGTTTAAAATAGTTGAAAGACAAAATAATCAATGGCAACTTTAAAAACGGAACTGGTTTTTGTGACCAAAATTAGGCATTTCTGAGCGAGATTTTAATCTGTTCCTAATAAAACCATCCCGAGCTGTAACGTCCGTGACGCTTTGAGGGCTTCTCAAAGCGTCACGGACGCTACAGCTCCGTCACTAGTTTTACACACATCTTTCCACTGACTGTGTCAGTCCGCGTTTTTCTTTTTTTCATTGCACTACGTAGGTATAATCAAAGAGATTGGCATTGGATTTGGATTGGATTGATTGGTATTTTACACAGACAAAAAAAAAACAGCATGTGTGCAATTCACACGTGGTAGAAGTGAAACCTTCAAAAACACTGTATAATGCTTCCTATCTCATTTTCTCCCATGTTGACACTGAGATATGCAGTCATATACTGGGGCAATGCCACTAATAGGGATTTAGTGTTTAAAGCGCAAAAAAGGTGTATACGTGCGATTGCCGGTATCCGTGTTCCTGATTCATGCGAACCATATTTCAAAGAATATAAAATTATGACCTTTCCTGCAATTTATATTTATGAAGTAACCGTATTTATAAAGACAAATGAAAATCTATTTGATAAACTCAAATCGAGAAGATATGCGTTAAAAATTTCTAATGTACCACATAAAACGGCTCTATTTAATAAAAGGCTTTCTTTGGCATGGCATCAAAAATATATAACAAAATACCTATTGACATTCTGAGCACTAAGGAACTTCCAGTATTTAAAAATAAATTGCTTAAATTTTTAATTGAGAAAGCATATTACACGATCCAAGATTTCTTGAATGATTGATTGAATTGTTGACTAGACTACGTATTAATTTGACTTTATATTGATATTTTGACATTTATAATAATTAAATTTGACATGTAAAATAATTTTAAATGGAATGCCACTACGTAATTATTGTATGCCTATTAGGCAGGACATATTGGAACTGTAATTTATTTTTTAGACCTGTAACTAACATATGCCCACAATAAAATATTTTGAATTTAAATCTTATGAATTTACATGTCTCTAAAAAAACAACAAAACAACATGTAATAACGGTCGCTTTTTCGTGTCTTAAACTTTCAAATCACAACGATGCTAAAGAACATGCTGATGATTCTGATCCAGATTCTGATTCTGATCCAGATTCTGATCCAGATCCAGATTCAGATCCAGATCCAGATTCAGATCCTGATTCAGCAGTGCGATTCTGTAACCATCTCACCGTGAAAACTTGGGTGAAGTGAGCGTGGAGTGAGCTGTCAATAGTGTCAAATCCTAGCAAAAACAAACTCACATCACTTAAGTTTTCACGGTGAGATTTTTACAGAATCGACCGGTCCTGATTCTGATCCTGATTCTGATCCTGATTCAGATCCAGATTCTGATCCTGTTTCTGATCCTGATTCAGATCCTGATTCAGACCCTGATTCAGATCCAGATTCAGATCCTGATTCAGACCCTGATTCAGATCCAGATTCAGATCCTGATTCAGATCCTGATTCAGATCCTGATTCAGATCCTGATTCTGATCACAGGATCAGAATCTGATCCTGAATCTGAATCTGATCTGGTTTCTGATCCTGATTCAGATCCTGATTCAAATCCTGATACAGATCTTGATCCAGATCCAGATTCAGATCCAGATTCAGATCCAGATTGAGATCCAGATTCAGATCCAGATTGAGATCCAGATTCAGATCCTGTTTCTGATCCTGATTCAGATCCTGATTCAGATCCAAATTCAGATCCTGATTTCTGAATCAGGATCTGTCCTGATTCTGATTCAGATCCTGATTCAGATCCTGATTCAGATCCTGATTCAGATCCTGATTCAGATCCTGATTCAGATCCTGATTCAGATCCTGATTCAGATCCAGATTCAGATCCTGATTCAGATCCTGATTCAGATCCTGATTCAGATCCTGATTCAGATCCTGATTCAGATCCTGATACAGATCTTGATCCAGATCCAGATTCAGATCCAGATTCAGATCCAGATTGAGATCCAGATTCAGATCCAGATTGAGATCCAGATTCAGATCCTGTTTCTGATCCTGATTCAGATCCTGATTCAGATCCAAATTCAGATCCTGATTTCTGAATCAGGATCTGTCCTGATTCTGATTCAGATCCTGATTCAGATCCTGATTCAGATCCTGATTCAGATCCTGATTCAGATCCTAATTCAGATCCTGATTCAGATCCTGATTCAGATCCTGATTCAGATCCTGATTCAGATCCTGATTCAGATCCTGATTCAGATCCTGATTCAGATCCAGATTCAGATCCAGATTCAGATCCAGATTCAGATCCTGATTCAGATCCAGATTCAGATCCTGATTCAGATCCTGATTCAGATCCTGATTCAGATCCTGATTCAGATCCTGATTCAGATCCTGATTCAGATCCTGATTCAGATCCTGATTCAGATCCTGATTCAGATCCAGATTCAGATCCTGATTCAGATCCAGATTCAGATCCAGATTCAGATCCAGATTCAGATCCAGATTCTGATCCTGTTTCTGATCCTGATTCAGATCCTGATTCAGATCCAAATTCAGATCCTGATTCAGATCCTGATTCAGATCCTGATCCTGATTCTGATTCTGATCCTGATTCAGATCCTGATTCAGATCCAGGATCCTGATTCTGATCCTGATTCTGATCCTGATACAGATCCAGATTCTGATCCTGATTCCGATCCTGATTCTGATCCTGATTCTGATCCAGATTCTGATCCTGTTTCGGATCCTGATTTAGATTCAGATTCAGATCCTTGAATCCAAAAAAATAAAAAAAAATGCCGGTAGAACCCTCAAGATATTTTTTTATGTTTTTTTTATTATTTTTACGGTAATCTAAAACTAATAATGCAACTTTTGAGGGGGCTTAAGTAGCGAAAAGCGAAAAAAAAATTTTTCGGGACACCCTAATGTCGGGCCGTTGTCTCTGTTAGTTGCGCGGTAAACTCTGCTTGCGAGATGCAGGATTTGCGTGACGTCAGTATGACGCGTTGTTCTCATGTGGCGTTGTAGATACCGCTACACTATGAAGCAATAGATTAGGAATTTTCTTCAAATGAAAGTGTGTTACGTAATATGTATTTGAAATAACAAATAAACGAAGGATGTTGTGCGACATTCGAGAACGAAGTTCTTTTCGCTTTATACAGGGTCCCATTAAAATAGATGGAAAAATTTTAACACAGCGCTCAGTTTGTTTAACCAAAGATATCCAAGCAAAAAAAAAACACTGATTAAAGTGATTTTATTTTGACCTAAAATAATAAACTGCCGGCACATTAGTGTATTGGGTAGTTCTTCGAGGTCCCTCAAAACGCAGTCACACGGTCTTAATTCGTAACCTATTAAACATTCAGTCTTAGGACCAAATACAGATTAATCTTTATTTATATGTGTACATAATTTAAACATTAAACATGTAAAATTATTTCTAATGTTTATTTAAAAAAATATCTAATGTTGAAAACGGGAGTAAAATCGGTGTTCTTCGCGCGTCACACTCTGTTCGCGCTCACGGTAAACTTTGATAACTTTTGTTTTCAATTCATAAACATATAATGTAATATATCTAATTAATTGTATTTAACTATGCATCATAATTATCAAATAATATTAATTTTATCTCTTAAGTGACAATAGTTAATAAGCTTTATGCATCGAGATATAAGTACTAACGTACTAGAGAAGCTACGTCAAATAACTGAATTATTGTCCTATTCTTCGTAATTTGAATCTTTAGTTCGCTGCAGCGCTAAAATAATAACAATTCGTCTAAACCGTAACTAATTTACCACAGCGCTAGATTTGCTGCAGAAGTGTATTTATTCTCGGCAAAAAGGTCTTAAGCGCCATGTAAATCACGGCACTTACGCGTTTTCTTCGACAAAGTGCAACAACATGTCTTCCCTATAGACTATGACAGGAGTACTACAGAATGGACAACGTAGGTATTTTGCCTACAGGGTTTATTTCATAAATAATAGACAATTTATTTTTTTGATATAAGTATTTTATTTAGTTACCCTTAAATAATATGAGTTTAGTCATCTTTTGCCTTTTCGTGGAATAATCAACGCTTTGATCTGTTTTTGCTTCATGTTTTAAACGAATAGCTAAAAAAAATTATATTGATACTCACATTATCTGTTTAAAGTGCGATAGTTTAAAAAACTAAATATTAATATCAACATTAAAAACACAACATACGATATTTTCACCGTAATGTCAGTCTAATCTACCTACATTGCACTCTGTTTGATTAGTCTATGACAAACAATACAATATGGCGCGTGGTAATTATTTAATTTGTAAAACAAGGAAATTAGTTTACTTACCGATGAAACTTAATTCCTTTGCACTTTGCCGTGTTCCTTGAAGTATTAGTACAATATCTCAACACACACCAAGGCATTTTTCGTCGATTTTTTCTATGAATTAATTTATTATTGTCGGAAGTACTAGGCGCGAAAGAGCAAGAGAGCGACTGAGTGAGGTGCGGCACGATCACCGCAGTTGAACGAGACAAAGTAGGAATTTACGGTGTCTTCTCTAGTACGTTAGTACTACTTATATCTCGATGGCTTTATGTCTCTGTCACACGATTTTGTTAGTTTCGAAAGCGCGCAACAAAACTGCACGTATCTTCCAAGAGCGCCAACTTGTCGCTACACATTTTAGCTGCGCGGACGCTCAGTAGTATCCCGGCGTCAGTGGGCGAGACACGTACGTTCATCGCTTCTAAACAAAAAAAATACGAGGCGAGTTATTCTTTGAATATTTTCAAGTAACCTTGGTCTAGAAACTTTCATGCGCATATTTTGAAGGATAATGCTTATAATTTTCCAAGTCATTTTGTATTAAGAAATAAGATAGATCTTCGAGATTATTCTCAAGTACTTTGTTTGTTTATTTACCTATAAGTTTAATCGTAATTCTCAAAAATGTGAAATTTTCATAACTTTCGTGGCACAACTTTCGTGGTAATTTGTCCACGAAAGTTAGCTAGGGCACCACGAAAGTTATATATCTCCATTGAATGATAAATTTAGATTACTTGTGACGCTGCAGATGCTATCGTGAAGCTCAAAAAAGGTGTTTTTAATAGCCAATTTTTTAATCAAGTCTAAATTGTCTATGGATTATCTTAATTTGACAGGACTAAACTAATATTTATCTTCTGTCCTTTTCATAATGAAATGGAAAGAAAAAGATGCCTGAACTTAAATTTAGTTTAGTTTGTGAACAACAGAATCGGGGCCATTATCTGCCAGCAATAATTAGTAAGTAATAATTATGTTTATGTTGTCTTTCGTAACTTTCATGGGCACAGAAATTTCAAAATAAAATATCTCAGTAGTTTATGCACCGATTTACATAAAATAAAAAAATACGTATTATTTTTATAGCGTCTTAAATGTGGGTACATTTAAATGTAGATTATTAAAAAAAAAATATTCGCCATGAAAGTTACGCGGAGAATACTTTTTGAAGAACTACCCTATTATCGTTAGCTGATTATTTTTCTAGTATCTATTTTTCTTATATATTTTCTTACCATCGTCCTCATTCTGATGGTCTGAATGATTTCTAAAAGTATGTCTATCTATTTTAATGGGACCATAATTATATCATTATGTAATTAAATTTATAACAGGCACAATGAAATAAATTAACAACGTTTGAGAGTAGCTAGCTAGCTAAAGGAAAAAAAAAGAAATACAGATGGCCAATTGGGCCAAATGGTTCTGGAGTGGCGCCCATGTACCGGAAGACGTAGATACTGGAAGGCGTCCCACAAGGTGGACCTATGACCATAGTTATGAAGGCTGCAGAAATCCGCTGGATGCGAAAAGCACAGAACCGGTCGAAGTGGCGATGCTTTTTTTTTTCTGGATGGGAAATCGCCAAATGACCCCTCCCGCTCTGGGTGGAGCGGAAGGGAGTGTCAGACTCTTACTGACTAAAACCCACCCGTGTTCCTTCCTTAGCCCTTTATGTTCCGGGCCAGCGGTAACCCTTTCGGACAATCCCGCTCACCAAGTGGCGATGCTTATGGGAGGTTTATGTCCAGCAGTGGACGTCTTCCGGCTAAAATGATGAACGATTATGATGTATTATTTAACTATACTAGTACTTACATCCATGCTTCATCCGAAGATGCGTAAAACAAGCTTTTTTACTTATGTAAATATTGTCACAGAAATGGCAAGGATATTTCCTGCCATCAGAATCTGATTTGACGCCATGACACCTGAGAAGCAAGGTAGAGAATATTTAATTGAGTAGAAGCCGTTTATTATAAGAAGTCCCGTGGCAATAAGTGGAACTAATTATCTATTTTAATATTATAAAGCTGAAGAGTTTGTTTGTTTGTTTGGTTGAACGCGCTAATCTCTGGAACTACTAGTCGGATTAGAAAAATTCTTTTTGCATTTGATAGCCGAATTCTTGAGGAAGGCTATAGGTTACTTAACATCACGCTAGAACCCTTAGGAGCCGAGCAAAAACCAAAAAAGTCAGAAAAAAGGTAAACGAATTAAAAGCGCAGGCAGGCGATGCGACGGGGTGGGTCGGAGTAACAAGAAATTTCACGCGGACGAAGTCGCGAGCAGAAGCTAGTATTTAATATAGTACTAAGCCGTTTCTTATAAGAAGTCCCGTGGCAATAAGTGGAACTAATTATTATTATATAGTTAGCAACTTACAACCCCCGTACCACACACACCTTTATCTATCAAGGCTACACCGACCGCCTGGTGGCGCCCTCATCGTTGGTTTTATTTTAGAATGAAAATACAGAAAATAAGCACGTTAAGTTGTGCTCTACAAGATTATACGTCAATATTATTATAAACAGAGTAAGAAGAAGTAAGAGTGCAGGCTTCTTCTGGGTGAGCTCACTCCATCGTAGACTTTGTCTCTGTCATCTCTGACCTAGACTAGAGTCAAGAGCAAACCCATTTCAAATAAAAAAAAGACGGTAGTTTTACATTGTTTAGTTTTATTATAATCACTAAAACGGAAAATAGTGGCCACTATTATTACTACATTTTCATTTTCAGGCTAGGCATTTTGATTGATGTAACTAACCTATTATGATGGTCAGCAGGATCCCTCAAGGCAACTCCACAAAGAGAACACTCTCTCAAAGGCAATCCAGTCCTGGGCTCCAGTTCGTGAACCGTTCGTATATGATCATGCGCATCATCCACCGTTGGTAGTTGAAGATTGCAGTAAATACACGTTGTTTCGTCTAACGCCTGGATTGCATGTTCTTCGTCTAAATCTTCTACGTTTAAAGAAAGGACAATGCCGATTTTAGTATGGAAGGTAGCGTCTTTTTGTTTTCTCGTGGCCATCGACCAAATCTTGTGTTTCTAGTACAGCCGATCGATTCTGTAAAAATCTCACCGTGAAAACTTAGATGAAGTGAGTTTGTTTTCGCTAAGAATTGACACTACTGACAGATCACTCCACGCTCACTTCACCTAAGTTTTCACGGTGAGATTTTTACAGAATTGCATCGCTGTATAGTGTAACAAACGAAACTGATTTGACATGCATATTTCTAAACTCATTCCGAAGTGAGATATAGGAGTTAGAAGTTTTTATGTGTTCATTAGCTTTGTAGGCAATTTTTGACTCCTTGCACCTAGGAGTCAAAAATAGTCTTAAAAAGCTAATAAATACTAAACTTCTAACTCTTATAAATATAAATCTCATTTTGGACTGAGTCTAGAGATATGCATGTCAAATAAGTTTCGTTTTTTAAACTATTCTGTAATAGAAAAATAAGATTTCGTTGATGGCCGCGAGAAAACAAAAAGACGCCAATTTCAGGCATTGTCTTTTTAACAGCATGTATTCTTTAAATTCTAGTATTCAGCTGCATCCGGTTAGACTGGAAGCCGACCCTAACATAGTTGGGAAAGGCTAGATGAGCCTGGGGCCTAAAAAGGCCACTTGAGCAGAATCATAAAAGGATAACATTATGAATTATAATAAAGCGAAAACAGTCCGTGTTTTTTTTTTTTTTCGTTGCACTACGTAGGTATAATCAAAGAGGGATTGGGAATTGGGATTGGATTTGGATTGGATTGATTGGTATTTTAGCACAGACAAAAAAGAATAACTGAAAAATCCATCACCAATAGGAGTTGATACGATTAACTTAAGGCGAAAGCACCAGGGTAGCCCGCGAAATTTTTTTTTTAGGTTTTTTGCAATTTGCTGGTCAGTATTAAGTTGTACGTCGATCAAAGTATGATTCGCGGCCGTAACAAATATGTATTTACAGAATCATAATCATGGTGTAATATAGATACACGTCTACTCCTTAGGTGAACAATGATTGACACGGTTGGCGCAGTGGCTGAGCGATCGACTGCTGCGCTGCGTGTCGCGGGTTCGATTCCCGCACGGAACAAATATTTGTATTGCCTACAGGTAGTTGTTCCGGGTCTGGCTGTTTGTGTATGTGAATTTAAATGTTTGTAAACGCACTTGACACAGGAGTAATTACTAGTGTGGGGCAACGTTAAAAAAAAAAATGATGGAAGCAGGTGGAAAGTCTTACCATCAATATCCTCATCATCACCGTCAGATGGAGCTTTCAGAACCATCATGTTCTTAGTATCATCAGGGGTGATGCATTCGGCTTCTTCGAGTATGGACTCGTCCAAGTACTCTTCATCTGGTAAGGGGATAGATAGATAATTTACTATACTATTTTTTATTTTTTTTGCTTTTTTTTTATTTTTATATATTTTTTTTTTATTTTTTTTTTTTGTATTTATATGGTGTACATAATAAAGAGTATTCTATTCTATTCTATGTTGTACACCATAAAAATTACAGCAGTGCGATTCTGTAACCATCTCACCGTGAAAACTTAGGTGAAGTGAGCGTGGAGTGAGCTGTCAATAGTGTCAATTCCTAGCAAAAACAAAATCACTTCACCTAAGTTTTCACGGTGAGATTTTTACAGAATCGACCGGCAGATATAGAGGGTCAAATAAAATTAGCTGGCGAAATTCCATAGACGTGATGCGTATCTAAAACACGACCAAATAAGAAAAAAACAATGGCACTACGGGAGTGCCGATAGAAGTGAAAACTTGAACAAATACGTGTGTATTTTTTTAATCGTCTTAAAAACAAAACACAAACAGAATACTTTGCCATCACTCACTGACATATCGGATATACATTAAAACCGAGTACATCCCGAGGACAGCCGAACACAACCGAATGTAGCGCGGCGTCGTCGGGTACGTTAACACTTAACAGTATCGCGAGTTCAATGGTTTTTACCCGACTAAGCCAGAAGGAGGGTTATGCTTTTCGAGTGTATGTATGTATGTATATTTCTTTAGCATGCTCTGTAGCTTAAACGGCTTGATCGATTTCAGCTTGAGAGGTGCCGTTAGATTCGTCTTAATTGTGAGAGTGACACTGTTACTTCTTCACGCTCAAACGGCTGGACCAATTTTGATAAAATTTTGTATGGAGGTAGCTGACACCCTGGATTAACATATAGGCTACTTTTTATCTCGATATTCCCACGGGATCGACATTTACGCGGGTAAAACCGCGGAGCGCAGCTAGTACAGATATATTTTCAAGTGACTATAATATTACCTACGGTTAATGACTCCAAAAAATCTGATCAAATAAACTTCTTTTTGAAGTGAAAACTTCTTTAGCATCGTTATGACTTGAAATTTTATGAAACGAAAAAGCGACAGTAAAAAGAGACATTATAAGATTTAACGTGGAAGAAAATGAGACAGAAAGCATTATTATATACAGTGTTTTTGAGTGTTTTTCAGTGTTATTGAGTGTTATTGAGTGTTTTTGCGTGTTTTTGAGTGTTATTGAGTGTTTTTGCGTGTTTTTGAGTGTTATTGAGTGTTATTGAGTGTTTTTGCGTGTTTTTGAGTGTTTTGGAGTGTTATTGAGTGTTTTTGAGTGTTATTGAGTGTTTTTGCGTGTTATTGAGTGTTTTTGAGTTTTTTGATGGATGGATTGTATAGTGATTTGAAGGTTTCACTTCTACCACGTGTGAATTGCACACATGCTGTTTTTTGTTTGAACATGTTTGGATATACAGTGTGTTAGGTTAAACGAGGGACATATTTTAAGGGAGTATAGTACTCATGAAAATGAACAACTTTTAATATGGGGCTGACTCAAAAATATGAAAAAAAAAAACAGCTGTTCCCTACATTTTGTCCAGTTATGCGAACAGAAAATGTATAGAGAGGCTGGTTTTATTTTCTCGATTTCAGTGTTGGTCTCTTAGTAAAAGTTGTTCATTTTCATGAGTACTACACTCTCTTAAAGTACGTCCCTCGTTTAACCTAACACACTGTAGATACATACCCATTACGTCTACGGACGTTTCGCTAACTAATTCAAATTGAACCTGTAAATGTAGAAATTTTACAAGGGTCGGTTTTATAATAATGATGACACGTGGAAGTAGGACGGCATGTTGTAATTCTTGGGAGCGAAAAAGAGTCAAGCATAATTATTATGTTGCTACCTTTGACGCCGGCGCGACACTGACTTCTGGGTGCTTACTCTTCAATTAAATTCCGATAGATCGACATTGGAATTGTGACGTTTCGTACTCTTTAACTAATTTTAATTCCAATGAGATGCCAATATGATTCCAATGTTAATTTTACAGTCACGTGATTCGGTACTCTTGAAAACAATATGGTCAACAATTACCCCACACGCCAAGCCGGAACCCAATTCCACTTAGTTCTCCAAAATGGACACCCAATCTAAAAATCATTTGGCGCTAGCATCGAACTCAAGAGTACGAAACGTCACAATTCCAATGTCGATCTATCGGAATTAAATTGAAGAGTAAGCACCCTTGTTTGAGTCTTGATCACTTTAATAAAGAAAAATTCCATTCTAAATCCCGTTTCTACGTTCCCGTGAAATATTTTCCGACACCCACGCGGGCAAAAGACACATACCTTTCACATTCTGTAGCATCGCCAGACTCTTAGCAGTCTGATCCTTGAAATACACAGACTTGTCAAGGTTTTCCACGCAATCCGAGCATATGTATTTCAAATGGTTTGGGACCTACAAATAGAAATCGTTTTAACCCGCATTCGCGATTTATTTGTTAAAAATGTAAACAAATACGAGTTTATGGAAAAATAACTTTAAAGTCTACAAAATAAAGTTCAATTTACGCTACAGCTTCAAAACATTTTTATAACTTTTACAATAGATCTAGTCACTCTGAAATCAACTTAAATACCATTAAAATAAAGTTGATATTGGTCTAACTTGATTTTTTTATATTAATTTGAAACATAAGTGTATATTAGATTATAATAACCGCAAATTTTTAATGCCCCAGTTATATGGGACCCGTAACCAATAGGCAAAAACTGAACCCTTATAGTTATGTCATGTTGTGTTGTATGTGAGAGCGGAGCCTTCTAATACAGGCATTGTTTGCCTAAATGGGGGCTCCAAACACATAAACATGTAATGTAATACCTAATTGAAACAATAAACTATTTTGTATTATGTCTCTGTACATCTGTATGTCTATCCGTCTATGCGTATGTTCATTGGTCCGTCTGTCCGTTGGTCTGTCTGTCCCTTTGTCCGTTTGTCGGTTGGTCAGTTCGTCCATCTGGGCGTCAAACAGACATTTATTTGGATATTATTTGCACTAAATCGATGAAAATTCGAAAGATGTAGTTAATCTGTGCACCGCAACAATGGTGTAGAGAAATTACAAAAATAAAAAAGGTTTCCCAAAGAAAATGTACCGCGCGTTGATGTCTTTATAATGGCCAAAACTTAAAACAGACGTGTCATTTTCACTTCAAAAAAAATTGTGAGGTGGCACTCCCTATAAATAAATACTGAAAAAAAAATCAATGCACATTTATAAGCGAGTGGTATCGTTGGATCCCTTAATTAAAAGATTTTAAAAATATCATGATATTACTAAACTGCTAATTACAGTCAATATTTATTCAGTTAAAACCGCAGAAATAACACATAGCTGCTCTACATAATATACACAATTATTAGCTTTTCGTGAAATACTATGAAATAGGTACAAATTTATGTTATTTTGTCGTCGATAAAATCACACCATTGATTATCTACCGAACCTACCCTGTGCGTGGGCGGAATTTTTCATTTTGGAATCCAGAAGTTCTCTGGTTTGGGAAAATAGGGGCAATTTTGGAATCCGGCCACCTACTAAAACCCTGCCATGAATCAAATTATCGAGGTCGATTTGGATAACGAACCGTTTCGAATCATTATAATTGTCATTTCAGTCGAAAGACGTCCACTGCTGGTCATAGGCCTCCCCCAAGTATCAAAGAGTATAATAATAATACGGGAGATCGCCACTTCACAAAAACAAGGCTATGCAAAAAACTGCATTCTACAAAAAATGCGGTTGTTTTTTCATTCTACGTAGCTCAATGATATTTTAAAATATCATTGACGTAGCTACATTAATGTAGGTACCTATTAAGAAAATATCGTAACTATGTAACAAACATCAACGATTAGATAATTAATTCGATTAGGTACAAAATATCGATATTCGGAAATCAATGGATAATATGCATCTCTATTTTTAGTTTTTAGTATAACGAGCCATTTTATAAATCGAAAAGGTAAATATTGCGACGATTTCTAAATTATTAACTGAATGAATGAATGAACGTAGTCACACAGGTACCAAAGAATAAATATTATTATTATTTTGTTAAAAGATTTGTTGTCTCACAGAAGTATTTTGCAAATATTTCACGACTACTTTCCTACGAGCTACGTAATTCTTTACATTCGGGTAATGTTGAAAGTAAAGTGGACCTATATACTTTTTATATTAAATCTATTTACTAGATACTACTATAAGAAAAAAGCTTCATAAATAACCTTAATATCAAAACAGGTTTCAAACATTTTCGCATAAGTTTCCGTGTTCTCTGCGTACACAGCAAATAGGTCGCATAAATCGTTGGTGCTCATGCAACTGATGCAACCTACAAACTCTTCGTCCTCCATTTTGTAAAGTAATATTTTTATTTATTTACAAACTAAGGAGGCCAGCCATGTTTTGCGGTGAAAGAAAATGAACACTGAAAAAGACAATTGAAAATCGCGGGTGGTAGTGATGTTACTAGGTACTAACTGTAAGTTCTACTTTGGTAAATCGATCGATTCAACAAAAATATATTCATTCAAATGAATTTGTTAGTCTATGGAAAGTTCTTGATAAGGCCAGCCCTTATTAATTATTGTGTTAAACTGACTAAGCTGGTGTTCAACAGAATCCCAGTATTTTAAAAAGTCTATAAACGATTTATATGTTATTGGAAAATTGGTGCACATAAGGGCTTTCACTTGTATTAGTTTTTACATAATTAGCTGTCTGCGGTCTGCCATATTTATTGCATTTTCAATTTGCCACTACTTAGACTGAGCACGTGATGGCCCATTGGTTAAGGACTCGCCTCTCAGTCTCATGCACGAGGTTATGGGGTCATATCCGGGCAAGTACTAATATGACTTTTGTGATTTATGTGTCCCTACTTTCTAAGTTTATCTTCGACATCACTGACATCGGGACAGGAACGCAACTAATGGAAATCTGGACTTATAATTAATGTAGGTAACAATGGAATCGCCAACCCGTCTTAGCAAAGTGTGGTGATTAATGCTAGTGCCTTCTCTTTATGAGAAGAGGCCTTTGTTCTGCAGTGGGACAATAATAGGCTTAATAGGTATTATAAACTGAGCACAGTTTACTTGACACAAACAGTTTAATTGTAAGGATACTCGCTTTTAATCAACTTGAAATAGAGCAAGAATTTTAGAAATAAACACTCTCGATTATGAATTAAACTCTTGAGTTACATCACTATTGACATTCTGAATTCAAATTATGAAAATCACAACATCGGAATAGAAAAGAAAAATAAACCACTGACAAAGAAATTAACTGACATTAGAGTGACAGCTGACAACCCACGATGACACCTTTTTCGATGCTGCCAACGTTTACTAATTCCCTGCGACGTTGGTAAATTGTCACCTTATTAGCGTGTCTGAGAATTTGGCGAGCTTGGCACTTTCAGTAGCGTCAATCAGTTCCTGTAACATGCAGACAACAGAAGAACATGACACACTGGACACGATATTAAGTGCCCCATTGTTCGTCAACATAATTTTCTGTTATTCTAAATACCTATAATAATTAAAAATATTGCACAGAATTAAATAAACTAATATTAAAATAATAAAAAGAGGGCGCATTTTGTGAGTTTATTTATATGTGGAGGGTAATCTCCGGAACCACACCAATTTTAAAAATTATTTCACCATTTGAAAGGTACAGACGCCAGCACATCAAACTACTACAATCTGTCAAATTTCTTTAATATATATTCAACTTTATCGCTAATGCATAAGGTTTAAAGTTGATTGGAAAAATTTTACAGTTTCGGGTAGCTTGATGTGCTGGCGTCTGTACTTACATTATTACAGATGGACATAGGTTATATATTATATGTAAACATATACAAAGCATCGTAGTACGAAGCCAGTTCGCTAGTTATAATAAAAATAAAAAGTCCATCCAGTCATTCTTAAGACTAAGCAATTTTACGATCAATACACTAGCAACCCCATCAGCTGGTTTTAAAACAGTGTTGCCATGTGCACCGTAATTACGGTAACTTCACCGTTCTCAGCAAAAATTTACCGCCTACCGTTGAAGCATGACAACGGTGATGATATCTACCGTTATCTTCAAGGATCTAATTTTTTATGATGAAAATGATTTAGGAGCTAGCAATTTTACTTATATGGACTTTTCTTACATTTTAAAAACACAGTCTCTAAATTGGCAATACGTTTTGCTCTATAGAATAAAAAAACCCGGAAGTTTATGAACGTTCCCTTACATAGGTACAATACGCGCCCGAGGATTCCCCGACTCGCGGGAAATCCCCGTACATCGCGTCGATATAATGCCAACAATTTGAGTTTGCGTATAAAGACATGTTAACTATTGTAAGTTGTGGGAAATAATATTTACTTGGTTAATAGATTTACGTTGTTTACTTGATTAAATTGATTGATTCCTTCACGAAGTCACGAAGTTTTTGCAGTCGAACTTATGTTACGAAGTTTAATTTCTTCAATATAAACAGTTTTGTAGTATTTATTGGTTGTTTTATTAAAATTATTACACCGTTTTTGACACCGTTTTTTTCCAGCCCCTATCACCGTAATATCTTAGAATCTACCGTAATTTATGAGCGTTATCACCGTAGACCGGATTTTGAACATGGCAACATTGTTTTAAAACGTATCAAACGTCAGTTTTATTATGACAATAATCGAGTTCATCTACTGTTTGTTTATTCCGACAAAAATTATCTTTACGTTAGTCACGTCTCGTGCGATATCAAGCAATTCAATTATTATCTTTAATTCGTCCCATATTTCTTTGTGTGCATAATGATACCCGTGCTTAGACACCTAACTATTTCAGTGCAGTTCTTAGTGGTAGAAAGTTGTTGCTGATACTAAAACCTGTCTTGGCTACACGAAAAATCTATGCCGTACGTATGCGGTTCAATGACCTGTACTCGGTGATAAAATAACGTGAATTATTTCTAGGCTGTATGTGAATTTGTTGTGAAAAAAAAAAATGAAATTCAAAATAGACAAAGGGCTTCTGCCCATAAAGGCTCACTTCTTCTTTTTTTTCGCCGGTAAGTTATTTTTTAAATTAATTCTATTTTTAGTTAGCTGTTGCTAAGAAGTGTGACGCCAGTGGATAAATAATAACAGCCGCACAGGTCGATCGATCAGGTTAAGCTACGCTTGCCGCGGTTGGTCTGTGGATGGGTGACCATCTTTACACACCGTGACCCCTCCGTGCCTCGTAAAGCATGTGAAGCCGAAGGTCCCGGCTGTCATTCGTGGAGTTTGACAGTCGTTATGGGTAGTCGGAACCCCGAAAGTCTGACAACCAGTCTTACCAAGGGGTATCGTATTTCACAGTAACTGGGTTGTGGAGGTCAGATAGGCAGTCGCTCCATGTAAAATACTGGTATTCAGCTGCATCGTATTAGACTGGTAACCGATCATAAAATATTTGTGAAAAGGCTAGGTAGATGATGATAAATCACCAGCCAAAAATCGACGACGTTTTGACATCTTTTTTCATAGTATCTGAGCTATTATTAAAATATACTTGTCTGGGCTGAAAACAATCCTATGAACAAGTTTATGCAGACAATATAAAAATCACATAGTTTTAAATGGCGGTAGCTACTTTTAAAGTTAGTCTAATAATAACAGGTATATCGGTAATATCTGACTGGTGTCTGCAACTACCAATTTTATTTTAGGTGCATCGTGTTCACATATTATTATTATATAATATTAATGTATGCAAAATATTGTAAAATATTTTAAAAGAGTAACGGTGGAGTTTCTTGCCCATTCTTCTATATGAAAACTACCTTTTGGAATGGGCGACTAGAATCAATTCTATTTGTAATTTCTGACGTTCAAAAGTGCCTTTTATATGCCTATTTGAAATAAATGCTTTGACTTTGACCATGTTGATAAATATTATTCTAATGATATTGTAAATGTGATAGTTTGTGAAGATGTTTTAATGTTTGTTATTCAATCACGCGTTGGCACATAGACCATTTCCTGGATTAACACATAGGATACTTTTTATCCCGATATTCCCGGTAATATTTAGACTTCGACCATTTGAATGGTTAGTAGGGGCATCACTTCAGAACAGCTGTGGGTTTATTATCAGCTGTTGGAACATCTATGAACCCCCTACAATAAAAAAGATAGATAGATAGATAGATAAAACGTTTATTCAGTGCAGCAAAAGACACAATACAGGTATTAAAAACATCAAAAAAGGTGAAAAAAAAATTTAACAAAGATTAAAAAGATAAATTGAATCATAGACACTTAGCTCATAAACATCTATAACGGTCCATCACTACTGGGCGGTGTGTGTCTCATCGTGGAAAAAAGATAACTGGAAATCTCTGTATCTATGGAAACTTTAAAATCGGTCTAATTTGGCTGTAACACTATTTTTCGAAAATGTTTTGATGAAGTTTTTAGACCTTTGTATCCTGCCGTATGAAGTTTCATTAAGATCGGTTCATTAATTTCGTAAAACTTGAGCTAGAAAGTTTGTATGAAATGCCGTACAATGCGTGCCACGAAAGATGAGACTTTCCCCCGCTCTTTCCGCCGTCCCTATGACGTCCGGTCCCGTCCCGCACTCAGACCTCATACCGCTAAAGATACCTAAAATCGTGTAATGCGCAAGTCAAACCACGTGGTGTGTCAAGTACTCAAGTTTCATCTTTCGTGGCACGCATTGTACGTCGTAAGCGCTCTGAACCCCTTACAACAATGTCAAGGAGGATTGAGAACCTCTTCACTGAATTGTCATATCCTACTAAAGTCTGCAATTAGGACCGTATGACGTCAACGGCCTGGAGACTAGATTTAGATTTACAAATAAGGTCGAGGGTCCTACATCCGAAAGACGTTGAGGTCATGCGAGACGCCTCCAGAGACTAAAGGCTCCTTCAAACAGGCGCGACAGATGGCCACACACTATGTATACACGCGATTTTATCGCGTGTATACATTACATAGTGTGTCATCATCATCATCTGCCTAGCCTTTTCCCAACTATGTTGGGGTCGGCTGCCAGTCTAACTGGATGCAGCTGAATATCAGTATTTTACATGGAGCGACTGTCTATCTGACCTCCACAATCCAGTTACTGGGTAATACGACACCCCTTGATAAGACTGGTTGTCAGACATTCGGGCTTCTGTCTACCCGTAACGACTACCAAAGATCCATGAATGACAGTCGGGACCAACGGCTTAACGTGTTTTCCGAGCCACGGAGGGTTCTCGGTATGTAAAGATTGACACCCATCCACAGACCAACCGCGGCAAGCGTAGCTTAACTTGATCGATCGACCTGTACGGCTGTTATTATTTAGCCACGGGCCCCTCCGTAATCTCCGTGTGTGTAAGTCTGAAAAAAAAAAAAAAAAAAAGTTTTTATTTTGTTTTTTCTATTTGTGTTTTTATTTTTATGCGTCATGTTTGCCGCAAACAAAGAAAAGAAAGAAAATTCGTTTATAATTTTCTTTCTTTCTTTGTCATAAGGATACTTGTGATGGGGTTACCTCGCAACTTCCCATGGGTTTACCATCTACAATGTTGAGACATAATTAAAATAAAAAAAGAAAAGATAAAGTTTGGTTTCTAGGATGTTACAATTTTTTTTTTTTATCTCCAGACTTTTGTTGTTTTTACTCGGCTCCTGTGGGTCTTAGCGTTATGTTAAGTACCCTATAGCCTTCAACATTCCTGAAGTATAATAAGATTTTTAGGGTTCCGCACCAAAATGGTAAAAAGGAACCCTTATGGTGCGACTCAGTCTGTCTGTCCGTCGCGACTTCGCGAGGGCACTAAATTAACACGAGTGCATTAATTACTCACTCTAGCAAGGTGCGTAATCTACTTTTTTGCAACTACCAATCTACCTACCGTGATAAAATATACCTACTCAAAATAAAAACTCAAGTTAATGAAAACGAAGTTTTCCTAATCTTTTAAATACATATATTTAATAATAAAAAATAAAAATAATAAAATAAAAAAATATATACATATATTTATCCCGCGACTTTTGCGGCAAAAGGTTATTAACAATTTCATTTGCAGCTGTTTTCATACTTTCTGGAGTTGCATTCATATCGCTATTTCTATTTTTTAATCTTTTGCTAAATATGAACTATCAAAGTTTTACAATGGTACACAATGCGCGCCATTTGTTTTTTTTTTTCACCAAGTCGGTTTTATTCAACCGATTTTTATTTTCAACCAGTATCTTTTGATCTAACGCATACATTTTATATTAAACCTAAAGGGAGACATTAAACCTCTGTGGTAAATTTATATCTAAAAAAAAAAAAAAAACAGTGCATTAATGAAAAACTGTGCAACCATGAGATTTCAAACAACATTTCTGCACTGTTTTGGTTCTAAGCAAAAAAAAATACGTCCTTTGTGCTCGGTTTTGTAGTGATTAATGATAACATTACTAAATAGTTGAAAAAAAAAATCCCGGCACATAGTGTATTTTCTTTAGCTAGGTAATCATTTTTCTTGTAAGTATCTATGCGTTTTTCTTATACAGTATGTTAACTAACAGAGGGCGTTCCCGTTAACCCGCAATAGTATAGCATCCATACATGCTAAAAAAAATATTACCATTCGAAAATAAAATGTTTTTATTTTTTTTTATATTAAAATATTCACTAAAAATCGAAAATTGATACGTTAAAGAAACACTCTGTACACGCGTACTTGAAGGACAGCAATGTCGGAATTTATTTAATTAAATAAATTAGAATTAATTAAATAAATAGAGTATCAATTTACGTTTTTTAGTGAATATTTTAATATAAAAAAAAATAAAAACATTTTATTTTCGAATGGTAATATTTTTTTTAGCATGTATGGATGCTATACTATTGCGGGTTAACGGGAACGCCCTCTGTTAGTTAACATACTGTATATATTTTTTACCATCGTCCTTATTTTGGTGGTCTGAATGATTTCTAAAAGTTTGGCCATCTATTTTAATGGGACTATATTTCGACCGGAGTCGATCCTGACCTCCAAGGCCCCTTTGACACTTATATCCTACCTAACAATAATTACATAATAACTGTCGTGGATATGAGTCGTAGCTAGCGTTCCCTGTGACTCATCGATCAACTATAATGAGACTAGACTATCTGGCGAAGTGATGACAGACGGAGTAGACGACGGAGTAGAGGAGCTAGACTATCTGGCGCGGTCAGAGGGATTGTGGATTTCCTATCCTGAAAAAAAAAATAAAGTTACTTTCATAGCATCTTTTCTTACGGTATTTTGTTGTGGGGACGGGCTGCAGATATTGATCGACCCGTGCGGCTGTTATTAGTTACTAGCTTCTGCCCGCGACTTCGTCCGCGTGAAGTTTCTGGTTCCCCCGACACACCCCGTCGCATCTCATCGCCTGCCCGCACTATTACTTCGTTTTTGCTTAGCGTTCTTTCTGACTTTTTTTCTTTTTGCTCGGCTCCTAAAGGTTATAGCGTAATGTTAAATAGCCTATAGCCTTCCTCAAGAATTGGGCTATCAAATGCAAAAAGAATTTTTCAAATCCGACTGGTGGTTCCAGAGATTAGCGCGTTCAACCAAACAAACAAACAAACAAACAAACTCTTCAGCTTTATAATATTAGTATGGATTACCCTCACAACATTTCATTTTATTATCATGTGAACGTTATCAACATTATCAAAGTAATAATAGATTATGGTTTTAACAGGATACATAACGTCACGTTATTAACATTTTATCAGTCTGCTTTGTTACCAAACAATTGTCTAGATGTTATGGCAGCTTATAAATGGCTAAAACTACAGTTTGGATAGTGTATGTTGTTGTAAAGTTTAAAGTCGTTATTAGATTTTATTAGCCGTGTTTTCCGGTAAAGAAAGAGTTTTACGTATTTATTTTATGATTATTTTTTATATGGCAACTTGTAAATGGTATGTACAGACGCTAGCACATCAAGTTACTACAATCTGTCAAATTTCTTTAATAGATTTTCAACTTTATCGCTAAAGCATAAGGTTCAAGGTTGGTTGGGAATATTTGACAGTTTCGAGCAGCTTGATGTGCTGGCGTCTGTACAAAAGTATTTGCATCGCGCCATCAAAGAATTGAACGTGAGCATAATTAAGTAACGGCTAAAATCCAATGACGTATTATATATAGACACGTTATCAACCAACATCTCGGCGCTTAAAAACGGCGAAAATACTAGATAACTACTTATACGCGTAAAGAAAGGGAAAGAAAATATGACACCGTACGGCGGGATGTCTGTTGCTAGAGGGAGATAAATAAACATCTTCAGTTACGTCACAGGATAAGTAATAGTCAAATTACATGCTCATTGGTCGAGCGCATGAGTGACGTAGCTATCAGAGTCACTTCATGCGCCGGCCGCCATTAGACGCAGCGTCGTACAAAATAAAATAAAATAATCTAGTTTTGTAAACTTACGCGTGAAATGACACATTTTTGTCTTTAACTTTTGGGGTATAATTTTTACATCCTCTGAAAACACACGACGGCATATTTTCTTTATGTTTTGCACAGGTTTACACATACGATATAAATTAAAAACAAACATAGCGTCGCGCGACAGGTTGGTGCGTGACTGAGCGCAATGTGGCCAATTAGCTTCATTTCATGTTGCCATTTTAGAGTGCGGACAACGTATCTATAGTTTTATACATCATTGCTAAAATCCTTATTTGTGAACAAAGCATAATAAAGTACTTCGGAATTCATAACAGAAAAAAATCTAATGACAGAATGTTGACATGCTAATAAATTATATCTATTGCTGTCCATGACATAAGTGTTGTATATTGATATTAAGATTATATATTGACATCTGTATAATGACATCATTAGTATTGTGTTTTGACATCTGTATTGTATACTGACATAGTCCTCATTAGAGGACTATACAAAAAAAAAAAACAGACACAGGTACAGGTACTTTACAGAAAAAATACAAAATAAAATGTATATGTAATGTATTTTGTAATTTTTCTGTTTTTTGACATTGGTTTCTATTGATATTTATTCTTACTTAATTAATTTGTCAAAATGTGTCTTTATAATAATTTTTTAATTGTCCAGGCTTATTTTTATTTTATTTTACTGTCGAGACTTGACTGGCTTGACTGCTAAATCACATAGCAAACTATTCTATATTTATATAACATCATTGTTGTATCTATGTTCAACAAATTAATAAATGACTTACGTCTGGCCGCATTTAGTGTTCCGCAATGTTTAGGTTTCTAATCATAATTATTATGAGCACTTTGTTTTACGATGGCTCTCGTTAAACTCTGCTCGTCATCTACGCAAATTGTGTCTTGCAAACAGAATAATCCTAATAATATAATCCTACTTTAATATTATAAATGCGAAAGTGTGTCTGTTACATTACCCGGTGATAAATATTGCACATCGACCTTTGGAAAGAGACAATCGGCTAATTTCGGCTTCGTAGAGCGTTATCTCTGTCGCACGAAATACAAACAGTCCGGTATCTATTAGGAGTTGTTAAAACAATTATGATTTGCTTCTTTTGATAAAATTATTTTTATTCTTTGTTTAAAATGGTTTTGTGTAAAAAGGTCGATGTGCAATATTTATCACCGGGTACCCTCCTGAATCGATTTGGATGGGTATAGAGATAGCTTTTGTCCCGGGAAAGGACAGGATAGTATTTATCCCGATATTTCCACGGGATCATTACTTCATCATCATCTGCCTAGCCTTTTCCCAACTATGTTGGGGTCGGCTTCCAGTCTAACCGGATGCAGCTGAATACCAGTATTTTACACGTAGCGACTGCCTATCTGACCTCCACAGCACAGTTACTGACTTTCGGGCTTCTGACTACCCGTAACGACTGTCAAAGATCCACAAACTACAGCCGGGACCAATTCCGAGGCACGGAGGGGTCGGTATGTAAAGATGGTCACCCATCCACAGTCCAACCCCGGCAAGCGTAGCAAAACCTGATCGATCGACCCGTGCGGCAGTTATTATTTAGCCACGGGATCAACACTTGTGCGGGTGAAACCGAGGGACGCTACTAGTAAAAGCAATAAAGGCTAGTGTGAAGGCAGTAACGGCTGCGACTTACCAGCTGTAGGCCGAAAGTGCGAACCCAGCGCCGGACGGCGCGTACGTGTTCCACGCGCGCCTCAAAGAGATGTCAGCATCAACCGAAGGGGCCCGTCAGGGCCTAAACCTGCCGGGTCAGCGGGATTGTCCGAAAGGGTTACCGCTGGCCCGGAACATAAAGGGCGAAGGAAGCAACACGGGTGGGTTTAATCAGTAAGAGTCTGACACTCCCTTCCGCTCCACCCAGAGCGGGAGGGGTCATTTGATGATATCCCATCCTGAAAAAAAAAGACAGGCGCTTTACTATGTGTGTCTTATTTCATCATTACTGCTCTGAAAACGGTGAAGGAAAACATTTGAGGAAACCGGCATGTTGTAGTACCAAAAAATTCGAAGACATGTGACATCAGTCGGCCCGCGTTGTCGATGACGGCCCACTCCCTCTTGAAGAGAGTATAATAGGCCTGTGTCCCAGCAGTGGGATTGTTTGAAGGCCTGTGTCCCGGCAGTGGGATTATTAGAGGGCCTGTGTCCCAGCAGTGGGATTGTTTGAAGGCCTGTGTCCCGGCAGTGGGATTGTTGGGATGCATAAAGAAGCCTCCACGTGTAGCGCAGTTTGTTCTGCCAGTTAAATAAATATGTAATGGTTGGTCACCCATTCACAAACTGACCGCGGCAAGCGTCTCTTAACCTTCGAGCGACCCGCGCGGCTGTTATTATTTAGCCATGAGCCACTCAGAACGCTATAAAATGACAATTTGTTATTAACATAGTACAGACGCCAGCACATCAAGCTACTACAATCTGTCAAATTTCTTTAATAAATTTCCAACTTTATCGCTGAAGCATAAGGTTATTTATTTATTTATATATACTTTATTGTACACCAGAAAATACATAACAAAAAATACAATTATGAATACAAAACATACAATGGGCGGCCTTATCGCTTTCTGCGATCTCTTCCAGGCAACCTTGGAATGGACAGTGAATGCGTGGATATAAAAAATGGGGTTGTTAATGGTGCAACATAATATACTATAATAGATACATATATATATATATTGCTGTATAATAGATACATAAATAAATACATACTAAATATACATATAAACAACGAAAATAAATGATTACTATAAATTATTGCAGCTAAGAAAACAAAATCACAACAACACGTTATGTTCCTTAATAAATTATAATAAATCTGTAGAAGTGAAAATTCTGTACATTGAAAATATCAAAAAAATAAATGGCAGGGGGTGTTACTATACCGACACCGAACCCAAAAATGTGATTAAAAAAATTTTTGTCTGTCTGTCTGTCTGTCTGTCTGTCTGTCTGTTTGTTCAGGCATCACGCAAAAACTACCGGTTAGATTACGATGAAACTTGGTATTAGTCCAGTCAAATAAGACTTTGAAGGTTACAATAATTCCCATAGAGCTAAAAATTGGTATGAATGTTCAGAATACTATTATAAATGAATTGTGAAAAGTCCCCATCAATCCCCCTTGTGCAAAAATTTTTATTGATGGTGAAAGTTTGCAAAAATAGGTTTTTCGCGTTTTTCAGCGAAACGATGAGTTTTACAGCAAAAATAGTTCAGACAAAAATTGTAGATCATCCGATTCTCTACAAAAAATGTATCCACACTTTTTTTCATAATTATTGCCATTTCCGTGATATAGCGGTTGAAAGAATTGAAAAAAATATTTTATTCTTAATATGCACGTTAATGTACTTTTATATACATTTTTGAACCGTTGTACGAGTAAACATATGAGTCCCAGTCTTTTTTTTTTTTGTGTTTAGCCTGCGCTGTCCCACTCATGGGCAAAGGCCTCCCTCCACTCCTTCCATCTTTCGCGAGCCCGCGCGTCCTCCTTCCAGTTTTGATGGAACCTATCCAGCTCGTCCCGCCATCTCCTACGTGGTCTGCCGCGACCCCGCCTCACTGTCTTATACATACAAAATACCATAGACATCTGTAAAAAATCATGTGCAGTGTCGAAAAAATTATATCTACTCGAAAAAGTAGCATTGATACCGTGAAAAGACGGCGCCAAGAAGAAGTAGCTGGTTCATCAAAAATAAGTCCTCCTCGTACTAGAGCACGAGTAAGTGAAACTACATTTTGCTTCAATCAGTGTTGTTTATTTTGCGGCAATGAATTATATGAAGAGTTGGAGAAGAAAAAAGCACTGCAGTACCGACGTAAGATTTATGTATTTTCACTTACTCGTGCTCTAGTACGAGGAGGACTTATTTTTGATGAACCAGCTTCTTCTTCTTGGCGCCGCCGTCTTTTCACGGTATCAATGCTACTTTTTCGAGTAGATATAATTTTTTCGACACTGCACATGATTTTTTACAGATGTCTATGGTATTTTGTATGTATAAGACAGGGACTCATATGTTTACTCGTATAACGGTTCAAAAATGTATATAAAAGTACATTAACGTGCATATTACGAATAAAATATTTTTTTCAATTCTTTCAACCGCTTTATCACGGAAATGGCAATAATTATGAAAAAAAGTGTGGATACAGTATTCTATTCTATTCTATTCAATACATTTTTTGTAGAGAATCGGATGATCTACAACTTTTGTCTGAACTATTTTTGCTATAAAACTCACCGTTTAGCTGAAAAACGCGAAAAACCTATTTTTGCAAACTTTCACCATCAATAAAAAATTTTGCACAAGGGGGATTGATGGGGACTTTTCACAATTCATTTATAATAGTATTCTGAACATTCATACCAATTTTTAGCTCTATGGGAATTATTGTAACCTTACCTCTATTTTAAGGACTATTTTGACTGGACTAATAATTATTCTTTAATATCCTGGGCACCACACTGGGTACTTTTTATCCCGGAAAAGTATATACAACAAAAACAAACTTAATTTTGCGGTTCGATCCCTAGACCCGATTACTGTACCAACCGCAAATAATAAGTTTGTCGTAGGTTACGTCACCCGCAGTGGAGTTCACTAAGGGGCGCTGCACACGGCATATCGCTCGCCATACAATTCAATGGACTATCACACACGACGAAGATAATAAATAATATTTCATATTTTCGTATCTTAAGATGAATTTGTAAATACTAATAATAAAGCAGCATTTGCTAGCCCAATTCTTGAGGAAGGCTATGTGTAACATCACGCTATAACCCTTAGGAGCCGAGCAAAAAGAATAAAAGTCAGAAAGATCGCTAAGCGAAAACGAAGTGACAGCGCGGGCAGGCGATGCGATGCGATGCGACGGCGTGGGTCGGAGACAAGAAATTTCACGCGGACGAAGTCGCGGGCAGAAGCTAGTTATAAATAAATAACTTTACAAGCATACACATACATAGATAATATCGACAATAAACCTACTTATTTAAATACATCTCATCATCTGCCTGCCCTATAATATGTTGGGGTCGGCTTCCGTAACTCAAAAGGAAAAAACGGTACCTTTATGGGATCACTCGTATGTCTGTCCGTCCGTCTGTCACAGCCAATTTGCTCCGAATCTAATGGACCGATTAAGTTCAAGGTACACATATGAATATCTGTGACCCAAACACAGACGTGTAACGTAAATAAATGAATTTTGAATATGGAGGTCATTTTAGGGGCAAATAGATTTTTTTTTTTAAAGTATCGCAATCTGTACCGTGTGACATATCAAATGAAAGCGCTTACTGTGAGGATCTAAAACATATTTTTTTATAATTTTAAAGTATATTATATTAAAGTTATTTAAGAAAATAGACGAAAATTGACCAATCCCCCCCCCTTATCTTCGAAAATACTGAGCCTAAAATTTTGAAAAAAATACAGAAAATAGTTCTATACTTATAGATTACAGGAAAACCTATAAGAAGTCTGGGGTCTTAAAACAACATGGTAAATCTCTCAATATTGTGCGTACAAACTTACAGTTTCAGTTGGAATGTATGGGAGAACATGTTTTACAACTACAATGTTAAGTTTGTTCTTGTGATAAATTCATTCCAACTACGGAACCCTTCATTATGCGTGGTCCTACACGCACTTGCCCGGTTTTTTTGTATGTTGTTACTATTAATATGTATTTTCTCTCTTCCCCAGCCCTGGGCCCCATACTACCCCAAATCAATGTCTTCGGCCGTCAATTGGGGGTGTCCCCATCAGTCATGGGTATGGTCACGGCAGTCCTACCCTTGTTATGGGCAGCTGCCAAACCAATATTTGGGTATGTCGTCGATTTTTGGCCGGTAAGTCATCATCGCCTGCCTAGCCTTTTCAAAATTATTTCAGGGTCGGCTTCCAGTATAATACGATGCAGCTGAATACCAGTATTTTACATGGAGCGACTGCCTATCTGACCTCCACAGTCCAGTTACTGGGTAACGCGATACGTGATTTATATTTAATACTTTCAATTATTTTTCCTCTAAGGGCTGATTTTACCAAATTTAAATATCATTTAATGAAAATGAAAGTTGATGAGAAAGAAATGTTGAAAAGTGATGAAAGTTTGTGAGTGTGTGTTTACATATTTGTTCCTTCTTCACGCACAAACGGCCGAACGGATTTACATGAAATTTGGCACACAGATGATTTATAACCAGGATTAACACATAGGCTACTTTTTATCCCGATATTCCCACGGGATCGTCACTTACGCGGGTAAAACCGCAGGGCCCTGCTAGTCGTGGAATAAAACTGACGTCTGACAGTTCTAGTATGGAAAAATTGTCAAAAATTCAAAATTTATTCTCCGGATAAGACTTATTCTAGGTATAAAATTTTGGTGGAATGCGCCCTTAGTAAATGAATGTTTGTCATGGACAATTTTAACCATCATAGACCTCATCCATCGATTTCTAACAGGCGAAATCGATGTTAAAAGCTGGCCTAATTCGCAATAAAAAAATCCCATTTTAGGTTAAGTTTAGATATCTGTATTTGACAAATCTGAAGAAAAATAAAATGTTGGCCAACTTACTAACAGTAATTTTTCAATTAAACTTTCCCGGATTACAAACATTCTTTGTGAAAATACTTTCGTTTTCATGAGGTAAAATTGTTAAAAGTATTTTTAAACAAGTTGGTAGTAAAATTTTGTTAAGCTTAGAATTCGTTTATACAATCCTATAAAAAATCTTGTAATACTAACACGCTATGGGCCTGCGATGCCTACCAATAAAAGTTTTTTTTAGGGTTCCGTGTCCAAAGGGTAAAAGCGGGACCCTATTACTAAGACTCCACTGTCCGTCTGTCACCAGGCTGTATCTCATGAACCGTGATAGCTAGACAGTTGAAATTTTCACAGATGATTTGTATTTCTGTTGCCGCTATAACAACAAATACTAAAAAGAGAATAAAATATTTTTTTAAGGGGGCTTCTGGCATCCAACGGGTTCCTGCGGCCTTCATAAGGTCGTCAGACCACCTTCACGCTCATATGCTATATTAATTTTTTTATTTGTTTTCAGACGCATAGGAAACTAGTCTTCATGTTACTAATAACAATAATGACAACGTCATATTGTTGTCTCTGGTTTCTACCGATGCCCGCCCCCCGAGAAACAAACAGCACAACACTACTGGAGTCAGTCTATCGACTGAACGACACGATCTATTTAAAACCATACACGAACAGCACTGTCCTAGAAAAATACAAATGTCATTGGAACTGCAGCGTGGCGGGAAATTTTGACGTCTACCTGACAGACGCTCCGTTCATAAACACCGTTTACATAGACAATGAAGTGTCAAATTCGTCCTGTTCGACATTGTCTATGGGGTTTGACGATTTTCAAGATGGCGAAGTTACATGTATTCCTAAAGAGAATTGTAATTTACTTTGTTATGAAAATGAGGATGATATACAGGGTAATAAAAGTAGAAGAAGCATAGACAATTCAATAAATGATAATTCATTAGTAGATTTAAGTGAGATTGCTAGTCGAGTTGCTGAGACAGTCGAGAAGAAAAGTGATAACTTTTATATGACTGGTCCGTTTTGGGTGTTTGTTTTGTTGACGTGTGTTGGTACAGTCGCGTTCAATGTTGCTAACTGCATTGGTGATGCTGTATGCTTTGATGTACTTGGTAAGTTGTATTTTTATTATTTTTTATTCTAATGCCAAAGCAAGTTCTATATGTTTTATTAAGATAAGATTATCGCCTTAAGAGCGTTTACGCCGTACAGCATTTCATACAAACTTCAAGCCCTCATTTTTCGAAATGAATGAACCGATTTTAATGAAACTTCATACGCATAAGCAGATTACAAAGGTCTAAAAAGTTTCTCGAAAAATAGTGTCACAGCCCAATTAGACCGATTTTAAATTTTCCATAGAGACAAAGATTTCCAGTTATCTCTTTTTAAGAAGATATTTCGAAAGTGTTCCTAAGTAGCTTTTTGTGCTGCTAACTGCTTATGCGTATGAAGTTTTATTAAAATCGGTACAGACGCCAGCACATCAAGCTACTACAATCTGACAAATTTCTTTAATAGATTTTCAACTTTATCGCTAAAGCATAAGGTTCAAAGTTGATTGGGAAAATTTGACAGTTTCGGATAGGTTGATGTGCTGGCGTCTGTACATACCCATCGCGTTTGCGGAGTTTCACTAGCTAATTCAATTTGATCCTGTATTAAAAATATTATGTTAAAAAAAAGATATTTTACAAAAAAAAAAATTACAGGACCAGACCGAGGATCAAAATATGGCGCCCAAAGAGCTTGGGGCACAGCTGGGTACGGTCTGACAGCCCTGCTAGGTGGCTACCTTATTGATAGCGTCTCCGGAGAGTACAAAGACTTCACGCCAGCGTTTGTAGTGGCGTTGGTAGCGACTGCAGTCGATTTGTACAGCTGTAGGGCGCTTACGGTGAGTTGTTTTTTTTTTACCGACTCAAAAAAGGAGGTTCTGTATTCGACCCGTATGTATGTATGCTTGTATGTCCGCGATTTTTTCAAAAACGATTGAACCAATTTTGATAATTCTTTCAATACTTTCAGGAAGATTTTTAGTATATAACACATTAGGTAATTATTCTTATGTACGAAGTTATATGCATAAATATACTGCATCTCCGGCATTTCTATGCGAATTTTGATGATTCTTCTAGTCGGTGTCTTCAATTCTTCAATGCATTAGTGTTAGTTGAATTTGTGTGGGGTATACGTATATATACCTACAACTAAAAAGTGAAAAATAAAAACTGTAAGTATTATAAAAATAAAAAAACACTACAAAGTGAAAAATAACTTTAGTTTCGGAAGTCGGTGTCAAAAAAAGGAAAAAGCGGAACCAACGACACCGACTTTCGAAATTAAAGTTATCTATCACTTTGTAGAGTTTTTTTTTTTTATTACCAATTAATATCCCACTGCTGTGAAAAGGTCTCCCTACTCTCCACCTTTCTCTGTCCAGAGCTGCCAAGGACCAATCTTTATTAAAGGTCCAGCTCATGCCGCCATTTCCGTCTAGGCCTGCCGCCATGTTGTCTGACCCACTGGGTCGTAAGTTTGACCCATTGAGTTGGATCAAAGTAAAAATAATTTTGGTTATTGCATCTGGTATCGGCTTTTTTTTTTTGTTGTCCGGGGGAAACCTTCAAAAGGCACCCGACCTCCGGGGAGGTCGGGGAGTGTTGGATTTTTACCTCACTAAAACCGCCCCGGTGATCACCTTCAGCACATAGGGGTGGTCCCGGTTCCTCTTAAAAGACCAATTCCGGAACCCCCCCGTGCAACGCCTGTAAGGCACTTCCCTGGGGAGACTGTAAAGGGGCCTCCCCTGAGCCTCGCTATGCACGGCAGCACGTGATCACTGTGCCACCGTCTTCCCTGGGGTCACTTGGTTGGCGGACGGAGTCCCCACTCATGAGCTGTACGTTCTGGGTTCGCATTCTGATAGGCACTTTTTTTTGCAGCTGCCATCTTTATCAAGTCCAGAAGATTCGGGCAAGGCATTGCGCAATGTCCTCAGGATACCGAAGGTGATGGTGTTCATAACATTCGCAGTGGTAGCCGGCACGTTCGATAGCTTCATCATCTATTACATGTTCTGGTAAGTTCTATATGATTTTAGGGTTCCGTAACTCAAAAGGAAAAACGGAACCCTTATTTATGATCACTTTGTAGTCCGTCCGTCTGTCTGTCTGTCAAGACCCTTTATCTCGGAAACGTGTGGAGGTATCGACTTGTAATTAAACCCGTATTACAGTCCCTTGAAGCTGTGAAAAAATCAAACACCTAAGTTAACGTAAAAAAAAAAAAAGATACGGCCGTTTGTGCCGCAAAAAACGTATATTTCGACACTCTCAAAGGAATCAAAATGTATAAAAGTACTTTCCGTTGACCTAGAATCATGAAATTTGGCAAGAAGCAAGATCATGTAGCACAAGTAAAGGAAAAAATCCGAAAACCGGTTTGTACCCGAAAGTGTCAAATTTTCCTAATCAACTTTGAACCTTATGCTTCAGTAGTAATAAAGTTGAAAATCTATTAAAGAAATTTCAGACTGTATCTGATAGCTTGATGTGCTGGCGTCTGTACATTAAAAAAAATCATTAAAGTCATCAACACAACTCTCTAAGACCACGTAACCCCAAAGAATGACGATTTCATGAAACAGTTATTCTCTGGGGTTACGTGGTCTTAGAGAGTTGTGTTGATGACTTTAATGATTATAATTCTGTAAATACATATTTGTTACGGCCGCGAATCATATATTAATCAACGTACAACTTAATACTGACCAGCAAATTGCAAAAAACCTAAAAAAAATTGAATTTCGTGGGCTACCCTGGCGCTTTCGCCTTAAGAGGCCATTATACTCATCATTATGAACAACTTTTACTATGGGACCAACCCTGAAATCGCGAAAAAAAAATCAGCTGTTCCCTACATTTTGACGAATTATACGAACATAAATGTAGCTAGTGAAATAGAAAAGAAAAACATGCACTGAACTTAAATTTAGTATAGTTTGTGAATGTTAACAACAGAATGGGCACCCTTGTTTTTATAAAGTACTAGCGACCCGCCCCGGCTTCGCACGGGTGCAATGCTGATACTAAATACACTACAGAAAAACTGTGAACGTTGTTGTATAATGTATATAAAAACACGCTCTTGCCGCACCGGGCGGCCGGTCGGTACCGCCGCAAACGCTACGTCCCGCAATTTTTAAATCTGTAATATCTTCGAAAATATTCACTTAAATCATACGGTGTAAAGGGCCATATAGATCTATATTAAATGAACAATGTATTCAAGGTATTTAATTGGTTAAGGATTAATGCTGTATTGGTTAAAATCGCTTCGAAAATTAGCCATTATTTGTCGTAAAAAGTAAATGACAAAAAAAAGTTATTGTGGGTTATCCATAAGAGATAGACATATACCATCACGGACTTTTCTGTAGACCTTTTCAATGTGTACAATACTTAGTACATTATTTTGATAAAACTCGTAGGGTTCAGCCTGCGTTTGCAATGTAAGCGGAAAAAATGTAATTATTTACGACATCACATTAGAAACCTCAAAAATAACAGTACTTCTCCACTATTTAATGGATGTTATTATACATATAAACCTTCCTCTTGAATAACTCTATCTATTAAAAAAAACCGCATCAAAATCCGTTGCGTAGTTTCAAAGATTTAAGCATACAAAGGGACATAGGGACAGAGAAAGCGACTTTGTTTTATACTATGTAGTGATGTAGATAGATAGAGAGATAAGATAATCCATTTATTTGGCGCACACAAGAAGACAGCACAAACACACAAAAGTACAATATTAGATGATAACCAAATTGCCCACATGATTATAAAACAAGGTGACGATAAAAGAACAAAATGTACACACATATCGAAATAAAAGTGACACTATGACGAATACTTAAAATAAAATTAATAACGAAACATACACAGTGCGGTGCGTGTCTCAAGGTTGCACCAAATGGGAGTCCAGCTCAGCATGTGTCAGGCAAATGTACCTGACGCTGATATTCTGCTAGATCCCTGATGTGACACACGGACGTTGAGAAGACGAGATAAATGAGAGTTTTCGTGAAAATTTACGACACCAGTTGGCACCACTGTGACAAGAGGTCTTCCAATATAAAATAATATGATGACGTTCATCATTCGATTCATTCATTCGTTCATCATTCAGTCATGACTAAAGAAAATATAGGCTCTTTGACAGATGCCTGGACCTGACGTGTCAGTGCTGCCACCTAGCGAACGTCATTTCAGAAAACCCTCATTGGTGTTGCGACAGGTGTTAAGTACAAAGTGAATGTATTTTCTTTCAGGTTTTTAGAAGAACTAGCCGAACAGACAGGACACACAGCCAAGATCAAATTGATAGAAGGCATTGTGGTAGCCGCGCAGAGCTTTATTGGAGAGCTGCTCTTTTTCTTCTTCTCAGGTAAATTACTCAACTTTTTTATAACTAGCTGCGCCCCGCGGTTTTACCGGAAACGGAACCCTTATAAGATCACTCCGTTATCTGTCTGTGTGTCTGTCCGTCAGTCAACACCCTTTTTCTCAGGAACGCATGGAGTTATCAAGTTGAAATTAACATTCAGGGCTACAATCTCTTGAAGCAGTGAAAAAATCAAACTTCTAAGTCAACGCAATTAAAAGATACGGGCGTTTATGCTCCGAAATCAAAACCTATAGGGTACTTCCCGTTGACCTAGAATCATGAAATTTGGCAAGAAGCAATGTCATTTAGCACAACAACTAAAGGAAAGAATCCAAAAAACGGTAAATTTGTAGACTACAAAAAAAAATTACAACTATTAAAATACCTACAAATTTGTACGGAACCCTCGGTGCGCGAGTCCGACTCGCACTTGACCGGTTTTTTATAACCTAAAAATGTTTTTTTTTTTTTTGATTTCAGGTAAAATTATAAAGCGATTCGGTTACGGCACTACGCTGACGGTGTCACTGTTCTGTTATGGAGTCAGGATGATCTGCATCTCGTTTATACAGAACCCGTGGCATCTTGTGTTTATCGAGGTAAGGACGTCATGAATTTATTTTTTACTAGTTGCGCCTCGCGGTTTTACCTGCCTAAGTTTTGATCTCGTGGGAATGTTGGGATAAAAACTATCATATGTCCTTTCCCGGGACTCAAACTATCTCTATACCAAATTTCATCTAAATCGGTTCAGCGGTTTAAGTGTGAAGAGTGGTAACAGACAGACAGACACACACATTCGAATTTATAATGTTAGTATGGATAGATGAATATCAACATTGAATTATTTTAATATTTACAAACTTGTAATACTAAATAAACTCCAAATTATTAAAATAAAAATATAATAACCTAATCTAACTAAAACTATTTAAAAATCGGTTGTCTGTAAATTCGGTTTACGGACGATAGTTTAACGTGACAACGTCATAACAAAACATTAATGAAATTGCCGAACGCGGAGGCCGATTCGGCAGCGTTCGACATCATCAGCTGTCTCTCATCGCTTGTTCCGCGCTCTCGCTTGCACTTCAAGCCGCCATGGAACGCTACAACGCTACAGAGCAAGGCCGCGAGGTAACGCTACATGAGTCATGTTTTTTCGTGTGTGCAGCCAGCTTCATCGATTTATTAGACGTTGTCACGTCAAAAATTAAAATATTGCGTCGAAATATTCCTCCGCATCGCTGTCGACTGATAATGTACCCAAGAGACTGGCGGCATTACCACGTTGTATGGCGATGCTTAGCCTCTGGCCAAGGTGGTCACGGGAAGTGTCAACCAAAATAGATGAATTAGTTTACAGTACCCGGCGATAAATATTGCACATCTACCTTTGGAAAGAGACAATCGGCTAATTTCGGCTTCGTAGAGCGTTATCTCTGTCGCACGAAATACAAACAGTCCGGTATCTATTGTGCGCCTGCCAGACTATGCTCCTTGCGCTGCTCATCGCTATGCTCCTCGCGCTGCCGTGATTTGCCGCGATGTTGCCCTCTCTGCCCACACACTGCTCTACTCGCGCAATTAATCGCGACGCTCCTCACTTGTCATTTGCCTTGGTGAGACAATGGACGTTGAAACGGTGGCAGCGTGCGCGCTATGCATTTTTAGTATAGCTAATTACTTATATTAATGTAGTAAAAAGAAATATACATCGTCGTCGTCGTCCTCGCCAACGGAGATGGTGGATTATTAACACCTTTTCATTTGACCATTCCACGCTTGGCGACGACATAATTTCCAATTTTGCATACGCGTGCGTCTAGCGCGAGCGCTCCATGCAGACTGCGACCGCGCGATTATGTGGCCGGCCACTCGCACTCGTATTGCCGGTCCTTTGACTCGCGCGCAAAAACCGACAAAATAGGGAGCAGTGGGTAGGACGAGGAGCATGACGTGTGGCATGACGAGTAATGTTGCCACACTATGTCTCTGCCTCCTTTCCTCGTTACTTCCCATGCCACTCGTCGAGTGTGTGGCAGGCGCGTTAGGAGCTGTTAAAAGAATTATGATTTGCTTCTTTTGATAATTATTTTTATTCTTTGTATAAAATGGTTTTGTGTAAAAAGGTCGATGTGCAATATTTATCGCCGGGTACTGTACAGACGCCAGCACATCAAGCTACCCGAAACTGTCAAATTTTCCCAATCAACTTTGAACCTAATGCTCTGGCGATATAAAGTTGAAAATCTATTAAAGAAGTTTGACAGATCGTCTGTACATTATTGTTCTGCTCCACAGGGCATAATGCAAGGCCCCACATACGCGCTGTGCTACTCTACCATCGTGGGCTACGCGGCGCACGTGGCGCCGGAAGGGTACTCCGCCACCGTGCAGGGCATCGTGGCTGGGATGGACGATGGAGTCGGTAAGTGTTTTTTATTTTTTTATTTGAAATGGGTTAGCTCTTATTTATTTATTTAAACTTCTCGCACAAAACGGTACAGACGCCAGCACATCAAGTAACTACAATCTGTCAAATTTCTTTAATAGATTATCAACTTTATTGCTAAAGTATAAGGTTCAAAGTTGATTGGGAAAAATTTGACAGTTTCGGGTAGCTTGATGTGCTGGCGTCTGTACAAAGTCGGACTTAATGCCTTAGGCATTCTCTACCAGTCAACCAAGGTTGGTGAAGAGATTGGATGGCAGGTGCTTTGGTTGAGAGGAACAATGATAAAAATCTATTAAATCTAGGTACACAAATACATAAATAGTAGGTTATATACACATACATACTATTTACTATAATACATATATGTATACTTATCTTAATATATATAAATTACGTGTCACGATGTTTGTCCGCGATGGACTCCTAAACTACTTAACCGATTTTAATCAAATTTGTACACCGTGTGCAGTTTGATCCAACTTGAAAGATAGGATAGCTGACATCTCCATTTATAATCGCAATATTATTTTATTGCAAATTATTTGTCTACCACAGCAACGCGTGGCCGGGTCAGCTAGTTGTATAATATTTCTTTTTTTTAGGTTTCGCCATAGGATCCCTGGTCGGTGGTCAGCTATACAGCTGGCTAGGAGGCCGGGCATCCTTCAGAGTGTTAGCAGTGACGGCTATAATTGGCTCGGGACTGCATGCGATACTATTCACTGTAGTATCCAGGAGTGACGAGCGTAAAGGTTGGTATTTTACACTATTTTTTTATTTCCCATACCCCCAAAGTGTGCCGACGGGGGCTCATGGCTACATAGTAACAGCCACTCGGGGTCTATTGAAGGTTAAGCTACGCATGCCGCGGTCGGCCGGTGGATGGGTGACCATCTATTATATTATCCGTGCCTCGGACCGCCGTTAGTCCCGACTGTCTATTTTAGATTTTTGACAGTCGAATATCTGACAACCAGTCTTACAAAGGGGTACTTATCGTGTTACCTCGTAACTGGGTTGTGAAGGTCAGATAGGCAGTCGCTCCGTGTAAAAATATACTGTAACGGCTTGTTTGATAAAAAATAAAAAAATAAATTTCTTCTTCCTCTTCTTACAGCTGAGAAGCAAGTAGCGATGCAAGAAGCGGCGTCAGAAGAAGGCCAGAAGATGCTACAGGAGCACAGTAGCGCCATCTACAAAGACACGACCGTACCACTAAACAGTGAAGAAAAGTTGGATAGGTAACGCTAATAGATGGCGCTAGTTTGTATCTAGATATTTTTTATTTGAGAAGGACTTTCCATTAGAATAAATTAATATGCCCTGTTAGTTTTATAATAGTTTGCGTGACATATAATAACTTTATATTTTCGATTATCGAATAAACATTGTTAACGTATTAGTTAAGAGGGCGCCGACCAAACGCCGATCGCGCAGTGGCGCTCTCATCGTTACACACACACACACACACTCACAAACTTTCGCCTTTATAATATTAGTGTAATTCAGAATGATTAATTAAAACACCGAATGAAACGTGACACTTTACGGGGTGTGGTCTTATTATGTTTTCTGTTTGCATTGATGACAGCTATCGATGTATATGTATAGCTTTCATGCGCGGCCGCCATTTTGAAAAAAAAAATGGCGGGCGTGTAAATATGCCACGGGGTTTCAAAGCCCTTTCATAATTTTAAAAATAAACTTGAAAAAATGTCTGACTACCCACTTATCAATATAGTCTAAGATTTGCAATAATTGTGCCATTTTATTTTCTAATAAAATAAGTTTTATTTACAAAACTGATATACTGCTTTAATTATACGGTATTTATTACGAATTTAGTCATTTTTATAAAAAAAAATGCAGCCGTTACCTTGTATGTATACTTGTAAAGTCATAGATATATTTTTTTATGTTATATTTTTCAAGAAAGTTTTAATGGAGTGTGTGGAGATGAGAATACGACAATAAAAGATAACATCACAGATATACAGTGTGTTAGGTTAAACGAGGGACATACTTTAAGGGAGTGTAGTACTCATAAAAATGAACAACTTTTACTAAGAGACCAACACTGAAATCGAGAAAATAAAACCAGCCTCTCTATACATTTTCTGTTCGCATAACTGGACAAAATGTAGGGAACAGCTGTTTTTTTTTTTTTCATATTTTTGAGTCAGCCCCATATTAAAAGTTGTTCATTTTCATGAGTACTACACTCCCTTAAAATATGTCCCTCGTTTAACCTAACACACTGTATATTATAATTTGATTGAATATTTTTATGCAGACTGAGAACATCAGAAGTTTTATTTACTGTCGTAAGTATTGTCATCTCCACATTGTATATTTTCTTTCACTGATAGCTAGCAATACAAGAAAGAGATAGACTTATTCGCCCTACACAGAGTCAAATTAAATTTAGCTTGAGAAACTCCACAGACGTCCGTCAAACATCAAATCTATTTTATTTTTATTAGGGATGCCGCGATACGCCTTTTTGCCGATACGATACCGATACCGATACTCTTATAAAAATATCGGCGATACCGATACCGATACCGATACGCTTACTGAATTCAAAAAGGAAGGTAGATTAAATAAAACACAATTAATTAATAGTTTTAGTAATCAAAATTAACATTTATAAGATTTTTATGGAATTATCAACTGTCGAAATTTCAAAGTGATTCCATATAGCACTTTTGTGTTTTGAAGTTGATATTAGAGATGTTACGGATGTCGTTTTATCGGAACCGGAACCGGAATCGGAGGTTTTAAATTTGATTCATCGGAATCGGAACCGGATTCGGAACCGGAATCGGAGCCGGAACCGGGGTGGAAGTAGAAGAAAGATGTGTTAAGGGGCCTTTCCTTAAAACATCTTTCTTCTACTTTCTTCTAACATCCACAAACAAAACAATAAACTGAGACTTCGAGCGCGAGCGTGTATAAAATAAATAAACATTACCCTGGCGACACGTGAAAACTTGTTTGTAGGCGCTCTAGTCACGTGTATCGCTGCGTTTCGAACTCCGGTCTAACTCCGATTCAAAATTATCGGAACCGAAATCGGAATCGGAGGTGTAAAATTAATCGGAAGTTCCGACTTTTCGGAATCGGAACCGAAGCTCCGTAACATCCCTAGTTGATATGACTACTATTTATTTTATTTGACTCAAACGACTAGTTATAAAAATGACATATAATACACAAACAATTACGATATGTAATTCTTAATCTTATTTGACAACACGCGCGTTTACATTACATTTTTAAAGCGCGAAATTTGAAAAGTATCGTTGAATCGGCCATAAAAATATCGCCGATACCGATATATCGGCAAACCTGAATAATCGCCGATATATCGGTATCGGTATCGGATGCATCCCTAATTTTTATTTTATCGTGTTCAAATATCGATACCCCAACACGTCTGTAGTCTTGCTTTGCTAATTTAGTTTAACCCTGCATCCCTTTCTAGCAACAATTTCTCTCGTGGTGACCTCTGGTGGTGGTAATTAGAATTAAAAAAATCGCAGTGAAGAGAAAAGTAAGTGACTGGCTTGACGATGGGTCTTTTGACACCCTGTTGTGTGTTATGTGCTGACGTTACTCGACTTCACGCACACCTTCACAGTGTGTTTGTACACATGGTTACCACAAGTAAAGCGCGCGTCGCTTCGTGAGATAAAAATACTACTGTAATTTTGTATAGAGGCACGGGATTTAGTCTGCATTTTGTAATTTATAATAACGGTGAACAAAATGGTTAGTCAGTAAAATTATTATAGTTTGTAGTTTTAGTATTGTTTGAGGGGCGTGTGGTTAAAGTAATAACAGCCGCACAGGTCGATCGATCAGGTTAAGCTACGCTTGCCGCGGTTGGTATGTGGATGGGTGACCATTTTCACATACCAAGACCCCTCCGTGCCTCGGAAAGCACGTTAAGCCGTTGGTCCCGGCTGTCATTCATGGATCTTTGACAGTCGTTACGGGTAGTCAGAAGCCCGAAAGTCTGACAACCAGTCTTATCAAGGGGTGTCGTATTACCCAATAACTGGGTTGTGGAGGTCAGATAGGCTGTCGCTCCATGTGAAATACTGGTACTCAGCTGCATCGGGTTAGACTGGAAGCCGACCCCAACATAGTTGGGAAAAGGCTAGGCAGATGGTGATGAGTTATAAAAAAAGCTTTAAAAATATCATATCCTTTCCAAAAACTTCAAAAAGCTAGAATATATGAGCTTTTTTCAATAATACTATGTCTAAGCTAGTCTAGATTATGTTAAAGATGTACAGAGTCGGATTAAATTAGCTAGCAGACTACGCAGACGTGATGAGTACGATAGGTATCTAAACACGATAAAATAAAAAAGACTTGCTCGTTAGTTTAGTTAACGACCATTGTTACTGGAAGTATCAGTTGAGAAAATATGTTTTATCGTATTTCGTCGCCAACCTCGGGAATGTAAGTAGCATTTTATGCATTTCGGAGAATCTTATAGTAACGAACAGTTCTGGATATAAAAGGCCGCTATCCCACTGGCGATTTACGAGCGTCGGCGTCTCTCGAACGTCTGCGCAGCGTCAACGTTGCGCAGACGCGACGTTGACGTCGCGTCGTCGCGTGACAAACATTAACGTCCGCTGAACGCGACGTCGACGTCGCGTCTGCGCAACGTTAACGTGGCGTTTTTTGGCAACAGGTACATGTGCGCGACGTTAACGTCGCGTTCAGCGGACGTTAATGCTTGCCACGCGACGACGTAACGTCAACGTCGCGTCTGCGCAGCGTCGACGCCGCGCAGACGCGACTTTGACGTCAACGCTCGTGAAACGCCAGTGGGATAGCGGCCAAAGCGGGTTAAATTTCCATATTAATTAATAAGAATACAGAACCTCCTTTTTTAAAGTCAGTAAAAAAAACACAGAGTACGCCGTACAAAAATTTTACAGCACGCAGTTCTGTGTTCCTCCTGAAAAGTTACTTCTTTTACACTTACGAGGTGTTCACTCTAAGGCCCGGTATCCACCAAAGCGGAGACGAGAGGAGATGTGTTTGAATAAACCAATCCGATTTCGTTATTTCCACATCTCTTCTCCGCTTAGCTTTGGTGGAAATGGGTCAAGCGGAGAGGAGAGGAGATGTCTCATTTTTCTATAGAATTTTGTGCAGCGAGCGAGCAAGCGGCGCGGCAGAGCGGAGAAGTGTCTAGTCGGGCGGCCGGGCGGCGCACGCGCTCGCGCACCTCTCACCCCGCTGCCTTCTCCCCGCGCCTTTCTTCGATCTTCGATCTCTCACAGCTCACATCTCCGCTACACACAGCTCACATCTCCTCTCCGCAACGCATCTCCTCTTTGGTGGAAATAACCTGCCAGCTTCGCGGCACATCTCCTCTCGTCTCCTCCCCTCTCCGCTTTGGTGGAAATAACCTGCCAGCTTCGCGGCACATCTCCTCTCGTCTCCTCCCCTCTCCGCTTTGGTGGAAATAACCTGCCAGCTTCGCGGCACATCTCCTCTCGTCTCCTCCCCTCTCCTCTTTGGTGGAAATAACCTGCCAGCTTCGCGGCACATCTCCTCTCGTCTCCTCCCCTCTCCTCTTTGGTGGAAATAACCTGCCAGCTTCGCGGCACATCTCCTCTCGTCTCCTCCCCTCTCCTCTTTGGTGGAAATAACCTGCCAGCTTCGCGGCACATCTCCTCTCGTCTCCTCCCCTCTCCGCTTTGGTGGATACCGGGCCTTAGGCGTCGATTTAGGTATCGATACTTCACGTCTGCGGAGTTGCGCTAGCTAATTTAATTTGAACCCGTGTTACAAAATGCAGACTAAACTAGTAAATAAAGCCAACACGTTTATTTTTTTGATAAATTCAATATATTAATTTTATTAAATGTTTAGTAAAATATTATTGTTACTCAAGGGATCAATAATGGTCAGCGGGATTGTCCGAAAGGGTTACCGCTGCCCCGGAACATAAAGGGCTAAGGAAGGAACACGGGTGGGTTTTAGTCAATAAGAGTCTGACACTCCCTTCCGCTCCACCCAGAGCGGGAGGGGGGTCATTTTGATGATTTCCCATCCTGAAATAAAAGGGATCAATAATACATACTCTCAGACTCCTAAATCGAACCACCCCGAACTTTTTGTACTTACAACATGTCTCGGAATTAACGCACACCACCAAACATTCCAATTATAGTCATAAAATAATACATACACTGAATTTTTACTATTATGTATAAAACATTGGTGCCGATTCTCTTGTTCACACAAAATAAACTAAATTTTAATTCAGTGCATCTTTTTCTTTCATTAAGAAAAGGACAGACGATAAATTTAATTTTAAGATTTATTTAATCTTGTCAAATTAATCAGCGCCTTTTAGACTACTAAAGTTACGTCAATTTACGTCAGAGGCTGATTAATTTAACAGAAATAGAAAGAAATTAAACAGAAAGAAAAAGATGCACTGAATTTAAATTTAGTTTAATTTGTGAACAACAGAATTGGCACCATTATTTATTTATTAAATTAGTTATACTGCTTGTAATAGAATATTGTGGTCAGATCACAAATCTACGCATGCACACTGTCGCACCCGTATAAGGGTCTAGCCTCGTGGGTAGGTTCGATTTAGGAATCCGGGAGGCAGCTATAAGAAAACTAAATAAAATATGTTCAGACGTCAGCACATCAAGGCACCTGTCAAATTTCTTTTGTAGCGGTATCTACAACGCCACACGCGGACAACGCGTCATACTGACGTCACGCAAAATCCTGCATCTCGCAAGCAGAGTTTACCGCGCAACTAGCATAGATACAACGGCCCGACATGAATCATCGGGCAGTTGCCCACCAGACACAACACCCGTCTGGTCGGAGGATCCTCCCTTTTCTATAGAGTATGAGTGAATTTACACCCTGTTCCTCATTCCTCTATACTTTAATAGATTTTCAACTTTATTGCTAAAGCAAATTCAATGTTGATTGGGAAGATTTTACAGTTTCGAGTAGCGTGATGTGCTGGCGTCTACAATGCGTGCCACGAAAGATGAGACTTGACCCCGCCTCCCCCGCTCTTTCCGCCGCCCCTATGACGTCCGGTCCCGTCCCGCACTCAGACCTCATACCGCTAAAGATACCTAAAATTGTGTTCTGCGCAAGTCAAACCACGTGGTGTGTCAAGTCTCATCGTTCGTGGCACGCTTTGTACATATAAAGTGGCTAAACTTGGAATCATGCGATCAAAATAAAAGGTGCTCCCTTTTACTTGTATATTTGTTTAAAGAAAGCAATAAAACATTTCCTGTGACCCAAGGGCTGGTACCTTGGCCAGAGGCTAAGCATTGCCATACAACGTGGTAATGCTGCCAGTCTCTTGGGTACATTACCAGTCGACAGCGATGCGGATGAATTTTTTGACGCCATATTTAAGTTTGCTAATAGTTTAAGTTAAGGGGGAAACGCCCGCGTATGCCCGCGTAATTTAATTTTTTTGCAGTTTTCAGACCAGTGTCATGTTGTAAGTTGAACAAAATATGAGTCGCGATGTATTTACATAATTTTAATTGTAGTTCATTTATCCGAATTGAATGACTATTTCGATCAGATATCAATTAATAGGGTTATGTGTACTGAAAATTTTTACTTCGCCGGCTTGGTAGCCGGCCCAACTTAAGTGAAAAGCGGCAGGGTTGCCTCTTTCCCCTTAAATTGGGATATTTTATATTGTTATTTTTGTCGTGTATAAATTGTTATATAAATGTATATTTCATTTAATTATGAAAAAAAATTGGTAAGTAATATATTTTTATTTTATATTTATAATGTACAAAAAGTACAACGCGTAAGAATTTATTGTATTTTGTACATATATACCTACCATGTTTTTTATTCAAATAAATAAAAAGATAATTATTATGGTTTATAATTGTTTTATTATACACTTCTAATAGTTACATTACGATACGTGTGACTTAGGTTGTCCATTATCGCATGGTGTAGAACTTAAGTCACACGTATCGTATACTATTTATAGCTCGTGTGACCTAAACCCGCACTGTCACCCTTTTCTGTGTAAAATGGGCTACTTAAGTCACAGAAAAGCGTGACAAGTGCGGGTTTAGGTCACACGATGCTATAAAATATAAGACTTAAAATCTAACATAATCTTATTTTGTACTATTTTACTGGCCACAATATTATTAATTGAGTACAGTCAACATCAAAATTGGTTACCTACTGAATATTTTGATTTAAGCGCAGAATTCCCACTTCTCAAAATGGCAAGTGAGTCTCTAATGGACTAATTCTCAAAATGGCTAATTCTATAAATGACTAATTCTCGAAATGCCTAATTCTATAAATGACTAATTCGCAAAACGTCCACTTCTATAAATACCTTATTCTGAAAAGGACAAATATGCGCTTTTATAATTCCTAACGTGACGATATTATCGTGGACGTCCACGTCCATAAAATCTATAGAAATACTTGTGCATGTTCAGTATAATGATGCACTGAGAATACTGCTGCAGCTGCCGTGGCGTTGTCGTGCATCAGGGATGTTTGTGGGTAATAACATTAATGTTTTTGCCGCCAATATTAGGAATAGATGTGCATCCCTGATGACGCGTGTTCGCGGCGGCACCAACAGTATTCTCCAATGTATTCTCAGTGTGTTCGCTGATCGGTGGGATTCCCCGATGTTGCGGAAGTGGATGCAGCTCCACGCTGAATTTTAATTGGCCTAATAACACGAGGTTAAGGTGACATTTTGAAAAAAATGTGGTTTTCTATTTCGTGTATTATGTGGAATAAGGATTTAACATTTTGGTATATGTTTTTTCTGACTCTTTGGTCTAGTATCGTGTAAAAGGAATAGACGGTTCAATAAATTTTCTCTATACAAAAAAGTGTAATTATATTTATTTTTTTACTTTTTTAGACATCACGGCGTATCGCTTAAGAGTTATTCAATGGAACTTACTTTAAAACAAAATAATTAGAATAATAATAATAACATAATGATAATATTTAGAATTATCATATCAAAGTTTACTCAAAGTAGTTTTAAATTTAATTCATTCATTTTTGTTAAAAAAGGAGTAAATTCGTTTTGGCACATACGTCGTTTTATTCCGAGCGCACGCACATTATAGCCATCTCTCTTCTTTTGCGTTTCAAAAGTAATTGCATCACTTTCGCTCGCTTAGTAGATCAATCGCTAAGATTTATTTTCGAGGCATCGCCTTAATTAACATTGTTACTAACTCTATGGACTCCTGTCTGAAATCAAAGTTTTCTATTCTATTATATTCTTTATCGTGGACGGTATTTTTAAAGCGTCTTCACATATTTCCATACATTTTATTTCCCTGTGTTATCGTGATGCCGTGAGATGGACGTGGACGTCCACTATTATACCGTGGCGTTAGAAATTATAAAAGCGCATATTGGGTAAGTAGAAACTTGCTACATCTTAAAATATAACAGAGGTGCAATTTCCGTATTTTTAAGAACGATCGTATCGTAATATCTCGGTTTTAGTCTGTCAAAAACACCTCTAAGCTACCTACCTAGAATTTTGACATTATTTGTCGCTGAGATGAGATTGTGTCTGGATTTGGTTTTCTAATTTGCGACACATGATATATAAATTGAATAATGCAAACTAAACATTTTTTTGCTTTTCAGAAATTACTTCCTTTTTTTACTGAATTTGCAGTACCTATCGTGAAAAATATTTACCAAAATTATTTATTTATTTATTGACAAGGCAACTACAACAGGCAATAATCACAGTAAGTATATCACTAGGTTCAAATTATAGGTTTCGACCTGACTATCACCCAAATCGTAGTCGCACAACATGACCAGCAACAACAATAATAATGATAACATCTACAGTAAAAAATAAAAAATAAACTTAATGAGGGTTTTCGTGAAAATTTACGACACCAGTTGGCACCACTGTGACAAGAGTTCTTCCAATATAAAATATATGATGACGTTCATCATTCGATTCATTCATTCGTTCATCATTCCGTCATGACTAAAGAAAATATAGGCTCTTTGACAGATGCCTTGACCTGACCAAGAAGCTTATAGATAAAAGTGGAGGCAACACTCTAAATACCTAAGTGAAGACGACTGTGGTCGGACACTCTCTTTCTAAATACACACTTATGAACGAGACAGTGATATGTGTTTTCTTTGTCATATTATGTTATTTAGAAAGAGAGTGTCCGACCACAGTCGTCTTCACTTAGGTATTTAGAGTGTTGCCTCCACTTTTATCTATAAGCTTCTTGGACCTGACGTGTCAGTGCTGCCACCTAGCGAACGTCATTTCAGGAAACCCTCATTGACAAAATTACAGCTACAAGGTATGAGCCTCTGCCCTCCGACACACTACCTACTACTTATGCAGGGAATGTGTAGGAGACCAAACACGCCAGGTTAAGTGCATAATTCACACAGAGTTACATTCTTTTAAAGCGACATAAAATTAAAAAGAAAGATTATGATGTCAACTGTCTCAAAAGTGTATTTTTTTTTACTTGAGTGGCAGTCGCGGTTATGAAACGTGTAAGCATTTTCTCACTCCCTCGTTTCATGACCGCAACTGCCACTGACGCTGTTTTTTTCCAATTTTGTTAGTTGTTTTAGGTTAGTAGTCAGTAGATGGCGCCTTGGTAGCGAGATAGTCGAGAGCACGTTGTATTGCTTGCGGAATGGGCGGTGGCGTGGGTATGTGATCACCTCGAGCCTCGAAACCGTTCTCACCAGCTGTATAGAGGACGTTTATCAACTGGAATATAGAAATAAACATTTCGTTTAATTCAATCTTGACAGTGTTTTAATTACTTTCAAATATTAACGCTTTTTCATGTGCCTCTCGACTGTAACAATCCATCAGTATTACAAAATATGTAATGCGCATTTTCACCCTATGGTAGGTAATACACATGGACTCCACGCCTGAGCCGATTTTTTTTTATGGGGCTTTCACTGGCAAATAACTGATGTTATAAAGGGTAACTTAGACTACTTTTATTGTAGAAAAAAATTAGGATTCTGCGTAAAAAAAAAAACCATGAAATCCAATTTGTTTTCCGACATGCAAGCGAATGAAAAATATGCATCGAGTAAAGCTATGACCGAATGGTGGCCAAGGTTATGCCAAAGAAATTAGGACCGTCCAAAAGCGAGTTGGTTTCTGATACCGTCAAAGTCGCGATAAACATCTGCATGAGTGCTTGGCCAGACTGGCAGAACGGGTGCGGGAACGCGCGCGATCTGCCTGTCCGCAGTCGAGCGCGGCTTCGTTCTGTCTGAGTATTGTCGTGTCCAGTGTTTATCAAAATATAATATGGATGAAGAAGACTTATTTTTACTAGAAAAAAGCTCGAATTAGTTTGAGAACCCCGGTCCCTGCGCGGGCCGACCGCGCACTCGCTGCGGCCACTTGTATGAATGAGCTATGGCGTGGGTTGCCCGCGCGCTCGTCGCGTCAAGCACCCCGCGCCGCTCACCGCGTTCGCATGCCCACTATGGACGCTCAAATTAAGTTCTTATAATTGAGTACTGCGTGCCGCGCCCGCGCTTGCAGTCTGGCCAAGCACCTCAGTGCTTGGCCAGACTGCAAGCGCGGGCGCGTCTCTCAAGACGCTCAGAACCAGGGAGTAAGGCAGAAGAAAGGGGAGGTCTATACCCAGCAGGGTGTGATTCCGGGCTGAACTGATGATGATGATGAAGCGAACGAAATCGCGAGCACAGCTAGTTATAACCTACGAGGATAAGGTGCCTATATCCTTGCTTGCTTTGAGAGCATAAAGCCAGTTTACCTGTCCATCTGGAGCCGTATACTGGTACTGCCCCTGCACGAACAGGCTTGGTTCACCCGCACTGCCAGGTTCGAAGCTGCCTTTCTGTTCGTGGAAGATACCGCCCGCTGTGGATCATAAGTTACACAAATTTTTCATATCCATACATTTGTTTAGGTAATTAAATAAAGGTAAACAAAAAAACTGTTAAATAAATATGGTATTCTCAACATTTATTTATAATAGCAACATTGCTCTCCATGTCTTTGATTGACTTCCTGTTGAATAAATGTCTGCAGATAGACGTACTCAATCTCTATCAATATAATAATCTACTCTAATTTATGTTTTGTGATCAATCTAAATTAATCTCAGTAATCCTAAGTCATAATTGTATTTGTGTGCCATACTTATTATAAAATATAGTGTCTCAAATCGTACCAGTCGTATACTTTGCCTTCCCTGATATAACCTTAGAGGCAGTACTCCGCTACAAAAACTACGTGACGTGGTTAACCGACTAAATGTAATACCAGTCTATTCAGTTGTCATACTATGTCACAGTTGTACTCGTCAATTTAGCAACCTTATAATTCGTTCGTTAATAACGCCTGGGTTGAAATATTTCGTCGGTTCTAAATATAAAATTGCTGTTCCATACATTTTGACCGCGTATTGGATTTGTCTATGAAACATCGGCTTTTTTTTTATAGCCAGCGAATAATTTCTACGCTAGGGCATCCTAGAATCATGTGTTGAATTGATGGTTACAGTTTGTGCGTCTGTGGGGACAGTGTCAGCCTGTATAAAATAATCAATTTTATTAAAAAAAAAAAACAGCTTGTGTGCAATTCACACGTGGTAGAAGTGAAACCTTGAAAAACACTGTATAATGCTTCCTATCTCATTTTCTCCCACGTTAAATCTTATGAATTTACATGTCTCTTTTTACTGTCGCTTTTCCGTTTCATAAACTTTCAAATCACAACGATGCTAAAGAAGTTTTCACTTCAAAAATATGTGAAACGTTACATGTTTCCAGGGCCCATTTGTAAGACCCGTCATCATGAGGCCCATCGAAATCCTGTCGAATGATCTGGTCGTCTTTCTGACACGAAGAGAAGGTGGCTGCAGCCAGCACCTGGAAAAAATAAGAAAACATTTATAATAGTGTAGTTAGAGCCATTAGACATCGTGACCCCTCCGTGCCTCGGAAAGCACGTTAAGCCGTTGGTCCCGGCTGTCATTCGTGGATCTTTGACTGTCGTTACGGGTCGTTAGAAGCCCGAAAGTCTGACAACCAATCTTACCAAGGGGTTTTGTGTTACTTAGTAACTGAGTTGTGGAGGTCAGATAGGCAGTCGCTTCATGTAAAATACTGGCACTCAGCTGCATCTGGTTAGACTGGAAACCGACCCCAACATATGATAATGTTTTTTTTTTCATTAATTGACGTTTCAATCATTAATCAAATAACCTCATATCAACCTATTCACATTTCAGTAACCCTGTCTTTTGTCAACTATCTCTCCGATTTCAACATTGTCTTTTGAAGACGCCAAAAACATTTCGCAAAACGTTTTTATTCATTACCACCCAATTATGACAGTTGTATACTTACTTATAAATAAGATTAGCGTGTATAATGTATGGCCCTATCTTGCAACTGAGAAAGTAACATTCGTTATGCAACGATTGCTAAACAGTTGTTTGAATTCAATGTTTTTGATGCTCCAAAGTGAACGGCTTGAAATGACAACTTATGTCAAAGATGTCACCGATTTATCAAGATGGCGTTTTACGAGAGGTAGGTATAAAGTGATGTTACGGAGGCCTTGCTATCTGAGGCGGCGCGGAGGCTAACTTAGGCAGTAGTAGCTTTAAAGAAATTAAGATAAATTAAGGGGTTTACATGACCTAAAGCGCGGTCAATGTCGGACTGCATATAAATGAAACAGAAACGCGATGACACAACACTGGTAATTTATTGCAAAATATGAAGCAATTATTCAATTACAAAAAATCTATTGTTTGTACTGAAAAATTAAAACCCTAGTGTTTTAATAATTCGCTTGTAGAATAATCTGACAAAAATACTGAATTATTGTATGTATATTAGTTTGGTTTTTATTGTAAAAAGAAAGTTTTTAGAAGTATGTTCATGATTTTTTTCTATCGTATTAAATTAGTTGTATTATGTTTTCAACACATTATCTACCTAGCATATATCCTGAAGAATATCATATATTTTTCTGATTTTGTTTACTGTAGTCGATCATATACTTTTATTGTTTCTAAAACTTGCGTTTTTTGCATTTCGGCCCTGGAGGCCCCTTAAAAAAAATTACCATTTGGTATTGTATCGTCTATCGAGCGTAAAGAATAATGCCTGTATTTTTATTCATAATTTTAGGCCCGGTTGTTTCGGGCGGGGAAACGGCCAATTTTCATATATTTTTAACTCGCGACAAAAACACGGGAGTTATCTTAAATAACTTCAATTTGTTTTTTTATTCAACACAATATTAGGTAGGCATTATGATACGTGTGACTTAAGTACAACATTATTGCACGGCGTGCGAAGCGAGGGTGCTAAACGTCATGAATTAATAGACTACATAGGTCACACGTATCGTATTTGTTTTATAGCTCGTGTAACCTAAACCCACACTTAAGTCACTCTTTCCTGTGTAAAAATGGACTACTTAAGTCACAGAAAAGCGTGACTTAAGTGCAGGGTTAGGTCACACAGTGCTATAACAAGTAAATCTTTGAGACTCTACCAACAAGCTCTTTCATTGATTATATCACACGGTACAGTTTGCAAAAGGATTATTTTTAATTTTCTAGTTGGTGTCCGCAACTCCACGTCTAAGGAGACTTCGTGCTAATCAAAATTTTGAAGAAATATATTTTTCACAGAATACAATTTTGCGGCGTTGCGCGTTGTCACCTTCTCGGCAATTTCTTAGTTTCATAATCACACTAATATTATAAAGGCGAAAGTTTGTGAGTGTGTGTGTATGTGTGATTATATAATTATGCTTGTTACTTCTTCAACTTCAACAATTTTGATAAAATTTTGTACATCATCTGTGAAAATTTCAACTGTCTAGCTACGACGGTTCGTGAGATACATAGAGCCTGGTGACAGACAGACAGACGGACAGTGGAGTAATAGGGTCCCGTTTTTACCCTTTGGATAGAGTGTCCATGGAGTTTCTTGCCCGTTCTTCTCCATAGGTACCTACGCTTTGGAATGGGCAACTAGCTTCATATTTTTCTGACTGACCGACTTCTTGACAATTCAAAAGTGCCTGTAAATGGTTTAATTGAAATAAATGCTTTGAGTTTGAGTTTGAGATACGGAACCGTAAAAGGAATATTTTCGAAAAAAATGTCTGCTCGACTACTTGAGTAACGCATTGAATGTTATTGAACTGTAAGCCATTGTGAACAAAATGTAAGCCATTTGCTTACAGATAGTGTGTGACGCAATTATTCCGCTGGTTCCACTGCCCATGTGGGCAGCCCATGGCCACATTGATAAGGCCGCGTTTCCACTGACGCGGAGCTGGGCGGAGAGGAGCGGTAAAGAGCGATGAATTGAAAAGTGGTCAGTGTTTTCACAGAAGTGGAGCGGAGTGGAGTGGAATGGAGCGGAGCATACTTTTGGAATCGCGCATTTTACACTCAAATACGACCGCCCCGCTCCGCACCGCCCCGCTGTCCTCCGCTCTGCACCCCAATGCTCGTTGTCCTCCGCACCGCTTCGTCTCGCTGTATTTTTATTATGAATATCCGCTCTGCTCCACCCCGCTCGTGCTGTTTCCATTGAAGCGGAGCGGAGTAGGTACCGAGCATAGTGATTGGTCAATTCGTGCACCGCTAAGCTCCTCTCCGCCCCGCTCCGCATCAGTGGAAACCCGGCCTAAGCGAGGGTAATCCCTTTCAACCAAGTACTTACGTAAGCTTATAATCTTACTAAACATGAAACTTTAGAAATATTTTTTTTAATCGAACTAACTTCTGCTCGCGACTTCGTCCGCATGTTTCTTGTTCGTCCGTCCGTTCCACCCCGTAGCATCGCATCGCCTGCGCGCGCTATCACTTAATTTTCGCTCAGCGTTGTTTTTTGACTTTCCTTATCTTGGCTCCTCAAGGCCCTACGTCGTAGCGTGATATTAAATAGCCTATATTATAGCCTTTCTCAAGAAATGGGCTATCAAATGCTAAAATATTTTTTCAAATCCGACTGGTAGTTCCAGAGATTAGCGCGTGCAAACAAACAAACATACTCTTCAGCTTTATATATATTATTATTATTAGTTTAGATTATATCCATACTTAATATTATGAATGCGAAAGTGTGTCTGTCTGTTACCTCTTCACGCTTAAACCGCTGAACCAAATTAGATGAAATTTTGTATAGAGATAGTTTGAGTCCCGGGAAAGAACATCGGATAGTTTTTATGCCGATATTCCCACGGGAATCACGGGATCGACATGATATGCGGGTAAAACCGCGGAGCGCTGCTAGTATCACTATCACTACATAGTATAAAACAAAGTCGCTTTCTCTGTCCCTATGTCCCTATGTCCCTTTGTATGCTTAAATCTTTGAAACTACGCAACTGATTTTGATGCGGTTTTTTTTAATAGATAGAGTGATTCAAGAGGAAGGTTTATATGTATAATAACATCCATTAAATAGTGGAGAAGTACTGTTATTTTTGAGATTTCTAATGTGATGTCGTAAATAATTACATTTTTTCCGCTTACATTGCAAACGCAGGCTGAACCCTACGAGTTTTATCAAAATGTGGTCGTCCAAATCAAAAGGGACCTTATGGCGGAAATGAGTTATCTACAGAGCTGAAAACTACATAAATGTACCGAACTATAGACCCAAGAACCAACCTTCTAACCACTACCGTTATTTTTTTACGAATTTTTGAAGTTCACTGACCGAAATTATAAGTTTCGAGAAAATCGCAATTTAAGTATGCCGTACACTAAAGTTATGTTTTAGTGTGAAGTTATGTAACTGATGGTATACTTTGATTGACTATGATTAATACTAATGGAAATTCTTACAATCCTTGCATAAACTTGTTTGTTGTGGGAATATATTAAAATGTCGATATAATATATGGTTTGAATTAAAAGAAAAACGATTTGTTAGGTCTTGCCGCGATAAGGTTCCTTTTTTACTAAACTTTAGATGAATACAAAACTTTTTTAAATTGACTTTTCGAAAAGTTGAACACATCTACATGTAGTAAATACAATCATCTTTTTAAAAATATAGTTAATAAAAAAACGATTTTTTTGAGGTATTTTACAAATTTATTAATATCTCGGAAACTAGTTACCGCCATAAGGTCCCTTTTGATTTGGACGACCACAAATAATGTACTAAGTATTGTACACATTGAAAAGGTCTACAGAAAAGTCCGTGATGGTTAACGTGACCAGACGTCCCGTTTTGAACGGGACTGTCCCTTTTTATAGTTACGTGTCCCGGTGTCCCCGAAATGAACTCTGGGACGCCAAATTGTCCCGTTTTCTGAAACGGCGCGAAAATTTGAGTAGTCGAGCCGGCTGGACGCGAGCGGTGTTCGAGAACGCGTCGTCGGTCGACGCGACGATAGCCGAGAGGCGAAGACGTCATCGCTCGCGCTTTGTTTACTAATCGTTTGACAGATTTTTCGTTTGCCTGCTACAAATGCTCCAGTAGAAAGAGTATTTTCTATGATGAACAAATTGTGGCCATCTGAGAAAACCCAGTTACAAATTTCAGTTCTAAAGGTGATGTTGATAATTAAGGTGAATATAAAAAAACATGCCAAGAGTTTTATTCTTACTTAAAATCGTCACCAGCTATAATTAAAGCAAAGTTCCTCTGATAAATATAAATAAATATACGTTTCGAGTATGTATATTTTTTAATTTAAATAACTTTAAAAAGAGTTTTTTTCATTGACTACCTGTTAATAAACCTAAATAAACCAATGTCCCGTTGTGAGTCAAAAAATAAATGGTCACGTTAGTGATGGTATATGTCTATCTCTTATGGATAACCCACAATAACTTTTTTTTGTCATTTACTTTTTACGACAAATAATGGCTAATTTTCGAAGCGATTTTAACCAATACAGCATTAATCCTCAACCAATTAAATACCTTGAATACATTGTTCATTTAATATAGATCTATATGGCCCTTTACACCGTATGATTTAAGTGAATATTTTCGAAGATATTACAGATTTAAAAATTGCGGGACGTAGCGTTTGCGGCGGCGGTGCGAAGCCGGAGCGGGCCGCTATGTTTTTATATACACCGTGAAATTTTAATGGTTGTTTTCCCGCAGCGAAACAGTTTTGTCTTAGTAATATAATCGTTTCATAAATAAATAAAATATTAGAAACAGGAAATGACAGATTTAGCATTGTGAAACACAAAACTCGAAAGTGATCACGAACTAATAGTAACACCGCCCGATATCTACGGCTGAAGAGCCGCACGGCCATTGACCCGCGTGCGTTTCAATCAGCTGTTTGCTATCCAACAAGTTATTAAAATTTTCCCTTCATACCATCGAGCTTCATACTTTTACGGGCTTAGGACCGTCATAAATACTTTTTTAACTGCAATTTACTGAACACGAAATTAAATTTAGATAATTACCGCCGCACGGATACAATAGGCGTCGAAACGCGGTTTCGATCGTTTGTGATTTTTGCGCGCAGGCTAGTTTATGCTGTATCACTACACGCGAGAGCTTATTTTACTTTGAACATTTCTTTTGTCGGCGTTTGCGGTAGATTTTTGTATTGTTAAATGCAAGCTATTTTATGCTGTATTACCGCGTATGAGAGCTTATTTTGGTTTCAACATTTTAAATCGGTCTTCGCTTTGTCGGCTTAGCAGGTGATTTTTTGCAATGTTGCGTGCAAGCTATTTTATGCCGTATCACCACATGCGGGAGCTTATTTTGGTTTGAACATTAATTTATGCATTGATTTCTTTTGATGGCGCCGGCGCGTGCGACAGTACCTACAACAAATCTCGTCTAGTGTTACTATTTTTTCTCACTTTTTCGAGTTGTTGAATATTTTTTTAATTATTTTAAAACAAAAACATTTTTATTTTTTTACTTTTACTCTATGTTTCGAAAGTACTCCTTATGGCAAGTCGTTCTGCCGCGGGAAAACAACCATTAAAATTTCACGGTGTATATACAACGTTCACAGTTTTTCTGTAGTGTATTTTTTAGTATCAGCATTGCACCCGTGCGAAGCCGGGGCGGGTCGCTAGTTATATATAAATAAATAAAGCGTATGCCTTTATTACTTAACATAAAACTTTAGAAATATTGTTTTATATCCATTTGACACACTGTCGCTAAGCGATCTCAAATAAATACTCACAACTTCGTAACCCACTTTTTTGAACCGTGAGAAACTTTCAATCAACGTTGCGACAATCGATCGCATAATACCTACAAACCATAAAGACTGAGTAACTTTTGAATAATTTTTATTAATAACTAATTTAAAATTTTTATTTGCATAACAGCCGCGAGGGTTTTCGTGAAAATTTACGACACCAGTTGGCACCACTGTGACAAGAGGTCTTCCAATATAAAATATATGATGACGTTCATCATTCGATTTATTCATTCGTTCATCATTCCGTCATGACTAAAGAAAATATAGGCTCTTTGACAGATGCCTGGACCTGACGTGCCAGTGCTGCCACCTAGCGAATGTCATTTCAGAAAAACCTCCACACCCAAGTTACTGGGTAATACGATACCCCTTGGTAAGACTGGTTGTCAGACTTTCGGGCTACTGATGACCGTAACGACTGTCAAAGACCCACGAGTGACAGCCGGGACCAACGGCTTAACGTGCTTTCCGAGGCACGGAGGGGTCTTGGTATGTGAAGATGGTCACCCATCCACGGACCAACCGCGGCAAGCGTAGCTTAACCTGATCGATCGACCTGTGCGGCTGTAGCCACTAGCACCTCGTCATCTGTCATTGACATAAAGTTTTCTTGTTATCCTCTAATTTTCCAACCATCGTGGTAGGTAATACAAAATAGGTAAGTACTTCCGTGTAGATTTCATCATTGCGCGTTCGTATAATTTCGGAAAATAAACGATGTTTACCGAAGCGCATACATTTTCTGGGAGATCTAGGTACCTTCTTATTTTTGCTAGATTTTGCTAAGTTTAGAGTCTAACCTTCACGATCATCAATCAATATAGGATGAGAATCAATTGATTAAAATGGCCTTTAAATAATATTTAATTAAATTAAATAATATCTAATCTATAGGTAATAAGAGTTTGTTTTTGAAGTGAAAACTTCTTTAGCGGCGTTGTACACTTTTTTTGTAATGGGTAAAAAATGTTAAACTCGCGTCAGGACACGTGACCTGATCGAAAATTCGTAAGACGGATGGCCGTAGCCGGTACCGCGCGTGTTTTGTTTATAAGACGATTCACAAAATACACACGTAATTGTTCAAGTTTTCACTTCTGTCGGCACTCCCGGAGTGCACTGTTTTATTTTTGTTGTTTGTTTAATCGCGATAAATTCTGGAACTAGGTAATAAAGAGGTAAGAGGAACAGTGTGTAAAGTTCACTTATAATAGAAAAGGGAGGATCCTCCAACCAGACGGGTGTTGTGTATGGTGGGCAATTGCCTGATGATCCATCTCGGGCTGTTAGTCGCGCGGGAAACTCTGCTTGCGCGATGCAGGACTTTACGTGACGTTAGTATGCGTAGTTCGCACATGGTAGTGTAGATGGTGCTACTACACTACCAGTAAATAAAAAAAAACTTGCATTTGATAGCCCAATTCTTGAGGAAGGCTATAGGCTATTTAACATCACGCTATGGCCCTTAGGAGCCGATCAAATAGATAAAAAGTCAGAAAGAACGCTATGCAAAAACGAAGTAATAGCGCGGGCAGGCGATGCGATGCGATGCGACGGGGTGGGTCAAGAAGTCACGCGGACGAAGTTGCGGGCACAAGCTAGCAGAACAGTGAATGTATTAAATTAATCAAACTCGAGATATTTGATTTTACTTTACTATAAGAGTTACCGGTTCCATGGGTCACGACCTTACTTGAACTTTATTGTATACTAGCTTCCGCCCGCGGCTTCGCCCGCGAGGTATGTCGATAGAAACTATCCTATGTCCTTCCCCGGGATGCAATCTATCTCTCCGCCAAATCTGGTTTGACGACACGGTTGGCGCAGTGGCTGAGCGATCGACTACTGCTCTGCGTGTCGCGGGTTCGATTCCCGCACGGAACAAATATTTGTATTGCCTACAGATAATTGTTCCGGGTCTGGCTGTTTGTGTATGTGAATTTAAATGTTTGTAAACGCACCCACGATACAGGAGTAATTCCTAGTGTGGGGTAAGTTTTAAAAAAAAAATCTTATCGAAATCCGTTCAGTGGTTTAGGCGTGAAAAGGTAACATACAGACAGACAGACAGAGTTACTTTCGAATTTATAATATTAGTATGGATTTTAGCAGTGAGAATTTAGAAACAGTTAATGACGTGTCATCTTGACGAATAGACATGTTTACCCCACCAAAAACATGTTCATGTAAAATGTTGCCAAGGCGAGACCATTTGGTTCGCACTGTCAAAAAGTTATCATATCTCATCGGCTGCCCCATTTCAAAATCTAGTAAGGACTTAAAATGAAATTTTCCAGGAGAACGCAAAACGTAATAGTGGTCAGCCTATGGAATGTATTTTTTTGAATTGGTTAAAGTGACTTAATAAGGTTTTAAATGGTCACTAGGGAGTGAAAGGTGCACTTACTAGGTATCGATGTTTAAATATATCTCCTTTTATGTAAGTTTAAAACGCTGGTGTTTTTGTATTTGGTAGAGACCTTCTAGGTTAGCAAGATTATGCAATAAAACGATTTTTGTAAAAAGTGTCCCTTACTAGGTTTTGAAATGGGACAGCCGTCATGTAGATCCAAGCTTCTAACTCTACAAGCCCGCTGTAGCTTCGAACCCTGACAGGCACTTTACTTTGTGTAAATTATTTCATCACCACTGCTCTCAAAATGGTGAAGGCAAAACATTGTGAGGAAACCGGCATGTCCTAGAAACAAGAATTCGAACACATGTGACGTCTACCAACCCGCACTGGGCCCGCGTGGTGGTAATTTTTATTACTAAAACCCACCCGTGTTCCTTCCTTCGCCCTTTATGTTCTGGGCCAGCGGTAACCCTTTCGGACAATCCCGCTGACCCGGCAGGCTTCCCCCCTTCGTTTGATGCTGACATCTCTTTGAGGCGCGCGTGGAACACGTACGCGCCGTCCGGCACGGGCCTGGTCCTGATCGGACGGTGAGCTACCCATTACTCTCCGCCCGCAGGCCCGCGCCTACGGTGGCCGGGAGTCGTTCCGCGGCTCCCGAGACGCCCGGAATGTCTCCCGCAGCGGCTGGGACGGGAGGCTCTCTCCCTCAGCCGTCCCGCCGCCTCCTTCGCTAGCATGACTGCTTCGCAGAAGGAGGCGACTGCCCCCCACTCCCTCTCGCTCCGGACCATGGCTTGAACCAATGGTGACACCCGGGCGTTTCCTCCCGCCTGATTATGTGCAGGAATCTCCCGAAACTTCCGTGTCCGGTGAGGACCTGCGTCAGGCGGTAGGTGAGGGCGCCATGACGCCTCTCTAGCCACTCCTCAAAGAGGGGTCTTACCGCCGCTATCGTGGCGTGCCCTGCGCTGGGTTGCGACAGTCGCTCTTTCCATGCCGCCATGAGATCGCGCCGGAGGTCCGTCCACTCCGCCGCAATTTGCTGCGGAAGCGGAGTTTCCCCCCGGCGTAGTGCCTCCGCGCGCCACTCATACAGGCGCGCGAGGACTATCGCCTCCAGATCCCATGGCGGCAGTCCGGCAAGGAGGCTTGCCGCCTCGCACGAGAACGAGATCGTGCGGTACCCCCGGATCAGCCTAACGGCTACCACCTATACTGAATGGCTTGAGTTGATACGGTGACGATCCCTTTCCGAGTTGATATGTGTGCCTTATTACTGACAATCACGTACCTTTATTCCTGACAATCACGGCTTGACAAAGCAATGAAACAATATGGTGGCCCCCAAATTATTTAGATGCTTACTAACATTCAACGTTAAATGACAAACATATCAAAATGTCTTATAAAGGGCAACACTTGCCATTTACGATTCTGTTTCATTGTTTTGTCAACGTATCCGAACTGACGGTGTTTTGGCGGGAATTTTGACATGTGACTGTCAGTCAATGTGTCAAACTATTTGCGCTGGGGGAAGCGCTAAGGTAGCCCGCGAAATTCAAATTTTCTTACGTTTTTTGCAATTTGCTGGTCAGTATTAAGTTGTACGTCGATCAAAATATGATTTGCGACCGTAACAAGTAGGTAAGTACAGAATTTTAATCATTAAAATCATCAATATAATCCTCTAAGTTGTAAGAATCCCATTAAATGAGTAATTATGAAACATCAATCATTACTATTTTATACTAGGTACTAAACGACTAAATACTATTTTATTAGAAATAGCACGATATTTATTAATAATTAAAGGTAATAAAACAATATACCTAAGTCAGTACTTTGACATTTACACCACATTCGCACAGAAATAAACATGCCTAAATAACTCAAATAGTTTGTTTCTATTGTCAAAAAGGGTAAATTCCTTAAGGTTCATAATAAATTCTAAATTATTAATACCTAATGCTTCTGTTTTTTTTTTAAAGGCTAAGGTCTGAGACCATGCTGCCTAGTCATCAGTAAGCATTTTTCTTGAGTCTAACAAGACATTAGATTAGAATATGGGTGTACACATTCTAATGTATTAGGAGTATTTGGCAGCAAATGTATCGAATCAAGTTTCCCGGTAAACTTCGCTGAGGTAGCCAAAACTACAATAAAATTCTCAGCTCCATTTTACCGGGATCGCGTCTGTTTCAATGATTACACATATTGTCCAGTTGCGCAGACACTTGAGATACAAAACTACACCAATTTTACATCACAATATCTACTAGGAATCAATTTGCGAATAATTAAAACAGCCAAATAGATTTCACTCGAAGAAATCCCGCCAAAAACTCCCTAATGCTTCTGATATCTTGACAGCTCTAAGCATTGTTTGGATAGGCATATAAAATATCAACTTAAAATTATTATCCCACTGCAAGTGATATAAATCGGGTTAAATCTTAAAAAATCTATACATCTTCTACATTCCAATAATATTGTAGTCTAGAATACGTTGTGTTGTTCTCTGTTGTGCGGCTGAGATGAGACTTATTCAAAATGGAGGAAGTAGTGGCGTTGCATTATATGTCGGTAAATTACACAGGTCAACAATTTTTTTTCCCACAAACCAGACTATTACTTTTCCGAAGGATTTTGACGCGCTGAATTCAAATCTGGCCTCAAAATTGCTACACATACAGTTTATTGGAAAATTTCAAAATGCGATATCTCAGCGAAAAAAGGCTCTTTGACAGATGCCTGGACCTGACGTGCCAGTGCTGCCACCTAGCGAACGTCATTTCAGAAAACCCTCATTGATGAGGAAAGTGAGTGGAGTGATGACTGGTACCTAAGACCAATGAGTTTGACCAATTTTACGAATAGAATTATCCTACTTAACAAACGTATTTCTACATCAGATAGTGTCGCAGTCCCATTTTATAAACTAGATCTGAAATACCTAAGATATTATCTAATAGCTATGAAATACTTGTACGAAAATTGAATAACTAAAGGAACAACTAGAAAAAGGATATAATAAAACAAAAAAATCTGTTTAGTCTTAAAAATTATTCTTCAACTGTAAATTAATAATTATTTTCTGACGGATAAAAAACCATTAAACACCAAATTATCTGAATCATAAAACGCAAGAACATAAAAGAAATGAAATAAAAAAATTAAGGAGTCCCTACAAAAAGCATGAATGTCTCCGCCTATTCAAATATGTGTGAATAATCCATTAACATTACCTATTAGATAATTGATGTGGTAGTAAATACATGAGTTGACAAAGTTCGTGAGCAACAAGACGGATTCACATTTTAAGTTCGAATAAGTGTATCTGCCTGAGAACGATGTAAACTAAACATTTAACCTTTGTTTATATGGCCTTCACGAAGGTACGCAGTTCCTTCCACCCGCGGCTATGCCCGCGTGGTATGTCGATAAAAACTAAAAAGCCTATTTTCTTCTCCAGGATTCAAAGTAATCCCTTACCTTTCATCAAAATCTGTCCAGCCGTTACGGAGATTAGCCAGTAACAAACAGACAGATAGACAGATAAAAATGTTTCAAATGGGGGTTTTAAAATTATATTATTGGAAATAATCCATACTAATATTATAAATGCGAAAGTGTGTCAGTCTGTTACCTCTTCACGCTTAAACCGCTGAACCGATATAGATGAAATTTGGTATAGAGATAGTTTGAGTTCCGGGAAAGGACACAGGATAGTTTTTACCCCGATATTCCCACGGGATCGAAACTTAGGCGGGTGAAACCGCGGGGCGCTGCTAGTATTATAAATGCGAAAGTGTGTCTGTCTGTCTGTTACCTCTTCACGTTTAAACCGCTGAACCGATTTAGATGAAATTTAAGAAAAAGTAAAAGAAAGAAAGAAAATGTATTTATTGCGACTCGAACAGGAAGATCACAAATTAAACTAAATACAGCAAAATAAAAAACCAACTTATATAAAAAAAAAGTAACAAAAGGAAATGAAACAGAAAGTCCTATACGAGGCCAAAAGGCTCCTATCTCAGCATGATGCTACGACATTTGGTATAGAGATAGTTTGAATCACAGAGCATGTAACCTTTTGTTTGAATCTCGTAAAAGGATATTTGCGTAACACACTAGGTATCTATATAATCGGAATCTGAATCACTTTGAAGGATACGGTATTACTTCATAATTTTAAGACACATAGTTACAAAATATCAAACTGCCATCCGTTTTCCCAATGTCAGAGACTGCTTTTTTTTTTTGAGGATAGGAGATCATCAAAGGACCCCTCCCGCTCTGGGTGGAGCGGAAGGGAGTGTCAGACTCTTACTGACTAAAACCCACCCGTGTTCCTTCCTTAGCCTTTTATGTTCCGGGCCAGCGGTAACCCTTTCGGACAATCCCATTAACCCGGCAGGCTTCGGCCCTGACGGGCCCCTTGACTTGATGCTGACATCTCTTTGAGGCGCGCGTGGAACACGTACGCGCTGTCCGGCACGGGCCTGGTCCTGATCGGACGGTGAGCTATCCATTACTCTCCGCCCGCAGGCCCGCGCATACGGTGGCCGGGAGTCGTCGCGCGGCTCCCGACGCCCGGAACGTCTCCCGCGGCGGCTGGGACGGGACGCTCTCTCCCTCAGCCGTCCCGCCACCTCCTTCGCTAGCATGACTGCTTCGCAGAAGGAGGCATGTTGGGGACTGCTTCAGTCTAAACTGATGCAACTGAATACCAGTACATTACATGAATCGACTGCCTATCTGACCTCCACAACCCAGTTTTCTTGGTAACTCGATACTCCTCGGCAAGCCAAGACTGGTTGTCAGACTGTCGGGCTTCTGACGACCCGTAACGACTGTCAAAGATCCACGAATGACAGCCGGGACCAACGGCTTAACGCTCGCTTTCCGTGGTACTTGTACTAAATATTATGTACTTATACCTAATAATTCACAAAGTTTAAGTACTCAACAAATACTTACTTTTAAAATGAGTTCTCTCATTGACCTTCCTATTAAAGTAACGCTTAATTTTACATAATCACTCAGTCAACTGTGCTACACACTTGACATCGTAATAAATGCGAAGTTATTTGCGAAATAAATACATCGACCATTTGGAATAAAAGGGTTCCAACCAACATTTTTATAAAAAAAAATTGTTTGAGGGCGACTACATGACCTAAAGCGCGATCTTTGTCGGAATGCGTAGAAAAGAAAGAGAAGCGTGTTGACACAACGCTGATAATTTATTGCAAACTATGAAGCAATTATATATTTACAAAAAATCTATTGTTTGGACTAAAAAATTAAAACACTAGTGTTTTAATTTTTTTAGTCATCATGGGTAATGACTGGACCTTGAATTTGAAGTTACATGGATGTCGTGGTCAGATCTTAGAATTGATCATTTCATGAAGTGTTCGATCATTTGATGAAATTGTTGTATTGCATCGACCGCTACACAAATAATTATTATTTGGTCTGGCTAGGTCATTGAATACTCAACGTTTGACGATATGAATAGTACCTCTATATGTGGCTATGGCCAGGTCATGAAATGAACAAATAAGATCTGGCTACGACATGGACACTTGGACATTCTACGGCCCGCCCGCACTTGGACAAACTTTCGTAGTTATGAGTTCGGAGTCTGACTCGCCCACGAAGGTTTCCGTGTCCCGTTTTTACCCTTTGGGTACGAAACCCTAAAAAATATTTTACGGATCTTAACATTTAGGTAGGTAAATCACGACTTCTCTCTGTCGCTGTCGGCCTGTCGTCCGTGAATGCACTTTTAACTAGAGAACCTCTTGTCTAATTAACGTGATTTTTATTTTATTTCATTGTGTTAGGTTTTCATTTATAATTGAACTATTTAATGTGACCAAAGGTTTAATGCAATTTATTTTTGTATACGATTATTTGTAATCGAATAATTGTGCCGGCAACACCGAAACGATAAAAGCTGTCAGTGGTAGTTAATGGCGGGAAAGTGTTTTTCGGAAAAACCTTCTGACAGTTGTCGCGTCGAGGTCGCACGCACGATAGACGACTTCGAATTTTAACACACAGACATACACACTTTCGACTTCGCCATTGTCTCCACGACAGTGTAAGTTTACGTTTCCAATTGATGTTATTTCAAGTTAAACAAATATCAACTTTATTTCAGTAATTAATGAGAGTTTTCTGAAATGACGTTCGCTAGGTGGCAGCACTGACACGTCAGGTCCAAGCATCTGTCAAAGAGCCTATATTTTCTTAAGTCATGACTGAATGATGAACGAATGAATGAATCGAATGATGAACGTCATCATATATTTTATATTGGAAGACTTCTTGTCACAGTGGTGCCAACCGGTGTCGTAAATTTTCACGAAAACCCTCATTAAGTTGATTTCAGAGTGACTAGCATTATTTAAAAAGTCTAAAAAATGTTTGAAGTTGTATCGTAAACTGAAATGTATTGTATAGGCACTAGGAAGTAAGTCAAGTTATTTTTCCAACAACTGACATTTGTTTACATTATTTGGCAAGTAAATAAGGAAATGCAGATTATGTACTCTTGGTATTTGGTAATCACCTAATTAAAACAGTCTCGAGGTAAAAACAATAAAAATATTTGGTTATTGTAATAAAATAATAAATTATGCATTGTTTGAATAATGTTAAATGTCTTTCCTAAGCAGATTACGAAAGATAAATCAGCGAAAATATTATTTTTAACTCGATTCCTAAATCCAACATCTATCTGCCTAGCCTTTTTCCAACTATGTTGGGGTCGACTTCCAGTCTAACCAGGTAGATTGAATGAATAAATCGAGGTTTGTCTGACAATGTTATCTTCTTTTTAATGTCCATGATGTCAAAAATTATTCTGAAAGTATATTATTATAATAAATAATATTAACAAAGGAATCACATTGAGCCATGACTTTTAAAATCGGAAGTACATATTTTAAAATAAAATATAGGTATACCTACCTACCTAGCGTTCCTTGAAGGATTTTTTAAATCAGTTATTTAATTTACTTAAAATAGTTATTTATGATACTAGTGCGGTAAGTTGGTTTTTACAAACGAGTAGACGAATGTAAGCCCGAGACGAAGTCGAGGGCTTACCATAGTCACGAGTTTGTAAATACCAATTTCTGCACGTGTGTCATACAATGTTTTTCAACACATTTGCGAGAAAACAGTACAGTATGCAATTAAACAAACTTTTTCATTTGACTATTTTTAATAGCAAATAAGAAACTAAACAGATAGGTCACTACTCTTGGAAATTAATAGTAAAATTTGAACAATTATTGAAATTCAGTGAAATTTGCTGCTTTGGTAGCTAACTGACTGACTGACATTATTAATTTCACACTTAGTATGTTGAACTCATATTATTATTTTGTTTATTTAACAGTGGGAAAGTCGCAACAATTTTTCTCATATGAAAATGGCGCAAATTTGCAAATGGCGCCACATGCACGTGGTGAAAATTAGAACTACATCTTTCGTCTCATTTACTCTTTAGTATTAAAGTGAGACAACGTATTGAGCAAAAGCGCTTCCAAGGAGGTTCGATCAGTCAGGTTGTTTATTCTCATAATGTAAAACTCTTTGGTGGAATTCTTATATTTTTTTTATGGAAATTAAAAAAAACCGTAAAGAAAACGCACGGTGCTATACAACGGAACGTGCGGTAAAATAGGTACTTAGGTGAGAGTACCTATTTTACCGCACGTTCCGTTGTATGGTGCGTAATTTTTAACTTTCGAACAATGTATACAGGCTTTGTAAATGCATTTTTCGAGCAAATGTGTTGAAAACGTATTTTTCTTCCTTTTTTACTCTTGATTTTTATAATGACATAAACATAAACTCACGCCCTCTTCCAAAGGCGGCAGGCAGAAACTACAGAGCGCCACCTGCAACCATCTTTCTACTCTATCTTTAGATTGAATCCTGAAGACAGCACAGTATTCTTGGGCATAACTTTGGATGCTAAGCTTCAGTGGGGTCCACATATAGATAAATTGTCAAAAAAGCTAAGTTCCGCAGCATACGCTGTTAGAAAAATTTAGAGACGCCCGTTTAGTGTACTTTAGTTATTTTCATAGTGTCATGTCGTACGGTATTCTATTGTGGGGAAATGCCGCCGATATTCAGACTATCTTTGCTTTGCAGAAGCGTGCTGTTCGATCAATTTATAAATTAAGTCCGAGACACTCTCTCAGAGACTAAAAAGATTAATGTATCTAATGACTGTGCGTTCTCAGTATATTTATGAAAATCTTTTATATGCCCGTAAAAATATATAATTGTTCAAAAAATACAGTGATATCCATAATATAAATACTAGAAACAAACACTTTGTTGACCACGTAACCCCAAAGAATGATGATTTCATGAAACAGTTATTCTTTGGGGTTACGTGCCTTAGAGAGTTGTGTTGATGACTTTAATGATTATAATTCTGTAAATACATATTTGTTACGGCCGCGATTCATATATTAATCAACGTACAACTTAATAATGACCAGCAAATTGCAAAAAACGTAAGAAAAATTGAATTTCGCGGCGAATTTCAAATTTTCTTACGTTTTTTGCAATTTGCAGGTCAGTGTCAGCCTAGGTTGTATCTTGATCAAAATATGATTCGCGACAATAGCAGGTACATATTTAGAGAAGTATAATCATTAGAATCAATAATACATCTTTCTAAGTTAGATTTCTACCACTAACACTTTTCCATAAGAGATTGGTGGTTGGTGGTAGAAATCTAACTTAGAAAGATATATTAATGATTCTTATGATTGTAATTCTCTAAATATGTACCTGTTATCGTCGCGAATTATATTTTGATTAATATACAATTTGACACTGACCTGCAAATTGCGAAAAACGTAAGAAAATTTGAATTTCGCGGTCTACCACTATCCATTCACCTTAACATGACCAAACCATATAAAGCAAAAGTGCGCAGTGCTGCAGACCCCCCACCCTATTTCAACATATTTTAAACAAATATCAACTTTATTTCAATGACATTTACGTTAGAATAGAATAATAGAATATTTTTTATTCATAAGTTCACATATAAATAACGTAGAAGTTACATCATTACAAAGTTATCTACATATTAATAAAATAATAATCTATGGCTGAAATAAATCTAGTGTGTAACTTCTATATACCACCAGTATATAACTTTTAAAGGCCTACTGAATTCAATAGCGACCTGCCTGATGTTGGTTTATTCAAACCTGTGTTTCAGGCCATCACTTAACAACGCTGAGTGCTTTAGTGGACTATTATGTTACTGAACATAGAGCTAGGCATTGAGACATAATAATTATATTTTTAAGGGGCTTACAGGACCTAAACGCAAAAAACGCAAGAATTAGAAACAATACTTAAACTCAAAGCATTTATTTCAATTAAACCATTTACAGGCACTTTTGAATTGTCAAGAAGTCGGTCAGTCAGAAAATATGAAGCTAGTTGCCCATCCCAAAGCGTAGGTACTTATGGAGAAGAACGGGCAAGAAACTCCATGGACACTCTTTTTAAATTATATTTTACAAAAATATTAGTTACATACTTTTGATTTTAAAATTATGTAATGTGAGAACGATGTAAAAAAATTAAGAAATACGTACGCGTTAAAAGCGTCCAGAGTACAACAAATAGTAGTATAACAAACAACAATCCAAAAATAAAATAATTAAAAATAAGCCGAGGCAGCTAAGTGATGACCAACCCCAACTGACGGCGCCCGTTCACATGACGCATTAATCAGCACCATTCAGCTCAACTATTTTGAAGGGAGCTAAATGATCCAACACACACGCGGCACACGCCACCGTCAGCGAGACATATGAGTGAGCATGACATACTATCAGCAATAAAAGTATATGATCTACTACAATAAACAAAATCAAAAAATGTATTCTTCAGGACATTTGCTAGGTTGATAGTGTGTTGAAAACATAATACAACTAATTTGATACGATACAAAAAAATCATAAAGATACCTCTAAAAACTTTCTTTTTACAATAAAAACCGTACTAATACCATACAATCATTCAGTCTTTTTGTCAGATTATTCTACAAGCCATATACTAAAATATTAGTGTTTTAATTTTTTAGTCCAAACAATAGATTTTTTGTAATTAAATAATTGCTTCATATTTTGCAATAAATTACCGGCGTTGTGTCATCGCGCTTCTCTTTCTTTTCTATGCAGTCCGACTGTGACCGCGCTTTAGGTTATGTAAGCCCCTTAAATAAAAAATTAAACTTATTGCATTACTTCTAGCAATTTTTCAGTGTCTGAGTAATTAAATGTCGCTAAGTATTCACTCAACATTTTACTACGTACCTACATTTTTTACAATTTACACTTTAAATACTTTAGATACTTGTAGTTGATTTGAGATTGACTAGCACTATTGAAAAAGTTATAAAAATGTTTGAAGTTGTAAACGTAAACTGAACTTTATTGTGTAAGAATTTTATTAAAGTTAGGCAAATAAATCGCGAACGCACTTTCCAATTTTTGTCACCACATCTTCTTTGAAACCGCACCGCATTTTTAATTATTATTATGAACACAGACGATTGAAAAAAAATCTAATTAGGATGGAATTTTTTGTTTAAACCGTAATTTATGTAATAACGTGATCATAATATTTAAATAAATTTATTAAAAAACTTGAATAAGACAAGGTTAGATGTTAATGCAGATATTTTTTTAATGAGACTAGTACTTACGTGTGACTTTGCTTACCGTGCACTGAGGGGTAATCGCTTAACACACTAAACACTAACTATAGCTTTCATTTTAGCTTATTAGTCGATTCGCCCAAATTTACTCTTTCGAAAAGTACGAATCGACACTTTTAAATAAACATAATTATGTATTATCATTTCTCTAGGCGACTCGCACGTATTGGCACATTTTGAATTTTATGCAATGAAGTTAGGAAAACGTACACGTATAATACTTAATATTTAAATGTTATCACTTCTGCGCGCTATTAATGGTCATTTTTCGTATTTTTATGGCGAGTACATTCGTGCGGATCAGACATTACAATTGCGATGAATCGACTAATAAGCATGAATTTTGACAGTTCATCAACATTCATTGCGTTAATTACGTTGTTGAGCAGACAAATTATTCGAACATATGAAGCAATGGATTAGCAATATCTATACTTACTAATGATTTATATACTAATGATTTATAATACTACGAATACTTTCATACTTTTTGTGGATTCACTCAGAGTAACGCAGTGGGTAATTGCAATGGTCGTTATTTGGATTTGGTGTTGAGTGCACTGGCGGAGGGAGGGAGTGTGAGTGTGCGCGCGGCGGAGGCGCCGCTCGTACCGGTAGACGTGTACCACCCGCCGCTTGAGATCTCTGTTAGTACACACACGCGCCTGCTCCGGCGCCCCGGCTCAGCAGGCTCGGCTGCATCTGATGGTAAAGCATGTGCACCAGACGGTTGGAACTTTAATAAAGCCAACTTTTTGACATTGTATTCGTTAATTGCAGCCATAGACTGGACTCCGTTGTATGAAATGGACTTAGAAGCAGGTTTAAATTATTTTTATAACATTATTAATTCTATTATAGATGACTGTGTTCCGAAAAAAAAGCGAAGTCGTGTAAACTCAAGGTACATTTATCCTGAGTGGTACACTGTTGAAATAATTCGCGACATAAGATTGAAGGCGTTACTGCATAAACAGTACAAGGCAAGCGGGTCGGGGGTCGATTATGAAGCGTTTGCTCGATGTAGAACCAACATTAAAAATATGTTAGTAGTGGCACGGGAGCAATTTCGGAACCGTGTTCAAAGTCAAATGCTGAGTGATCCTAAATCTTTTTGGAATTATACCAAGTCTAAAAGAGGTGGGAGAAGTCCGCAAGTGATTTTGAAAGACGGGGTGGCATTGTCTGGTCAACGGTCTGTGGAAGAATTTGCGAAGTATTTTTATTCAGTGTATAGGGCAGAGCGACCGGAGTTAAATGTGGACGCGGCTATAGCTCAAGCAGGTAGCGAGAACGGAGCGGCGCGGGTGCACTTGGACCAACTACAGTTAGTAGACGTATGTCGTGCGCTTCAAGATCTTAAGCCGAAACGGTCCGCAGGACCTGACGGCATTCCACCTTACATAATCAAGGATTGTCGATTCGTGCTAGCTGAGCCGCTACTTCATATTTATAACCAGTGCCTAAAAGCTGCCGTGTTTCCGGAGAGGTGGAAAGTGACCCGCGTTGTTCCGGTTCCGAAGGGAGGGTCAGCAGAATCTGTGGATGGGGATAGGCCAGTCGCAGTTTTGTCGACGCCGGCGAAAATATTAGAGACTGCTATTCACAAGAGCATATACCTTCAGGTGAGCGCACAGTTATCAGACGCTCAGCATGGGTTTCGACCGGGAAGAAGTATCACCAGCAATCTTCTTTGCCACATGGCTCATCTGGTGCCGACAGTGGATAGTGGGGGACAAGCTGATGCTGCTTACTTTGATTTCAGGAAAGCATTCGACCTAGTCGAAAATGACATGTTGCTTAAAAAGTTAGCAGGGGTTGGTTTCACCCCACATTCACTCCAGTTTTTTGCCAGTTATTTGCGGGATAGGCAACAATATGTGGAATATGCGGGACACGTGTCAGATCCATATTTCACGAGGTCCGGGGTAAGCCAAGGTAGTAACCTTGGCCCCTTGAGTTTCCTTCTGATGGTGAACGACCTACCAGAAGTAGTCCAAGACGCGAATTGTTTGTTGTTTGCCGACGACCTCAAATTATCCCTCGCGGTAAAAGGCGGTGATGACTGTGTCCGGCTACAAAGGGACATTGATAGGGTAGTGAGCTGGAGCAAAGAAAATCTCTTGCAGTTTAATAGCTCGAAGTGTGTGGTCATCACTTTTTCTCGCGCACACAATCCCATATCACATACTTATCATATTGACGGGTTGCCTATGGCACGGGTCACAGAAGTCAAAGACTTGGGAGTAGGCTTCAACACAGGTTTGACTTTTCGTGATCACATCATGCGTAGCTGTAAAAGAGCGTATAGAAATTTAGGTTTTATGCTTCGTACGGTCAAAGGGTTCACGAATGTGAAAGCTATTATAGCATTATATAATGCATTGGTGAGGAGCCAGTTAGAATGTAATGCAGTCATCTGGGCTCCGCATGAAGCTAAATATAGTCTCATGCTGGAAAGGGTACAAAATAAGTTTATAAGATATTTATATAAGCGTTATTATGGAGTCTATCCCTTTTACCCGTTAATGTATCCAACCTTATTTATTTTAGGTATGGTAGGATACAATGAGCTAAGGGTTAGGAGGGATCTTGCACTCACTTCATATATATTTAAGTTACTGAGAGGGAAGGTGCATAATGCAGTTATTTTAGGGCTGGTGAGTCTGTGCGTTCCGGACAGGTACGTGTGGCGACGACGGCAGCCGCCACTGCTAGTGGAACCGCGTGCTCGGACCAACCTTTTAAGGGAGGCGCCCCTGACGCGTGCACTCCGCACGCTCAACCTCATAGCGAGAGGGACTGATTTATTCTGTTGCTCTCTGAGTGAATTCACAAGGAATGCATTATTTATAATAAGTTATAGATTTTAGTATGTTTAAGTTAAGATAAGCGCATTTACCGCATTGGGTTATATCCTGTAATGGTTTGTGTAAGTTGATAAATAAATAAATAAATAAATAAATAAATAAATAATTCTGTAAAAAATCATATTTGTTACGGTCGCGAATCATATTTTAATCAACAACCTGACACTGAGCTGCACATTGCAAGAAACGTATGGAAGTACTTTGAAGGTCCGTGGAATTCTAGTAGCTACTGTCGCGCCAATTAGGTAGATTTTTTTTCAAAATGGCGGCCTCGCATGAAACCTCTACTTATAAATTTCGCGGGCTTCCACACAGCATCCCCCTTAAATAATGCAAATATTTCGCAATTAAGCGCAATCTTTAGCATTTAAATCTTTTTTATGATTTGTTTATAGTAGGGATGCATCCGATACCGATACCGATACCGATATATCGGCGATACTTCAAGTTTGCCGATATATCGGTATCGGCGATATTTTTATGGCCGATGCAACGATACTTTTACGCTTTAAAAATGTAATGTAAACGCGCGTGTTGTCCCGTCTATTTCGTTGCAAACGAGGCACGAACTAACTATGCTCGGGGAAACCCCGCGCTTTATTCAGTGTTTTGTTTCGCCCGCCCGCTTTGGCTACGCACTCGCACATCTATCCTATTTCGTTAGGTTGAATGTTGTTGCGCGTAGTATCTTTCCATGCAAATAAGATTTTTAATTCCATAAAAATCTTATAAATGTTAATTTTGATTACTAAAACTATTAATTAATTGTGTTTTATTTAATCTACCTTCCTTTTTTAATTCAGTAAGCGTATCGGTATCGGTATCGGTATCGCCGATATTTTTATAAGAGTATCGGTATCGGTATCGTATCGGCAAAAAGGCGTATCGCGGCATCCCTAGTTTATAGTAATTAAAATTATTTGAAAGGTCCTCCCGAATTAGGTTGTAAAACGATATTATAGAATGTTACTTTAAATCTTGGCTCTTGAATGACATTGACAGGAGGACATTGTAACATTTGTGAAATTATTTTGACAAGTTGCATTGAAAAATCAAGATGGCGGCGACGTTTGTTCCGATTTTGGTCACACGATTAAGATTGATATCTTTTTATAGCTTTAAATGTAGTTTTTTGCAACCTTGTGATCAGTGGTAGCCCAGTGGACACGGACGCCACTTTCGATTTGTAGTTTCTACGTTCGAACACAGGCAGACACTTTCAATGAATCAACTCAACCTACCTATCGCAGTTTTCTGATAGATATACACAGATATAGATAGACCTAGATAACGCAAGTATCACGATCTATATGAAAACCAAGCGCGCCATTTTTTGAGTGCCTACTATGACGTCACAAGCACTATTTTGTGAAGGAAAAGTCAAATCGATTCAAAGACGCCGCCGGGTGCTGCACCCGTCTCGCTCCACCCCGGGGGCCTAGCGCCAGCGCTCACGCTCACCCAGCCACAGCAGCGGTGCTATTCTGTAAAAATCTCATCGTGAAAACTTAGGTGAGGTGAGCGTGGAGTGGGCTGTCAATAATGTCAATTCCTAGCAAAAACAAACTCACTTCACCTAAGTTTTCACGGTGAGATTTTTACAGAATCGACCGGCTGTACACAGGATTGACCGCGAAAGTGGCTGTTTACGATTTTTGTGCGTAAGCTGTATGCGATTTTTGACACGCGAAGTAGTCGCTCTTGCGTTATCTCGGTGTAGGTATCTATATCTGTGTGGACATTGGTCTCTTTCAGGCTACGCCACAACACCCTGTCTTCCGCCTTCCGCATCCAGTCTGTCCCGGTGTCGTCGGTCCATATTGCAGGCACTTCGGTGTAAATTATTTCATTACCACTTAATCTCAAAACGATAAAGGAAAACATCGAGAGGAAACCGGCATGTCCTAGAACCAAATATCGAAGTCGTGTGACATCCGCCAACCCGCACTGGGCCTGCGTGGTGGATTATGGACTACAGCTCATTCCTCTCACAGAGAGGTCTGTGTCTCAACAGATAACACTAAAAGCTGCCGGTCGATTCTGTACAAATCTCACCGTGAAAACCTAAGTTTTCAAGGTGACATTTTTACAGAATAGCACCGCTGATGATTACTTACACTAAGTCTTGTTGACTTGGCAAAGTCGTTAAAGGCTCCTTCAAACAGGCGCGACACGCGATAAGATCGCGCGTGACACAATACACCGCAAGTCGCGCGACTTGCGGTGCCTTTGTGTCGCGTGCGATTCGCGTCGCGCGTCACGCCTTTTTGCGGGAGCCTTAAATCTGGCAACATTAAATATTATTATGCACGTAAGAGGTTACAGGTCAATGAGCGAATGATGAATTCAGAATATTAATATAATTAGAATAATTTGTTAAGTTCCTACTAAAAAACTCTATATTAGTGTTTTTTTTAATGAAAATTTGACACAGATAAAGTGGGATTACCTATGGATTCATTCTTTTTTTAAACTGGTTGGGCTTACGTAATTGACCGTGTCAGACGTTTGTTATAGGTATTGTAATACATGGACTACACGAGAGAGGCTCGATTTAATGTGGAGTTTATAAAGTAAATGCTTCCTTTGCGTCTTATTTTGTTTTTAGGGTTCCGTACTACCTCAAAAGGGAAACGGAACCCTTATAAGATCATTCCGTTGTCCGTACAGACGCCAGCACATTAACCTACCACAATCTGTCAGATTTTTCCAATCAACTTTGAACCTTATGCTTAAGGGAAAATATCCGAAAACCGTTTTTGAAGTTACATTACAAAAAAAAAATTAAAACTATACAGGGTTAAGTATTGGTAAAACATTAACAACCTCTTAAGAGGTCATTGTACTCATCATTATGAACAACTTTTACTATGGGACCAATACTGAAATCGCGAAAAAAAAAATCAGCTGTACCCTACATTTTGACGAGTTATACGAAAATAAATGTAGGGACCTTTTTTTTAAACCTATCTATTAAGGTGAATGGGTAGTTGCGACCGCGAAATTCAAATTTTCTTACGTTTTTTGCAATTTGCAGGTCAGTGTCAGGTTGTATATTGATCAAAATATGATTCGCGACAATAGCAGGTACATATTTAGACAAGTATAATCATTAGAATCAATAATACATCTTTCTAAGTTAGATTTCTACCACTAACACTTTTCCATAAGAGATTGGTGGTTGGTGGTAGAAATCTAACTTAGAAAGATATATTAATGATTCTAATGATTATAATTCCTTAAATATGTACCTGTTATTGTCGCGAATCATATTTTGATCAAGATACAATCTGACACTGACCTGCAAATTGCAAAAAACGTAAGAAAATTTGAATTTCGCGGTCTACCACTACCCATTCACCTTAATGTTGGTAGACTATAAGGAAACGTAAATACAGTTTTTGGCAAATAAACATTACCATATCAACCTCGCACGTGGCTCCCTCTGCTGGTAGAATTGTGAGCGACTTTGGCGATTAAATAAAAGTTTTTATGCAACTCATTTTTTTAATAATATTAAATATTCATTTGTTTTGTATTTCAATTGGTTTCCTTTCTATGATTTTCGTGTTGTATGTTTTGATTTATTTTCATACTTTCGCTTTGTCAAACTTAAGGCTCCTACAAACAGGCGCGACACGCGATATAATCGCGGGCGACACAAAGGCATCGTCCTTTGCGCGACTTGCGATGCCTTTGTGTCGCGCGCGATTTTATCGCGTGTCGCGCCTGTTTGAAAGAGCCTTTACTGTATTTACCTATCTATCTAGATATAAACAAAGTCCTTCTATTTAAACCATGAACTTATACAAATTAATTTGTCTACTTCTTACTACTAAAATAAACAAAATTGAATGCCAACATTTATCATTTCTGTCTTACGCAAATTTCTATCTAGATTATAAGAGAACGATGTGGTCTCCTGCAATGCGATTCTGTAACCATCTCACCGTGAAAATTTAAATGAAGTGAGCGTGGAGTGAGCTGTCAATAGTGTCAATTCCTAGCAAAAACAGACTCACTTCACCTAAGTTTTCACGGTGAGATTTTTACAGAATCGACCAGCTGTAATTGGAAGCGCACACTATAGGCCACGCGGAACTATAGTACGACTTTTAATTAGCTGCAGTAAAATGACACTTCTTAATAACTCATTTCGGACCGAGTTCAGAGATATGCATGTCAAATAAGTTTCGTTTGTACAACTATTCTGTACTAGAAAAACAAGATTTGGTTGATGGCCGCGAAAAAACCACAAGAAGCCAATTTCAGTCATATAAGTAACACATAAGCTGTCATTTTATAGCAGCTAATTAAAAGTTCGACTATAGTTGGCCGCTGAGGTGGGGACCGGGGTGAGGAGACGGGTTGCAACGCACGTAGTGAGCAAAGCGCCCCCGCCCCTCCGTTCCACCGCTCACATGCCGAAGGCACGGCCAACTACAGTACCCGGCGATAAATATTGCACATCGACCTCTACCTTTTTTTGTATTTTATACAATAAAAATAATTATCATAAGAAGCAAATCATAATTGTTTTAACAGCTCCTAATAGATACTAGACTGTTTGTATTTCGTGCGACAGAGATAACGCTCTACGAAGCCGAAATTAGCCGAATGTCTCTTTCCAAAGGTCGATGTGCAATATTTATCGCCGGGTACTGTAGTTCCGCGCGGACTATTAAAGTAATTTATCCCTGTTCTTGTAAACTTGCATGAAATTGTGTAGATAGATACCCTCTGTTCTATCCTGATGAGAAAAAATAACTCAAGATTCAATAATGTTTGATTTTCTTTCCTATCTTTGAGTTATCAAAAGAAAATATAACTGAACCGCAAGGATTTTCGAGCTTGAGATTTTTGACAGTCGTGACGGGTGTCGGGTAGTCAGAAGCCCAAAAGTCTGACAACCAGTGTTACCAAGGGGTATTATCGTATTACCCAGTAACTGGGTTGTGAAGGTCTGATAGGCAGTCGCTTCACGTAATAAATACTGGTATTCAGCTGCATCCGCTTAGACTGGAAGCTGACCTCAACATATCTAATTGGGAAAAGGCTAGACAGATGATGATATAATATCACTGTTGTCAAGAACGACAATATTATGCATGAATATGATGTCCAAATATCTATCATAATATATTTAGGTATGAGTTTGACGCGTCTTCAAGTTCGAATGTTTAACTATATTTATGATTTACCGTCTAGAAATTTTATTTTCCTCTAATGAATTATGCTTATTAAAGCTAAAAGAATTTACACACTAACTCTATAATAGAAATAAAAATATTTACAAGTATCAAAAAGAGTTACAGGGCGTCGAAAAATTCGTCCACATCGCTGTCAACAGGAAAAGTGCCCAGAAGGCTGGCAGCATTGCCACGTTGGATAGCAATGCTGATTTTTTGGCCAAAAAATAGGCCCGCCCTCTGGTCACGTGAAGAGTCGACCAAATTAATTGATTTACCTAATTTATATTAATATTTGCCTAACATCGGTTAAGTGGTCGCAAACGCAAACGTGACTAGCGGGGTAAAATGCGTAACACGCTAACAGCTGTAGCAATGGCTTCCATATTGACAGTTAAACACAAAGATTTCAAAATAATTCCATTCCAAAGCGTTGTAGGTACAGACGCCATCACATCAAGCTACTACAATCTGTCAAATTTCTTTAACAGATTTTTAACTTTATCTCTAAAACAAAGTTCAAAGTTGCATGGGAAAATTTGACAGTTTCGGGTAGCTTGATGTGCTGGCGTCTGTACCTATGGAAAAGGACGGGCAAGAAACTCCTTGGACACTCTTTTTTTAAATTATAATATTTTTACAAAATATTGGTTACAAAATCATTAATGAAACCTCAATAGTGAGCAGTAGTGGCTCAGTGGTAATGGCCTTGACTTACTTAGGTCGTAGACCTGCCGGACGATTCTGTAAAAATTTCACCGTGAAAACTTAAGTGAAGTGAGTTTGTTTTTGCTAGGAATTGACACTATCGACAGCTCACTCCACGCTCACTTCATCTAAGTTTTCACGCTGAGATGGTTACAGAATCGCATGTTCGAACCCTGACAGGCGCTTTACTTTGTGTAAATTATTTCATCATCACTGCTCTCAAAACGGTGAAGGAAAACATCGTGAGGAAACCGGCATGAACTAGAACCAAAAATTCGAAGACATGTGACAGCTTGCTACTAAGCCGCACTGGGCTCGCGTGGTGGATATGGCTCACTCCCTCACACCGAGGGGAGGCCTGTGTCCCAGCCGTGGGTACATTATACCAAAAGCAACAACGATTTCACACTTTCTAAACTGTTTCTTAATGCAGATTCTCCGCCCAACAATGTCAAAGTCGTCATCACCGCGTTATACCTAATAATATATTTATCTATCAATACATATTTATGAGTCGGACGCGCCTTTGAACTCAAATATTTGACGTTTACACAATATTCATGGTGAGACTCAGTCTGTCTGAGCTGGATATCTCAAGAACTACTAAGATTTTTTTTATTTTTTTGCAGCAGTGACTGAAAGGTGTCTGAAAAATTCGAAGTGGGGCTACTAGGGCATGTGGGTGGGGCATATGAAAGAGTGCAGTTTGCACATTCTTAAACATTTTTTTTTAAGGCGTAGTTTACCACTTTTGATGAAAAATGTAAAAAAAAATACCGTTCTCCCCCCCTTATCTCCGAAGTTTGCAAAGAGAAAAATCTGAAATAATTCTATGTGATAGAAGTTTATGTAAAGATTACAGGAAAAATAAAACGATGTCTCTAAATAGCACACTTTTTCAGAAATCATCAACAAAAGTTACATTAGTTCCACTATCGGTCAAGAGATGGCGCTGACCTAAAACTGCAATATTCTACACAGCAGTGCGCAGTGTTAAAATTCTCTGACGAATATAGGCCCCGCCGATGAAAATTTAAAAACATTATTATAACGTTACGGAACACTGTGCGCGAGTCCGTCTCGCTCTTGACCGGTTTTTTGCTTATTAAGTTGTATTATATTATGGATCAGTTAGCTGTGAGATGTTTTTGTTATTTCAAGTTTTTTTGGAAGTCGGTGGTTTTTTTTTGTAAAAAGGTTTTTATTTTTCACTTTTTAGTTGTACCTGCCTACCCCAAACAAATTTATATAACACTACTTGCTATGTGAATATCAGTGACAGGAAGCTATTGAACACATTTGCCTACCCCTTTAAAGGGTACAGGCGTGACGTTACGTTGTGTGATTGCGTAAACAATGCATACATATATGCTATAGCAGCAATCGCGGTTGATTTGCTGGCATTTATTGAAGAGTTCCGTTGTCTGTCTTCGAAACTCATCCTCAGATCTTTACGAAATTTAAGTGGGACCATTTCGGAATAAACATCTTTTGAACAAAAAAAAATGTTGCATATCCGTCTTATGAGGGAGTTATGCCCGAACATACATAAAAATATATATACATATATATACATATATATATATAAACATCGGAATTAAGAACCTTCTCTTTAGTCTAATACATCCTTATAAGTCTAATATATTATTATAATGATGCTGTAGCAAATTACACCTATCAAATTAATAGTCATAAACTTGTAAGGAACTAAGAATTTGTAATTCAGAAACATGACTATAAAATCCTTGTCTAACATGTGATTATGGAATGCAATGCTGTCTGCTAATGAGCTTACTCGAGAACGACTTATCTGAACAACGGGTCTTTTTAAATTACTTTTTTTTTGTCATTTTCTCATCTCATCCCTACAGAGGAGCTAATCAGCTTATAACCAATGACGTATTATATATAGACACGTTATCAACCAACATCTCGGCGCTTAAAAACGGCGAAAATACTAGATAACTACTTATACGCGTAAAGAAAGGGAAAGAAAATATGACACCGTACGGCGGGATGTCTGTTGCTAGAGGGAGATAAATAAACATCTTCAGTTACGACACAGGATAAGTAATAGTCAAATTACATGCTCATTGGTCGAGCGCATGAGTGACGTAGCTATCAGAGTCACTTCATGCGCCGGCCGCCATTAGACGCAGCGTCGTACAAAATAAAATAAAATAATCTAGTTTTGTAAACTTACGCATGAAATGACACATTTTTGTCTTTAACTTTTGGGGTATAATTTTTACATCCTCTGAAAACACACGACGGCATAATATTTTCTTTATGTTTTGCACAGGTTTTCACATACGATATAAATTAAAAACAAACATACGTCGCGTCGCGTCGCGCGACAGGTTGGTGCGTGACTGAGCGCAATGTGGCCAATTGGCTTCATTTCATGTTGCCATTTTAGAGTGCGGACAACGTATCTATAGTTTTATACATCATTGCTTATAACTAATATTTTTGTAAAATAATGATGTAACTAATATTTTTGTAAAATATAATTTAAAAAGAGTGTCCATGGAGTTTCTTGCCCGTTCTTCTCCATAGGTACCTACGCTTTGGAATGGGCAACTAGCTTCATATTTTCTGACTGACCGACTTCTTGACAATTCAAAAGTGCCTGTAAATGGTTTAATTGAAATAAATGCTTTGAGTTTATAATGTTCCCACTGCTGGGAGACAGACCTCCTCTCTGTGAGAGGGAGTAGGCTATAATCCACTACGCGGGCCTAGTGCGGGTTGGTAGATGTCACATGTCTTCAAATTTTTGGTTCTAGGACATGCCGGTTTCCTCACGATGTTTTCCTTTACCGTTTCACAGGTCACACATACAACACAGGCAGCCCCGGATCTACGAATTTTTCGAACCGGGGCAAAACCTTGATAGTGGCGCCCCCTCCCTTCAGTGTTTGAGAAAAACTTGCAAATTGTTGATTTCCACTACGATAATATGATTTCACTAGTAAATTACCTACTTATTTTATTAACGCTGACTACTCGCAAACGCAATCAACCACATAAACAGTGTTGTCACTTGACGTAGATATGTGACGGGGATTCCCCTTGGCAGAAAGATCACGGACACTAGGCACGCGTTCAAAAATTTACTTGATCTGTTAAGATGCGTTCATAAATCACTTAGTATGTGTTCAAAAACTAACTGGGCGTATGGAAATAGAAAAGTTTGTTTTTCAAACATATTATATTAAGATTCGATTACTTGTTAAAAACCTATGAGATTGTAGGAAAAGAGGCTTCATTTGTTCGATATTTCGAATTTTGTCTCAAGGATTTGGCGCCCCCATGAAACTGCCGCCCGGGGCAAGTGCCCCGGTTTGCCCCCCCTTAGATCCGGGGCTGAACACAGGTCTCCTCTCTGTGAGAGGGATCACAGAATTTTAGGCTGAATATCTATATGTAAATGTATGATTATGGGCTAATTTTTCCAACGCCAGATAATTTTATCGGAGGAATAATTTTGAATTTTTAGACAGTTCTTCCGTACAAAAACTTTTTTACAAAAAAAAACAACCGACTTCCAGAAAAAATAACTTTTTCGGAAGTCGGTGTCGTTGGTTCTGTATTTTCGTTTTTTGACACCGACTTTCGAAATTAAAGTAATTTTTCACTTTGTGTTTTTTTTGGAAGTCGGTTGTTTATTTTTGTAATAAAGTTTTTATTTTTCACTTTTTAGTTGTACCCCAAACAAATTCCTATATCACTACTTGCTATGTGAATAATCAGTGACAGAAAGCTATTGAACACATCCCCTTTAAAGGGTACAGGCGTGAAAATATGTTATGATTGCTTGTAAACAATGCATACATACATATTATGCTATAGCAGCAATCGCGGTTGATTTGCTGGCATTTATTAAAGAGTTCCGTCGTCTGTCTCCGAAACTTAACATTGTTCTTTACGAAATTTAAATGGGACCACTTCGGAATAAAGGCTCGTAGACACAGGCGCGACGCGACACGCGACACAAAGGCACCGCAAGTCGCGCAACGAGCGGTGCCTTTGTGTCGCGCGCGATTCGCGTCGCGCGTCGCGCCTGTTTGTAGGAGCCTTAAAGCTCTCGAACAAAAAAAAAATTGCGAATCCGTCTATTTACGATGGAGTTATGCCCGAACATGTAATACATGAAAAAAAATAAAAACATCCGAATAGAGAACCTCCTCCTTTTTAGAAGTCGGTTAAAAACGGTCAGATGTCAATTTTATTCCACGAATAAAAAAATTATCTGTCGATTGAAAAATCAGGCCTAAATGTATTTGTAATTTAATTGTAATCCGTTTATTTCCTAATATTTACATAAGAAAGAATAGTTTAACATTTGGGATGGCGCAGAGGCTTAAGGGGGAAGCGCTAAGGTAGCCCGCGAAATTCAAATTTTCTTACGTTTTTTGCAATTTGCTGGTCAGTATTAAGTTGTACGTTGATTAATATATGAATCGCGGCCGTAACTAACATGTATTTACAGAATTATAATCATTAAAGTCATCAACACAACTCTCTAAGACCACGTAAGTCCGAAGAATGATAATTTCATGAAACAGTTATTCTTTGGACTTACGTGGTCTTAGAGAGTTGTGTTGATGACTTTAATGATTATAATTCTGTAAATACATGTTAGTTACGGCCGCGATTCATATATTAATCAACTTACAACTTAATACTGACCAGCAAATTGCAAAAAACCTAAAAAAAATTGAATTTCGCGGGCTACCCTGGCGCTTTCGCCTTAAAAGTTGAATTTATTAATGTTGTGAAAATAGATACCTACCTACTTATATCTACGAAATTGTCTATGGTGAAATCTCGAGTGACAGATTGAGACATGATGGATAAAATTGTCGTAAAAATGTCTTCTAAATAATGATACAGGGTCAAATTAAATTATCTAGCGAAACTCCGCAGACGTGATGTGTATCGAAAATGAAAAAAGGGGTCAACGACCTTAGATAGTGTAGTCAAATATCAGTTTTAAAAATTTGTTATTTTTTTTTTGTGTAAGCTTCACAGACGTGTTGGTATCTTTAAGCACGTTAAAATAAAAAATAAAACTGATTTTCTCAAATCGTACTTTGAGTAAATCAGTAAAAAGACCATGAAATCACATATTTTTTTGTATTATTATATTATGTTTAGTTCACGTCTGTAAAGTTTAGCTAGCTAATTTAATTTTACTGTATTTATAGCTGTTCAGAACTGGCGCGTTTTCAAAATCGGAACTAACGTCGCCATCTTGATTTTCAATACAATTTCTGTGACAATGTTACATTATTATGTTTACCAACAATGCCTGGGATGTCAGCGTCATGTGCCCTAGACGCCGCACATGGCTTGATTTTTGTTATTATGTTGTTTGTTTGTTTGTTACAAAAGTAGTTATTTTTCCACTCTGCAAGTAGTTATTTTACACGAAGCGACTGCCTATCTGACCTCCACAACCTAGTTACTGGGTAACTTAACCGCTCAACTGTCGCGAAATAAAAATCGGTTGTCTGTAAAGTCGGTTTACTGACGATAGTTGAACGTGACAACGTCATAAGAAAATACTGATGGAATAGTTGCAACGCATTTGTTAATATTCGCTTGCACTTCAAGCCGCCATGGAACGCTACAGAGCAAGGCCGCGAGGTAACGCTACATGAGTCATGTTTTTTCGTGAGTGCAGCCAGCTTCATCGATTTATTAGACGTTGTCACGTCAAAAATAATTGTATCTCATTACTCATTAGTGACAGTTGAGCTAATATGATACCCCTTGGCAAGACTGCATGTGGTCGACTGCAGAAGCCCGAAGCTTCTGACGATCCGTAACGAATGTCAAAGATTTACGAATGATAACCGGGTCCCAAATGTTCAGGTTGAATACATAATATACATATAAATATTACATAGCGATCTTTAGTAATTTTATCGCGTATCCGTATAATTATGTATGCAAACAGCGCGAGCGCTTAGCTACGTTCTTAGAGATGTCACAGTCTATCGAAATGGCTAAAAAAGTTCATTTGAAAATCTATGCTCGTCCGAAGAGATTCTATATTCAAACTATTAATCTTCTGATTTTATTATTCAAACATCGTTTATTTTGATAAACCCAGTTTTTGTAGTCTGTGCTTATAAGTAGTTATTGAAATGAAAACTTCTTTAGGCGCGTTGGGAATTTTTAGAGATGGGGAAAAAACTATTGAACTCGCGCCACTGTTACCGTAACCGACAGCGCTTCGGATGTGTTCGGCTGTCCTCGGGATGTACTCGGTTTTAAATTAAAACCGAGTACACTGACATATCGGATATATATTAAAACTTTTAATATATATCCGATATGTCAGTGAGTGATGGCAAAGTATTCTGTTTTGTTTTCATTTCTGTCGGCACTCCTGGAGTGCCACTATTTTTTTTACACTATTTTACACTGACTGCCCCGTTGGTCATAGTCAAAGTCAAAACGTTTATTGCGAACCAAGTGTACAATGTTGGTGTTATGTTATGTTAGTAAGGTACATAAGACTTAGCAGCCTTTACAAGCATTGCGATTATCATTCGCCTGCCCGTAACATCCAAAATCCGTGTGGTACTTCCTGGCCGCGCCACAGTGGAAAATTAAAGAACCACGTTTCTAGATAAACTGTACCCTTTATGTACTTTTGGAAAAAAAAATAGTGAAAAAAATTGTACCTCAACGAATTATGAAATATAATGAAGTTTTGGTGGCGCGGCTGGGAAGTATACTTCCTGGCAGCGCCACCACATATACACATTGGCCTCCAAAAAGTAGTTGACATTTGTACACTGCAGCTGTGACACCAAATTATGATTTAAAATTCTAGTTCCTTCTATGCAAGTTATGCAACCATCCCACCCAGATAATTCCAGTACCTACTTCTAATTTTGAGGCCACATCTAGTAGGTACAAAGATCAGCAAGTCTGTTGATGCGCTTAAGGTGAATGGATAGTGGTAGACCGCGAAATTCAAATTTTCTTACGTTTTTTGCAATTTGCAGGTCAGTGTCAGATTGTATCTTGATCAAAATATGATTCGCGACAATAACAGGTACATATTTAGGGAATTATAATCATTAGAATCATTAATATATCTTTCTAAGTTAGATTTCTACCACCAACCACCAATCTCTTATGGAAAAGTGTTAGTGGTAGAAAATAGAAATCTAACTTGGAAAGATGTATTATTGATTCTAATGATTATACTTCTCTAAATATGTACCTGCTAGTGTCGCGAATCATATTTTGATCAAGATACAACCTGACACTGACCTGCAAATTGCAAAAAACGTAAGAAAATTTGAATTTCGCGGTCTCAACTACCCTGTTTTTCTTAATATATTACAACTTTCCGTAATATTATTATGTTTTTGGGTAGTACATAATGCGTAAAATTCTTTAGTGTATACTGGCGCGGCTGGGAAGTATACTTCCTGGCCGCGCCACCAACACAAGGCTATAATTTCTAAAGTGATAACATTTTCGAATCTCTTATAGCGTACGGAAAAGAACAATTTTGGTACAATTCTTTACCGTACACCATGTCCGGTTACGCCTAATAAAACTTGGTGGCGCGGCTGGGAAGTATACTTCCTGGCCGCGCCACCAACACAAGGCTATAATTTCTAAAGTAATAACATTTTCGAATCTCTTTATAGCGTACAGAAAAGAACAATTTTGGTACAATTCTTTAGTGTACACTATGTCCGGGTACGCCTAATAGTTTACAAAAACCGTGGTGGCGCGGCCAGGAAGTATACTTCCCAGCCGCGCCACCAAAACTTCTATATATTTCATAATTCGTTAAGGTACAATTTTTTTCACTACATGTACTCTAAAGTACATAAAGGGTACCTACATTTTATCTAGAAACGTGTTTCTTTAATTTTCAATTGTGGCGCGGCCAGGAAGTATATCACACCCAAGATCCTATGTAGGTACCATTTTGTTGAAACTCAGATGTGTATTCTCGACATCCGTGTATCACTAACGGGATGCAGCAGAATACCAGCGTCAGGTATTGTACCTGGCATATGCTGAACTGGACTCCCATTTGGTGCAACCATGAGACACACACCGCCCAGTAGTGATCGAACGTTATAGAGGTTTATGAGCTAGGTGTCTATGGGTCAATTTATCTTTTTAATCTTTGTTAAAAAAAAAACACCTTTTTTGATGTTTTTATACCTGTATTGTGTCTTTTGTTACACTGAATAAACGTTTTATCTATCTATCTATCTAAATTAGCGTGTATTAAACATTATTAGATATTACTTAATTATTTTCTTTTCTATTAGTACAATTAATTACAGCTATGTCAAAATTAAATATCAATATTATTGAATTTAATAAAATTATCAAGCAATTTTAATTTCATTCTTTACAGGTAGGTAGTACAAATTATAATTATAATTTTATCATCTGCCTAGCCTTTATCCCAACTATGTTGGGGTCGGCTTCCAGTCTAACCGGACGCAGCTGAATACCAGTACTTTACACGGAGCGACTGCCTATCTGACCTCCACAACCCAGTTACTGAGTAATACAACACCCATAAGTAAGACTGGTTGTCAGACTTTCGGGCTTCTGACCACCCGTAACGACTGTCAAAGATCCACGAATGACAGCCGGGACTAACGGCTTAACGTGCTTTCCGAGGCACGGAGGGGTCTCGGTATGTCAAGATGGTCAACCCATCCACAGACCAACCGCGGCAAGCGTAGCTTGACCTGACCGATCGACCTGTGCGGCTGTTATCATTTAGCCACGGGCCCCTCTATAATCATAATTTTATATGAAGTTAAATAGGATAGTGTTTGTAGGTATAGGACAGATCGCCACTTTTCGACGGCGAAGTGCCAATACCTCCAGATTTTTTTTTTGAGAAATTCACTTTTTTTTCGTTTTGATTTTAAAGGCGTTATTCGCATGTTTTAGTGAAATCGCCTAAGTGTATTTTTAGTTGCAAGAGCATTAAATTAAAACGTGGAAATATGTACCTCCCAACTAAAACAACGTGTCTATTTTTGAACGTTTTTTTCCAGTATGTGTAAATTTTTGACTTTGTCAGTTAGGAGTTATTGGCACTTCGCCGTCGTTTTGTAGATGAGAGAAAAACGCTATTTTAAGCAAAAGACTCTAAATATTCTTTTACTGAGTAGAAACTTTTTGGATTAGGTATAGTCTCGTGGTCGCAAGCGCAATTGCTGAGCGTAGGGTTCTGGGTTCGGTTCCTAGATCGAGCAGTGTTAATGGGTTTTTCCATTAAGAATTTCTTAGTAACAACCCGGAGCTTGGAAGTAGGCGGTGTGATACCCCCGTGCCTCGGGAAGCACGTTAAAGACTCCTTCAAACAGGCGCGACACGCGATAAAATCGCGCGCGACACAAAGGCATTTCAGGGAATACGGTGGCACTGTGATCACGTGCTGCCAATGCTGCCATGCATAGTGAGGCTCAGGGGAGACCCCTTTATAGTCTCCCCAGAGACGTGCCCTAACAGGCGTTGCAATGAGGGGGTTCCGGCTTGGTCTATTAAGAACTAACGGGCCCCCTTCCATGTGCTGATGGTGATCACCAGGGTGGTTTTAGTGAGGAATCCCACACTACCTGCTCTTTTTCCCCAAAGTCCAGGAGCCTTTTGAAAGATTCCCCTCGAAAAAAAAAAAATAACTTACGTTATGGAACTTCTTTCCAAAAAATGTCTGAACTGGATAACCATGGTGATTATAAAAGGTAAGTATAGTCGGCTAAGCAACACCAACTTAGTCTTGGTTTAACATATCATTTATTTGTTTAACTAGCTAAAAGCACAGCTTTGTGAGGGCTCGCGTCGTTTTTCTGCGTGGTAATAATCTTTAAGCCATTTTTTTTTAATATTTTTTTTCGTAATTAAAAATGATTATTTTTTTTACTGATAACACATCTACATATAAATAGAAATTATTATGTTAAAGCACAAATCAATAGGCGTAATAGTTTTTCCGTAAAGTGTACCACAAAATGCTCAGGTTGTGGGATATAGCAGAGGGCTCGCTTCGCTCGCCCTGATAAGGCGTACCAAGTAAACACATACGGCTTTAACCCAGAGTCGTTGGCATAATATTGATCTCGCATAGTATTTAAATTATAGGAAAACTTGACACTAAAAATAACATTTGACATTTCTTGTGATAAAAGCAGAAATAAACATCATTTAGGTAATGCTGAGTGTGAGCTTGAGCAGTAATCTATAATATTATATTATATTATCCATACTAATATTATAAATTCGAAAATAACTCTGTCTGTCTGTATGTTACCTTTTCACGCGTAATCCACTGAACGGATTTCGATAAAATTTGGCAGAGCGATAGATTGAATGCCGGGGAAGGACATATGGGATAGTTTTTATCGACATACCTCGCGGGCGAAGCCGCGGGCGGAAGCTAGAAATATTATAAATATAACGGAAAGATTTAATTATAACCTTTTTACCGGACTAAAAGGAAGAATTATGATTTTAGCAGTCCATGTATGTATTTACTGAAATATTCAATTGATATGTTAAGAAAAAATATATAGGTACATATAAATAATAAATATACCGTACGCAAAACACGCGCATTGACGTGAAGTTGCGTACTCCAGCTCGTATTACCTATGAAGAAATAACTAAATTTAAAGGCATATGTATATTCAAAACTTACCAATAATAAAGTATCTCTGAAATGCATTTTCCCGTACTTAAAAATATTTGTTCACTCCGTTCAGCGAGTTGAAAACCTACTTTAGACAATTAAAAAGTTACAGGCCGATCGACAAAAAAAAAACTTTAAAAAAATTAACACTCGATAAATTCCCGCCAATTTTTGACAGATAATGCTTTCGGTAATGGACGCTCTTCCGTGGCGTTCGCAAAGCGACTGGTACAAAGAGGTTGTATACTTACTCTTAAAAGAGCTATTGTGACCTATGACCTACTGGATACAGCTGTTCAGTTTTTGTTTATTAGAAAGGGAAATATGTTTCATTATGTAAGGATTCGAAGGTGCGACATTTGTTGCTTTATTGGTTTTTGCAATTCGAACAGTGATTCGATATATTGGATTAAGAGGCTTACAGGACCTAAATACAAAAACGCAAGTTTTAGAAACAACAAAAGTATACATATGATATGATAAAAAAACAGTAAACAAAATCAGAAAAAAATATATGATATTCTTCAGGATATATGCTAGATAGTGTGTTGAAAACATAATACAACTAATTTGATACGATAGAAAAAATCATGAAAATATCTCTAAAAACTTTCTTTTTACAATAAAAACCAAACTAATATACATACAATCATTCTGATTTTTTGTCAGATTTTCTACAAGCAACATACTAAAATACTAGTGTTTTAATTTTTAGTCCAAACAATAGATTTTTTGTAATTAAATAATTGCTTCATATTTTGCAATAAATTACCAGTTTTGTGTCATCGCGATTCTCTTTCTTTTCTATGCAGTCCGACAGTGACCGCGCATTAGGTCATGTAAGCCGCTTAAGCTCCCGGGTGTCACCATTGCCAGAGGACACGGTGGAGCAAACGGTGGAGGTCTGCCCCGCTTAGGCGGAGCACCGCCGTGTTCTCGTAGAGGCGATCGGCAGCGGCGGCGACCTCTCGCGTCCGGCCCTGGTTCAAGCCATGGTCCGGGGCGAGAGGGAGTGGGGGGCAGTCGCCTCCTTCTGCGAAGCAGTCATGCTAGTGAAGAAGGCGGCGGCGGGACGGCTGAGGGAGAGAGCCTCCCGTCCCAGCCGCCGCGGGAGACGCTCCGGGCGTCGGGAGCCGCGCGACGACTCCCGGCCACCGTAGGCGCGGGCCTGCGGGCGGAGAGTTAATGGGTAGCTCACCGTCCGATCAGGCCCGTGCCCGTTTAGAAAAATAGTGTTACAGCCACATTAGACGATTTTAAATTTTCCATAGAAACAGAGATTTCCAGTTATCTTTTTTTATATAAGATAATTATTTCGAAAATGTTCTTAAGCAATTTTGAATTTTGAACAGCGTTTACAGAACTCCTCCGATAACATTGATGGATATTCGATTCGGCACAGAAGAGTATTGAATGGTTGTGAATAGCTATGCTGATCTAGTTTTAAAATATTACTAAACCATTTCTAAAGAAAAAAAAACTGTTTAACAAAAAAAACCGACTTCCAAAAAAAAACACTACAAAGTGAAATAGTAGATTATTAACCAAGGGGATAAAGCAGTGTCTTCTGTCGCGGGTGACGATTTAAATCGCGAGCGTAACGAAGGACTCGAGGTTTACTCCCGAGCGTAGCGAGGGTGTTAAAAACTTAAATCACGAGCGAAGCGAGGGATTTAAGACGAGTCCTGAGTGTAGCGAGGGATTTAAGTTCACCCAAGACTAAGACAGCTTTATCACCGAGGAAAATACTCTACTTTTCGTACCATTTGCGAAAAAATTAACACAATAATAATATGAGATAAGCATTCATTAAAAATAACGACAATTAAAAGTAAAAGACAAGAAGTACTGATTCTGAAATTGATAGGCCTTTCGCACTTCTCCACGTTGAAAATTCTTCATAAGTTTTTAAATAATTTTCCTTGGATTTTGTTGGAAGCAAATTATTTATAATTGCCTCAGCATTTGCACTGATGGAATCCGACAATTCACTGTCACTGTCGCTTAGATTTAACATCGTAACGTATTTTTAGAACATTAACTTTAAGAATTAAGAATTTATTAAAATAAACTTAACGTTTATGTATTTGAAGAAAACAAAAACGCGGCAAATTCCTAGACTAATATTTTTTTGTCGGAAAAGCAAAGGCATCAAGCTCATACGGCCTCGTCGGTTATCGTAATTTTATTTAATAATCATAACTGCATAATAAATGCGTATTCCTTTTTCAAAAAGATGTATAATGCTTTATATACAAACTCAATGGTGTAAACACAGATGTAGTTCAGTATAAATTTCGATTTCCTAGAGGATGAATGAAATTCAGTACAATTTTCTTTCCCTGTTTTTAACAGATTAAAAATGACTATTGTTATGTTCGCTTTTTGTGGCATAGAATGTCACTTTTTTGAGCAAGTGGTACGAAAAATTACTTTAATTTCGGAAGTCTTTGGATCTGTATTTCAGTTTTTGCCACCGACTTCCGAAATTGAAGTTATTTTTTACTTTTTACTAAGTCGGTATTTTTTTTTTGGTAAAAAGTTTTTATTTCTCGTTTTTAAGTGGATCTGTTTATAATGTATTTAGATTACAACAGCCTAATGTCAACTTGCCCATCGCCTTTTATAAAATATTACTTTTACCGATGCAGTGACGTTAATTGTGGAGTTCTCCTAGTATTCCACCATCAGCCCCATTTCACCATTCGTATTGTGACGAGCATAAATTGCTTAGCAACCATATTAAAGTAATCGAATCGCAACCCGTGAAATACCTACTTATTATTGAGCAGTTCCTTTGGCCATCTGTGATCTTCTTCATCAGTTCCACTTCACCAAATGGTGGTTTGCGAGAGCAAACGCACGAGTTACTATAAAAAATACCCAAATCGTTATAATATTTGAGGAGTTCCCTCAATTTCTCATGGATCGCATCATCAGAACTGGGTTTTGATAAAAATGAGACCAATCTGAAAGTATATCCTTTTAAATAAAAAAAGAATTTTTCAAACCGGTTTATAAATGACGGCGCACTGAGGTAGCAAACATAAAAAAGAACCTCCTCCTTTTTTTGAAGTCTGTTAATAAAGTATTATTTACCACCCTTTTTCATCACGGGTATAAGTCGGGGCCAGACTTACGAGTTTCAGCGGGATTGAGGGTTACCGCTGGCCCTTCCGGGCCACAAAGGGCTTCCCATAAAGGGCTAAGGAAGGAACACGGGTGGGTTTTAGTCAGTAAGAGTCTGACACTCCCTTCCGCTCCACCCAGAGCGGGAGAGGTGGTTTGATGATTTCCCATCCTGAAAAAAAAAAAAAGACCGAGTTGTAAGGTCGAGGGTGCGAACCCAGACAAACGCTTCTACTTTATGTAATTTATTTCATCACCACTGTCTTAGAACCAAAAATACGAAGACATGACATCTACCAACTCGCACTGGGCCCGCGTGGTGGATTACGGCTTATTCCTTCTCACGAAGAGGAGACCTGTGTCCCAACACTGGGAACGTTATAGATTTTTATTTTGTGCCCAAATTGCTTGAATAACATCTGTGTAAGCATCCAGAAATTATAGAGTCAACTATATCAGCTTGAAAAGTCCAGAAAAGCTTTTACACAATGATTATTCGGCCAATCTGAGTTTTGTTTATTGTTCGTCGAATCGTTGAGTTCCTTAAGTTTTGAGTCGAGCTGCACGATTTCTGACAAATGTGTGCACTGATTGGACAGGTCCTCTCAATCTGTGTGGTTCTTTCCTCAAAAGATCATCTCAGACATCGATCTACATGGTCTTCATAAAATCTGACCAAGATTATGTCTGGACTTTAAAAGAGACTGTGACCTCTGAGTTTGTTTCGGTCTTTCTGCTCAGAGTAGTCAGATAGGAGACCTCATTTAGTTTTAAAAAATATGATTGACGCGTAAATGTTTGTTTTAAACCTACACAAAAATAAAATCATTAATCATTTATAATAGCCTTTTCATCTAAGTATCGGGGTGTAAAAATAAAACAAATAATTTTGGCACGTCCGTACATTATATTTACATATTTATTTACATTTATTTTAGTCATATACCGTAACAGTCTAATAATAAATAACAATACAATACGAAAACATTATAACTGCTTATAAAATAATCGACGGTAAAGCAGAATTATTGCTATATTAATTAATATTTACTAATATTAAAACCCCCAACCCCCCTCTCTATTACTCCAAAAGTTACGGATGGTCTCCTAAGAACCTTCCTGTAACTGTAACGCAGTTAGTGCTTTATCTCAATATACAACCCACATAGAAAACAATAATTAAAAACACCTTTAAATGGCAGTAAGCAAAAATAGTCTAGAAAAATTTAATTTGATACAATCCCTTAAAAACACATAAAAAATATAACAGAGTATAAAAAAGCTTAAAAAAAAAACGTTAAGGTGAAGTCGTACAGTTTCTTAGTTATTAACTTACTTTTAAACATTATGAATACAAATATTTTAGTTTACAATCACACAGGGTAAATATATACCCTTTTTAAATAAAAATTAATTATAATATTATATCACACTATAGTTTTCTAAATAAAAAAATATATATTTCCTTGTCTATGGTAGATTAAAATCTTTCGAATAAAATCTTACTTTCCTACAATAAATTGACCAATAGGTAATACGGGCTGGTGTCCGCAACTCCACGTCAATGCGCGTATTTTGCGTACGGAAAATTGACTTAGGGCGAAAGTTTTTAATTTTTTGCTAGTTTTTTTGCAATTTTGGTAGATACTGGACCAGTATCTACCAAAATTGCAAAAAAACTAAGACCAGTATTACTGGTCTTACGTAAGATTGAAAGGGGCGGAGGGGGTTCATCCAAATCTTATTTTTAAGAAGAAGTCAGGAAGTGGTCAAAATTGTCAAATGAACAGGGCGTTCGCTACGTTAAGCGTGCGCACGCGCCGGGTGCCTGCCTCGCGAGTCGCGTGCTTGTACTGAAATATATTAATATTAATGAGCAGCGCTCTCTGGCGCGGCCGCGTGCGCACGCTTAACGTAGGGAACGCCCTTACAAGACCAACGTTGTATCATTGATCCTAAAAAGAAGTCTTAAGAGGGGTGCGTGAATTTCGCGGGCTACCCTTATTAACGGCTGAATTAAACTTATTTATGACCTTGGAATAATTTTTCTAAATAATGTCATTTAGGCCACCCGGACGAAGCTGCGGGCAAATGAAAATTGAAATCCCGGCGGTACGCTACCCTGGAATATTTTTTAGAAATTATGTCTTCTTGCCAACGCGGACGAAGCCGTTGACAAAAGGTTCGTGAAATAATGAAGTTACGTAAAAGGCAGTGTTGCAAGCTTGGTAGTGTGTAGAAAAGACTTCATTCTACTATAGACAAGGAAATATAAAAGGCACTAATGTTGAGTATACAATATAATTTTATGTCGACAATCCTAAGCATTTTTTATCCTAAAAATACATATTCATATACAACGTAACAGAATAAACGCAAGTCCTGAAAGGTGTTTGTTCATAATTGACTACAGAATCGATTTCAGTAACTTTTAATGTGGTTTTTTTTTCTTCTTCAAAATTACATACATATGTGTTGCCATACTGTCCGCCGATTGCGCCAAAGAAAATTCAATCTTATTTCAAGGCAATAACAATCAATTTTAAATGCATAACGCAATGCCAAGTGTGGTAATAATTTAAATTGGATTTTGTCATCATTTTTTGCGATATTAACAAATAACAATTAATTACATAATAATATAATTATAATTACTAAATATAAATTTTTATTATCACTTTTTTTTAAATTTCGAGTTTGACGAACTGTTGCCAAATAAATGTTAATATTTCTCTTCAAATTACTTTGACAAAATGGGATTGAAGTTTTTTATATGGAGCCTAGCATACTTACTCTCGCGCCAATTTGATTTTTTTTAAACAAACAAAAATATGGATGTCTCGTGATAAACTTTGAACGTTAATATCTCGAAAACGTGACACTGTTTGCATTTATGTCAGCTATCAATTTATGTAGGTATGATGTGCGGCCGCCATTTTGAAAAAAAAAAAAAACAAAATGGCGGACAGGTAGGTAGGTATGCTACGAACCTTCAAATGCCTTTTATTCAATTTCATTTCATGGTAATTATACATAGAAAGTGTCGATTTTACTTGACATTCAAATAATAATAATTTATAGGCACACAACAGAAGTCCTTTTAATTAAATATTGCTTGGCAGCCAGATATTTTCGAAAGTCAAGAATTTCAATAGAAACGTCAATAAACTTAAAGTAATTAACTAAAGTATTTAATAGTTACTGATTTTAATATCTTTCTGTTTAACAGATACCCTTGAATCTGACATTCCTATTTAAGGTATTTACTTTGTTTGACGGTCAAGACGACAGAATAAAAGAAAAGCTAAGCATACAATTACTTTTTCGGGTTCGTACCCAAAGAGTACCAACGGGACCCTATTATGAGTTAAGACTTTTTCATTTTCTTTTTAGTTTTTTATTTCACACGGGCGATTTTTAATCGTCGGGCTCAGAATGACAAGAAAAAGACAGGAGTCTTTATCCGTCTTTAAAAATAGATAGCATAACTAGTCTATAATAGTCCAGTAAAAATATGCATTTATTTATTCGTTTGAATTTTTTTTCACGAATTTGGCGATGCGCGATGTAGTCTAAAATAATGCAATATTGCCTCGTAGATTTTTATTTTTGTTAAACTGGCTGCGAGCTTATACATATTATACAACCATATAAAATATGACAAAAAATGTAAAAGTCACAACACATTATCAAGAATATTATTTTAAATAATACATAATTAGAGTGATAAGATGACAGCAATAATTTTCGGCCGGAAGGTATTTTTATTTATAAAAAAGTGCTACAAATTTGTAAATTAAAAAAAAATCATAGATAATTGATAAAAAAAAATTTAGTTAACAAATAATACTTCGGCCGTCAATTACCATCTTCACCCTATTTATATCTATAAAGACTTAATTTTTACATTACATTTTTTTTTTGGTATTTTTTCCAAAAATTTTTGTTATACTATCTAAGTTCTGTTATAAAAAAATAAAGCCTAACTACCTACCTACTTACTGTATGTACAGTTTACCCAATACGTTTACATACGATCTCAGTCAACGCCGGCCTACCCTTATGCCAATTTATTAGTCGGCGTGTGGCGCCATCTACTTCGCCACATGCGAACTACGCGTCACACTGATGACATGCAGAATCCTGCATCGCGCAAGCAAAGTTCGACGCGCGACTAGCATGTATACAACTTTCCGATATAAATCGTCGCGTTAATCCGATCCAGACTGTTCCTTGCTACCCTCCCCTAGCGACGCCCTAAGTCACTTAAAACTATGTGACTACACTCACTTAGAGCCCTATCTCACTAGGACACCAGTGGCGACGCAACCGTGGTCGCACTGGCAAAAAATGTATGCTTGGTTGCGCAACCAATCGATCGGACGCCTGATGAGATACCTACCATAAACACAAATACAAAATGTTTATTTCTGTACCACCGAGTTTACGTTAGTTTGTGAATGGAGCCACCTTTTAAGCATGATGATGCCTGTGTTAGGAGACTCCGCACTTCCATAACTTTGGCTGTTTGTACAATTTACAAAATTATTTTTATTTTTTGTTTCTTGAGTTAGTGTTTTATACATTAATGTGGGTTGTGTTGGGTGTACGGAGTTTGTGATGTGTGAGGTGTGTCGAGTGTGTGAGGTGTGTGTGGTTGGTGTGGATGTGTGTATGAGGGAGGATGTGTGCATTGGTGTGGCGGTGCCAGTTTAACTAATTTCCACTTATTGTAACAATAATTCAATATCTGCATAAGTGCGTGATTTTAAACCCCAACCTGTTCCTCAAAACTTTGTACCGGTGACTCCGACGTCATGTCAGTGTGATGCGTAGTTCGGATGTGGCGTTGTAGATGCCGCCACACGCACAGCATGTCTTCCATACAAAAATCTCTTTCACACTCCTTTTTTTCAACCCCGATTTATTTCAAGTTTATATAACATGGGACCAGCCATTTATCTAATATCACTATTTTATTATTTCTATATTTTTACCACGAAATATTTACAAGCCTTAAAGCTATTTTATTTTTTGATTAAATTTTGCGGTTAAAACAAAACTTTTTTTTTTCAATTTTTATCATTATTTATTTATGAATTCATTATTCTAGAATGGCGGGTGTTTTTAACTAAGGGATTTAGCAGATACCTATTAAAATAAAATTGTTCTACTGTTTCTTGCTCCGTATTATAATACGGCCTACGAATGCACAAGAACTCTAAGAACTTTCGCGCATGCCCGCTCACTCACACTCGCCTTATGTTGGTGACATAAGGCGAGTGTGAGTTTCCTAAAAAGAACCATCGAAGCAAAAGAAGCATTGTTTGCATTTTTCCAATTTTGTATTTGTAGGAACCATGGATCCGTTTATTGTGCGGAACTGGGTGTGTGAAAATATGTACCTAGTTTGCAGCGGGACATAATATGGAGCTGTTACAACCACTTAAGTTAAACCGGTTTTGGATTTTACCGGTTTAGTTTCGGTTTTTTTGTTGTACATGTTCCTTACCTTTGAAATATCGAACTATAAACATTTATAACCTGCTAATACAGTTCTAAATTAATTTTTGTTTTGAACTTTTCCGGTTAAAATTTAGTTTGAGTAATGTAATTGCGCATGCGCAGCCTTCTACGCAAAGTTCGTACCGACCAAGATTCGTCAGCCGTATTATACTTGCAGAACAGATGGCCGATGGGGCCGAAAGGTTCTGAAGTGGCGACCGCGTACCGGAAGACGTAGCGTTGGAAGGCTTCCTACAAAGTGGTCCGACGACCTTGTGAAGGCCGCAGGAACCCGTTGGATGCGAGAAGCACAGAACCGGTCGAAGTGGAGGTGCTTGGGGGAGGCCTATGTCCAGCAGTGGACGTCTTTCGGCTGAAATGATGATGATGATGATTATCCCGGTATATGGGATTTAAATGTCGAAATATAAGTTCACTTACAGTACCCGGCGATAAATATTGCACATCGACCTTTGGAAATTTGTGTATTTTATACAAAGAATAAAAATAATCATCAAAAGAAGCAAATCATAATAATTGTTTTAACAGCTCCTAATAGATACCGGACTGTTTGTATTTCGTGCGACAGAGATAACGCTCTACGAAGACGAAATTAGCCGATTGTCTCTTTCCAAAGGTCGATGTGCAATATTTATCGCCGGGTATAACTGTAACACCTCTGCCTAACCCTACGGGGTATACAAGCGTGATGCTATGTTTATATTCACTGCCTTGTTAGTCTGGTCGTTACAAGCGACTTCTGAGCATGAGGTCCTAAGTATGAATCCCAGCTCGGGAAAATTTATTTTTTGAGTTCTACGACAATTTAGTCCCAAGCGTGTTGTAATTTTGCTAAATATTCAGTCCGTTAATTAAAAAAAAAATAATAGGAACGTGTTCGCGGTATGCCCGTTTACACTAAAATGTATGGAAAAAGCCGTTCGGTGAATTTGACTGAAATGATGGTACAGACGCTAGCACATCAAGCTACAACAAGACAAACTACCCTATCACACTATCACTACCACTGTCACTATCTGACAAGTTTCTTTAATAGATTTTCAACTTTATCGCCAAAGTATAAGGTTTAAAGTTGATTGGCAAAATTTGACAGTTTCGGGTAGGTTGATGTGCTTGGCGTCTGTACAATAACATGCCTGTGGCAAGCTGATTGAAAGTTATTACGGGCGAAAAAAAAATAATGGCCAGTTTTAGAGATATACCTAGCCATTTTTCCGTACAAATCAGGAAGATGACTTTGCATTGCTGAATTTTGGGCCAAACAAATTTAACGATATTTTTGCCACTGACACGCTAAGAAGATGCGTTAGTGACAACGGGCAAGTCTTTTAGAAAAACCTCGGCTTTGAAGAGCGTCGTCTCTCTCCCTCTAATGGTAGGACTGTCTTTCTAAAACTCTGTGTTTGACATTTATGTCCGCGCACTGCACAGTCAGGGAAATAAATTGTTATGCAAATTGACAGCCTACTTCAATTTGCCGCGTTATAGCCATTGACATCAACAATGATTGTCTTCTTTAATTGAAGTATTGAGTAGCAATATCAGTATTTTTTTTTACAAAAATGCTACGTCTAAACTACAATAAGCATAGTTTTTTTTTTATATTTCCTACCTAAGTTTAGGCATGTTCTGTATTTAAAAGATAACTCCCGATTTCTGAAATCTTAAAGAGTAGAAATTTGAGGACTTAGGGTGGGTTGTATCAAATCTACTTGACGCACGGCTATACGTCAAAAATGGCGCTAACTACCGTCAAACAAAAAAAAAAAAACATATTTGAGATCCTCACAGTAAGCCCTTTCAATGAGGGTTCTCTGAATTGACGTTCGCTAGGTGGCAGCACTGACACGTCAGGTCCAGGCATCTGTCAAAGAGCCTATATTTTCTTTAGTTATGACGGAATGATGAACGAATGAATGAATCGAATGATGAACGTCATCATATATTTTATATTGGAAGACCTCTTGTCACAGTGGTGCCAACTGGTGTCGTAAATTTTCACGAAAACCCTCATTGATATGTCACACAGTACAGATTGCGAAACGTTTTTTTTTTTATTTCTATTTGCCCCCCAAAAATTACACCCATATTCAAAATTCATTGATTTTTTGTCAGATTATTCTACAAGCTACATACTCAAACACTTGTGTTTTAATTTTTCTAGTCTAAACAATAAATTTTTTGTAATTAAATAATTGCTTGATATTTTGCAATAAATTACAAGCGTTGTGTCATCGCGCTTCTCTTTCTGTTCTATGCAGTCCGACAGTGACCGCGCTTTAGGTCATGTAAGCCCCTTAAACAAATGTCATTTGAAAATTCGTCTAAACAGACGACTCGACTTCGACTCGACTATCTCTCTCTCTCTCTTCTCTTCTTCGACTTTCAGAAATCGGTGAGTAGTCAAAATTATTTTATTTCTCTTTGAAGCTGCAACGCGATCCTACGTGCATTTAATCTAGAATTCCATAATAATCATTATTATTTTACAGATATATTAACCTAAAATGTGGTATTTTTATATGGCCTTAAAACTAATATAAAAGATCTTTGTCAAAAATCGTTTTCAAAAGATTATTGGACCCTTTTCCCAACTATATTGGGGTCGGCTTCCAATCTAACCTAACACTCTCTATCTGACCTCCACGACTCAGTTACTGGATGACACGATAAGATGGTAAGATTGGTTGTGAGACTTTCGGGCTTCCGACGACCCGTAACGACTGTCAAAGATCTACGAATGACAGCCGGGACCCCGATACACGGAGGGGTACGTAAAGATCACCCATCCATGATTTTTGGACTATTAAGTTATTGATTACACTTGCGATTTCTCTGGGTGCTTACTCTTCAATTTAATTCCGATAGATCGACATTGGAATTGTGACGTTTCGTACTCTTGAGTTCGATGCTAGCGCCAAATGATTTTTAGATTGGGTGTCCATTTTGGAGAACTAAGTGGAATTGGGTTCGGGCTTGGCGTGGGGTAATTGTTGACAATATTGTTTTCAAGAGTACCGGATCACGTGACTGTAAAATTAACATTGGGATCATATTGGCATCTCATTGGAATTAAAATTAGTTTGGAGAGTAAGCCGCCTGAACCGTGGGGGTTCTAGGTTAGGTACAAATGTCCGAAAAAGTGTTACTTATTGGGTTTTCCCATCATCAATTTCTCAGTAGCTGGAGGCTAGATATATTCTCAATTCATAGCAATGGGCTCGCCCCACAGATACACTTAGATAACGCAAGAGCAATTGAGGACCTTGCAGCAAAAGGGGTATAAGAAATGTCAGGTAAGTATCAAGAAAAAAGGTTTTTAAAAATGATTGGTTACTCTAATGTCTTAGAGTTATATGGTATAATATACGTATAATATAAACATATTTACCTACATATTTTGCTAAAGTTTTTAAGAGAAATAAATAAATTTTTGACGACGATTTTTTTACGGTTACGATGTCGTTAAAAATTTGGATCTGCCTCCCTTTTGCTACAAGGTCTTCAATTACTTCGCGTGCCAAAAATCGCACCAGCTTACGTGCAAAAATCGTAAGCCGCCACTTTCGCGCTCAGTCCTGTGTACTGCTGGCTGGGGAGCGTGAGCACTGGCGCTAGGCCCCGGGGGTGGGGGGAGGGGGCTCTTTGTATCGATTTGATTTTCCCATCACTAACCCTGCGTTCCGAGTTGGGAAATAATCGATGACATCGATGTGAGCGTGCTTAAACCCGTACCGAATTAGCGTGAGCGCGATAAAGATGTCCCGTGAATCACCATAGATGACGTCATGACATGCGCCATCTTGCGATAACGCCGACCATGCCTTAGAGTAATATCACCGTGCACTATCAAAAATGACAATTTGTATGTGAGGATGTGCCAGTTTGTGTTTTGTTTTTAGTTGCATCATCTTTAAATTAAACTAACGTGGCGTTTTCGGAATTTTGCTTCTGGCTGACAGTCGCCACCTAACCAAAGAAGAAGAACTGAGGAACAAATGTGGTGTCTATACAAAGAAATACTGTAATAATATCGTATCTACATTGAATAAGCACTGTGAGCGCGTTCACGAGTGTTCCGAGTTGTTGACAGCTCTCAGCTGTCATAATCGTAATATCTAAATCGGAACGCATGTGAGATGATGTGAGCGCTGTGAGCGATTATAGCTAATTCGGAAAGCGGCCTAAATAGTGCTTGTGACGTCATAGTAGGTAGTCAAAAAACGGCACGCTTAGTTTTCATACAGATCGTGATACTTGCGTTATCTAGGTCTGTCTATATCTGTGGCTCACCCCACTATAACATGGGACATAAACAAAACTGGCGCAGATTTAAACCAACATCTTTCAACAATTTTTGCCAAAGAACTTTTAAATTACCTTACTATAAATACATTTAATATTATAAGTTGAATCCTCTCAGGTTGTCCAGTCTTCTCTGCAGATCGTCTACGGTGTCCTTAGGGGTGGTTTCTGTCGTCGACTTCCGTCTCTCACCCCCGGGGGCCATTTGGAAGCCGGTGAGGGCCGTCGACTTCCCAGGACTTTCGGTACTGAAACAATAATAGAAAATAAACTTTCTACAAGGTTAAACTAAATGACTGCAGAAAAGATCTTCTTATTATTCTGCAGGCAAAGCTTAATGTTGTCAAACACTCGTCACGCGTGCAGTCTGTCAATCTGTTTAACAATTTACCCCCAGAATTAAAGAATATTCAGAATGTGAACATTTTTAAAAATAAACTCAGGGCTTTGTTAATCAATAAAGCCTATTACAGCATTGACAAATTTTGTAATGACAAAAATCTTAAAACTCGTACTTAAATCAAATAAGTGTTCTTGTAGTGTAAGTGTAATTGCTCTTTGACTTTTTTTTATACTTAATTAATTTTTTGACATTAAATGTATTTTTGTAGCATTTTGCTAGGGACTTTGTTCTGTATCAATAAGAATATTAATGTTGTTTGTAAAGATAGTATTTTGAATTTGGATAGACGTTCTAACTTCGATGATCGGTGAGGAACTAGGTTACTTGTAATTTTTTTGTATTTATGTTGCTTCTTTTTGTGTACCTACTGTGCAAATATTTTCGACAAAAATGTATGTTTGTTATGAATAAATAACTTGAACTGCCTCTTTAGTGTAGTGGGTGCAAACGCTACTGCTAAGCATGACGTCTTAAGTTAAATTTCTAGGTCTGGCAAAATATTATAACTGGTTCAGGACGTGCTTGCTCAAGCACGTTAAGCCGTTGGTCCCGGCTGTCATTCGTGGATCTTTGACAGTCGTTACGGGTAGTCAGACCCGAAAGTCTGACAACCAGAGTTACAAAAGGGTATCGTATTACCCAGTAACTGGATTGTGGAGGTCAGATAGGCAGTCGCTCAATGTAAAAGACTGGAAGCCGACCCCAACATAGTTGGGAAAAGGCTAGGCAGATGGTGATGGTTGGGCAAAAAGTGACATTAAAACGCTAATAATGAGAGTTTTCTGAAATGAAGTTCGCTAGGTGGCAGCACTGACACGTCAGGTCCAAGCATCTGTCAAAGAGCCTATATTTTCTTTAGTCATGACTGAATGATGAACGAATGAATGAATCGAATGATGAACGTCATCATATATTTTATATTGGAAGACCTCTTGTCACAGTGGTGCCAACTGGTGTCGTAAATTTTCACGAAAACCCTCATTCTACCGATAACTATTATATGACTTGGCCTATTACCCGATTCCGGCTTGACGTCGACTTATGGGACACCCTAAATGTGTTTTCCATACTGTATATCAGTGAACCCTGGTTTGTTGTGACTTTACTCACGTTACACTTTACGACATGCGTCATGTTCAGGAACGGGCGCCGTCATTAGGGACTGATCATCTCTTTGCTGCCATGGCTTATTTTAATTTAATATTTGAATTTATTTTTCTTGTCTTTTCATTACGGACGCTTTTAACGTTCTGCATCGTTCTCACATGCATAATTTTTAACATGAACGATGTAAACAAGACTTTGTAACCATATTATTTTGATTTAAAAGAGCGTCCATGGAGTTTCTTGCACATTCTTCTCCATAGGTACCTACTACGCTTTGGAATGGGCAACTAGCTTCATCTTTCTGACTGACCGACCCCTTTTTTTTGAGGATGGGAAATCATCAAATGACCCCCTCCCGCTCTGGGTGGAGCGGAAGGGAGTGTCAGACTCTTACTGACTAAAACCCACCCGGGTTCCTTCCTTAGCCCTGTATGTTCCGGGCCAGCGATAACCCTTTCGGACAATCCTGCTGACACTGATCGACACCTTGACAACTCAAAAGTGCCTGTACAGTACCCGGCGATAAATATTGCACATCGACCTTTGGAAAGAGACAATCGGCTAATTTGGGCTTCGTAGAGCGTTATCTCTGTCGCACGAAATACAAACAGTCCGGTATCTATTAGGAGCTGTTAAAACAATTATGATTTGCTTCTTTTGATAATTATTTTTATTCTTTGTATAAAATGGTTTTGTGTAAAAAGGTCGATGTGCAATATTTATCGCCGGGTACTGTAATTGGGTTTAATTGAAATAAATGCTTTGAGTTTGAGTTTGACTCACCTAAAATACTCAGTGCTGGCTGCCAGGCCGCTGTCAACGTTACTGTTACCATCTTTGTTATTGTATAGCCAGACACCACCGCTCATCTTGTGGTCCCTGACCTGGAAGTCTGTGTTGTAGAGCCGTGGAGGCGTTGTGAAGTCTACATTGAGCTGTTGACCTGTTAACGAGAATATTATACATAAATCATAATATTTATGATAAATCATACAGTATGGAAACCACATAATATATGCAATAAATTATACCACATACTTGTTATCACCTTTTCTGACGATATACAAAAAATTAATGAAATCGGTCGCGAAAAAAATATAGCCGTTTCCTACATTTATGTTCGCACTAGCTGCGCCCCGCGGTTTAATGCGCGTAAATGTCGATCCCGTGGGAATATCGGGATAAAAAGTAGCCCACATGTTAATCCAGGGTGTCAGCTACCTCCATATAAAATGTTATCAAAATTGGTCCAGCCGTTTTGAGCGGGAAGTAAAAAACATATAAACACACTACATACACACAATCACAAACTTTCGTTTTTCTAATATTAGTGTGAATAACTCGTCAAAATGTAGGGAACAGCTGATTTTATTCAAAAATGTTAAGGAATGTCTCCTAAGACCTACTTTCTGTAGCTATAACTTGTAGCTTTTTTCTTTCTTTCTTTTTCTTCCCTTTTTTGTTTCCTTTTCTTTCACTTTACTTTCGACCGAAATCACGAGCAATTCTTACTCCGTAACACCTACGGACATAAGATTAGTTTGGGGCCCGACCTAAGAATGAATGACACCACACGAGAGATAGAGGTCACAGTGGATCACTTGGAAACGATGCGGCTGACGAACTTGCCAGAAGAGGATCCAGCACAAGACCCTACGGACCTGAACCCATTGTGCCCATTCCTTTCAAGCAGCTAAGAAGCTGGTTAAAGGATCACACTCGAATACAAGCGGGAAAATGGTGGACCTCGACACCAGGATGTAGGCAATCCAAGGAAGCTATGCCATCCCTGGATACAAAGCTGACCAGGCGCCTTCTGCGCCTGGACAGAGACAGCCTGCGCCTGGTGGCGGGGACCATCACTGGACACTGTTCACTAAATAAACACTTCCATACCCTGGGAATCACTGACAGTCCCCTGTGCAGAGCATGCATGGAGGCGGAGGAAACGGTGGCGCATGTGCTTCTTGAGTGCACAGGCGTTACCAAGATTCGCGAGGAGACCCTGGGAACACCAACATCCCTTGCGGATGCCCTGAGGAGACCGGGAAGTCTAATCTGCTTCTGGAGGGAGGTGGGCTGGTTGGAGTAATCGGCCACCATGGCTCACGCACAATGGTCCACTTCAAGGACTAAGTGCGGAAACCTAAACCCCATGATAGATAGACACCACACGATTTGACAGTTGTCCCTACACCCGATGTGTTCAACACTGGCTCAGCAGACATAAATAAGCTTTTAATCATTTGACCGCCACAGTCATGTATAGTATAGATGACAAACCAAAATGTGGCCAGCACGCCACGGTTCGACTACATGACAGACTTTGACGCCGAGGGCACGGTTTTGAAGTATGGCGGTCAAAAGATTAAAGATGATTTAAAGGATTACCTGGGTGCAGTCTGTCATCCTGCCGCAGCTCTCCAAAGCCGCCGGCGATGTCGGTGAGGGTACACTGCTTGGTGCTAGAGGACCACACTTGACCGCGGAGGCACTCTCCCGAAGGAGGGTACCAGGGCTTTGAGGGTTTCGGCTTCGATGTCTTGGGTGTGGTAGGCGGCTTGGCTGCGGCAGCTGTGGAAGAAAAAATATGAACAAACTAGCTTTTTCCCGCGACTTCGTCCGCGTGAAAGTTCACCCTCCCCCCATTCACCCTCTTAGGGGTGGGACTTCGTAAAACCCTTTCTTAGTGGATACCTACTCTTCACAAAGAACATACCCTCCAAATGTCATGTCTCTAGGACCAGCGGTTTATGCTGTGCGTTGATATATATCAGTCAGTCGGGACTTCGAATTATATATACAGTATGTTAACTAACAGAGGGCGTTCCCGTTAACCCGCAATAGTATAGCATCCATACATGCTAAAAAAAATATTACCATTCGAAAATAAAATGTTTTTATATTTTTTTATATTAAAATATTCACTAAAAATCGTAAATTGATACTCTATTTATTTAATTCTAATTTATTTAATTAAATAAATTCCGACATTGCTGTCCTTCAATTACGCGTGTACAGAGTGTTTCTTTAACGTATCAATTTACGATTTTTAGTGAATATTTTAATATAAAAAAAAATAAAAACATTTTATTTTCGAATGGTAATATTTTTCTCCCTCTCACTGAGAGGAGGCCTGTGTCCCAGCAGTGGGAACATTATAGGCTGATGATGATGATGATGATGAATATTTTTTTAGCATGTATGGATGCTATACTATTGCGGGTTAACGGGAACGCCCTCTGTTAGTTAACATACTGTATAAGGTCCCATTAAAATAAATGGACAAACTTTTAGAAATCATTCAGACCACCAAAATAAGGACAATGGTAAAAAATATATAAGAAAAACGCATAGATAGAAAATACACTAATGTGCCGGCAATTTATATTATGTTTATTATTATTCATTTTGCATCCATCCACACTAATATTATAAATTCGAAAGTAACTCTGTCTGTCTGTATGTTACCTTTTCACGCCTAAACCACTGAACGGATTTCGATAAAATATGGCAGAGATAGATTGCATCCCGGGGAAGGACATAGGATAGTTTTTATCGACATACCTCGAGGGCGAAGCAGCGGGCGGAAGCTAGTAATATTATAAATTCGAAAGTAACTCTGTCTGTCTGTCTGTCTGTATGTTACCTTTTTACGCCTAAACCACTGAACGGATTTCGATAAAATTTGGCAGAGAGATAGATTGAATGCCGCGGGCGGAAGCTAGTTTATTATATTAGTATGGATCCACTCACCGATCTCCGCTTCAGCTACAGCTATCTTCTCTGCCCTCTCTCTCACTCTGGGGTTCGCGTCGTCAATGCCCAGTTCGTTCAACTCCGCCAACATTCGTTCTTCTCCGTCAAACACGAAGTCGCGTTCGGAGATCTTTCGGCGAGGCAGCGATGATGGTGGCGAGGGGAATTTTGTGGCTGTAATGACAAATATAATGTTTAGACGGTTGTCTTGAAAAAAAGGTTTTCCATAGAAACAAAGGTAAGGTTTTCCATAGAAACAAAGATTTCCAGTTATCTTTTTTTCAATAAGACATTTCGAAAATGTTCTCAACTAACTTTTTAGACCTTTGTATCCTGCTTATGCGTATGAAGTTTCATTAAAATCGGTTCATTCATTTCGAAAAATAAGGGCTTGAAAGTTTGTATGAAATGCCGTACGGCGTAAACGCTCTTAATAGGGAATATGCATGAATTTTTTTCATGGCATTTATTAACAAAATATGAAAATACCGTAGTAGAGATGACAAAAAGTGAAATTAAAATTAAAATCGGCCAAGAAACACGGCCGATATGAGCATTTAAAACTATTGATTACACACCAATTAGACAGAGAGATCCGACATAGACTGTGACGTCACATGTCACTACGGCCATATAAACTCCGTGTTAAATTTCGTTTTGCGAGAAAGAGATAGAAACAAATCTTCGATGGCTCATATCTTTTTTAATTTCATAGTTATCCGAAAAACAGTTTTACTAAACTGTTTATTACATGAATGAGGATTATTTTTTTAAATAAAAAAAAATCATGCATATTCCCTATTCTAGGGAGAGACTTATATCCAGCAGTGGACGTCTTTGACTGACCTTCTCTCCGCTCCTGCTTCCCGGGCGTGCCGCCGCCCGGCGCGTCGGGTCCCGCCAGCAGCTCCTGCAGCTCCTCCTCCAGCTCTGCGGCGTCCAGGTCATCTATGTTCGTGCCGAGCGCCTTCTCCACTTCGCTGTATTGGTCCATTACCTGCAGAAGAAATCAGGGTTGTTTAACATTGGAATCTGTTGACAAATTACATCATGTAAAAAAAATCGGTTGTCTGTAAAGTCGGTTTACTGACGATAGTTGAACGTGACAACGTCATAAGAAAATACTGATGGAATAGTTGCATTGCATTTGTTAATATTCTCTTGCACTTCAAGCCGCCATGGAACGCCTCCACGCTACAGAGCAAGGCCGCGAGGTAACGCTACATGAGTCATGTTTTTTCGTGAGTGCAGCCAGCTTCATCGATTTATTAGACGTTGTCACGTCAAAAAACCAGTCCAGTGCGAGGACTTGAGCACCGAGGGCTCCGTACAAATTTGTAGTTATGTAAATAGTTTTAAAATAATTTTGTTTTTGTAATGTAACAAGAAATTTATAGTCTTCGGATTCGCATTTTTTCTTTACTTGTGCTACATTCGTGGATCTTTGACAGTCGTTACGGGTAGTCAGAAGCCCGAAAGTCTGACAACCAGTCTTACCAAGGGGTATCGTATTACCCAGTAACTGGGTTGTGGAGGTCAGATAGGGAGTCGCTCCATGTAAAATACTGGTATTCAGCTGCATCCGGTTACACTAGGAGCCGTCCCCAACATAGTTGGGAAAAGGCTAGGTAGATGATGACTTGTTCTACATGACATTGCTACTTGCCAAATTTCATGATTCTAGGTCAACGGGAAGTATCCTATAAGTTTTGATTCTCTTGCGAGTGTCAAAATATGCGGCATAAACGGAACATAAGCGCCCGTATCTTTTGATTGCGTTGACTTAGGAGTTTGATAATTTCGCTGCTTCAAGGGATCGTAGCCCTGAGTATTTGATATTAATTTCAACTTGATAACTCCACGCGTTCCTGAGAAAAAGGGTCTTGACTGACCGACAGACAGACGGACAACGGAGTGATCTTATAAGGGTTCCGTTCAGTGGTTTAGGAGTGAAATGGTAACATACATACAGACAGACAGTTACTTTCGAATTTATAATATTAGTATGGATTTAAAGTCTGACTGACTGATATATCAACGCACCACCTAAACCGCTGGTCCTAGAGACATGAAATTTGGAGTGTGTGTTCTTTGTGAAGAGTAGGTATCCACTAAGAAAGGTTTTTTCGAAATTCCACCCCTAAGACGGTGAATGGGGGGAGGGTGAAATGTCACGCGGACTAAGTCGGGGGCAGAAGCTAGTAAATAATAAAGCGGGAAAATGTATTTTTTTTTTGTTATTTTTCCTCACAGGCAATTTATAATGTTTTTCTCTCTGCAACCGGTCTTCCTGACGATGCCCTACTAAATGGTATGATATCGCGGTACTAACCTCTTTCAAATCATCCATGGTATCGTGAACCGCGTCATCTTCTAGACCATTATCTTTGAGGTTGCGTTTCATTGCGTCAGAGCTCGATCTGAAAACAAAAACAGTTTTAACGCGCGCCCGATACGACTCATCGCAAAGTTCACAACATGAACTAGCTTCAACTTTCTAACTGACAGACTATTTTTTTTTCTCGTCTTTTCATTACGGGACGCTTTTAACATTCTGCATCGTTCTTACATGCATAATTTTTAACATGAATGATGTACAGTACCCGGCGATAAATATTGCACATCGACCTTTGGAAAGAGACAATCGGCTAATTTCGGCTTCGTAGAGCGTTATCTCTGTCGCACGAAATACAAACAGTCCGGTATCTATTAGGAGCTGTTAAAACAATTATGATTTGCTTCTTTTGATAATTATTTTTATTCTTTGTATAAAATCGATAGGATCGAATAGGTCGATGTGCAATATTTATCGCCGGGTACTGTACATGACCTAAAGCGCGGTCACTGTCGGACTGCATAGAAAAGAAAGAGAAGTGCGATGACACAACGCTGGTAATTTATTGCAAAATATCAAGCAATTATTTAATTACAAGAAATCTATTGTTTGGACTAAAAAATTAAAACACTAGTATTTTAGTATGCTGCTTGTAGAATAATCTGACAAAAAATCAGAATGATTGTATTTATATTAGTATGGTTTTTATTGCACAAATAAAATTTTTAGAGGTATCCTCATGATTTTTCAAATTTTTCTTGTTTTTTGCAATTTGCTGGTTAGTATTAAGTTGTACGTTGATTAATATATGATTCGCGGCCGTAACAAATATGTATTTACAGAATCATAATCATTAGAATCAGTAATACAACTTGTTAGGTTAGTATAATCCCAAAATTTCAAGATTTCATGAAATAGTCATTCAGTAGGATTACGTGGTCTTAGAGAGTTGTGTTGATGACTTTAATGATTATAATTCTGTAAATACATATTTTTTACGGCCGCGAATCATATATTAATCAACGTACAACTTAATACTGACCAGCAAATTGCAAAAAAAGTTAAAAAAAATTGAATTTCTCGGGCTAGCCTGGCGCTTTTGCCTTAATGACAAGCTCTAAATTTTCTTTACAACACTTCGAATTAGGTTTTATTTGATGCATCTAATCAATTTCATCTCGTATAAAATCTATACTATAATATTATAAAGCCGAAGAGTTTGTTTGTTTGTTTGGTTGAACGCGCTAATCTCTGGAACTACCAGTCGGATTTGAAAAATTCTTTTTGCATTTGATAGCCCAATTATTGAGGAAGGCTATAGGCTATTAACATCACGCTATCACCTTTAGGAGCCGAGCAAAAAGAAAAAAAGTCAGAAATAACGCTAAGCAAAAACGAAGTAATAGCGCGGGAAGGCGATGCGATGCGACGGGGTGGGTCGGAGTAACAAGAAATTTCACGCAGACGAGGTCGCGGACAGAAGCTAGTCACATATAAAATTACCTGTAAGTATCAACAATCGCCATATTGACGTGTACATCCCTCATTTGTTGCAGTAAGTGTCGCACGTTCTCGAGCGCGTTGCCGCAACGTTCCAGACGTTGCGAGGTTTTGTGTTTGCGACGTAAATGGTTCTTAGCCTGGAAGAAATGTTAAAGAGTTACTCCACAATGAGGGTTTTCTGAAATGACGTTCGCTAGGTGGCAGCACTGGCACGTCAGGTCCAGGCATCTGTCAAAGAGCCTATATTTTCTTTAGTCACGACTGAATGATGAACGAATGAATGAATCGAATGATGACCGTCATCATATATTTTATATTGGAAGACCTTTTGTCACAGTGATGCCAACTGGTGTCGTAAATTTTCACGAAAACCCCATTAATTAGTGCGTTTCTGACACGTGTCAGTTAGTTATACAAGCCAGGGTGCTTACTCTCCAAACTAATTTTAATTCCAATGAGATGCCAATATGATTCCAATGTTAATTTTACAGTCACGTGATTCGGTACTCTTGAAAACAATATTGTCAACAATTACCCCACGCCAAGCCCGAACCCAATTCCACTTAGTTCTCCAAAATGGACACCCAATCTAAAAATCATTTGGCGCTAGCATCGAACTCAAGAGTACGAAACGGCGCAATTCCAATGTCGATCTATCGGAATTAAATTGAAGAGTAAGCACCCTGAAGGCCGATTCTCGTAATGAGGGTTTTCTGAAATGACGTTCGCTAGGTGGCAGCACTGACACGTCAGGTCCAGGCATCTGTCAAAGAGCCTATATTTTCTTTAGTCACGACGGAATGATGAACGAATGAATAAATCGAATGATGAACGTCATCATATATTTTATATTGGAAGACCTTTTGTCACAGTGGTGCCAACTGGTGTCGTAAATTTTCACGAAAACCCTCATTAAAAACGTTCAAAAAAAATCTAGTCGCAATCTGATCTCAGCTATCATCAATGTCAAAAACGTTATTGTGAGTAACGTTTCAAGTCCCTACTTGTAAGGTTTTGTCTTGCAAGGTAAAAGAAGTCATTAGTGGGTCCGCTCCGCTCGCGGTGGAAACCGGACTTCAAAAACCCGACATTATCTAGTTATCAAAGAGTTCGTTAACGCGTTACATCACATTCGAGCGTACAGTACCCGGCGATAAATATTGCACATCGACCTTTACCTTTTTGTATTTAATACAAAGAATAAAAATAATTATCAAAAGAAGCAAATCATAATTGTTTTAACAGCTCCTAATAGATACCGGACTGTTTGTATTTCGTGCGACAGAGATAACGCTCTACGAAGCCGAAATTAGCCGATTGTCTCTTTCCAAAGGTCGATGTGCAATATTTATCGCCGGGTACTGTACGTCGGCATGCGTTGCCATGGGAACCGGGCGTAAAGTAGAAAGTACATAAATGAATTTTGAAAAAAGTCACTTTGGTACTTGCCAGGTTTGAACCCGCAACCGCAAGATCCCATCCCATAATGGATTAGACCTGAAAGAATTTTATCTAAAGAAGAATATAGATAAAATTACTTTCTACTGCCAAGAAGATAACAAAACATCACGCCTCCATAAATGAGGAGTAACAAATCAGTAACTGGACAGGTCCGCTAAATCTGTGTGGTGGTTCTTTCCTCAAAAGACCATTTCAGACACCAATCTACATGGTCTTCACATGATCTGACCAAGAACTCAAACTCAAAGCATTTATTTCAATTAAACCATTTACAGGCACTTTCTGGGGGCACGGCAGTGCCCCCGCCAAGACGAGCCAAGCGAAGCGCAAGGGCACTACCTACCTTTTCTCGAAGTGTTTCGTCGTTTTTTTGAACCCTCATAGAGTTGGTTTCCGATGTACCAGATAGTTCATATTCTCAGAATATGATGTCAATAATAGACTAATTAATCCTTCGCGCGTCTAATTAGCAGACACAATAGAATTTTATTGTTCTTATTATCCAATGGTGTAACGGCGACGTTTGAGAGGTTAAACATACAAAGTCTCAATTGAATAGCTCTAATACTTTAGATTTTATTGATATCTAAAATACACCGATTTCGTCACTGACACACTGATGATCATCAAATGTTTGGCTACTTCCTGAAGTGCTAGAAAGCCGAAATTTGGTATGTAAATAAAGTTCAGTAAACAAAAAAAACACTACCGTGCCCCCAGATAAACTTATAACTTTCGCCCACATCCACTAAAATGGGGTGGGGGGGGTGGGGTGGAAGTTTGAATGAGACCTTCACCAATTTTATGAATTAGGACATGAAAGTTTACACGGGACTGTAGACAGTAACAAAAAAACCTATTAATAAGTACTTACAAGAATCTGAGCGAAATATCGCACTGATTTATCACTTATGGTAATCAGTAAACCATCAAAGAAAAAAGGCAAAGACCGAGAATGGGCTATGAAAACCGCTGATGTGCAAGAAATACACCCCAAAAAAAGAAGAAAAAAATAAACACATCCCACCAAAAACATTTCATGTAAAATGTTGCCAAGACGAACCACATATGGTTTGCCCTGTGAAAAAAATATCAGATCTCATGTAGAGCCAAGCTTCTGAATCTACACGGCCTAACTCTACCGACCCTAACTTCACAAATTCTACATATCAGTAAAAATGTATGGCTTGGCTGTTTCGTTACTTACTTCAGAAACTAAATATTATTATTCGCATCACCTCCGACGACGGGAGCGAACCGGCGAAGCCATACATTTTTACTGATATGTAGAATTTGTGAAGTTGTGTGTTCATAAAAATTATAGTTACTTTAATAAAATTAAGTTTTTGTCATTGCATTATGCTTTTCACTCAATTCCAATCGGAGTGTGTGAGGTCTTGCGTTAATTATGTTACAAGTTTTATAAATATACTCACTGCTAATTTATTGCCAACATTGAGCGCTGCTTTCGCATCAGCATGTGCTGTGGCGACGTCTCTCGCCAGCCGTATCGCTTCGCCCTCGAGCCGGGTCTCCGCACACATCAGCTTCACTAGGGCTTCGTCTGTTTCTGTCACTGGAGATGCTTTTTTGTCTGGTTCGGCTGTGAACAATATAAAAGAGTTTTCAAGACATAAATTCACTGAGTACAATGCGTGCCACGAAAGATGAGACTTGACACACCACGTGGTTTGACTTGCGCAGTACACGATTTTAGGTATCTTTAGCGGTATGAGGTCTGAGTGCGGGACGGGACCGGACGTCATAGGGGCGGCGGAAAGAGCGGGGGAGGCGGGGTCAAGTCTCATCTTTCGTGGCACGCATTGTAAATCGTCACTAAAAAGTCGGGTCTTTTTCAACCCGCACACTATCAAATACAATCTGAATGATTTTGAAAGATATTACTTTAAATCCATTGCATATTTTCGAATAATGTGTCTGCCCACCATCGTACAGTACCCGGCGATAAATATTGCACATCGACCTTTGGAAAGAGACAATCGGCTAATTTCGGCTTCGTAGAGCGTTATCTCTGTCGCACGAAATACAAACAGTCCGGTATCTATGAGCTGTTAAAACAATTATGATTTGCTTCTTTTGATATTTATTTTTCTTCTTTGTATAAAATGGTTTTGTGTAAAAAGGTCGATGTGCAATATTTATCGCCGGATACTGTACTGGGTAACGATCTCCCTTGGTAAGACTGGATCTTTGGGTAACTTACCTAGTTTAACGACGTCACCTTTCTTCACAGCCTGGCCGACAGACACGAGGTAACCGAGAAGCAACTCGAACGTCTCGCGTCCGTGCGCCCACTCGCTGATGCGGAGCAGTTCCTCGATGGTGCCCATACGTTCTTCAGATGGAAAGTTTTGGAGAAGATCTGTGGCTTGTTCCTGAAAAATATATTATGATGGTGTTACTTGAAGTTTGGTCGTAAAGATTTAGCTGTCAGATCGATTTAGAAGGTGTTTCAAAATTAACCCAACAAACTTTAAGGGGCTTACATGACCTAAAGCGCGGTCACTGTCGGACTGCATAGAAAAGAAAGAGAAGCGCGATGACACAAGCCTGGTAATTTATTGCAAAATATGAAGCAATTATTTAATTACAAAAATCTATTATTTGGACTAAAAGAATAATCTGACAAAAAATCAGAATGATTGTATGTATATTAGTTTAGTATGGTTTTTATTGTAAAAACAAAGTTTTTAGAGGTATCTTCATGATTTTTTCTATCATATCATTATCAAATATTAGTTGTATTATGTTTTCAACACACTATCTACCTACATATATCCTGAAGAATATCACATATTTTTCTGATTTTTTTTTACTGTAGTCGATCATATATGTAATTTTATTGTTTCTAAAAGTTGCGTTTTTTGTGTTTAGGTCCTGTAAGCCCCGTTCTAGGACATGACGATGTTTCCTATACCAATTTGAAAGCAGCGGAGATGAAATCCTAACTAAATTATAAATGCGAAAGTAAGTTTGTTTGTTACCCTTTCACACCTAAACCACGGAACCGATCATCTTGAAATTTTGCATATACGTTGTCAGGTGTACAGAAACGGAGATAGGGTACTTTTCATCCCGAAAAAAGTGCTGTTCCCGAGGAAAACAACAATAACGTTATTATGATAATAGATGGCGCCACGTGTATTTCGAATCAAAAACAGGACCTCTGTCGGGTCACCTAGTAACTTATACAAAGGAAAGTGCCTGCTAGGATGCGAAGCCACGACATACGACACGAAAGTCGGAACCGTTACCACTCGGCCACTACTGCTGTCATAAATTCTCATCATCTGCCCGCCATTTCCCAACAATGTTGGGGTGGAAGCCGACCCCAATATAGTCTAACCGGATGCAGTTGAGTACCAGTAGTTTACATGGAGCGACTGCCTATGTGACCTCCACAACCCAGTTACTGGGTAATACGAAACCCCTTGGTAAGACTGGTTGTCAGACTTTCGGGCTTCTGACGACCCGTAACGACTGTCAAAGATCCACGAATGACAGTCGGGACCAACGGCTTAACGTGCTTTCCGAGGCACGGAGGGTTCTTGGTATGTTCACCAATCCACGAACCAACCAGGGCAAGCGTAGCTTAACCTGATCGATCAACTCGTGCGGCTGTTATTTCCTAGCCACGAGCCTCTGCTCTCTCATAAATTTAATTTTTAGATTACTAGTAGAAAATTATTAAATTACTAGCTTCTGCCCGCGACTTCGTCCGCGTGAAATTTCTTGTTACTCCGACCCACCCCGTCGCGTCGCATCGTATCGCCTGCCCGCGCTATTACTTCGTTTTTGCTTAGCGTTCTTTCTGACTTTTTTTTTTCTTTTTGCTCGGCTCCTAAAGGTCATAGCGTGATGTTAAATATCCTATAGCCTTCCTCAAGAATTGGGCTATCAAATGCAAAAAGAATTTTTCAAATCCGACTGGTAGTTCCAGAGATTAGCGCGTTCAAACAAACAAACTCTTCAGCTTTATAATATTATTATAGTATAGAAGTATAGATAAAACTTACTTTAACAGCGCTCTCCAGCACAAATCGCTGTGTAGAATCAATGCTAGCTTTCGGCAGTCCATCATTATCCAGTGCTTGTCTCGTTGGCATAAACGAAGCCACCGCTGTGAGCGCAAAGGCGGCGGGTCTGAACGCCAGCCGGGCTCCCCACTTGACCCAGCCTTCGGGTCCATTGTGGAGGATCTGCTGGTATTTGGAGAGAGGACTCAGGTCGCCGTTGCTGTGGGAAAGAAAGGGTTTATTGAGTTGGGAAATACATAGTGTTACATTCGTTTTTAGGGTTCCATACCAAAATGGTAAAACGGAACCCTTATGTTGGTGAGACTCAGTCTGTCTGTCTGTCTGTCACAGCTTGATATCTCAAGAACTACTAATGCAATCAACTTGAAATTTGGAATAGTTTTAGATGCGCGACTGCGTATCTGACCTCCACAACCCAGTTACTAGATAATATGATACCCCTTGGTTAGACTGGTTGTCAGACTTTCGGGCTTCTAACTACACATAACGACTGTCAAAGATCCATGAATGACAGCCGGAACCAATGGCTTAATGTGCTTTCCGAGGCACGGAGGGGTCACGGTATGTAAAGATGGTCACCCATCCACAGACCAACCGCGGCAAGCGTAGCTTAACTTGATCGATCGACTTGTGCGGCTGTTATTATTTTTCCACAGGCTCCTCCTTTTTCTTTCTAAATCAATATGGGTACAAAATGGACGTTCGTATACAGGACAGGCTGACTTGTAACTTGACGTATTCCTTCCAGGATGTGCTAGTGCGATCCATTTACAACAACTAATCACCCCATAAAGCCTAGACGAAAGAAGATTAAAATCGAGAAAAATTAATTTTCCTGTATTTCAGAAAATTTCCTAGTAAATATCACTGTTTTAGGAACTCTCAAATAATGAATAGACTTCATTACTATTCCATTGAGCACCTAATACTTTACTCGACTCCTGCTCAAACATGTGTCACATTTCCCATACCGTAACACACTCGAGTACCGCAGAAGACCGCATAACTTGGAGACGTGTTGCATGAAAATGTGATGCTCAGCATTGAGGGGAAAATGTAAGAAGATGAAAAGGGTTATCAAACCCAAAAGTGTAATGCTTGCTATCACCAGAACTGTGAGACAGTTACATGAAGGCAGTTCTACACAATTGCATTGAGTTTGTTTATGAAAATATGACTATATTTTGTGAAAACTGGCAAGCATTTTGTAATATGTACTTTGAAAAGGATGATTCAAACTAGGTAATTCAGTCATAGTCACGTTTATTTGCGACTAAATGAATACAATTAAAGAATAAGCTTTGAAATTTTTACAACAGGCATAACAATTTTATAGAAATAATTACCATAAATTATTAATTTCTTTCAACTGTCTTTGTTTACATTTAACGAGGTGCATTAAAATGCCACAAAAACGCGGGAAAAAGGGCTCAAATTGCGCATAGAGGATTAACACAGGCTGAAAAAGCATATAGATAAAAAAAAACACGGACTTACCGAAACATTTCTTCTACCACGATGTCCAGGCATGCAGGAGTTCGTCCTCTTCGATTGAACGCAGTTTTCGCATCCGCAGCAGACACTATAGGGTCCTTCCTGCTCCTACACCACTGCCGCAGCATATCAGACCAGAATTTCATCTTCATATCCCAGGATTCTGGATTCGCTGCCTTTAATCGAAAAGGTGCAAATAACGCGTTCATACGAACGTCGTCAGACCAGCACTGAGGAAGGTCACCCTCCGGTATTCCGCAACCTGGTAGACCCATTTTTTATTAACAAATCTATTTTGACGGATAACTTTAGATTTTTGTTGTTCTAAACTGTGATTTTTGTGATTTAAAAAATGGGTTACTTCCGAACACAATGGCGTGCGAAAATTTTTGACGTTTAGGGATACCCGAGTAATAAAGTGAAAACCAAAGCAAAAAAAATAAAATGCAATGATTGCATAAGAAAAAGAATATTCTCATCTTTTCGCGATAAAAAGAAGATTCTAACTATCTTATTCTAATGTGCAAGCTCCTAAGATAAACTGTCTAAGGCAAGATTCTCATAAAAGAGCCATCAAAATGATCAAAACTTTAACAATTTTGCAGGCAGGTTCTTTATTAGAATTCGTGTCACTCACATAACATTGATTTGTATTAGAGAAAATTGGGTTGCACGGCTGCAGAGCATTCATTACTTCCTTAAGAATTTTAGCTACGATTTTTTGACAAAAAATGGCATTGTTCAAGAAGGATTTTGTGGCGTGTCAATATGTTCTTGTTTGATTGAATCTCATGCATGATGCAACACTAAGAGAAATGTCAACAAATTATTTTCGGACATTCCGCAATTTTGGGCCATTTTTAATCTGTGTGTCTACGTTCGTGCAGCGTTGCTATTAAATTGTGAAACGGTATTTTCCCAATATTCCACGCTGTTTTACCAATAAATTGTTACTAGTGAACCAAGGACACATCTTTTATTCTCTGCCGGTAAGTTTTTGAACCAAACATCAACAAAGTTTACGATGAGAATCTATCTGATTTGGTTGGTCACGACTCACGACACACAAAATCTCGATGTATCAACGTTTTTATGAAAATTACGCTGATAAAATGATGTTTCAGGTCTTAAATATTTCATTCGCCGTTTTATATGAGCATATTACATCATAACGTAGAGTTAAAACATTATTTATCATTATTATTTATTGAGTAAATTGTACTTGAAGTTGCAAAACTGGTTTTGTCCACAGTACTTATAGTAATTACTTTAAACTTCGAGCTCTGTCCTGTCCTGTGTGTCTGTTATTTACTAAGCTATTTCGGTGCGCAATATAAAAGACGTTGTTAGGATGAATGAGTGTTACCTTGGCCTGTTGTTAAAAATTCCTGAAATGTTTAGTTTAAGTTGTTTAAATGCTGATATAAACTTTTTTATTTGACCTACATGCTCAAGCCATTTTTAGTAAGTGGTATCAGCAGAATAAAATAGATAAGCAATTGCTCCATGTAAAATACTGGTATTCAACTGCATCTGGTTAGACTAAAAGCCAATCCCAAAACAGTTGAGAAATGCTAAGCAAATGATAGTATAAGAAGAATCACTGTATTCTTAACTATTTTTGGACATATAATTACATTTTTCTTGTTTTTTCATGTGGCATTGACTTCTTTTCTTTCTAAATAATTTTTATTTTATGTCCTGGGATTTGTTGTATATCATGAAATACAGTTCCTTGTTCTAAAAAGCCCTTCCAGTTCCAGACATTGCCATACATTACTCGACTCGCACATCTTAGGAATATAATGTTTGGACTTTAAAAGAAACCATGCATGACCTCTGAGTTTGTTTCAGCAATTATTTTCAGGGATCAGCCAGCTAGGCATCTAGATTTAAAATATTAACCAAAATCTACTTACATAAATAAACATTTTATTTAAATTATAAAGCATGATAGGACTCCCTTTTCCGCACTTAGACTCCCATTCGGTCCGTTGTGTGTGGTAATTATAAAGCATGTGAAGCCATTGTTGTAGGCTGTCATTCTTGGAACTTTGACAGTCGTTACAGGTCATCAGAAGCCCGGAAGTCTGACAACCAGTCTTACCAAGGAATATCATGTTATCCAGTCACTGGGTTGTGGAGGTCAGATAGGCAGTTGCTCTATGTAAAATACTGGTATTCAGCTGCATCTGGTTAGACTGGAAGCCGATCCCAACATATCTGCGAAAAGGTTAGGCAGATTTTATTAGACAGAATATGTCTAAATAAATCTGAAATGTTCAAATTATAATCCATCTAACATATTTATTTATAACATGGATCATAATTTAAACATCATTGAATTATTTATTTGCTAACAAAAATTCACACCTGACTGTGAATTTAACAATGGCTTCTAACACAATATTGACGTGGTTTTCACGCGGTAAGATTACGCGCGAAATATAATTACAGAATTGATACAGTGGGTGCCACGTAAGAAGAGACTTGACCCCGCCTCCCCGCCTCTTTCCGCCGCCCCTATGACGTCCGGTCCCGTCCCGCACTCAGACCTCATACCGCTAAAGATACCTAAAATCGTGTTCTGTGCATGTCGGACCACGTGGTGTGTCAAGTCTCTTCTTACGTGGCACGCACTGTACCGTCTATGTTCTGGGTTTGGTTTCCGCACTTAGTCCTTCAAATGGACCATTGTGCGTGGGCTATGGCGGCCGTCGGTGGGTATTCCAACCAGCCCACCTCCCTCCAGAAGCTGATTAAGTCTCCTGGTCTGTCGAGAACATCTGTGTACGATTTCAGTGTCCTGAGGGTTTCTGACCTTATCTGGGTGACGCCTGAGCACTCAGAGCACATGCGCAATGGTTTCATCAGCCTCCATGCAAGCCCTGCACAGGGGACTGTCCACCATCGAGTACAAAGCCCAAACTGCGGCCAAGAAGCTGGGCATCCTTAATAGGGTGAAGCGATACTTTACGCCTGGACAGCTTTTAACCCTTTACAAAGCACAAGTCCGATCCTGCATGGAGTATTGCAGCCACCTTTGGGATGGCTCAGCGAAATACCAACTTGCCGCGCTTGACTCGGTGGAACGCAGAGCTAAGAGGCTCATTGGCGACGTAAAACTGGTGGATGCCAAGCTTCACAGCTTGGCTCATCGCCGCAAGGTTGCCTGCTTGTCGGTCTTCTACAGATTGTACTTCGGTGAGTGTGCCCAAGAACTCCACGACCTCATTCCACCGGCCCCCTTCTACCTTCGGACATCCAGACGCACTGCAAGTTACCATCCCTACCTAGTTGCTATTCCACCAATTCGCACTAAGCGTTTTCAAATGTCCTTTATAATGCGCACAGCAAAAGAGTGGAACTCTCTACCTGCGTTTGTGTTTCCGAGTGCATACAACCCGAATCTCTTCAAAGTAAGAGTGAACAGGCTTCTTCTGGGTGAGCTCACTCCATCGTAGACTTTGTCTCTGTCATCTCTGACCTAGACTAGAGTCAAGAGCAAACCAATTTCAGATAAAAAAAAAAATTATGCCTAATGTGTGAAAGTGTTTGTTTAACAAGCAGTGTCCCATGACGGTTTCCGTCACCAGGCACAGGCCTTTCCTGTCCAGTCGTAGTAAGCGCCTGGTTAGCCTGCCATCCAATGAAGGCATAGCTTCTTTGGACTGCCTGCAGCCTGGTGACGAGGTCCACCAGCTTTCTGCTTGTGTGGGTGTGCTCCTGTAGCCATCTGCGTAGTTGGTTGAACGAATTTCGGGATAAAAAGTAGCCTATATGGTAATCCATTGTGTCAGCTACCTCCATACAAAATTTTATCTAAATCGGTCCAGCCGTTTGAGCGTGAAGAAGTAACAAAGATATAAACACACACTCACAAACATTCGCCTTTATAATATTAGTGTGATGTATATAAAACCTAACCAGAGAGCTCAGAATCCATTAAAACAAGAATCACGTAAATTGGATAAGTGGTTCTCGAGTTGTGGACTAATTGACAGTCAGACAAAGTGATATTGTGTTTCATAATAATTATGTGATGTTACGAAGGTTGAACTATGACGTTATTATGTCTAAATATTTATTTTTCTTATCAAATAGTTAGATAATATAAGAGACATTGTCCGCAACTGCATCCGCGTGATACTTGGTCTCCCGACCCATCGCATCGCATCGCCTGCCCGCGCTTCGTTCTGACTTGTTTTCTTTTTGCTCGGGCAGCTTCTAAGGGTGCTAGCGTGATGTTAATAGCCTAAAGCCTACCTCAAGAAATAGACTAAAAAACGCAAAAAGATTTTTTTCAAATCCGACTGGTAGTTCCAGAGACAAGCGCACACAAACAAACTCTTTAGGTTTTTTTTTTCAGGATGGGAAATCATCAAATGACCCCTCCCGTTCTGGGTGGAGCGGAAGGGAGTGTTAGGCTCTTACAGACTAAAACCCACCCGTGTTCCTTCCTTAGCCGTTTATGTTCCGGGGCAGCGGTAACCCTTTCGGACAATCCCGCTGACCCGGTAGGCTTCGGCTCTATCGGGCCCCTTCACATGATGCTGACATCTCATTGAGGCGAGCGTGGAACACGTACGCGCCGTCCGGCACGGGCCTGGTCCTTATCGGACGATGAGCTACCCGTTACTCTCCGTCCGCAGGCCCGCGCCTATGGCGGCCGGGAATCGTCACGCGGCTCCCGACGCCCGGAGCGTCTCTCGCGGCGGCTGGGATGCGAGGCTCTCTCCCTCAGCCATTCCGTCACCTCCTTCGCTAACAGGACTGCTTCGCAGAAGGAGGCGACTGCCTCCCACTAAACTCTTTAGTTTTATTATTAGTATAGATGTATTTATTAACGCTGCTGTTAGTTCATTTTTAACAAGGGTACAGATAAGATTACCAAATCGTAATTCATAATCTGACCCTAAATAAAAATAGGCTTAGCACTATCATGGTTATAAGCCGAACTGATTTCAATTTAATGGTAAATAAAAAAGAGGGTGTAGGCTTATGAGCACACGATGGAAGTAAAAACTCACGACTGGAGCCGACTATACGCGATTCAGCGCCGAGTATACCCGATTCAGCGCCGAGTATAACTCTTTCAGCGCCGAGTACACCTAAATCATCGCCGAGTATAACCGATTCGGCGCCGAGAATACCTAAATCAGCGCTGAGTATAACCGATTCACGCCGAGAATGCCTAAATCAGCGCTGAGTATAACCGATTCGGCGCCGAGAATACCTAAATCAGCGCTGAGTATAACCGATTCAGCGCCGAGAATACCTAAATCAGCGCTGAGTATAACCGAATCGGCGCCGAGAATACCTAAATCAGCGCTGAGTATAACCGATTCACGCCGAGAATACCTAAATCAGCGCTGAGTATAACCGATTCGGCGCCGACGAGAATACCTAAATCAGCGCCGAGTATAACCGATTCAGCGCCGAGTAAAACCGAATCAACGCAGAGTATACCTAAATCTTTCTTTCTTTCTTTCAGTTACCGCGCTGATTTGAGATTTTTTTTTGTATTTCATAGCCAAGTTCTTGAGGAAGTTCTATAGTTTATGTAACACACGCGCACATCACGCTAGGATCCTTAGGTACCGAGCAAAAAGTCAAAAAGTACAGTCAGTTTCAGAGAAATAGTACCCCACCAAGACTTAAAGATTATCGCCCGAGCACGCTCGGGCCCGCGTGTCACGTGAGCCTTGAGCAGCTCCCTCCCCCGGGCCCCGCCGCCGCACCCATCTCGTGCACCCACCGATCCGCCTCAAATATTATTTGCAATGTTTTTAATAATTTATATGGTATTTTATCGGCTTCCTTCTGGCCGAACCGTATAGATACCAAGAATAACTTACAAAAAGACACTGCGTGCGACTAAGATACGAACCCACATCGCGAGATCATCTAGACCGTGCCTTATACCACTAGGCTATTGGCTCAGTTAGCAATCTTAACGAAAATTCGAATAGCATTACTCCTTTTATCGAACAAGGTTATTAACGGTCTAATCTTCTAGATATTAAGGTTTAAATTTCAACTTCCGTCTTATATTTAATACTAGCACCTTACCGACTTGTTTTACAAAATGCAATACGCAACTCCTCTATTAACTAAAACATAAGGTTGAAATTAGCATAGATTTCTTGTTTGGTTGAATAGAATGTGTTGATTCCGATTGTTGCACTACCCTCATTTTACTTCAGAAACTTAACTGCTGTATGAACTGCGAGTTAAGGTTGAATTTAGTATACTATTCTTCGCCTTATTTACTAAACTGTGATTGAGGGTATTTTTACTTTTCAAATGGTTTCATTTTCGTGCCGATTCGCTTGTGTGTAATTATCTTCATCGTAATATTATCCAATTTATTAAGTTTTTTACCAGTTGATTCTATTAATCGATGGTATGGTTCGATTAAAAACTTTATTAAAGGCTAAAATTGTAGTTCTGTGGGAAAAGGAACAAAACATAAAGAAAATAGCACGAGATATAAGCATAACGGTAAGATTTACGTTATTCTTACACATACCTATTTATTGTTGCATTATTGCTTACAAGTTGGATTTTTTTTTATGTATTTCTAATATTATTATTTTCATTACAGAGAAAAACAGTTCGTAGATGGATACAAAGGTATCAAGCGACGGGTGATATGAAATGTGATCACCAAGGCCCTCGCCCGATTGCTTACACTAATGAATCGAAGCGACAACGTAATATGTATTGTGAAAGTTCACTCAGTGGCACCCTTCAAAACTACGCGTTCAAATGCTGACTTCAAGAAGTGTTAGACAGTGACGGCCATCCTATCCGTTATGAATAGGCAACTCAGCAGATTGACTGTGTAACTTATTTGATAAAAATGCATTGGAACATTTATATGAGCAAGTGTCAAGTGTTAATCATTCCCAATATCATTCCATTATCAGTGGGATCATTATCTCGTAGTCAATCAAAAATAAACAACCTTTATTATTATCAATCCAGTTCTTGTTTACAAGTAGTCTTGTAATGTGTTAACGATGCACCATCTGACCTCACATATTTTTCTAATGTTGTGTTAAATAAGGGTTATCAGAAAATGTGATAAAAGAGAAAGATGTATATTGCTATACTGTTATAGTTTAGCATGTTGGTTCTTCCTCTGTAATTCACAGTTTCTAGAAATATCTATAAACGAACCGTTATCTAAACCAAACTAGTGTATCTATTTTGTGTTTAGTTAATATTCTAAGTATAATAACCCCAATTTAACACAGATAGAAATCTGTATATTCAACCAGGAAGTGGATTCCATGAAGTCCTAGAAATGTAAATTAAAGAAATAAATGAATATTGTTTATGCAAAATGCTAAGCTTTTATTACAAACCTCCATTTGATTTTTTAATAATAATTAACGAAAAAAACAAAACTAACTACTAAAGAAACTAAAAAATAATAATAAAGGTAAATTAATAAAATAAAAAAAATCTTCTCAACCGCGGATTGAACTCGAGACCATCGTATTATTAAGCCGCAGTGTTAACCACTAGACCAACATGCCACTTACGATACATTTCAAAAAACTTAAATAGGTTCGATGTCATTACCAAGGGGTAATGGTTTCTATGAAGCGTGCTGTACACTAAGAGAAAACGGAGTACTAGCGCGCTCTTAAAAATGTTCAAAATTTAGTTTCAATCTCATCCCAGCGCAGCGATAATCAATGTCAAAAATGTATGTAAATTGATTGCAATTTTAACAAATTGAGACTGATATTAGAATGGGAACCAATCAATCAATAAAACGTTCGGAACGTTATTAAAAATACGGGAAAGTGGTTTTCGTGAAAATTTACGACACCAGTTGGCACCACTGTGACAAGAGGTCTTCCAATATAAAATATATGATGACGTTCATCATTCGATTCATTCATTCGTTCATCATTCAGTCATGACTAATGAAAATATAGGCTCTTTGACAGATGTCTGGACCTGACGTGTCAGTGCTGCCACCTAGCGAACGTCATTTCAGAAAACTATCATTGCCCCTTAGGTCATACACGCACGCCCGCCGGTTGCGAGCAGGGACATAAAACGTTACTCAAAGTAACGTTACGAGTAGTTCCGGTACCGATAATTTTTACCGTTCCACCAGGGGGCTTACTCTCCAAACTAATTTTAATTCCAATGAGATGCCAATATGATTCCAATGTTAATTTTACAGTCACGTGATTCGTACTCTTGAAAACAATATTAAGCCAAGCCCGAACCCAATTCCACTTAGTTCTCCAAAATGGACACCTAATCTAAAAATCATTTAGCGCTAGCATCGAACTCAAGAGTACGAAACGTCACAATTCCAATGTCGATCTATCGGAATTAAATTGAAGAGTAAGCACCCAGGATCGTAACAAAATTAATTCCTTGGCTATAACGATACTGACAAACGGAACGAAATCTTAAACTGTTCAATAACAATATTATCAATATTATCGTTATTAGTATAACGATGACGTATAAAATTATAAAAGTATGAAGAATAACGTTACTAATTAATCTGTAACGTTATTATAAGCGGATAAGCTCAATGTTACTGATACCTATAACGTTACGTATAATGTTGTTCGACGAAAAGGATATTCTATAACCTTTCCTTTTGTAACGTTATTGATATTTTTAGGTTTTAGTATCGTTACAAATTTTGGAACGTTATACGATAACATTAGTGGTTAACGGAACGAAATTCATTTCGTTTTCAAGTCCCTGGGCACCTGGGTTGCGAGTATGGAACGCATCCGACCTTTCTAAAGAACATGAATATTTTTTAATCTTTGTCCCAAATAGATAACATCAAGACCACATGCAGACAATCAGCTCAAATCGGATGTATTTATCAGTTTTGTATTGTCCTTCAATCAGTGAACATATTTTGCTTCAACGGAAGTTATTAAAATTTTTAATCTTAACTCTAAATATAAATTTTAAATTGTATTTTTTGACATTGAAGGATTTTTTGTTTGCCATTTTTTTCTTCTATCATTCTTGTCTTGAAAATCAGGCTGAAAAGTAGAGTGTGATAAGTGTTATAAAAATTATAATCCATACTAATATTATTAATTCGAAAGTAACTCTCTCTGTCTGAATGTTACCTTTTCACGCCTAAACCACTGAACGGATTTCGATAAAATTTGGCAGAGAGTTACATTGAATCCCGGGGAAGGACATAGGATAGTCTTTATCGACATACCTCGCTGGCGAAGCCGCGGGCGGAAGCTAGTAAGTATATGAAAGTTTCGGTTTTTTTTTCTTCTTCACGCTCAAACGGCTGGAAGAATTTTGATAACATTTTGTATGGAGGTAGCTGACACCCTGGATTAAAATATAGCGACGCCTTAGAGTGAAAACCTCGTAAGTGTAAAAGAAGTAACTTTTCAGGAGGAATAAAGAACAGAGTGCTGTAAATATTTTGGTTTTTTTTTTACCGACTTCAATAAAGGAGGTTCTGTATTCTTATTAATTATTATGGAAATTTAACCCGCTTTTATATCCAGAACTGTTCGATACTATAAGATTGTCCGAAATGCATAAAATGCTACTTACGAGGTATTTGCATTCCCGAGGTGTTCACTCGTAAGGCGACGATAGGTACCTTTTATCCCGATATTCCCACGGGATCGACATTTACGTGGGTGAAACCGCGGGGCGCAGCTAGTTTATAATAATATTGAATTGCTACACTTAGCTCTCTTGCTCTCTCCTAATTTTGCTGTGCCCGATAGAATCCATATTGATCTTTTACTTTGTAATACCATCTATGTTCAGCGGGATTGTCCGAAAGGGTTACCGCTGGCCCGGAACATAAAGGGCTAAGGAAGGAACACGGGTGAGTTTTAGTCAGTAAGAGTCTGACACTCCCTTCCGCTCCACCCAGAGCGGGAGGGGTCATTTGCTGATTTCCCATCCTCAAAAAATGTTATACATCATCTGCCTACCCTTTCCCCAACATTTTTGGGTTCGGCTTCCAGTCTAGTCGGATGCAGCAGTATTTTACATGGAGCGACTGCCTATCTGACCTCCACAGCCTAGTCACTGGGTAATACGATACGCCTTGGTAAGACTGGTTGCCAGACTTTCGGGCTTCTGACGACCCGTAACGACTGTCAAAGATCCACGAATGACAGCCGGGACCAACGGCTTAACGTGCTTTTCGAGGCACGGAGGGGTCTTGGTGTATGAAGATGGTCACCAATCACGGCAAGCGTAGCTTAACCTGATCGATCGACCCGAGCGGCTGTTTTTACTTAGCCACAAGCGAAACGCCATTCCGAAGTATCGAAATACTTTTGGACGGGTCAGTATCTTTATTTGCGGTCCTAAGGAGTAGGTGTCGTGTTTCTGAGAGTTACGGATATACGATGTGGATCATTTATTTTATTCTTTTAATATTTTTTTTATAATTCTCTCCATGGTCTAGCAGTTTGAGTAATTTATGTGACCTACCCAAATGTCCTTTCTTTGGTATTGTTCGTCGAATCGTTGAGCTCCTTAAGTCTTGAGTTGAGCTGCAGGATTTCTGACAAATGCGTGCACTGACTGTACAGGTCCTCTCAATCTGTGTGGTTCTTTCCTCAAAAGACCATCTCAGACACCGACCTACATGGTATTCATATAACCTGACTAAGATTATGTCTGAACTTTAAAAGAGATTATGACCTCTGAGTTTGTTTCGGCCTTTCTTCTCAGAGTAGTCAGATAGGAAACGCCGACCTCATCTAGTTTAAAAAATATGTGATTGACGTGTAAAAGTGTTTGTGCAAACCTACTTACAAAAATAAAATCATTTATCATATGACAAAAGTCCATACATGTAGGGCTCAAACTCAAGCAGTTATTTGAATCAACCATTTACAGGCACTTTTGAATTGTCAAGGAGTCGGTCAGTTAGGAAAAAGTTGAAGCTGCAGTTACCCCTTTCAAAATGTAGATCTTTATGGAGAAGAACGGGCAAGAAACTCTAAGGACAATTAAGTTATTATAAAAAAAAAAAAAAAAAAAACTCAAAGCATTTATTTCAAACCATTTACAGGCATTTTTTTGTCTAATTTAATTAGCCCCTACATAAAAAAAAATTTTACCTCCTTATAACTTTAGTATTGACGTCTTAATTTGGTGGCTCCGACCAAATTGAAAGGCGAAACTGGCCCGAGTAATTCCGTCGCTGTACGCACGTTCTGATGGCAGTTTCCTCTTCATCCCCAGGTTCTACACAGCATGGAAGCGACTCGGTGACATTGACACTTCGGGTTTTTAAATGAACATTACTTTCGTGGCCGTCTGCACTGGTGAACTACACCCGGTATGGTGTTAGGTGAGTGAACTTTGATTTTAATTAATATACAATATGTCACCCAATTAACGCAAATCAACAAACACCCAAATTAGATTATTATATTATAATCATTATACATACACTTAATTCTTACTATTATGTATAAAACATTGTTTATTTATTAAATTAGTTAAACTGATTATGGGAGAAAATGGTGGTCACGACTTTCATAATGTGCATTAATTCAGTTCCACATTGTAGAATACGTTGTGCGGATGAAGGCAAATATCTTGGCCACAAACTTGCCAACAATCAACATTTTATGCTCTTAGGATTACTTAAAACAACATGTTTCAAATACATCGCTCATGTAGCATCGTATCATGTACTCGCGAAGCATACTAGGTGTAACAAAGACCCATCACACAGCCGTCAACTACGCATTCTGAACTTCATTTTCTATTTCGTCAATGTATTGAGAATCACTGCCTTCTGCAGCAGGTGGTAGGTGGTAAATGACAGGTTGAGAGAACTAAGGCACTGATGAAGCTGTTTGGGTATTACTCCTGTTGTAGATAGCACTATAGGGACTGTTGTGACTTTTTGAAGATGCCAAAGTCGGGTTATTTCGTCTTTTAATTCGGTGTATTTGGATAACTTTTCGGCTATTGTAGTCTCTAAGTTATGTGTATTTGGCACAGCGATGTCTATTAGGAACCCAGTTTTGTTTTCTTTGTTAATTAATGTAATGTCTAAGTCTATTAAAGTGAATTGTGCGGTCGGTGAATATGGCTCGGTCGAAATACAATTTTGTTGTGGGGTTCTCTAGTATCGTTTCAGGGTTATATTTATAATATGGTGCATTAGATATTAGCCGCAGTTGCTAAACACGCCCGCTCTTCGTCACACGTACTGTCACATTGACACATCCAGTCACTGCCACCAATCGATATCGTCGCTGCGCCTGCAAAATCCGCTATGGATAAAAATTCAACTTTTCAGGAGAAGCAAAAAACTGTTTCTTTTTCAAACTGTTAATATTATATTAAAACTAAATATGCAGAAAATTAGACTTTATGTCAGGACATTCAGAAATATTTATTTTTCGCCATTTACTATGATATTCCAGGAGCTAGAATTTTTTTAAGTGAATTTGGGCACATAGCGGTTTTTTTTCGGGTCGTAATTACCGCTAAGTACCTGACTTTTCATCACATGACGGATTTATGCTTTTACCAAATAGTTTGCATTTTTGTGCTTCCTAGAATACTTAGCGGATTTACCAAATTAGTCTAGTAGTATCGTTGTTGTATGTTTGATAAACCCGCTATGTGTCATTTCAAAGCGCAATTCCAAGGGACTCGCTTTGAACCGAAAATACGCTATGTGTACATAGGGGGTTTTTCAAATCCGTTTTTGACCAAAATTACATAGCTGATTTTGTTATCTTCTTAACCAAATGAGTTATTACAAAACCGATTTTACAGGTGTACGTGGCTTGAGAAATACTATAAATAAGCATCACCGATTTTCAAAAAAAAATACATAGCGGATTTTGCAGGCGCAGCGACGATATTTTTTCCATACAAAAAGCCATTAAAAAGTTATGAGCAACAAAGATTCGTTTTTCTTGCTTTTTTTTTAACGTAACGTTGGATGTAAATAAGTAATAAAAGAACTGTAAAATCTTCAAAACCATGTCCGTACCGACAAAGCTCAGTTATCGAATTGTTCAATGAACTTTATTTTGCAATTAATTCATGCAGGTGTTTTTTCATAAAACTCTATTTTCCGAAGCACTTTTCGAATTTTTTTACTCGCCTATCAGTTCGGAACGGTGTTTCTGTGCGTGAGAACTAGACGTTGTTCGTGTAGACTAGCGTCTAACTGCTCATCACTGATACTATCTCTGTCGGACACGAAGCCAGGTGAGACAGCGTGCTTTTTGGCCATGATCACCAACGCGTTCGAGCTCGCAACTAGTTTACTCTCAAATCCGCGCTCAAATAATTAACCCCCCCACCCCGTGTTGATGAGACATTGCTTTATTACCTGTACCATTCGTTCCCGCTGAAGGACTCCCACCTGGACATGAGTTACCTTGGGTAACCTGGAAGTATTTAAACAGACTCCGGACCCAGGTTGGCCGAAGCAAGGAAAACCTGTTCAGGTGGAGATTCATAGACGATTCCGCCTTGGAGTGTAATGTGGACCTGTTCCACAAACGATGGGACACTTAATATCGTGTCCTGCGTGTCCTGTCAGCTGCACGTTACAGGAACTGATGGACGCTGGTGAGGGCGCAAAAGAAGTAGTCGAATTCTGGTCCGAGTCCATTTAGGTTGCCATCGACACTTTATGAAGAAGCGATGGATGACTCCGGGCTGAAATTCATACTGATGACTAATGTGGTTCATTCAAAATTGTCATCTGTTGCAAAGCTATGTAGTGCCAAAGTCTATGGCGCCCGTTCCACGAGATATTTATTTATTTATTTGGCTTTTCAACAATGAGTACACTGTTACTTTATAATTTGTACATTGCAAACTTAAATCTAAGCTCCTCATCACTTACAGAAAAGCACAGCATGCACTACATTATGCGCAGATAATAACACAATTAATTAAATAAAACAATTAGCATAATATGAAGCTAAATGCCTGTTAAGGGGCTTACAAGACCTAAACGCAAGTTTTCGAAACAATAAAAGTATATGATAGACTACAGTAAAAAAAATCAGAAAAATATATGATATTCTTCAGGATATATGCTAGATAGATAGTGTGGTGAAAACATAATACAACTAATTTGATACGATAGAAAAAAATCATGAAGATACCTCTAAAAATTTTCTTTTTACAATAAAATCCATACTAAAATACATACAATCATTCTGATTTTTTGTCAGATTATTCTACAAGCAACATACTAAAATACTAGTGTTTTAATTTTTTTGTCCAAACAATAGATTCTTTGTAAATCGCATATTCATATTTTCGAACAAAATACGTGCGCATGTGTGCGTAAACGCTGTGTAGCGACACTGCCGGCCGAGGCCTGATGCTATACGGACGTGTCGCTCTTTTCGCCGCAATATTTCCGCCAAGATTATTATGTTTTTGTAAAGTTTTATTTGTAAATTCATTGTTTATTATTATTTGCATAATCTTCTTTGCGTAAATATTTTTATTTCGTGTAAATATAAAATACTTTGAAGTTAAAATAGCGTAACCTTGTTATCAATTATCATTTATTGTAAATATGAAGTGAAAAATTCCGTTCGGACTACAAAACGTTCATATAAAACGCTGAACATATTATATATATATATACGAAATTAAAAAATAAGATCATTTTATTATTATTGAATATTTATTTTTTTAACAATAAAACTATGAATTTAGAAACGTCTAAGATAGTGCAGTCATGACGCATATACGCATAAGCTCAACTTTTTCGACTGAATTTGCAACTGTTACGTTAGCGTATGAGGCCGATGTGTAGATTTGTATTCAACAGTCCCCGGGTTCGATTCCCAGGGATTCTCTAACCGAAGTTTTCTTTTTAAATGTATTTTGATATATATTATGTATTTATTATTTTTTTTATAAATAATAATTAAAACGTCTACAATGTAATTATCTTTCACAGGCGAAAGACAGTCGTAAATATCAACACGGAAGTTATTTCTAATGCGAAACTACAATTAAAAAAAACTAAAAGCACCTAATGTTTTTCGCGACTTATTGATATTGGGCATAACGAAATAACAAATTCATCTAAAAATTGCGATGAAAATTATCACAAGCAAGATTTTGGTTTTTATTATTACCTATTGATTTCGTTTATTATAATAAATAGATTCATAATATTATGTATGAATGTTAGGTACCTATCTTTGAGGCTGTTTACACATTATGCCGCAGCTGCAGCGGCACCGCCACTGCCGCGGCGCCGCCGCTGCATCAGTCACCCTTGGATTTGTATGAACACACGGCGCCGGCGCCGCGGCGGCGGCGACGAGTTTTGATAAAACCGTAGCAATACTCGCCGCCGAATCATGCTGCCGCCGCCGCGGCGCCGCCGCGCCGTGTGCAAGGGTTCATGCAAATCCAAGGGCAACCAATACGGCGGCACCGCGGCGGCGGCGGCGCCGCTGTATTACATATATAATTTTTTTTTTATAATGTACTACAGTCGCGCGGTACGTAAACACGCGATAACCCCTCCCGCCTACAGTATTTTAATTTCATCAACCTACTTGAGTTTCTTTCTAGTTTTGTGACTGTACCTATAGGTAAATATTTTTTTTAACCGACTTCTAAAAATGAGGAGGTTGTCAATTCGGATGTTTCTATTTTTTTTATGTATGTTCGGACATAACTCCGTCATAAAAATATGTAGATAGATGGACTTGCAAAATTCTTTTTTTGTTCAAAAGAGGTTTATTCCGAAATGGTCCCATTTAAATTTCGTAAAGATCTGATGATGAGTTTCGGAGACAGACAACGGAACTCTTCAATAAATGCCAGTTTACGCAATCACACAACATAACATCACGCCTATACCCTTTAAAGGGGTAGGCAGATGTGTTCAATAGCTTCCTGTCACTGATATTAACATAGCAATTAGTGTTATATGAATTTAGGCGGGGTAGGTAGGTACAACTAAAAAGTGAAAAATAAAAACTTTAAAAAAAAAAAAACAACCGACTTCCAAAAAAAAACACTACAAAGTGAAAAATAACTTTTATTTCGGAAGTCGGTGTCAAAAAACGAAAATGCAGATCCAACGACACCGACTTCCAAAATTAAAGTTAATTACTTTGTGTTGTTTTTTTTTTGAAGTCCGTAGTTTTTTTTTTTTAAAGACTTTTTATTTATAAAATAGAAACACGTTGTGAATGGAATAGAAAGAGTTCAATAAAAATACATGGTCTTTTTGATCAATAGATTTAATAAAAAAAACATATTGACGAATTCAAACAACCAAAACAGCACAATATAGTCTCTTTGCCATATTAAGTAAGTACTTGTACTTATTTCAATTAATATTTGTCACAAATTGCACGCTTACTGCTTACGAAACCGTCACACCGTCCGGCGTCCACTCGTCACTGCGGAGTGCGGAGCATTGGAGACTGTTTGTTAACCGAGTGTAAACCGAAATCGAGGCGCGTAGGTATGATTCGCGTTCCGACCGTTTTTATGAAGATAGAATACTGTATAGATAAAAATACCGTGGCGGGCGGTGCGCGGCGGCGCTGCCGCAGACACGGCATAATGTGTAAAAGGCCTTACTTACTTGACAAAGGAGAATGGGTAGACCGTACCCAGACACAAAGTTAATTGCAGCATTATGAACTATGTTGATCTTTATTGCCCTCATGGAGTAGTTTGCTTAATTAATCCTAAGACAGCATGTCTGAATTCACTTGGAGAAAAAAGTTATGTGAGGAAATTGAATTGATTTATTAAAAGTAAATATTTAACCTATCCTTTCAAAACTTATTGACCTGCTAATGATGGACACTTTTTGAAATTAATGAGCCTCTAAAAACTTTTTGCGCTTCTAATGATGCACTTTTTTAAATTATTGAGCCTCCTTTTAACTTAATTTAAAATAATTAAAAACGTAATTTAAAATCTTCTATTTTTTTCATTTTATTATTGCTGAATGGGCGGCCCGCTTTTGACCTCGATCACGCCTGATGGAAAGCGATAGATGATAAGTGATGATATGTGATGGTATTTTTTTTATAGATTGGAAACAGTGGTACCACAGGAAGATCACGATTGTGAAGTTATTGATAAAAGTACATATTCATCTAAACGTGTACTAGAAGAAATCTTTAGTATACAGGTAATATTCATAATATCAGCCGCACGTTGCAGCCGTTGCAGGGCAACATCACCTTGCCACAAACACGTTGAATTTTAAAAAAGAATTGGTTTTAAAATTGAATAATGGATTAATGGGATTTTAGGTGGATAGTGCTCCTGTAAGTCAATATGATATCCAGACTGAAAACCAAGAAACAGAAGGGTTAAATTACAATATAGAAGTAAGTTTTTCCTCAAACATATCGTTACTTACGATTAAATCTGGAGGAAAATGATATTCCAAATGATTTTATGTTAAGTTCTCTGTGGCAGAGAATCTGTATTATGATTCAAGGTATTGCCGGCCATGCTCGAAGTTTACTTCATGACGTAGACAGCAACGTGGTGGAACGAAGCATCATTACGAAATACGTAGGAGGGAAGAGAGTTAACTTTTCCTTGAAAAATTCATATCAGACGCGATGCATTGCTTCAGCAGTGTCGTTCAATGAAGAAAATGCAATGTCAAAGCTATATAAGAAAATGGCCAATAAAAGCCCAAGAGGTAAACAGAAGACGTGGAAAGAAAGAAAACATAAACAAAAAATCCTCAGTAAAAGGTACACAAAAAAGAGAGACGGCTAATTTTCAGTAAAAAAACAAAGTGATAAGGACTATGATGGCCAGTCATGTGAAAAGCCTTGTGCTTGGTAATAAATACCAAGCATGTTTTTTGTTGTTGACTAGTTCACCTGTTTTTGTTTTTTGCCAGTAGTTTACCTTTTTCTTTTCAATTGCTGCTGCAAGGCCCATTTTATTGGCTGTCAAAGGACACTTCACTTCAACCACAGTATCTTCTCCAGTTAATCTATCAGGCGATGCACCCAAGAAACATAGTTCTTGGTCTATAAAATATAAACCACAGGTTCTAATGATTATGACTGTGTTCTTGTACAGCCAATTGTGCGAGGCCGGTTTTTTCATTTTGTTGGCCATGGCTTATGGATTCGACGTGATCAATTTTTTTTCGGTAAAGTATATATTTTACTAAATTAGCACAAGGTGTATTAGCGCTTTTTTATAACCCTACCGAAATTGGATGCAGTCAATAAAGATCTTCTCATCTCAAGCCATTCTCCATTAGCACTTTGTAAAATAGTTTTTCTTTCAATCATTGCTCGCTCTTCATCAATATTTTTTTAATTTTTTCATGAAATCATCTTTCATTTTATCTAGTACTTCTAGGCATATCAGGCTTTCAATATGACTGGCCATAGTCCTTATCACTTTGATTTTTACTGAAAATTAGTCGGCTCTTTTTTTGCTTGAGTCACAGACAGATATCCAAATATAGTGGGTAGGCAAATATTGTTTAAAACCTTCCATTATAATTTTCTTTCACTCTCCATTCCTGTAGACGGACCGGAATAGTTTTTTAAACGAAAATGAAGATAAAAACGAAAATAAAGAGAAAAGCGATGGCAAAAATGAAGATAACGACAAAGAAGAACGTAAAAATTATGAAGAAAATTATTCACAACAAATGTTTGGCATTTGTTGTTACGTCTACACGTTTCTTAGATTTTAGTAAATTTTAGGAACAAAAATAATTTTATAACATGATCATGATGCATGGTGTAATACAGTATGTTAACTAACAGAGAGCGTTCCCGTTAAGAGCGTTATTACAAAACTGAAGTGCTCAGTTTTAGGTAAATTCGACGGCGCGCGGCAGCAGATGCGCACGTGTGCGTCTAGGGAAGAACGCTATGCACACATACAAACCGCTATGCGTCGGACGCCAGGATCAAACCAACAAGAGCCTTCGTTTTCATAATAAATTAAATTACTGTTATTATAGTTCATGAAATATTATTTGTACCGATGAGTGTTACCTACAACGGTTTGAGTTACAATAGGGTCATACAAATTTACTTCACTTTTAATTTTTATTTTATACCACTAAAGTGACAAACTAGCATACGGCCCGCTTGATGGTGTGTAGTTACCGCAGCCTAAAGCAGTGTTGCCAGTGACAGATAGTGAAATGTAACATGAGAGAGCTCAAAAAGTAACATTTTCACGAGAAAAGTAACATTACCTTATTTTTTGTGGAAAACGACTAATAATAACATGGCACTTTATTACATAAAAAAAAGCTGTCCCCTTAGTAGGCTTCGAAAGAATCGTAATAACAAACTGAACTGAACCAACACGGATGCCACTACTAGGCTGTCGCTCACTCGCCTAAGTAAGCGGGATGGGTCATTTAGAAATTCACGCGAGTGAGTGAATATGCGATACGACAAACGAAGTGAAAAATTTTCGCGCTGTCGTCGCGTCAGAATTTGGTCACAAAATCAAGACAATCAAGTGCGCCAACATGACGAACGAAACCTTTCTTGTATGCGTTCCGTTTCATGTTTATTTTTAGTAACATTTTGAGGCGTGTAACATGGAGGTAACATGAGAGGGTCAAAAGTAACGTAAAATGTTACAAAAGTAACATACTGGCAACGCTGGCCTAAAGACGCTTGCATTGCCAGAAGTTGCATTACTTGCGCGTTGCCAGCCTCTAACATTACTTACAAATACTTTTGTGCTACTTTTATAAATACTTTTTGTACCTACTTTTTTTACGAAGTTTAATATATTATGTAATTTATTTAGCAGGTAGGAAGACATTTTAGTACTTATTTATAGAAATAAATGCAATGTGATGTTGTTTCTACAGTTTGGATAAAAATCGGTTGTCTGTAAAGTCGGTTTACGGACGATAGTTTAACGTGACAACGTCATAACAAAACATTAATGAAATTGCCGAACGCGGAGGCCGATTCGGCAGCGTTCGACATCATCTGTCTCTCATCGCTCGTTCCGCGCTCTCGCTTGCACTTCAAGCCGCCATGGCGTACAACGCTACAGCAGAGCAAGGCCGCGAGGTAACGCTACATGAGTCATGTTTTTTTCGTGTGTGCAGCCAGCTTCATCGATTTATTAGACGTTGTCACGTCAAAAAAGTCAAAAGAAAATAAAAAAGACAAATCAAAAGTCGTTTTATTAAAATTAAAAATTACAACTGTGAACTTGTAACGGTTCATGAGACACTAGCAGACAGACGGACGGTCGGACATCGGAGCCTTAGTAATAGGGTCCCGTTGGCACCCTTAAGGTACGGAACCATAAAAAACCAGTATAATAATTGTAAAATAATTAAAATAATATTCTCCGAAGCGGCATAGACCGTGCTTTCCTCGAATCTATGATTTCAGGAAGCACGCACTCCTCATAAAATTCTTACCGCTGAGCTTCTCTTGCGCGTTTCAAATTATCGGCCAAAACCTTTTTTTTTTATTTTGACAGCACCAAAAGTTCTATTTTTTTCTATTTTGCCCATTATTGTGAACTATTGTCTGAAAATAATTAATTAAATTAAAGTTGGAGATAAATAAAAAAGTCAGAAAAATTAAAAACTACAACTATATTTACGTATGTTTTTTTTCTATAATTATATTCACGTTGGAACATCATAGGAAAATAATTATATTATATACATTACAATCAGAACATAACTAATTAAAAAAAAAAACTCACTTGTATCAAGAAGTGTTGGTCGCTTTTTATTCGTGGCGAATTGTCGAACGAGATCACGTGACAGCAGCAGCGAGTGAGCGCTACGTCCTCCCTCTGAAAGCGCTCGGCGCGGACTAAAGCTAAGACCGTGCATCCCGAGATTTATATTGATAAAAAAGCATTGCATAAAACAATTGCTTAAAAATATTATTTTACTTCAAAATAGAGTTTTTTTTTTTTCAAGCAAGGTGACAAAGTAACCTTAGTTATTAAACACTTTTTGTTTGAATTTCTATTAAATATTCAGAGATAAAAAATATCATTTCGGCTGAAAAAATATCATTAACTCTCTGTTTTACGGAATTATTTTTGGTTTATTACTGTATTAAACATAATAAATTGATGTATGCATACCAAAGTAGAAGATACAGCTGTTGTACCGTGGACATTTTTATAAATTATTAAACTATTATATCTTCGATGTAACAGAGCATCGCGAGATGCCCGAAATTAAATTTTTATGAAACAGCCTTTGCAGGAACAAGTTTTTTACTGATTTATGTAAACAAACTGAAATATTTATTGAATGCGCTCCCAAAAGAAGGAATTAAACTTTCTCGGGCATGTATTTTTTTTACTATTGTGACTTTAGTTAAACCATAATCACAAATCAAAACTCGAGTCAAACGCTCTAAACAAGAAAAACTTGTGATAGCGCTCTTAACCCGCAATAGTATAGCATCCATACATGCTAAAAAAAATATTACCATTCGAAAATAAAATGTTTTTATTTTTTTTTATATTAAAATATTCACTAAAAATCGTAAATTGATACGTTGAAGAAACACTCTGTACACGCGTACTTGAAGGACAGCAATGTCGGAATTTATTTATGAATGACGGGCGCGGGTGCGGGCGGGGCGGGGCGGCCGTCTCACTCGGCTTCGTGAACTCTCGGAAACGCTCGGCCAGCATCGTGCGCATTGCGTTTGGGCATTACTACTACGAATACTATTCCGCGCTACTATTTTGATTTTAAACAGGAGGTTTCGAATTTATTGACAATTAATTATTTTTTTTAATTCGGATTATTTTATGCTTATTTTTCTATGCTGATATTTTTATTTTAATCTATTAATGATATAGATTAACGAGTTTAAGGGAACGCCCTCTGTTATTTAACATACTGTATAAACGTGTAATCGTAAACCTGAAAAAAAAGCATTTAAAACTAAATGTGGTAGGTATAATGTTAACCAGAAAAATAGCTTAAAAGTAGGTACATGTGGTATAATGTAAATGTAAAAAAAACTCGTAAAAGTAACTACCACTTCCATATTTTTTAAATAAAAATGTTTTAAATTTGATTGAATCAGTTTTATTTCAAAATCATCCACATCCTTAATTTTTTCAAGTCACACTAAAAACAAATTAAATAATTTTTTATAAAAAAAAAAACAGCCGACTTCAAAAAAAAAAAACACTACAAAGCTACAATCAACTATACCGACTTCCGAAATTAAAGTTATTTTTCACTTTGTAGTGGTTTTTTTTGGAAGTCAGTTGTTTTTTTTTTGTAAAAACAGTTTTTATTTTTCAATTTTCAGTTGTCCCTACCTACCCCACACAAATTCATATAACACTACTTGCTATGTGAATATCAGCGACAGGAAGCTATTAAACACATCTGCCTACCACTTTTAAGGGTACAGGCGTGATGTTATGTTGTGTGATTGCGTAAATAATGCATACAAATGCGATAGCAGCGATCGCGGTTGATTTGCTGGCATTTATTGAAGAGTTCCGTTGTCTGTCTCCGAAACTCATCATCAGATCTTTACGAAATTTAAATGTGACCCTTTCGAAACAAACCTCTTTCGAACAAAAAAAGAATTTTGCAAATCCGTCTATTTATGATGGAGGTCGTCTATCGGACCCGAACATAAATAAAAAAAAAATAAGAAACAAACCCGAATTGAGAACCTTCTCCTTTTTAGAAATCGGTTAATAATTTTGTTGTCATAACTACTTGTTTCCGCGTCATCTATTGGGATACTCGGGCGTAATCGTAAATCGTATGCTGTATGTCATAATTGTGATGGGCGTCGTCGTTAGATGGCGTACGCGTCGATTGTGTATATGTGTGCATGCGTTTCTCAAGGACACTTTGCTCTACTAGTCCTCTTAAATGTCTTTTACGGCACTTAGAAATTTGTAGAACTTCTGCACTAAACTCCTAGATGGCGTTGTACGTAAGTCAACTCTTGCAAATAATGCGTAGGTACTTATTGATCAATAAATCGTTTGAAGTTGATACTAATCTAAGGTCAAGTTTATCAGCTGTTAGTTCACATACGATTGCACAGATGGCGTTAGTAGTAGCATTTTTTTATAGCATTCGATTGAAGTTATGTAAAATAGTATGGACAGCACTGTCATAAATTCATAATGCTGCACAGTGTTATTATTGCCCCGAAAAACGGACATCCCCTTTTTATTAACTTATTCGATAGAACAGGTTATTTTTAAAGTAAGAGTAAAATACCCGTGTGGCAATTTTGTCCCAATATGGAGATATAATTTTTTTTTTCTTTTTTCTATGGTTTCCATAAAAACCATAGAAATCGCAATTACTTTAGATCCAATGTGTTTTTGTTATGTCTTTGATCGCAATTAATTGATGCTTTATATTAAGTAAATTACTAAGCAAACGCTCAAATTTTATCGTTAACATGTTGTGAGTAACATTGAATTTTATATATTTTCGATTTTATTTTTTTATGGGCTTATTTCATGTTATTTGGATTCAACATCGAGACAAGATATTGCTTTGGCACTAAGAAGTACCGATTCAAATTATCATATCCAAATCTTATGGTGTTTAGAACTTACAGGATTTTGAAATTTAGGCGCTAGGGTTGGCAGAAATCGTATTTTTTAAGATGTTTTTTTTTTATTGAATTTTTATGTTAAGTAATATTTAAAAACTTAAAATGTGTTTAAAATAAACAAAGGCCATAATAACGTGGCACAGTGTTATTATTGCCCCGAAAAACGGACATCCACTTTTTATTAACTAATCCGATAGAACAGATTATTTAGAAAGTAAGAGTAAAATACCCGTGTGCCAATTTTACACCAAACACGAGTAAAAAAATTTTGTTTTTTTTTTTACTTTTTCTAAATTAATTAATTACTAAAAAAAAATACGCATTATTTTACCCTTTTCATTATTATGTGTAACAATACTATATTAAAGATATGTGAAAAAAACTATGATTTTAATTTCTTTTTTTTTTTCGAGCTTTGCATCCGCCAGGTTGAAGGAGAGGCAAAGGTATGAAGCCGTTAAACAGCCTAATATAAAAAATAGATTAATTTTATGTTTTTGAATTCAGTACACAAATAAATATTTATTTGTTCTAATAATCATGTTTATCTATGATATTCTATTTATAAACACAATTTGAATTTTCACAAAATATTTATGCCGTGCTTTGCCGAAATTAAAAAAAAAACAATCACCTGAGATTAAGCATTGAACCAATTTGAACTAAGTATAGGTATAGTTATCTGTGGCAATTTTCATTTCAAGTCAATTTTCATGGAAAAATACTAAATATTTACAGAGTTCAGTTGCTTAAGTACCATCTTTAATTATCATTTTCCGTAGGTAAAACTTCAGTGCTATCGTCATTCCACCCTTCTATAAGATTTTGCATAACGTCTTCTTCGTTACTTAAGCTGTCGCTATCTTGGGCCGAAACATCTTCCTTTGGTATTTCGTACGGTTTTAATAACTGGAGAACGGCAGGTGGTAATGGCATCTTTCTCAATTTTGCTTGCCTTTGCTTTAGTCTGACATTTGAAATGAATGGATCTGAAGTGAGCAGTGCCCGGTTAAACAAATCAGTCATGGTTGTAACTCTATCAAACTTTCGAGTATGATGCTCTCTGTCAGACCTCCAAAACTTGTTTCTTGCTTCTCCCGCTTGTTCTGAGAGTAAACCCACAGGCATTGCAGAGTTTCGCATGATGTCTTTACCATGGACTAAAATTTTGTGCAAGGTGACTGTCATAGGATGCCATTCAAAATTTTGGACGTACTTAATAGCCAGTGACATACAAAAATCCCCAAATTTTTCGGTATCAACTGGTAGCCCACAAGATAAAACTACTAATATTGTAAATAAATCATCAAGAAGCCATTGAGGAATGTTTAATATCTCTGCAAATGTTCCACGGTTTTTGTTAGACAATGCTATGCGAGCAGTATTACCATCGTTGGTGGTGCCTGCATTGGGCCGCACCACATCAACCAGAAGCCCCATTTTTTCTCTTACTTCTTGTTGCACCTTTTTTTTAGTTTCTTCCACAATGATATGCTCCGGGGAATTGTGAGGTATCCTCCATTTTTTTACTTGCATCTTGTATCCTAGATGAAGCAAGAATTCGAAGACACGTATCCACGCGTGCAAAGGACTTAATCCGTACTTCATAAGCGATTCATCTGAGGCTTGAGAAAGCACAATGTCTAATTTACTAAATTGAGAGGAAGTCGCCTTACAAAATGGGCATCTTAGTTGTGACGAAGTGTTAGTGATTGTATTGAGCATTTTACCGTCTATAATGGTCAAGTAAAGTTGGATTTTTGCTGTTAATGTAAGGTTTTTTCATGATTTTACACAAATGCTGTCTATTTCTTTTATTTGGTCTTCTACCCACTTTTTTTCAGCAAGTATTAAATGTTTACTCTCTTTACGGTACTGGATATATGTAACGAGCGACAAAATCTGTAAGACTGAGGTGTAGGGTTCATCCACAAAATCTGACCGGTATCTGTAGTTATTCGTAAAGGAATAAATGTGGTGGCAAACAGGCTGTTTTCGTCTTCTCGGTCTTCGGAGAAGCTTTGTTTATAAAATGATTGACCTGTGCTCCCGTCAAATCCCCAAGATCCTTCTAAAGTACAGTTTAATGTTTGTGTATTTCTTTGGGAACATTGTAAAGAAATAACATCTTCACATAAAATAACGAGCCTTGAAAAAGTGTGGGAGAGCAGACCATACAACGTTACAAAAGCCTCTCTTTCAGACACTTGTACTGGAGGTGTTGGGTAACATAATTTTTTTGCTACATGTACTTGCTGATATGGTGGAAACGCGGGGTACCCCCTCGATTTTAGTTAGTTTTAGTCAGAAAGAAGTTACACTATCATTGATTTTCACATTATTGTATAAATAAATAAAAAGTGAATTAAATTAAAATGAATAAACGGAATTATAATGCTAGTAATCCTACTAGTTTTATAATTGTACAATTTTTTTTTAGCCGTTTAGGTATTTGTTTAGATATTTGTAAGTTTACTATCATACGACGCGCGTCGTTAAATACGTTTGATGTACAACATACAATAAACGAATTAAATTTCGTTTATCCAATGAAGGGCAATTTGTGGTACGGGGAAGGGGTCCGCCCTCGTTAGGCTTTAGTCAAAACCCTGCACCTATACATATTGCCTGGAGGAACGGGGGTGAGGCACCATGGAGCCGCAAAAGACCCATGGCGCCACTTCGCCTCAACAGGACTTGACCCGACCTGTTGAGGGATGTCTGTCCGGGCTCCGACCGGCTGACTTATTGCGAGGAGGGCGTGAGGGCGCCAACCCTCATGTTGGTCCACGAGTGGCAGTTTATGAAGCTGTGGATAACGCCACAGCCGGTGCTCTTCAGTCTCCAGGAGTATCCGCAAATACACAAGGAGAATTCACCAGATTAGAAGCATTTAATTTACTGACGAAACTAGCCAAGGAAGAAGGTAGTAAATTCCGCCCTATTGACGTAGATTTGACCAAAAGAACTATTGCTATTTTAAGAGCGCTGAATATGCCACTATCGTATACAGATAATAAAGAAGTCAAAATTGTGATTTCCAATTTTACTGCCAGATGTGAAAACCTGTACAAAAAATGTAAATATTCCATGAAATTTTTCACCAAAAAACACCATAAATGGTTGAATGAAAACTTTAAAAGCGATTTTCCCAAAAATATTGTATCAGAAATGGAACAGGTCGATTTAGGTACTCTTCCAAATGTACCTAGACTTTTTGCTGAAAGTAGTTTACCTCACGATTGTGACTCCAATATTGAAACTTCTCAAGATTCCGCTACAATCTCCATTTCAGAGGCTATTCGTGCACCCGAATCTATTCTGGAACAAAATCTAACTACTCCGAAGCCTATTCCCAAGCCTGACGTTGTTTTTGAATCTGAGGTTATTCCCGAAACGAAGCCCCTTTCTGAACCTGAAACTATACTCAATACTACTGACCTTGTTTCCGAGTTTGAGGCTTACGAAACTGAGCCTTATTTTGAACTTGACTCTTTTCCTGAACCTAACCTTATTTCGGATTCTGAAACTATTTCCGAACTTGTGCCTATTTGCGAACCTAACCCTAATCCCAAACTTGACCTTATTTCAATATCTGAGCCTATTACCGAACTAGAACCTATTCCCGAACCTGGGTTTATTACAGAGCCAGAAGATATTATTGAATCTGAACTTATGCCTATATCTGAGCCTGGTCCCAGTTCAAAGTATAATATTCTGTGTGAAAGACAAAAGCGTAGATTGCGAAGATCTCTTCAAGACTCCCTTGATATAGAGCCACAACCAAAACTAGTCAAAGTTTTTTCAAGTATCGTGGAAGCAGGTGGGCTTAAATTACAGACGAGTGCATCAAAAAACCTTCAATTTGTGATTAACACTTGCCTAAAAAGTCCAACAAAGTTGACCAAGATAGCCACTCAAATACGGAACCATAAGCCTCACCCATATACCCCTGAAGAAGCATTAGCAATTTATATTGACAGAAAATTTACAGTTGAAACATATCACTTTCTTCAACAAGATTTAAAATCGAGGGGGTACCCCGCATTTCCACCATATCAGCAAGTACATGTAGCAAAAAAATTATGTTACCCAACACCTCCAGTACAAGTGTCTGAAAGAGAGGCTTTTGTAACGTTGTATGGTCTGCTCTCCCACACTTTTTCAAGGCTCGTTATTTTATGTGAAGATGTTATTTCTTTACAATGTTCCCAAAGAAATACACAAACTTTAAACTGTACTTTAGAAGGATCTTGGGGATTTGACGGGAGCACAGGTCAATCATTTTATAAACAAAGCTTCTCCGAAGACCGAGAAGATGAAAACAGCCTGTTTGCCACCACATTTATTCCTTTACGAATAACTACAGATACCGGTCAGATTTTGTGGATGAACCCTACACCTCAGTCTTACAGATTTTGTCGCCCGTTACATATCCAGTACCGTAAAGAGAGTAAACATTTAATACTTGCTGAAAAAAAGTGGGTAGAAGACCAAATAAAAGAAATAGACAGCATTTGTGTAAAATCATCAAAAAACCTTACATTAACAGCAAAAATCCAACTTTACTTGACCATTATAGACGGTAAAGTGCTCAATACAATCACTAACACTTCGTCACAACTAAGATGCCCATTTTGTAAGGCGACTTCCTCTCAATTTAATAAATTAGACATTGTGCTTTCTCAAGCCTCAGATGAATCGCTTATGAAGTACGGATTAAGTCCTTTGCACGCGTGGATACGTGTCTTCGAATTCTTGCTTCATCTAGGATACAAGATGCAAGTAAAAAAATGGAGGATACCTCACAATTCCCCGGAGCATATCATTGTGGAAGAAACTAAAAAAAAGGTGCAACAAGAAGTAAGAGAAAAAATGGGGCTTCTGGTTGATGTGGTGCGGCCCAATGCAGGCACCACCAACGATGGTAATACTGCTCGCATAGCATTGTCTAACAAAAACCGTGGAACATTTGCAGAGATATTAAACATTCCTCAATGGCTTCTTGATGATTTATTTACAATATTAGTAGTTTTATCTTGTGGGCTACCAGTTGATACCGAAAAATTTGGGGATTTTTGTATGTCACTGGCTATTAAGTACGTCCAAAATTTTGAATGGCATCCTATGACAGTCACCTTGCACAAAATTTTAGTCCATGGTAAAGACATCATGCGAAACTCTGCAATGCCTGTGGGTTTACTCTCAGAACAAGCGGGAGAAGCAAGAAACAAGTTTTGGAGGTCTGACAGAGAGCATCATACTCGAAAGTTTGATAGAGTTACAACCATGACTGATTTGTTTAACCGGGCACTGCTCACTTCAGATCCATTCATTTCAAATGTCAGACTAAAGCAAAGGCAAGCAAAATTGAGAAAGATGCCATTACCACCTGCCGTTCTCCAGTTATTAAAACCGTACGAAATACCAAAGGAAGATGTTTCGGCCCAAGATAGCGACAGCTTAAGTAACGAAGAAGACGTTATGCAAAATCTTATAGAAGGGTGGAATGACGATAGCACTGAAGTTTTACCTACGGAAAATGATAATTAAAGATGGTACTTAAGCAACTGAACTCTGTAAATATTTAGTATTTTTCCATGAAAATTGACTTGAAATGAAAATTGCCACAGATAACTATACCTATACTTAGTTCAAATTGGTTCAATGCTTAATCTCAGTTGATTGTTTTTTTTTAAAATTTCGGCAAAGCACTACGCGTCTTTACGGCATAAATATTTTGTGAAAATTCAAATTGTGTTTATAAATAGAATATCATAGATAAACATGATTATTAGAACAAATAAATATTTATTTGTGTACTGAATTCAAAAACATAAAATTAATCTATTTTTTATATTAGGCTGTTTAACGGCTTCATACCTTTGCCTCTCCTTCAACCTGGCGGATGCAAAGCTCGAAAAAAAAAAGAAAATTAAAATCATAGTTTCTTAATTCATGACAAAAATATTTTTCGTTATTTTATTTTATTTCTTCAAAAGTGTATTGAAAAACGTCGTTTGATACACGTGGACATTTGTTATTGCAGTTCTCGGCTCAAAAACATTCATTATAATTCCGGCTCGAATACTATTTGTATTTTTGTCCGATGTAAAAATAATAAAAAGATTTAAGAATATTATTTGTAAAATTTTGTGGGAGTGGGCGTAAATATGTATATGTGTATTATTCTATGATATAAATAAAATTCAACGTAAAATTAAAACCTATAAACAAAAATAATGTTTTTTGTGAAGTGATGACCCTAAAATCAAAATTATCAGAATAAACTTTAGAAGTGAATAACTCTTAAACACCGCGAGATTTGGATGCGGTTTTTTTTTATGTGATTGGTTGGGGTGTGAACATGATTTACAATAAATATTGAATCCAACTAAGCAAAGATACAACCATGATAAATCAAAATCTAAAAACACAAAAAAAGCATATTCCTTTACATCTGTACTAGTTAGTATCCTTTTGTATTTTTTTTCACATATCTTTAATATAGTATTATTACACATAATAAAGAAAAGGGTAAAATAATGCGTATTTTTTTTGTAATTAATTAATTTAGAAAAAGTAAAAAAAAAAAACAAAATTTTTTTACTCGTGTTTGGTGTAAAATTGGCACACGGGTATTTTACTCTTACTTTTTAAATAATCTGTTCTATCGGATTAGTTAATAAAAAGGGGATGTCCGTTTTTCGGGGCAATAATAACACTGTGTGCTGTTAACAGATACTACATGCGCTAAGGTAGTCCGCGAAAGTAAAAAAAAAATTTTTTTTCGTGCGTTTTTTTTTTTGCAATTTGTAGATCAGTGTCTGGTTGTATGTTGATAAAAATATGATACGATGCTTGGGGGAGGCCTATCAAATCAAATCAATTTATTTGCGATAAGTGTTGATACAATATCGGTCTTAACTTAATAATATTCTGAGATCTGTCAAATCGTGCGAAACGTCAAACATTGCCCGGTGTAATTTAATTAATTAATAATCGATTTATGTGGTATAGGTGACGAAAAAGTACATAAATACATTCGGAATAAGTGGTTACATCAGTGACAGTGTTATCCAAGCTTTACTCTGCAGATTTATTGAGATAATACAAAAAAAGCGGAGGTGCTGAATCACGAACGGTCCATCAACATCCGTAAAACAGGTTAGCTATACACAATCAGTGACAGTAGACTGATATTAAGCTGCAAAACTTGACATACTGAACCATAATACAATTCTTTTTGAGAACAATATCAGCTTAAAGCGGTTACAAATATTTATAAAATGTAAACAGACAAGGAATATGACTCATTCAAATTACTCGACCAATCACGAACTTTGACTTTGTCATAACAAGAGAAGTTTCGTTCAGAAACGTGACGAGACTGTGTTTGAATACAAGCGATTTGAGACTACGTTCCTTTTCACTCAGTTTTTACGAATACTGACGGTATACTTAGTTCATTATTTATTTAAATCATGGGAGAATGTAATAATATCACATATCGCAAAATACACAGAACCAGTTCACTAAATGACGTCAGCAGAGATAGTTCGGCACTATTTGATGCCACTATAATGAGCTTACCAAATACGTCACTTAATACTAGTCAAACTGTACTTGACTTAAATGAAAAAGTTAAACAGTTATCCGACGACTTAGTAGTAGCCCACCATGAAATTGAAAATCTTAATTCAGAAAATTTTACCTTGAAAGCTGATATACAAAAATATTTAAAAGTAATAGAAGCATATAAAATTATTAACATAACAGAAAATAATGGTACACCAAGATCAAAACGGAAATCAAAACAAAATAGCACCAATACACCTGAGCAAAAAAAAAAACCATTGAAATACCCACAGACACAAGTAACAGATGAAGGACATGTTAATAAAACAAATGACATATCGGAACAGATAACTACACAACAAACGACTTCCAAACATGAGATTACAGATATTCAACAAGGAAAAGCTTATAAATGTACATGCAGGTCACTAAAAAAAGATAGCTTAAAAAATAACCAACTACCCGAACAAACTATTTCACAAAAAATTAAAACAAGAAATAAAATATGTATTTTAAGTAGTAACAACAAAAACAAAATTCTTCCTATAGCAGAGTCGACCTTCTCTAACGAGTACGATTTATGCCACTATCTTAAATCCGGTGGAGGAACAAAACAGCTCATAGAAGACTTACAACCAAAACTAATCGGATTCACTATGGATGACTTTTGCATCATTCTGATCGGAGAGGAAGACTTCAAAACCACTAACAATTATGTGAGCATTATCGTTCACTTAAGAGAAGCACTGCAAGCTATTACACACACCAATATCATCATATGCTCACCCACGTTCAGCTGCAAGAATTATTCAGACCTGAGTAATTGGAGAATCGAGACATTCAATCATTTATTACATCTTGACTTATTAACGCATGAATACGCATTTGTCATTGACAGTAACTTAAATTTAAAATATGACGACAGTATGTTTGATAAACATTCAGGCAGAATCAATAACGTCGGAGTAAATATAATTTTTAAGGACATTTTGCATTTAATTACTGACATAAGAAGCCTTGACATACAAAATGATGAAGAAGAGGACAAACATGATGTGGCTGACACTGACAATATCTTGAATGTAAATGACAAATGTAAGGATAATTCTGAGTTTTTTCTTTTATAATCATATGCACATCATGCATCAAAACATCGCTGGCCTCCTGAATAAAACAGACCTGTTAACATTACACATCCAAGAACAGCTACAAAAACAGATTAGTATTGAAATAATATGCCTGACGGAACACTTTGTCATTTCGGGTCAAGAAAAATTAATAAATATGCCAAACTTTAAGCTAGCAGCATGTTACTCAAGAAAACAGAGACGAGGAGGCTCGTGTATTTTAATTAAGACCTATCTCGAATACAAGGAACTAACTGATATAAAGAGTTCATCTATCACAGGCGTTTTTGAAGGCTGTGCCATTGAGTTAGTCAAACATAAATTAATTGTAATATGTGTCTATAGACCACCTAATATGTGTAATATTAGTCTTTTTTTTGACACTTTAGACAGTGTATTAAAAACATTGTGCAATAAATCAAATGTAAAGGTAGTATTATGTGGAGACTTCAACGTAAATATCTTAAAACGAACTAGATACACCTTGGACTTTGAATCTTTGCTCCTAAATTACAACCTTATCTTAAAAATAAAACAGCCAACAAGACCAAGGAGCCAAACCTGCTTGGATAATTTTGCTACTAACTCAAATCTAAAATGTACTGCTGAGGTAATGGATTTTGCTATTTCTGATCACTCAGCTCAAATAATCAAAATTCAAGTCAGTAGAACTTGTAAGTTACGATATTGGCGCACTCGGAAACGAGACTTCGCAAAAGAAAATTTGGTTAAATTTAGGAATCTTTTAAAGAGTTTATCATTTTCAGACGTTTACAACGAGAGTAACCCTAATGAGTCTTATGATAAGTTTATGGAAGCTTTTAAACTTCTTTACAATCAGTGCTTTCCAATCAAATGGATAAGAATTCAATCAGAATCAAAAATTAAATGGATTTCGAAAGGCATCAAACTCTGTAGTAAGAAACAAAGAAATTTACTTTGGAAATATAGATTGAAACCGTCAAGCGAAAATAAACAAACATTTAAGACATATTCTCAAAGATTAAAAAAGATCATTAAACTTACTCAAAGGGCCCAGAACAATAATATTATTAATAACGCTCACAATAAATCCAAAGCAGCGTGGCAAATCATCAACAATAGAAAGCTGATTAAAGAACCTATCCTAAAAATTATGAACCAAAATGTGACAGTAACAGAACCCAAAAATATTGCAGCATCGTTTAATGACTTCTTTGTTGACCAGGTACAAAATGTAACCAGTGACACACTTGACGAAATTCCTGACATAGTTAACAACTCAAATTCAATGTTTATGTCACCGATAGTTCCAAATGATATAATAATAGCAATCAAAACACTGAAAAATACAAAAAGTTATGGTTATGATGAGATTACTACCAGTGTTGTTAAATTTGTTAGTGAAGTGATTGCAGGGCCTCTAAGTCATATTGTAAATGTTAGTATTGAATCTGGTATGTTTCCTAATAGCCTAAAAACAGTAGTAATAAAACCTCTTCATAAAAAGAATAATAGGGAAGACATGTCCAACTATAGACCAGTAGCATTGGTCCCCATATTTTCTAAGTTATTTGAAAAGATTATATATCATGCAATGGATAGATTTTTAAATAAATATAATATATTAAGCGAAGAACAAATGGGTTTTAGAAAAAATAAAAATATTAATATGGCAATATATAATCTCCTCACAAATATAATGACAAACGTTGACAATAAAATTCCTGTATGTGCAATATTGACTGATATGACTAAGGCGTTCGACTATGTAAACCATGACGTCCTTCTAAAGAAGCTTTACGCCTATGGTATAAGAGGAAATATTCTAAATCTAATAAAATCATACCTACAAGGCCGACTGCAGTACACGGAAATAACGAGAATATGCCCTAAAACTAAACGTGAACTTAAATATATTTCGGGTTGTAGAGAGGTAAAGCATGGCGTACCACAAGGTAGCGTTCTGGGACCCCCGTTATTTCTCTTATACATTAATGATTTGCCCCGTCAAACACATCATCCCATGGTTTTGTTTGCGGATGATAGTACGGCAATCGTAAAATGTTCGGACTTAAAAAAATATGAAAGTGATATAAATAACACATTAAAGTGCATTATTACCTGGCTCAATGTAAATCACTTAATTATAAATCTAAATAAAACGAAGGTAATGCATTTTTACCAACGGATCAGTCCCCCAAATATAAATGTCAGTCATAATGGGGATAAAGTTGACTCAACAAGCGTAGCGAAATTCCTAGGGATCTGGATTGACAGTAATCTGACTTGGAAACCTCATTCTGAGGACGTATGTAAGAAATTGAGCAAATCAGCATATGTACTGTACAATTTATCGCATAAAGTTAGCAAAACTACTCTTCTCACAGCTTACCATGGCTTGGTGGCATCCATTTTGAGGTTCGGAGTAATATTCTGGGGCAACTGTAGCGAAAGGGAGGTGATATTCAAAGCCCAAAAACGTTGCTTAAGATCAATGTCAAGTTTAAAATCTACAGATAGCTGTGAGCCTGTGTTTAGGTCTCTAAAAATACTAACCTTCCCGTCGCTGTACATATTGGAAGTGTCCATTTTTGTTAGGTCGAATTTAAATTTATTTCCGTCACTTGTCGACATTAGATCAAGGTCAGGCCCTTTAAGACTACAATACAAGTTCTTATTACATACAGGAAAATATAATACAGCACTATTAAGAAAAAATATAATGTCAATGGGGCCAATCATTTATAATAAAATTCCACATAATCTCAAAGGACACACCACACGCGTATTTAAAACTAAACTGACTGAATTACTATTACAAAAATGTTACTACTCTGTAAATGACTTCTTGAATGACAAAGATTTATAACTGTACCTTGACTTTTTTCTTGTAATTGACATTTTAAATACCTTTTTGTAACAATGTATAATTTGATTTACTTTTTATGTGACATTTTATTTTATGAGTACCTATTAATTTTTGATGTCTGGTTTTCTATGTCAATGCATGTTAATTAATGTTTTTGCACGCCGTAAGGTACAATGTAGCGGAAACGTTGTATACTGTACCATCTTAAACCTGTACCTACATTGTGGCAAATAAATGATTCTGATTCTGATTCTGATTCTATTATTAATAAGGATCCTTAAACTAAAGACTTTTTTGTTTTGTACTGTAGCCTATATTGTGTTGTGTGTACTTTTATTGTTTAAAGATTTTTTTTTTTTGTTTTGGGTCCTGGAAGCCCCTTAATAATAATATATAATTGTAGTCCAATGTTAGCAATGTTAGCATGTTGTTGTTATAACTACACTATCGTATTAGGTAAGCCTGTGATGATAGTTGTATGTGTTTTAAAATAAATAAATAAATAAATTAACGCTTAATTATATTACTGTGATATGCAAATATTTATGTTCATAATTAATAATATAATAAATCAAAGTTGAATCATTTATTTCAAATAGGCACATTAAAGGCACTTTTGAACGTCAAAACTTACAGTAAAATTAAATTGATTCTAGTCGCCCCTTCCAAAAGGCAGTTTTCGTATGGAGAAGAATGGGCAAGAAACTCCACCGTTACTCTTTTAAAATGTTTTACAAGGTTTTGTATACATAATATAATTATATGTGAAGACGATGCACCTAGAATAAAAGAAGTCTACCGCAAAAAAAAAATGAAGCAATTACGGGTACATCAATTATGTGATAGATACATGGTGCTCACATATTTACAAATTATTTACAAATATTGGAAAAGTAGATGATTTTTCTAGAATTTTAACATGTGTGTGAGTTACTGTAGTCATAGATTGTAAAAATTAATGTCATAAAATTTAAAAAATATAAATTATATTAGGAACCAGTTTGATTTTGTCTAGACACTAGATCGTCCTATGGAGCAGGACCAGCATGTTTCCAAGCATTCTTATCTTGGATATAATCCTCTAATTTATAATATCCTTGTTTACATAGTGTGCTTTTAATATGAGTTTTAAATTTTCTTTCATTTAATTGCAATATGTCACAAGGTATTTTGTTGTAGCATACCCCATAAAAGATGTATTACTTTAGATAATCTGAAAAAAGGTTGATCTAATTTAGGTATCTTATTTCTAGTATTAAAATTATGTCTATCACTTCACTTACTTTATTAAAAATGGATAAAAAAAAATATGATTCTATTGAAGTTATTAAAATTACAATTGGATAGCAATATTATTATTAGAAATATGGTAATCTACGGCCCACTCCCTCTCACGGAGAGGAGGCCTGTGTCCCAGCAGTGGGAAACATTATAGAAGGATTACGCATGTTTTATCATATAAATATCCTGTACCCTTGTCCACAGTTTCCAACCCAAGACAGCTGAAGTGTGTAACAATCGCTTCCTTACGTTTTCTGTCGCACCGTGTGAGCTTTACCCTCTCTTTTTTACCCTACATACAATGCGTGCCACGAAAGAAGAGACTTGACCCCGCCTCCCCCGCTCTTTCCGCTGCCCCTATGACGTCCGGTCCCGTCCCGCACTCAGACCTCATACCGCTAAAGATACCTAAAATCGTGTTCTGCGCATGTCAAACCACGTGGTGTGTCAAGTCTCTTCTTTCGTGGCACGCATTGTACGTAGTTTACCCATCGTAGCGTTTGATCGTAATTTGTTTTTAGTCGAACTAAAGTATAAGGGTCAATTTAAATTAGCTTGCGAAACTTCGCAGACAACGACTGTAGTTACTTGAAATTTCAGTTTCAAAATCAGTTTTATTATCTGTGTAAACTTCACAGACGTGATAACATAAAAAAAACAGACTTTCTCAACTACTTCCATTAACTACACTACCAGCCAGTGTAGCCCGCGAAATTATTTTTATTTTACGTTTTTTGCAATTTGACGGCACGGTTGGCGCAGTGGTTAAACGATTAACTGCTGCGCTGCGTGTCGCGGGTTCGATTCCCGCACGGAACAAATATTTGTATGACCTACAAGTAGTTGTTCCGGGTCTGGGCTGTTTGTGTATGTGAGTTTAAATGTTTGTAAATGCACCCACAATACAGGAGAAATTCCTAGTGTGGGGCAACGTTTTTAAAAAAAAAAAAAAAATTTGCTTGTCAGTATTAAGTTGTACGTTGATTAAAATATAATTCGCGACCATAACAAATATGTACTTATTTACAGAATTATAATCATTAAAGTCATCACCCCAACTCTCTAAGACCAAGTAATCCTACTGAACGACTATTTCATGAAATAATGACATTTTGGGATTATACTAACTTAACAAGTTTTATTACTGATTCGAATAATTATAATTCTGTAAATACATATTATATTTGTTACGGTCGCGAATCATATTTTAATCAACGTACAACTTAATACTGACCAGCAAATTGCAAAAAACGTAAAAAAAAAAATGAATTTCGCGGACTACCTTAGCGCTTCCCCCTTAAGAGCGTTTATACAGAAAGTGGGCAACGTCGCAAATAGCTGTCAAATATTTCGCTGTTTAGATTAATTTGTCAATATTACTGTATGAAAATAAGAAATGTGGCTAACTAATGAACTAGAATATTGATTATGAAATGCAATAATTAATATCGTAACACTGAATATTTAGTTTTAGATGTAAAAAAAGTATTTGGAAACTTTACAAATGCCTTTTTTACACCTAAAACGGTTTCAATATCAAATTCAGTATTTTAATTGCAATTCATTATTAATATTCTAGTTCATTAGTTAGCCATATTTCTTATTTTCATACAGTAATATTGACAAATTAATCAAAACAGGGAATTATTTGACAGCTGTTTGCGACGTTGCCCACTTTCTGTATACGCGCTCTTAACCCCAAGAAAAAACATCAAATCTGCGGAGTTGCGTTAGCTAATTATATTTGACCCTGTAATATGTCACATGGATTTTATTTAGGTCATCATTTGTATTTCACTCTTGTATTAGTTGTTACCCAGTACTGCACTTCACCCTCTCATCATTTGGTACGTTACGTATGGGTAAGTAAACCATACTTAACATTTCGTAGAATAAAAAGGTTTTGCTGTAGATGAAGTACAGACGCCAGCACATCAAGCTACCCGAAACTGTCAAATTTTCCCAATCAACTTTGAACCTTATAGTCTAGCGATAAAGTTGAAAGTCTATTAAAGAAATTTGACAGAATGTAGTGTAATAATCTTGTGAAGCACAACTTAACGTGCTTTTTTTCTGGATTTTCATTCTAAAACAAAAGAAGTAACCAAACAAACGATGAGGGCGCCACTGCGCGATCGGCGTAACCTTAATAAACAGCGGTGTCTTGAACATTCATCATCAGCTGTAGCTTGCTGGAAGATAGAATGATAATAATACGTATATATATGTAGATAAAGAGGTCGAAAGTCAGACAGACACGCATGTGTCATGCACGTGCTTTCAAACAAGATTGAACTGAATATTTTGCTGTGGAAAGCACGTTTTTAGAGTGTGGACACTATAGAGAGATAATTTTTTGACAAACACGTGTATAATTTAGATGTGTATAATATTGGGGTTTGTCGCAAGGGTCGATCGATGGTCAGCGGGATTGTCCGAAAGGGTTACCGCTGGCCCGGAACATAAAGGGCTAAGGAAGGAACACGGGTGGGTTTTAGTCAGTAAGAGTCTGACATTCCCTTCCGCTCCACCCAGAGCGGGAGGGGCATTTCATGATTTCCCATCCTGAACACAAAAAAAGGGTCGATCGATCAGGTTAAGCTACGTTTACCGCGGTTGGTCCGTGGATGGGTGATTATATTTAGTTATTTACATACCAAGACTCCTCCGTGTCTCGGAAAGCACGTTAAGCCGTCAGTCCCGGCTTTCATTCGTGGATTTTTGACAGTCGTTATGGGTCGTCAGAAGCCCGAAAGTCTGACAACCAGTCTTACCAAGGGGTTTCGTGTTACCCAGTAGTCGTGTTAGAGGTCAGACAGGCAGTCGCTCCATGTAAAATACTGGTACTCAGCTGGATCCGGTTACCTTAAATTTGCCAAATTGCGGTCTCCACTCAATAACGTCTACCGCAAGGGTCATCGGTTCTACGGCTAATATGACCAGCTCATTGCCACTTCAGCTTGCTTATTTTGTGAGCTATGTATGTCGACAGCTTTGGTTATCTGTTGGATCACCTCAATCCGGATTCTATCCTTCAGAGAGACTCAAAAGCATAGCTCGTTTCATAGCTCGCGGAGTGACCTGAATTTATGGACCAGCCGTACCGTGAGTGTCCACGTTTTGGCTCCGTAAGTTATAACTGGCAGGACGCACTGATTGAAGACCTTAGTTTAGGCTCAGCGGAATACACGACGAGGAGACTCGACGAAGCTGCCCAAACGCTGTCCAGGGGGCTTACTCTCCAAACTAATTTTAATTCCAATGAGATTGAGACATAGCCAATATGATTCCAATGTTAATTTTACAGTCACGTGATTCGGTACTCTTGAAAACAATATTGTCAACAATTACCCCACGCCAAGCCCGAACCCAATACCACTTAGTTCTCCAAAATGGACACCCAATCTAAAAATCATTTAGCGCTAGCATCGAACTCAAGAGTACGAAACGTCACAATTCCAATGTCGATCTATCGGAATTAAATTTAAGAGTAAGGACCCTGGATGATCGAAACCAGTACCCTACACTTAGCAGTCGTGCTTGCGTCCATGATGCAGTCATTATTATCGATGTAACCGTGCACAGACTCCGAGGAGACAGACTCCGGTTTGCCACCGAGAAATTCCAGATGGAAAAACTTAATAACATTTCCCGAACCAGATATCGGACCTCATTTTCAGCAGTAGCGATTGCTACTTCTAGATGACCAGACCAACGAGGGAGTCAGGTCCAGTAAAAGTAATTCTGTCGCTGCAATACACCTTGAAGGCTCCTACAAACAGGCGCAACACGCGATATAATCGCGCGCGACACAAAGGCACCGCTCGTTGTGCGACTTGCGGTGCCTTTGTGTCGCGTGTCGTGTCGCGCGTGTTTGTAGGAGCCTTAAATTGATAGAGATGGCACGACATACATCCTAATTTCTACCGCCAGTCTTCTGGCCTCTCTCTTTATAACTTCAATTGATATATATGTCGCAGGGATATGATAAAAACAGGGATTTGGGCAAATCCCTAAGGGATTTGATCAAACCACGGAGGATGTTAAAATAACAACAAGTTTTTATCATTTCCCTAAGCAAATCTGGTGATTTGACAAATCCCGGATAATCCGGGACACTTTCGGATGACATGATGACACACACAAATATGTTATCGTCAGCAACAAATGGGTGTGTCTCCATACACTGTCATGTCGTGTCTTTATGGTTAGCGCTTCACATAATATTATTATTATGAAATTGGTCAAAATATTTGCACAGTAGGTAATCTCTACAGCGCTAACGTACATGTGAATATTGATCTTATCAATGACATGGTCGAGAATACTGTATGAGAGTGTCATCAATATATCTACGTAGCTAGATTGATATAGATTTTCGAAATTGCTATCCAAATAGATAGATTGTCGCTCCATGCAAAATACTGGTATTCCGCTGCATCCGATTGAATGCAGCGGAATACCAGTACTTCACATGGAGCGACTGCCTGTGTGACCTCCACAACCCAGTTACTGGGTATCACAATACCCCATAGTGAGACTGTTTGTCAGACTGTCGGGCTTCTTACGACCCAAAGATCTAAAAATGACAGCTGAGACCAACGGCGTATGAGAAAATGCGGTCGGAGAGAATTTTGAAAAAATCGTAAGTAAAAAGTCGTAATTCGAGGTTTGGCTCTCGCCTATTTCCTGCTCCAATATTGGACCAATTTAAAAAATATTTCATAAACTAAATAAGAAGGACATACACTGTGTCCCTATGTTTTCCTTTTTTCATTAATATTTGACAAAATTTGTACAGTAGGCCTCTGTTGACAGCGGTTTAATCGGCATTTTTTGAGGGTTCTAGTGCTTATACAAATAATGTATCAACAAAAAGGAAAACATAGGGACATACAAGTAGTTAATATTTATTAGTCTGTAATAAATCATTGCTTTATGGTCATTAACCAGAGAGAAAACAGGCAAGAGCGTTTTATGGAGGAACGACCACACGCGTTTCCTCCGTGCTCTCCGAGGCACGGAGGGGTCTCTAGATATGCAATTGATGGTCACCCATTTACAGACCGATCTCCGACTGACTCAACTCGTGCAGTTTTAATTGTTAAATTACGAGCCTCTCCTTAGTTTCACTATAGGTAATACATAATAATATCCATGCGATAAAATCATACGTAATGATCTAAATTTACACTCCAAAGGTGTTAATAAAATTGTTGCCATGTGGAAGCAAACATTAGATCATGACAATGATTATTTGTTTAACTAATTGTTGACAAAACAATGTCTTCTTGCTGAGGTCATAGAGCCATATCAGCTTAGTAACAAGTGTATAATATACAGAATGGATTTTTGGGACGAGGCAGTAACGTCTTTTTTTTTTCTGGATGGGACATCATCAAATGACCCCTCCCGCTCTGGGTGGAGCAGAAGGGAGTGTCAGACTCTTACTGACTAAAACCCACCCGTGTTCCTTCCTTAGCCCTTTATGTTCCGAGCCAGCGGTAACCCTTTCGGACAATCCCGCTGACCCGCAGTAACGTCTAAGCTCAGATAATATGGGAAAACTAGTTTGCAATTTGGGGTTTTTCTAGTACTCAAGAGTCAGTTTGGTCCAGGAAACAATCAAGTATTTTCTAACTGAACAGACAGCTGTGCTGCTGGGGAGTTTGTTGCGCCACTTCTTCTCCCCAGCGAAAGCACTTGGAAGTGGTGAAGGGCGGGCGTTTTGGGGGAACTGTCTTTTGTAATTTTGATGTTCGAAAAGTGCTGAATCTCAGCCTAGTTTGAATAAATGACTTTTGATTTTGAAAAGACTTTTAATCTTTATAACGGGTGTTTTTTTTAGAGGTTTGGTTTTTAAATTGGCAACACTGTTTCTAGTGATGGTCAATTTGACAGTTGTCGGTATATTTGTGGCCAGTACGTTTTGCCATTTCACAATGGATAGACTTACTTCAGAACAACGCTTGCAGATTGTGCAAATTTATTTTAAAAACCATGGTTCCATCCGAGAAAGTTATTCAGAAAAAAAATGAATCGTTTTCGTACCGCGCACACTCTAGTAGATAATACGCAAAGGCACTGTCCTTGCTCCACATCTCAAAAATCCGTATAAGTTTATATTCAAATTCATATCTTTGGAGGCTTGTGGCTAAGTAATAACAGTCGCACGGGTCGATTGATCAGGTTAAGCTACGTTTACCGCGGTTGGTCCGTGGATGGGTGATTATCTTTACATACCAAGACTCCTCCGTGTCTCGGAAAGCACGTTAAGCCGTCAGTCCCGGCTTTCATTCGTGGATTTCTGACAGTCGTTACGGGTCGTCAGAAGCCCGAAAGTCTGAGAACCAGTCTTACCAGGAATTTTGAATTTACTTAGGAATTTTGAGGCTGTAATGACAAATATAATGTTTAGACGGTTTTCTTGAAAAAAGGTAGGCTTGTGGTTATGTAATAACAGCCGCACAGGTCGATCGATCAGGTTAAGCTACGCTTGCCGCGGTTGGTCCGTGGATGGGTGACCATCTTTAAATATCAAAACCTCTCCGTGCCTCGGAAAGCACATTAAGCCGTTGGTCCCGGCTGTCATTCGTGAATCTTTGACAGTTGTTACGGGTCGTCAGAAGTCCGAAAGTCTGACAACCAATCTTACCAAGGGGTATCGTATAACCTAGTAATTGGGTTGTGGAGGTCAGATAGGCAGTCGCTCCATGTAAAATACTGGTATTCAGCTGCATCCGGTTAGACTGGAAACCGACCCCAACATAGTTTGGAAAAGGCTAGGCAGATGATGATGATTCATATCTATAATTGCAATCCATAATGTAATGTTTGAGGGTGTCACAATGGCTTAAAGCTAAGGTATGGACGCCAGCACATCAACCTACCACAATCTGTCAGATTTATGTAATAGATTTTCAACTTTATCGCTAAAGCATAAGGTTCAAAGTTGATTGGGAAAACGAAAATCTGACAGATTGTGGTAGGTTGATGTGCTGGCGTCTGTACAATTACGTTGATCAAACTCAAACTCAAAGCATTTTTTTCAATTAAACCATTTACAGGCACTTTTGAATTGTCAAGAAGTCGGTCAGTCAGACAATATGAAGCTAGTTGCCCATTCCAAAGCGTAGGTACCTATGGAGAAGAACAAGAAACTCCATGGACACTCTTTTTAAATTATATTTTACAAAAATATTAGTTACATCATTACTTTTGATTTTAAAATTATATAATGTGAGAACGATGTAAAAAATTAAGAAAGACGTACGCGTTAAAAGCGTCCAGAGTACAACAAATAGTACTTATAGTATAGCTTAATAATTAATAGTATCACTACCATCAGCTGGGCTGTCCGCTTGTTGGCCATCGCAATTGTGACGGCTTCTATCACGCGATATACGAATGACGCATTACATTACAACACGCAAATCAAACGCGCGATTAACATTATGTAATGAAACCCGACAACAAATGTCGGACAATAACCAAACAAACACAACACCAGTCTTGTTGGAGGATTCTTTATAGGGTTCCGTACCAAAATGGTAAAGAGGAACCCTTATGGTGCGACTCGAGTCTGTCTGGCCGTCTGACACAGCTGGATATCTCAAGAACTGCTAATAAAAATAAAAAATAAATAAAAAAATAAAATTCGTTTATTGTCAGGCGTCATCGGCCCATAGCGTGTTAGTTTTACCAAAACTTAAAAAACTATGTTAGTAGACTACAACTAGAGTACAACAACAAAAAGAAAAAGAAAAACACCGCCACCATTTCGAGGAAGATCTATCACGTCCCATGTCTGACATGTAGCTTGATAAACCTATCCATTGTTGGCCCTTCCAACCTATCTGAAAAAACCTTCAGAATGCTGTTGCTGCCTCCCCTCACCCTGCGCATCACTGATGCCACCTTTTTTCTAATGCTATCAACTTGAAATTTAGAACAGTTTTAGATGATGTTTGCCCAACTATTTTGCAAATAAGACAGAATTTTTGTCTTTTTTTTTGCGACAGGGACTGAAAGGGGTTCTGAAAAATTCAAAGTGGAGCTACTAGGGCATGTGGGGTATCATTAGGGTTGCCAACATTTTTTTGTCTGAATATAGTATTTTTTTTAAAAAGCCATAAAAAATATAGTACACTTCAAAAAAGTAAAAGTATAGTAAGTGTAGTATAAAAAAAAACTACTACTACTAGGTACTACTTTTTTGTAAGTAAAGTATTTGACTATGGAAGACTAAAAAAAGACAAAGTTATTTTTTTTTTCAAACTCAAACTCAAATTCTTTATTGGATTGAAAGACGCGTTCGAAAATTGCGGGAAGTTTTTTTCATTTTACTAATTTTAGTATTGCAAAATATAAACATTGAGCTATTGTACGGGAATTGTATTTTCGCGTACTATATATTTCTTCAACAGTATATAGTACGGAGACCCTAAATATAGTACAATACTATATATTATAGTACGGTTGGCAACCCTAGGTATCATATGAAAGAGCGCAGTTTGCACATTCATAAACACTAGGCAGCATAGGTTTCGACTTTTGATGAAAAATACGATACATACGATCAGACAAGACGATTGCTAAAACTTTATCGCAAGTTATACTCTGCACACTTAGCGAAGGAGAGCTGCACGCGTAGCAGGCCCACCATAGAAACGGGTTTTCAGCTGGTGTGATAAAGCACTCCCACCACTCCTAGACAAACCCAAAGACCCAAAGACTGGTCCCTAAGTTGGGGAATTGGCAGACTGAAACCTCGGGCGAGGGGCTAAAATCCTAAGTCACGCGTTTCTCCACCCTGTTCCTCTATACCAGGGATGGCCAACCGGTCGATCGCGATCGACTGGTCGAACGCGACTATTAGGCTAGTCGATCGTGGCAAGGAAAAAAATATAAATATGTACGTCGAACAGACTGCACAACGTACCTAATCACTAACTGCTGCACGCATCATCTTATATCATTTTTCAATCGCCGTTCCGTCACGTTATTTATCCTCTTTTCTATGCAGCATAGCTCTCTTTTGTTTTCGGTGCGCGATAACAATAAGCGGGAAGCGTGTGGGACGCGGGAGTGGGGCGCGGTTACGAGTTATATTTTCCCTCTTAATAATATAAACAAGAATAAATAAAAAAACAAACGGGTGAGCTAAATAAAACCGTTTAAAAATACTACATAATTGTGTACTGAACTATGCTGTTTCATTTAAGATTTCAAGAAGTATGTAATTGGTAGATCGCACCGGGTGTCATCAGTGAACAGTAGATCTTGGGTCAAGCCAAGTTGGCCACCCCTGCTCTATACCTCTAAAGCATAGGTTCCCAAACTTCACAAGTTGTAGCCGAGAGTCGAGAGCTCAGTCGGTGTCTATGAGTCCTCCTAGCTAGATGAAATTACAAATCGCCCCCCGAAGCCTCTACACAACGCCCCCATTTTTTTTCTGGGTCTCTTACCACCCCCCTTTAGGCCTGTAGCGCCCACAAGGAGGCGTTATCGCACCCTGTTGGGAAAGGCTGCTCTAAAGAGTAAAATACCTAAGAACATACGTGGTCAAGTATTAAAGGAGACCATTACATAAAACTTTGCTCAATCGGCGTAATAGTGTGACATTGAATTCGTAATGAATGCAAATAAGATATTTAGCGTGGACATTTTATTATAATGTACTTACGTGTCTAGTAAGTGCGCGAATGTTGAAGTTTGTTACTTGTTTGTTTACAATGGGGTGCGTGGTAAAATCGAAAGGGTTACCGCTGGCCCGGAACATAAAGGGCTAAGGAAGGAACACGGGTGAGTTTTAGTCAGTAAGAGTCTGACACTCCCTTCCGCTCCACCCAGAGCGGGAGGGGTCATTTGATGACTGCTCATCATAAAAAAAAAGATGTCTGGATGAGCTCCTTTGAAAAAGATTGGTCCTTGGCACCTCTCTGGGTGAAAATAGAGTGGCCCAACGGACACATTAGCGGCTATAAATAAATAAAATAATATTAAAAGTTACTGAAATCTGCGTGATCGAATCAGGAATGAGGAGATCCGCAGGAGAACCAAGGTAACGACATAGCCCGAAGAATTGCCAAACTTAAGTGGCAGTGGGCAGGGCACATTGCTCGCAGAACAGATGGCCGATGGGGCCGAAAGGTTCTGGAGTGGCGTCCGCGTACCGGAAGACGTAGCGTTGGAAGGCCTCCCACAAGGTGGTCCGATGACCTTGTGAAGGCCGCAGGAACCCGTTGGATGCGGGAAGTACAGAACCGGTCGAAGTGGAGGTACTTGGGGGACGCCTATGTTCAGCAGTGGACGTCTTTCTGATGAAATAATGATGAATGAAATCTATTCAGTAGTCAATATAAACAAACACTTTCAGGGCTTGCGTTTAATCTATTACATACAACGTATAGTAAAGTCAAATCAAGTGAATGATAAAGATTACACCAGATCACGTGGCCAAAGTCATTTTGCCTCGTCTAAGCGTGATTTGGATCGTTCTGCACGTGTTCTTTCCTATCAATGTGAAACTAGCTTTTCATTAGTAGTTTTAATTAGGGGAAGTCAGCTCAAAGCGGCCATAGAAGGCAAAGCGGCCACGATTCATTTTTCGGATATTTGAAGTGATAGCGCGACGTTGCCATTCTGCACGCGTAATAAACCTCCCGCCCCGTGCCGATCAGTCGTTCGGTAGCGGTGGGATCGAGCGGGTGGCTCTTAGTGACGAAAATACGTTTTTGCGTCTTTTGTTAAAATAATACAAGGTAAGTTTAACCTGTTTTGGTCAAACCTGTTTAAGTTTAAATGCTTGCATTACACGTGTATTGTTACTTGTCTATTTGGCTTTGTTTCTTTAGTATTACCTCCAAAATTTGATAAATAATGTGGGAGTAGTTAATTTTTATAACAAAATGGGCGATAAAGGCAAAGCGGCTCGGGCAAAGTGGCCAGGTGACCGCTTTGCCCTTATTAAAATATTATGATTCGATTGATAATGCTCAGTTATTTTGTTTAGATGGTCAACAATTACAAACGTAAAACTACCCAGGCGTCTTGGGATGAAGTTACTATGGCCCGAGCAATCAAAGATATAAATGAAAAGCGCGGCTCAGTTAAATTTATCGCAATAAAATACGGTATCCCTCGTACAACTCTCAGAAGACACTTGCAAACAGGATCTGCCATCAAGAAACTTGGCAGATTTACAACAGTATTTACCCCAGATCAAGAAGAAGAGCTCCTAGAGTACATGTTTCATATGGACAACCTCTTTTTTGGCCTTACAAAGGAAGATTTTCTGCAGCTTGTATTTCAATATGCTGAAGCAAATCACATTCCACATCCTTTTAAGAATGAAACCGCCGGACACGATTTTTATAAAGGTTTTATCACGCGTCATCCTAATTTGACCTTGAGACGACCAGAACCTACATCAATTGCCAGAGCCCGGGGCTTCAACAGACCCCAAGTTTATCGATTCTTTGACCTGCTGGAAGCTGAAATTGAAAAGCATCAAATTGACGCAATGCGTATTTATAATATGGACGAGACTGGGGTACAAACATCTTCCAACAAACCTCCAAGAGTTTTAACAAAACTGGGCAAAAAGCAAGTGGGTCACATTGCCAGTACCGAGCGAGGAAGAACAACGACAGTTATTTGCTGTTGTAATGCTGCGGGTTCCTTTATACCACCTTTAATGATTTTTGCAAGGAAAAGAATGGCACCGAACCTTCTGGATGGAGCGCCTCCTGGTACCCAAGCCACTGTCAGTGATAATGGGTGGACCAATGGCACTGTGTTCTTGGAGTGGCTTCGTTTTTTTATAGATACAGTGCGTCCGACAGCAGAGAAAAAAGTACTGCTTGTCATGGACAATCACGAGTCACATAAGTTCTTGCCAGCTCTAGAACTCGCCTCCAAGAATAATGTCATATTTTTATCACTGGCACCACACACTACGCACCGAATGCAGCCCCTAGATTTCTGTGTTTATGGGCCATTAAAAACATATTTTGAGCGAAGTGTGGCGACATTCCAAAAAACACACGTGGGTCGGATAATCAGTCAAAAAGATGTGGCTGGTTTGTTTGGAACTGCCTATTTGCGAGCGGCAACAACCCAGAACGCTGTAAGTGGCTTCGAAAAAACGGGCCTGTGGCCTCCAAATAGATTTATTTTTGATGATGCTGATTTTTTACCAGCAACGACCATGGAGAATCTGCCTTGTATAGAAACCCCGACGCAATCTGGTAATCAACAGCAAAGACAGACATTGCCAGTAGACGGAGATCCCTCGAGAACACAGACTCCTTCGATTGTTGATAACCCGACGCAATCTGATAATCAACAGCAAAGACAGACATTGCCAGTAGACGAAGATCCCTCGAGAACACCGTCTCCTTCAATTATTGATCAATTAATAATAGATGGAAATTATTCGAATGTATTATCGTATTCGGTTATCGAACAATTCTTGAATAATGAGCAATCTACAATGGTAACTGTCTCTGAAAACCCACCAGCTGAAAGACCTATTACTCCTATTTTTGATGCCCTAATACTCAATTCCGTCAGAGCAGTTACTCCTAATACTACTATGAATACAGAGGGACTAGTCACACCACCTATAACAAGAACTTCACCAGTTAAAAATTCCTTCCCAGATAATACTCTCGCAGTGCCAAATAGTATGTGCTACATAAGCCCCATGGCAATTAAACCAATCCCAAAAATGAAACCAAATATAACCACTCGACGAAGGAAAGCTCAGCGAGCTGAAATTTTAACAAGCACCCCCATTAAGGACGAGCAAAGGGAAAAGTTAACTAAAAAACTTAAAGCTGATGCTGCCAAAAAGAAAAGTGTTGTGAAGAACATAAAGGGAAATTTGTCTGAAAAGGCAGGGTCATCTGGAACGCAAAAAAAAGCTGTACCTCGTACTAATACGAAGGGAAAAACATCCAAGACTAAGAATGATACTCAAAAAAACTGCGATAATGTCACAAACCAAAATTATTTTTGTCTGATTTGCATGGAGCCATATGAAGATCCACCCGTAGAGGACTGGATTCGCTGTGATGACTGCCAGTTATGGGCTCATGAATCGTGTACGACATATTCCGGAACTGGAGCTTACTACTGTGACAACTGTCAAGAAATCTGATCTCTGTTGTTATAATTTAATTTTAATTGTTTTATTAAAAAAAGAGGATTAATTTTGATAAAAGATAAAGACTGTTGAAAGACTTAAATAATAGAAGTACCTAACTGTGATTAATAAAAATGTCAAGTATCAACCTAATAGGTAGTAGTTCCTAAAATTTTAACTAAAGTTTTAAACTAAATATTACAAAGTTATGTTAAATTACTTTTAAGACAGATTGTGATTATTAATTAGGATAAAGCAGAAAGTATTGATGTTTTATACAAAAAGTTTTATTTTATTTTAATAGTTTTTTATGAAAGATTTTTAAGTTTTAGTGGATTAATTATATCAATATTTTAAGACTGTTGAAAGACTTAAAGTAAGATTACTGACTGTTGATTAATAAAATTAATAAATATTAACAAAAACTAAATCTGATTCAAAGTTCCTATTAGTTCAGAAGTTTTTAAACTAAATACCTAATTATAACATTAAATTTAAGTCAAATTACTTTTAAGACTGATTGTGATTAAAACGGGTAGAAAATGTTGATTATTTTATTAAAAATATGTTTAATAATAATAAATAATGTTTTTAATATATTTTTTTTTATTTTTATTTTGTCTAGCACAATATATTTCAACAAAAAATAAACATTTCCGAAGAATTTTTGGGGTGGCCTCTATGCCCTTACCACCATGGCCGCTTTGGGCGACCCCTCGGGCAAAGCGGTTTTTTGACAAGTTTTTGTAATCCACAAATCTAAGGCTTATATTTAAATTTGCGCGAAATTTAAATTGCAAATTACAAAAATTAAATAAATTCTCTACCTATTAGTATAAAATTATTTTCAAAAATGAATCGTTTTATAGGTTTTTTCTTAATTTAAAGTTAAGGTGGCCGCTTTGAGCTGACCTCCCCTACGTGTTTATTTTTAGAACCTCCACGATTGTCGATGCTTAAGAAGAAATGCGGTCGGAGAGACTTGAAAAAGCCTAAGTAAACAGTTATAATTCGAGGTTTGACTCTCGCCTATTTCCTGCTCCAATATTGGACCAATTTAAAAGATATTTCATAAACTGAATAAGAAGGATATATACTGTGTCCCTGTGTTTTTCTTTTTTCATTAATAGTTGTCAAATTTGTACACTAGGCCTCTGTTGACAGCGGCTTAAATCGGCATTTTTTGAGGGTGCTTATAAAAGTAATGTATCATCAAAAGGAAAACTTATGGACATACAAGTAGTTAATAAAGAGTATTCTATTATATTCTATTCTAATATTTATTATTCTGTAAAAAATCATTGCTTTATGGTCATTAACCAGAAAGAAAACAGGCGAGAGCGTTTCTATAGAGAAAAGACCATCCGCGTTTCCTCTTAAGTACGTCCGCACTCCCGGTGGTCTCGACTTTTAACTGCCTTTGCCTTTGGTCTCGTGGACTGCCAAGCGTGGAGTCCTGGGTTCGATCCGAGCCGATCTTATGCGTCGACTTGCTGCCGGACGCGATCGGCTGTCTCCGCATCCGTTCGTATCGTATCCTTTCCGATCCGATGCGTTGCGAACTTGCGAGCCTTTGGTGGTTCCTTAAAGGATGAACCTGAACACCAGTATTTAACATGGAGCGACTACCTATCTGACCTCCACGACCCAGTTACTGGGTACCACGATGGAAGACGGACAATTTTTAAAGTTAAAACTTCTTTAGGCGCTCTGGGCATTTTTTGAGATGAGAAACAACCATTGAAAGCACGCCACTGTTACCGTAACCGCGAGTGTTTTGTTATAAGACGATAGAAAAAAATACCCGCTTCGGATGTGTTCGGCTGTCCTTGAGATGTACTCGGTTTTAATGTATATCCGATATGTCAGTGAGTGATGGCAAAGTATTCTGTTTGTGTTTTGTTTTCACTTCTGTCGGCGCTCCCGGAGTGCCACTGTTTTTTTTTTCGTTGAGGATGTTTATCCAACATCTTCGTTCTCTTCTGCCCTTATCCTGATTTATTTGGGGTTGGCGCCACATGCCTTCTTCCATACTTCTTTATAATTCGTCATCACCTTTTTAGGCATATCATCTTTCTTAATAATCCAACTTAACAACATCAAAAATATAGGTTCATTCATACAAGCAAGCATTTCCAAGTTGAAAAACACTTGCAGGCAATGTGTGAACAGTTTGAATACATCAAGAATTGAACTTACGACCCTCGTTGTGACGTCTTACTTAGTTACCAATAGCTGGGTGACACTACTGGCCGGTCGATTCTGTTAAAATCTCACCGTGAAAACTTAGGTGAAGTGAGTTTGTTTTTGCTAGGAATTGACACTATTGACAGCTCACTCCACGCTCACTTCACCGAAATTTTCACGGTGAGATGGTTATAGAATCGCACTGCGGTTCACGAAGTGTATTAAATATACTTACGATGTTAAAATAAAAACATTTATACAAAAAAAAAACGACTTCCAAATAAGACACAACAAAGTGAAAAATAACTAATTTCGGAAGTCGGTGTCGTTGGGTTCGCATTTCTGTTGTTTGCCACAGACTTCCGAAATTAAAGTTATTTTTTCACTTTATGTAGTGTCTTATTTGGAATACGGTTTTTTTTTTGTAACAAAAGTTTTTATTTTTCGGTTTTAAGCTGTACTTACCCCACACAAATTCGTATAACTCTACTTTCTATGTAAATATCAGTGACACGAAGTTATTATAACATCATCAATTTAAATTAAATGGCAAAAATACGTATTATTGAAGCTAACTCAAAAACTGCCCAAGAAAAGTTAATAAAATTTATATGGGACCACCCCTGAGGCATGCATACCTATTCCATTAAAAAAATATGTAGAATGAAGGGTGAGAATCATCGTCTTGCTGCCCTTAACACGTTTTTTGCGGTTGGCACAGCGTGCCTTCTAAACATCTCTCTATCATCATCTGCCTAGTCTTTTACCATGTTGGGGTCGGCTTCCAGTCTAACCAGATGCAACTGAATACCAGCCGGTCGATACTGTAAAAATCTCACCGTGAAAACTTAGATGAAGTGAGTTTGTTTTTGCTAGGAATTGACACTATTGACAGCTCACTCCACGCTCACTTCACTTAAGTTTTCACGGTGAGAATTTTACAGAATAGCACCGCAGTATCGTACACGGAGCGATTACCTATCTGGCCTCCACAGCCCAGTTACTAGGCAAAACCATTCCTCTTAGTTAGACTGGTTGTCAGATTTTCTATTCATAGGTACATCTTTCTCATAAATGTTTATAGCAAAACGTACTGAGTTTTAATATTAGCCTGCAGCATCAAAAACATACCTTTTATAAGAATACTGTAATGGCAATTTTGCGTAAACTAAGACCATTCTAGCCGATAAATGAATTTAACCCATAACAAAATACTGCATGAACCATCACCCTGCTGGCTGACCCAATGCACAACCCAATAACTATTCATGATCGTCACTATGTCATTGCGCTTTGATAACCGCTATCGGCGCCCGCGCAGATTCCAAATACGAATTCCTGACAGCAAAATACCACATTCAGTGCATGACCGCCGCGCGGTGAGCACGTGCTGTGTAGATGTCCGCGACAGACTTGCATATTGTTATCGAATGTTGGTGGATATTATTTTATTACTGTATATTTTTAAATACGATCGTTGATTCTGTTATAAGGAGACTGCTGAGTGGGATAGCGAATCTATGGGATTTGGACATAGAAGATGACTAAGTGATAATGCTGTGATAAATTAGAGAAAACTAAATTATTTATTCAATCTGTGATATCTAGTGTTTTAGTTGTGTTGTTAAATAATTTTAATTTAAAATGACGGAACAAACCGGTGTTATTACTATTAACCAAGTAAGTGTGTTTTAAAATGTGTTTATTTTGTTTGCACTGTATATTATGATGTGATTTCTTAGACTGCAGTCTTTACTGCCTTTGTGCTTAAGTGCGACGGCTAAGCGTGGAGTTCTAGATTTGATTCCCATACATATCATATAGTTTGATATTCCTATTTCCCATTAGGAAATTTTAACTTTATTTGGGAGTCTAGATTTTTGCCAATTTAAGGGCTTACCTTCTATAACATTCAGGACCTAAACGCAAAAAACCAGTATTTTTACATGGAGCGACTGCCTATCTGACCTCCACAACCCAGTTACTGGGTAATACGATACCCCTTGGTAAGACTGGTTAATACGATACCCCTTGGTAAGACTGGTTGTCAGACTTTCGGGCTTCTGACTACCCGTAACGACTGTCAAAGATCCACGAATGACAGCCGGGACCAACGGCGTAACGCGCTTTCAGAGGCACGGAGGGGTCACGGTATGTAAAGATGGTCACCCATCCACAGACCTACCGCGGCAAGCGTTGCTTAACCTGATCGATCCATCTCTGCGGCTGTTAATATTTAGCCACGGGCCCCTGCTCTTTCTTTCTTACTATTCCTAGATTAAAAAATTTGCCTCTTGTAACCAGGAGTTTTCTAACGAGTCTATGTCTTTGCTGGTAACACCATCAACGGTGACATATGTATATGTCATTAGTTTATTATTTACATGGACAATGTTTGACTTCTATCGCCAATACTAAGTGTAAACAAATATTGTCATGAGTGGGTTTTGTTTTCCGGGTTCGGTCGCTTTGATATCTATACTAAGTATATGTATGTATATTATTTTTATATATTTATATATTTATAATATTATAAAGCTGAAGAGTTTGTTTGGTTGAACGCGCTAATCTCTGGAACTACCAGTCGGATTTGAAAAATTCAAATCCGACTGAAACAAAAAACAAGAGATTTCACGCGGACGAAGTCGCGGGCAGAAGCTAGCAGTGCGTGCCACGTAAGAAGAGACTTGACCCCGCCTCCCCTGCCTCTTTCCGCCGCCCCTATGACGTCCGGTCCCGTCCCGCACTCAGACCTCATACCGCTAAAGATACCTAAAATCGTGTTCTGCGCATGTCAGACCACGTGGTGTATCAAGTCTCTTCTTACGTGGCACGCACTGTAAGAGGATGTCAGACAAGGGGGGTGGTGAATGGCGGGCGTTTTGGAGGACTGTCATATGTCATTTTGACGTTGGAAAAGTGCTGATTCTCAAACTAATGTGTGAATAAATGACTTTTGATTTGAGAAAAATATTTAAAAAAAAAATGCTTTTAGAAAATAAGGAGAAAATGCTTTATAATTATCGTCAACATCCTTCAGACATATCCCAAAAATATAAACAATTGGCATCAAAATAGCGTTGCCAGTCTGGAATCCAGTCAATCCATCCTGTCTGGAAATCTACACGTTTTTTAAACGTCAAATGTTACGAAAGATAGCACACAAACCACCCTTTAAATGTAATAAAGAGGAAACAGTGCTGGTCGTTTCTCCATAGAAACGCTCTCGCCTATTATCTTTCTGGTCAATGACCATAAAGCAATGATTTTTTACAGAATAATAAATATTAACTACTTGTATGTCCATATGTTTTCCTTTTTGATGATAGATACATTATTTTTGTAAGCACTAGATCCCTCAAAAAATGCCGATTTAAACCGCTGTCAACAGAGGCCTAGTGTACAAATTTGACAACTATTAATGAAAAAAGAAAAACATAGGGACACAGTATATGTCCTGCTTATTCAGTTTATGAAATGTCTTTTAAATTGGTCCAATATTGGATCAGGAAATAGGCGAGAGCCAAACCTCGAATTAGAACTGTTCTTAGGCTTTTTCAAAAGTCTCTCCGACCGCATTTCTTCTTAATCATCGACAATCGTGGAGGTTCTAAAAATAAACTCGTAATTAAAACTACTAATGAAAAGCTAGATATCCTTCTTATACAGTTTATGAAATATTTTTTTAAATTGGTCCAATATTGGAGGAGGAAATGGGCGAGAGCCAAACCTCGAATTACGAATTTCTGCTTAGAGTTTTTCAAAAGTCTCCCCGACCGAATTTCCTCCCCAGACTGGTGGACTGGTGGACTGCCCACTGCAGGCCAAAGGCTTCTCATATACAGAAGGCACGAGCATTGATCACCACGCTTGCCAGCAGCGGTGGCTCATTGATAACGGCCGCGAATTACGAGTTGTAGGGTGTAGGTTACAATTTGGGAGAAAACATGCGTCACATCCACGCAAAACGGCCATCGCTCAGCATAATGCTAAGACCCTATACGAGACACAGCCCCAGCGCTGGTTTTCAGCGACAGCCGGCGTTGATGTGATGACGTCAACCAGTGCAGCATGCGGGCCTGCCTGCGGAGAGTAATGGGTAGCTCACCGTCCGATCAGAACCAGGCCCGTGCCGGACGGCGCGTACGTGTTCCACGCGCGCCTCAAAGAAATATCATTCGAAGGGGCCCGTCAGGGCCGAAGCCTGCCGGGTCAGCGGGATTGTCCGAAAGGGTTACCGCTGGCCTGGAACATAAAGGGCTAAGGGGGGGCTACGGGTGGGTTTTAGTCAGTAAGAGTCTGACACTCCCTTCCGCTCCACCCAGAGCGGGATCATTTGATGATTTCCCATCCTGAAACAAAAAAAAACCAGTGCAGCATACGATTAGATATAACACTACTGCTCTCAACACGGTGAAGGAAAACATCGTGAGGAAACCGGCGTGTCCTAGAACCAAAAATTCGAAGACATGTGACATCTACCAACCCGCACTGCGCCAGCGTGGTGGATTACAGCTCATTCTCGAAGGGAGGAGGCCTGTGTTCATTAGGTAGTAGTAGTAGGATCATTATGGGCTGATTTATGGTTGCTCAAGGCGGCAGGGGAAAGAATAGTTGCAATGCAACATTGTCTTGGCCATTTATTAATAAGTAGGTACTTAAATATGCGACATTGTACAGACGCCAGCACATCAAGTTACTACAACCTGTCAAATTTCTTTGATAGATTTTCAACGTTATCGCTCGAGCATAAGGTTCAAAGTCGATTGGCGAAATTTGACAGTTTCGGGTAGCTTGATGTGCTGGCATCTGTACTTACAATGCGACATTGTACATAAACAAATATGTTCGATATGCGGACGTAACGCGTTAAAATTGGCAATCTAACAAAATGATTGACAGGTCAGTACTTTAAAGGCTCCTACAAACAGGCGCGACACGCGATATAATCGCGCGCGACACAAAGGCACCGCTCGTTGCGCGACTTTTTTTTTTTTTTTTCAGGATGGGAAATCATCCAATGACTCCTCCCGCTCTGGGTGGAGCGGAAGGGAGTGTCAGACTCTTACTGACTAAAACCCACCCGTGTTCCTTCCTTAGCCCTTTATGTTCCGGGCCAGCGGTAACCCTTTGAGCCAAACCACACGGGCGGCGCGGCTGCGGCGCCGCTGCGGTTTTCTACATACAAAAATGCATTGTAGCCACATGGCGCCGTGCGGTGTGCTCCGGCGCCGCGCCGCGCGCGCATCGGAATCGAGACGAGGCGGGGAGGGGTGTAAGCAGAGCGGAGCCGGAGCGGCGCCGCTCGCTGTTGTTTGTAGTATTACAGACTGTCGCATAGCGATGGGCAACCCCTCATTTTGCCGCTGCGGCGCCGCCGCGGCTCCGTAGAACGTTGCGACGCCGCTCTGCCCGTGTGGTCGCCAGCGCGGCGAAATGGCTTGCGGTGCGGCGCCGCACCGCCCGTGTGGTTTGGCTCTTTCGGACAATCCCGCTGACCTCGTTGCGCGACTTGCGGTGCCTTTTTATCGCGCGTCGCGCCTGTTTGAAGGAGCCTTTAATAATTTGTTTTAAACGTGCAAATAATTACTTCTTTATCCCAATATGTGCGTAAGCAAGAACGTGTTCGGATTACCAGGTGATACGGTATTTCCCTTTGTCAGGTTTTACCTACCGCTTCGGAAAAACCCAAACGGCAGTAAAATATAAATAAAGGTACAATAAAGACCTTTTTTTTAAAAAAAAAAAAACAACCGACTTCGAAAAGAAAACACAACAAAGTGAAAAATAACTTTAATTTCGGAAGACGATTTCGTTGGTTCCGCATTTTCGTTTTTTGGTACCGACTTCCGAAATTAAAGTTGTTTTGTAGCACTGTTTTTTGTTTTGGAAGTCTGTTGTTTTTTTTTTTTTTCATTAAATGTTTTTATTTTTCCCTTTATAGTTGTACCTACATATTCATTTAACACTACTTGCTATGTAAATATCAGTGACAGTAAGTTATTATAACGTTATCAATATTAACGTTACGTACGTAACGTTATCGTTTACGTTATTAACGTTTATATAAAGTAAGTGTCAAAATTACGTATTATTTGAAGAAATACGTATAACGCGAAAAAAAATCTGCTGTTCCCTATATATTCGCATAACTCGTCAAAATGTAGAGAACAGCTGATCTTTTTTTTTGACATCGTTCTCACATATAATTATAAATTCAATTCAACATTAATGATGTAACTAATATTTTTGTAAAAATATGTATTAAAAGAGTGTCCATAGAGTTTCTTGCCCGTTCTTCTCCATAGGTACCTACGCTTTGGAATGGGCAACTAGCTTCATATTTTCTGACTGACCGACTTTTTGACGATTCAAAAGTACCTATAAATGGTTTTAATTGAAATAAATGCTTTGAGTTTTTGAGTCTGTCCGATTTGGATTTTCTCATGAATGCTCACATGTTTTACCATATTACGGTAAATAATGTGACTTCCGACAATCATGGCCACTTCTCGACATTCACCTTGAATATTACAACAATTATTTATATATAAACATGTCGCTATTTTATTCTTAAAGCCATTTTATTTTAATAACTCAACTTAAAATTAAAGATCTCATTCACTCCTAGGTCCTGTAAGCCCCTTAAGAAAAGGACAGAAGATAAATTTTAGTTTAGTCCTGTCAAATTAATCAGCGCCTGACACTACTCCATACAAGTTTAGACGTTATTAAAAACCTGTATCAAAAAAAAAAGAGTATCATTTATTTTGTACTTTTAAAAAGGTATTTCTCCGGTTTTTTTCCGTCTCCTAATATTACGTCAATTTTCGTCAGGCGCTGATTAATTTGACAGAACTAAACTAAATTTTATCTTCTGTCCTTTTCTTAATGAAATAGAAAGAAAGAGATGCACCGAACTTAATTTAGTGTAGTTTGTGAACAAGGGAATCGACACCATTGTATGTCTATTAACATAATCACAATCAGGCTATAATGTTCCCACTGCTGGGACACAGGCCTCCTCTATTCGAGAGGGAGTGGGCTGTATTCCACCACGAGGGCCCAGTGCGGGTTGGCAGATGTCACATGTCTTCGAATTTTTGGCGAGAGTGCTGTGGGCTCTCAAAACAGTGGAGGACAATTGAAAACATCGTGATGCATTTATTTACATAAAGGTTATCGCCTGCCTGGGTTCAAACCACAGATATAGATACACCTAGATAACGCAAGAGCAACTACTTCGCGTGCCAAAAATCGCACCAGCTTACGTTCAAAAATCGTAAGCCGCCTCTTTCGCGCTGTTCTGCTGGCCGGGTAAGCGTGAGCGAGAGCCCGAGCTTGTGACGTCATAGTAGGTAGTCAAAAATGCCACGCTTGGTTTTCATACAGTTCGTGATACTTGCGTTATCTTTAGTTCTAACCCACTGTTAGATCGACTGCATATTACTGATGAAATTTTCTTGCGGCTTGAACGCTTAATGTTCGTTCCGACTCTTTATTTGAAGAGTCCTTTGCCCTTCAGTGGCAACTTCAGGTTGATTGTGTATTATTATCTTTATAAGGAAACCTGGTTGACCTAGCGCCACAGTACCTTGATAATATATCTGTGTCACAGGTTTATCGATAAACTGGCGGCCCGCCCCGGCTTCGCACGGGTAGATATTGGGTTTTTTGGCGTTACTATTGCATATTTTAACATGGAAAAGTAATTATTGTGACATAACTGTAATAGTTAGACATATGGTATCGCGGACTTTTTTGTAGATATTGATGTCCTCTATAAAACTGTAGTACATCACTTTGCTCTATTGTCAATAGTTTCCGCAGCGTATGCGACATAAGGATTGTTTTTGGTATTTTTTTCACACCTTGGATTACATTATCGAAGTTTTCATACGGATTCCGAACTTTTTTGAAGATATTCTATCGCATATGTTCATCGGGGATAATGTAGGATTCTGATGGTGAAAGAATATTTCAAATCGGTCTATTAGTTTCGGAGCCTATTCAATTTAAACAAACAAACAAATCATTCCTCTTTATAATGTTAGTGTAGATACACAAAAGATATAATAACAAGTCACGATCACGAGTAACGAGACGTGGACATGTAATGTTGTGGATCATATCGGCCATGTCTTCTTGCTGATATAATTGTGATTTATCTACAGGAATTTATGAAAAAGTAACTTAACGTAGATGTTAAGGTGGAAGCGCTAAGGTAGCCCGCGAAATTCAAATTTTCTTACGTTTTTTGCAATTTGCTGGTCAGCATAAAGTTGTACGTTGATTAATATATGAATCGCGGACGTAAGAAATATGTGTTTACAGAATTATAATCATTAAAGTCATCAACACAACTCTCTAAGACCACGTAAGTCCAAAGAATGATGATTTCATGAAATAGGTATTCTTGAGACTTACGTGGTCTTAGAGAGTTGTGTTGATGACTTTAATGATTATAATTCTGTAAACACATATTTCTTACGGCCGCGATTCATATATTAATCAACGTACAACTTAATACTGACCAGCAAATTCCAAAAAACCTAAAAAAAATTGAATTTCGCGGGCTACCCTGGCGCTTTCGCCTTAAAATGTTGACAAAACATCCCAACGCTGATTTGCCAGATTCGTTTTCTCCTGTAGCTGTACCGAGATTCGATTGGGATCATTATCATCAGCTACAGCAGTCTTGTCTGTGGTGCCGGAGTTAAAGAATAGCACCATCCCATACTTCCCGTGGGTGTCGTAAAAGGCGACTAAGGGTCGTACCAGGTCAGCGGGATTGTCCGAAAGGGTTACCGCTGGCCTGGAACATAAAGGGCTAAGGAAGGAACACGGGTGGGTTTTAGTCAGTAAGAGTCTGACACTCCCTTCCGCTCCATCCAGAGCGGGAGGGGTCATTTGATGATGACTTTGTGGTGTTTTTTTTTTAAGTCGGTTTTTTATGTTTCTTACCTCAGAACTCCGTTATTTGTAAGCCGATTTGCAAAATTATTTTTTTTTATTTGAAAAATTATACTTTCAGATTGGTCCTATAGAAATTTTATCAAAATCGGTTCAGTAGTTTGGTTTTTAAACCAAAATTACTGGTAAAAGTTCAAGTAAATGAAATTGTTGTTTTGACTTCAAAAAAAGGAGGAGGTTATAATTTTAAGTATGTTACGCGATATCTTCGGCAATTGTAAATTGGTTTCAATTTTGTTTTAACGGGTAAGGTAAAAAACAAAGTTTTTTACCCGTGAGAACCTGTAATTGGCTCTATGTCTGATATACTTATATAATTGTTTTTCATCTATTATTACGATCTCGGTATATAAAGATGGTCACCCATCCACAGACCAACCGCGGCAAGCGTAGCTTAACCTGATCGATTGACCTGTGCGGCTGTTATTATTTAGCCACGGGCTCCTCTAGACAAACCTCGGACATAGTCTAGCAATTTTTAATAAATAAATATAAAAAATATCGTTTAATAGTTATATAATTTCGTAAACAATACAATAACATTCTGTGAGGCTATCAAAAATATCTTGGACTTTGGATACTTATTTTTCATCGAATACATTGTTTTTTATCTGTACAATTAAGAATAGTCTCGAATTGTGTAATATGGCCACAAAAAAAAAACAGTTTTTGGTGTATGATAATGTTTTGTCTTAGTCAAACACTTGGACTTGACGTAGAGAAGAGATATGTCTGTAAACGTCTTCACGTCATTGTGGGTAGTTAGAAGCCCGGAAGTCTGACAACCAGATAGATAGAGAAGAAAGGCCGAAACAAACTCAGAGGTCACAGTCTCTTTTAAAGTCCAGACATAATCTTGGTCAGGTTATATGAAGACCAAATGTCTGAGATGTCTGAGATGGTCTTTTGAAGAAGGAACCACACAGGTTGAGAGGACCTGTCCAGTCAGTGCATGCATTTGTCAGAAATCGTGCAGCTCAACTCAAGACTTAAGGAGCTCAACGATTCGACGAACAATACCAAAGAAAAACTCAAATCATAATTAAACATACATTAATGCACCAAAAATCTTTAAATACACCTCTTAATTGTATTTAAAAGCAGTTTATCCCTTCATTAACAATTATAATTAAAAATATACCATTAAATTGCTAATGCCAAACTGCATTCAGTGATAAATTATTTAAATTTTATTATCAAATAGTTTTTGTAAATAGATAATCGCTTCATATTTTGCAGTAAATTACCAGCGTTGTGTCATCGCGCTTCTCTTTCTTTTCTATGCAGTCCGACAGTGACCGCGCTTTAGATCATGTAGTCCCCTTTAATCATTTCATCACCACTACTCACGAAACGGTGAAGAAAAACATCGTAAAGAAACCGGCATGTCCTAGAACTAAAAATTTGAAGACGTGTGACACCTACCAACCCGCACTGGGCTCTCGTGGTAGATTACAGTCCACCCTCACAGAGAGGAGGCCTGAGTCTCAGGAATGGGGACATTATATGAGATGATGATGATATGATTATTATTTTTTATGATTTTGCTATAAAGGCTCCTTCAAACAGGCGCGACACGACACGCGACACAAAGGCACCGCAAGTCGCGCAACGAGCGGTGCCTTTGTGTCGCGCGCGATTATGTCGCGTGTAGCGCCTATTTGTAGGAGCCATACACGCGGTAGCGGATGCGATATTGTATACTCGACATGCCATAACTGAAGTTTCACCGGTACGATTCGACTTGCGCTTTCGACGTATGTAAGTACGTTTCAGTAATACGTAATCACACCTCATGTGTCTAGCGTACCCGTGTTGCTATGCCATGCGAAAACGTGTTCCCTACATGGCTCAGTCAGACATTCTTGAATATTTTGTCTGACGAAATTGGCAGATGGCCTGTTACACTTCATAGTTTTCATCCGCGTAGAACGTGCAGTGTATACAATGTGTAACTGTATTAATGCACATTATGAAAGTAGTTTGTTTAGAATCGATTTCTGTTGATTTAATATCGGTAGTTTTTATACCAAACATAATTAAAACTACGTAAATTACTGTCGCACATCCGCTGTGCAGTCAAAACAAACCAAAATTGACGCAATACCTACTACGCTAGATCTAAATACGTATGCGACTGTGTGCATTTGTAGATTTGTAACGCGATCATAATTTTCTCCCACAATCACAATTACATAATTTTAAAAATCTCTGTAATTATTATGAATCGTCATCATCATCTGCATAGCCTTTTCCCAACTATGTTGGGGTCGGCTTCCAGTATAACCGGACGCAGCTAAATACCAGTATTTTACATGAAGTTACTGTAGTAACTTAAGATAACTTTACTCAGTAACAGGCATGCCTGTCGGACCTCCACAATCCACAACCCAGTTACTGGGTAATAAGTACGATACCCCTTGATAAGACTGGTTGTCAGACTTTCGGGGCTCTGACGACCTGTAACGACTGTGGTGCATACACTTTTACACGTCAACCATATTTTAAATGAGGTCGGCGTTTCCTATCTGACTCCTCTGAGAAGAAAGGTCGAAACAAACTCGCAGGTCACAGACTTTTTTAAAGTCCAGCCGTAATCTTGTTCAGATCATTTGACGACCCCACAAAGTCAATGTCGAAGCATTTATTTCAAATAGGCACATAAAAGGCACTTTTGAACGTCAAAAATTACAACAAAATAGAATTGATTCTAGTCGCCCCACAGACGGGTATTTGACCCTAAAACGTGGCCAAAACTATTTAACAATATTTTTTGAATATTTCGGTGCTTAATAGCCTAATTTATTGAAATATCATGATTCAAAACCTAGCTGATGGCAAAATATCAATTGGAAAGGAATCTAGGTGTTTGACAAAAGTTGAAGTAAAAATATGTCACATTCTTACATTTTTATTTTATTAGACATTAAAAACCAACTATAAAACGGTATAACAAGTACTCCTAATCTTTATTTTCCTTGTCCGAATCACCACTGTCGTGAAATGGCAGTAACATTTCTTTTGCGGAAGTGGTAAAAGGTTTAGAACTTTTCTTAGGTCTAGGCCTAATTGAGCTAAGATACGGGTCTGATGTGAGCAGCAGCCTATACAAAATATCCCTGTTGCAATCTTCACGGGAAAACTTTCGCGAATAATGTTCCCTATAATCTCGAAAATGCTTGTTCCTAACTTCTGCTGCTTCTTCAGACAAAGTTCCGATTGGGATCAGAGCATTTTTCACGATGAGTGGTCCGTGCATCAGCACTTTGTGTACCTACAGTGGGTGTCATCGGATGCCAGCTGTATAAGCTAACATAAAGTTCTGCTGTACTGTCACAATATGAAGAAAACTTTTCAATATTTATGTCATATCCACTCGAAATAACTTCCAAAATTGTTGCGAACCTTTTTATTAATTCCTCATTGATACCAGTTATAGCAGAAGCCTCCGCAGAATATTCAAAAAATCTCCTACTCGTATTTCCGTCATTGGTATTGCCAAAACCAGCTTTTGGAATATCAACCAAAAGACCAAGTTCTTTTCGAAACCTTTCTTGGATTTCTTGCTTTTTAGTTTTTACAATGTCTTTTTCTGCTTGCGACCTAATTTGCCACTTCCCTACAGGAATCTTATATGCGACATGAAGAAGGCTTTCGAAGAATCTGATTCTAGCATGAAGAATTGAAAGCCCAAATTTAAAATTTTCCTTGATTACCTCTGAGCTCCTCACTTTATCGAGATTGTTAAAATCTGTTGAAGTTAATTTGCAGAGATAACACCTCATTGTAGATTTAGTATCTGTGGCAGCATTACATACCTTACCATCAATCATTGTGAATAATAAGGTGTGTTTGACAGAAACTTCGAGTGCAGCACTTGTTAATTTGGTTGTATTCAAATCTTTAATTTGGTCTTCAAAATGCTTAATTTCTTCTTTCGTTGTTTCGGGAGTTTCTTTAATAAATCTTATCCTCATAGGCCTGCAAAATCTGTGTGAAGATGGAGAGTTGTTGCGCCAAATGACATTTGCATTTGTCATATCAGAATTAGGGTCATTGTTGCTCTTGCAAACTAATTGAACAGGGACCAAACTTGACTGAAATATATTAGCATCTGTATTGCTTGAGTTTTCAAACATTTGCTTATATTCAGCTTGTTGTGATCCATCACATCCCCACTTATATATAAGTTCAAGTGATGACAACTCCTCTCCTGATAAAGTAGATATAACTTCCTCTAAATATAGTAACAATCGCTTAGCTGTGTGGTCCAGCAATGCTTGAAGTTTTATTTCAGCACAGGTCTCAGATATGGTAATGCTTTCAGGATCTGGATAGCATTGCTGTTTTTCTTTTTGGAGGATGGTGTAGCAAGGATAGAACTTTTTATTTGTCTCACGCACTATATCGTACTGTCTCCTTGTTAAATTAGCTTCGACAAACATGGATAACGCTGCAGTTGGTGTTATTTGTGTTGCTGGTAATGATGACGTGTCACTTTTGCGCAAGGCGATGCGGTACTTATGTCCTCGGCCACGAGTCGGTGATTCTGTAATTTCCTTCACAACAATTGCTCCATCAGTATCTCCATGCTCCCGAAGTGCCATTTGACCGGCATATAATAGCTCTCGAGCTTCGTGGCTTTCACGAAGATTCTCAGTTTTTCTGCGTTTGCTTCGTTCAGACAAATCGTCAAATTTTTTTTCTGGGCGCCCTGCATTACAGCTAGAAAGTCTTTTCCGAGGTATTTCAAGAGTGCCTTGAAGCCATTGTTCATTGTTATTTAAAAATTTATGTTTAGTCCTGTTTGCTGCTTGCCATCTTGACTTAAAATCATGCTTGAATGTCGCAAATTTACGACGAAAAACTTCTTTTTTTTCGTTATCAAAAGAACAGTCATTAATTAACTCTCCTTCAACTTCATCAAGTTTTTTAATCGTAAATCCATCAGAATGGTTATGGATCATGTTGTAAATATCCATTCGCGTCAACACTCGAACCCCTGACGTTCCTAGAACAATTAAAATCCCAAAATATAATCACAACCGCAAAACAAAGTTTGTTTTATAGAGATCTTAAAACATAAAAATAAGGAAAATCCATATAAGAGGCAAAAAGTGGCAATTTTTCTTTCTATATAATATATCACAAATATATGTCCTACTAAACCTTATACTAGATATAATCCGATAATGCCCGATTATCTTACTTTTAGCCTCTTCTAAATTTGATTGCAAGAATTACTAGTGAAAAATAATGCAGTTATCCAAAAACACTATAACTCTATATAAAAACTAATTATTTTAGATATTACAATATATTTGAATAATACATACCTGGTTCTGCAATATCCATTTTGAAAATCTTCGGTGGAAACAGAATTTATCAATTTTAATAAATTGATGAAAACTAAAAACTTTTCAAACACTCACTACAAAAATTAACGTGTAACCAACAACGCAGTCGAAACTCGTCTGACTAGGTGTGTTCTGACAAGAATCAGGTAAAAAAGATGGCCGCCCATTGTTCCTTAATCCTTTGGGTATAGGCAGGTAAGGCTAATTTCTAGGAAACGGAACATTTTTGAAATTGAATTTTGGCCGCGTTTTAGGGTCAAATACCCGTCTGTGCGCCCTTTCCAAAAGGTAGTTTTCGTATGCAGAAGAACGGGCAAGAAACTCCACCGTTACTCTTTTAAAATGTTTTACAATATTTTGCATACATTAATTACCTATATAATAATAATATGTGAAGACGATGCACCTAAAATAAAATTACTATACCACAATAGGTAAAAGAATTAAAAATGAAACCATGACATATAAATAAATTATCTGATAGATACATGGTGCTCACATATTTACAAACATGGTAAAAGTAAACGATTTTCATTTAAATAAAAAAAATACAAGTAATAAGTCAGGGTGTGAGTTAAAGTAGTCACAGAATGTAAATAAAGATAAATTTTAGTTTAGTCCTGTCAAATTTATCAGCGCCTGACGTAAATTGAAGTAATTTTAGTTGGCATGTTTTAAATCACGTCTAAACTTGTATGGAGTAGTGTCAGGCGCTGATTAATTTGACAGGACTAAACTAAAATTTATCATCTATCCTTTTCTTAATGAAATCGAAAGAATGCACTGAACTTAAATTAAGTTTAGTTTGTGAACAAGGGAATCGCCACCATTGTCAAAAAAAATAAAGAGTAAATTTACAATTAAATTAGCTATCAGTTAGATTTTATCTCATAGATTGAGTGGACTTATGCAGTCAGTGCACACATTTGTCAGTAATCTTGCAGCTCAACTCAGAACTTTAGGAGCTGTAATCTTTTATCGTTTTTTTTTAAGTAGGATAACTCAGATTATCTTCGGGTGTGGTTGCTTATCGTCAGATAATCAGGGAACATTAGATAAACCTGGAATTCTAGTAATCTTTACTGTGTTATCTTTTACGGCTAAAGGCTCCTTCAAACAGGCGCGACATGACACGCGACACAAAGGCACCGCAAGTCGCGCAACGAGCGGTGCCTTTGTGTCGCGCGCGATTATATCGCGTGTCGCGCCTGTTTGTAGGAGCCTTAAGCCGTTGATCCTGCGCCTGATCTCACTGCGGACATGTCAGATTGCGTTACTAATATATTCTTGATGATACAACGTGTAACGACTCGAGAACCATCACATAGCTGTTATTTGTTATTCACGTATGCTCAACGTGACCATTCGTCCCGCTTTGGGCGGTACAGTCCCGCTTTCAGGCTGTCTGTCCCGTTGTCCCCAACCAGAGCAAAAATGTCCCGCTTTTACAAAGCGGGCAAACTATATTCAATTCAATTTATTCATGAACAATTTACATAGTGACATGCGAGAGCGAGACGGATGCGCGCGAGTCTTAAGGCTCAGGAAATTATGAAGCAATTATCTATTTACAAAAAATCTATAGTTTGGACTCAAAAATTTAAACACTAAAGTGGAGTCATTTTAATAGGTAACATTTGACAATTCATCAAATATTCAACAACGTAACCTTGTAACGGCGGGCATAAAATAACATATTTTTTCGTTTTGTTAGAACTGCACAATTGCTTACCTTTTTTCAATTACGATTACATATTTATTGTAATAATGACCGATACGAGTAATTTTACGATTTGCTTTCATTAATAAACCATTCTAAATATAATAAACAATTTCTGATCTAAAGAACTGAACGTCGTTACAAGGTTACGTCAGTTAACCATTTTTCTTTTTAAACACTAGGGATGTTACTCTAAAAATCGAAAGCTGATAAGTAGAATCGAATACAATGATGACTTGTGAAGAAATATCACCATAAATTAATAACCACGTTGTGATTATAATAAAACATTTATTTATTATTCTTTTAACTAACTAGGTATAAAAATACAAAAAATAATCAAATAGAAAAATCATTGATGTTAGGTACAATTTAGGTGGTATGTTGCTGGCAACACCAGTGCCTGTCGATGACGCCATGTCATGTCGCAATTACATGACGCAGTCTTTTGTCGTTGTGCGAAGTGACTGTGCGTTTTTGGTGTGCTCTCTGTTATTTTCTTCTGACCCGGCTTTTTTATTGGACTGATCTTACTGACTACGTTTACCTGGCTATAAATTGGACTCCGATTGCTTAACGATTAGTAAACAAGAACAACATTACAGTCTTACCATGTCGAAACGGGGGGAAAACGCTAAACAGTCAATCTCGCGAACTAGTGGTGAAATTGTACAATTATTTTGAACGTGAATCAATTAACGATGGGCCTCTTTTACCATTGACACAACCGAGAGAACGCGTTGCCGAAGCATTGGAAATAGGGAAGAGGACAGTAACTCAAATTCTGAAAGAGAAATACGGACCATCAGGCTCAGAAGATAATACTTTACGTACACCGAAAAAAAGAAAGAGGGACAAGAAAATTGTTGGCATTGATAATTTTGATGCTGCTGCAATTCGCAACCACATTTATGGATATTACTCGAGAAAAGAATATCCTACACGGGAAAAGCTAATAAGTTCGTTAAAAGACGCAGGCTTATTTTTTGGCGGTAAATCGTCTCTATCAAAGGTTTTGAAATCGATTGGCTTTAGTTTTAAAAAATCTGACAAGCGGAAAATCCTGCTAGAACGCTACGATATTATTTTGAAGAGAGTAACATTCTTACGTCAAGTAAATAAAATTACAGATTGGGACAATGTCGTGTTTATTGACGAAACATGGTTGAATGTGAACCATACGGTTTCGCGGACATGGACCGATGATACAGCGGCGTCCACCTCAAAAGTTCCACCGGGAAAAGGAGCCCGACTTATTATATGTCACGCGGGATCAGCTTCTCAAGGTTTTATTCCAGACTGCCTCCTCGCATTCGCCTCTAAAACTACAAGTGATTACCATGAGGAAATGAACTTTGAAGTTTTTAAAGAGTGGTTTGAGAAGCTGCTAGTCAGCTTAGAAAACCCATCGAAAATTATAATGGACAATGCACCGTATCATTCTGTACAAGTTGATAAACCACCAACTCAAGCAAATAAAAAGCAAGAAATTGTCTCGTGGCTGGTAAGAAATGGTGTGGATGCAAGTCCAACTTTATTAAAAGTTGAGTTGTTAAATCTAGTAAAAGCAACTAAGCCGTCCAAGCTCCGCTATGTAATCGATGAACTAGCCCTAGAGCATGGACACGAAGTTATTCGATTGCCTCCCTACCATTGCCAGTATAACGCCATCGAGCTTATTTGGGCACAAATAAAGGGTTATGCAGCGCGGAACAATACTGAACCACCCTTCAGTACTGCTAAAATGATGTCTCTGCTAAAAACTGCGTGTGCAGAAGTCACTACAGAAGACTGGAAAAAAGTCGTAGAGAAAACAAAGAAAATAATTTTACAAGATTTTGAACGAGATGTGAGAATAGACAATATTATTGAAAATGAATTAATAATATCTCTGAGTGCTGACAGCAGTGATGAAGATGACAATACTTTTAACAGTTCTGATAGTTCAACTGAATAAATGCAATTTTTTTGTTAAATTGTGTACTTGTCTTATTTTGCTCCTTAAATTTACGAAAATAATAATAATAATGGGACAGGGATTTGCCTGATGATTTTTAAAATTCGCATATGTTTCAAGTCCGTATCGATTCATTCACTTTAATCGATGTTTATAAGCAGGTCACCTCACTATGAGGATAAAACTGACAGACGTCAAATGTTACCTATTAAAATGACTCCACTGTAGTGCTTTAGTATGTTGCTTGTAGAATAATCTGACAAAAAATCAGAATGATTGTATGTATATTAGTATGGTTTTTATTGTAAAAAGGAAGTTTTTAGACGTATCTTCATGATTTTTTTCTATTGTATCAAATTAGTTGTATTATGTTTTCAACACATTATCTACCTAGCATATATCCTGTAGAATATCATATATTTTCTGATTTTGTTTACTGTAGTCGATCATATACTTTTATTGTTTCTAAAACTTGCGTTTTTTGCGTTTAGGTCCTGTAAGCCAATTAAGCCCAATAGTGGGACAATATAGGTTTAAATAAAATCTCTAATGGAATCAATTTTTTTTTTTTTTTGAAGATGGGTAATCATCAAATGACTCCTCCCGCTCTGGGTGGAGCGGAAGGGAGTGTCAGACTCTTACTGACTAAAATCCACCCGTGTTCCTTCCTTAGCCCTTTATGTTCCGAGCCAGCGGTAACCCTTTCGGACAATCCCGCTGACCCGGCAGGGTGGAATCTACTCTTCAATCGAGATTGTATGTTAGCTAAATTATTGAGCATAGACAATCAAAATCACAAAAAAAACAAAGTTTAAGTACAGTTTACCTAGTGTAGGTAAAGATTTGAATTTTATTCATTTGTTACTCATTGTTATTATTCATGAATCAACTAGGAGGGTCAAGACCTGTACCCTAATTCCGAAACACACTATCAATCACAGTCTGAATCATTTTTGAAGAATCCATTGCGTCATATGTTCGAAAAATTTGTCTGCTCAACTAGGTAAATAACGCAATGGATGTATGTAGTTGCAACTGTCAAAATTAAAGCCATTGCTACTGTTAAAGATGATTTCCACCAAACGGCTCGCACCGCATCGGATCGGAACGGATTTTACAATCTTTAAACGATATTAAATCGTGTACCGAGTATTTAAAGTCTATATTACAAAGCCGCGCACGAGCAGCTTGACCGCGGGCGTCTTCCGCGATACACAATCGTAGCTGAAAGTGTGCTGCGACGCGCGATCGGCTCCGTACGCCTGTCGTCGTATCCTTTCGGCTGTCGTATATAAATTTTTCTTTTCTTCTTTCGTGTTTTATGATTATTTTCTTCTTCTAATGCAATAGCCAACAATTCTACGTCAACTTCAACTATTTTCATAAATTAGAACACGTCAGCACGGTAGGAATTAAAATAATTGACTAGGCTCAGAAACGTATACGTTCGCAAGCGACGTATGGAGCTGATCGTATGCGTCGACATGCTGCCGGTCGCGATCGGCTGTCGCCACATCCGTTCGTATCCTTTCCGATCCAATGCGATTCGAGCCGTTTGATGGAAATCCTCCTTTAGCGTGTTACGCAGTGACTCCGCTAGTCTCTTTGTTTTTATCTGTCTGGTTAAAGAGCTTACATGACCTGAAGCGCGGTCACTGTCGGACTGTCGGAAACGTCAGACGCTACCGACAGCGTGCGTTGAGGTCACCACGGACGACCAACACGCCGGTCGCCGGTTGCCAAAAAGGTCGTTGCACAATTTGTCCGTCGCGGGTGGCGTGCGAGCGAGACCGCACACGTGTGTTTACGAACATAGCATTCGACCGTCATCGGTGACGGACGGCTATTTTAATTACTCAGTTCAACACCCCTTTTTCAATGCACACACATTGTATCACGCAAATTAATTGTTAAAGTAAGGTTGTAAACTTGTGACCTTACACCTTTCTTGAGCTTGACTGCTGGGACTCGGGCGTACTGTCTGTGAAAAGGAGTGGGTCGTAATCCACCACGCGGACACGGTTCGGGTTGGTAAATGATAAATGATTTTATTTTTGTAAGTAGGTTTGCACAAACACTACACGTCAATAATATATTTTTTAAACTAGATGAGGTCGGCGTTTCCTATCTGACTGCTCTGAGAAGAAAGGCCGAAAGAAGTCATAGTCTCTTTTAAAGTCCAGACATAATCTTGGTCGGGTTATATGAAGACCATGTAGGTCGATGTCTGAGATGGTCTTTTGAGGAAAGAACCACACAGATTGAGAGGACCGTCCAGTCAGTGCACGCATTTGTCAGAAATCGTGCAGCTGAACAGGTATATAGATGTCACATGATGCTTTCGGTAAGCATTTTGCGCTCGAGCAACAAGAGCAGTGGTAACGACACTACGAGTTGTAGGTTCGAATTCCAAACCTGTCAGGCGCTTTACTTTATGTAAATTATTTCATTACCAATGCTCCCAAAACGGTGGAGGAAAACATCGTGAGGAAACCGGCATGTCCTACAACCAAAAATTCGAAGACATGTGACATCTACCAACCCGCACTGGGTTCTTGTGGTTGATTATAGCCCACTCCTTGTTGAAAAGAGAAGCCCTGTGTCCTAGAGGTGGGAACATTAAGGGGCTTACAGGACCTAAACATAAAAAAACGCAAGTTTTAGAAACAATAAAAGTACATGATTGACTACAGTAAACTAAATCAGAAAAATAATTATATGATATATGCTAGTGCTTCAGGATATATGCTAGTTAGATAGTATGCTGAAAACATAATACAACTAATTTGGTACGATAGAAAAAAATCATGAAGATACATCTAAAAACTTTCTTTTTACAATAAAAACTAGGGATGCCGCGATACGCCTTTTTGCCGATACGATACCGATACCGATACTCTTATAAAAATATCGGCGATACCGATACCGATACCGATACGCTTACTGAATTCAAAAAGAAAGGTTGATTAAATAAAACACAATTAATTACCTAATAGTTTTAGTAGGTAATCAAAATTAACATTTATAACATTTTTATGGAATTATCAATTGTCGAAATTTCAAAGTGATTCCATAATAGCACTTTTGTGTTTTGAAGTTGATATGACTACTATTTATTTTATTTGACTCAAACGAATAGTTATAAATGACATACAATACACAAACAATTACGATATGTAATTCTTAATCTTATTTGCATGGAAAAATACTACGCGCTGTTGCGAGCGCGTAGTTTTTCCATGCAAACGCATGCACTCGCACATCTATCCCATTTCGTTAGGTTGAATGTTGTTACATTCAACTTAACGAAATTGGGTAGATGTGCGAGTGAGAGGCCAAAGCGGGCGGGCGAAACAAAACACTGAATAAAGCGCGGGGTTTCCCCGAGCATAGTTAGTTCGTGCCTCGTTTGCAACGAAATAGACGGGACAACACGCGCGTTTACATTACATTTTTAAAGCGCGAAATTTGAAAAGTATCGTTGAATCGGCCATAAAAATATCGCCGATACCGATATATCGGCAAACCCGAAGTATCGCCGATATATCGGTATCGGTATCGGTATCGGATGCATCCCTAATAAAAACCATACTAATATACATACAATCATTCTGATTTTTTGCCAGATTATTCTACAAGCAACATACTAAAATACCAGTGTTTTAGTTTTATACTCCAAACTAGTATTTGGGCGTTGCGCGAGCTGCAAGCAGCTCGCGGGTCGTGTTTTTGAGGAGTATTTCTTACCCTTGTAAAAAGTATTTGGGCGTTGCGCGAGCTGCAAGCAGCTCGCGGGGTCGTGTTTTTGAGGAGTATTTCTTACGATGGGGGGAGGGGTGAAGGGGGGGAGAGGGGGGAGTTTTGAAAAATGATTTTGACCAACTCTGGGCCCCTTGATATGAATCTGAAAAAAAAAATGTTCCAAGTCTCTTAACTTCCGAGATCTACCTAGAGGGGGGGAGAAGGGGGGCAAGGGGGGCAACTTTGAAAAATGGATTTTACTTTTCCGAACCTCCTCTATACGAATCCGTAAAACAATAAAACACGGGACTCTTAGTTTCCGAGATACGATAGGGAGGGGGGAGAGTGGGGTGGAAAAGGGGAGGTTTGGGATTTTTCCCATACTCGTGAGAGTTACTTCTATACGAATCTGTAAAAATATACCCACCTCCCCCTTCACCATCTGGGAGAACAATTATGTCAGTGAGTGGTAATCGAGCTTTATATAATATAACTAGTATTTGGGCGTTGCGCGAGCTGCAAGCAGCTCGCGGGGTCGTATTTTTGAGGAGTATTTCTTACCCTTGTAAAAAGTATTTGGGCGTTGCGCGAGCTGCAAGCAGCTCGCGGGGTCGTGTTTTTGAGGAGTATTTCTTACGATGGGGGGAGGGGTGAAGGGGGGGAGAGGGGGGAGTTTTGAAAAATGATTTTGACCAACTCTGGGCCCCTTGATATGAATCTGAAAAAAAAAATGTTCCAAGTCTCTTAACTTCCGAGATCTACCTAGAGGGGGGGGAGAAGGGGGGCAAGGGGGCAACTTTGAAAAATGGATTTTACTTTTCCGAGCCTCCTCTATACGAATCCGTAAAACAACAAGACACGGGACTCTTAGTTTCCGAGATACGATAGGGAGGGGGGAGAGTGGGGTGGAAAAGGGGAGGTTTGGGATTTTTCCCATACTCGTGAGAGTTACTTCTATACGAATCTGTAAAAATATACCCACCTCCCCCTTCACCATCTGGGAGAACAATTATGTCAGTGAGTGAGTCAGTCAGTCAGTGGTAATCGAGCTTTATATAGTATAATAATAATAATGTTCCAAGTCTTAACTTCCGAGATCCGCCTAAAGGGGGGAGAAGGGGGAGAGAATGGGGGGAATTTTGAAAAATGGTTTTTCTTTTCCGAGCCTCCTCTATACGAATCCGTAAAAAAACAAAACGCAGGTTTCTTAATTTCCGAGATACGATGGGGGGAGGGGTGAAGGGGGGGAGAGGGGGGAGTTTTGAAAAATGATTTTGACCAACTCTGAGCCCCTTGATATGAATCTGAAAAAGAAAATGTTCCAAATCTCTTAACTTCCGAGATCTACCTAGAGGGGGGGGAGAAGGGGGGCAAGGGGGCAACTTTGAAAAATGGATTTTACTTTTCCGAGCCTCCTCTATACGAATCCGTAAAACAACAAAACACGGGACTCTTAGTTTCCGAGATAGGATAGGGATGGGGGAGAGTGGGGTGGAATGGAAAAGGGGAGGTTTGAATTTTGAAAAATGGTTTTTACTTTTCCGAGCCTCCTCTATACGAATCCGTAAAAAAACAAAACCCAGGTTTCTTAATTTCCGAGATACGATGGGGGGAGGGGTGAAGGGGGGGAGAGGGGGGAGTTTTGAAAAATGATTTTGACCAACTCTGGGCTTCTTGAAATGAATCTGAAAAAAAAAATGTACCAAGTCTCTTAACTTCCGAGATCTACCTAGAGGGGGGAAGAAGGGGGGCAAGGGGGGCAACTTTGAAAAATGGATTTTACTTTTCCGAGCCTCCTCTATACGAATCCGTAAAACAACAAAACACGGGACTCTTAGTTTCCGAGATACGATAGGGAGGGGGGAGAGTGGGGTGGAAAAGGGGAGGTTTGGGATTTTTCCCATACTCGTGAGAGTTACTTCTATACGAATCTGTAAAAATATACCCACCTCCCCCTTCACCATCTGGGAGAACAATTATGTCAGTGAGTCAGTCAGTCAGTGAGTGGTAATCGAGCTTTATATAGTATAATAATAGATTTTTTGTAATTAAATAATTGCTTCATATTTTGTAATAAATTACCAGCGTTATGCGCGTCATGGCGCTTCTCTTTCTTTTCTATGCAGTCCGACAGTGACCGCGCTTAATGTCATGTATTCCCCTTAAAAACAATTTAAAACTGAATTTACTTGCTCATATTCCGGACTTATCAGTAGGCATATGCGCTTTAGGTCATGTAAGCCCCTTAAAGGCAGATTATGACCGAGTAACATACCTACCATTTGTACTGCCGTATATTTTTATCGCGTTATAACAGCACATAATTAATATGGCCTCGTCCTCTTAGCATACAATAATTATTATTACTTCTGTCTGGTCCTCAGTTATAATAATTTTAGAGCCACAAGACATAAGCGATGCTTAGTTTGTGGCTCACCGAATCCTTCACATTGTATTACAGTACCCGGCGATAAATATTGCAAATCGACCTTTGGAAAGAGACAATCGGCTAATTTCGGCTTCGTAGAGCGTTATCTCTGTCGCACGAAATACAAACAGTCCGGTATCTATTAGGAGCTGTTAAAACAATTATGATTTGCTTCTTTTGATAATTATTTTTATTCTTTGTATAGAATACAAAAAAAGGTTAAGGTCGATGTGCAATATTTATCGCCGGGTACTGTACTTTTTGATGAATAAAACTTATTATTATTATAATAATACGCTTGATGAGCGTAATTTGCGTTGCTCAAAATGGTTGATGAGCTTTTTGCTGCCTCTACCTATAATAATCTGTTCGTAAAATAGCTGATAAAAGTGTAAACAAACCCTTTTCAGCGGGGTAAAGGCTCTCCCCCAATATCGGATGCGTTATTGCCACAGATATAGATACACCTAGGTACAATGCGTGCCATGAAATATGAGACTTGACCCCGCCTCCCCCGCTCTTTCCGCCGCCCCTATGACGTCCGGTCCCGTCCCGCACTCAGACCTCATACCGCTAAAGATACCTAAAATCGTGTTCTGCGCATGTCAAACCACGTGGTGTGTCAAGTCTCATCTTTCGTGGCACGCATTGTAACGAAAGAGCAACTACTTCGCGTGCCAAAAATCGCACCGGCTTACGTACAAAAATCGTAAGCCGCCACTTTCGCGCCGCTCAGTCCTGTATACTGCTGGCTGAGCAGCGTGTGCGCTGGTGCTAGGCCCCGGGGGTGGGGCGAGACGGGTGCCGCACGAGGCAGTAGTAGGTAGTCAAAAAATGGCATGTTTGGATTTCATACAGATCGTGATACTTGCGTTATCTAATATATCTGCGATTATCCATTATATTTATAAGTAAAAAAGTGCGCAGCGCTACACTCCTGGGGGTGTGCTATTTCAAGTTAAACAAATATCAACTTTATTTCAAAAACAATTAAGTTGCTTTCAGAGTGACTAGCACTATTGAAAAAGTTATAAATATGTTTGAAGTTATTGCGTAAACTGAACTTTATTGTGTAGGAATTAAAGTTATTTTTTCAATAATTCAAATTTGCTTACATTTTTGGCAAATAAATCGCGAACGCAGATTAATTATCGGCTCGATTGACATTATCACCCAATAATATATAGGTATTTTAGATATATTTTGAGATTATGTAATCTTTCTTAATATTATACTTTGTAGGAACAATATTTAATCACTTCTAGCAGATCGATTAGAGGGCTTAATTACATAAGTGTACTAGAAGTACTAGAATAGTTTCAAATAATACGCAAAATATTTTTTAAAACGTGGTGTCAAAGTGTGTTTGAGTTCTGTGACGTGTTTTTGAGTGGCTCGTGGCTAATAAGGATACCTAACCATCAGAACGATGGCTGATAAGGTGAAAATTAGTACATAATTAAGGCGAAACCGCCAGGGTAGCCCGCGAAATTCAATTTTTTTTAGGTTTTTTGCAATTTGCTGGTCAGTATTAAGTTGTACGTTGATTAATATATGATTCGCGGCCGTAACAAATATGTATTTACAGAATTATAATCATTAAAGTCGTCAACACAACTCTCTAAGACCACGTAACTCCAAAGAATAACTTTTTCATGAAATCGTCATTCTTTTCAATACTGACCAGCAAATTGCAAAAAACCTAAAAAACAGTGGCACTCCGGGAGTGCCGACAGAAGTGAAAACTTGAACAATTACGTGTGTGTTTTGTGAATCGTCATAAAAACAAAACACGCGCGGTACCGGCTACGGCCATCCGTCTTACGAATTTTCGATCAGGTCACGTGTCCTGACGCGAGCTTAACATTTTTTACCCATTACAAAAAAAGTGTACAACGCCGCTAAAGAAGTTTTCACTTCAAAAAATTGAATTTCGCGGGCTACCCTGGCGCTTTCGCCTTAAGTGGAACGAATGGCTCTTACCGAGCTGAGTCCAAGACTGCTCTTTTCTGTGTAAATCCTACTCCGAATATTGACGTTTATGTTCTCTTGTCTGCAGATGCGCTTGCACCGGTGTGAGGGGTGTCTTGCGGCGTGCGGCCGGCAACGCCGCGCCACGCCGCTAAATACCTTACCAAGATCTATAGCCAGGTATGTATCTACTGCTGGTACTTACTGCTCATCATCTGCCTGCCTTTTCTCAACTATGTTGGGGTCGGCTACCAGTCTAAAAAAGTTTTTACTAAAAAACAAAAACGACTTTCAAAGTGAAAAATAACTTTAATTTCGGATGTCGGTCAAAAAACGAAAATGCCGAGTTCCGAAACTAAAGTTATTTTTCATTTTGTGTTGTTTTTGAAGTCAGTTTTTTTACAGAATTAAAAAAAAAAATTAACAAACCGACTTCTATAAAAAAAAAACAATACAAAGTGAAAAATAACTTTAATTTCGGATGTCGGTCAAAAAACGAAAATGCGGAACCAACGTCACCGACTTCCGAAACTAAAGTTATTTTTTACTTTGTAGTGTTTTTTTTTGAAGTCGGTTCTATTTTTACAGAAAAAAAACCGACTCCCAAAAAAAACTACAAAGTGAAAAATTACTTTAATTTCGGAAGTCGGTGTCAAAAACGAAAATGCGCAACCAACGACACCGACTTCTGAAACTAAAGTTATTTTTCACTTTGTAGTGTTTTTTTTTTTAAGTCGGTTGTTTATTTTTCTGTAAAAAAGTTTGGCTTACGGTCTAAAAAAAACGTTTTTACAAAAATACCGACTTAAAAAAAAAACCACAAAGTGAAAGATAACTTTAATTTCGGAGGTTGGTGTCAAAAAACGAAAATGCGGAACCAACGACACCGACTTCCGAAACTAAAGTTATTTTTCACTCTGTAGTGTTTTTTTTTTTTGGAAGTTGGTTGTTTTTTTTTTTAATCGGCTTGTGACAAAACAGCGAGTGTCGTAGGTACTCGTGTTGAAGTGCGTTTCGATAAAATTTAAAACAAACATGAGTTTATGGACAAGTAACTTTAATTCCTACCCAAAAAGTGCAGTTTACGCTAAAACTTCAAACATTTTTCTTATTTTTTCAATAGTGCTAGTCACTCTGAAATCAACTTAATTACCATTACAATAAAGTTGATATTTGTTTAACATGAAATAACATCAATTTGAAGCATAAATTTGAATAAACTTTAGTCTATCTGTTACTCACCTTTATGAAGAAAAGAAAAAGTATTTATTGCGCATCGCACTAAATTTATTATATACTGCAGTGCGATTCTGTAACCACCTCACCGTGAAAACTTGGTGAAGTGAGCGTGGAGTGAGCTGTCAATAGTGTCAATTCCTAGCAAAAACAAACTCACTTCACCTAAGTTTTCACGGTGAGATTTTTACAGAATCGACCGGCTGTACACTAAAACTAACTGGTCGTTCCGGAGATTAGCGCGTTCAAAAACAAACAAACTCATCAGATTTATTAATAGTATAGATTTGTGATGATGATGCTGTATGTCTGTTTTCAGCACCAGGCTATTAAATAAAGCAAGAGTCGCTCCCTACGCGCACAAAATGAGCCAGGAGAACTGCGCCAAGATGTGCGAGGACGCTCCTCCCACTCCGCCAGATAACGACGCGCCTCGTAAGTACACCTTTCTTTAGCAAATTCAACTGTCCAGGGCCTGATTTACCCACAGGCTAACTAGGCTTAAGCCTAGGGCGCAAGGAACTAGGAGGCGCTGAGCTTGCTCTTACAAGCACCACTTATTGACAGTACTAGTAGATGAACCGCGGTTCGTAAATCTAGTAAAATATAAAAATTTTGTAAGTATATTCATGGGCTAGGCAGATAGATAGATAAAACGTTTATTTAGTGCAACAAAAGACACAATACAGGTATTAAAAAAATAAAAAAGGTGAAAAAAAAAATTAAAAATAACAAAGATTAAAAAGATAAATTGAACCACAGACACCTAAACATCTATAACGGCGATCACTACTGGGCGGTGTGTGTCTTATGGTTGCACCAAATGGGAGTCCAGCTCAGCATATGCCAGGTACAATACCTGACGCTGGTATTCTGCTGCATCCCGTTAGTGACACACGGATGTCGAGAAGACACATCTGAGTTTCAACAAAATGGTACCCACATAGTACGGAGCGTATATTATAAAGGCAGGACAGGCCCGGGGGAGGGGGGCGCATATTCATAGTTAGCCTAGGGCTGTCGAAACTCTAAATCAGGCACTGACTGTCTACCTATCACGAGTCATGCGATTCAGCCTGGTGACAGACAGACAGACAGACAGACGGATAGTGGAGTCTTAGTAATAGGGTCCCGTTTTTACCAGTTTATTTATTTATTTATATATACTTTATTGTACAGACGCCAGCACATCAAGCTACTACAATCTGCCAAATTTTTTTAATAGATTTTCAACTTTACCGCTAAGTCGTAAGGTTCAAAGTTGATTGGGATAATATGACAGTTTCGGGTAGCTTGATGTGCTGGCGTCTGTGCACCAAAAAATACATAACAAAAAAATACGATTATGAATACAAAACATACAATGGATCCTTTTCAGTAGTCTGGTTTTAGTTTTTAAACTTTATTTTATCAATGACAATTTCTGCTTTTAATTCCTTCCTTTTTCTCACGCCATTTTCATCCTCAATGCAGCGATGCCCTGGTTCGGTATGGATATCGGCGGCACCCTCACGAAGTTGGTGTACTTCGAGCCCCGGGAGACGAACCGCCGCGAGCTGGACAAGGAGAACGAGGTGCTGAAGAACATCCGACGGTATCTCACCAGGAACTCGGCGTACGGGAAGACGGGCCGGCGGGATGTTCATCTGCAGGTAGGTTTTTGACACCTAGAACCTTACTGGGCCCCAATTCTGTAAATGATAAATGATTTTATTTTTGTGTATTTTAGAGGTATGAGGAACAAGGTGTAAAGCTATAAGGAAGCTCCATAGAAAAGGGAGGATCCTCCGACCTCATCATCTGCGTAACCTTTTCTCAACTATGTTGGGTTCGGCTTCCAGTTTAACCGGATGCAGCTGAATATATATTTTACATGGAGCGACTGCCTATCTGACCTCCACAACTACTGACTGAGTAACACTATACGCCTTGGTATGACTTACAGGCTTCTGACTACCCGTAACGACTGTCAAAGTTCCACGAATGACAGCCGGGACCAACGGTTTAACGTGCTTTCCGAGGCACGGCGGGTCTTGTATGTAAATATGGCCACCCATCCACAGACCAACCGCGGCAAGCGTAGCTTAACCCTTACTTATTATTATTATTTATTTAAAACAACTAACTACTACCACTTATTAACCACCACCACCACCACCTTATTACCACTTATTTAACTTGGCGACAAACCCCCCAATAAATACTGTGTGTATTTTTTACCTCCTTTTATTTTACTTTCAGATGGACAACGTCACAATCCGCGGTCGTCGCGGCACTCTCCACTTCATCCGCTTCCCTACGTCCGAAGTGGGCGCGTTCCTGCAGCTCGCGCGCTCCAAGGGCATGGCTGATCTCGTCAACACCATATACGCGACCGGCGGCGGCGCCTACAAGTTTGAGGAGGATTTCATTAAGGTACGACCTTGGGACGACCCCCAAAATCATCATCATCATCATCATCAGCCTATAATGTTCCCACTGCTGGGACACAGGCCTCCTCTCAGTGAGAGGGAGTGGGCCGTAATCCACCACGCGGGCCCAGTGCGGGTTGGTAGATGTCACATGTCTTCGAATTTTTGGTTCTAGGACATGCCGGTTTCCTCACGATGTTTTCCTTCACCGTTTTGTGAGCAGTGGTGATGAAATAATTTACACAAAGTAAAGCGCTTGTCTGGGTTCGAACGTACGACCTACAACTCGTAAGTCGCGGCCGTTACCACTTGGCCATCACTGCTCAACCTGATACTGCCCTGCAAATTGCAAAAACGTTAGAAAATTTGAATTTTGCGGGATACTCTGGCGTTTTCCTAGTATTAAGCAAAGTATACAAGGTCATGTTAAATTATCTAGCGAACCAAAATGAAAAGGGGAAAAAAGGGGAAAGGAAAGGGGAAGGGGGAAAAGGAAGGGGCAAAGAAAAAAGAAAAAAGGGGAAAGGGGTTTGAAGATTTTTATATGGAGCCTGTCACGCCATTTTAAAAATGGCGGCCACGCGTGAGACCCACCAGAGTCACCCTGCGAAGATCGTCGCTCCACCTAGCCTGAGGGCGTCCCACCTTACGTTTACCGATTCGCGGTCTCCACTGAAGAACACATCTACCCCAACGGTCATCGGTTCTACGGGTAATATGGCCGGCCCATTGCCACTTCAGCTTGCTTATTCTGTGAGCTATGTCGACAGCTTTGGTTCTCTGCCGGATCACTTCAATCTGGATTCTATCGTTCAGAGAAACTCCCAGCATAGCTCGTTCCATAGCTTGCTGAGCGACCTTGAATTTATGGACCAGCCGTTGCGTGAGTGTCCACGTATCGGCTCCGTAAGTCATATGTACAGACGCCAGCACATCAAGCTACCCGAAACTATCAAATTTTCCCAATCAACTTTGAACCTTATGCTTTAGCGATAAAGTTGAAAATCTATTTAAAAAATCTGACAGATTGTAGTAGGTTGATGTGCTGGCGTCTGTACAATCGTACTTATGTCAATTTGCAAAAATTACAAAAAATATGTGTTAATTTTGATAATTTCTTCACTAAAATACTTTCTATTTTTCAATTACAGGAAGTGAACATGCGCTTATCAAAAATGGACGAGCTCGACGCGCTGATAGCCGGCGTGCTGTACGTGGACGGGATGAATGCGCAGGAGTGCTACTACTGGGCGCCGCCCGACGAGTGCGCTGTGCATACGCATGTGAGTGACGAGGTCAGTGATATATAGGCTTGCATGCAAGAAATCGCTAATGTTTCGGAAAACAAACAAAAAAATGGGGTGTCACTGTGTCATGAACCCGGCCGTGTGTTGTACGTGAATACGTTTACGTAACGGAGTTGATCCGCTCGGCCGCATTTATTCTTTTACGTTCCCGGCACTGCTTGACTCGGTCATGTGGTGTTTTATTGGTGTCATTCGATTGCTCATGAAAAGCCCTTTCCAACCGTATACGATATCTGTATTTGAATTTGGCGACATTATATGTTTTTGATATTATTTTTCTTTTTATTTTAACACATTATATTCACTGTCACTATTTTACACTAATGTTTTGTATACAATCCATAGATTTTGACGAGAGCTGACAATTGAAACTCAAACGAACGAGCTTTTCCGAATTTAAAGTTATACTAAGTGGAAATCTCGATACGTAGCAAAATGACCTCAAAATGGCGGTGCTTCCCCCTCCACTCAAACTCAAAGCATTTATTACAATTAAACCAATTAGGTACAGGCACTTTTAAATTCCTAAGCAGTCGGTCAGTCAGAAAATATAAAGCCAGTTGCCTAAGAAAAGGACAGAAGATAAATGTTAGTTAGTCCTGTCAAATTAATCAGCGCCTGACGTAAATTGTCGTAATTTTAGAAGGCAAATTTTTAATCACGTCTAAACTTGTATGGAGTAGTGTCAGGCGCTGATTAATTTGACAGGACTAAACTAAAATTTATCTTCTGTCCTTTTCTCAATGAAATAGAAAGAAAAAGATGCAGTAAACTTCAATTTAGTTGTAGTTTGTGAACAAGGGAGTCGGCACCATTATCTTGGAAACGTAACAGTTTAAGGGGTGTGTGTGCCGTGCCAGGCTCCATAAAAAATATTTTTTTATTTTTAATTATTATTATTTTTTTTTTACCTTTACAACTATCATAACAGGATTAACCTAATGCGATTGTGTGGTATTTATATACTTACAAAAGTTACAATATTAAATTAACCTAATAAGAACATACGACCTATCCTAAATTATATAAATCTCATACATAACAATAACACGGAACAACTATTATATTTTTATTTTTTTTTAATTTAAAACATTGCCCCACACTAGGAATTACTCCTGTATCGTGGGTGCGTTCACAAACATTTAAATTCACATACACAAACAGCCAGACCCGGAACAACTACCTGTACGTAATACAAATATTTGTTCCGTGCGGGAATCGAACCCGCGACACGCAGCGCAGCAGTCGATCGCTCAGCCACTGCGCCAACCGTGTCGTCAAATATATCTTAACACTTTCACTGACACTGAACGCCCCTCGACGTAATAACAATAAAACTTCTATTGTGTCTCGTTCAGTGTCCGTCAATGTGTTAATAACATTTAATACTTCAATATTTATATCTTCAAACAGTCTTTGTATTTTTCGGGGGTAACAGCTGGTATTTCTCTCGCGCAGCCCCCCTACTCGGAAGCCGCCCTCAGCCTGTACGTGCGCAAGCCCTTCGACTTCTCGTCGCCCTACCCCTTCTTGTTGGTGAATATCGGCAGCGGAGTCTCCGTGCTGGTCGTCAACGCGCCCGACGACTACTACAGAGTCAGCGGCACCAGGTAATATGGCGATGTAGATTTTTTTTTTTTTTTTTTTTAAATATAAATAAAATAAAATTTGTTTATTTCAGACTAGGATGTCCATATTTTGTTAGTAACAAATTAGTTATCTTAGTACTAAGGTTAGTAGCAATGTAGGTAGGTACTGTATAAATTGGTTGAAAATAAATTAAATTGAATTGAAAATAAATATTTTTACAAATAGATTACAAACAATAATAATAATAATTAGCCTAGGTAAATAATAAATTCATCATAAAACTTGTAACCCTATGAGCCTTCCCACCACTGGCGATACTGGTCGATCCGCAATCATCCTTAGGATTCCGCTGCCACTACCCCGAATTCTGCGAATTAGTGAGGCTGACTTTTTGCGCATTATAGCATAAAAGTCATCCACCCTCGCGTCTGCAAACATGCCCGAAGCACTACAAAAACGAGGTAGCCGCAGCAAAACCCTAAAGGCGTTGTTATACTGAACTCTGAGGGCATTGTAGGCCCGCTGCGTGTAGTTAGTCCATAGGGCGCTGGTGTAAAAGCTTTGGCAATATAATATACACATTGACATTAATAATTTTTATTTAAATATTTTTTTTTAAACTGACATTTGCTTATTTTGTAAAGTACATATTACATTATTTTAATTATTGTGAATGTGAGAAGACGATGTGGGTCATTTATTTTATTATTTTTATATTTTTTTATAATTCTCTCCATAGTCTGGCAGTTTGAGTAATTTATGTGGCCTACCCAAATGTCCTTGCTTTGGTATTGTTCGTCGAATCGTTGAGCTCCTTAAGTCTTGAGTTGAGCTGCATGATTTCTGACAAATGCGTGCACTGACTGGACAGGTCCTCTCAATCTGTGTGGTTCTTTCCTCAAAAGACCATCTCAGATATCGACCTACATGGTCTTCATATAACTTGACCAAGATTATGTCTGGACTTTAAAAGAGACTATGACCTCTGAGTTTGTTTCGGCCTTTCTTCTCAGAGTAGTCAGATAGGAAACGCCGACCTTATTAAAAAAATATGATTGACGTGTAAAAGTGTTTGTGCAAACCTACTTACAAAAATAAAATCATTTATCATTTATATGGGTGCGTTCCGAGTGTGTAAATTATTTCAACGCCACTGCTCTCAAAACGGCGAAGGAATACATCGTGAGGAAACCGGCATGTCCTAGAACCAAAAACTCGAAGACATGTGACATCTACGAACCCGCACTGGACCCGCGTGGTGGATTACAGCCCACTCGGAGAGAGGAGGCGCATGTTCTAGCACAGGGGACTTTGTAGGCTTGTGTATGCCCTGCCGGGTCAGCGGGATTGTCCGAAAGGGTTACCGCTGGCCCGGAACATAAAAGGTTAAGGAAGGAACACGGGTGGGTTTTAGTCAGTAAGAGTCTGACACTCCCTTCCGCTCCACCCAGAGCGGGAGGGGTCATTTGATGATTTCCCATCTTGAAAAAAAAGGCTTGTGTATGCTACCAATCAAAATCCAACCTTATTGTCACTTATTTAACGTTATCTTTTCTCTGCAGTCTCGGCGGCGGTACATTCCTCGGCCTGTGCTGTCTCCTAACTGGCTGCAGTAGCTTCGAAGAAGCGATAGCTTTAGCAGCTTCTGGAGACAACACTACCGTCGACAAACTGGTGAGGGACATTTACGGAGGAGACTACGCGAGGTTCGGTCTGCCTGGGGACCTCGTGGCCAGCAGGTGAGACATTACGGAATCATTTTAAACTCAAACTCAAAGCGTTTATCTTCTTTACATAGTAGAAAAAAAAAAACAACAGACTTCCAAAAAAAAAAACACTACAAAGTGAAAAATAGCTTTAATTTCGAAAGTCGGTGTCAAAAAACGAAAATACAGAACCAACGACACCGACTTTTTTTTGGAAGTATTGTTTTTTTTTTCTAAAAAAGTTTGTATTTTTTATCTTTTTAGTTGTACCTACCTACACCAAATAAATTCATATATCACTACTTGCTATGTAAATATCAGTGATAGAAAGCTATTGAACACATCTGCCTACCCCTTTAAAGGGTACAGGCGTGATGTTATGTTGTGTGATTGCGTAAACGATGTATACATATGCTATAGCAATAATCGCGGTTGATTTGTTCGCGCGGACTACAGTCACTGCCCCACATTTAGTATCTACATTGCACCCACGCGAAGCCGGGACGATAATAGTAGATTATGCACCGAGGGGCTAAAGTTGTGTCTTATGTCACGAGCGTCATATTGAATCTCGAGCGCAATGAAGGATTCGGGAGTTAACTCCCGAGCGCAGCGAGGGAATTAAGAGTTTAACTCACGAGCGAAGCGAGGGAGTTAATACAAGAATCCTGAATGCAGCGAGGGATTCAAGCTAGCCCAAGGCAAAGACACCTTTAGCCCAGAGGAGGATACTCTACTTTTTACACCTACTGTGAGAAAATAATAGCTATAGCACGAAAAACAAAGTATTTATTAAATAAACAAACAGTAAGAATAACATATTTAGAACTAACTAGCTATTGCACTTCCATTCCTTTTAAAAAATGGTTCGTAGTTATCTAATTATTCTTACAATATTATGTCTTCGAAAACATGGCAACGATATGAAGAAGCAGTCGTTATGATTTTGTAGGAAATCGAGAATATCATCCACGCGTAGAAAGGGTATCGAGAATAGCATTCCACTTTCTGGCACCAAAGGGTGTTTGTTAGTACTATACTGCCAATTTAGCTGAGCATGTGAGATTCCAAATTCAAATCACATTATTGACCAGCGGGTCATAATGAAATCCAGTACAACATTATTGACCGGCTGTGCCCCCGGCCACTAATGACTCACTTTAGGTTAAGGTTGCTTGACATATAATTTGACATTTTCGAGCAGGTGGTGTGAAAAAATTTTTTTTGTTTCCTCAGCTTCGGCCAGATGTGTTCGGCAGAGCGGCGCGCGAAGGTGTCCCGCGCAGACCTCGCGCGCGCTACCGTCGTCACCATCACCAACAACATCGGCTCCATTGCGAGGTTGTGTGCGAGCAACGAGAATATTGAGAGGGTGAGCAGAAGCAGAATATATACAAATTTATACGAGCAGAAATCGCACAGCCGAGCATTACCAATAAAAGTTTTCTGAAATGACGTTCGCTAGGTAGGCAGCACTGACACGTCAGGTCCAGACATCTGTCAAAGAGCCTATACTTTCTTTACTTCTGAATGATGAACGAATGAATGGATCGAATGATGAACGTCATCATATATTTTACTAGCTGACCCGGCCACGCGTTGCTGTGGCTAACGTTTTTAATAATATTGCGATTATAAATGGAGATATGAGCTATCCTATCTTTCAAGTTGGATCAAACTGCACACGGTGTACAAATTTGATTAAAATCGGTTTAGTAGTTTAGGAGTCCATCGCGGACAAACATCGTGACACGTAATTTATGTATATTAAGATATTCATTGTCGAAATAGAAGACCTGTTGTCAAAGTGGTGCCAACTGGTGTCGTAAATTTTCACGAAATTACGGATAGTCCGGATTGCATTCCCTACTTACCATGCCATTTCATAACACTATTTTTATTTATTTTTTTAATTCACAGGTAGTATTTTGCGGCAACTTCTTGCGGGTGAATCCGTTATCAATGAAGCTGTTATCGTACGCGATGTCCTATTGGTCGCGAGGGGCTCTCAAGGCGCTCTTCTTGGAGCACGAGGGGTAAGCAGACATTTGACACATTTATTCCTATGAAGATTCTAAAGTTTTTTTAAAGCGAGCGATGTGTGCTGTTACACGCATGGATAGAATAAGAAATGAAGTACAGACGCCAGCGCATCTAGCTACTACAATCTGTCAAATTTCTTTAATAGATTTTCAGCTTTATCGCTAAAGCATAAGGTTCAGAGTTGATTGGGAAAATTTTACAGTTTCGGGTAGCTTGATGTGCTGGCGTCTGTACATAAGAGGAAGTCTGAAAGTGGCACAGTGGTGCTATTCTGTAAAATTCTCACCGTGAAAACTTAGGTGAAGTGAGCGTGGAGTGAGCTGTCAATAGTGTCAATTCTTTCACGGTGAGATTTTTACAGAATCGACCGGCTGGTAACTGAAAAGTTGTGTGGGAATTGGTTGTCATGGTACGGGCATGTGATGCGGAGTAATGAAGAAAATGCCGTGAGGAGAGTTTTGAGTTATGAATGTCGATGGCTATAAAAGTAGGGGAAGACCAAAGAAACGATGGCTGGACTGTGTGAGTGATGATATGGTTAGAAAGGGGGTTAATACTGAGATGAAAAAGCCGCCGAATGTTAATATTAGGTCCTTACATATGAAATTGGCTTTTTGTACGGGAGGAATATAAAGTCAATTTTTTTTTGTAAAATATATCTAATTAATCAAAGTATGCACCGTTGTTATCTATGCACTTTTGCCATCTCATAGGTAGTTCATTGATCCCTTTACTAAAAAAACCATGGGGCGAGAATCAATGAACTCTTTGAAGGCGGTTTAGACTGTCGCATCGGAGTTGAATTTTTTTCCTTGTAAGAATTTGTCCAAATTCCGGAAAAAATGGTAATCTGTTGGAGCAAGGTCCGGGGAGTACGGTGGATGTCGCAGACATTCCAATTGTAGCTCATCTAACTTAGTGGTTGTTTGTTGTGCAGTGTGTGGTCTGGACCTAATATCTCGGAATCGTGACACTTCACGAGTTATGGTCTCATAGTGATTTCTGTGTGCATTGATGTCAGCTATAGATTTATACAGGTTTCATGCGTTGCCGCCATTTTGGAAAAAAAACAAAATGGCGCCACAGTAGGTATGCCATGGACCTGCAAAGCCCTTTGACCACTCCTTTCCGGTAAACACTTTATAAACATAACAGTGTTTTAGAAATTAAAGAAAAAGTGCTCACAGAGTCTTATTCATTTTTTTCTCTTTTTCTCAGCTACTTCGGCGCCGTAGGCTGTCTCCTACACCTCGATAGCAAGAACCATCGGCGCAAACAGAACCCGGACGCAGGCACCGCCGACAGATGAGCGACAGTCCACCCTACCCGCCTTGTTATACGGCTCAAATTGCGTTGCCGCCTCGCCGACACTTGTTACCTTTATGTGTGTTTTCACTTCCATTCAGTTTTTTGTTTAAAAATACCAGTTTGTTACTGTCCCACTGTTGGGGAAAACTTCTTCATACAGAGAAAGCACGAACATTGATCACCACGCTTGTTCAAGATGGGTTGGTTTGGATGGGATTTCCGACTTATATATATACAGTACCCGGCGATAAATATTGCACATCGACCTTTGAAAAGAGACAATCGGCTAATTTCGGCTTCGTAGAGCGTTATCTCTGTCGCACGAAATACAAACAGTCCGGTATCTATTAGGAGCTGTTAAAACAATTATGATTTGCTTCTTTTGATAATTATTTTTATTCTTTGTATAAAATGGTTTTGTGTAAAAAGGTCGATGTGCAATATTTATCGCCGGGTACTGTAAATACAGGTTTCCTAACGATTTTTCCTTCACCGAGTGTTATGTCCAAGATAAAACACAAGGTACAGTCAACAAAAGAGACAAGTATGCAGGATTGTCGGATATAGTTGAAGTTTAATAAGAAACCGGTGGAAGTTCTCGGATAAAATTTTATTTTTATTAATAGAAAACAAACAGCTCATTTATCAAAATAAATTTTTGTCGATAACATCTAAACTTCAACTGTATCCGACGATCCTGCATACTTATCTCTTTTGATAGACAGTGTTAGATTAGATTTGGGTTGACTGTATCATAGAAAAAAAAGAAATGAAAAAAAAAACAGTGGCACTCCGGGAGCGCCGGCAGAAGTGAAAACACAAACAGAATACTTTGCCACTGACATATCGGATATACATTAAAACCGAGTACATCCCGAGGACAGCCGAACACATCCGAAGCGGATGTTTTTTTTAATCGTCTTATAAATAAAACGCGCGCGATGTCGCTTACGGTAACAGTGGAGCGAGTTCAATGGTTTTTTCCCATCTCAAAAAATGCCCAACGCGCCTAAAGAACTTTACTTCAACAGTCGAGAGGCGTCTTGTTGATACAAAGTTCCTTTCTCTATACAGGGCTATTGGTGAAACATTAACAATCTATTAAAAGGTCATTGTACAGACGCCAGCACATCAAGTTACTACAATCTGTCAGATTTCCTTAATAGATTTTCAACTTTATCACTAGAGCATAAGGTTCAAAGTCGATTGCGAAAATTTGACAGTTTCGGGTAGCTTGATGTGCTGGCGTCCGTACTCATCATTATGAAAAACTTTGACGATGGGACCAAACCTGAAATCGCGAAATAAAAATCAGCCGTTCCCTACATTTTGACGAGTTATACGAACATTAATCTGCCGTACTTACAATAAGACAGTTACAGAGCAGTGGTGGCCCAGTGGTCATGGACACGACTTACGAGTTGTAGGTCGTAAGTTCAAACCCAGACAGGCGCTTTACTTTGTGTAAATTATTTCATCACCACTGCTCTCAAAACGGTGAAGGAAAACATCGTGAGGAAACCGGCATGTCCTAGAACCAAAAATTCGAAGACATGTGACATCTACCAACCCGCACCGGGCCCGCGTGGTGGATTACGGCCCACTCCCTCTCACTGAGAGGAGGCCTGTGTCCCAGCAGTGGGAACATTATAGGCTGATTATGATGAGTGCAATAACTCAGATTTTGGGCTTTAAAAAGTTACATACATATCCATAATCAGCAAATTTGCTGATTACGGATATGTATTATATTGTAAGTACGGCAGAAATGTAGGGAACTGCTGATTTTTATTTGCCTTGCAATAAATTACCAGCGTTGTGTCATCGCGCTTCTCTTTCTTTTCTATGCAGTCCGACAGTGATCGCACTTTAGGTCATGTAGTCCCCTTAAGACGGTAGAAATCTTTCTACAATCTGTCATTTTATATGTTCTTCCGTCGACAACACCCGTTTCTATGGTGGGCCTGCTACGCGTGCAGCTCCCATTCGTCAAGTGTGCAGAGTATAAATTGCGATAAAGTTTTAGCAATAGTCTTGTCTGATCCTACAATGCGCGCCACGAAAGATGAGACTTGACCCCGCCTCCCCCGCTCTTTCCGCCGCCCCTATGACGTCCGGTCCCGTCCCGCACTCAGACCTCATACCGCTAAAGATACCTAAAATCGTGTACTGCGCATGTCAAACCACGTGGTGTGTCAAATCTCATCTTTCATGGCACGCATTGTATGCTGCACTGGTTGACGTCACCACGTCAACGCCGGCTGTCACTGAAAACCAGCGCTGGGGCTCTGTCTCGTAATGTGGTCTTAGCATTATGCTGAGCGATGGCCATTTTGCGTACATGTGACACATGTTTTCTCCCAAATTGTTATATTGTTTTTTTTTTTTGATGTGTCATATTTGCCGCAAGTAAACATATTATGTTCTTTCTTTTTAGAGAACTTCGTTTCTCCGAAACTAATTATCGTGATTCGCGGCCCTTTTACCTTCCTTTTAGCATTTAATAGTTACGTGATCCTATGCAAGACATTCCAAAACGTTTTGCAGACCAAAATAGTACTTATAATAATACTGTAATGGCGAAAATTGAATCAGGGCCGTCTTTACCCGGGGGTGCAAGGGGTGCGCGGCACCCAGGCGCAAGGTCTTAGGGGGCGCAAGCCGATCAGGGGGCTTACTCTCCAAACTAATTTTAATTCCAATGAGATGCCAATATGATTCCAATGTTAATTTTACAGTCACGTGATTCGGTACTCTTGAAAACAATATTGTCAACAATTACCCCACGCCAAGCCCGAACCCAATTCCACTTAGTTCTCCAAAATGGACACCCAATCTAAAAATCATTTGGCGCTAGCATCGAACTCAAGAGTACGAGACGTCACAATTCCAATGTCGATCTATCGGAATTAAATTAAAGAGTAAGCACCCAGGTCATTACTAATCGCTCATTATAACCGCAACGCTCCAGCGCTGTAACCGCACGTCACCGCCTCGAAAAAATTCCTTGGAAAAAATTGGTGGAAATAATTTAAAAAATGAAACACAAAAATTAAGTTTAATTTCTTTTTGTTGGCAAAGGGGGGCCGCAAACTGATTATCGCACCCCGGCGCCCAATATTTTTAAGACGGCCCTAAATTGAAAGAACCAAAATACACGATTATCAGACAAAGGAGAAGTCTCATCTCCCATAGAAAATTACCCCACATCTGACAGCAAAAACAATGTATGGTGAATATAAAAATGATAACCCTAAAAATTGCCCAGATGATTATAAAGGCAAGGTGTAAAAAAACAACATTAAATTGCGAAATGTGGGTGTTTTACATGGTCAAATTACATTCGTTAACAAAACTCCACAGACGAGATAGGTATCCCTATCTAAACATGCTAAAACGAAATACATAGTTATTTATGATACTAGTGCGGTAAGTTGGTTTTTACAAATGAGTAGACGAATGTAAGCCCGAGACGAAGTCGAGGGCTTACCATAGTCACGAGTTTGTAAATACCAATTTCTGCACGTGTGTCATACAATGTTTTTCAACACATTTGCGAGAAAACAGTACAGTATGTAATTAAACAAACTTTTTTATTTTACTATTTTTAGAGAACAATAAAGTCGCAATAATTTTTGAAGTTTCTAATATGAAAATGGCGCGAATTTGCAAATGGCGCCACATGCACGTGGTGAAAATTAGAACTACAGCCTTCGTCTCATTACTCTTTAATATTAAAGTGAGACAACGTATTGAGCAAAAGCGCTTCCAAGGAGGTTCGATCAGTCAGGTTGTTTATTCTCATAATGTAAAACTCTTTGGAGGAATTCTTATATTTTTTTTATGGAAATTTAAAAAAAACCGTAAAGAAAACGCACGGTGCTATACAACGGGATATGCCGTAAAATAGGTACTTAGGTGAGAGTACCTATTTTACCGCACGTTCCGTTGTATGGTGCGTAATTTTTAACTTTCGAACAATGTATACAGGCTTTGTAAATGCATTTTTCGAGCAAATGTGTTGAAAAATATATTAATTTGACGGTTTTTTTTTTGTGGGGTCTCGACCGCATTTAGTATACTGCCGTGCTAAACGCAAAAGCGATATCTCAGGAAATGCTAGTATAGAGAAAATTTAAGTTTTGCTCTTATTCTCTTAGTAATTTGAGGTAAAGCTGAGACAGGGAAAACTTTTGTAAGGGGTTTTTTTTATTAAGATACCTACCTCATACCCAGAAGCATAGCGTGCCTTGGCGGGGCCCTGTATAAAAATTTGTTTGGGGGCCCTTAGGAAGGGTAAAGATTTCTTACAAAAGAAAAAAAAGTGTTTGCATAAATTAAAAGAAATATTTATTCATAATAATTATCTATCTGTCACTTTTTCCAAAAGTTTTACAAACAATTCAAATTAAACGGGGCCCCCGTGGCCCGGGGGCCCCGTATAATTGATACGGCAGATACGGCGGTAGCTACGCCCCTGCATACCACTATTTCGCTTAGCACATTGGATGGCGTATTTTTTTAAGCTATCAGATGCCACAAAAATCAACTTTACGATTTTTTTTTAGATACCGCTTTTGAGCTTAGCACGGCAGTATAGTCACTTCAAATATCAGTTTTTTTTTTGTTTCAACTTCACAGAAGTGATGGATCGATATCCAAACGCGATAAAACAAAAGAAAACAGATTTTCTCAACTCAAACTTCGATTGTGTGTGAACGTGTATTGTGTGTCTCTTAGTCTGTGCTAAATAAATGTATTTTCCTTCTTTTTCTTTAACAAAACTACCAGCGGTCATTGACCTCCAAAAACACATATTTTATCGTGTCTAGATATGGTTACCCACCACGTCTGCAGAGTTTTGGGAGCTAATTCAATAGACCCTGTATACAGATCTGCCTACCCCTGTGGGAATGCAGGCGTGTTGTTATGTTATAAATAAAACTATATAATGATTCCTTTTGCACAAAACTTTTATTTGTTAGTTTTTAGTATATTTTTTATTTGTATGCAAGTATTTTTTGTTGACATTTTGCGTTAAACGCTTGGGTTGCTAGTTTTAAAAATTAAGGTTTAGAGTCTTACCACAGTCTAAAATTATCCAGATTACCAAGGCTAAGTATTTTCGAGCTGCCAATGCGTTGATCTACTGTGTGTAGTAGATATTGATTACTCTCTGGAGTGATATCAATATACAGTGAAACCTGGTTAATTGGGATCTCAAGGGACCAAGACATATGTGCCAATTATTGAGGGTTTTCAATAATCCAGTTTTCCAATTAAGCAGGTTAAAATTATAGTTGTCTCATTTACAGAGGCCCCCCGCTTACAGAGGTCGAAATGTGCGTTTTTTTCCATTTTTAGAAGTGGAAATGTTAATAAAAATGCGTAATTTTGGTGTTTGTATGTAAAAAAACACGTCAAAACGTGTTAAAACCTGATTAATTTGTCTCACTTATACAGGTAATTGAGCTACAGAGTCTCAATTATAGAGGTAAACTTGGAAAAACTCTTAGAATTCAAATCTCATTTAACCAGGTTCAAAAAGTCCCATTAACAGAGGTAATTTAATGAAAAAGAACCGGGACCTCATTGCAACTCTCAATAATAGAGGTTTCTCACTTATCCAGGTCCCACTTAACCAGGTTTTACTGTATATTATTTTTCAATTTTAAGAGCGTTTACGACGTACGGGATTTCATACAAACTTTCACGCCCATTTTTTTCGAAATGTATGAACCGATTTTAATGAAACTTCATACGCTGCAGGATACAAAGGTCTGAACATTTTCGAAAAATAGTGTTGCAGTCAAATTAGACCGATTTAAAATTTTCCAAAGACAAAGATTTCCAGTTATAATTTTTTTAATAAGATATTTCGAAAATGTTCTTAAGCAACTTTTAAAACCTTTGTGTCCTGCTTATGCGTATGAAGTTTCATTAAAATCGGCTCATTCATTTCGAAAAACAAGGACTTGGAAGTTTGTATGAAATGCCGTACGTCGTAAACGCTCTTAAGTAATAAAATTTTGACAGTTTCGTCTAAAAATTAAAGTAAATTTTGTTACTCTATAACAAAGGGTGATAAATAACTCGCTTTGGTTAAACAACAACCGGCACTACTGATAATAATTTAAAAAAATATTTTTTATTTAATTCATGTAAATATCCAGTACGGTGGACAAATATTTATTTGTTTGTTTTCAATGTTAAAATGAATATTATTTCGTGTTTAGTTAAATAGGGGTGGGTTATATGATTTTGCTATTATAAGGGTGCAGACATATTGTTTTAAAGTCACGAATTTCAATAAATCCTTTTTCAAGAATGTAATTCTGGTTTATAATAATAATAATATGTCTGCACTCTAATACCTATTTTGTGATAAACTATTGATTATTCATTAATGTATAAAGCCCTGAATATAATAGGGATAGTTACTACTTATTTTATGCGATAATTTCATTTTTCTTTGTGAAAATAACTTAATTTTGACCAATGACAAAATATAGTAATTTTCCTTTGACTCTGTGAATGTCATACATTTTTGCAGACAACGTTACTGTATATTTAAAATATCGGTATGAGGAAAATAATTTCTGATAATATCAGAAATTATGTATTCATTTAAATTTGTCATTGACAAAAGTAAAGTTACTCGACTTTGTCATGACTGACAAATGTAAATTCGCTTCAGCTTCGTCGTGATGAATGAGTGAATTACCATGAAGTTTTAGCATACATATCTAAAACGCTGTTTATTGTAGACGAATTTGTTGTAAATTATAGACCAGAGAATCAGGGTTTTTTTTTATTGCGGTCTCATGATGAAACCATTACGAAAAAAAGTTTAAGTATATATTTTCACTTTTCAGAAATTTCGCTGATCGCAGTATTTTATTATTAATTTTGAGTAATGTTTTAAACGCGTGCGTGGAGTAGAAAATATATAAGGGCTGATAAATATTTTATATGACTAGAAATAAATATATGATATTATAGTTCTGTGTTTTATTTTTAAATAGCCTCTACGACTGGCAACACTTAAATGTAAAAATAATTAATAAATATTTTTTTTTTATTTACAGTAAAACACATTTAAAAAAATGAGAAAGTATTTATTGTGAGTCGTACAGGAAAATCACGAACTTGACAAAACACTGACCTCTATCATACAATAATGTGTATAATAGAGTTGCCGCGAATACTCGCTATTATTCGGTATTCGGCATTACTCGTCATTTTTTTGATATTCGTCGAATACCGAATAATGGCTAGTATTATTCGGCATTCGGCGAATAGTCGTCGAAAATAAACTTTTAACGAACAAAAGAACTAATGAGTTAAAAATAATCATTTTTTAAATTATTTTCCTTATAAAACATACACAATATCTATTATTATCTGTAATATGTGCCTGTGCCTATCATATTCATGAAATTAAATTAGTATGGCTTTTTAATTAATATTTAAAATCCAACAGAGGCAGATTGTGGTGCAAAAAAACAATTTTTTCTGCACGTTCTGGAGCAAGTCGGTTTCGTTTTTCCTCGTAAATTAAACCTGCCTCGGAAAATAGTCTTTCTGAATAAACAGAGCTTGCTGGTGTGATTAAGTATCGTTTAGCAAGCTTACTTAAAATAGGAAATCTATTCTTATTGGTACTCGAAGCCCACCATTCATATGGGTTTATTTTTCTGTCAGCCTTTGCTAATGCGATGTAGTTGGCGATTTCTTCAGCAGTGGCATTCTTGGGTTGCTCTTCAGTAGGTTGCTCTATAGATGATTCTTCAAAACATGCCCAAAATAGTTTATGAGTTTCCGAATCATGCTCACTTTCATTGTCTAAACGAGACCTTTTGGATGCCGTTTCTGGATCCGAATCATCATTTTCGTCATCTAAAGAAAGCCTAAGACCTTCTCTGAGCGCAGCTCTACGGATCCGTTCAGCTTGGGTAGCGTCAAAGTAAAAGTTCTTGTAGCGGGGGTCTAAAAATGTCGACAAGTAATATGTCTTCGTAAAGCATAGATCATCCAAGTTAAAACGGGCTTCCATATTTTCTATCAACGCCTTTCTAAAATCATCAACGTGTGCAATTTGTTGAATCAGCGCATCTTTTATTAGGTATCTGATTAATGAAACAGTGCTAGGTATTGAAACAGTGCTAGGTATCACATCTGATATGGGTGCATATGTGGAACTCGTGATTTTTGTTATCTCTTCGAAAGTTTTTTGCCAGCATTTAAAAATGGAAAATTAAATTTACTACATATATGTAGGTATGTATAACATGAAACAGATTTCTTTAACTTTGTTGTTTTCTTATCTCACAACCTTAGAAGAAATTAGAAATATTTTTAATGTGTTTAATGTTTTTTTTATGTCGAATAGTAATGTCGAGTTATTCGACTATTCGCCAAAGTGAATGGCGATTAATCGGTATTCGACTATTCGCTATAAACACTATTCGCGGCAACTCTAGTGTATAATACAGGTCAGTGTACACACAGACAATCATAAATAAAAATCAAAATTTTTAAAAAGTAAAAAAAAGCAGTACAATGCGCGCCACGAAAGAAGAGACTTGACCCCGCCTCCCCCGCTTTTTTACGCCGCCCCTATGACGTCCGGTCCCGTCCCGCACTCAGACCTCATACCGCTAAAGATACCTAAAATCGTGTTCTGCGCAAGTCAAACCACGTGGTGTGTCAAGTCTCATCTTTCGTGGCACGCATTGGATTCTAAGAAAAGAGTACTGTTTGTACAGACGCCAGCACATCAAGCTACTACAATCTGTCAAATTTCTTTAATAGATTTTCAACTTTATCGCGAAACCATAAGGTTCAAAATAGATTGGAAAAAATTGCAGTTTCGGGTAGCTTGATGTGCTGGCGTCTGTACCTTTTTTTAAACAAAAAAAGGAATTAAGTAACATCATTTGCAGGATGTGAATGCCAATTTTTTTATACCATCTCATGGATTTGTGCTCACTTGGAAATACGCTAACATTTGGTCGTGTCGATCAACACCTTTCATATATTTATTATATTGTATTACTATATTATTTGGTTTGTTGACCACACGACCACGCCTATTTTCCACTGGTATCAAGTCTGGTGAATGCTCAGTGAAAATAGTGAGCACATCTCTCTTGTCTTTCCATTACTGACACAAACACCTTTTCCGTTATACCTACAGATATTTCCACCTTTTAAGAGCGCTATCACAAGTTTTTCTTGTTTAGAGCGTTTGACTCGAGTTTTGATTTGTGATTATGGTTTAACTAAAGTCACAATAGTAAAAAAAATACATGCCCGAGAAAGTTTAATTCCTTCTTTTGGGAGCGCATTCAATAAATATTTCAGTTTGTTTACATAAATCAGTAAAAAACTTGTTCCTGCAAAGGCTGTTTCATAAAAATTTAATTTCGGGCATCTCGCGATGCTCTGTTACATCGAAGATATAATAGTTTAATAATTTATAAAAATGTCCACGGTACAACTGTATCTTCTACTTTGGAATGCATACATCAATTTATTATGTTTAATACAGTAATAAACCAAAAATAATTCCGTAAAACAGAGAGTTAATGATATTTTTTCAGCCGAAATGATATTTTTTATCTCTGTTTATTTAATAGAAATTCAAACAAAAAGTGTTTAATAACTAAGGTTACTTTGTCACCTTGCTTGAAAAAAAAAATACTCTATTTTAAAGTAAAATAATATTTTTAAGGAATTGTTTTATGCAATGCTTTTTTATCAATATAAATCTCGGGATGCACGGTCTTAGCTTTAGTCCGCGCCGAGCGCTTTCAGAGGGAGGACGTAGCGCTCACTCGCTGCTGCCGTCACGTGATCTCGTTCGACAATTCGCCACGAATAAAAAGCGACCAACACTTCTTGATACAAGTGAGTTTTTTTTTTTAATTAGTTATGTTCTGATTGTAATGTATATAATATAATTATTTTCCTATGATGTTCCAACACGAATATAATTATAGAAAAAAAAACATACGTAAATATAGTTGTTGTTTTTAATTTTTCTGACTTTTTTATTTATCTCCAACATTAATTTAATTAATTATTTTCAGACAATAGTTCACAATAATGGGCAAAATAGAACTTTTGGTGCTGTCAAAATAAAAAAACAGGTTTTGGCCGATAATTTGAAACGCGCAAGAGAAGCTCAGCGGTAAGAATTTTATGAGGAGTGCGTGCTTCCTGAAATCATAGATTCGAGGAAAGCACGGTCTATGCCGCTTCGGAGAATATTATTTTAATTATTTTACAATTATTATACTGGTTTTTTATGGTTCCGTACCTTAAGGGTGCCAACGGGACCCTATTACTAAGGCTCCGATGTCCGACCGTCCGTCTGTCTGCTAGTGTCTCATGAACCGTTACAAGTTCACAGTTGTAATTTTTAATTTTAATAAAACGACTTTTGATTTGTCTTTTTTATTTTCTTTTGACTTTTTTGACGTGACAACGTCTAATGAATCGATGAAGCTGGCTGCACACACGAAAAAAACATGACTCATGTAGCGTTACCTCGCGGCCTTGCTCTGCTGTAGCGTTGTACGCCATGGCGGCTTGAAGTGCAAGCGAGAGCGCGGAACGAGCGATGAGAGACAGATGATGTCGAACGCTGCCGAATCGGCCTCCGCGTTCGGCAATTTCATTAATGTTTTGTTATGACGTTGTCACGTTAAACTATCGTCCGTAAACCGACTTTACAGACAACCGATTTTTATCCAAACTGTAGAAACAACATCACATTGCATTTATTTCTATAAATAAGTACTAAAATGTCTTCCTACCTGCTAAATAAATTACATAATATATTAAACTTCGTAAAAAAAGTAGGTACAAAAAGTATTTATAAAAGTAGCACAAAAGTATTTGTAAGTAATGTTAGAGGCTGGCAACGCGCAAGTAATGCAGCTTCTGGCAATGCAAGCGTCTTTAGGCCAGCGTTGCCAGTATGTTACTTTTGTAACATTTTACGTTACTTTTGACCCTCTCATGTTACCTCCATGTTACACGCCTCAAAATGTTACTTTTAAGACTTAATAAAAAATATTTCACAGAAAACAAAAAATAAACATGAAACGGAACGCATACAAGAAAGGTTTCGTTCGTCATGTTGGCGCACTTGATTGTCTTGATTTTGTGACCAAATTCTGACGCGACGACAGCGCGAAAATTTTTCACTTCGTTTGTCGTATCGCATATTCACTCACTCGCGTGAATTTCTAAATGACCCATCCCGCTTACTTAGGCGAGTGAGCGACAGCCTAGTAGTGGCATCCGTGTTGGTTCAGTTCAGTTTGTTATTACGATTCTTTCGAAGCCTACTAAGGGGACAGCTTTTTTTTATGTAATAAAGTGCCATGTTATTATTAGTCGTTTTCCACAAAAAATAAGGTAATGTTACTTTTCTCGTGAAAATGTTACTTTTTGAGCTCTCTCATGTTACATTTGACTATCTGTCACTGGCAACACTGCTTTAGGCTGCGGTAACTACACACCATCAAGCGGGCCGTATGCTAGTTTGTCACTTTAGTGGTATAAAATAAAAATTAAAAGTGAAGTAAATTTGTATGACCCTATTGTAACTCAAACCGTTGTAGGTAACACTCATCGGTACAAATAATATTTCATGAACTATAATAACAGTAATTTAATTTATTTTGAAAACGAAGGCTCTTGTTGGTTTGATCCTGGCGTCCGACGCATAGCGGTTTGTATGTGTGCATAGCGTTCTTCCCTAGACGCACACGTGCGCATCTGCTGCCGCGCGCCGTCGAATTTACCTAAAACTGAGCACTTCGGTTTTGTAATAACGCTCTTAAGAGTTTTAAGTTTTTTAACCACAACAGCTTTTGGGTTATTTTTTCTTTTGGCAGCCAAAGTTCCAGTACAGTATGTTTTTTTTGCTAACAAGGTTTCTGCTAACTTGACACTGTTATAAAAATTTATAAATGGAATGACCGCTTATTCTTTTAAAAGTGTCATAACTACTTTGTCGACGTGACCTTTACCGCCAACTTCATTATCGGAGCCACCTTTACACATATGTATTTTATGGTCTAGTCCTCAGTCCACTCTCAGACAAGTTAACGGAGGAAACGCTTGAGCTATAAAGTAGAAAAAATATCCATTTTAAAAAATTGTTCAATGCTTGAAACAAACACTATATTTAACAAAACTATATAACGTTATATAATTAAAAACAAACAAACACTTTATAACGTTATATAATTAGGTATTAATTCTTGTCAAAGGGCGATTGTGCGTAACGTATTGGGTATTAAGATCAGCAACCGAGTACGGAATACCAAAATATGCTCCAAAACAGTAATCGCCGATGTGGGCAAGTGGGATTGGGCGGGTCATGTATGTATGCAGAACGCACCATGACAGATGGGCCAGAGTCGTCACGCAGTGGGTGCCGGAAGACGGGCGTCGTCGCCAAGGGAGGCCCAGGAAAAGCTGGCGTGACGACTTAGACACGTTCATGGGAGATTGATCAGAGAGGTCAACACGTAAGGAGGAGTGGAAGACTATACGGGAGAGCTTTGCCCAGTAGTGCAATACAGGTTGAAAAAAAAACTTGCGTTCCCTACCTGTCTGACGCGTTGGAGGAGACGCTTTCGCTGTCAGAACCGTCGGACTCGATGTCCTCGGTAAAATCCTCTCCGAAGATTTCGTTCAGGTCACGCGCCTTTTTTTTTTTTTTTTTTTTGAAAATGGCATCTCGTAGTTGACCTTGAGAGGTCGTGACTACTTAACCGGACAATCCTGCGGCTGCCTTGAGAGAACTCAAAGCCTCCAGCCAGGGGCTTAAAACTAACTACATAAACTAAGCGACTACACGCTAAGGGCACCCCCTGTGGGGTACGAGCCTCGGCTTAGGGCGTCGCTGGGGGAGGGCAGCAAGTTGGGACAGGCTGGATCGAATTTTGATTATTTAACGAACGATGGGGCCGGGATTTCCTAATTGACTACTCTGAGAAGAAATGCCGAAACAAACTCAGAGGTCAGAGTCGGGAATTTAAATCTACTGGCTCAGCTGCGGCGCGGGCTGGCACTACATCGAGCAAGGGTCGGTGGGGGGCATTTACTGGGGGACGTCGCGAGGGACCTCGTCGGCGAGGCCGGTATGTCGGTTTCTTGTATCTGTTTTTCCTAAGCGTGCTGGTTGCCCTACTGCTCTCTTGGAGGACGGTTATAGGGTCATCTGGGTCGGCGAGAACGTGCCTTGGACGGCGTAGTTTACTAATTTGGGAGGGAGTATATCTGGCGGCCTCGACAACCAGCGGGTTTCGATGGTTGGGGGCGGAGTCGAAGAAGTGCTTGGAAAGGCGCTTCATGAATTGGTGGATAGTGGGGATTTTGAGATCGACATGGAGGATCTCATTTCGGACGAACCAAGGGGCTCCCGTAGCCTTTCGGAGGAAACGGTTCTGGAGGGTCTGTATCTTATGGATGCGGTGGGGCTTTGCGTGTGCAAAGACTACGCAGGCATAGGTCATGATTGGGCGAATGCACGCTGTGTAGATGCGCAACTTGCACTTAAGTGACAATTTGCTGCGTGCATTGAGCATCGAGTGAAGTCTACCGAGAGCGAAGGCGGCGCGCGAGCGAACCGCCTTTATGTGCTCTGCGAAGGAGAGGTGTCTGTCGAGGATAACACCGAGATATTTGGCTTGCTTCTCCCAAGGGATCGGCTTGCCGAACATGGTGATAGGTCGGGGGGGGATGGGTTTGTGTCTCGGTTTCGAATAGAGAACCGCTTGACTTTTGTCGGGGTTTACTTCTATTCTCCACTTCCTAAACCAGTCAGCGAGCTTGTTGACTGAAGTTTGGAGGATGTGGGAGATCTGGACTAGGCTGCGGCCAGTGTAAAGAATGGCAGTGTCGTCTGCGAAGAGAGCCAACTGGGTCTTTCTATTTATTGGGATGTCGCTAGTGTACAGCGTGAATATGAGCGGAGCGAGCACAGAGCCCTGGGGGACTCCTGCTCGGATGGGGTGTGGGTCACGCGCCATCTAAAAATGATGTTTTATCGTACATTTTGTGCCGCATAAGCAATACTTTTTTTTTTTTTTTTTTTAAAGGCTAAGGTCTGAGACCATGCTGCCTAGTCATCAGTTACTATTTTTTAGTCTAACATGACATTAGAATATGGGTGCACACATTCTAATGTATTAGGAGTATTTGGCAGCAAATGTATCGAATCAAGTTTCCCGGTAAACTTCGCTGAGGTAGCCAAAACTACAAAAAAATTCTCAGCTCCATTTTACCGGGATCGCGTCTGTTTCAATGATTCCACATATTGTCCAGTTGCGCAGACACTTGAGATACAAAACTACACCAATTTTACATCACAATATCCACTAGGAATCAATTTGCGAATAATTAAAACAGCCAACTAGACTTCACTCGAAGAAATCCCGCCAAAAACTCGCATAAGCAATACGTTAACCCATTCCATGCCAGCAACGCACACGCGTGCGTTTTAGTTTTTTTTACCTGTGTGCCTGCAACGCACCCGTATGCGTTTAGTGTATGTTTTAATAAAGTATCATTTATTCACTGTGCGTTGCTTTATTGTTGCCATTTTTTAATTTACCTCAATCTAGATTATATTTCTGATATAGCAACACCGTTACAGTAGTAAAAGAAATGTCACATTTGAATTAACGCCGGTTTTTGTGCTTGTGATTTTTGCTAGTATTATAAACCAAGTTTTTACAGTGATTTAGGTGTTAAAAGGTAAGTAAATATGATTTTTTAATAAAATTTAGTAATTTATTTATTACAACAACGTAATTTTAAGTCTACTGATAATACTTTGGATAAATTTTGAAGTCCAAAACATTACAACGCTAATGGTGCGTTCAATGGCATTTATGAATGACTTTGTTCATGGATGGTGTTACACATCGACAATAATCGGTCGCTCAATGTTACCTACTACTGCTATTGTAACTTTATAATGTCATTTTATAACTTGAGATATTTTACTGCAGTGTTCGTATTACATACCCTACATGGTTCAAAATAAAACCGTTTGTGAAAAAACGCTTTTATTTTTAAATTTGAATGGGATGAATTGTGTAAAGTAACTAGTATTTTTGTCGTTTATAGGTCTTTTGTTTTCTCCTCAAGCATTATGGCAAATAATAATAGAGGTCGTCGTTTGGTTGAATTGTCACTTAATACTGCCGAAGGTACTAATTTACAAGCTAGAAAAGAAAGTTATTCACAAGATAGGTGAGTTAATAATACAGACAGTTGATTTTTATCTATTAATATGAATGGTTAGAATGATTTTATCTATTTAAAATCAATATATTGAATGTTGTTATTTTTTAAAGTTCAACAAATCGGATAATAAAAATGTTTCAGAGATACATTACTTAATATATATATTATTTAATCTTTATAACTACATTACTTAATCTTTTACCTTTTTTTAGATACTGTTTTACATAACTATGTTGAAGCTCTTGGCATAAATATTTTCTGTATTTGCTAAATAAATATTTTTCATTTTACTATAATCATTATTATGAAAAAGGAGAATTAAAGACTGCTTTGATCTTATATGAGTATTTTTATTTCTGTCACCTACCCTACACCCTAACAATTTAATTATAGGTTCATGTTTCCCAGTCGTGCATAAAGCCGTCCACTATATACTCTCAAAAGTGCGTTCTCGGATCTCTCGAAAAACTTTTTTCACCATGTGCCACCCACGCACCATATGCGTTTGGTGTTTTTTTTCGTATTTATCAACAATATTTATTTTTTAAAAATCTAAATACATCATTAGTAATCCATTTCCTACCATAAAACCTAATAAAAACTGGTGGCACCTGGCCAACAACTTTTAAAAAAAGGTGGCATCGAATGGGTTAAGAACTAGTCAAATAAAATAACAGTTTGACATTTTTTTTAAAGGCTAAGGTCTGAGACCATGCTGCCTAGTCATCAGTTACTATTTTTTTTTTTAGTCTAACATGACATTAGAATATGGGTGTACACATTCTAATGTATTAGGAGTATTTGGCAGCAAATGTATCGAATCAAGTTTCCCGGTAAACTTCGCTGAGGTAGCCAAAACTACAAAAAAAATTCTCAGCTCCATTTTACCGGGATCGCATCTGTTTCAATGATTCCACATATTGTCCAGTTGCGCAGACACTTGAGATACAAAACTACACCAATTTTACATCACAATATCCACTAGGAATCAATTTGCGAATAATTAAAACAGCCAACTAGACTTCACTCAAAGAAATCCCGCCAAAAACTCCTAACAGTTTGACAGTTGGCTTGGCTGAGACATAGACAATGAAATGTGAGGTGATCAAGAAGAAGAAGATGCTTGCTTATGTAGAAGTTGAAGGAGATAGATAAAGATTGCTCGCGATTTACCGTGGGTGAATGAAAAAATTCAATAGGTGGGCATTTTCGGTCCATAAAAACGCATAGGTGTGTTTACTCCTGTCCCTCAAAAATATTGTCGTTTTTCTTTTCTAATATTACCCGTCAACAAAAAACGATTACCTACTTACCGTTAGTTTTAATAGATATATAGATATTGTTCCATTAATAACTTAATTCTCGAAGTACTCGATTATTTAAATTAAAAATTAATTAAGTGATAGGGAGACAGCATTAGCAACTGAAGATATGGGCATTAAGATTGATATTGATAAAGTTTTAGCTTATGACGATTTTATATTATTTTATGATAACAGACTTCAATGGCCATGGAAAGAGACCCATTTTATTTTATGTAAATACTGCTATGGATGCAAGGAAACAGTTGACATGGCAAATTCAAGATTAATACACTTCTTTCTACCTATGTCTAGACAAGATATCAAGTTCTTGTTAAAATCGCCATATTTTTGGTATACCTATTGTGATTTTAGTGTCTATGATCATGGCTGTATGGGCTCAGCAGGGCTATTGCGTATCTCTGTTGACAGTTCATAATGATGATCATTTGGCAAAGTGTACATCGATTAGCTGTCAATTCCCCTTGCCTCATGCCTGTCACAGAAAGGGACGAAATGAACCAAAATAAAAATGTCATGTCAATGATCATTACCCTACTGATCAGTGTTGCCATGTGCACCGTAATTACGGTAACTTCACCGTTCTCAGCAAAAATTTACCGCCTACCGTTGAAGCATGACAACGGTGATGATATCTACCGTTATCTTCAAGGATCTAATTTTTTATGATGAAAATTATTTAGGAGCTAGCAATTTTACTTATATGGGCTTTTCTTACATTTTAAAAACACAGTCTCTAAATTGGCAATACGTTTTGCTCTATAGAATAAAAAAACCCGGAAGTTTATGAACGTTCCCTTACATAGGTACAATACGCGCCCGAGGATTCCCCGACTCGCGGGAAATCCCCGTACATCGCGTCGATATAATGCCAACAATTTGAGTTTGCGTATAAAGACATGTTAACTATTGTAAGTTGTGGGAAATAATATTTACTTGGTTAATAGATTTACGTTGTTTACTTGATTAAATTGATTGATTCCTTCACGAAGTCACGAAGTTTTTGCAGTCGATCTTATGTTACGAAGTTTAATTTCTTCAATATAAACAGTTTTGTAGTATTTATTGGTTGTTTTATTAAAATTATTACACCGTTTTTGACACCGTTTTTTTCCAGCCCCTATCACCGTAATATCTTAGAATCTACCGTAATTTATGAGCGTTATCACCGTAGACCGGATTTTGAACATGGCAACATTGCTACTGATGAATGTGTAAATTGATTTTTGTTTCATTTTATTCCGTTTTTTTTTGTTATATATATATATTTTTAATTATTAGTCTTTGGACCGCCACAGCCACAAATTCGATCGAAATATTTTCTTTGTCATCGTGGTAAATTGGCTGTACTTAGAATAGTATGGTTTTGGGGAGAGAAGCATTTGCAATCTTTCCGTGAAGGTTCACAGAAACAGCTCACATCTCTAGAAAAAATGTATCACATTGACATTACTAGAATTTTCTTTGATAAGTTGGATTATTGGGGCTAAATGTGTCTATATGGCCGGAGGCTCGTGATGAGTTTGACTTCTCATTTATTTGTGACTGTGGTGGCAAAATGTTTTCTATGAAACGCTTTTTACTATATGATTTAAAGAATTGTTGTTTTGTTGTTGTCGTTGTTGTTGAATTGTTGTTGTTGTGTTGTAAGTAACTTAAACGGAAAGACTTAACGCAGTTCCTACTTTGATAATTTGATATAGATTTAATTTTGTTTGATAAATAATTATAATTATGCTCATTTTAAAATAATTGTCGTTATTATTAGTATTGTTTGATGATACCAAATATTAGAATGTAAATGTAAAAAAAATTAAGTATATAAGATAGTGTTTTGCTAGGGCTTGCCGACGTAAGCGTGATTATTATTCGTTATTGTTATTTATAATGTAAAAATACCTATACCTACTTACCATTTTTCGTGTAAAATCTACATCATTGCATATAAATAATAAGGTAATTTGATGTTTTCCGAGAGGTTTAAATTGTACTGGATTTAAAAAAGTGAAAAGAAACTCAACCTAATGTAAATGCTTCGTAACAATTTTGTTACCGTCAACTTTGTTACTGTCCCCCAAAACTTTAATAAACTATTCAAGCTAGAGGATATCGTCAATGGTACGAATATTTACGCGTGCCAACACTTACTTTTAGTTATGGCAAGAAAGTTGAGAAATGTCAGTGAACGTCAGAATTTTTCAAATGGTGGACGGTGAACTTTGGGTTGAGCAGCACATTTGTGTGAGTATTTTAAGTTATTTTTACGGGTTTTATGAACCAAATTAAATGAAAAATATTCCTTTGTCTTTTTTGTATGTTTTGCACTTGTGAAGCGAGTTTTAATGGGTAAAATCAAGAAGAACAATCGAGTATCAATATTTGAATGAATATTTCATGTAAGGAATATTGTATTCATATTGTATTTATTAATATTTTAAATGTTTTTTTCATTTCAGACCAGTTTATGAGACTGGGGCACCAGGCCCACGACGCGGCCAGCGCGCTGCAGGTGTTGGGGGAGTGGGTGGACGAGGTATGTACCGATATGGAGGTATGTACCTGTACGCTACATTTTAAGGTCACTCGAAACGCTACGCGTAGGTTCCTATAAAGAAGAAATATGATTTCATTATTTGTTTTATTTGACAGATTCGGCGGCTGTTGGCTCCAATCGCCGACGTGCCGGAGCGCATGAGGCGGTTGGAGCTCAGCTTGCACCCACTGCTGGTGTACAGGCCAAAAGACGGGGAGCATATGGACATGATGCGAGTACTTAGGTAATAGGTAATAGGTAATACGGGCTGGTGTCCGCAACTCCACGTCAATGCGCGTATTTTGCGTACGGGTGGGAAAATCGATTATTCGATCCACCCCAGCTCCTCGAGGAAGGCCAGCAACGCCTTGGTGTTACTGACCGTCTCATGTAGGGTACCTGGGTTACCGAAGTACTTTGCCCTGTACGTGGCGACCACCGGGCAGTTTAGAAGCACATGTGCCGCTGTCTCGTCGTCCTCCATGCAGGCCCTGCACAGCGGACTGTCTGTCACTCCTATGACAAAGAGGTGTTTATTGAATGACCCGTGGCCAGTTAAAGCTGCAGTAACTATACGCAGCTTTTGTTTAGTTAGACGGAGAACCTGCTTCGTGAGGCGGCCGTCCAATGTGGGAAGTGCTTCCCTGGCCTGCCTGCATTCGCCTAGGTCCGTCCATAGTTTGTTGTGTTGGTCTCTAGTGCGTTTCCTTACCAGAGTGCGTATATACCCGAAGGGGAGTGGCGCGATGGGCTCAGGTCCCACTGGTGCCATGCTCGACCCCCTTCTGGCAAGCTCGTCGGCTGCATCATTACCTAACGAGCCGCTGTGTCCTTTGATCCATTGAATGGTTATATTATTGAGGTTACCCACCTGGTTGAGGCGCTGGTGACACTCGTATATTAGCCCAGAGTCAACTGTATAACTGTTCAGCGCTTGCAGAACAGCCATACTGTCTGAGAGTATGCGGATTGAGTGTTCCTTTACTTCCCTGGCCATGATGGCTGAAGCGGCCAGAGAGATGCCCAAGCATTCAGCCTGGAACACTGTATTGTGGACCCCCAACGGTGTGGCTATATGTATGTTGAGGTCCTCCGAGAAGATTCCAGCACCTGTGCCACTACCTGTTTTGGAGCCATCCGTGAAGATACGCAGCTCTGTAGGGCGCAGCCCTTCGCATCGGCGATCCTCGTGAAGCTGGATCCTGTATTTTTTATCAAAGATAAATTGTTTAGGAACCCGGTCGTTTATGGCTTTTGTGATGGGGAACTCCTTATGGAGTCCCTCAAGCAGCGCGGTGTGTGGTGTACTACTCTTGCCCCAGAGATTTAGTGTGTTAAGACGTACTGCCGCCATCGTTGCTTCCTGTTGTATGAACAGGTGGAGCGGTGGAATTCCTAGGATGGCTTCAACTGCTGCAGTCGGGGTAGTCCTCATGCAGCCCGTAGTCGCCATGCAGGCTAGTCTTTGCATGCGTTGTAGTTTGTTGGAGGCTGTCACTAGCTTGGTGCGGGGCCACCAAACCACAGCTCCGTAGCTGATCATGGGGCGGATCACTGCAGTGTACAGCCAAAGTATAATTTTAGGGGATAGGCCCCACCTCTTACCTATCATTCTCCTGCATTGCCAAAAGGTTATGCAAGCCCTGTTGAGTTTGTTGTCCAGATGGCTGCTCCAGTTTAACTTACTGTCTAGTATTACACCGAGGTACTTGACTTCGTTGGTCAACTGGAGTTCAGTATCGAACAGTTTAGGTAGGCGAAAAGGGCCTAAGGCTCGTTTATGGGTAAACATGACTAGTTCAGTTTTAGTGGGGTTCACTGAGAGGTCAAAATCCCTGCACCATCTCTCTACGATACGTAGCGCTTGCTGAGTGAGGTTACATATCGTGCCCGTTACCTTCCCCGAAACCAGGATTGCAAGGTCGTCGGCATAACCTACTGTGTAATAGCGGTTGGCGTTGAGTTTGGTGATGAGGTCATTAATCACCAGATTCCATAGAAGGGGCGAAAGGACCCCGCCCTGGGGGCAGCCTCTGGCTATCATGGCCAGCTGCTGCTCTCCTTCAAGGCGAACCACTCGTTTACTTAGCATGTTTGTGATCCAGTCCGTTAGTACCTGTTCTACTCCATGTTTGGAGAGGGCGCTGTTGATACTGGAGAAGTTGGTTTTGTCGAAGGCTCCTTCGATGTCTATGAAAGTGCCCAGACAGGCGCCTTTCTGATAAATCGCTTCCTCTATCTGGCTGACTACCAGATGAAGTGCGGATTCAGTCGACTTACCTGAACTGTATGCGTGTTGGTTACCGTGTAACGGTAAAGTCTTTAGAGCGCCATCCCTCAGTTCCCTATCGCACAGTCTTTCCAAGGTCTTTAGTAGGAACGAGGTCAGGCTGATTGGTCGGTGGGATTTGGCGTTAGTATAGTCACCCTTACCTGGCTTAGGGATGAATATGACTTTCACTTCCCTCCATCCTATAGGAACGTATCTAAAGGCCAGGCACGCTCTCATTAAAGGCAACAGCTTTATGGCGACAGAGGTGCCACCCCACTGCAGTAAGGCGGGGAACACTCCATCAGGACCAGCTGCCTTAAAAGGATGGAAGCTCCGGATGGCCCATTGGAGTTTCTCCAACGTGATCATCCTGCTAGCGTAGAGCCAATCGTCATCTGATGGTGTTAGAATAACATCCTGCCAGTCTATTACCTGTGCGAAAGTGCATCCCGGGAAGTGAGTTTCAATAAGGACGCGTCTCGTTTCTTCTGGCGAGGATGTTAGTGTGTTGTCAGGTTTCCGCAGGGTAGTGGGTCCAGGTGTAGACTGTTGCGCTAGAACTTTCCTTACCCTGTTGGCTTGTTGGCAAGATTCAATGCTACCACAGAATTTGCGCCATCCCGTGGTACTCCTGAACCTGATGCATTTTTTGTAACTGGATTTGGCTGCGTAATAGTTATCCCAGTCCTCATCCGTACATGTATTCATGGCTCTATTCAGAGCTTTTCTTACCTTACCGCGCTTGCGCTCCAGCTCAGCACCCCACCAGGGTTGTTTGCCCGGTGTGCAGCGCGGGGTGGTCTCTGGGCAGGCAGTTTGGTAGCTGTCTATCATGGATTTAGTAAGGTGTCTTACTTGTGCCTCAATCTGTGTAGTATCCTCAAATGTTGTCGGATCGTTTGATGTCGCTAGCTTTGATTCTAGACTGCGTGTGTAGATGGCCCGATCCGTGTTGCGCGGATTACGCCGTGGTTGTTTGGGTGTAACACAGACCTGGATGTCGAAACGGAGCCACCTATGGTCAGAGCAGGAGGCCTCCTTGGAGACATGCCACCCAGTGATAGTTTCCGCCGCCCCCTCTGTTGCCAGAGTGAGGTCTATAATAGTGCGGCTTCGCCTGGTTACGAACGTTGGTTCGGAACCCGTGTTTAGTAGGGATAGGTTAGTCGAGAATAAGTAATCAACCAAGGCCTTACCCCTCTCGTTTTGCGTGTCCATACCCCACAGATGATGGTGAGCGTTGGCATCGGCCCCGACGACGACCTCAAGCCCACTCCTCTCGCAGTAGCTCACCAGGCGGGCGAAGTCGTGCGGGGGCGGCGCCTCCCCCTCGGGCATATAGACCGAGGCGAAGACGATCACCATCTCCATGGCGCCGTCACGCTGTATTAGCAGCTTAGCTGCAGAGACATCTCTGCAACAGAAATCAGTTAAGAGCTGTGTTTTGAGGTTACCCGTGATATAGATGCACGATCTTGGATGATCGTGATCTGTGTTGACCAGGAGCTTACCACCAAGATTGGAGAGTCCTTGTATTCGGCCCGCCCTTATCCACGGCTCCTGGATCAAGGCTATGGCCGTGTGTTGAACCTCCAGCCACTTGCGAAGCTGAGCCGTCGCGGTCTGACTGTGGTGGAGGTTTGCCTGGAGGACTTTACAGGCCGACGAAAGGGACGCCATCGCTGGCTAGTCCTTCCTCGTCCCCCTCCAGTTTGAGCCCGGCAAACAGGTCGCCCTCGTCGAAGCCGTCCTCCACCTGGCTCGAAGCCGGGGACAGGATCATGTCGTCCGGCTCCTCGCCCGACGAAGGGACGGCGCCCACGGCGGCGGCAGCAGGGGCGGCCGACCCTGCCTGAGCAGGTTCAGTCGCGGATGCCTCCGGGTTGTCTAGTGCGGGAGATGACTCCCCCGCCGGTGCTTGCGGCTGTGTTGACACCTCGCCAATGGTGCCTGTGGCAGGGTCCCATCCCTGAGGAACGTCGGTGAACCTGCCGTTCCGACCCTGGAACTTAACGTACACCGCCCCCAATCCAATTGAGAGACGGCGTCCGGCCTCCATCAGGGTCGGGATTTGGTCCACAGGGACGCCAACCACCACAAACCATTGCTCGGCCTGTTTGTCAGCAAAAAGAAGTACCCACCTCTTGATGTCGACCCAGGGGTTCTGGTAGCTGAGAGCGCGCCCAATGTTGGTCGACTCCCCATATACCCCCTGCTCGTCTGGGATCACGATTCCACATCGTGCTCGCTTTTGTATCTCCGACTGACTCTTAACTACCAACGAAATGTCAGTAGGAAGAGAAAGGTCGGAGACTGTTTTTCTTAGCCAGGCTAAGGTGTGGTCGTTTCCGCACCATAGTTTTAGGACACCCCCGGCGAACAGCGGCTTGGCATTGAACGTGGGCCCCGGAGTGTCTTGTTTGGGGGAGCAGGCCTCGAGGATGATCTGCCTCTGAATGGCAGCGAGTACCTGGTCCGATACATCCCTGCTGAGGAACCCCGTGCGCTCGCAGGTGATCGCGACGTCCAGGGTTGCGCTTGCAGCTTGGGCGTAGCTTCTATGCGGGACCCGTTTGGATTGGTCAAGACGCGGCCGCTTATGCTCCCCCCGAGGTGTTAAAGTCTCGTTGAGAGCTCGCTTGGCCGCGGCCTGATCCTTCCAATCGGATCGCTGTGTTGAGGAGGCCTCTCCAGCCTGCTTCTCCGAAACGCCGGTTGGCGACTGGCCGGGAGACGGTCGGCTTGTACCGGCGTCTGCCAGCGACCGCTTCCCGGCGGCGAAGTTCAGCTGGCCGCTAGTCGGTTTGGATGACCTAGCGGCAGTGGCCTGTTTACGCAGCAGCCTGCGTTCTTGACGACGCTCCTTTCTCGTCATTCTCTCCCTCTGCTTGCTCTGTGTTGAGGAAGCAGGTGGACCTGAAGGGTCATTGCGGGGGCCTCGGGCTTGTTGAGTGCCTTTACCCTTGCCCTTGCGTTTTTGCACTTGCCAGGCACGTGAAAACGTGTCCTCAGTGCATCCGACCATCTCCGTTTGACCGGTGATGGCCGCCTGTTGAGGGGAGGATTGCGGAGTTGAGGGAGAAGGAGGGTGTTTATCAGGAAGCTCGGCGTCGGTGTTACCCAACTCCGGGATCTGTGTGGTGAGGGTCAGACCGGCAGTGGTATTAAACGTCACCTTGGTCCTCGCCTGAGCTTTAGAAGGGTCGGTACTGGTCCCAGTCAGCGCCGACGTCCTTTGTATATTTTGGGACTTTTTGTTTTTGGTCTTGGCTGCGGTTCTCGCCACAGCCGGACCAGCGCCCGCGCTGGTACCCGCAGCGTTAGCTGCAAGGCCACCAGGGGCAAGGGAAATGCAAGCACCTCCCTTGGGAGTCTCATTGGCTTTCGCCTCCACTCCGGTTTTTTGTTTGTTAACTGGCCTTAAATCATCCATGTTAAACAGTTTTCAAAATTTCGTCTCTCTGGCTTCCCACCCTCCATGGAGCCCGCACCTGGGAACGTCTCACTATAAAAAAGCTCGAACGTTAGGACTACCAGAGAGATATAGGTGCGCAAGGCTGGTTTACAGTGCGACATCGGGTGCTCGATCGGGTTGGCGTGGAAGGTTCAAAAGGCCAAACCCCCCACGAACTGATCAACCCTCACTTACACCGTCAGCATGACCTTTACCTACCGCTTCGGCCGTCCAAGAACGACCTCAGCGGACCTCACGCACCTCGCCTGTGGCCCTCTGACGGGACACCATGACCATTTCCCTACCCCTGGCTATTGGGTAGGGCCACCGTTTCGCTTGAAATCCAGACCAAAGGGGGCGTGTTGCCTTACGAGCACATTACAGCCAGAGCCGCTCGGCTCAACCCCCCAGGACTCCTTCATCCCCGCTTACGGCGCTCAACTGCGCAGGTCCTAGCGCAGGTGACTGCTTACTCCTACTCGCCATCAGCTGATTTTAGTGATGGGCGAGCCCGCCACCACCCAGTCACAGGGGGTCGCGGTTAGGAGTGGAGTTTGGAAAGTTGGAAGTGGAAGGAATGAGGATGTGAGTAGGATGGAGTGTGGGAGGATTGTGAGAGTTGTGGGGCAGGAAGGTGAAAGACGGGAAATACTGGGGTAGAGGGAACTGGGATAGGGATGTGCTGGCGCCTGGTGGTTTTTGTTATGTCTGTTTCATAAGGAATCAGACCAAGAACGGGGTGGCAACCTCGGGAAGGTGCATCCACCAGACTTGCCTTGAGGATCTACACGACCGTGGCGCTCTCCCTCAAGACCCCGCCACCCTACCGCCTCTGAAGGAGGCGGCAAGGTAGGCCTGCATCTATACTACCAAGCAAAGCAAAGCAAAGCATGTCGTTGTGCAACCGCAAAAGCATACATACAGACCCTCCCCGCATGCGAGTACTTGCTCAACTGCACGTTCCCTTTTTATTACCCACACATCTCTGCCGTAAGTACTTACAATAAGTGCAATAACTCGGATTTTGGGCTTTAAAAAGTTACATACATATCGACGGCGAAGTGCCAATAACTCTTAACTGACAAAGTCAAAAATTTACACATACTAGAAAAATACGTTCAAAAATAGACACATTGTTTTAGTTGGGAGGTACATATTTCCACATTTTAATTTAATGCTGTTGCAACTAAAAATACACTTAGGCGATTTCACTAAAACATGCAAATAACGCCTTTAAATTCAAAACGAAAAGAAAGTGAATTTCTCAAAAAAAATCAGTTAGGAGGTATTGGCACTTCGCCGTCGATATCCGTAATCAGCAAATTTTGCTGATTACAGATTTATTAAACAGATAAAAAAAAATTTACATAGGTATGTATGTAACTTTTTTTATCTGTTAAATATATAAATCCTGCAATATGTTGAATGTGCGCTAGCTTTTCATTATGCACCATGTTTTGTTTGTGTGTTTTAAAACAGCACACCATGCTTACCTACAATGTAGATTCATATTCGGTTTGATTTCTTTCGGGTTTGGTTTCTTTTATTAGCATCTACAACTTTCATTTTTTGCAGGAATGGATTCCGGTCTGCACCGGCAGCTCCACCTACTGACCCACCAGCTCGCAGCGTGCGGCTGGCCTGGCTCCAGGAGCGTATTGATATGGGGAGCCCTGGTGATTGTTCTTGTCCAAACGACTCATCAGGGCTCCCCCAATAAACTATGAACTTTTCCTCAAGTTTTTTTATTTTATTATCATTACCCTTTCTAATTTCCTTCACACACACAAACATGAAGACTCAACAGCCGGTCGATTCAGTAAAAATCTCACCGTGAAAACTTAGGTGATGTGAGTTTGTTTTTGTTAGGAATTGACACTATTGACAGCTCACTCCACACTCACTTCACCTAAGTTTTTACGGTGAGATGGTTACAGAATCGAACTGCTGGTAAGGCTGACAATAGGTGAGTAAGAACTAGATAGGTACTAGTCTTCACTGTACGGACGCCAGCACATCAAGCTACTACAATCTGTCAAATTTTTTTTTTTTTAATAGATTTTCAACTTTATGGCTAAAGTATAAGGTTCAAAGTTGATTGGGAAAACTTGACAGTTTCGGGTAGCTTGATGTGCTAGCGTCTGTACTACGATAAAGAAGGACCTTACTTATGTTGGTGGAATTGAGTGAGAAGTAGTTGGTAAAAGAGTGTGTTGGTGGTGTGTTCCTAGCATTTTGGACTGTTTTTTATATATTTTTGGCATGGCTACAGAGGCCTTGTGATATTTTTTTCGTACTTATACAGACTAGATTCGATCCATACCACAGAATTGTTGGTACGACGTTTTACATCGCTATTTAATATTTTACAAAATGTTAAATTACGTCGTTGACGCATTAACAAACTAATGTTCTCGTGCACGGTTTTTTTTTTTGAGAAGGTCGTCCCGCAGTTCCACGTCTGCTTAACCGGGCTTGCCTGTGGATGCCGCAATAAATTAAGGCCTCCAGCCAGGGCTTAAGAAATTAAAAACTAAGCGACTACACGCTAAGGGCACCCCCTGTGGGGTACGGACCTCGGCTTAGGGCGTCGCTAGGAGAGGGCAGCAAGGTACAGGCTGGAGAGGAATTTAAAACTACAGGCTTAGCGGCGCGGGCTGGCTCGAGCAAGGGTCGGGGCGGACATAATTATGGTCTCGAGCCCGTGCCGTCTCGGTCGTATTTATGCAACTTAGAACCTATGTTCGTTTTTTCCTTATGTCATTGCAGAACCCTATTCGTTGTAGGTATTTATGAGCTGGACGCCTGGGCGCTCGGCCATTGAAAAATATAACCAACACTCGTGCTAAGAATTACGGGACGCAACGAGTCCTTTGACTCGGGTGCAAAAACCGACAACGGTCAGAAGTCGCCTGAAGCGAGCCGAGGTTGCACGAAGCGAATCGAAGTGCTCTTCTACACTCTTGTGTTCGCCAACTTCTCGAGTTACCACTCGAAAAGTTGGTGAGTTGGCGAATAGCGCATGCTTAAAAGTAGTTGCGAGTTAACTGTCTGTATAATTATCTCTTGGTTTGTATACGTGGGCGCATCCTGGACAGTCGGCCATGCTACCACCTTGCTGACTGGCTAATATTAACCACGTCATGAGTTATTCACCACTACTTCCCCACAGTTATTCTGCCACTGCTCTCAAAACGGTGAAGAAAAACATCGTGAGGAAACCGGCATGTCCTAGAGCCGAAAATACGAAGAGATGTGATATCTACCAAGCCCGCATAGTAGATTACAGCCCACTCCCTCTTGATAAGCGGAAGCCTGTCCCAGCAGTGGGACTATTCTCATTTAGTTATTATTGATACAGAAGTAGACTTTTTCATTATAGGTAGGTACAATGCGTGCCACGAAAGATGAGACTTGATACACCACGTGGTCTGACTTGCGCAGTACCTACACGATTTTAGGTATCTTTAGCGGTATGAGGTCTGAGTGCGGGACGGGACCGGACGTCATAGGGGCGGCGGAAAGAGCGGGGGAGGCGGGGTCAAGTCTCATCTTTCGTGGCGCGCATTGTACGTCATGTTTGGCAATTATTTTTTTTAATTTCGCGGCATGATTTCGACCAATTTTATGTTTAGGTAATCTAATGTAGTTATTACAGTAACATTTTAATCAAGTGGTTTGTGTATGGTTTACTAAAGTTACATTAATGTACGATGAAGAACAATTTTATTTTGGTTGCATTTGTAATTTTTGTAACAGGTAACATATTTTTGAACTTTTACCTTGTCAGCTTTCAAAGCAAGAGTGAGCAGGCATTTTCAAGGCTCGCTCGTTCTATCATAGACCTCATCCACCAGGCGAGATTGAGATCAAAAGTAGGCTCATTTAGCAATGAAATTAAAAGCTGAAATGTCCCATAAGCCTGTAATTACATTTTCATCCGTTAAAACCCTAACACAGTTACGTACGGACGCCAGCACATCAACCTACCACAATCTGCCAGATTTCTTTAATAGATTTTCAACTTTATCGCTAAAGCATAAGGTTCAAAGTTGATTGGGAAAATCTGACAGATTGTAGTAGGTTGATGTGCTGGCGTCTGTACAAACGACTAGAACAACATCTGCCTGCCTTTTCTAACTATGTTGGGGCCGGCCTTCAGTCTGCAGATGCAGCTGAATAAATACTGGATTTTACATGGAGCGACTGCCTATCTGACCTCCACAACCCATTTACTGGGTAATACGAAACCCCTTGGTAATGACTGGTTGTCAGACTTTCGGACTTCTGACGACCCGTAACGACTGTCAAAGATCCACGAATGACAGCCGGGAAAACGGCTTATCGGCAAATCTTTTTTAGGGTTCCGTAGTCAACTAGGAACCCTTATAGTTTCGCCATGTCTGTCCGTCCGTCCGTCCGTCCTCGCTTAATCTCTGTGACCGTTAGCACTAGAAAGCTGAAATTTGGTACCAATATGTATATCAATCACGCCGGTAAAATAAAAATTGGAAAAAAATGTTTTATTAGGGTAGCCCCCCTATATGTAAAGTGGGAAGTGATTTTTTTTTTATTTCAACCCTAACTTGTGATATATTGTTGGAAAGGTATTTAAAAATGAATAGGGGTTTACTAAAATCATTTTTTGATAATGTCAATAATTTCGGAAATAATCGCTCCAAAAGTTAAAAACAATGTGTCCCCCCTCTAACTTTTGAACCATAAGTTTAGAAAATATGAAAAAAATCTGAAATGTAGAACTTTATAAGGACTTTCTAGGAAAATTATTTTGAACTTGATGGAAACAAGTTTTTGTACAAAAAAGACAAAAAGTTGTACAAAATAATTTCTGGACTAAGTTTGTAGTATAGGTAATCGTATATGCAAGCATTTTTTACTTTTAAACTCATAAGTGGGAACACTTATTGTGACGGACGGGAAACTACACTGAGCGTGGTCCGACACGCTCTTGGCCGGTTTTTTTTAATTATAAGATTTGCCGATAAGCCGTTTTATTGTTCATTTTTATTTTCAGTTCCAACAATCAATGCAGTGACAAATAAAAGCAGAAAAACAAAAGCACTAGAAGACTATTTAAACTCGTCGCCAGAAGTAAGGCAAATGTATCATAAGAAAAGCCTAGTCGACCAGCTAAGAACATTGAACAGACAATACAAGATACCGATTTACATAATCACGTCAAATAATAAAAATAACAAAAAAATAATAAAAAACAAAAAAAGTTTGACAAATAAAAGAAATAAATTTCTCAGTAGGAAAGCGTCAAGTTACATTGATCATATTGAGGATATGTATCAAAAACAAAAAGCTAGAGCATTCGTTCAAAATGTGAATACTGACTTAAATAGTAAGATTTTTAAAATCATTAAAGGAAAGGCTGACGTTCCTTTTGATCATGATAATAAATAAAAACAAGGCAAAATAAGTATTTTTATTGAACTCTAATGTTCAACAAATCACACAATAATATAAAGACGAAAGTTTATAGGTAAGTGTGTTTGTTACTTCATCACGCAAAAACTATTGAACTGATTTGGATGAAATTTGGCACTCATATAATAGCTTATAACCCAAAGACATACACATATATAGAAGATATAACATACTGATATATATCTATCACATAATTGATTTACCTGTCATTGCTTCATTTTTAATTGTTTATACCTTTTGTGGCAGACTAATTTTATTCTAGGTGCATCGTCTTCACATACAGGATGTCCCAGAACTCAACGTCAAGCCACGAGTAAAGTAAACATCACGAGAAAAATCTGAAAAAATCTATCCCATGCAGTTTGAAAATTATGGGCATTTTAAGAAAAACCTAGAAATTTGATCAAACTGTATAATTTTTCGGTTATTGTGGTTATTCTTTTTTATTTTTGTTCATTTGAACTTTAGAAACGTAATCCTAAATAACATTTCTAGAATCCCAATAAAAAATAATGACACAATTGCCTCAAGTTTCCGAGAATTGAGACTAGATATTTGTTAAACTACGAATTTAAAATTTTTAAGATTCGTCGACTTTGACAGGCCCTCCTTTAAAAAAAATGTACTAGAGTGCCTTGGCAAGTGGCATTAAAAGTTGGCGCATTTAATCAGAATTCTAAAATGGTACAATACTTGTTAGTTCCATACAATAAAAAAGAGTAAAAAAATTAAAACCTCATTGTAATGTGCAGGCTAGGTACACAAACCAACAATGATTTTTGCTATCACAGTTAAAATGTTTTTGATTCGCACAAGCTCTAGGTACCTAGGTTCTTAATTTTAAGGCAAAATGATGAGAGAGATGGATAGTGGGTATGTTTGCCATGAGTGAGCGAGACAGATAGTGACGTCACTTTTACCAAAGTGAAAAAAAGTTAGTAAAATTAGTAAAATAATGAAAAATCTTGATCTAGTTTAATTTAGGTTTGTTGGAATAAAAGTCAGATAGAGAAATAACATTTTTTATTACAATAAATGTTCAAATTGTTTACCATCAGCCTCAATACAAGCCCTACATCTTCTTAAAAAGGATCTACTTATTAGTCGGGCATATCTTCGAGAGTTGATCTCCTCAGCTGCTTGAGAAATGCGTTCATGCAGGTCGGCTACGCTCTCAATGGGCTTTGAGTAAACTTTTTCTTTGAGAACTCCCCAATAGAAAAAATCCAGGCGATTTAAATCTGGTGAACGGGCGGGCCACGAGATAGTGTGCCTGAACGTCCAATCCACCTTCCCGGATATTACTGGTCAAGGAAATCTCTTACTTGCACTGCGAAATGCGCTGGGCAGCCATCTTGTTGAAACCACATGTCGCGAAGATCTGCTAGTGGTACGTCCTCTAACAGGGTTGGTAAATCTTCTCTTAAAAAATGTAGGTAATTAGTTCCATTCAAGTTCTCAGGCAGTTCAATAGGCCCAATAATTTTACCGTTTAAAATTATTCCGGTCCACTGGTTGCTGTTCTCTTAGAACATATTGATTGGACGCTGGTTGATTGGTTGATCAATTTCGCGGCTTGACTTTGCCTTAATTATTTTTTAATAACTTTTGTATTTATACCAAACTTAAGTTTAGGCTTAGTTATACCATTTTTTTAAAATGCACAATTGAAACTTGTAAATATGAAGAAAACAAATGTATTTGTTGTTTTTATGATTTTTGTATCAGGTAAGATTTGACCTACCTAAATAGTATTTATTATGTAGGTATGTTAAAGGTCAAACGTGAAAATAATTTTCTCCAAGTTAGTACAGACGCCAGCATATCAAGCTACCCGAAACTGTCAAATTTTCCCAATCAACTTTGAACCTTATGCTTTAGCGACAAAGTTGAAAATCTGTTAAAGAAATTTGACAGATTGTAGTAGCTGGATATTCTGGCATCTGTATATAATATGTATATTAAATACTAGCTTCTGCCAGCGACTTCGTCTGCGTGAAATTTCTTGTTTCCCCCGACTCACTAAAGAAAAGAAGAAGACTAAAGGAAAACGATGTTTTCCTTCACCGTTTTGAGGGCAATGGTGATGAAATTATTTACACAAAGTGACAAAGCAAAGCACCAAAACCTTACACACGTAAGTCGGGGCCGTCACCACCGCGCTCTTACTAAACAAATTATCGTTTTTTTAGTGTTGCCATCAAATTCAGAAGCCAAAGCGTTACCGCGAGCATCTAGAAACCACAGATCGATACAAGACTTCATACACTCACCGTTACAAATGAGAGAGCGAAACTTAAAGAAAGAAAAATACGAAAACACAAATGTGCGAAAATCTAACGGACATACGATACCAATTTATTTAATAATGGGTCCCAAAGCGAGTCAGAGGACTTTCGATCATAGTCCGGCGAAATTGGAGAACTTATTTGATGATAAAGGAATGATTTACATTACAAATCCTAAGCCGCAAAGATATCAACAGCCTGGTGTATCGATCCCGGATATTATCGGTCGCAGAAGTCAGTCACGCCAGGTTATATCAAAAAAGAACGAGAGAGCTCTGAGATCGTACATAAACCAGGAGCTGAACAAGCAGATACTCGCCAAGAGCGCACAGAGGCGATTTATTGAAAAGAACGACAAGGAATACAATTTTAATGATTTGGTGATGTAAAATAAATTAGTTTACGTTTTTATTTTTTATTTAACATTAGCTTCTGCTGGTGGTTGGAAATTATCCTCTCTCTTTAAACATTTTTTTTTCTTTTTTTTTTAATGTCGAGACACAAGGACTTGAAAGTTTGTATGACATGCCGTACGTCGTAAACGCTCGTAAAAAAACTCTCTCTATAAAACATATGAAATCAACGCTGTCGTCGGGTGACGGATCATCTCGGTACTACTTAGGTGGTTCATCACGGCCCCGATGACGGCGTCGATTTCGGTACTTAGACCCAGTAGATCGATCTGGCCGATTCCGCGGAACATATACTGGTTCACGAGCTACAACCTCATCATTTGAGAAAAATTCTTTTCGCTTTTTATGCACTAAATCATAAAATTTCATTCGTTTTATTCTTGGTGTCCTGCTTGTCGGATCATGTAAGTAGTCCTCCGTTAATTTCTCCTTTAAATTGTATAATAAAGGCATAAAGTTTATTAATTTATCATGCATAGCTTCATTCAGTGACGTTCTGATTTTTAAAAACAGGTATTTGCTGAAATCGTCATAGTAGTAAGTAAAAACTCCTCTGCCCTGCTCTAATAGCAAGTCAAAAATTATTTCTTTATGATCGTTCACGATGACCCGTAAGCCCTCATCAGTTTTAATCTTATAACCTAGAACAGTGCGAACGTTTTCTCGGCATTTCAACACTATATTCAAAATGAAATTCCAAATCGATTTTTGTTTATCCTCTCTAGTTTCTGTCCTCAATAAATGGCATATGTATTGCACGGCGAAGTATTCCGTGAATGTCATGTGTAAGAATTGCGGTATGCCATTTGCTACACTATGTATAAGACCCGTTTTCTCCGTACCCTCCTTAATCTTGTTTATAGTATCTTTTATATCGATCAGTTCGTTCTCGCTAAAAATCTTGTCAGCATCTTGATAGAAAACAGCGTAAGCACCCAATTTGTGATGTTTAGCATAAAATACAGCTCGCACGTCTTTATAAATTGTCATATTGTCAGGATTGTACAAATCAATTTTGTTTTTCTCTTGAAAGCGTATCTTTTTCAGTTTTGTTTCTATGAATGTGTCATAAGCAGTAAAGGCATTGATGTCTAAATTCCATCGATTCGGTATAATGCTTTCTTCTTTTATTTTATTTTGGAAGTACTCAGCAATCAGGTAAAGATGAAGTGGCGTATCAAAGTCATCCATAAAAACAACCTTGCGATTAAAGTTGCTAAAAAGTGTGTTAAAGGTTTTAACAACTGACTCTGGACAGACGTTAATTTTTTCCCGTAAGTAGCTTAAAAAATTTAGACAAACGTTCATGAATAGTACTTGATGTGTTTCTCTTTTAACGCTGTCCTTCTGACTTTTAACAGCAAAAGTATCGTCATGGACGGTCATAAATTCCATAAAACTGCATACATTATTATACTGCTTATCGCTCAGGTCTTTCAATATAATTTTAGATTTCCAAAACTTCAATAAATATTCATTTTGTTGATAATTAGAAAAATCTGGTATCTCAAACGAGTTTCCATATTCTTGCTCTAGCGTAGATATAATTTTGTCATAAGATCTACTTGTGATGCACATTTTATGTGTGCGAGGATAGTTTCTGACTGTTTTAAGTAAAGTTAACACTTCGTCAGTGTACATCGGACAAATTTCATCAAAGCCATCGAATAATAATATGAGTTCTTTCCTATTATAATAGTCCAAGAACATTTTAAGTTCGAAAACAGTCCACTGATCGCCTTTACAAGATTTTAGAATAACATCACCGTTTTCCTCTTCCAGTTCAATCGATAAATCATTTATTTTGCTCTGCTTCTCAGTCAAAACTTCACAAAAAAACTTCAAAGTCTCCAAATAATCGATGTTTGTTTTCTTTTCTTGCCACTTGTTAAATGTTTCTGAGTGAATTAGCAAATCGATTCTCACTATCCATACTTTGTGGTTGAGTTCTTTGGTTTTAAGTGATAAGTGAGTGAGTAGAGTTGACTTGCCCATACCGGGTTTAGCTGTTATTAATGCGACTTTTTCTATATCGCTTAGTGTTATTAAAATATTACATCTGTCGATAAATTCACAACCTTTATATTGACGTTTCACTTGCGTACTGGGACGGATGGCACGTCTGTCGATATAAACAAGCTTAAGTTTTTCATAATTTGAATTACTGTTTGATTTGCCTAGAACAATAGGTTCGTTGTTCATGATTTCATAAAGCACTTCTCCTTCAACGAGTGCCATTGATGTTTCGTCGATAATTGAGCTTAGACTAACTTCAACGTCTTGGAAAATAACTTTGGCGTTTTCTAAAATAATCTTTTGTGATTCTTCACTCAACTGAATCAGGTTGCATTTTTCATCCGTCACTATGTTATTTGCTTTAAAATAAGTCTTTATTGTTTCCACCAAACTCTCTTTTAAAACAAAGATTGTTCGTTTATTTTCGAGAAGTTTAGCAATACATTCCAATTTTTTTATCCAGAGTCTGTTTATATTATTGCAAACAATAATGATTAGATTTGGTTTGATTCGTTGATTTTTATTTGTTTCTGTTAATTCTGTGCAGACTGTACTATAGTCTTTTGCTGGTAGTTCTAAAACGTATTCTAAATCAAAGACATAATGGTCAGTTTTTTTTAAAGATTGTACCATTTTTGCAACTGTTAGCGCGCTGCTCTCTGTAACGAAAATTGTGGCTGAAGGCTGATCCGTCAATTTGTAGAAATTTAGGGCTTTATCATTGAACGTGTAATCTGCATTGTTTTTTATTTTTATCATACACATTTTACTTATGATCGTCAATAAAGGTTTGTCTACTATCGCTGATAAAGCTTCTTCGTAGTGTTTGCTTTTTTTTGTAAGATACGATGCTTCTTTTAGCATCCACCATCTTTGTATAAAGTCGTGATATTGTAGGAAGATTGCGTCAGCTGTAACTCGAACATTATTCACGTTAACACACTGGTGATCTTCTATCTCGTCTTTCAAAAAATTCTCTACACCTTTCTCGTCAGCCTGATTCGTGAAAAATAAAAGTTTCTTCAGGAAATCTTTTGCTGAATCCTCGTCGTCTTCATCTCTTCTAAATGAAAGTTTCGGAAACTTTTTAACTTTCACATCGAACTTGTATTCATGCAAATTCTCGATTCCATTTTGCAATTTCATGAACAGCCTTTTAGAAAGTTCTCCTAGTGACTCCCAGTTATCTGTGAACTTCATCAGTTTTGTGTTTTCTTCGGAAACTAATATGTTACCAACAATGCCAGCGATTCCTCCGTTGAGTTGCAGGAGTCCATCTCCCAGAGACTCATCTAAAGTGACGACTTTATCGGCGTTTGATTTTGTGATTAATTCCGAGATTTTCATTTTCAGATGATCCAATCTTCTTTCGGTTTTGCTCTTCTTAATTTGTATTGTTAAATCTTTATTGCCGAACGCAGCTGGTACTTTAAACGAACGTGAAGTTAATTCTTTCATTTCGTTTTCATCTAACTTTCTTATTTTGTGTATCTCGTTGCAAAGCGCATTTTTGAATAAAGTATCAAATTCTCCGTCGCTTTCAAAGAAATCTTTGCGGAAGCTTGCAAGTCGATGTTCGTCATCTTCGTTCAGAGATAGAATTTTAGAAACTTCGACAGCTTTTTGTGCGACGAGCACATGGAAGCGTAAAAGTACAATATCTTTCATTGGCATTATAGAATTATCTTCTTTACAAATAAAGTTTCCAATAAGTTGAGCTAGCTTAGTGACTTGATCCTGTAATATTTTGAAATCCTCGTCATCATCACATTCAAATTTAAGTTTTGGAAACGTTTTAACTTTAATATGAAACTTATAATCGTGCAAATTCGGGATTGCAGACTGTACTTCAGCATACATCCTTTTAGCAAAATCTCCTAAGTCTCCGTTATCTGAGAATTTCATGTATTTAGAGTTTTCATCGGACACTAGAATATTACCAATAGTACTAGCTAAGCCTGCGTTAAGTTGCAGGAATTCTTTACCTAACGATTCATCTATAGCGATGATGTTTCCCGCTGGTGACGCGTTGATCAAATCCACTATTTTATTCTTTAATTTGTCTATCACGGACGCAATGAACACTTTAGGTTCAACGTTGTCTTCTTTGCCTCTTATTGTTAAATCTTTATTTCCAAAGGCAGCTGGTACTTTAAAATCTCGCTTTATTAACATATGCTTCGCTGCTAATGTAATAGCTTCATTAACAGTTGATTGTAGAACGTCAACCTTTTCTAGTTGTCGTCTTAAATCATCAGACATCGATTTACTGACGAACTCCAATTTCAACTTTTTATCATTAAACGTCACAACATTTCCAATCAGACTGCCGAGTACCGAGATTTCTAACGGTTTGATAAATAGTTTTAACAATAAACTGTTCAGTTCCTGGTCTTTTAATTTACGCTTTCTTAGCATTTCAATAAACAGCGTATCTTTGAATAATATTATGAAATCGTCATCGTTGTCAAAGAAGTCTGTTTGGAAGGTTGCGACTCTGTGTTCTTGCTCTTCATTTTTACATTTGATGTCCGAAACGTTTAAAACTTTTTGCACTAAAATTACATGGTAAAGTAACACAAGATTGTCATTCATTGACATAATGGGGCCATCATTGTGATCATTTTTGTTTTGACATTTGTCACCATCTTTGTCATCATCTTTGGCATTATCAGAGAGAAACTTTGCCAACTGTACAGCAAGCTTAGCGAATTGTTCTTTCATGATGATTTCGCACAAAAACTCAATATCTTCATCCTTATGAGATGGCTGTAAGCCTTTATCACCCGTACCTATCAAACTATTCAATTTTTCTGCAAAATCACTTTTAAACTCCTGAGTATTAGGATCGGCTTTAGCAGTAGTGTACATAATGAAAAGACATTCAATTTCTTGAAAGTTTCCCTTAAAAAGGACATCTTTGTTATTTGGTTTGAACAAGCTTCTTATGCTTAGGTAGCTAGAAAACCATTTAGCTAAGTCATTTCTACTGTTAAGCGTTAGCTGCACTTTGTCTCCCTCTCTATGCTTCGCTTGTATGAACACTGCTACTGGTTTGTTCCCTCCATTAATCTTAACTTTGGCTCTAATACAGATATCGTCAAAAGTGCCTATGTCAGCGACATTGGTGGCCAAATTATAGTCTTTGATGTTGTCATCGTATTGAGTTCTGAAATGTATTAGACTGATCAATTTTGTCTCGTACAGTTGTCCGCGAATGCCGGACGTTCCGTCACGTTTTTTATACATTTTGTTTTGAAATACGATTTAGCTCAAATAAGTGGCTGGCTGCTGCAACTCCGATAAACATCAACGGTACATTAAACTAGTCTTCAAATCAATGTATTACAATACTACTTTATATTTATACACTAGCTGATTTCACACGAGAAAAAAAATCCGTATGAGAAAATGAATTATCCTCATTATTACTTTTTTCGTAAATGTTTACCATGTTTTAATAGTTATTCTGTTATTCCGGGCGGCGACATATCCAACAAATCAAAGATCATAAAAATTGGTCCAGCCGTTCTTGAGTTATAAATGGTGTAACAAGCCCGACTTTGTTTTTGACGTGACAACGTCTAATAAATCGATGAAGCTGGCTGCACTCACGAAAAAAGATGACTCATGTAGCGTTACCTCGCGGCCTTGCTCTGTAGCGTTCCATGGCGGCTTGAAGTGCAAGCGAATATTAACAAATGCAATGCAACTATTCCATCAGTATTTTCTTATGACGTTGGCACGTTCAACTATCGTCAGTAAACAGACTTTACAGACAACCGATTTTTTTTAAATAGATATTGTACGTGGGCCGCACCCTGGATAATCAGTCCCGCTACGACTTTGGCGACTGGCTAATATTGTTTCCACAGCATGAGCTATTCCCATAGTTCTATGTGAGAAGGAACTTGTAAGATACCCGCGTTCTCTGCATATCATTGGCTGTTTTTCTTTGTCCTTCTAATATCTTCAGAGAAATGAGTTTGTAGTTTCTCAGCTTCTTCTTGTACAATTTTGATGATCTGTAATAACAAAATATTATCTGTAGGTAATGAAAGCGGGTTCGGATCGGGGGAAAATTCACAGCCACGCTTTTACTTTACTATGCTTAGTAAAGTAAGCGTTTTATACATGACGGAGAATGTATAGTGTGTCTTGTTATTATCAGCCATATTTAACTATTGTGGGCGTACACTCGTACAGTACAGTGGGTATGTGTTGGTTATTGCGCAATAGAAAAACCGTTTGCAGTTCAAATAAGATTATAATTTCACGAACAATTTAGTCACACTAGCAAATTACACACTGTAGGTACACGACACAACCAGATACGGAACGCTGGACAGTTTCTAAGCACATGTTGTCCGTACGACGTCCATGGTCCAATGTCCAAGTCCAAGTCCAAAGTGAGCTCCACATCGTTCTGTCGAGCTGTTTTCTAACCCCCACGGACTCAGGCTAGACTCTGTCAAGCGCCGCCGGGTGGCGCTAGCGTTCCGAAAAGTCAAATGCATGACCGGATGCCACATACAAATATGAACCTTTTTCTTATAATTTTCATATTCGTATGAAACGCTTGCTCACTTTTGCTAATAAAAATACGATTATTATCTACTAACAGCGCCCGTTTCACTCGCATAAGTTTCGATCCCGTGGGAATATCGAGATAAAAAGTAGCCTATGTGTTAATACAGAGTGTCAGCTAGCTCCGTACAAAATTCTATCAAAATTGGTCCAGCCATTCGAGCGTGCAGAAGTAACAAACACATCACTCACAAACTTTCGCCTTAATAATATTAGTGTGATTTGCATTGAAATTAGGTTCACGTTCGTATAAAACGCTTACTTTATTTAAAAAAGTAAAGTCTAAGAACGGTCTGTGATCATTGCATTTAGGCGGAAGTAGTCCTTCCATAGATAAGAATAGCCGTGTAGACCGCGAAATTAATTTTTTTTTTACGTTTTGTGCAATTTGCTGGTCAGTATTAAGTTGTACGTTGATTGAAGATTGTTGTTTAACGCTTTAACTATTAAAAAGTTATCATCTTATGTAGAACCAAACCCCTAACTCTACAAACCTGACATCTTTGTCAAAATGTACGTCTCTAATAAAAAAGCGATTAAACAGAAAGCAATATTCTGTAATACTGTCGATTTTTCTAGGGTGGGCAAAGAAGTTTCTAGGGTAGGCATTGCTCACCCTTGCCCCCCCCTTTTTTTCAGAATGGGAAATCATCAAATGACGGGTCTCCCGCTCTGGGTGGAGCGGAAGGGAGTGTCAGACTCTTACTGACTAAAACCCACCCGTGTTCCTTCCTTAGCCCTTTATGTTCCGGGCCAGCGGTAACCCTTTCGGACAATCCCGCTGGCCCGGCAGGCTTCGGACCCTTGCCCCCCTTAGCTGCGCCCATGCTTATAGACTTGAAAGATAAAAATAAAATCGTAAAAAAACAACTATAAAAAAGTGTGCCTATAAAATAGTCTAAAACACCTTTTTATTCTTCGTCTTACTACTGATAAGATAAAGTTACTTCCACAGTAGGCATCTACTAATAACAACTGATATAGGTGGTACGTGTTGTAATAGGGACCGTTGACCTCGTACTTGGCGTACCTACCTACTACAATGCGTGCCACGAAAGATGAGACTTGACACATCACGTGGTTTGACATGCGCAGTACACGATTTTAGGTATCTTTAGCGGTATGAGGTCTGAGTGCGGGACGGGACCGGACGTCATAGGGGCGGCGGAAAGAGCGGGAGAGGCGGGGTCAAGTCTCATCTTTCGTGGCACGCATTGTACTTTTGACAACAATTGCCAGAAAAAATTATACTTTACTAAGATTCAGACTATCTAATTGTCCCGTCCTATGTTCCTGTCACATAGAGTCTATAAGCAACCAGACACCATCCATGCCTGTAAAGCTGGCATACCAGTATGGTATTCACAATTGTTTTTTTTTCCAGGGTGGAAAATCTTTATATGACCCCTTCCGCTCTGGGTGGAGCGGAAGGGAGTGGCAGACTCTTACTGACTAAAACCCACCCGTTTTCCTTCCTTAGCCTTTTATGTTCCGGGCCGGGCCAGCGGTAACCCTTTCGGACAATCCCGCTGACATGGTATTCACCAATCAGAAGTTGTTATGGCACACGGGATGCAATCTGATTGGTGAATACCATAATGACATGCAAGCTACTTGCATACTTGAGCATAAGTGACCTGACAGGACACTTCAGGACAGGACAGTTAGATCATCACTTACCCTGTATTTTATTGTAGTCTGTGATCATCACAAAACGACAAGGCTATTCGTCTATGTCATAGACGAATAATCCTTGTCGTTTTGTGACGTGCAACTGTGCAAGTGACATTCAACCTTAGGTAAATCAATTGCGATTTCCTATCTTTATTATAACAATACAGAAATAGAAAACACTTACCTTTTGTCTTTCAAAAGTTCTTCCGAAAAGCCGCCATATTTATTTTACTTAAAAAACAACTTTTTGATGACACATATTCAGGACAATTATTTTATTTGATTAAACGTTAAAACAGAATATAGGTAATCAATAACAACCTCAAATGTTTATTAAAAGTGGTGCTATGAGTCAGGCACTCAGGCAGTTTGTTTATCCCCGTTTATCAGAAGTTATTTTTACCTTGAATTCTTGAACATACTTGCCAGACCAAAAAATAAACCATTTATAGGTATGTATTTACTTACTATTTAAAAAAAAATCTAGATTATTTCACTTCTCGCGAATTTAATAATGATTATTTTCCATGGTACCGTACGTCCGAATGAAACAAATAGCTATGCAAGAAAGAAAGAAAGAAAATACATTTATTTAGCACAGACTAAGAGACACAATACACCAGATAGTTAGATAATAGTCGTACATCAAATAAAAACTAAGATAAAAATAAAAAGTGCAAAGTCCGATGTAAGAAATTAGCAGGAAAGTGTGCCTCACGGCTGCGCCAAAAAGACCCAGTTCAGCAAAAATGCCAGACAACTCGTGCCTGACGCTGGTTTTCAACTGGATGTGTGAGGTGACGGATGTAAATCAGTTTTATACTGCATCGTGATGTGTGTAATGTGCAGATCTCTTGAGATCTGGAGATTACCGTCGAGGCTCAAGAAATAAAACAGCATTCCGGTATTAACTTTATTAAGAAAATTCTATCCATTGTATCGTCTACGATTTTAGTACTAACACATATTAATATCACATTTAAAAATAGTTCTGGCAACACAGAAGAAAATCTTTTGTTTTTTCCTTAAGGCGAAAGCGCCAGGGTAGTCTCTAAGACCACGTAATCCAAAGAATGATGATTTCATGAAACAGTTATTCTTTGGACTTACGTGGTCTTAGAGAGTTGTGTTGATGACTTTAATGATTATAATTCTGTAAATACATGTTAGTTACGGCCGCGATTCATATATTAATCAACGTACAACTTAATACTGACCAGCAAATTGCAAAAAACGTAAGAAAATTTGAATTTCGCGGGCTACCTTAGCGCTTCCCCCTTAAAACAACAATTCAAATAGGAACATGTCGTGAACTGGTGATGAAAGAAGTGAGTATGAATGTGGACGGCTATGCAGGGTCCAATTGAATTAGCTAGCTAAACCCCGCAGACGATATCTAACTAGAGTAAATATGTTCCTTGATATCTAAGCACGACAAAATAAAAAAGTCGGTTTACGGACGATAGTTTAACGTGACAACGTCATAACAAAACATTAATGAAATTGCCGAACGCGGAGGCCGATTCGGCAGCGTTCGACATCATCTGTCTCTCATCGCTCGTTCCGCGCTCTCGCTTGCACTTCAAGCCGCCATGGCGTACAACGCTACAGCAGAGCAAGGCCGCGAGGTAACGCTACACGAGTCATGTTTTTTCGAGTGTGCAGCCAGCTTCATCGATTTATTAGACGTTGTCACGTCAAAAAGATTTGATCGTTTTTTTTTTGGGGGTCAATGCGTGATGTTAAATAGCCCTCCTCAAGCATTGGCCTATTAAATACTTAAATAAATTTTCAAATAAAAATGAATAACAATTAAAATTTCAACTGTCTGACTATCACGGTTCATGAGATACAGCCTGGTGACAGACAGGCAGACAGGCGGACAGTGGAGTCTTAGGGTCCCGTTTTTACCCTTTGGGTACGGAACCCTAAAAAGAAAGAACTCTAAGCGAAAACGGAGTGACAGCGCTGGCAAGCGATGCGATGCGATAGGGGTACGAAATTTTACGCAAACGAAGTCGCGGGCTAAGCTAGTGTTTTGTATAGAAGGCCTATTTATTATTATCATTGTATTCTACCTGTGTTGCCAGTGTTTGCAAATAAAAACGCGGCTCTGCCAGCGTTTTGTTTATTGCTTTTAATTTTTTGATCACATTCTAAAAAATATTACAAACTCATTATAACAACCAGTAAGCATCATTATCATTAGGTATTAATACAATATGTATCAGAAACGCGTGGGTGATATATTGAACAAAATGTGGTTTTTGATGTGAAACATCTATAGCCGCACGTAAAACAAATTTCTGGCGTGGCGACGCATGCCGTGGCGTCGCCACGCTATATGATGGTGTATATTATATACAGTCACAGTCTTGTGTACTGTGTGGCGACGCGTCGCCATGCGCAATGTTTCACATCTGCCAGGCGTCCCGTGACGGCTCACTTTTTTTCTATTTCGTGTAACTTATTAAGTATTTGGAATAGGGATTTAACATTTTGGTATATGTTTTTTGACTCTTTGGTCTAGTATCATGTAAAAGGAACACACGATTCAATGAATTTTTCTCGATACAAAAAAAAAATTGCAAAGTTATTTCTATTTTTTTACTTTTTGCGACAATACGGCGTAACGCTTAAGAGTTGTTCAATGGAATTTACTTTAAAACATAGAGAATTATCATATCAAAGTTTACACAAAGTAGTTTTAAATTTTGTTTATTTTTCAAAATGGCGGCGGTTCATCGATGCCAGCTATCGATTGAAAGACATAGGTTTAACACCGCCATTTTGAAAAAGAAAAATGGCGGCAGGTAGGTATGCCACGGACCTTCACACCTTTCTGATACACGCTGTACTTACAAATACATAATTTATCAATCAATAAGAATTATAAATTAAAATAATAGTTAGAAATGTCATCTATACATTACAAACTATTGAGGGGGCTTGTGGCCAAGTAGTAACAGCCGCGTGGGTCTATCGATCAGGTTAAGCTACGCTTGCCGCGGCTGGTCGGTGGATGGGTGACCATCTTCACATATCAAGACCCCTCCGTGCCTCGGAAAGCACGTTAAGCCGTTGGTCCCGGCTGTCATTCATGGATCTTTGACAGTCGTTATCCGACTGATAGCCTGAAAGTCTCACAACCCAGTCTTACCAAGGAATATCGTATTACCCAGTAACTGGGTTGTGGAGGTCAGATATGCAGTCGCTCCATGTAAAATACTGGTATTCAGCTACATCCGGTTAGACTGGGAGCCGACCCCTACATAGTTGGGAAAAGGCTAGGCAGATGATGACATTTCAAACTATTTTAATATTACAAACAATTTTCTAAGAATACAAACAATTTTTTTTTTAATATTATTTTTTATGACATTGGTTACATACAACTTACTTCATAGTTTTTTAAATAATTCAACGCTATTACAAGAAATACAGAAAAAAATCAATCAAATAAGGCGAGTGTGATGACTTCATTGTTATTTGGTACTACGTTTTTTAGGTTAAATTAATATGCTTATTTAATTTTAAATAAGTACATATATAAATTCTTATAAAAAAAAATTAACTTCTTAAACACATTTTGATATCCAATTTTTAAAGTCAAATCATTTCTACAAAACCCTTTTTTTTTGACTAGTAGTTTAAGAGACAAAAAGCATTACCCTCCCTTCGGGCCTCGCCGCGGCCGGGTAAAAAGCCTTATAATTCTCTTGTACGAGACTTAGGGCGAATTTCAGGAATGAAACTGAACGCGATCAGCACATCTAAACCGAGTTCAAGAGCTGTCAGTGTCATCTTTGTATGGGAATAGTATCGAGCCATCTGAGAGCCTTCCTTGACACACGTCACCGTGGCCCACTTGAAATCTCTAAACAGACGTCGAACCCATGTCAGTCGGAGCGAAGACAATCTCCACAGATCAGAGTTCACGGACGGTTCTGATCTCAAATGCGTATGCGGCACCTCCTCACAGACAATGGCTTACCGTCCATCCTGTGCCGCGTGCCTTGATGATTTTATGACTGCGTCAGTGAGCGGAGTACAATGCGCGCCACGAAAGATGAGACTTGACCCCGCCTCCCCCACTCTTTCCGCCGCCCCTATGACGTCCGGTCCCGTCCCGCACTCAGACCTCATACCGCTAAAGATACCTAAAATCGTGTACTGCGCAAGTCAAACCACGTACAATGCGTGCCACGAAAGATGAGACTTGACACACCACGTGGTTTGACTTGCGCAGAACACGATTTTAGGTATCTTTAGCGGTATGAGGTCTGAGTGCGGGACGGGACCGGACGTCATAGGGGCGGCGGAAAGAGTGGGGGAGGCTGGTTCAAGTCTCATCTTTCGTGGCACGCATTGTACGCGCAGTTGAATTTTAGGCCAAAATATGTAAGCTTTTTGTTATCGATAGGTTAAGGGGAATAGGTATTGATACTGACAGCTCTTGAACGCGATATAGTGTGCATACACACGCAAGACACGCGTCGTGCTTAAGGGGCTTACATGACCTAAAGCGCGGTCACTGTCGGACTGCATAGAAAAGAAAGAGAAGCGCGATGACACAACGCTGGTAATTTATTGCAAAATATCAAGCAATTATTTAATTACAAAAAATCTATTGTTTGGACGAAAAAATTAAAACACTAGTATTTTAGTATGTTGCTGGACGACCGTTATCTGCAACCGTTTTCGTCCGTCGTCGGGAGAACGGTTGCGTTTCGTCCGCCAAAAATCAACGACGCACCCCTAATTTCTATATCCGTGATTATAGTTTGACATCGCCGTCACACGGGGAAGAGATCCGGCCCAAAAGCAGTGAGACACCCGGCCCAAAAGCAGTGAGACACCCGGCCCAAAAGCAGTGAGACACCCTTTTTGCGCGGCTTCAAACTCTATTATTACTGCTAAATAAGGTCTAATACCCTGTGAGGCAGTATTACTCTATGGTCCGGTAGACAAATAATCTAGTAAATGAATGATTCAAAATTTGATATCCTCCTCTTTTTTAGAAGGTCGTAGTCAATGTTGACGTCATAAGCGGTGGCGTAGGTATTACCAATTAGCTAACATAGCATTTTTACAATTTAAAGCCAGCTTAAAATCTATTTCTATGTTAAAATTATTATTAGGATGCAGAAGTTATTCGGTACAAAATACAAATTGTCACATTACAGTCATAAAAAAAGTTTTTTGCGTGCAATTTTTTCTACATAATTATGTCGTCAATCGCCTAATCTAAATTAAAATGTAACTTTTATTATAAATCGACACACTAAACGTCAGATATGATCAATATTCTTCAGATATATGTATGTGAAATGTTGGGCCCAATGTTGGACGAATCGCTTTTGGTTTAGATGATTTTATCACTCCAAATACCAGCAAATTATCTGCAACAAATTAAAATGGAATCTTAGACATTATTATTAGAATTAGAGGGAGTGGGGGGCAGTCGCCTCCTACTGCGAAGCAGTCATGCTAGCGAAGGAGGCGGCGGGACGGCTGAGTCCCAGCCGCCGCGGGAGACGCTCCGGGCGTCGGGAGCCGCGCGACGACTCCCGGCCACCGTAGGCGCGGGCCTGCGGGCGGAGAGTAATGGGTAACTCACCGTCCGAATCCGAACAGGACCAGGCCCGTGTCCGACGGCGCGTACGTGTTCCACGCGCGCCTCAAAGAGATGTCAGCATCAAGGGAAGGGGCCCGTCAGGGCCGAAGCCTGCCGGGTCAGCGGGATTGTCCGAAAGGGTTACCGCTGGCCCGGAACATAAAGGGCTAAGGAACACGGGTGGGTTTTAGTCAGTAAGAGTCTGACACTCCCTTCCGCTCCACCCAGAGCGGGAGGGGTCATTTGACGATTTCCCATCCTGAAAAAATAACCCCCGTCGCATCACCCGTTTCGTTTAGTTTTCTCTCTGTCCTTTTTCCCTTTGCTGAACTCCTAAAAGCAGTAGCGTGATGTCAAATAGAAATTATATTTATTTGCATCAAACATCACACTAATATTATAAAAGGCGAGAGTGTGTGTGTGTGTTTATATATTTGTTACTTCTTCACGCTCAAGAAATCATCCAATGACCCCTCCCGCTCTGGGTGGAGCGGAAGGGGTCATTGGATGATTTCTCATCCTGAAGAAAAAAAAAAAAAGACATTTTCAAAATACTTGTGCGACGCCAAAAAAGCTCCTGTCTCATTGCCAGTAATATTTCTTTATTCTTTCTATAACTGAACAGACAGCAGTGATGCTGGAGAGTTTGTTGAGCCACTTCTTCCCAGCGAAAGCACTAGGACAGGGGTTCCCAACCTATTACCCTATGCGCCTCCCTAAAGTTTACGCTAAAATACTACGCCCCCCCTATCCCAACTCAACTACAATGGACAAAAAAAAAACGATGAAAACTTTAATGGACTTTATTAATCGTGTACACTGTACAACGTATAATAATGACCATTAGTGAGAACATCGGGCCTGCACTTTATTATCCAATTTATCAATTCTAGGCTTCATGTTGGTCAGTGCACAGCGTAGATCATTTTCGACATGAAGTCTATTTCTTTGCTTCGTTTTTATACCCACCAGCGTCGAAAAACCCCGTTCACAAAGATAGGTAGTCAAAAACGGTAAAAGAATACGCAGTGCTTGCTTGCCGACAACAGTGTAAATGGCCTTATATTTTATCCAAAATTCAGTCAAATCCATGTGGCTGAAATTATCGTGAGCAGACGAATCATTTTTCTTGAAAGCTTTTTCTTGCAATATTTCGGGCAATTGCTCGACATTAATCACAAATGGATTTCTTATTAATTTATGAATTGGGTTTTCAGAAAACTTTTCGGGAAAATATCTACAAAATTCAGCAGCAAGGCTTTTCAAATGACACATTATGTGTACAGACAAATGTGCAATTTCTTGATTATCATCCAGCATTGAGGATAGTTTAGGAAACGCTGAGTAAGCTTTTTAAGCCGCTCGTCGCGCCCCCCTTTGGATCACCCTACGCCCCCCAAGTGGGGCGCGCCCCACTGGTTGGGAACCCATGCACTAGGAAGTGGTGTGAAAGGCGGGCGTTTTGGGGGAGTGTTTTATGTAATTTTGACGTTCGAAAAGTGCTGATTCTCGGCCTAATTTAAGGCGAAAGCGCCAGGGTAGCCCGCGAAATTCATTTTTTTTGTAGGTTTTTTTGCAATTTGCTGGTCAGTATTAAGTTGTACGTTGATTAATATATGATTCGCGGCCGTAACAAATATGTATTTACAGAATTATAATCATGAAAGTCATCAACACAACTTTCTAAGACCACGTAAGTCCAAAGAATAACCGTTTCATGAAATCATCATTCTTTGGAGTTACGTGGTCTTATAGAGTTGTGTTGATGACTTTAATGATTATAATTCTGTAAATACATATTTGTTACGGCCGCGAATCATATTTTGATCGACATACAACTTAATACTGACCAGCAATTGCAAAAAACGTAAGAAAATTTGAATTTCGCGGGCTACCTTAGCGCTTCCCCCTTAAATGAACTACTCTATTTTTTTATTTTATGATAAACTTACGTGAGGAAAGCGCTCATTCGGCAACTTTTCGGCAATTGGGGCACGTCTGCTTCTCCTGCAGCCACGGCATTATACAGTCCGTGTGGAAATTGTGCGCACACGGCAGTGACGTCACGTCCTGGTTACGCAGCATTACGTCGAAGCAGATGGAGCACTCCTCGAGGGTCCATGAGCGTTCGCGGCTGAAAATTAAAAAGAAAAAGTATTTATTGTGACTCGTAGAGGAAGATATAAACACAGTGTGTAACATTCCCATTGCTAGGACAAAAGCCTCCTCCCTGTAAGAGGGTGTGGGCTGTAATCCACCACGCGGGCCCAGTGCGGGTTGGTAGATGTCACATGTTGATTCACTACATATAGCTATAAATCTGTAAAGGCTCCATCAAACAGGCGCGACACGACACGCGACACAAAGGCATCGCAAGTCACGCAACGAGCGGTGCCTTTGTGTCGCGCGCGATTTGCGTCGCGCGTCGCGCCTGTTTGCAGGAACCTTAAAGCATTTCACAAATTCATTTGAATTTTCTCGCATTTATACATTCAATGTTTTCTCGATAACAAACTTCCAAGCATAAGCATGAATTTTTTCAAATGTTTTATAAATGGTTAGGTTTGAATTAATTTTTGGTTCTAGGACATGCCGGTTTCCTCACGATGTTTTCCTTCACCGTTTTGAGAGCAGTGGTGATGAAATAATTTAGGTACACAAAGTAAAGTGCATGCTTGGGTTCGTCACACGACCTACATTTCGTAACTCGCGGCCGTTACCACTGGGTCACCACTGCTCGCGTACTGTTAAAGGCTCCTTCAAACAGGCGCGACACGCGATAAAATCGCGCGCGACACTAAGGGTCAATGCATACTAGCGCAGAGTCGAAGCGCACCGAAGCGTTAATCTGAAACATAACATAGCAAATTCACCCTTATCTCCACAACATAATGCACATATTTCTTCTGGGATAAAAAGATGACGCGCGAACTCGCACGCATTCGACGGAATTCGCGCGTCTGAGCGCGACCAACGCTGATTGGTGCGCGTTCATTACGTTGTGGAGATAAGGGTGAATTTGCTATGTTAAGTTTCAGATTAACGCTTCGATGCGCTTGCGACTCTGCGCTAGTATGACTTGACCCTAAGGGTGCACCGCAACCGCAACTCGCGCAAGGAGAGGTGCCTTTGTGTCGCGCGCGATTCGCGTCGCGCGTGTCTGTAGGACCCTTAACTGTACCAAAGTATGTTACATGCATCCATGCTTTACGGACTATTTTTAAAGAATTTAGCCAGGCATAAATTAACTAACATTACTTAAATAATTCGTCACATAACAAACCTACACACGTCGGCACAATAGTGAAGTGGGTTTTACAAAAAAAAAAAAAAACAACCGACTTCCAAAACAGACACTACACTACAAAATGATAAATAACTTTAATTTCAGAAGTCGGTGGCAAACAACGAAAATGCGAAATCAACAACACCGACTTCCTCCGAAATTAAAGTTATTTTTCACTTTGTAGTGTATTTTTGAAAGTCGGTTGTTTTTTTTTTTTTTTAATTTTTTTTTTATTTTCGCTTTTAAGTTGTACTTACCCCACACAAATGCGCCCCATAGAAAAGAAAGAGAAGACGTTGGTAATTTATTACAAAATATGAAGCAATTATCCATTTCCAAAAAATCTATTACTTGGACTAAAAAATTAAAACACTAGTATTTTAGTATGTTGCTTGTAGAATAATCTGACAAAAATCAGAATGATTGTACATTTATTTATATTAGTATGGTTTTTATTGTAAAAAGAAAGTTTTTAGAGGTATTTCATAATTTTTTTTTTATATCGTATCAAATTAGTTGTATTATGTTTTCAACACACTATCTGTCTAGCATATATCCCGAAGAATATCTTATATTTTTCTAATTTTGTTTACTGTAGTTGATCATATACTTTTATGTTTCTAAAACTTGCGTTTTTTTTTGTGTTTAGGTCCTGTAAGCCCCTTAAATAAATTGAATAAGGGCGAGAATAAAAATAATTAGACAAAAACAATCATTCGTCGGATACGTTTAGTACAAAAATGGTTAGTATTTATAGTTGGGATCAGCTTCCAGTCCAACCGGATGCAGCTGAGTATTTTACATGGAGCGACTGCCTATCTGACCTCCACAACCCTCTTACTGGGTAACATGAACCGAAACAAACACAATTCGCATGCATTCAAAAATTAGTATCAAACCAGAAAAAAAAAATGTTGCTTTTTGTTAATTTAGTTTCTTAGAAATAATATTCTTACAACGCTTGTTGCCTTAAAATAGCCGTTTGCCCTTCTTCAGCCCTGAAATTCATAAAATAATATCCCTTTACAAGCTTACACAATACTGTAGCCGCGAGAGTCGAAAATACAGAGATTTTTTTGAAGCGCTGCTTTGCGTTAATCACTTGTAGCTTGAAACGGGTTTTGTCGATCGTAGAATAGATGAGAATCTCCTCCTTTTTAGAAGTCGGTTAACAAAATGACAGATTGTAGAAAGATTTCTCCCGTCCTACGCATGGCGTGAAAAGAAATGTTTCTACGCTTCAGTCGATAAAAGTCTACAAATGTCAAGTATGGCGACCAATTTTTCTCTACTTTTTTGATACATTGGGGGTAGAAACATTTCTTCTCAACAAGTACAATGCGTGCCACGAAAGATGAGACTTGACACACCACGTGGTTTGACATGCGCAGTACACGATTTTAGGTATCTTTAGCGGTATGAGGTCTGAGTGCGGGACGGGACCGGACGTCATAGGGGCGGCGGAAAGAGCGGGGGAGGCGGGGTCAAGTCTCATCTTTCGTGGCACGCATTGTATCAATAATCTACATCACGTTGGACTCAAGGATGATTTTCACCAAACGGCTGGTATCGCTTCGGATCGGAAAGGATAATTATGAACATTGCGATGCGATTTTGTACGCAAATAATTAATTGTAGTAGCAGTTTTCTCGTGCTCCTAGTGTAGTATGTAATGTACAGACGCCAGCACATCAAGCTACTACAATCTGTCAAATTTCTTTAATAGATTTTCAACTTTATCGCTAAAGAATAAGGTTCAAAGTTGATTGGAAAAATTTGACAGTTTCGGGTAGCTTGATGTGCTGGCGTCTGTACTTACGCTCTTCCATTAAACAGTAATAATAATAATCAACGTGGGAACGATTATTTGGATAATCTGACGCCTATAAACACGTAATAAGTCTATTTTGAGGGTTCCGAACCCAAAGGGTAAAAACGGGACCCTATTACTAAGACTCCACTGTCCGTTTGTCTGTCTGTCACCATGTCTATATCTCATGAACCGTGATAGCTAGACAAATGATGTATTTCTGTTGCCGCTATAACAACAAATACTAAAAACAGAATACAATAATATTCAAGGGGGCTCCCATACAACAAACGTGTTGTTTTTGGCGTTTTTGCCTTGTGGTACGGAACCCTTCGTGTGCGAGTCCGACTCACACTTGGCCAGTTTTTTTCATGATTGTCGTTGTACAGACGCCAAGCACATCAAGCTACCCGAAACTGTCAAATTTTCCCAATCAATTTTGAACTTTATGCTTTAGCGATAAAGTTGAAAATCTATTAAAGAAATTTCACAGGGTTCAATTGTAGTAGCTTGATGTGCTGGCGTCTGTATTTATATGTCGATGTTTACCTTCAAATGTGTCGGTAGGTACCGTCACACTTTGGGGTAACGTGACACTTTGGGGTAACGTGACACTTTAGGGTACCGTGTTACTTGACATTTTTTTGTCCGTCTATGTGTCTTCTACCCATACATATAGGGTTGCCAACTTTTTTTAGAAGAAATAGAGTATATCTGATTTTAAAGGAGGTAAATAAAGAGTACGGACTTACAAAAAAGAGAATCATTTATTTTGTACTTTTAAAAAGGTAAGGTTTTTTTGTACTTTTTGCAGCACATAACAATTTTTCATTGTTCTTAAAGGAATTTTATGAGTCCAAACATTCCAACTCTAAATTTATATATATCAAGAGCTCATTTTTGATCAATTTCAATGAAGCTCTGTTTCTCTCTTCTCGCCACGTGACATTCATGACCGAAAAGACTCTTTAAGTAAATGCTGAAGTGGCTTGAACAGAGAGTATATAGCTAATCATTTTTTTTAAACAAACAAATTCTTCAGGACATTTTTTAAAAATAAATTGCAGTGAAAAAATTTTTTGCAGTGGATTTTTGCATAAAATCTGTGTTATTAAACAATTCGGCTTGGAGTTCTTTTAAAATTATTACTTCTGAATATAAACTGTCCATGTGTATGTTTAGTCTTTGTAAATTAAGTTTTCCTTCTATAATTTGTTATAAATGATTAGGTAAATTAAACAGTAAATATAGTAGACTTTTTTATTCTGAATATGGGTTTTGCATATTATTACAGACTGGCACTAGTTAAGTAAACATTGTGTAAGAAAGAGTATTTTAGCGTACTCTATTAGTGTTATAGATTATAGAGTACGCCTACATGATATAGAGGACAATACTCTATTTTAGAGTATGGTTAGCAACCCTACATACATACCATATTCATCGTGCACCGCCATTTCGAAAAGAAATCAAAATGGCGGCGGGTCGATCTGCCAGATCGGTTCTATCCCCTTTGGCATACATAAAACAGCAGCGCGCACGCGGCTAGCAAAAAGCCTAGCTTCAGAGCGGCAAAGTTATTTGACGCGAACTGTACGCGGGTGACACTGCGGGGCGCATCTAGTATGTTCATATAATATAAATTAAATTAATGTCGCCACCAAACCGGCACGCTGTATGGAATTTCTATAACACGGCAAGTGTCAAGTTGCTTAACAAATAATTTTCCCAGCTGTACATTAAGAACTTACATTTTTTTCCTAGGACTGACGAGATTTCCTATTCTACCAATTAACGAATAAATGGAAGACCTGGAAGTTTCTTCAGGCACTCCGAGAGATGAGGTGGTGATGTCCCATTCATTTTCTGAATCGGACACAATATGAGCTGCCTCTTGTGTTGCCAAAATATTCTGCATTTGCGTATGCCCAGTTTCAAGTAAACGGTGGACAGCTATGTTCACAACATCGGACGTTAAATTAAAATCGGGATCACCTAAATAATATATATCTGATGCCATTCCGGATATAGACATTTCAGAATCAACAAGAGAAGTTGAAATGTCAGAATCATCAGGAGAGGACTCTGAATCACTTTCAGAAGATGAATCACTTTCGTCCATATTTAATTCTTCTTCAGAGTTGGATTCTACGGAGATCACAGAGTTTTCTTCGGTGAAACTTATGTTTGAATATGGCGAGCTGTTCATACTGGTGTCTGAGGTTTCGTGTTCCGAAATTGTCGTGTATGACGTATCCGATTCAGATATATGGCTGATGCAGTGGAATAGAAATACACTATGTTATGAAAAATAAATATTAAAGAAAAAAAAACATAGTCTCTGTGTTTTGACAGCGGTTGTATTGACATCAAAAAACAAACCTAAAGTTAGTTTAGTGAGTATATACTACAGCATTTACTTGTAACAGACCATATAGCATTCACCGTTTTATAAATTTATCAAGCCACACTTAGAACACGACACTCGATATGAGCAATCAAGAACGCACAATCATCAACAATGAACGCAAGGTAGAAAGAAATGTTACAGGTAAATGCTCACTCACCGTGAGCATTACGTCGAACGCAGTGTCAAGCATTCGCAGGAATGTTACATTATATGGAAATGCTTTTGGAAACTGTGCTTTTGCCTGTATTGTAAGGTTATATCAGATGGAAATGATCAAGAAAATGCTCTAGTGTATATTCACCTTAATATAGTACATAACAATAAGTGTGACTTAAGTAAGCCTTAATTGCATGGCGTGAAAGTAGCTCCTGAATGTAGCAAGGGTGCATAAACACCGTGAATTAATAGATTACTTAAGTCGCATGTATCATATACTATTTTATAGCTCGTGTGACCTACACCCGCGCTTAATTCACACTTTTCTGTGTAAAATTAAGTCGCAGAAGAATGTGACTTAAGTGCGGGTTTGGGTATGAAACTATAACATATTTAATTTACCAAAGATTTAAACAAGGTATTACTGAAACTACTTTTTCCAGGCAAGCCAGGAAAAGGTGGACTTTTCAAAGACCCGTCATAGTATCTGGGTTAAGTAAGATTTTATCAATAGGTAATTCTTAGTTTATACAATGTTTTCTTCAACTACCTACTAACAAAATATTCAAAATTTCTGAATAATAATTGAAATTGGCTTTTAAAAAATTGAATTAGTCAAGAACAATAATTAAGCAAGTACTTAGGTCTGTAAATCACGTTATAAAAAGAATAAAATTTTATTTTTAAATTCTTGTAATTTATCACTATCAGAGACAAAATGTGACATTTACAGGCCAGTTTCAAAGGAGACTCGCTGCGCTCTTTGCAATAATGCTTAAATTTTTAGTAAAAAAAATATCGATGCCTCAAAAATAAATAAGTACCCACTGATTCCAGTTTAAATCTACTATTATAACGAGTACATACCTGCTTCTAAATAATCCAAAGAAATCCATTTTGGTATCGTTATTTAAAAAAAACAATAAAAAAAATATCTGCCATCAAAAAGTCACAGACGGGAGATGACGTAAAAAATGGAGTAGAAACTTAGAAAGCATAAAACAATTATTTATCGGAGGTAACGAAACAAAAATGCGACTTCCTACCCACAGTACAATGCGAAATCGTGCCAAGCAAAAGCGCCCAACCCAAAATAAGTCTTAAAGAAATACTCACAAGGTTTGTTGTCGTTCATAGCTCCAATCGCTGGATGAACCTTCAGAACTTGGGTTTTCTTGTCTCTTGTTGAAGAAGTAGTACAGAGCCGCGCCAACCCCGACGCCTATCGCCGCAGCTGCGATCCCGAGACCACGGCTTGAGCAGCTGTTTTTATTACGATCTTCCTCGCGAACACTCATTTTTAAATTAATTTGAACTGCGTATTTTTTGTTGTGAAAATAAATTAGTTTCGTTTTGGTTGGACTGGTTGTCAATGTCAAAGTTGACGTTGTTAAAATCTGTCAAAACGTCACGTTCCGATCTATGAATTGGAACGCGTCCACATTAAATTTTAACCATTCATTTTTTTTTTGTATTTTATTTAGCTGGAATATAAAATAAATTCTGGCAAAATAATAATTCGATTACACCAATTGCAAATGGCTAAGGTTTGGGCTTTACGTCCCATTATAATTTATATGAATTAGCAAACGATTTTAAATAAGTCAAAATTATTATTATGATAATTTTGAGCGGGGGTTGTGATTTTTTCAATCGTATTTTCAATTGTTTCATCTTAACTTTTCTAATGTTTTATTTTTATTATAGATTTGTACATAACAATTCATCATTTCAAAACGTCTATTTATGCTTAAATGAAATGGATCTCATTTCATTGTAGTAACTTTTTTTGTCAACAAAACTCAAAGTTAATTCTTGATTTTCTTGTTCGGGGAATTACGTCGACTAGGGAAATAAAAATAGGAAGGGGAGCATAAACGAGTCTTATTTGTTTTTATTATCTGTCTGGGCGAACAAAGTTATTCTCGAAGCTAACTTTAGGTCCTAGGACGTAAAAAAGAAAAAGTTACTCTAGTGTGGAATCTCCTTGGTAACAAAATATTTTATTTCTTTGAGAAAGTGTTCTGTGTTCATCGATCACACATTTTTATTTAGCTATTTCACGTAAGTAGGTACATTACCTATGTTTATTTGTTTTTATTTATAATATTCAGCGCATCTAAAATTAAATTCATGTTAAAGATAGAAGTACCTATTGTTAATATACCTATATTTCTAGTCTGTCATTTTTCTACATCATCGCAGTTGTTTTGATGAAGACTGCCAATTTTAATTACCTACGTAGATACACAGATAACTAAGTAATGAGTTCACATAATTACATATTAACATACCTACTTAGGAATGATCATTATTTTGATCGCATCGCGTAATAATCAAGCAAGTATTTTACGTACAATATACCTAGTACGGAAGGCCATCGCATCAAGATACCCGAAACTGTCTTTCCCAATCAACTTTGAACTAGGGATGCCCCGATACGCCTTTTTGCCGATACGATACCGATACCGATACTCTTATAAAAATATCGGCGATACCGATACCGATACCGATACGCTTACTGAATTCAAAAAGGAAGGTAGATTAAATAAAACACAATTAATTAATAGTTTTAGTAATAAAAAATAACATTTATAAGATTTTTATGGAATTATCAATTGTCGAAATTTCCAAGTGATGCCATATAGCACTTTTGTGTTTTGAAGTTGATATGACTACTATTTATTTTATTTGACTCAAACGACTAGTTATAAATGACATACAATACACAAACAATTACGATAATTATGTAATTCTTAATCTTATTTGCATGAAAAAATACTACGCGCAACAACATTCAACCTAACGAAATGGGATAGATGTTGAGTCCAAAGGCCAAAGCGGGCGGGCGAAACAAAACACTGAATAAAGCGCGGGGTTTCCCCGAGCATAGTTAGTTCGTGCCTCGTTTGCAACGAAATAGACGGGACAACACGCGCGTTTACATTACATTTTTAAAGCGCGAAATTTGAAAAGCATCGTTGAATCGGCCATAAAAATATCGCCGATACCGATATATCGGCAAACCTGAAGTATCGCCGATATATCGTATCGGTATCGGTATCGGATGCATCCCTACTTTGAACCTTATACTTTGGCTATAAAGTTGAAAATCTATTAAAGAAAATTGACAGATTGTAGTAGCTTGATGTGCTGGAGACTGTACAATGCAAAGAGTATAATATTATATTACATTGACTTATATACAGCGTGGCGGTACAATGGTGACATTAATTTAACACACATATACGTTTTCACATTTTCGTTTCATGAAGAAATTATGTTTCCATTAAACGTTATTATTTGCGGATTTATTTAAAGTTTTCTAAAATAGCATTTTGGAGCAACCTGTACTTAAAGAACTGTCGCGCAGCGGTCATTTGCCGGGTCACGGATCATAACATCGCATCAATGAAATTAAAATAAATAAACAATACTTTAAAGTAACGTGATATCCCTTTGTCGGCGAGCGGGCGGCGCAGGCGACGCGTGCCCCCCCCCCCGCCCCTTCGCGTCGCAGCGAAATCCAATTCTTTTTTTTGCATTTCTAGTACTAGCCTAACTCGTGCCCTTGACACACTTCTTCACAGTAGTGCACATAATTACGTCGACTAATTTTGTGAATGTTTCCGCGAAAAAGACGCTTACCTATTGTTTTATTTATTTATTTTTGTGTAATGAACTAATGAGTAATTAGATTATGGTACTGCGATAAAGACGCTTTGTTTTGTTTTCGTTTTCTAATTTAGTAGGTACGTTGACATCTCTTGCGATACGGGCGCTTTTATTTGTGTTATTAGTGCTTGTGTAAACTTGTGATCGTGATGGCAAATACACATCCGAACTACACAGCAGCTGAATATGCGGACATGATCCTAATTTACGGAGAATGTCGTGAAAATGCCGCTCTTGCCATAAGGACATATCGCGAGAGATATGGCGGTTCAAGACAATGCCCTACTAATCCTCGCACTATTGTAGGAGCTCTTCAGCGCATCCGCGAAAACCGGCCAGTGGATCCTAGGTCTCAACGCCCTGATCGACCACCTACACGACAAAACCCAATCCAGTTAACTGAAAATGTGCTATAATATTTCCAAAACCAACCCAAAACTAGCCTCCGCCAGAGCGCTAGGCATTTTCAAGTTCATCACAGTACCGTCCATACGATATTAAAGCGCGAAAAGTGGCAGCGCGTGAAGCGACGCGTTGCCGCTCCGAGTTAACGTAAGCCAGCGTAACGTAGGTAAGTAATTTGATGAATGATTTTTTGCAAGGTGATCCCAATTTTAGTTACATTTTTATCATTTAGTTTGTTTGAAAAAATTTTTTTTTTCATTTTACGAGTTATTTTAACCTACTAAAATTAATATGCTTAAAGGGCACTAGCCCTACACGTGTGTTAAATTCTAGGGCTGGCAGACTAAAAAACATAAGTCCAGAAGTGAAACTTTTCAGGAACAACTAAAAACTGTATAAAAAAATAGCGTTAAACTATAAATTCAACTTTATTGGAATATTGAGATGTTTTTAATTAATACTAACATGCACGTAAATATAATTTGATAAAAATATAATAAAAAGCGATTTTAGTGACTTATGTTAGAAAGAACACTGTGTACCTAGTAGGTACTTGTGACTTAAGTGTATGAGAACAGTAAAAATAATTATAAACTATGTTTTAGTTGACATTCAAAAGTTACTTCTATGAACGTAAAATTAATTTAGCATACATCATTTATATATTAGCCTATATTTATAATTTATATTCAACTATTTATTCATCTTCTTCACTATCTAAAATATCAGGGTCAGTATTACGTACATTGTTCACAGAAGGCAAATCTAAATAAAATCTATGAAAAACGTCGGGTATTAAGGAGAGTAAAGAAATCAGATCATCTTTCTTTTCTTTTGATATCGGTAAGGGCTGTACCGATATAACAGGAATAGTGTCAGGTATGGCAGAAACTCGACGTTTCAAGTTAAATTTGTAAAAATTACATTCCGTGTCCAATGTGTCTTTGTAGGAGATTACGCCAAATTCAGAATCATAGCGCAACCACTTTTTATCGAGCCATTTAAATTGTCGCCCTTCTACATCTTTGTTTCGTAATGGCAAGAGTTTACTAATGGACCCTTTAACAATGAAGAAAAATCTAAAAAGTCGGAACTGCGCATTTCGACAACTTCAAATTTTTTACTGCTCGATCTGATGAGTTGAATCCAATCATGCGGGTGATAAATCTGCAAATCCGTTTTCTTTTTCTTTTTTTCAATGATGCTATGATCCGTGTCCACTTCCAAGTGGCTATGACCCGGAACCATGAACTTGTGGTCTATGACATCTATGTCTAATTTCTGCAAAGCCCAAGTCAACATTGAACTGACATGAGAATTTCGGTTCTGACCGCCACAAGTATCAGAATAAAATATTACATGTCTTGTATTCTCAGGTACGTATGTTTGGAGATGTTTGAAAAGACATGATGCTATTTGATTAGCTCCTCTAGCAGCTATGGTTTCATACCATATGTAACACACAGCTTTTCCAGTTTTGTTGTCATGGACAGTCAGGTTGATCGTCCACAACTGGCGTTTGTAGAAAGCTACAGAAGAGCTGAGGGCTGGAGTGGGTAAACACTGTTGTAAGTCAAATGTGTAAACTTGCACAGTACTGTCACTTTTATTTACTTGAGTATCACATTTTTTCATTTCGTATGCTTGATCTGCGGCAGTCTTGTGATGTTCATGTTGGGCAATTAGTTCAGTCCGTCCCTAGCTCTTTCATTGTTCTGCTGGAAACAACTTTACCTTTTAATGTTTTATATGATTGACCTGTGTTGCGTTTTATTTTCTTTTCTTGTTTCGTAATGCGAATACTTTTTTTTGGAGATGTTTCGACCGCATGTGGCGTGTCGGCTCTTCGGTCAGTATCGGTGGATGTCGACGAATCTACTGCTGTTTCAGGGAGTTCGAAATGTGGATCCAGAACAGAATCATCACTTGAGAAATCCATTTCTCGATTAATAAACATGACGCCAGTGTGGCCTGATGATGTGGAAGGCATTGGTTCTTCTTCCGCTATTGTCCCTGTAGATTGTTGTTCATTTCGTTCATCTAAAAATAAAAACATACTATAGAGGCTAAAAAAATTATTATTTTAATCATTTATTTATGATTGATGCTAAAATGAACAAATCACTGATGATTTCTGTTAAAACTACAATGAAAGATAAATATATTACTTTCTGATTTAAATCAAACACATGGCAAACTTACCTTCAACATTTGTGTTTCTCCTCATCACCATCTCAACTAATTTCTTTCCTCGCTGACAATCCATAGTAATTGGGAATATTTTTAAATAAAATGACACACACCACAACTGTTCTGTTAACAAATCAGAGCAAAACTAACTCGACTAGTGTGACCCAAATCACTACAGTTACCACTTCAGTTTTTTGTAAGCAATAAATTATAATTTGAGTACCTACCCTCGAATTAAAAATCGAGATAACACGACGCACTTGACGTTCCTAATAACATAAGTCACTTTCTGTGTCCATGAAGTCCGAGAGCTTCAAGTGTTCCTTTTAACATAACTCAACTTATGTTTTTTATAACGCCGCAAGATTAATGCGATTCAAGAGGTTGAAAAAGGACGCCACTTAGATTCAAGCCCGAACAAGCGAATATGACTTATGTGCTTTAGTATGCCGATGTATTGATGTAAATTAATAATTTTGGTACAAAGAAAAAATAAAGCATGTTTTTGACTTATGTGCTTTAGTCCGCCGACCCGACAATTAATGTCACCATTGTAGCGCCACGCTGTATATTACATACAATAATACAGTATGTTAACTAACAGAGGGCGTTCCCGTTAACCCGCAATAGTATAGCATCCATACATGCTAAAAAAATATTACCATTCGAAAATAAAATGTTTTTATTTTTTATTATATTAACATATTCACTAAAAATCGTAAATTGATACGTTAAAGAAACACACTGTACACGCGTACTTGAAGGACAGCAATGTCGGAATTTATTTAATTAAATAAATTAGAATTAATTAAATAAATAGAGTATCAATTTACGATTTTTAGTGAATATTTTAATATAAAAAAAAATAAAAACATTTTATTTTCGAATGGTAATATTTTTTTTAGCATGTATGGATGCTATACTATTGCGGGCCTCTGTTAGTTAACATACTGTATAATACGGGAGGTACAATGACTGACACAATGGATTGTTTTTTTTTTTTAAACGGTTTTATTTAGCTCACCCCGTTTGTTTTTTTATTTATTCTTGGGTCATATTTAGTAATTATGTACCTACTGTAAAGTGTACGCACCATCGCATTGTTTGGCATATTCCTCGTCAAGTTAGGTACAGACGCCAGCAAGTTACTACAATCTGTCAGATTTCTTTAATAGATTTTCAACTTTATCACTAAAGCATAAGGTTCAAAATTGATTGCGAAAATTTGACAGTTTCGGCTAGCTTGATGTGCTGGCGTCCGTACTTGGACTCTACAATACAATTCCATTTTTTATATTATAAGGCTTAGCATGCACTGACGTGCGTTTTCTAGCGACTCATAACTCAAACTCAGACCAAATAAAAAACTGACAGAGGGCTGTCAACAGTAAAGTGAATCAAGCCGGCTTCGTAAACATGTATGCACATAGTGAGGTGTAGTTTGATTGCGGTGTGTGTGAGCGTGTATGCACAGAGCGGAGGTGTAGTTTTTGCATGCTTCACTGTTTGTTTGCAGCGCTATGTCTTGACTTTTTATTTGCCCTGCGTTCCGAGTTGGGAAATAATCGAATTAGCGTGAGCGCAATGACGATGTCCCGTGGATCGTCCTAGATGACGTCATGACATGCGCCATCTTGCGATAACGCTGACCATGCCTTATATCACCGTGACTACCGTGACTCCGTGAGGGCTGTCCATAATGACAGTGTGTGTGTGTAAATGTGTCAGTGTGTGTTTTGTTTTGAGTTGCATCATCTTTAAATTAAACTAACGTGGCATTTTCGGAATTTTGCTTCTGGCTGACAGTCGCCACCTAACCAAAGAAGAAGAAATGTGGTGTCTATACAAAGAAATACTGTAATAATATCGTTTTTACATTGAGTAAGCACTGTGAGCGCGTTCACGAGCCGAGCGTTCCGAATTGTTGACAGCTCTCAGCTGTCATAATCGTAATATCTAAATCGGAACGCATGTGAGATGATGTGAGCGCTGTGAGCGATTATAGCTAATTCGGAAAGCGGCCTTGATCTGGGACTCATAAGCCGTGTACGCTGAACGAACAAAACATGGTGAACACTAACACCGATCACGGAACATTTGGTTCGTACGTGTGGACGTAAATTAGCAAAGCGAACACAGTTCTACTTGTGCTCGCGCTCAACCCCTCAGTAACCATGGATTCACCGTACAAAGTGGTCGAAAGTGAATTAGCATCAAATTTCTCCGAACACCGTCCGCACAGAACAACCAAATTAGATCGCCACGAACATTTTTGACGAACAGTCTATTTAAATTTTTTTTTATCAGTTTTGTCATGCGTTCAGTCTTCCAGACTATAAGCAGATGAGATTCAGGCTTCGTCGGTGTGTGGGGCACCACTCCCATTGGAGTTTGCCCTGTCTTTTCAAGTGGCTCTTCGGACTGACTGCTTTATTTATCGGCGGATGCTTTCTGGAATAGTAAGCTGCCCTGCAAGCTTATCCGGATGCTTAAGTAGTCGGCATTTGTAGTTGTCTCCATGTGTATTCATCTCCTCGTTGACCACCGGAATATTGAGAATTGCATGGATCTCTGTTGTCTTGACAAACCATGGTTTCTTTTCTTTTTTTTCATCTTTGTTTAAGGTTGAAATTTTGTGCCCTTTGCACTTTCATTTTGTTGGAGGCACTGGCTGATCCCCAAAGTTGGATGCCATAGCTTGGCTTTAGTATGGTTTTGTATATGAGGAGTTTGTTGTCTATAGCCAGTTTTGAGTTTCTTCCCAGTAGCCAGAATAAACCTTTGTATATCAGATTAATTTCTTCTCTTTTTGTTTCGACATGTTTCCTCCATGTGAGCCTTCGGTCAGCCCAGATACTTCACTGATTCGTGGTGTGGGAGTTGACTTATACCGTTTAGGGAACACAGTATTTAATGTTCGTTAGTGATACGTGCGAGAAAAGTGTTCGATGTTCGTGTTCACCATGTTTTTGTTCGTTCGTGCATACTCGGCTATAGAAGTGCGCGCATTGCCTCGCTGAAAATCTGGTATGGTAGTCCATTACGACTACGACGCCGATGTGTCGATGTGTCACAGAGCATGTAACTTTGCATTGTGTCATAGAGAATACTTTAATAGTAAATGTCGTGATTATAGTTTCGAAGTAAGGGTCATACAGAATTAGGGCCCAGGACGGTGGAAATATGTGTCAAACTCAAACTCAATGCATTTATATCACTTTTGAATTGTCAAGGGGTAGGGGGGGGGGCTCGTTGAGGCGATCGGCAGCGGCAGCGACCTCGCGTCCGGTCCTGGGGGTCTACTCCCTAAGTCCGTCAACGAAGCAACGAGCCCGTCGGGCGGTAGTCCGATACGTCGGAATAAACCCTACTCCCTAACGATTTCGGGTTCATCAGTTTGTAACGGAATCATAGACAATATTCACGAACCAAAGACGCATGGCGATAGAGTTGCGCTATTTTACCGGTTGATTACCGGTTTCCTTATTTTGTAGATTTCTAGCATATTAAACAAAATTTAATACTTCTGTCGTTAGAAAATGACCACATTGTTCAATATATCCTTTTTATTATGTCTTTAAATATAGAATTGAATTATTTTGCCCTTTATTTCGGTAATAAACTAAAGTTTAAAGCTATTTTTCTAATATTTTTTACAATAGTGCGCGAAAACAGTTCGCAGAGTATAATGTACTCTGTGGTTCGCAGTGTCATGGCGTGGGTCTGTCGTCGTCCTTATGTAAACATCAAATGTGTCTACGCGTACAGAAAAGATGACAAACATTGCATATTTCGTGTGATAAAAATGAATTCCAAAGTTTATAAGTGGTGTGCAGTGCCTCAGTGTAAAAACACATCAATAACCACACCCAACAAGGTGTTTATAAAGAAAATAATGAGATCAATGGTTAAAGATCCACGGCGAAACCAGAACGATGTAGTCACTATTTCGCCAATTTATTTCTGTGAAGACCATTTTGATGTGAGTATGTTATTATATATTGTAGGTTTTAAACTTAAATGTTCGTTTGACGTGAAATAGTTGAAATATTGAGGCTATGAAATAACTAATTTATTGAGGTTATGTTTGCTTTGGTTATCATTCTTTATCAATTTTAAGTGTTTACTTTTTTTTTTCAGTTACCAAATGATATGGATAATTATATGGAGTATCACAAGTACGTATGAAACCAGGATGTATGCCCAAAACATTTATTTGCCAACCAGATAGGGATACACAAACATTTGACACAACAGAGACCCTATAATGCTAAGAAACGAAGGATGGTGGTTCTTGAAGAGTGTGAAAAGCAATTCAAAGAAAAATGTATAGTTACAGAACAATCAAGTTCAGAAGAAATTGCATCTGGTAGTTCAGGTATATATTTTACTAACTCATTTATTAGAATAAAGCGTTGAAAAGTTAACTTTATTCTCAGTATTATTATATACATAGTTGGTACACTCAAAACTACATAGATCCTAGTAATCTCCTGTTTGTGTTCATAATTATAACTTTGCACTTAAATAACAAAACATTTGTTTTACAGTTCACCAGATTGTTAAAGAAGTTCCCCAATTAACACCAAGAGTGTTGGATAAATGAGTTCAAGTACACATACGTAATATGTACTTTCCCCTAAAATCATTAAATCTTTGATTATTTGATGCTGTTGTCACACCTATTATATATTTTTTGATGTATCCGTCAATGATATTCAGTTTTTGTTGTAGTCTGTAAGAGATCCAGAGCCAGTAGTCACCTCACCCACCCATGCTGCTACACCTGCCGACCCACTACTATCTACATCCACTGAGGCACACCAAGTGGAGTTGCATTGCCATTGTTGATTAGTCTAGAATAAAAGAAAATCTATGCTTTGGTTGTATAAATGTATGTAATATGTAATGTATTGAAAATAGACATGTCTAGAGTTGTGTTTTACAATTTGTTTATTAAATAACAAAATAATAATAAAAATAGCGATTCAGTTAGCTTAGCCAACGCAAGCCTTATGTTTGTGAGAAGATAATTTTATTTTGGTTATTTGTTTTTTACTACTCAAAAATTATTTTGAAGATGTTTTAAAATCATGTTTTTCTAGTTATTAGAATTGACTGTGTTTACGTGGATCACTGTAGTACCGTCTCTCATGGGATGTTGCAATGGTGACCAACTGTTATTTCTTGTACTTTTGTTTAGTGTCTGTGCTTACTAATATAGTCGTAAGTTTTACTAACAATCTTGTTTGTCTTGGTCACTTTGAAATAAAGATAATTCTATTCTATTCTATTTAAACACCAAATGATAATAATTTAGAATATGTAAGGTTTTGACGGATAGGTAATTGAAATAAATTATTAAAGTTAATTAATTGTTTTATTTAAAAAAAAACCAATATAGGTATACAAACCGTCATTGGCAAATCTTAGCATGTACTAAACTCTAATGGTAAAATCCCGAAACATTGTCTTTTTTACCCGACTGCGCGACGCAAAGGAGGGTAATGTGTTTATCAGCCTATATTTATGTACTTATGTATGTATGTCTTCCACCAGTCCCAACACCCATTAAGTCCTGTAAGCAAAATAAAAAAGTTTATAAAAGAAATACCCTAATAACATTATTATTATAAATACAAATACCCTATACATTTATTGACATGTTTTATTTGGAAGTTTTCTTGTGAGACTGCATAAGTACCTATTTCTTTCCAGCAATTGCACTAATGTGTCTCTCGCTCTTTGCCCTTGCTGATGAGCTTGGTGCGAAGACATTGCCGTAGAGGTAGACGCATCTCCCTATCTATTGCGCTCTATTTGCAGGTCTTCCTCGCTGAGGGGAGGTGCAAGCCCGCCCGATTACACATATTGTGTAAAACACAGCAGGCAATGACAATTTTACCTGAAAAAAAATTCAAATGTGCTCTGAAATTGATGAAATCTGATACTGTTCAACAGTTCAATGGGATATAAGAAAAACATAGCTATAGTATAAATTATGACAAATACCTGCTGTGACTGGTGCATAATGCAGCTCTCTTGCGCTAAGAGGCATCTCCATCGGCCTTTAAAAATTCCAAATGTATGCTCTATAGTGGAGCGAGCACGTTTTTGTTTATAATTATATCTCCCTTCTGGAAAATCTTCGGCAGCATTGTCTATTGGGGTCATCATTAATTTCTGTGTGTGATAAAAATCTGTGAACATACATACAGCTTATTAAAATTTAAATTGATACAATCTATTTTATTGCACAATCTATAAGTTTAGGTATAAACACTCTTCAAAGAATAGTTAGGTAGTCCTTGTCCAAATGGCATGTTTCCGTTTTAAGCAATTAAGGCTATATTAAGTTTAGAAAAATATCTAGATTTGTTTTAGAAGAAAAATGGTATAAGCTTTTAAACTTACTGTCTTTTTATAAGGTTCCTCTCAGTCAAATTTTGTAGAAACTTCACATATTTTTGTAATATTGAGGCGCTGTTGAGTGAATTTGTGACATGCTGCAGACAGCGTGACACTGTCTGTTGTGCCATTGGCACATCACTACTAAGGCCCACTGAACCTTTGTAGCTCTTGGTAGTAGAACAGCGAGGATCTAAAAGTAAACAAAAACCACAGTAAATGGGTGGGACCGATCGGTAATACAGCTGAATAAGTTACAGAATCTATAAAATGTCCTTACCTTCATTCTTGGATCATCACCACTTCGGCGTATGTGTTGCGGCAAAAGAGGAATTCAATCCGCACATAAGTCCTCGAATAGTTCCCTATGAACTCAACGTCGGGAATACTCGCCAATCTACAGTTTTGGCGTAAATTATGTCTACGTTGCCTCCGCTCTTCTTGTAAACCTTCTCCAATAATTAAAAAAGCAACCATAGTTGTAAATCTTAACTTTCGTCGACAGCACGAGAACTATTTTGATGTCGTATCAACTGACATAACTATCCGTCACAACAAGTGTCAAGTTCAACTGGTCGGACGGGCAAAAACACATCGGGAGTAGGGACAATCGTCAAATCGCGTCGTCATTCCGTCTTCGCTCGGGCCCCGACCGAACCATCCGTCCGTTGGTGATCGGGGGTAGGAAATGCCCGTTACGATGGCCGTTACGACGGACTTCGTGCTTAGGGAGTAGACCCCCTGGTTCAAGCCATGGTCCGGGGCGAGAGGGAGTGGGGGCAGTCGCCTCCTTCTGCGAAGCAGTCATGCTAGCGAAGGAGGCGGCGGGACGGCTGAGGGAAAGAGCCTCCCGTCCCAGCCGCCGCGGGAGGCGCTCCGGGCGTCGGGAGCCGCGCGACGACTCCCGGCCACCGTAGGCGCGGGCCTGCGGGCGGTGAGTAATGGGTAGCTCACCGTCCGATCAGGACCAGGCCCGTGCCGGACGGCGCGTACGTGTTCCACGCGCGCCTCAAAGAGATGTCAGCATCACTCAGAGGGGCCCGTCAGGGCCGAAGCCTGCCGGGTCAGCGGGATTGTCCGAAAGGGTTACCGCTGGCCCGGAACATAAAGGGCTAAGGAAGGATCACGGGTGGGTTTTAGTTAGTAAGAGTCTGACACTCCCTTCCACTCCACCCAGAGCGGGAGGGGTCATTTGATGATTTCCTATACTCAAAAAAAAAAAGGGGGTCGGTCATTCAGAAAGATGAAGCTAGTTGCCCATTCCGAAGCGTAGGTACATATGGAGAAGAACGGGCAAGAAACTCCATGGACACTCTTTTAAATCAAAATAATATGGTTACAAAGTCTTGTTTACACCATTCATGTCAAAAATTATGCATGTGAGAACGATGCAGAATATTAAAAGCGTCCGTAATGAAAAGACAAAAGAAAAAAAATCATATATTAAATTAAATCAAAATAAGCCATGGCAGCAAAGAGATGACCAGTCCCTACTGACGGCGTCCGTTCCCGAACATGACGCATGTATTAGCACCATTCACCTCAACCATTTTAAAGGGAACCAAATGATCCGATAGACGCGCCACCATCTGCAGCGAGACATTTGAGTGAGCATGCATGACATACTCTCAGCCGGCAGGGCACATTCAAGTCAATGAAAGACGTACCCAGTAAATGGAAGCTTTATAATATGTACATAGTACTCACATATTATGTGCTATGCAATTACACAATACTAGGAAATTGAATTTATATAATGTAATAATAGTATTTTAAAATATTCAGCAGCTCCAACAGTATTTTCCAATGCTAATAAATTTATTTGTGCGTCCTTAATAGTCCTTATGGAGCAGGAGCCAAGCAATTTTATCAGCGGTGTAAATTTCCAGGTGACTAAGGATGGAGAAAGTAATTATAATCGGAGTGGCAGCGTTGGTAGCAGCTGTCACCATAGCTGTCGAATGGTGGCAATACCGTCAGGTGCCAAAAGCATACACAGCGTATGGGCAACGGACACCAAAAAACGACTGATCACGTAAGTATGACAGCATAATAATGTACACCGTGTTCGCGATTTACTTTCCAATCATGTAAACAAATATGTGGTTTTGGAAAAGCAACTTTAATTCTATAGCAACGCGTGTGGGCGGCAGCCGCTAGGCTCATGTACTTGAGCACCGTAATCAAATATACGAGCGACGCGTTGACGTCTGTCGCCGACACGCATCGGCGGTTGCAGATGCCTTTGCCGTCGACCATCGACGCGTTTCGCTCGTGTATATGCACACTAAGAAGTTTCATTTCAAAAATTCCAATGACATATCCTGAAAATGGGATTCGGAACCCAGAAAACCCCATGCTCAGCTACCGCCCTTGTGACCATAAATATAACCAACGTGGTAGTTTTGACACTAGATCATTGCCCTTACATTTGACAGGACCATAATGTCAATAAAAATAGCTAAGTGCCAGTCAGACCACCGTGTAGTGGTATGTATGTACAACGCCACATGCGAACAACGCATCATACTGACGTCACGCAAACTCCTGCATCGCGCAAGCAGAGTTTACTGCGCAACTAGCATAGATACAACGACCCGACATGAATCATCGGGCAGTTGCCAAATTACGTAAATAGTTTTTAAATAGAAACACGTTTCTTGTATCAGTAATATTTGTGCGACCACAGACACTCTAGGGTCCCCTGGCACCCTTTGGCCTCGGAATTAAAAAAAAATACATTTCTAATAGCCGGGTGAAAGTATTAACAAACAAAAAAAAACCGCTCCAAATTGATTGTTTTTATTTTGTTACAGATGCAGTGCCTAAAATCTAAGAGTAAAGTAATCCATCACATAATTACTTACAAATATTATCACAATTATTTTAAGAAAATAAGGTGCATTTTTATCCCTGCTGGTCCAGCCGGTCGATTCTGTAAAAATCTCACCGTGAAAACTTAGGTGAAGTGAGTTTGTTTTTGCTAGAATTTGACACTTATGACAGTTCACTCCACGCTCACTTCACCTAAGTTTTCACGGTGAGATTTTTACAGAATAGCACCGCTGTTACCCCGTGGCCACGAGCTGCACGCTCAAGCGACACGCATCTTGCGACGGCGCGGCGCCCGAAATTACGAGAATTGCTCCTCAGTTAACCGATGACCAGTCTCAACCGACGGCGCCCGTTCACGGACATGACGCGTGGATCAGCACCGAAAGCGCCAGGGTAGCCCGCGAAATTCAAATTTTCTTACGTTTTTTGTAATTTATTGGTTAGTAAGTTGTACAATGCGTGCCACGAAAGATGAGACTTGACACACCACGTGGTTTGACATGCGCAGTACACGATTTTAGGTATCTTTAGCGGCATGAGGTCTGAGTGCGGGACGGGACCGGACGTCATAGGGGCGGCGGAAAGAGCGGGAGAGGCGGGGTCAAGTCTCATCTTTCGTGGCACGCATTGTACGTTGATTAAAATATGATTCGCGACTGTAACAAATATGTATTTACAGAATTATAATCATTAAAGTAATCAACACAACTCTCTAAGACCTTGACTTGATCCTATTGAAGACTATTTCATGAACTCTTGACATTTAGGATATTACTGATTCTAATGATTATAATTCTGTAAATACATATTTGTTACAGTCGCGAATTATATTTTAATCAACGTAAACCCAGACACTGAGCTGCAAATTGCAAAAATCGTAAGAAAATTTTAATTTCGCAGGCAACATTAGCGCTTCCCCCTTAAATATTTTATAGGGAATGATCCAATTATCTGAGATAAATTAACTATGAAAGAACTGTAGGTGTTAGGTTTATGACCAGACTATGCTCGAGCTTATAGATAAGTACTAATAAACCAAACGTTTTTAAATAATTCATATTAAAAAAGGCAACTTTTGTTAAATATAATATAAATGATATTTGCACCTACTTAAAAGTGTCCTACAGTACTAATTGTATTAGGTATTACCACAGATATTACTAGGTAATAAGGTCTTGATATGAAATAAGATTGATTTATACTATGTTAAAATTAACTCTTATTAAAATGATGTCAAAATTGGCTTATATTAAATTAATGTCATAATTGGCTCATATTAAACTGATGTCAAAATTGGCTCATACTAATTTGAAGTCAAAACTGGCTCTTATTCAATACACTGATATCAAAGGTGGCTCATAATAAACTGATGTCAAAATTGGCTCATTTTATTTTTTTAGTCAAACTGGGTCTTATTTCACTGATTTCAAAATTGGCTCCTAACAAACTAAACTGGTTATTAGTTACTAATGACATTTCCTCATACTATTCAGTTGTCTTTATGCTAAATGAATCTCAAAATTGTTGCTCAAAAGTGTTTACATACGAATATTATACTCATTAAAAGTTGGCATAGCTTATACTAATGTTAAAATAAGCCAATGATATTATTATATCCTATGAATATTGCTATGTTATGAACTGTATCTATAATATACGCCTAATTATTTTAAGGGCAAAAGCCTCTTCTCATTCTGAGAAGTAAGGAACAATTTTGCTCAGAACGTGTTAACGGTTTCAGACAGTTATAAGTCCTGACTGTCTTGACAAAGTGATTTTATTAGCGCTGACGATGATGGACAAGTCAAAAGGTATTGAATTTCATATAAGCTACCGAAAAACTTCCGCAAAATTCTGTTGAAAGTATTTGTAGAAAATACGAAACGCTTTGAAAGCCATTGTCTCGGACCAGCAACTTTAATGCGAAAACAATCATAACTGTACAAGGGTCTATTGGCGCGTGGCCAAAATCGGAACTAGCGCCGCCATCTTGTTTCTTCAATACATTTCACAAAACCATCGCACAAATGTTGACCAAGAGCGCCACTCTGTCAACGTCATTGGAGCGCCAAAAAATCCTTGTAGCACTTTACAGTGCAGCCGACGAGAGAATGCGTTCTTGACACTTGTCAGTTTATACAAACTAATAAGTGTTTCCTAATTTGAACTTTATTAGCTCATCTTATACCGATGTCAAAATTCGCTCATATGACGATATCAAAATTGGGTCATACATAATGTATCCTCCCGACCGATTTCAGTCACGGTGGCAACCTCAACGGAGATTAGCCAATACGCAGGAGATATTATAGAGCAGTTGTCTGTGCGCAAACTCAGGCGCACATCCTCTGTTCCTTCACTCTCATAATAGTCGTCCGATGGGTTGGCAATCCGACAGGACCGGAGAGAGCTCAGGCGCAGAACCAACTGCTTTACGTGCTTTCCAAGGCGTGCCTCTGGGTGGGTATAAAACCGCCAACTTTCACACTCCGGGCTTTTACCAAAGAAATTCCCAATGGACTCAAACTCAGGACCCCACGCTTATCAGTCGCGTTTGCAACCATGAGGCCAACGCGACGAGGCAGTTCTGATATTATACTGATGTTCAATTAGCTCATATTGTAAAATTCTCGGTATCACGAACGCATTCTCGACAGACACTGGCCTCTATCATACAATTCCTTGTATAATACAGGTGATATTAAAGCTATCAAAAGGGAGACACACTAAAGTTCGTTTTTTAACCGACTTCAAAAAAGGAGGAGGTTCTCAATTCAGATGTTTAATGTATGTTCGAGCATAACTCCCTCGTGCATATATAGACGGATTTGCAAAATTTTTTTTTTGTTTCGGAGACAGACAACGGAACTTTTCAATAAATGCCAGCATATCAACCGCGTTTTGCTGCTATAACATATGTATGCATTGTTTACGCAATCACACAACATAATATCACGCCTGTACCCTTTAAAGGGGTAGGCAGATGTGTTGAATAGCTTTCTGTTAGAAATAAAAACATTTTGTGTTTTTTTTAGAAGTCGGTTGTTTTTTTTATGTTTTTAATCCCAGAGACTAATCTGACATTTAAGTCTTTTGTGTTTGCGTTTTTTAGTATAGAAGTTTGACATTACAGCTGTCAGATTAGTCTGGGATTAAAAAACGAATTATACAAGCGACCACTAGGCAGTGTTGTTAACTTGAAATTATACTTTGTAATCTTATAGATATTATAATTTAAATATGTAGCTTCTAAGTATAAAAGGAATTAAAAATTACCTGAAGCAATATTAATTATTAGCTGTAAAAGCACGGTTCAGTTTGAATATAAGTTTTTGTTTGTATTTAATAAATTATGTTTATTAACTTATTGCCGTTTTTTTTTTACGTCAAACGGGTGTGACTCGTTAACTGAAGGAACCCAAGTGCGATGTCCGTCTTGCACTTATTCGATGTTTATACTGTATAAAAATCGGCTATTTCTATTTGATTTTTGTACAGCATTGTGTCAGAAAGGTAAAAACGTCCCGTAATTTGGGTCGAGTGAGGTTTTGTATGGTACAGATTTTTTCGGGATTACGATGTAAGTCCCATGGAGAAGCTTTTCCAGTTTGATGGTACATACAACACTTAAATTTGACCATACATTCCTGATACACGTTGTATCTTGGTCTTGACACGTTACGTCTATGAATATTAACATACATTATAACATCACGTCTTTAACCGATGAAAAAAGAAACTGAACGGTAATTTTCGCTACCCAGTTCCTTTTTTCGTCGGTTAAAGGTCATAGCACAAGTATCAAATCGGAAAGGGATCGGCGCCGTATCACCTTTCGCCTCGCCATCAAACAGGCGTCAAACTATCGTAAGCACGTAACCAAAGCGGATCCGAAGCTCCGATACGTCGACTCGGCTCCGGCTAGGCGACGCCGTGCTTATGGCTCGCCGACCGCTGGTTGATGGTGCAGGCAGGCCGCGGGAGGGGTGAGAGAGGCAAGGGTGGATGAAGAGACGTAAGCTTGGGTAGGTACGGAGAGACGTAAGCGCGAGGACGACGACCCGTAATGCACCGCACCGCGGTTCGTGAGCTTGTACCGAGGCGATTCGACTACGTTACGATTCCGATTAGTGTGCGTTGCAGTAGGGAGTTTCATACAAAGAATACTGAACGGCTTGAGTTGATACGGTGCCGATCCCTTTCCGGTTTTATACGTGTTGTTTTGCCGATCCCTTTCCGGTTTTATACGTGTTGTTTTGTTTTATCATGGTTAGTTAGATATCGATACTCATTTGTAGAAGTACCCATCGCGATTCGCGACTGCAAGGTTTCGCCAGCTAAGCTATCTCTCAAAATAGAAAGCAGAAAATCCAATCTCATCAAAGCATCTTCCAGAGATGAAGAAAAACATGAAGATGAGGCCAAACAAACAAACAGCAAACATGATGATGATGATGATTGGTGATGGGCCCGGACCGATCATCGGTCGCGAGCAATCTGAGTACATAATTACATATTCCTTTTGTACACTTTCACGGTAATTTTTTAATTTGATAATGGCAATAATTTTCTTTATTGGAGATGATTTGGAATAGAGTAACATTGAAACACTGATGTCATTCCTGATGTCATTCCCCAAAGTTTCGTCGACAGATTTATTTGTATTTAATTGCATGAGAGCAGGACCGCATGCAAATTACATATTCGTGTGACAAGCACAGCTATATTTGCTTCCGCTCAATATTGAAAGTGAAACTAAACCTGGAACGTCTCTAGTGAAAAAACGTACCCGAATGTGGAATCTACAATAGTAAAATTAATAGAAAACTAAGTTAAAATAAACATTTGTTTCGTTATTTAGCCAACTATGGAGCTAAACGACGTGATAGTCAACCAACCCGTCGTGATCGACAATGTAAATACCATTTATTTACCATTACGATAAATATTTTCATTGAGTCGACGAAGCAAGTTTTTATGCAATATATCTAGTTAAAATCGATCGTATAACCATTTTAAATTGGTTTTGGGCCGATATTCGATTGATTTTTAAGGTTCTAAATAGTTTAAACATACGCTTTCATACAATAGTTGGCATAAATGAGTCATCTTGTGCTTACTTTCCGTTTTACTGTCATGTACCAATTCTAGTGCTGTCGATTTTTAATGCTGCCGGTTTTTGCCAGGGCTCCGGAGTCATCAAAGCTGGCTTCGCTGGCGATCAGATACCGAAATGCAGATTTCCAAACTAGTAAGTATCAGTTTTTCTTAGTGTTCTCATTTAATATTCAAGTCATTCCCACATTTGAATTTCTTGTTGGAACTCAAAGACTTTTCTAAGGCTGGATTTCGTGTTACGCTGACATCGGTCGCGTACCTAGACGCTGACAATATATGGACGTGCATACCCTTTAATCCATTGGGCACTCTAAAGTCTCACTTTTAAAAGAGACTATAATCAAATTGGCTTGTCCTACAGCATTGGCCGACCGAAGCATATCCGTGTCATGGCTGGAGCGTTGGAAGGGGAACTCTTTGTGGGTCCGCGTGCTGAAGAGCACCGGGGTCTCCTCAGCATCAAGTACCCAATGGAACATGGCATCGTAACAGACTGGAATGATATGGAGCGCGTCTGGAATTACATCTACAGTAAGGTTAGTAGAATTTATCAACACGCTTGAAACCCTCAAAGGGTTTTGCAGAGGTAGGTACACCTATATATAGTATGTAGGGTACATACCATATCATTTAGTATATTTATTTATATTTTAAACTTACACAAAACATCATTGACGTGTATTACTGATTCTAATGATTATGATTCATAATCGTATTTTAATTTTCAACTTAATACTGACCAGCAAATTGCAAAAAACGTATGAAAATTTGAATTTCTCGGGCTACCTTAGCGCTTCCCCGATATATGTCTGTTCAACAACGTAAATAATGCAATGAATGTTATTGAACTATCAAAATCAAAACCATTGCTATTGATAGTGTGTCACATAATTACCCTGCAACTCTGGAATCCATAAATCAAAATGGAAAATGAATGAATGATATAACCTGGTTCATTAAGAGCGTTTATACAGAAAGTGGGCAACGTCGCAAATAGCTGTCAAATATTTCGCTGTTTAGATTAATTTGTCAATATTACTGTATGAAAATAAGAAATGTGGCTAACTAATGAACTAGAATATTGATTATGAAATGCAATAATTAATATCGTAACACCGACTATTTAGTTTTAGATGTAAAAAAAGTATTTGGAAACTTTACAAATCGACGGCGAAGTGCCAATACCTCCTAACTGATTTTTTTTTGAGAAATTCACTTTTTTTTCGTTTTGAATTTAAAGGCGTTATTCGCATGTTTTAGTGAAATCGCAAAGTGTATTTTTATTACAACAACATTAAATTAAAATGTGGAAATACATATTACCTCCCAACTAAAACAACGTGTCTATTTTTGAACGTTTTTATCCAGTATGTGTAAATTTTTGACTTTGTCAGTTAGGAGTTATTGGCACTTCGCCGTCGAAATGCCTTTTTTACACCTAAAACGGTTACAACATCAAATTCAGTGTTTTAATTGCAATTCATTATTAATATTCTAGTTCATTAGTTAGCCATATTTCTTATTTTCATAGAGTAATATTGACAAATTAATCAAAACAGGGAAATATTTGACAGCTGTTTGCGACGTTGCCCACTTTCTGTATACGCGCTCTTAAAGAAAGGAATCTTAAATGGCGGCGCTTATCATGTTCTCTCGCTCGCACACTAGTGCCATCTATACTCACTCTCGCGCGTACCGTAAGCAGAAAAAAAATTAGTCTTGATTTGCTTCCACGTTGTCTTGAAGCGCTCAGTGATCCTTATTACGAATAATTCCTTGTAAATAGTTTTCTATAATTTTTCCGTTGTTACCTGTGTGTTATTGTTGTTGAGTTTTGTTTTATTCTTAAGTTTTGTTGTTTGGACGTGTGTGTTATTGTTGTTGAGTTTTGTTTTATTGTTAAGTTTCGTTGTTTGGACGTGTGGACTGTGCGGAGACAGTAATCATGTCTCCTTGAAAGCGAGGAGAGATGATACACGCCAAATAGTGTATAATGTGTTGCATAGTATCTTTCACGCGGGCAAAGCCGCTGGCAGAAGCTAGTTTGACATAAATACGACCCAGTCTTGTTTTTATTATTAATAATTTGAAAAAAAAAATTGACTTGAAATTTTTTATGCTAACTATACTATCTGCCAACGCAAGTACAAGCCGCCATTTAACCCCGCATTCCGAATTACGACAATATTACTCACAGCGCTCATAGCGATAATTTGCGTTCCGATTTAGATATCACGATTATGACAGCTGAGAGCTGTCAACAATTCGGAACACTCGTGAACGCGCACACAGTGCTTACTCAATGTAAAAACGATACTATTACAATATTTCTTTGTACAGACACCAAATTTCTTCAGTTCTTCTTCTTTGGTTACGTGGCGACTGTCAGCCAGAAGCACAATTTCAAAAATACCACGTTAGTTTAATTTAAAGATATGATGCAAATCAAAACAAAACACACACTGACACATGCAGACATCCACACACACACACACACTGTAATTTTTGACAGCGCTCACGGTGATATTATTAGAAGGCATGGTCGGCGTTATCGCAAGATGGCGCATGTCATGACGTCATCTATGACGATTCACGGGACATCGTTATCGCGCTCACGCTAATTCGGTACGCGTTTTAGCACGCTCACATCGATTATTTCCCAACTCGGAACGCAGGGTAAGATTCCTTTCTTTAATGCATCGGCTTATAAATGTGGTCGTCCAAATCAAAAGGGACCTTATGGCGGTAACTAGTTTCCGAGATATTAATAAATTCGTAAAATACCTCAAAAAAATCGTTTTTTTATTAACTGTATTTTTAAAAAGATGATTGTATTTACTACATGTGTGTGTGTTCAACTTTTCGAAAAGTCAATTTAAAAAAGTTTTGTATTCATCTAAAGTTTAGTAAAAAAGGAACCTTATCGCGGCAAGACCTAACAAATCGTTTTTCTTGTAATTCAAACCATATATTATATCGACATTTTAATATTGCAAGGTATATATAATAACGTATATAGCCGCCATTTTTTTTTTTTTTTTTTTTCAGGATGGGAAATCATCAGATGACTCCTCCCGCTCTGGGTGGAGCGGAAGGGAGTGTCAGACTCTTACTGACTAAAACCCACCCGTGTTCCTTCCTTCGCCCTTTATGTTCCGGGCCAGCGGTAACCCTTTCGGACAATCCCGCTGACCCGGCAGGCTTCGGCCCTTACGGGCCCCTTCGTTTAGTGCTGACATCTCTTTGAGGCGCGCGTGGAACACGTACGCGCCGTCCGGCACGGGCCTGGTCCTGATCGGACGGTGAACTACCCATTACTCTCCGCCCGCAGGCCCGCGCCTACGGTGGCCGGGAGTCGTCGCGCGGCTCCCGACGCCCGGAGCGTCTCCCGCGGCGGCTGGGACGGGAGGCTCTCTCCCTCAGCCGTCCCGCCGCCTCCTTCGCTAGCATGACTGCTTCGCAGAAGGAGGCGACTGCCCCCCACTCCCTCTCGCCCCGGACCATGGCTTGAACCAGGCCCGGACGCGAGAGGTCGCCGCCGCTGCCGATCGCCTCTACGAGGACACGGCGGTGCTCCGCCCAAGCGAGGCAGACCTCCACCGTGTGCTCCACCGTGTCCTCTGGGCGATCCTGGCAATGGTGACACCCGGGCGTTTCCTCCCGCCTGATTATGTGCAGGAACCTCCCGAAACTTCCGTGTCCGGTGAGGACCTGCGTCAGGCGGTAGGTGAGGGCGCCATGACGCCTCTCTAGCCACTCCTCAAAGAGGGGTCTTACCGCCGCTATCGTGGCGTGCCCTGCGCTGGGTTGTGACAGTCGCTCTTTCCATGCCGCCATGAGATCGCGCCGGAGGTCCGTCCGCTCCGCCGCAATTTGCTGCGGAAGCGGAGTTTCCCCCCGGCGTAGTGCCTCCGCGCGCCACTCATACAGGCGCGCGAGGACTATCGCCTCCAGATCCCATGGCGGCAGTCCGGCAAGGAGGCTTGCCGCCTCGCCCGAGATCGTGCGGTACCCCCGGATCAGCCTAACGGCTACCACCTTCTGGGGCGCGTTCAAATAATGGGCGGCTCGCCGCCGCAGTGAACGCGCCCACACCGGGACCCCGTATAGGGCCATGGACCGCACGACCCCCGCGTAAAGCCTCCGGCAGGAGGCGTTTGGCCCCCTCAGGTTGGGCAGGAGCCGCTTGAAGGCGGCCGCGGCCCGTTCCAGTTTGGGAGCCAAACGTCGGAAATGCTCGACGAAGTTCCACCGGCTGTCGAGGACGAGACCAGGTATTTCATCGTCGTCTCGACGCCGATGTGAACCCCTCCTACCGTTAGTTGGGATCCCGATGGTGGCGTATTCCGGGGCCCATGAAACGACATGGCCTCGGACTTGTGCAATGCCACCTAGAGACCCAACTGCCGGATCCCCTCCACGACTATCGCAACCCCGCGTGCCATCGCGTCGGCCGCCGCCTGATGCGACCTCCGCTGCGCCAGGACTAGCGTGTCGTCAGCGTAGCGTATAGCCGCCATTAGATAGTGTCGCACGCCGCTGCATGCGGCATTCTTTGTATATGCGTCTTAGGTCTAAGGTCCCACTATTGTAGTCCATATTTTGTTTAGGTACTTTTAATAGAGGTAAACAATCTTGTTATGTTTTTTATCATAAAATATATTTTTTAAATAGGCTAAGGCTAATAGCAAAAGTAGGTAATTCATTATAACATCTGTTATTTCATTTTGTTTTTTTATCTTGTAATGGCTATAAATTATTTCATAAATGTATTTTTCGACAAAAACCTATCAAGATTGTTTACCTTTATTTAAATACTTAAACTAATTAACTATACTAAGAGATAAGTGTCAGCAGACTGCAACGGACCGCCTTAAGGGCCCTTTTTTACGTATATACTTGTTACGAACATTTTGTTAAATAAGTAACATTTTCATACCTTGTGATAATAAAAAAAAAATTGTTAAATAAGTAACATTTTCATACCTTGTGATAATAAAAAAAGAAAATTTAAGTTATCTTGAATGTTGCACTAAAATATTGATTATGCATGCTAAAAATAAAAAAATTTGTTTAGTGCCTACCATTAGGGCCCTTTTTTAATTTGTTTGAAGAAATTGTTCAGTTCTCTATGTAACTTTACAAGATCATAACTAATAGTTATCATTGATCTCTTAGCTTTATTAGCATCTAAACCAATTATGTATAACCTATTTAGTGATTAAGTGTTGATTTTGTTACTGTCAGATCTCAAAGTTTATAAAAAATAAGAATTCTTGCTAGTAAATAAAAACTATTTTTTTTTTAATTATGTGTTGTTTTTATTTACATCTAAGGCCTTTCGCAAATCTATGTAATTAGTAGCAATATAAAAACAATAAAAGTTTAGTGAGAAACAGGCGTTTTACTTATTTTTAATACTATTATCGATACTTTGCATCTCATTGATAATGCATTATGTTGGCGGGTCTAGTTCCCACAACAAACAAGTTTATGCAAGGATTGTAAGAATTTCCATTAGTAATAATCATAGTCAATCAAAGTATACCATCAGTTACATAACTTCACACTAAAACATAACTTTTTTGTACGGCATACTTAAATTGCGATTTTCTCGAAACTTATAATTTCGATCAGTGAACTTCAAAAATTCGTAAAAAAATAACGGTAGTGGTTAGAAGGTTGGTTCTTGGGTCTATAGTTCGGTACATTTATGTAGTTTTCAGCCCTGTAGATAACTCATTTCCGCCATAAGGTCCCTTTTGATTTGGACGACCACAAATGATTTTATTTTTGTAAGTAGGTTTGCACAAACACTTTTACACGTCAATCATATATTTTTTAAACTAGATGAGATCGGCGTTTCCTATCTGACTACTCTGAGAACAAAGGCCGGAACAAACTCAGAGGTCATAGTCTCTTTTAAAGTCCAGACATAATCTTGGTCAGGTTATATGTTCATGTAGGTCGATATCTGAGATGGACTTTTGAGGAAAGAACCACACAGATTGAGAGGACCTGTCCAGTCAGTGCACGCATTTGTCAGAAATCGTGCAGCTCAACTCAAGACTTAAGGAGCTCAACAATTCGACGCACAATACCAAAGACATTTGGTTAGGCCACATAAATTACTCAAACTGCCAGACCATGGAGAGAATTATAAAAAAATATAAAATGAATAAAATAAATGACCCACATCGTCAATAAATGTATTTTATCTCTTTCTTTGTAGGACCAACTGTCTACATTCTCGGAGGAGCACCCTGTGCTCCTGACGGAGGCTCCCCTCAATCCTCGCCGGAACAGGGAGAAAGCGGCTGAAGTGTTCTTCGAGACCTTCAACGTACCAGCTCTGTTCCTATCCATGCAAGCCGTGCTGAGTCTGTGAGTATTATCTTTACATAAACTAGCTGCTACCCGCGACTTTGTTCGCGTGGATATCGGAAATTGTCCCGCGGGAACATACTACTGGAACAAAAACAGCTATCTTCCAGTGAAAGCCCCGTCAAAATTGGTTCAGCCGTTTCGGAGATTAGCCGGAACAAACAGACAGACAATTTTATTTATTTGTGTAAACTAGTTTCTGCTTGCTATTTCGTCCGCGTGAAATTTTCGGCCCTGGGGGTCTACTCCCTAAGCACGAAGTCCGTCGTAACGGCCATCGTAACGGGCATTTCCTACCCCCGATCACCAACGGACGGATGATTCGGTCGGGGCCCGAGCGAAGACGGAATGACGACGCGATTTGACGATTGTCCCTACTCCCGATGTGTTTTTGCCCGTCCGACCAGTTGAACTTGACACTTGTTGTGACGGATAGTTATGTCAGTTGATACGACATCAAAGTAGTTCTCGTGCTGTCGACGAAAGTTAAGATTTACAACTATGGTTGCTTTTTTAATTATTGGAGAAGGTTTACAAGAAGAGCGGAGGCAACGTAGACATAATTTACGCCAAAACTGTAGATTGGCGAGTATTCCCGACGTTGAGTTCATAGGGAACTATAGGCTCACTCGGGAACTATTCGAGGACTTATGTGCGGATTGAATTCCTCTTTTGCCGCAACACATACGCCGAAGTGGTGATGATCCAAGAATGAAGGTAAGGACATTTTATAGATTCTGTAACTTATTCAGCTGTATTACCGATCGGTCCCACCCATTTACTGTGGTTTTTGTTTACTTTTAGATCCTCGCTGTTCTACTACCAAGAGCTACAAAGGTTCAGTGGGCCTTAGTAGTGATGTGCCAATGGCACAACAGACAGTGTCACGCTGTCTGCAGCATGTCACAAATTCACTCAACAGCGCCTCAATATTACAAAAATATGTGAAGTTTCTACAGAATTTGACTGAGAGGAACCTTATAAAAAGACAGTAAGTTTAAAAGCTTATACCATTTTTCTTCTAAAACAAATCTAGATATTTTTCTAAACTTAATATAGCCTTAATTGCTTAAAACGGAAACATGCCATTTGGACAAGGACTACCTAACTATTCTTTGAAGAGTGTTTATACCTAAACTTATAGATTGTGCAATAAAATAGATTGTATCAATTTAAATTTTAATAAGCTGTATGTATGTTCACAGATTTTTATCACACACAGAAATTAATGATGACCCCAATAGACAATGCTGCCGAAGATTTTCCAGAAGGGAGATATAATTATAAACAAAAACGTGCTCGCTCCACTATAGAGCATACATTTGGAATTTTTAAAGGCCGATGGAGATGCCTCTTAGCGCAAGAGAGCTGCATTATGCACCAGTCACAGCAGGTATTTGTCATAATTTATACTATAGCTATGTTTTTCTTATATCCCATTGAACTGTTGAACAGTATCAGATTTCATCTGATACTGTTCAACAGTTCAATGGGATATAAGAATGCTGTGTTTTACACAATATGTGTAATCGGGCGGGCTTGCACCTCCCCTCAGCGAGGAAGACCTGCAAATAGAGCGCAATAGATAGGGAGATGCGTCTACCTCTACGGCAATGTCTTCGCACCAAGCTCATCAGCAAGGGCAAAGAGCGAGAGACACATTAGTGCAATTGCTGGAAAGAAATAGGTACTTATGCAGTCTCACAAGAAAACTTCCAAATAAAACATGTCAATAAATGTATAGGGTATTTGTATTTATAATAATAATGTTATTAGGGTATTTCTTTTATAAACTTTTTTATTTTGCTTACAGGACTTAATGGGTGTTGGGACTGGTGGAAGACATACATACATAAGTACATAAATATAGGCTGATAAACACATTACCCTCCTTTGCGTCGCGCAGTCGGGTAAAAAAGACAATGTTTCGGGATTTTACCATTAGAGTTTAGTACATGCTAAGATTTGCCAATGACGGTTTGTATACCTATATTGGTTTTTTTTTAAATAAAACAATTAATTAACTTTAATAATTTATTTCAATTACCTATCCGTCAAAACCTTACATATTCTAAATTATTATCATTTGGTGTTTAAATAGAATAGAATAGAATTATCTTTATTTCAAAGTGACCAAGACAAACAAGATTGTTAGTAAAACTTACGACTATATTAGTAAGCACAGACACTAAACAAAAGTACAAGAAATAACAGTTGGTCACCATTGCAACATCCCATGAGAGACGGTACTACAGTGATCCACGTAAACACAGTCAATTCTAATAACTAGAAAAACATGATTTTAAAACATCTTCAAAATAATTTTTGAGTAGTAAAAAACAAATAACCAAAATAAAATTATCTTCTCACAAACATAAGGCTTGCGTTGGCTAAGCTAACTGATGCCCGGTTTCTGAAGTCCCCAGATAAACTCTCACTAACTATGGATTCAATAAAGTTATGCATAAGATAAACGTCGGTTAACTGTCACTGCGTTTCTGGACACGCAACAAACCATTCAATAACTATGAAACCGATAACTAGGGTCTGTATACGGGTTCGCGTAAAAAAATGTTATTTATGAGCAGTTTACGGCAGATGTTTGAACGACATCTTTTGTAATTTTTTTTTTAAAGAAACCTTAACTCAGCAGTTCATTGTTTTTGTGTAGTATTATTTTTGCTTTGCAGTTTCATTTTAAGTTAAAAGTCTGTTTGTCTTTCCAATGTCTGTTTTATTCATTGTTTTGCAAAATAGCATGGAATCAAAATTTTACTGAAAGAATAATGATGCTTCCTATCGAAGTGGCTAATGAATTTGACTATATGATCGACAATAAAAGAACGGACGAGACTTCTGTATTCATGATGCTAACACTCATTGTATTCTTTACTGTATAATTATAATATATAAATATTTTTATATTTTATCTTTCACACGCAATTTAATTTCATACCTTCGTACATAAAATTCGTACCTCAGATACCGGGCATAACACACGTTTTTGATGTAGTTTTCTATGAAATGCAACGTCAAATATAGTTATGGAACCGATAAACGGCGAACATTGGTCAGTTAAGTTAACTTGAGTTTAAACGGAGTTTATCTTACATTGCGGTGTTCGGAAACGCACTTCCATAAGTTGTCGAACCAATAGCGCTAATGGATAGATAAACCACTGACAAAAGTACCTCAGAAACCGGGCATGAATCGCTATTTTTATTATTATTTTGTTATTTAATAAACAAATTGTAAAACACAACTCTAGACATGTCTATTTTCAATACATTACATATTACATACATTTATACAACCAAAGCATAGATTTTCTTTTATTCTAGACTAATCAACAATGGCAATGCAACTCCACTTGGTGTGCCTCAGTGGATGTAGATAGTAATGGGTCGGCAGGTGTAGCAGCATGGGTGGGTGAGGTGACTACTGGCTCTGGATCTCTTACAGACTACAACAAAAACTGAATATCATTGACGGATACATCAAAAAATATATAATAGGTGTGACGACAGCATCAAATAATCAAAGATTTAATGATTTTAGGGGAAAGTACATATTACGTATGTGTACTTGAACTCATTTATCCAACACTCTTGGTGTTAATTGGGGAACTTCTTTAACAATCTGGTGAACTGTAAAACAAATGTTTTGTTATTTAAGTGCAAAGTTATAATTATGAACACAAACAGGAGATTACTAGGATCTATGTAGTTTTGAGTGTACCAACTATGTATATAATAATACTGAGAATAAAGTTAACTTTTCAAATATACCTGAACTACCAGATGCAATTTCTTCTGAACTTGATTGTTCTGTAACTATACATTTTTCTTTGAATTGCTTTTCACACTCTTCAAGAACCACCATCCTTCGTTTCTTAGCATTATAGGGTCTCTGTTGTGTCAGATGTTTGTGTATCCCTATCTGGTTGGCAAATAAATGTTTTGGGCATACATTCTGGTTTCATACGTACTTGTGATACTCCATATAATTATCCATATCATTTGGTAACTGAAAAAAAAAGTAAACACTTAAAATTGATAAAGAATGATAACCAAAGCAAACATAACCTCAATAAATTAGTTATTTCATAGCCTCAATATTTCAACTATTTCACGTCAAACGAACATTTAAGTTTAAAACCTACAATATATAATAATTAATAACATACTCACATCAAAATGGTCTTCACAGAAATAAATTGGCGAAATAGTGACTACATCGTTCTGGTTTCGCCGTGGATCTTTAACCATTGATCTCATTATTTTCTTTATAAACACCTTGTTGGGTGTGGTTATTGATGTGTTTTTACACTGAGGCACTGCACACCACTTATAAACTTTGGAATTCATTTTTATCACACGAAATATGCAATGTTTGTCATCTTTTCTTTACGCGTAGACACATTTGATGTTTACATAAGGACGACGACAGACCCGACGCCATGACACTGCGAACCACAGAGTACATATTACTCTGCGAACTGTTTTCGCGCACTATTGTAAAAAATATTAGAAAAATAGCTTTAAACTTTAGTTTATTACCGAAATAAAGGGCAAAATAATTCAATTCTATATTTAAAGACATAATAAAAAGGATATATTGAACAATGTGGTCATTTTCTAACGACAGAAGTATTAAATTTTGTTTAATATGCTAGAAATCTACAAAATAAGGAAACCGGTAATCAACCGGTAAAATAGCGCAACTCTATCGCCATGCGTCTTTGGTTCGTGAATATTGTCTATGATTCCGTTACAAACTGATGAACCCGAAATCGTTAGGGAGTAGGGTTTATTCCGACGTATCGGACTACCGCCCGACGGGCTCGTTGCTTCGTTGACGGACTTAGGGAGTAGACCCCCTGACCCAGAGCATCTCATCGCCCTCCCGCGCTGGTACTTCGTTTTCGCTTAGCAGGCTTGAGGATGAAAAAAGGCTATGAAACATTACCTAAGACACTTAGGAGCCAAGTAAAAAAAAGTCAGACACAACGCGAACCGAAGTCAAGTTAAAAGCTAGTAAAACATCTGAACCTTACTCTCCACAGATACGCCACAGGTCGCACCACGGGCGTGGTGTTGGACTCTGGTGACGGCGTCACACACTCTGTACCCATTTACGAAGGGTTTGCGATGCCACACAGCATCATGAGGGTAGACGTCGCTGGCAGGGACGTCACGCGGTATTTAAGGTAAGCTAGAGCCAATAAACGTTGTTTTTTTTTTCAGGATGGGAAATCATCAAATGACCCCTCCTGCTCTGGGTGGAGCGGAAGGGAGTGTCAGACTCTTACTGACTAAAACCCACCCGTGTTCCTTCCTTCGCCCTTTATGTTCCGGGCCAGCGGTAACCCTTTCGGACAATCCAGCTGACCAGAGCCAATAACCTTGGTTCAGAATCGATTCGATTGATTTAAAAGTTACGAGCCAACAAAAGATTCGTTTTTCTTGCTATTTTTAACGTAACTTTGGATGTAAATAAGTAATAAAAGAACTGTAAAATATTCAAAACCAGGTCCGCACCGACAAAGCTCAGTTATCGAAGAGTTCAATAAACTTTATGCAGTGGATTTATGCAGTGGTTTTTTCATAAAACTAGATTTTCCAAAGCGCTTTTCGATTTTTACGCGCCTTTCAGTTCGGAACGGTATTGCCGGTAGGAAACCGGCATGTCCTGGAACTAAAAATTCGAAGACATGAAATCTACCAACCCGCACTGGGCCCGCGTGGTGGATTACGGCCCACTCCCTCTCACCGAGAGGAGGCCTGTGTCCCAGCAAGGGGCATGGAAAGAAAGAAAATACATTTATTTAGCACAGACTAAGAGACACACAATACACCAGATAGTTAGATAATAGTCGTACATCAGATAAAAAATAAGATAAAAATAAAAAGTGCAGTCCGATGTAAGAAATTAGCAGGAAAGTGTGCCTCACGGCTGCGCCAAAAAGGCCCAGTTCAGCAAAAATACCAGACAACTGGTGCCTGACGCTGGTTTTCAACTGGACCTGATGTGGGACTGGACATGGCGGGCTGGTACCAGTCGGGGGTGCGGCGAATCTACAAGTATCTCCCGGGCCCCAGACTCATGGTCTATCTATGAGGATGTATCCAAAGAAAAATAAAAGTTTGGTCGTGGCTCGTGGTTAAATAATAACAGACGCACAGGTCGATCGATCAGGTTAAGCTACGCTTGCCGCGGTTGGTCTGTGGATGGGCGACCATCTTTACTTACCGAGACCCCTCCGTGCCTCGGAAATCACGTAAAGCCGTTGGTCTAGGCTGTCATTCGTAGATCTTTGACAGTCGTTACGGGTCGTCCGAAGCCCGAAAGTCTGACAACCAGTTTTAACCAAGGAGTATCGCATTACCCAGTAACTTGGTTGTGGAAGTCAGATAATCAGTCGCTCCATGTAAAATACTGGTATTCAGCTGCATCCGGTTAGACTGGAAGCTGATCCTAACATGTTGGGAAAAGGCTAGGGAGATGATGATAGTCAAGTACAGACACCAGTACATCAAGCTACCCGAAACTGTCAAATTTTCCCAATCAACTTTGAACCTTATGCTTTAGCGATAAAGTTGAAAATCTATTAAAGAAATTTGACAGATTGTAGTAGCTTGATGTGCTGGCGTCTGTACAAAAAAAATTAACACAATAACGTTTTGTTCACAGACTCCTCTTGCGTAAAGAGGGCGTTAACCTCCGAACTTCGGCTGAACTAGAAATAGTCAAGGCTATTAAAGAGAGAGCGTGCTACCTCTCTCCTAACCCTCTGAAGGAGGAGACTTTGGAGACAGAGAGGGCTCAGTACACACTGCCAGATGGAACGGGATTAGAGGTAAGGAATATAACAACATTATACTCTGTAAAAGATAGCTTGATTTCTGCGAAATAAATCAAACTGACATTCCTAGGGTTGTCATGATATAAAAAATTGTCGATAGAAATTATCGACGTTTCTTACTATTATCGATGCTAATGTAACATTTAATTGGGTTTAATTACAAACGTTACTAAATTAAACGAATATTTGAATATAAAATACATTTATTCTCGTAACGGAGTACACCCCAAATCCATATCTGAATCAGTTTCTGAATCGCTAGAACAATCTTGTATTATAAACTCTTGTTATGATATTAAAATAAAATATACAATAAAATAAAATAAATAATTAATTTTAAATCAAGTTTTATTTAAAATATCGATAGTTTATAGTCTGTGGTCACGTTGATTCATCGCCCATCACTAAGTAGGCATGCCCATAAAGTATGACATTTACAGGTACTGTCTGTACTACTATGAAATTCAGAACTTCATAGGCGTGATTTTACTGACAGCTGTCGCAGAGATCAAGCTATCTTTTACAGAGTATAGTTTAGACTGGGTCAATTTAAATTATCTAGCGAAACTTCCAAGACGCGATGGGTATAGATTTTTAAACATGATAAAACTAAAATAAATTACATTGAGGTTTTTTTTGGGTGATGACCACTGTAGTTAGTTCAGTTTAAAAAATCGGTCAAGTGCGAGTCGGAATCACCGAGGGTCCCGTAATTTGCAAGTATGCAAATAGTTTATCACGGGATTTTTTTATTTTTTTTGTAATGTAACTACAGTACCCGGCGATAAATATTGCACATCGACCTTTGGAAAGAGACAATCGGCTAATTTCGGCTTCGTAGAGCGTTATCTCTGTCGCACGAAATACAAACAGTCCGGTATCTATTAGGAGCTGTTAAAACAATTATGATTTGCTTCTTTTGATAATTATTTTTATGTTTTGTCTCTGCATCACCCTAAGGTAGACTGGTAGAAAATGCCCAAGGCATTAAGTCCGCCTTTGTACATTATGTGCATAAAGTTTAATAAATAAATAAATAAAAAAATATTTTTATTCTTTGTATAAAATACAAAAAGGTAAAGGTCGATGTGCAATATTTATCGCCGGGTACTGTTACAAGTTTTCGGTTTTCGGATGTTTTCCTTTGCTTGTGCTACATGACATTGCTTCTTGCCAAATTTCATGATTCTAGGTCAACGGAAGGTACCCTATAGGTTTTGATTCCCTTGCGAGTGTCAAAATATACGGCATAAACGGAACATAAACGCCCGTATCTTTTGATTGCGTTGACTTAGAAGTTTGATATTTTCACTGCTTCAAGGGATTGCAGCCCTGAACATTTGCTATTAATTTCAAATTGATAACTCTACGCGTTCCTGAGAAAAAAGGTCTTGACAGACGGACAACAAAGTGATCTTATAAGGGTTCCGTTTTTCCTTTTGAGATACGGAACCCTAAAAATGAAAAAGAGGACTTCCACGACCAGGAATATATATACATATATATATTTTTTTATTTTGGTGGCCGGGCATTTTGGATTTTCGTCCCAATGTGTCTGATCTCCTTTTGCCGCTTTATAATATGTATTAGTATAAATGAAAACCTTTCTCCTGCTTCCACAGATTGGTCCAGCCAGGTTCCGAGCACCAGAAGTGTTGTTCAGACCCGATCTTATTGGCGAAGAGTGTGAGGGTATGTTGAAACTACTAATTTTTACTTACAAACAAAATTAGTTTTATGAGAAAGAAAGAAAAAAATAACAGTGGCACTCCGGGAGTGCCGACAGAAGTGAAAACTTACAATTACGTGTGTATTTTGTGAATCGTCTTATAAACAAAACACGCGCGGTACCGGCTACGGCCATCCGTCTACGAATTTTCGATCAGGTCACGTGTCCTGACGCGAGTTTAACATTTTTTACCCATTACAAAAAAAGTGTACAACGCCGCTAAAGAAGTTTTCACTTCAAAAAATCGAGTGGGGTCGGTATATAATAGAAAGAGACAGATAGAGAGAAATAGTTTTCATGGTTTTCGAGAGTGCTGAACCTAATTGTGGGGTCAAAATGAAAATGCAACATGAGGGCTGTGAAAACGAAACCAAATTACGAAAAATTTGAAAATTTTCTCATCCGCCATCTTCGATTTTCATTTGGACTTCACTATTGGCTGGAGCACCACCGAAAACCATGAAAACGACACCCATGATAAAAAATTTCGATCGACAATTCGGCGGTTATCATTAGCCCTACACACTACTTTTTCACACATCAATCATCTGCCTAGCCTTTTCCCAACTATGTTAGGGTCGGCTTCCAGTCTAACCGGATACAGCTGAATACCAATATTTTACATGGAGCGACTGCCTATCTGAACTCCACAACCCAGTCACTGGGTAATATGATACCCCTTAGACCTGGTTGTCAGACTGTCAGGCTCTGATGAACCGTAACGATTGTCACAGATCCACGAAAGACAGCCGGGACCAACGGCTTAACGTGCTTTCCGAGACACGGAGGGGTCTCGGTATGTAAAGATGGTTACCCATCCACGGACCAACCGCTGCAAACGTAGCTTAACCTGATCAATCGACCAGTGCGGCTGCTATTACTTATTCACGAGTCCCTCACTACTCTTTCACACAATAACTTAGAAAATATCTGTTTTTTTTTTTTGCAGGTCTTCACGAAGTCCTAATGTTCGCAATACAGAAGTCCGACATGGACCTTCGAAAGGTTCTGTACCAGAACATCGTGCTGAGCGGAGGCAGCACCCTGTTCCGCGGCTTTGGGGACCGACTCCTGGCCGAAATTAGGAGATTAGCGCCTAAGGATATGAAGATTAGGGTATGGAACAAGTTTCATTTCGTTTACAGACGACAGCACATCAAGCTACCCTGTCAAATTATCCCAATCAACTTTGAACCTTATGCGTTAGCAATAAAGTTGAAAATCTATTAAAGGAATTTCACAGATTGTAGTAGCTTGATGTGCTGGCGTCTGTACTAGCTTCTGCCCGCAACTTCGTCCGCGTGAAATTTCACCCCCCCCCCATTCACCCTCTTAGGGGTGGAATTTCGAAAAATCCTTTCTTAGTGGATACCTACTCTTCACAAAGAACACACCCTCCAAATGTCATGTCTCTAGGACCAGCGGTTTAGGCTGTCCGTTGATATATCAGTCAGTCAGGACTTTGAATTTTATGTTTATAGATGTGGATTAATCTTACAAACGAGAAAAAGAGTGTCCATGGAGTTTCTTGCCCATTCTTCTCCATAGGTACAGACGCCAGCACATCAAGTTACTACAATCTGTCAGATTTCTTTAATAGATTTTCAACTTTATCACTAAAGCATAAGGTTCAAAGTTGATTGCGAAAATTTGACAGTTTCGGGTAGGTTGATGTGCTGCCGTCTGTACCTACGCTTTGGAATGGGCAACTAGCTTCATATTTTCTGACTGACCGACTTTTTGACAATTCAAAAGTGCCTGTAAATGGTTTAATTGAAATAAATGCTTTGAGTTTGAGTTTGAAACAAAGAAATTTTTTTTTCTCCGCAGCGAATGTTTTTCGCGCTCTGGATTTACAACGCTCTGCTTAGCGTCGACAGTTGAAACTCCGATGCGTTATTTTGAAGCCCGCGTGGACGTGGGCTCACTGCCTTTATAGTCTAGTGCTCGCAAGCGTTACTGCTGAGCATGAAGTCCTGGGTTAGATTCCCAGACCAGGGGGCTTACTCTCCAAACTAATTTTAATTCCAATGAGATGCCAATATGATTCCAATGTTAATTTTACAGTCACGTGATTCGGTACTCTTGAAAACAATATTGTCAACAATTACCCCACGCCAAGCTCGAAACCAATTCCACTTAGTTCTCCAAAATGGACACCCAATCTAAAAATCATTTGGCGCTAGCATCGAACTCAAGAGTACGAAACGTCACAATTCCAATGTCGATCTATCGGAATTAAATTGAAGAGTAAGCACCCAGGAATGTGTTATAGGGGTTTTTTCATCTGAAATTTCTCAGTAGCAGCTCACTCCCATTCATCCGTCAGTTATCGAGCTATCGTCATTGCGCGTGCAAAAGCCGCTATGTGTTATTTAGTTATTTTCAGTTCTTTATGCAGTTTTAATCGTTATTTCTATACACAGATACTGTATAAACAGCTATGTGATAAGTGCAATATTCAAAGAGTTAAGGAATGTAGCTATGTGATATTCATACATCGAAAGTTCCGTATAAACACGCTAAGTGTTATAATTCATATAGCTCAAATAAGTTCACTAAAAACACATAGCGACTTTTGCATGCGCAACGACGATATATAGATTATATGCAAGGCAGCCATTTTGAAAAAAAATATGGCGGACAGTTAGGTAGGTATGCTAGGCTCCATAAAAAAAATCTTCAATCCCCTTTTGAATTTTTCGATAAATATTTTCCTAATCAAAATCACCTTCTTTACAGATCTCAGCGCCCCAGGAGCGCCTCTACTCCACATGGATCGGGGGTTCGATTCTCGCGTCGCTCGATACATTCCGTAAGATGTGGGTCTCTAAACGCGAATACGACGAGGAAGGACACAGGGCAGTCCATCGCAAGACTTTCTAGAAGATGCTAGAACATTAAGGCTCTTTTCCATTCTAATTTGATTCAGAATCTCAGAAAATACTTCGTTCGCAAATTCGTTTCCAAACATGTAAACAGATGTGTTTTTGGAAAAACAACTTTAATACCTACATACAGCGTGCCGCTTTAATAGCGACATTAATTTAACACACGTATACGTTTCGCGTTTTCGTTTTATGGACATATTTTTCATTAAGGACTGATTTTTTCAACGCCAGATAATTTTATCGGAGGAATTTTTCAGACAGTTCTTCCATAAAAAGACTTTCAGACGTCTAAACTTATTCCACAAATAAAAATTATCTGTCAATTGAAAAATCAGTCCTAAACGTTATTATTTATTTAATTTCGACCTCATTCCACCGGCCCCCTTCTACCTTCGGACATCTAGACGCACTGCAAGTTACCATCCCTGCCTAGTTGCTATTCCACCAATTCGCGCTAAGCGTTTACAAATGTCCTTTATAATGCGCACAGCAAAAGAGTGGAACTCTCAACCTGCGTTTGTGTTTCCGAGTGCATACAACCCGAATCTCTTCAAAGTAAGAGTGAACAGGCTTCTTCTGGGTAAGCTCACTCCATCGTAGACTTTGTCTCTGTCATCTCTGACCTAGACTAGAGTCAAGAGCAAACCTATTTCAAATAAAAAAAAAATAATAAATTCAACTTTCTAAAATAGCATCTTGGAGCAACCTTTACTTAAAGAACTACAACGCAGGGGTCATTTGCCGGGGTCACGGATCATAACATAGTGTCAGTGAAATTAAAACGAATAACGTGCAAAGAGTAGGCGGATTGAAGGAAAGAGAGAGACCCATGTCGGCGAACGGCGCAAGCGGCAGTATTCAAATGACAAATTATTTTATAATAGCAGCGACCCGTGGTTTTAACCGCGTAAGTTTTGATGCCGTAGGAATAACAAGATAAAAACTATCCTATGTCCTTTGCCGGGAGTCAAACTATCTCTATACCAAATGTCATCTAAATCGGTTCAGCGGTTTAAGCATGAAGAGGTGACATACTGACAGACACACTTTCGCTTTTATCGAAAATTAAATTAACAAAAAAAAAAATCAAATTAAAAATAATAATAATAAATTTGTCCTTTTTTTGCGTTTTTTTTTTTCGCTTTTTTTTATTGTGCATGGATTGTTATATTTTTTATGATTACTGGCCACTAGCCGCATCCGTGTGTTAAATTAATATCGCTATTGTAGCGGCATGTTGTTTAAATTCCAATTTGCGCTATTGCAAACGTTTTATTACTTTTTCAATAGTACTTGAAGATTAGCTGAGGTTCTGAATTGAAATTTAGATGTTTCTCGACCGTTGAGTGGCGAGAATTTGGCTTTAGACGGTTGAGAAACTTTTTATGTTACGTACGCACTGACTTACTTAGCGCCTAGACTCTAGGCGTTAGCTAAGTCTAAGTCACTAGGCTCTAGGCGCTAAGTCTAAGTCGTTAGGCTCTAGGCCCTAGAGCCTAGTGACTTAATATCCTTCAATACACGCTACGCGTCTAGCGAATGCGCTAAGAATGCAGTGCGGCCGGTTGTGAAGATTCTAGAGCGTTCGTTTCACTTCGCTACTCACAAGGTGACTCGCTAGGCTTCAAACCAAGCCACCAGTCAGTGCGTACGTAGCCTAAAACTATTAAAATTACTGTATAATACTTTATTTAGAGCTTCAACAGATCACATTCATGAATAAATACACTAATAGTGACAAATGCTTATAATGTTAACTCTAATACTCATTTTATGACGATTAATATGACGACATACACAGCGTGTCTCACCCGTGGCTAAATAATAACAACCGCAAAGGTCGATCGATGAGGTTAAGCTACGCTAGCCGCGGTTGGTCTGTGGATGGGTGACCATCTTTACGTGCCTCGGAAAGCACGTTAAGCCGTTGGTCCCGGCTGTCATTCGTAGATCTTTGACAGTCGTTACGGGTGGTCAGGAGACTGAAAGTCTGACAACCAGTCTTACCAAGGGGTATCGTATTACCCAGTAACTGGGTTGTGGAGGTCAGTTAAAATTTCAAACCGTGCAATAATGGACGACTACCCTAGTCAAACGTATCGTAATATACATAATATACTATTTTGTATGTGTCATGTTAATCGTCATTTAATGAACAAAGTATAAATGCATAGAACTCTTTATTAATTAGAAGACATCGTTAATTTATTGGATGATATAGTTACTAGGGATGCCGCGATACGCCTTTTTGCCGATACGATACCGATACCGATACTCTTATAAAAATATCGGCGATACCGATACCGATACCGATACGCTTACTGAATTCAAAAAGGAAGGTAGATTAAATAAAACACAATTAATTACAGTGGAGTCATTTTAATAGGTAACATTTGACGTCTGTCAGTTTTATCCTCATAGTGAGGTGACCTGCTTATGAACATCGATTAAAGTGAATGAATCGATACGGACTTGAAACATATGCGAATTTAAAAAATCATCAGGCGAATCCCTGTCCCATTATTATTATTTTTTTCGTAAATTTAAGGAGCAAAATAAGACAAGTACACAATTTAACAAAAAAATTGCATTTATTCAGTTGAACTATCAGAACTGTTAAAAGTATTGTCATCTTCATCACTGCTGTCAGCACTCAGAGATATTATTAATTCATTTTCAATAATATTGTCTATTCTCACATCTCGTTCAAAATCTTGTAAAATTATTTTCTTTGTTTTCTCTACGACTTTTTTCCAGTCTTCTGTAGTGACTTCTGCACACGCAGTTTGTAGCAGAGACATCATTTTAGCAGTACTGAAGGGTGGTTCAGTATTGTTCCGCGCTGCATAACCGTTTATTTGTGCCCAAATAAGCTCGATGGCGTTATACTGGCAATGGTAGGGAGGCAATCGAATAACTTCGTGTCCATGCTCTAGGGCTAGTTCATCGATTACATAGCGGAGCTTGGACGGCTTAGTTGCTTTTACTAGATTTAACAACTCAACTTTTAATAAAGATGGACTTGCATCCACACCATTTCTTACCAGCCACGAGACAATTTCTTGCTTTTTATATGCTTGAGTTGGTGGTTTATCAACTTGTACAGAATGATACGGTGCATTGTCCATTACAATTTTCGATGGGTTTTCTAAGCTGACTAGCAGCTTCTCAAATCACTCTTTAAAAACCTCAAAGTTTATTTCCTCATGGTAATCACTTGTAGTTTTAGAGGCGAATGCGAGGAGGCAGTTTTTCTATTTCATTATTTTTTGTATTTTTATAACTAGTTAGTTAAAAGAATAATAAATAATTTTTTTATTATAATCACAACGTGGTTATTAATTTATGGTGATATTTCTTCACAAGTCATCATTGCATTCGATTCTACTTATCAGCTTTCGATTTTTAGAGTAACATCCCTAGTGTTTAAAAAGAAAAATGGTTAACTGACGTAACCTTGTAACGACGTTCAGTTCTTTAGATCAGAATTAATTGTTTATTATGTTTAGAATGGTTTATTAATGAAAGCAAATCGTAAAATTACTCGTATCGGTCATTATTACAATAAATATGTAATCGTAATTGAAAAAAGGTAAGCAATTGTGCAGTTCTAACAAAACGAAAAAATATGTTATTTTATGCCCGCCGTTACAAGGTTACGTTGTTGAATATTTTATGAATTGTCAAATGTTACCTATTAAAATGACTCCACTATAATAGTTTTAGTAATCAAAATGAACATTTATAAGATTTTTATGGAATTAAAAATCTTATTTGCATGGAAAGATACTACGCGCAACAACATTCAACCTAACGAAATGGGATAGATGTGCGAGTGCGAGGCCAAAGCGGACGGGCGAAACAAAACATTGAATAAAGCGCGGGGTTTCCCCGAGCATAGTTAGTTCGTGCCTCGTTTGCAACGAAATAGACGGGACAACACGCGCGTTTACATTACATTTTTAAAGCGTAAAAGTATCGTTGCATCGGCCATAAAAATATCGCCGATACCGATATATCGGCAAACCTGATGTATCGCCGATATATCGGTATCGGTATCGGATGCATCCCTAGTAGTTACCCGTATACAGGTTCAAATTAAATTAGCTAGCGAAACTCCGCAGGCGTTATGGATATCGATATTAAAAAAAAACAATAAAATAAAAAAGGTCTGATGATTTTTTGTTTGGGGTCAACGACCGCTGGTATAATGCGTGCCACGAAAGATGAGACTTGACCCCGCCTCCCCCGCTCTTTCCGCCGCCCCTATGACGTCCGGTCCCGTCCCGCACTCAGACCTCATACCGCTAAAGATACCTAAAATCGTGTGATGCGCATGTCAAACCACGTGGTGTGTCAAGTCTCATCTTTCGTAGCACGCTTTGTACTTGACTTCAGAAAATAAGTTTATGTTGTTTTGTCGTGTACCCTTCACGTGTGTGAAAATACACAACAGAAAAAACTGACGTTTAAATGGGTATTTCAAGTCGCTACACTTCCGCCACGGTAATAATATCATACAGTATTTCGACTTCATACAAACGGACGAAACGCGAGCTATACCTACGCGCCTCGACCTCTGAATGCAGACAGTCGCGACTGTGCCGCAGTGACGAACGGACGGTGTGTTGTTTTTAACAATAACCGCGCGATTTTTTCACTAAAAATAAGTTCAAGTACATATTTAATATGACGAGTAGGCTATATATTGTGCTGTTTTTGGTTGCATGAATTCGTCAATAACGCATCCAGAGATAACTTTTTTTAGATTACCTGGAAACTATGAAAGGTAAGACTATCGAGTTAGTTATTCAAGCATAAACATGGTTTTTTAATTAAATCTACCAATCAAAAAACAACACGTATTCATATTAAACACTTCCTATTCAAAAATGTTTGTTTATATAAAAAAGTATATTTATTTATTCATTTTATTATGTATGTACACACAGTAAAATACAATAACAAATCTAAATGGAAACACAAAGTAGGCAAATGTAATTAAAATGCTGGAGGCGGGCAGCCCTATCGCATGTTGACGTACCGCGCGGCTGTAGGCATTTATTTCAATGTTACGGCCGAGTTACAATACTGTATGATGTTTATACTGTGCTTCCGCGGTCGTTCATCGCGAAAATTAAATTAATCAATTTGAATTTCTATTTTATCGTGTTTAGATATTCGATAACCACCACGTCTGCGAAGTTTACTTGCTAATTTTATGTGACCCTGCATTATATTCAGCTTACAATGCTCCCACTGCCGGGACATAGGCCTCCTCTGTGAGAAGGAGTGGGCCGTAGTCCACTACGAGGGCCCAGTGCGTGTTGGTTACCCATATCTGTTAAAAATGTTTATAAAATGAACTAAAGGTACAATGCGTGCCACGAAAGATGAGACTTGACACACCACGTGGTTTTACTTGCGCAGTACACGATTTTAGGTATCTTTAGCGGTGTGAGGTCTGAGTGCGGGACGTGACCGGACGTCATAGGGGCGGCGGAAAGAGCGGGGGAGGCGGGATCAAGTCTCATCTTTCGTGGCACGCATTGTATAATTATATTATGAGACTAACTTTGTCTGCTTCTAAACAGTGTTGTTGAATTAACGCAAAACCTCTTAAGGGGTCATTGTACAGACGCCAGCACATCAAGCTACTACAATCTGTCAAATTTCTTTAATAGATTTTCAACTTTATCCCTACAACATAAGGTTCAAATTTGATTGGGAAAATTTGACAGTTTCGGGTAGCTTGATGTGCTGGCGTCTGTACTCATCATTATGAACAACTTTTACTATGGGACCGAATCTGAAAACGCGAAAAAAAAACAGCTGTTCCCTACATTTATGCGCGTATAACTCGTCAAAATGTAGCGAACAGCTGATTATTTTTTCGCGATTTCAGGTTTGGTCCCATAGTAAAAGTTGTTCATAATGATGTGTACAATGACCTCTTAAGAGGTTATTGGTGTTTTTCCAATATCCTTGTATAAACTTTTTCCATGTTTTTTTACAGTTCTGAAAATAACTTATTTTGCATTTAAACGGTGTCTTTGATAAAAGTATTGTATTAAAATAATAATGTAAAAAATACATAATTATAACAATGAATTTTTTTAGCTATCGCACCTCACATTTTTGAAGTGTAAACTTCTTTAGGCGCACTTTCTGAACAGTGAACGAAACTGAATCTTCACGCTCGGGTCGGTGACTCTGAATCGGGTATACTCGGCTTCAGTCGGTCGGTGACGCTGAATCGGGTATGCTCGGCTCCAATCGTAAGTTTTCACTTCAATGTGGTCATAAGCAAACACCATTTTTTTTTTTTGTAACTAGACAGAGTATTAATTAGACATTTAAGCTTTGTCTATGGGATAGCAGCGCTTTGTTGTCTCTGGTATTGCAGATGTCCATGGATAGTGGTGACCACTTAACATCAGACAGATGGACGCTTGCTTGATAGTCACCCAATAAAATAAAACAAGTGTTTATGAAGTATTTCGGCTGTCCCATTTCAAAACCTAGTAAGGGACACTTTTTACAAAAATCGTTTTATTGCATAATCTTGCTAACCTAGAAGGTCTCTACCAAATACAAAAACACCAGCGTTTTAAACTTACATAAAAGGAGATAGATTTAAACATCGATACTTAGTAAGTGCACCTTTCACTCCCTAGTGACCATTTAAAACCTAGTAAGTCACTTTAACCAATTCAAAAAAATACATTTTATAGGCTGACCAATATTACGTGCGCTCTCCTGTAAAATTTCATTTTAAGTCCTTACTAGGTTTTGAAATGGGGCAGCCGATTTAAGGGAGATCCCGCGAAATTCAGATTTTCTTAGGTTTTTTGTAATTTCATGTTGTTTATGATGTTTTTGTGAGTTCAATAATAAATAGGAATAATCCTATCGATTGATATTTCATGAAATAGTCATTGAATAAGGTTATATGAATTTAGAGGGTTGTATTGATGATTTTAATTCTGTAGTCATATTTTTTACGCTCCCATGTTTTTTTATCAACATTCAACCTGATACTACCCTGCAAATTGCAAAAACGTTAGAAAATTTGAATTTTGCGGGATACCCTGGCGTATTCCTAGTATTAAGCAAAATATACAAGGTCATGTTAAATTATCTAGCGAAACTCCGCAGACGTGGTGTGTATTCTTATGTATATACAGTATGTTAACTAACAGAGGGCGTTCCCGTTAACCCGCAATAGTATAGCATCCATACATGCTAAAAAAAATATTACCATTCGAAAATAAAATGTTTTTATTTTTTTATATTAATATATTCACTAAAAATCGTAAATTGATACGTTAAAGAAACACTCTGTACACGCGTACTTGAAGGACAGCAATGTCGTCCCTACCTAGTTGCTATTCCACCAATTCGCACTAAGCGTTTTGAAATGTCCTTTATAATGCGCACAGCAAAAGAGTGGAACTCTCTACCTGCGTTTGTGTTTCCGAGTGCATACAACCCGAATCTCTTCTAAGTAAGAGTAAACAGGCTTCTTCTGGGTGAGCTCACTCCATCGTAGACTTTGTCTCTGTCATCTCTGACCTAGACTAGAGTCAAGAGCAAACCCATTTCAAATAAAAAAAAAAAAAAATGTCGGAATTTATTTAATTAAATAAATTAGAATTAATTAAATAAATAGAGTATCAATTTACGATTTTTAGTGAATATTTTAATATAAAAAAAAATAAAAACATTTTATTTTCGAATGGTAATATTTTTTTTAGCATGTATGGATGCTATACTATTGCGGGTTAACGGGAACGCCCTCTGTTAGTTAACATACTGTATATAACCTTCTCCATCTCGGTTACCTTGGTTCTCCTACGGATCTCTTCATTTCTGACACTGGTGATCAGTTTGACATAATCACCAGCTAAAAATGCAGTAATAAGTTATAGCGCTGCTTGTCATAGGAAACGTCAAACATATGTCAAATTCCATACATTGTCATTTAGTTCCAATTTTCGCCGTCTGCAGACATACTATTGGCAAAAATAGAACTCTGCTTATACCATTGAGTGATAAAAAGCTTTGTTATTTTTATTAAAAAATGGCGAAAATAAACTTAATGTCGGTTGCTATAATATTACGTTAGGCGAGATTTTTATATTTAAGACAATCTTTTTTTTATTTAAATAAATTATTTTTTTCGATGTGACTGTTTTTTTTTACCTTGGTCCAATCTTTTAAACCTTTCAACTAATTCTTTAATTAGAACCTTATTTCGACTGATAAAGTTGAAAATTGGTAGAAAATTGTCAATTTCGCTTCTGCGGGATAATTGTGTAACACACTAAACTAATAGTAGTACAATGCGTGCCACGAAAGATGAGACTTGACCCCGCCTCCCCCCCTCTTTCCGCCGCCCCTATGACGTCCGGTCCCGTCCCGCACTCAGACCTCATACCGCTAAAGATACCTAAAATCGTGTACTGCGCAAGTCAAACCACGTGGTGTGTCAAGTCTCATCTTTCGTGGTACGCATTGTTATGGGTTTCATTTTGACAGACAACATTCATTGCGTTATTTACGTTGTTGAGCAGACAAAATTTTCGTACATTTATGATGCAATGGATTAGCAATAGCCTTCAAAATCATTCAGATTGATAGTGTGTTACTCCCAAGGGCGGATCCAGCTTTGGCGCCAGGACAGGGTCACATAGTCGTGGTCAAGTCAAGAACTTATAATTTAATTTTGATAACAATAGATACAAGTAAAAAGCAGGTATTTTATTAATGTACGTAAGTACTGTACTTAAAAATGTTTATTCTTTATTGTACACTTGAAAAACTTAACACATAATAACTTGTACATATGTATACATGAACATATTGCCATCTTCTCTTGAAGACATCCAGAGAAGCACTGTCACGCACGGAATGAGGCAGCCTATCTATTTATATTTAATAACCGTGGTGAATGATTTGTCATAACAGCTAGAGGTATGTCGAGGGGTATGACGCAAAACTCCGCAAACCTAAGTCTGAAACCAGCTCAGGGGGGTGGTCATGACCCCCCCCCTGGATCCGCTGTTGGTTACTCCTCGCCGAGATTTGGACGATGTGCACACGGAAGTGACAGCAACGCTACTTTTTTGTTCTCGGTTGAGTGGCAACTGGCTAGCCGGCAACTTTTTGTCGCCGTGTGCGCACTTGCATTGCAAACAAAAGGCTGACAGTTGCGTCCAAACCCGCGGAAAAGATGTCTCCCAGCTGTGGCGTCGCTACATGCGGGCACTTTCATACAAACCAGTAGACTCAAATTAGTTGTGGAGACAAAAGTTGCTCGTGGGCGCCCATCCTAAGGGTCCCCGCACACGGGCCACAATAAGTAAGACCTTTAGCAAGGTCACGCGTAGCATGACCACCACAGAAACGGGTGTTGTCGACGTAATTCGACGCGAATCTCTAGCACGTACGTTGCGTCCAGAGGGAGAGTACCAATGTGCGAGCATTTAAGACACGGGCCACCGGCCACAGCCACAAACCCCGCCACGAGAAGCTAGAACGACGATTTGTAACGTGTGGCGGCCACCGGCGTCAACAATGTGCGGAGAGTCCATATAAAATGAATGAAAACTACAGGAACATGTAGCGTCGTTTTGTGGTTGTGGCCAGTGGCCCGTGTGCCTTGAATGCTCATATATTGGTACTCTCCTTCTGGACGCAACATACGCGCAAGAGATTCGCGTCGAATTAAGTCGACAAAACCCGTTTCTGTGGTGGTCATGCTACGCGTGACCTTGCCAAACGTCTTACTTACTAGTACAGTCAACCACATACTCTATGGTAACAATTTTACAGATTTGACAGCGCCTTTAGTTCTTAGCAGTAAGAGCGGTTTTCGCAGTTTAATAGTGGGTGTAGCTCTGTCTAACCCTTGAGTTTATAGGCGTAATGTTATGAATGAACGTAGTTATTACTGACGTGCTGTTGATTGACGATTGCTAATTTTGCGAAATATAATAAAACAAAAAGTTACGAATAAAATATTTTATTTAGGTATTATTAAACGTGTAACATCATATTTGTGCTTAAAACCTTCGTGTTTAGAACTCGTCATTTTCAAACGGATGATCCTTGTGACCCAGGGAACTGAAATAAACAAAATAGCTTAGTTACTGATACTCTAACAATGGGGGTTTTCGTGAAAATTTACGACACCAGCCGGTCGATTCTGTAAAATCTCACCGTGAAAACTTAGGTGATGTGAGTTTGTTTTTGCTAGGAATTGACACTATTGACAGCTCACTCCACGCTCACTTCACCTAAGTTTTCACGGTGAGATGGTTACAGAATCGCACTGCAGTTGGCACCACTTTGACAAGAGGTCTTCCATTTCGACAATGAATATAAAATATATGATGACGTTCATCATTCGATTCATTCATTCGTTCATCATTCAGTCATGAGTCATGACTAAAGAAAATGTAGGCTCTTTGACAGATGCCTGGACCTGACGTGTCAGTGCTGCCACCTAGCGAACGTCATTTCAGAAAACCCTCATCATGGTCAAATTATAGGGGGAAATAAAAGAAGCGAAAAACGTGTCTTGTTTTAAAAATCAACTCAAATCGTATATAATGAATCTAAACAAAATATAAATTAATATGATAAGTATTTTTAAGTTCAACGATCGCTTGTAGTGATGTTACTTGAGAACATCTGTTTTTTTTTGTTTTTCGTGTTTAGAAATATCGAAATCCTTAACGTCTGTAAAGTTTACTATTTTATTCTTTATTTTTTTTTCAAGTAGAACACAAAAACAAGACACAAAGGGAAAGTTCTGCTAGGGCCGTGGGTTTGTTCGAAAGAGTTACCGTGGCCCTGGCACAGGCAACTGAGTAAACACGGGTTGATTTTAGTCGATACAAGTCTCACACGCCCTCTCGCATCGCCCAGAGCGGGAGAAGTTATTTAATAATTTCCCACCGAAAAAAAGGGGGGAATTTGTTGACGGGAAACATTTTGTAATGTAACCTAATTATATATTATTTGCATGCTATGATATAAGCAAAACATATATGCTCTTTAATGTATTTTTACACTAGCTGCGCCCCGCGGTTTCACCCGCAAAGTGTCATTCCCGTGGGAATATTGGGATAAAAAGTAGCCTATATGTTAATCCGGCTGGACCAATTTTGATAACATTTTGTATGACACCCTATACAAAATGTTATCAAAATTGGTCCAGCCGTTTGAGCGTGTAGAAGTAACAAACATATAAACACACACACAAACTCTTGCCTTTATAATATTAGTGTGATGTTTGATGAAAATAATATAATTTCTATTTGACATCACGCTACTGCTTTTAGGAGTTCAGCAAAGGGAAAAAGGACAGAGAGAAAACTAAACGAAACAGGTGATGCGACGGGGGTTATTTTTTCAGGATGGGAAATCATCAAATGACCCCTCCCGCTCTGGGTGGAGCGGAAGGGAGTGTCAGACTCTTACTGACTAAAACCCACCCGTGTTCCTTCCTTAGCCCTTTATGTTCCGGGCCAGCGGTAACCCTTTCGGACAATCCCGCTGACCCGGCAATGCGACGGGGTGGGTCGACAAGGTAACACATAATAATAATACTCACGTAGACATGGGGACCACTCTGCCGTTACAATCGAACGAGTCGATCAGTCCCATATCCTCTTGAGAGAGCTTGAAGTCGAAAACATCGAAGTTACTTGCGATGCGCGACTTCGTTACCGACTTCGGTATCACGATCACGCCGCGGTCAACTTGGTATCTGTCAACAATATAATAAAAATGTTAAAATCCATACAATCTGACATCGCGCCTGTCAAGGGTATGTTAGAGGTGTACAGACGCCAGCACATCAAGCTACTACAATCTGTCAAATTTCTTTAGTAGATTTTCAACTTTATCGCCAAAGCATAAGGTTCAAAGTTGATTGCGAAAATTTGACAGTTTCGGGTAGCTTGATGTGCTGGCGTCTGTACCTCTAAAGGGGATTTAAGATTTTTATATGGAGCCTGGCATGTGTCGCGCCATTTTGTTTTTTTTTTTTTTAAATATTCCAATTTTTTCAATTTTATGCAAAAGTTTTGAAGTCGCTCAAGTTTATCTAGTTGTGCCTCATTAAGATCAGGATAACTGGCATCATGATATATAATGCTGTATAATAGATACATAAATAAATACATACTAAATATGTGAGTGGTTGACCAAAAAGGGACCTGGAGGGATTGGAAACCGTTATTTATTTTTTTTGAATTTTTTAATCTGTGGTCTTTTAGCTTTGTTTTGGTCTAACCAGAATATTTTTAGGTGCCGTAGTGTTTTTTTTTTTGTTTTTTTTCCGCCCGCGCACGAGTCGAAACTTCTTTCTACACGAAATTTCAAACCCGATTTACTCGAAATCAATTATTTTCCCTTGAGGTCCCTTTTTGGTCAACCACTCACATATACATATTATAAACAACGAAAATAAATGATGACTATAGATTGTTTGTACAAAATAAAAAAATCTTTCTTTCTCCACTCTTTGACTTACCTAATAAGTACTTGTGCGACAGTCTTCCCCAGTCTGTCAGCGATGGCCTTGAGTTTGGGGTCATCCAGCAGGCTGGGGTCATCGGGCTTGGCCCAAGGCCTGTCAGGTGACCCCAGGGGGGAGTATGCCGTGATCGTTATGTTGCGAGCCTCGCAGAAGTCTATAAGGCGACGCTGGTTCAAGTAAGGGTGGCTTTCCACCTGGAAAAGACGAAGATTTTAATTAAGTGGAAAACTTCGGGTCGCCCATGACCCGCTGGTCCCGAGATGGGAGTAAAGGCAGTCAACGTGAGGAGGGGGCCACCTTGTCGACCTTATGTGGGAAGTAATAAGAGTTATATTTGATTAGGGATGAAAGATTCGTTTTGGTTAAGAAATGCTGGAGAAACGAATTAATACGGCACCAGGAGATACAATACCAGGATATAAACCAAAATACCACTTTTTATAGCCAAGCACTAGATTTTTGGTATTTATAAGTTTATTTTTAGTTATTTTGGTATTTACCACAGATATAGATAGACCTAGATAACGCAAGTATCAAGAACTGTATGAAAACCAAGCATGCCATTTTTGACTACCTACTATGACGTCACAAGCTCGCCCTCTCGCTCACGCTTACCCAGCTGAAAGTGGCGGCTTACGATTTTTGAACGTAAGCTGGGGCGATTTTTGGCACGCGAAGTAGTCGCTCTTGCGTTATCTAGGTGTATCTATATCTATGGTGTTTACTCATAAAAGTTGACTTATTGTCAATTATTTTCTATTTACAGTACTTATTATGATTAAATATTTATTTTAAGAGTAGTAGTAACGATCTAGTGTTTGGCTGTAAAAAAAAATAGTACTTTAGTTTAAATTTAATAAAATAATCTTGAAAAAAAAAAACACTACAAATGCGACGTTGTCAGGCCGCGCGGAACGACGCTCTTAAACATTCTTGTATGCCTAGAATTGTCTTACCTGATTTGTGACCGGCACAATTTTAGCGCTCTTCAAGAGCCTCTCGATCTGCTTCGAGTTGAAGTTGGAGATTCCGATGCTCTTGACCAGGCCCTCGCCGACCAGCGGCTCCATAGCCTTCCACGTGTCTACGTAGTCCGCGTCGGAGTAAAGGACGTTATCCGATTCGTCCTTGGGGAACAGGTCGTCACCTTCCTGTGAAAGATATTGTGCAGATGTTAATGTTGCGCGCCACAATTAATGCCTGGTACATGGCGACATTAGTTACCACTAGTGCCATCTAGTATTGGGTAGCAGAATTAGTAGAGTCAAGATCGTTCGAGAAGGTTCGACACTAGAACTTTCGAGAACTATCGACATCGGGTCAGTCGGGACCGGTATGTACTCGAACATTCTTGATGTTTTTATAGTAGCTCTGTGGCACTATATAAGGCCGGTGTGGGCCGCGAGACACTAGTGTTGAATAAGCGATACAAGCGAACACATCGAAAGCGATCTTCAAGTGCGACTTGAGCGATCTGTAGTGAAATTGTGTTTCATAATTAGTGTGTTTGAGTTGTTATTAGTGTTGTTGATTACAGTGTCAATTTTTGGTTATTAAATCGGCAGTTTTTATTGTCACGAACCCCAAGCTCGTAACATTAAAATGAACCAGCAGTGATGGCACAGTGGCAACGGCCCCGATTTACGAATTGTGGGACGTGGTTTCGAACCCCGACAGGCGCTTTACTTTGTGTAAATTACATCATCACCACTGCTCTCAAAACGGTGAAGTAAAACGTCGTGAGGAAACCGGCATGTCCTAGAACCAAAAATTCGAAGACATGTGACATCTACCAACCCGCACCGGGCCCGCGTGGTAGTTTATAACCCACTCTCTCTCGAAGAGAGGACGCCTGTGCAACGTGTCCCAGCAGTTGGAATATTTTAGGCTGATTATCCATTCATGGGCAAAATCTAGTATAAGATATAATTATAAAGGGTGTATGGTTCCATAGTTCCAGAGATTAGCGCGCTCAAACAAACTTTTCAGCTTTATTATTACAGTACCCGGCGATAAATATTGCACATCGACCTTTGTAAAGAGACAATCGGCTAATTTCGGCTTCGTAGAGCATTATCTCTGTCGCACGAAATACAAACAGTCCGGTATCTATTAGGAGCTGTTAAAACAATTATGATTTGCTTCTTTTGATAATTATTTTTATTCTTTGTATAAAATGGTTTTGTGTAAAAAGGTCGATGTGCAATATTTATCGCCGGGTACTGTAGTAGAGATAGCTTGGAAAAAAAATCACAATTCAGACATACCTTGTAAGCCATGGGCCAGTGAATTAGGTACAGATCCAAATACTTCAGGTTCAGGTTCTGAAGAGACGCCTGGAGAGCACCCTTCACCAGGTCCGGGCGGTGGAAAGTGTTCCATAACTTAGAAGTTATGAACAGGTCTTCCCTGTAAAGACGGTTATTGAATTATGGCATCCTAGTAACATTATAAATACTTCTTTTTCGATGGCATTCAAAATGGACTCTGCCCAGAATTCGGCTATGTGTTTGGCGCCGTCACCAGCGTCCACCAGTTCCTGTAACGTGCAGCTTTGACTTGACACACCACGTGGTTTGACTTGCGCAGAACACGATTTTAGGTATCTTTAGCGGTATGAGGTCTGAGTGCGGGACGGGACCGGACCGGACGTCATAGGGGCGGCGGAAAGAGGCGGGGGAGGCGGGGTCAAGTCTCATCTTTCGTGGCACGCATTGTAGTCAAAAGCCTCGTCAAGCATAGAAAATTAGGGTGCAAGATGATCCGGGCTTTTAAACTCAATAACGTTTTGACCGACGGGATCAAACCCAGGACGTCTAAATGAACGTTTAAAAAATACTGACCTCTTAACTGTTCCATCAGCAATCTTAGCCGAGATAGCGGCGCCGACCTCCTTTTCGTTACCATAGACGTATGCGCAGTCGATGTGTCTATAGCCAATGTCTATGGCATTTTTCACTGCTTCTGTAACTTCGCCTGGTTTAGACTGTGAAAAAAAAAACGAAGAAATTTTAATAATGACTAGCTGTGCCCGCGACTTCGTTCAAGTGCATGTCGCAAAAGAAATTGGCTTTCATCATCGTCTTATCATCTGCCTAGCCTTTTCCCAACTATGTTGGGGTCGGCTTCCAGTCAACCGGATGCAGCTGACTACCAGTATTTTACATGGAGCGACTGCCTATCTGACCTCCACAACCCAGTTACGGAGTAATACTGGGTAATAAGACTGGTTGTCAGATTTTCGGGCTTCTGACGACCCGTAACGACTGTCGAAGATCCACGATTGACAGCCGGGACCAACGGCTTAACGTGCTTTCCGAGGCACGGACGGGTCTTAGTATGTGAAGATGGTCACCCATCCATGGACCAACCGCGGCAAGCGCAGCTTAACCTGATCGATCGACCCGTGCGGCTGTTATTACTTAGCCCCCATCCCGAAGCCATTTTGGATCCAGGGGTCCAGGCCCCTAGGGGCCCTGAGTGTCTAAGTTCGCGCCCGACAAATATTATACAGAAATCGAGCTTTATATAGTATAATATTATCAACAGTTAAATGAAACAGCGGTCTATTTACTTATGAAGAAGCTAGAAGATAACATCTGAAGAGGCTTTTATAATACCCTTATAAAATTGGTTTCATCCGCATAAATTTTGATCCCGGGGGAATATCGGGATAAAAAGAAGCCTATATGATAATCCAGGGTGTCAGCTACCTCCATACCAAATTTTATCAAAATTGGTCCAGCCGTTTGAGCATGAACAAGTAACATACATATAAACACACACACACACAAACTTTCGCCTTTATAATATTAGTGTGATTTATCAGGACTTCAGTGATAAAACATTGTCTGATAGACATATCTTAACCACGTTATCAAGTTGTCATAGAACTCAATAATTTAACTCTAGACATCCATACTTATATCATAAATTCGAAAGTAACTGTGTGTCTGTCTGTATGTTACCTTTTCACGCCTAAAACACTGAACGGATTTCGATAACATTTGGCAGAGAGATAGATTGCATCCCGGGGAAGGACATAGGATAGTTTTCATCGACATACCTCGCGGGCGTAGCCGCGGGCGGAAGCTAGTATGATATAATGCTATCTGCTATGATCATAGCGGCATTCTGCCATGTGTCTTTTTATATTCTGTTTACTTAATTGTAATGAAAAAATTTTTTTTTCTTCTAAATTGGACCTTAGATGTATTCCGTACCTCGGAAAGCACATTAAGCCATTTGTCCCGGATATCATACGTAGATTTTTGACAGACGCAGTTGTTCTAAAGTATTGTGTCTCGGGTTTGCTTTGCATAATAGTTATTTACCCTATATGAGCATAATCCTGATAGGTTGATACTTGTATGGTTGAGCTAGAAGTTACTAAGTGGTTCATTTCACGGACTCGGTAAAGCGACTCTGATAAAGATAAAGATTTATTTATTTGCAAAATGAGATCAGAATGAATCTGAGAAATTGTAATTGTCTCATTGCAGGCATACACTCCGGTACAACCAGGTATGGAGACTTAGGTATGGGTGTGAATGACCAAATGTTTGGGAAAGATAATATCTTAGTTTGGTGGCTCGCCACATTATTTGTATGTGTACCTTCATTTTTGTATTATTACAATAAAATTTGTATTGTGTAAGTAGGTACTTGTTTAATTGAATCTTTCCCTAACAGATTATCTATACAATAAAATTGGAGTAAGGAACAATAAAAGTGGTTAACAGTATAGTTGTGCCTTATCTACCCCGCTCACAAACTAGAACTTGATATTGGCGTGCCCATCATACTACTCCGTAATTTAAACCCACCGAAACTTTGCAAAGGTACTAGATTGCGAGTAGTATTGTTGCAAAGAAACAAAATATTGATTCATAAAATAGAAGAATTTCATTAAAATTAGCATAGGTATTTCTTTACGCAGAATACAGAATAGCATAGGATACTCCTTATTATGTACACCATATAAATTACAGAGATAAATATAGAAACTGTACAAAGGGTGACACAATGGGCGGTCTTATCGCTAAGAGCGATCTTTTAAAGACAACCAACCAATTAATAAGTTATCGTAAACTCTGCGAACTGAACAATAACTTTTTTGTTAACTACCCACGCGGACGAAGTCGCGGGTAACAGCTAGTAACCTATAAATTTACTGTAGCTTGGCTAGCTCAGTAGGTAGAGCAAACGCTCTTACGGCTCCTAAAAAAAGGCGTGACCTCGCATATAATCGCGCGCGACACAAAGGCACCGTTCGTTGAGTGACTTGCGGTGCCTTTGTGTCGCGCGCGATTTTATCGCGTGTCGCGCCTGTTCGAAGGAGCCTTTAATCTTGTAACAGGCCGGGTTACAGCCGGGGTGCCCTGGCTTAGTTACTGCGACCATGAATGAATAGGTACCTACGTGTTATTAGCGTGGGAAAATGTTATTGCTTGCTATGAATAAATTAAGAAAGGAATTTACCTTCCAAGTACCAATTCCAAGGATAGGGATCTCGAGACCATTATAAAACTTCACTTTGGGCACTTTTAAAGCCATTTTGCAGTAGAATAAAGTTTTAGAATTATTGAAATTAACTTGACCGGAATTCCAGATTCTAATTTTAATATGCCGGCCGGCTCTGTCAAGTGTCAAAGTCAAAATTATTTTGACGACATGACAATTCATGACTTTGACATTTGACATAACATTAGGGTTTACTACCTTTTGATTCAAAATTACCGATTTACATGCTAGAAGAACCGTAGTTTTTTTTACTACTATACTCTATTCTATTCTATTCTATTTTTGAGGTTCTGGCTCCATCGGTTACATTCGATGATTTTGCCAATGTCAAGGTATGAGAAGATAATGATCGTAAACTTTTACATAACTATTGATCAGTGTTTGTAGCGGTGGCATCCATGAACCCCATGCTAAAAAAGGACAAAACATTTTTTTTTTTATATTAGATGTAAAACGTCACAAAATAAATGTTAGAACATTCAGTAAATATATAATAAGTAAATAGGAATATCAACTATAACTGGATTTTATTAATGCTAATGAATTTATAAAGGATTTTAACTGCAGGGGTATGGGCTAGAGATAATAGGAAAGGAATGTTAATTGGGCGGGGAAAATCAGAAGGGAGTATGTCGTAAAGCGGAGTGGTTAAACGAGGACAGGAAAAAAACAAGTGCTCCAGAGTACCCTCATCCAGACCGCATTCACACAAAGAAGAGTCCCTCACGCGGATTTTGGCCAAAAAAACAGGAGTGCAAACAAAACCAAGTCGGAGCCTAATTATAACAGAGGTGGCTATTTTACTAGAAAATTTTAGTTTGCTGAACCAACAATTAGATGGAATGGATGGTTGGATAGAGCCATAAAATACCTTCAATAACCGCGTTTTTTGCCAATGATCATTCCAATCCTTCATCATTTCGGGTTTAACAAGACAGCGCAGATCTCGAGGATAGCAAGACGGATGAGATTCGATCCCATTGCGAGTAGCTAGCTTGGCTATCGAATCCGCATTCTCATTATCAGCAATTCCAGAGTGGCTGGGGATCCAAGCCAGAGCAATCTCTATGCCTAAACAGTGGCATCTATACAGGAGTTGTTTTATCTTTAAGATAAGGGGAGAATTGTTACGAGAGCGAAAAGGCGATTTTATTAAATCCTGTAGACAGCTAAGAGAATCCGAGAGAATAAGGCTTTTGTTGAGTCCATGTGATTCAATGTAGGAGATTGCTTCTAAAAGAGCTATTGCTTCCCCTGTGTATATAGAGCCAAGAGCAGAACTACGAAAATTAAGAATAATTTTGTATTTTGGGATCCATACAGCTGATCCCACATTACTATTATCGGACAACTTAGAAGCATCTGTAAATAACGTCAACCAATTGTGCCAGTCTTCTGCCAGTATTCTATTGAATTTGACATTAGCAGCAGGGTCATGCTTGGATATACCAAAGTTAAAAATAATTTTTGGTTGGAAGAGCAAGGAATCAAAATTTACTTCAAATAAGGGGTTTTTATCTAACTGGACTAAGGAAATGTTCAAATTATTAAATTTACTGAAGCTGTTAACGAGAAGTGGGGGATTTTTATGAGACCAATAGCGAGATGTTAAGATTAACTGAGAAAGTGTACGAAGAAGAGGGAGTAGAGGATGACATTTATTCTGGATGACTTTATAAAAAAATCTGTCACAGAGATATTGTCTACGTAAGTGAAGGGGCGGTTCTAAACATTCTACCTGAAGGGCATTAATAGGGGAGCATTTCATAGCACCCGTGATAATACGCAAGCATTTGGATTGAATCCTGTCCAGTTTGGCTAGGGCTATTTTGTTGCATGGTTCCAGCAGAAAGATTCCATAGTCAAAGTGACTACGAACTATGGCGTTATATAGGATTTTCTGAGAGGTTGGATGAGCTCCCCAGCGAACTCCAGAAAGGGCACGTAAGACATTAACGCCTCTTTCACATTTTTTTAAGATGTAATCTAGATGGTAGAGACCAGATAATTTTGAGTCAAGAATGAGGCCAAGAAATTTAACTTTGTCACGGATCAAAATGGGTTCATTTTCAACATACAGGTTAATAAGGGGAATATTACGCTTGCGAGAAAAGACAACCGCATTGCATTTGGAGACTGACAAACTTAAGCCGTGATCGGTCAGCCACTGGTTTAAGTAGAAAAGGGCAGAATTTAAGCGAGATGAGGCATCTGAAAGGGCAGCTGAATTAAAGTAGAGAGCAATGTCGTCGGCATATTGTAGGATTTTGCAGAAACAACTCACTGAAGACTCCAAATCATGTGTGTATATATTATAAAGGATGGGGCTTAAGACCGACCCCTGGGGTAAACCCTTCCACACTATATGTGATGGGGAGAGATAGTTTTGATGACGGACAGAGATAGAGCGGGACATGAAGAGACTACAAATGATGTTGACCATCCTCACAGGGATACTCAGCTGTAGCATCTTTTGCCTGAGTATTGGAAGTTGGACATTATCATAGGCTGAAGCTATGTCTAAGAAAACACCGAGAACACTTTCATTATTGGAAAAGGCGATGCGGACATCAGACATGAAGACACTTAGGCTGTCCAGAGTTCCCAGGCCTCTTCGAAAACCGAACTGAGAACTGGATAAGAAGCCTTTGGATTCTAAGATCCATTCAAGTCGATTCTTGATGAGATTCTCCATAATTTTAGCCAAGACAGAAGAGAGGGCGATAGGACGATAGGAAGTAGAATCTTTTGGGTCTTTCCCAGGTTTCAAAATTGGGATGATTATTTGGGATTTCCAAGACTCTGGAACTTGGCCAGTAACGAAAAAGGAATTGATTAGGTTCAGAAAGATTAGTTTACAGTCAGAAGAAGATTTGGAAATAAAGGAGTAGGGTATTCCATCGACCCCCGGAGCAGAATCCCGGAGATGATCTAAGGCACAAATAAGTTCTGGATAAGAGAAAAGGTCATCAAATCTATCAGATGTAGTAGGAGGAGGAGGATCTATAATGGGAAGGCACTCGAAGCTAGGAACAAAGGGGGGGGCTAATTTGGATATAAAGTCTTCCAACCAGGTACTGCGGTCATTGGTAGAAACATCGGGTGAGTGGCTGTCACAAGCTCTGCGGAAGATTTTAATTTTTTTCCATACAAGGGAAACTGGAGTGCGCGGGGACAGTGATTCGCAAAACTTGAGCCAGCCACATCTTTTCTTTCTTGCCAATAACCTACAAGTAGTTGCAGAAGTCTTTTTAAAATTTAAATAGTCGGGCATATTTATACTAGAGGAAAAGGTGTTTTCGGCTTCTTTACGTTTACGGACGCCATCAGTGCATTCAGCATCCCACCAAGGTGGAGAAGGTATCAGGTGACGGGCAGAGTTTTTTAATGGGATTGAAGAATTGGCCGCTCTCAACAGGCACTCAACAAAATCACTGTATAGAATTAAGGAGTTGGATGAATTTATTTGGGGAAAATTTTGAAGTTCTGCATCCAAATTGGACAAGAACTTAGACCAGTCAGCTTGGGGTAGGCGATATTTTTGTAGGGGTTGGATGGGAGGAGAACGCGGATGAGTACTTGGAAAAGAAATTAGGATAGGAAAATGATCACTCCCATATGAATTAGGGAGAACAGACCAGGAAAGAGTTGATACTAAGGATGGGGAAGAAAAAGTAAGGTCAGGAACACTAATATTTTGGTTAGGAGAAACCCGACGGGTAGCAGATCCATCATTAAGAACACAAAGGTTGCGATCATCTAAAAGGTCTAGCAAAAAGCTGGAGGAGGGGTCATTACAGTGAGAGCCCCAAAGGGTATGACGGCAATTAAAATCACCTAACACAATCAAAGGGCCAGGAATAAAAGAAAGGATAGAGTTAAATTCAGACAATATATTAGCATTGGGATGGGGAATATAGGCAGATACATAGGATATATCCATGGCTCTAATGGCCACAATATGTAGACCAGGGTCATGATGGGGAAGAGGAATCTGGGAAAAAGTGATAGATCTGCTAACCAATAGGGCGCAACCCGCCCATCCGTCATCTCTATCGTCCCGAAGACATGAATAACCAGGAACCCTAAAGAGAGATCCAGGCTTGAGCCACGTCTCCGACACAGCAAAGACAATGGGTTTATATCTATTTATAAGATAAATTATGTCGTGTTTCTTTCTGCGAATGGATCTACAATTCCACTGAAGGATTTTGTCCATTTTGGTGAATCCAGGTTTCGAGGAGTTGTTGAACTAATATGATGACATTGTTCGGTATTGCATCACTAAATTTAGACAAAATGTTAATAAGTGAGCAAGTTAGGAGCTCTATCAAGTTGTCATTTGGAGTGGGAAGGGGAGTGGTTTCAATGTAAGGGGAATTCAGAGCACAGCCATTAGGCTGAGAAGAATTAGGTGTATTGACTATCGATTTATGGGCTCGAGTATCATATGACTTGCCCAATTCTGGCCTAGGTCTTGGGGAACGAAAAACCGTCTTGGTGTAGGATGTTTTAACAGGGGATGCATATGGAGAAGAAGTAGGAGTGTTAAGAGGGGGTGAGAAGAAAACGGGTTCAGAAGGGTAACCTAGAGGAAGTTTGGATTGGGAGGGACTTGCTGTAACATTGGAGTATGGCAATTTACGGGTACGGGGAAATCTTGCTGATGCCTCACGGTAGCTTAGATTTTCTTGAGACATTACCATTTTAATTGACTTCTGTCTTGAGTGTTCAGGGCATTTAAAATCAGTGGCCTTATGGCTTCCACCGTCACACAAAAGACATGAGACCTGTGAGTCGGGAACATTACAGCTATCTCCAGGATGAGGTTGAGCGCAACGGTAACAGCGCGATTTAGATCTGCACTGATTGCTTATATGGCCAAATCGTAAACAGTTGCGGCATTGGATAGTGGGGAGTTCATAGATTGAGACAGGAAGAGAAACATTATAACAGAAGACTTTCTCTGGGAGAATTTGGCCAGAGAAAGTAAGCACCACAGTCGATGAAGGGGACCAAGTAGCGGAATCCTCTTTTTTGTTTTTAAAATTAAGCCTTCTAGCCCTAACAACTTCTCCACAATTTCGAGGGGTTTCTATACCGAGGACTAGCTCCTCTAGTGTCCAGTCCGTAGGAATATCCCTAACAACTCCCATGCGACTCACAAGGAAGCGAGGGATAGATGCAGAGTAATTATATTCAGCTAAGATGGGATTGCTAACAAAGTTGTTGGCATCACTTAATGTTGTAAAATCAACAGACATCCTGTTACGGCCCAAAGACCTGACACTGCCTTGAACAACACCTTTAAAACCTTTCTTAAATATAAATTGGGCAAACTTAAGAGAGTTTAAGGTTAGGCCTTGTTTAGGATCTGTTTCCACCCTAGAGACAAATACCGTGAAGGGAGCTCTGTCACTCTCATTATAGAGCATTTTGGAATCGTTCTCGAAACCTGGCTTAATAAACACGGACTGAATTGAATCAGACGGCGGCTTATTTCTTTTCGCGTCAACAACAGAAAACTCAGGACTTCTGGGGCGCTTTCTAACGTCGGGTCTCATGCAATCAGAGTTTTGGGAACACTCCACCACCTCCATAATATCTGGAGGAATCCCTCCACCCCCATCAGGGGGTTCCTCGGCACTCATTTCCTTAGGAAATGAGTGCCAAAAGGCTTAAAATACAAACCTTATACCCACACCAAACCACACAGAACAATCACAACACTATAAACAGATTTCAAACAGATTTTGATATCAAAAAAGAATGAGGTTAAGAAACGCGTGCTTAATCTCACCAAGACAATAGCAAAATCCTACTATACTCTATATTATTTTATTATAACGTTAGACAAAGCTTTCTGCCTTGTTGGTCTAGTGGTCGCAATTCACTAATTCACACAATTTACTACTAGTAATTCCCGATGAAAAACCCAGAACCCCACTTTCAGCAGTCGCGCTTGTGACAACGATAACAACGGGGCAGTTAAGTAGGTACCGTCCTCACGATTCACTCCGTCCATTGGTGAAAACTGTATGTAAAAACTAAAAAAAAACCGACTTTCAACGACTACCCCTTTAAAGGGTACAGCCGTGATGTTATGTGTGATTGAGTAAACAATGCATACATATGCTATAGCAGCAAACGCGGCTGATTTGCTGGCATTTATTGAAGAGTTCCGTAGTCTGCCTCCCAAACTCATCAGCAGATCTTTACGAAATTTAAATGGGACCATTTTGGAAAGTACCTCTTGCGAAAAAAAAAAATTTCAAATCCGTCTACATATGAGGGAGTTATGAAAAAATAGACATACATAAAAAAATATATATAAATATTCGAATTGAGAACCTCCTCCTTTTTTGAAGTCGGGTTAAAATATGTAAATCCGTTCGGTAGTATTTGAGTTTATTGCGTTCAGACCGACAGACAGACGCGGCGCGCGGCGTGGAGACTGTTTTATAATATGTTTAAGATCAACACTACTTACTTCTACGGCTAATATTACCACTTCTTCAGCAGTGATGGCCCAGACGCCCAGCGGTAATGGCGCGAGTTAAGAGTTGTAGGTCTTACTCAGACAGGTACTTTACTTTTAATGTAAATTACCAGCAGCGCCCCGTGTTAGCACCCGCGTAAGCCTCGTTCCCGTGAGAATATCGGGATAAAAACTATCGAATGCCCTTTCCCGGAACTCAAACTATCTCTATATCACATTTCATTTAAATCAGTTCAGAGAGGTAATAGACAGACAGACACACTTTCGCAAATATTAGTATGGATTTCATCACCACTGTTCTAAAACGGTGAAGGAAAACATCGTGAGGAAACGCATGTCTTAGAACCAAAAATTCGAAGACCTGTGACATCCACCAACCCGCACTGGGCCCGCGTGGTGGATTATGGCCCACTCCCTCTCACCTTGAGAACATTCTGTGGGAAAAAAGTTATAATGTGTTGCGTGCAGTGTCCTTCAACCGATGAATAAACAGAAAACCTAAAAGTTCCAAGAAAATATTGAAGTAAACGTTAGATTGTCGGTAACTAAGTGATTTTATTGATTTCCAAACAAACGCGGAAAAATATAGTTCAAGGCCTTGTGGCCTTGGCTTGGCTTCTTATATTATTCATTTTCTGGCTTCTTATATTATTCTTCTTATATTATTCGTTTTAATACTTTATGAATCGTCGAACTTCTTCGAAGTAACATCGTTTAGTGTGAACTAGTGACCCGCCCCGCTTTGCACAGTTATTACCTACGGTTTGACAAAACATCTAAATTTCTTTATTATGTTTAATATCAATTAAGTTTGAAGTTATCCGGAATATAACCGGAATTACTGACAGAGTTTGCAGAGTAAGCAAGCTGCGGACCGATGGCCAGTGGAGCAGACGACTCCAGCGGTGTTATTCTGTAAAGATCTCACCGTGAAACCTTAGGTGAAGTGAGGGTGGAGTGAGCTGTCAATAGTGTCAATTCCTAGCAAAATCAAACTCATTTCACCTAAGTTTCCACGGTGAGATTTTTTACAGAATCGACCGGCTTGATTGGGCAGATGAGCCGTGTGAACGATACAAATCCCCGTCCAAAGTGCACGCGGTCGCACAGACAGGCACGAAAATCGACTTTAATTTAATATTATGCAATATACACAGAGCTATAGATTATAACGAACTCATGGTTGTTTCTTTTGTTTTGCGTTATCTACAAAACTTTATATAGATAAGTAGGTACTTTAATAACTTAACAATATTCATAGAGACAATCACCTCGATTGCTATGCCTACTTGCAGGGCGAAAGCGCCAGGGTAGCCCGCGAAATGCATTTTTTTTTAGGGTTTTTGCATACGTTGATTAATATGATTTGCGGCCGTAGCAAATATATATTTTTACAGAATTATAATTATCAACAACACTCCGTAACCCCAAAGAATAACAGTGTTTCATGAAATCGTCATTCTTTGGGGTTACGTGGTCTTAGAGAGTTGTGTTGATGACTTTAATGATTATAATTCTGTAAATACATAGGTAGTTGTTACGGCCGCGAATCATATTTTCATCGACGTACAACTTAATACTGACCAGCAAATTGCAAAAAACCTAAGAAAATTTGAATTTCGCGGGCTACCTTATCGCTTCTCCCTTAAGGGTAGGCAGAAGAGAAAACGTACCTTTTAAGTTATAGGTACTTTTCGTGTACCCTGGTTTGTAAATAGTATTATTTAAGTCGAAAATTAGTTGTTACGGCTCATAGACTCAGATCTGGACACATTCCATGTAATAAGTTTGCGTTCATGATGAGAAAAACGAACTCGCCTAACTGTGTGGAGTGCGGAGTTGTTGAAGACTTACACCACTTATTGATGGACTGTGTTCGGACCGAGTCTGGTAGAAAGGATTTGTTTAGGGTCTTGAGGTTGAACAGACTTGAAGTAGGCACATTCCACAAAATCCTGGCTCAACCAAATGGTGATGATGCGGCGAGTCTGTTTAGGTTCATGGCCCAGATATGAGAAATGAGTATTTAGGTTACGATGGGACTGACATACGCATTGCGATCATAAATGTCCCTAAATAAATAAACAGAAAAAAAAAAGTTATAGGTACCTATATGGATATTTATATGAATACCAATACTAGCTGACTCGTAAAACTTCGTACCGCAACGCCTCATCAAAATCAATAAGAACGAATGAATGAGAAAATGAATGAACTTCATAATTTTTTATTTCGTGAATTTTTCCCCAGTTTTTATAGTCATTCTGCTATTCGGGCCGGAGACAAATCCAACAATTTAGAGATCATAAAAACCGGTTCAGCCGTTCTTGAGTTATAAATGGTGTAACTAAGTCACCTTGAAAACTTAGGCGAAGTGAACTGTCATTCTCCCTGATGGATGCTGATCGAACCTAAGTTTTCACGGTGGCATTTTTGCAGAATTTCATTACATCTTAACTTCTTCATACCAAAGAATTATAATGAGAATTATTGACATAAGTACGGTAGTGATGCATTATTAACCGTAATAATTATACCGTACTTTAATACCAAATACCTAACTCAAAAACAATGCTCCACAGACGAAAAGCGGCTCACAACAATCCAAATATAAAATAATTATGTGATAATAAGCCGAGGCAGCTAAGTGATGGATGACCAGCCCCAACTGACGGCGCGGGCGCCCGTTCACGAACATGACGCCTTCAACATCTGCGCTGGCACTCGCAGATGTCGAAGGTCATTACATTGTTTGATTAGCAATTATAATCTCGGATGGGAAAACACGTTTTTTTTTCAATGTTTGTAATATGTAATTATAACCGAATTAGGTTTTGAGGGAAAGAAAAAAATTTCTATGGGATTATTGAAATTTGGACAGGACAATATCTATCGAGTCAGCTAGTATTAAAATAGAAAAAAAATTACTCACCTTCCACGTCCCAAGCCCGATCAAAGGACATGTCCGTCCATTATTGAATTTAATAGTCGGTACGCGCGCCATTTTGCCACACAACTGCACAGTGAGGCAAAGGAATCAAGAATGACGGCCTTACACACACACTCTTAGCGGAGGCCTTCCGAGGTTGGGTTATCAGTATTATCAATTTATTATTTGTAGTTCAAGTAGATAGGCGTTGTTATATAATCAGCGGCTTGTTCATAACCGTTTTATTATTATTTTCTTTGATATCTGTTTTATGGCGTTACCATGACAAATATTCCATTGGTCAACTCGCTTTTGACTATTACTAGGTAAGGTATCCCACTTACGTAGATAACGAAATGAGGTGTCTTTCAACTTCAGAAATTTTATTTTATTTTCAGGTGACCATCTTTACATACCGAGACCCCTCCGTGCCTCGGAAAGCACGTTAAGCTGTTGGTCCCGGCTGTCATTCGTGGATCTTTGACAGTCGTTACGAGTAGTCAGGAGCCCGAAGTCTTATAACCAGTCTTACCAAGGGGTAACTTATTACCAATAACTGGGTTGTGGAGGTCAGATAGGCAGTCGCTCCATGTAAAATACTGGTATTCAGCTGCATCCGGTTAGACTGGAAGCAGTGACCCTAACATAGTTGGGAAAAGGCTAGACAGATGATTGGCAATCCATTGCTTTTTTCGAAAAATGTGTCTGCTCAACAACGTAAATAATTCACGCAATCAATGTTGTTGAACTGTCAAAATCAAACTCATATGATAATGTGTTACACTACCGCTCAAAAGTATTTGGCCACCTAGTAAAATACATTTTGTAAAAGTCTAATTGAGTGAAACTTTTACTAGCCATGATTACTGTTTATTAGCCATTTTTAGACATAGCAAGAGCTATGTCTAAAAATGGCTAATAAACATGTTAAAATAGTTATGAAGTAGTTTCACTAGTAGTAGTAGTAGTAGTAGCGGTAGTGTACGTAATTAGCCCCTGATGTTATAGCCCAACGCTTAGCTACTGCGACAATCGATGACCAATACTTTTAATAGGTATATAAGTACCTATTAAAGTATAATCTTGTGCAGCACAACTTAACGTGCTTATTTTCTGTATTTACATTCTGAAATAAAAGGAATAACCAAACAAACGATGAGGGCGCCACTAGGCGGTCGGCGTAGCCTTTTCTTAACATTTTGGTATATGTTTTTTGACTCTTTGGTTTAGTATCATATAAAAGAAATACACGATTTCAATGAATTTTTCTCGATACAAAAAAATTCGTTATAATTTTTTTATTACTTCTTTCGACATCACGGCGTAAATGGAATTTACTTTAAAACATAGAGAATTATCATATCAAAGTTTACTCAAAGTAGTTTTAATTTTAATTATTTATTTTGTTAAAAAAAGGAGTAAATTCGTTTTGGCACATACGTCGTTTTATTCCGAGCGCACGCACATTATAGCCATCTCTTTTCTTTTGCGTTTCAAAAGTAATTGCATCACTTTCGCTCGCTTAGTAGATTCTGCCGGTCGATTCTGTAAAAATCTCACCGTGAAAACTTAGGTGAAGCGAGTTTGGCTTTGTTAGGATTTGACACTATTGACAGGTCACTCCACGCTCACTTCACCAAGTTTTCACGGTAAGATTTTTACTGAATAGCACCGCAGACGCTAAGATATATTTTCGAGGTAGCGCTTTAAGTTTAGCGGCTTTCTAAGTAACATCGTTACCTTGGTTTTGGCGCGTAGTATTGTTTCTTATAGGGTTAGAAATTCGAACCCCCAGGATACTGAACAAAAAATAATGAAAACATCAAAAAGAATATATTACAACATTTATTTCGTATGCGATTACACGTTCCTTCAACACTTTTGAGCAATCAAAAAATATATTGCTTAAATCACTCTAGACAATCCTTTTAAAAAAATATACCGAATTTGATACCACACCTCGGCTGTGCAACTTCAAAACCTAGCAACTGACATTAAAAAATAAAACCGGTGTTTACCGATATTTTGAGAAATGTCGGTTGCTAGGTTTTGAAATTGCACAGCCGACCTGTTTTGGTGCTAGGACCACTACAAATTTACAATTTTAAACCTTATTTACTATACACAAGGATCAGTTTCATTTGCAACAAAACTGTTACATAAGACCTTTAAAAAAAATTTATTTGATTTTTCTTTCGTGGTAGTTTTTGTGTTCATTATAATAGAGTTTATTTTTGTACGGTTAAAGTTGACATTTGTTTGTTGCTATTATATCCATTTCTCTTTGGATAGTGGCATAGAAAAAGAAATAATACTAAGATTGGGAGTATCATACGCCTCAAGGGTAAGGCTCCTGAGGAGTAGCTTTGAGGAACTAGCTTACTCGATAGACGTTCGACTGCCCCATTTCAAAACCTAGTAAGGACTTAAAATGAAATTTTACAGGAGAGCACATAAACGTAATATTGGTCAGCCTATGGAATGTATTTTTTTTGAATTGGTTAAAGTGACTTACTAGGTTTTAAATGGTCACTAGGGAGTGAAAGGTGCACTTACTAGGTTTCGATGTTTAAATATATCTCCTTTTATGTATGTTTAAAACGCTGGTGTTTTTGTATTTGGTAGAGACCTTCTAGGTTAGCAAGATTATGCAATAAACGATTTTTGTAAAAAGTGTCCCTTACTAGGTTTTGAAATGGGACAGCCGCGTTGTCCTGTTGCCTATAATGCTCCCACCGCTGGGACACAGACCTCCTCTCTGTGAGAGGGAGGGGGCCGTAATCCACCACGCGGGCCCAGTGCGGGCTGGTAGATGTCAAATGTCATTTTTAGTTCTAGGACATGCCGGTTTCCTCACGATATTTTTCTTCACCGTTTTGAGAGCAGTGGTGATGAAATAATTTCCACAAAGGAAAGCGCCAGTCTGGGTTCGAATTTCGAACCTACGATCAAGGCCGCATTCCGAATTAGCTATAATCGCTCACAGCTCTCACATCATCTCACATGCGTTCCGATTTAGATATTACGATTGTGACAGCTGTCAACAATTCGGAACGCTCGTGAACGCGCTCGCAGTGCTTACTCAATGTCAAAACGATATTATTACAGTATTTCTTTGTATAAACACCACATTTCTTCTTCTTCTTTGGTTAGATGGCGACTGTCAGCCAGAAGCACAATTTCGAAAATGCCACGTTAGTTTAATTTAAAGATATGATGCAACTCAACACAAAAGACACACCGACACATCCACACACACACACTGTCATTTTTGACAGCGCTCACGGTGATATTATTAAAGGCATGGTCGGCGTTATAGCAAGATGGCGCATGTCATGACGTCATCTATGACGATTCACGGGACATCGTTATCGCGCTCACGATAATTATAATATATATAAATCGCAGAGCCGTTACTACTAGGTCACCACTGCTCTCGTTCTGTCCTTTCAATAATTCACACAAACAACCCATAAAAAAAATGAGGTCCAGTTTTTCCCGAAACTTGAATACGTTCCGGGCAACTTTTCCAATTTTTCTTTCTATTAAAACCTAATTCGGAGTATTACGCGTAATATCGCGGCGGGATTTTGTCGCGCACGAAACTTGAATACGTTCCGGGCAACTTTTCCAATTTTTCTTTCTATTAAAACCTAATTCGGAGTATTACGCGTAATATCGCGGCGGGATTTTGTCGCGCACGAAACTTGAATACGTTCCGGGCAACTTTTCCAATTTTTCTTTCTATTAAAACCTAATTCGGAGTATTACGCGTAATATCGCGGCGGGATTTTGTCGCGCACGAAATTTGAATATGTTCCGGACAACTTTTCCAATTTTTCTTTCTATTAAAACCTAATTCGGAGTATTACGCGTAATATCGCGGCGGGATTTTGTCGCGCACGAAATTTGAATATGTTCCGGGCAACTTTTCCAATTTTTTCTTTCTATCAAAACCTAATTCGCAGTATTACGCGTAATATCGCGGCGGGATTTTGTCGCGCACGAAATTTGAATATGTTCCGGACAACTTTTCCAATTTTTTCTTTCTATCAAACCTAATTCGGAGTATTACGCGTAATATCGCGGCGGGATTTTGTCGCGCACGAAACTTGAATATGTTCCGGACAACTTTTCCAATTTTTCTTTCTATTAAAACCTAATTCGGAGTATTACGCGTAATATCGCGGCGGGATTTTGGCGCGTACGAAATTTGAATATGTTCCAGCGTTCCGGGCAACTTTTCCAATTTTTTCTTTCTATCAAACCTAATTCGGAGTATTACGCGTAATATCGCGGCGGGATTTTGTCGCGCACGAAATTTGAATATGTTCCGGGCAACATTTCCAATTTTTCTTTCCATTAAAACCTAATTCGGAGTATTACGCGTAATATCGCGGCGGGATTTTATCGCGCACTGGATTTTCGACGAGCATTGACAATCCAACGCGCATCTCAGTGCGTCGAAAAAACACACTTCGATTTTCAACTCTCGCCGTTTACCAGAGCGTTGAAAATTCAGTGCGCGAAAAAATCACCCGTGCGATCATCTGGGCTTACGAACAATTTAAAACAAAAAAAAAAAAAACAGCCAAATCGGTCCAGCCGTTCTCAAGTGTTGCGCTTACCAACGTACAGAATTTCATTTTTTATTTATCTATAGATTATTTCCGTTTCTATGATATTAGAACTATTTAATAATAATAAAACATTAAAAACAAATCATAGGGCAATATAGGCCTTTCTTTTTATTTTTAGTATTTTTATCTTACGAAGCGTCGCGTGCTTTACTTGTGGTTACCAAGTATACAAACACGCTGTGAATGTGTGTGTGTGTAAGCGTAGGAGCCCTAGGTACCGTCCGAGAAAATGGCGAAGTCGAAAGCGTGTTTGTTACGTGCTGACGCTACTCATCTGCATGCACACATTCACTGCGCGGTTGACACACAAACACGCTGTGCATGTGTAGAGTAAAGCGCGCGCCGCTTCGTAAGATAAAAAATACTGTACTTAATATGTAATTTTAAAATGTGACGACATCTACATGATAATAGCTATACAAAGTTCGTAACTTGAAGGTCTGGTTATAAAAATGCTAGAAAGAAGTTTTTAATCAGTCGAGATAAATGCTTAACGTTAGTTCACTCAAAGCTCACAGATGGCGCTAGTGTCTTAGCGCACTCAGAGAAGTCACTTTTAACCTTTTGACCGCCACAGTCACGTATAGATGACAAACCAAAATGTGCCCAGCACGCCACGGTTCGACTACATGACAGACTGATGCCGAGGGCACGTTTTTTGATTTTTTGACGTGTGGCGGTGGTCAAAAGGTAAAAAATAATAAATCATTAAGGGGGACGGTCCCTTGTAAATTTATTAACACTATTGATGGATAGGTTATATGAAATTGAGAGGCTTGTATTGATGATTTTAATTATTATAATTCTGTAAATACATATTTGTTACGGTCGCGAATCGTATTTTGTTCAACATGCAAAAAAACGTAAAAAAACGGAAGTTTACGTGAAAATTTACGACACCAGTTGGCACCACTTTGACAAGAGGTCTTCCATTTCGACAATGAATATAAAATATATATCACGACGTTCATCATTCGATTCATTCATTCGTTCATCATTCCGTCATGACTAAAGAAAATATAGGCTCTTTGACAGATGCCTGGACCTGACGTGCCAGTGCTGCCACCTAGCGAACGTCATTTCAGAAAACCCTCATTGTGAGAAAGGTCAGATAAGCTGTGTTCGCGCACACACAATATGTAAAACACTTTAAAAATTTTAATATTGAATGTTTTCAATTTTTCTTATTATTTACTGACAGCGTTCCAAATATGCCTATGAAAGATAACTATTAATTCATTTGTGACGACTCTGAGTACCAAGAACGTGGTTAAAATTCAGAATTTTGACATTTCAAAGTCGATAACATGATATAAATAATAAATTAAAAGATCGACCATTGAAATGTCAAAATTCTAAATTAATTGGTAACCTGAAAACAATGTCTTAGATTGTCATATACATTAAGGAGACGACAATCTATATGGCGCAGATGGATTGTAGAATCCGCTGTTTTACAAAACAGCTCCGTTATGTGAAACAGCTGAACAACGTTCAGCTGTTTTCCATAATTACTGAACTTGAACACGCAGAATTGCATAAACGTTTTGCATTTAGCGTATGGCGTAGATGGATTGTAGAATCCGCTGTTTTATAAAACAGCTCCGTTATGTGAAACAGCTGAACAAAGTTCAGCGGTTTTCTATAATTATTGAACTTGAACACGCAGAATTGCATAAACGTTTTGCATTTAGCGTATGGCGCAGATGGATTGTAGAATCCGCTGTTTTATAAAACAGCTCCGTTATGTGAAACAGCTGAACAAAGTTCAGCGGTTTTCTATAATTACTGAACTTGAACACGCAGAATTGTATAAACGTTTTGCATTTTGTAAAACAGCATGAAATGAAACTTCAAATTGTAGATTTTAATTATAAATTTTGTCGCTCGTGGGCTTTGTGTGTCGTAGCAACAATAATGGTGTCCGAAACAGAAATAAATAATTTGGGATGTCACGCTGGGCTGACTGCCCCGAGTCCGTACCACGTATATTTTTATCGCCATTCTTAGAGACTATTTTAATTTACAAATTCCATGACAACTTAAGACATTTATACTGGGTAAAATTAAATTATCTAGCTAAACTCCGCAGACTGAGTATCGATAGTAAACATGATAAAATAAAAATATTTGACGTTTTTTTTTGGGGTCAACGACCACTTGTAGTGCGTGCTGTTACTTGAAGCATGAGTTGAGGAAAAACTGTTTTTTTTGACGTGACAACGTCTAATAAATCGATGAAGCTGGCTGCACTCACGAAAAAAACATGACTCATGTAGCGTTACCTCGCGGCCTTGCTCTGTAGCGTTGTAGCGTTCCATGGCGGCTTGAAGTGCAAGCGAGAGCGCGGAACGAGCGATGAGAGACAGATGATGTCGAACGCTGCCGAATCGGCCTCCGCGTTCGGCAATTTCATTAATGTTTTGTTATGACGTTGTCACGTTAAACTATCATCCGTAAACCGACTTTACAGACAACCGATTTTTTTTTTGTTTTAACCAGTTTGCGGAGTTTTGCTAGTTAATTCAATTTGACCGTTCATACAATACGAAAGACACTTGCATCACCTCAATTTAAATAAAAAAAGTGCCTAAACTATGGAAAAATGAATAAAACTTCATATAAAAGCGAAAACACGTAACATACACCCCGAGACATAGCCGGTCTCGCAAGGATTTTATCGCGCACTGGATTTTAAGCTCTAGGTGTTGAGCTGAACGTTGAGAATGCAACAGAACGCATCCCAGCGCGTCCAAAAAAATACACTGTTGGATTTTAAACTCTCAGCGGTCAGTAATTGGGTTGAAAATCCAGTACGCGACAAAAAAAAAATTGCTGCAGGAAAAACGTGCTTGTGCGAACCTAGAGCCATATTACGAAGTATTAATGCCATCATGATTTCAGTGCGAAAAAGAGATGGTGCTATCGGTCATGTATAGCTCCGTCTCTCTCTTACACTGGAATCGTGATGGCATTAAACGGTCATAATACGGCACCTGGGGCCGTATTACGAAGTATTAATGCCATCATGATTTCAGTGCGAAAAAGAGATGGTACTATCGGTCCTGCTCCTTTGGAAAATCTAGAGTCTAGACAAAATCAAATGGGTTGCTAATTTAATTGTAATTTTTTTTATATTTTTTTTTTGACGTGACAACGTCTAATAAATCGATGAAGCTGGCTGCACACACGAAAAAAACATGACTCATGTAGCGTTACCTCGCGGCCTTGCTCTGTAGCGTTGTAGCGTTCCATGGCGGCTTGAAGTGCAAGCGAGAGCGCGGAACGAGCGATGAGAGACAGATGATGTCGAACGCTGCCGAATCGGCCTCCGCGTTCGGAAATTTCATTTTAATGTTTTGTTATGACGTTGTCACGTTAAACTATCGTCCGTAAACCGACTTTACAGACAACCGATTTTTATTTAAATTGATTTACATTCTGTAACTACTTAACTCACACCCTGACTTATTATTTGTAATTTTTTTTATTTTTTTTTTAAATAAAAATCGTTTACTTTTACCATGTTTGTAAATATGTGAGCACCGTGTATCTATCAGATAATTTATGTCATGGTTTCATTTTTAATTCTTTTACCTATTGTGGTATAGTAATTTTATTTTAGATGCATCGTCCTCACATATTATGATTATATAAAATTTATTCAAAATATTGAAAGAATTTTAAAAGAGTAACGGTGGAGTTTCTTGCCCGTTCTTCTCCATACGAAAACTACTTTTTGGAATGGGCGACTAGAATCAATTCTATTTGTTGTAATTTTTGACGTTCAAAAGTGCCTTTTATGTGCCTATTTGAAATAAATACTTTATGTATAGCTCCGTCACTCTCTTACACTGGAATCTAATATCTCCTACTGGGAGAGGGCACTGGCTCTTGTAACACAGGTATATCACCTAGCACAGGAGTCAGGGACTTCACACTATTTTGTAACCACATTCTTGTGTACTAAATATTATTATTGGTGGATTATTTAAATGGTTGAGCTGAATGGTGCTAATTTATGCGTCATGTTCGTGAACGGGCGCCGTCAGTTGGGGCTGGTCATCACTTAGCTGCCTCGGCTTATTTTTAATTAATCTATTTTTGGATTGTAGTTTGTTAAGTACTATTTGTTGTACTCTGGACGCTTTTAACACGTACGTCTTTCTTAATTTTTTATATCGTTCTCATATTACTTATATAATTTTAAAATCAAAAGTAATGATGTAACTAATATTTTTGTAAAATATCATTTAAAAAGAGTGTCCATGGAGTTTCTTGTCCGTTCTTCTCCATAGGTACCTACGCTTTGGAATGGGCAACTAGCTTCATATTTTCTGACTGACCGACTTCTTGACAATTCAAAAGTGCCTGTAAATGGTTTAATTGAAATAAATGCTTCGAGTTTGAGTTGATTATTATTATCATGATGGCAATAAACCGTCATAATACGGCACCTGGGCATTTGCTGAAACGCGGTCACGAGGTCGTTGGCGTCCATTCCATGCTAACGTATTCCTCTGTTTTTATCCAGCTTAAAAATAATACTTCAAAACATCATTTCTTTTACGATATAATGCAATCTATCAGCGCCAATTTTAGAAAAAAAATATATTCAGGGTCAAATGAAATTAGCTAACGAACCTCCGCGTACGTGATGGTACCGATATCTAAACTTGATAAAACAAAAAATTAATCAACTTGATTGTTATTTTTTTGTGGGTGTTCGACCGTAGGTAGTGTGTAGCAGGGATGTTAGGGAGCTCCGTAACCGTAACCGAAACTATCGGATATTCGATATAAAAAATTATCCGTAACCGTAACCGAATCCGAAATAAAAGTTTCGGATAATATCGGATAGGGGCGGAGCCTAATTGAGACACGAAGATAAAGATAGCTATGATTGTTATGTTAAACTTAAATCATAGTAAATAAATATGTGCAATGTGCATTCTAAATTTAAATCTAATTTTAATATTTTCTTTGAATACGAAATTACTAAATAAATACTTATAGTTATAAGTAATAATTTTATTATTACATTTTCATTTTAGGTAGATTAGATAACACTCAACATTTATTATTATAATCATTTTTAATTTAAATAGCTGTAATAACTCACAGACTGATTGTAATTCCTACCAAATAGTTACATATAAATAAAACTATTTTATTAACTATTTGTATTGTACTTTTGAAATTCCTAAAAAAATTAATAACCGTAACCGAAATTATCCGAAACTAACGGATAATCCGAAATAATTTCATATCCGTATCCGGTATAATAATCATTCCTATATCCGTAATTAATCCGTATCCGAAATTTCATATCCATAACATCCCTAGTGTGTAGTCATTTGAAATATCAGTTTAAAAAAATACATTTTTTTTGTGTGTATACTTTACAGACGTGGTAGGTATCCGTGTCAAAACACGATAACTTCAACATAAATAAATAGAATATTATATTGTCTGGTATTGTGTAGTGTGCACGGTGCTTTACAACAGTGCTGATAACAAATAGCGCGCTCGATGTTTACAACGACGCGCGCGTTCGAGTAACTTATTATGATGTACCCACTCACTAAATTTATTAAAGTAACTAATTATGTACTTCCTAACTGCACGACGTGCGCTCTGGACTATTTTAACAATTACCTGCATGTTAAAACTTTGTTTCTCATTAAGTGATTATGTAAATCTTTGAGAAATAAATGATATTTGAACCGTATAAAACAAAAGAAAATAGATTTTCTTAACTCATACTTTCACAAAAAAAAACACTTAAATATTTTTTAAATTTTATTCTATCGTGTTTAGATAAAGAGATAAGTCATCAAGTCTGCCGAGTTTCGTTAGCTATTAACTTGACCGTGTATTTATAATTACGCCAAGGACCACGTAACCGCGTTACCTCTTAAACCCCGCTCCTAAACAAAGAATCACACCCATTTCATCCTAAAAATAATATAAATAACTTGCAAAAATGGCTAACAATTACAACTAGAATTTTTAAAATGAATATCAAATTCGGTACGTCCTCATCACAAACCGGCCGGGTCAGTGACCCCGGGGGCGGGAACTATTATGTCCATTTCACTCCTATCAAATTTAACTATTCTCCTTTTAATCTTTTGCTGATTTCTTCTTGTTGTAACTCTCTCCACTCTTTCTTAGGCTTCATTCGTTTTAATTGTCCGTCCCTGTGAAGAAAAACAATTTGAATTATTGTTACGTTGCATATAAGGCTCAATTTATATTGCCGCGGAATGGGACAGGAGGGAATTTTTGTTATGAATTTATACATCGTAGCTTTTCCAAGTCAAAAGTTATACTAAGTGGAAATCTCGATGCGCAGCAAAATGAGCTCAAAATGGCGGCGCTTCACCTTCCACCGCGCGCGATGCGTCACAGACTCACAGTCCTCACTTGGCGTAATGAATTCTTTGATCCTTTAGCTATCCAATGGTGTAATTTAATTTAGGATGGAGATGATAGATATGAAGCTGCAACACTAAACTGTATCCCTCGATTATGTTATCATTGTTTTTTTTGACTTGCCTCCTACTATGGAAGCAATTTTTGAAGACGTATTGACGTCATAAAATAAAATCGCGGACAGTAGGTATGCCACGGACCTCTAAACTTCTAAAGCCATTTGGCACACAGGTAGACCACGAAATATGTGCAGACGCCAGCACATCAAGCTACCCGAGAAACTGTCAAATTTTCCCAATCAACTTTGAGCCTTATGCTGTAGCGATAAAGTTGAAAATCTATTAAAGAAATTTGACAGATTGTAGTAGCTTGATGTGCTGGCGTCTGTACTTACATGGGATACTTTTATCTCGGTAGTAAGTTCCCGTGGGCTTTTTAAATGACAAATGTATTATTATTCCTATTATTTATTTAAGTTGTCATTGAACAATTTTTTTTTGTTATAATTTTTAAATGATTTCTATTTCTAATCTTAAATTCTTAATGAGTTGACATTGAAAATTTTATTGTAGGTAATTTCTTTTTTATCATGATGTTAATTTTAATGATGATGTTGTGAGTTTGTGAGTTATGTGTTGGGTACTTGTCTCATGGATGTTAATTTTTTAATAATTTTTATCCTATGGAAGATTTCAAACACAATGTAAATTGTTTGTGAATAAATTGAATTGATAATTTCCGACCTACACCCGAGAAGCTGTTAAACAAATACAGCTTTTATTACTCACCACATAAGGTCGACGAGGCCACCCCTTCTCGCGATGACGGCCTTCACTCTGTTCGCGAAGTCGACGGCCGTTTCGTCGGCCGCGCGGGTCATGGCGGGCAGGTACCACACGTCACACACGATGGCCCATGAGGTCATCATGTTCAGGAGGTAGTGCAGCATGCCATAACGAGAGCTGTTCCAGAATGCGTCGCCGAAGCGGGGGTCGTATCTGTGAGAGAAAAAAAACGTGTTTTTGACAAATGATTTTATTTTGTAGCGTTATCTACAACGCCACAAGCAAACAACGCGTCATACTGACGTCACGCAAAATCCTGCATCGCGCAAGCAGAGTTTACCGCGCAACTAGCATAGATACAACGGCCCGACATGAATCATCGGGCAGTTGCCCGCCAGACACAACACCCGTCTGATCGGAGGATCCTCCCTTTTCTATAGAGTATGAGTGAACTTTACACTCTGTTCCTCATTACCTCTATAATTTCTATATGTATGTAGGTTGTTAATTCGGAACGCATCATAATTTTAAGAAAACAAATCGAATATGAACGCAGCGATGAGTGAATGAGAGAGTATGTGTGGGAAGGAGAAAGGAGGTGGAAGATGGCGAGCGAGCTAAAGGGTTAAGGCGAAAGCGCCAGGGTAGCCCGTGAAATTCAATTTTTTTTAGGTTTTTTGCAATTTGCTGGTCAGTATTAAGTTGTACGTCGATCAAAATATAGGTCGCGGCCATAACTAATATGTATTTACAGAATTATAACCATTAAAGTCATCAACACAACTCTCTAAGACCACGTAACCCCAAAGAATAACTGTTTCTTGAAATCGTCATTCTTTGGGGTTACGTAAAAATTTTGCAAATCCGTCTATTTACGATGGAGTTATGCCCGAACATACATAAAAAAAACATCCGAATTGACAACCTCCTCCTTTTTAGAAGTCGGTTAAAAAAAAGGGTTAATGTATTGGTCGATCTATGAAAGGTTAAGCTACGATTGCCGAGGTCGATCCGTGGCTGGGTGATCAGTTCATAACGAGACCCTTCCTTGGAAAGCACTTAAACAGGTCTGGCCGTCATTCGTAGATATTTGACAAGTCCAAAAATCTGACAACCAGTCTTACCAAGTAAATGGGTTGTGGAGGTCAGATAGGCAGTCGCTTAGGGCCGTCTTTACCCCGGGGTGCAAGGGGTGCGTGCCACCCGGGCGCAGGGTTTTAGGGGCGCAAGACAATCGCCTTATACCTACCTACACATACCATGCATAATCATAATCCGTTTTAAAAATTACTGAACAAATATTCATTACACCTTTAAAAATGTAGGCACCAATATTGTTTATACACGCCTCATGTAGCTTTAGGCAGATTCGCTTTGCGACTTGCGATGTGCAAGCCTCTTATATAAGCTAGTACATTTAATAATAAAAGAAACAGGGCTTTTCAAGTAGAACCTTTGCTACTAAAACAACTTTTGCCAGTTGTTAGCCAGTTCGGAGTTAATGAACTAAATAGGTGACAACTTGGGCACCTAACCGATTTTTTTTGTTGTAAGTGGGGGCGCAGGCTGATTCTTGCACCCCGGTTAGGACGGCCCTGCAGTCGCTCCATGTAAAATACTGGTATTCAGCTGCATTCGGTTCCCGGCTGTCATTCGTAGAGCTTTGATAGTCGTTAGGGGGCGTCAGAAGCCCGAAAGTCTGACAACCAGTCTTACCAAGGCTATCTTAGTTACCAAGTAATTGGAATGTGGAGGTCAGATAGGCAGTCGCTCCGTGTAAAATACTGGTATTCAGCTGGATCTGGTCAGACTGGAAGCCGACCCCAACATAGTTGGGAGACGGCTAGGCAGATGATGACTTACTTGATGGCGACAGGGTAGATGGTACCACCGACTTCGAAACTACCCTTCTTGAACTGCATGACTGAGGTGTTATTGATGCACGTGCCTTCAGGGAAGATCAGGATCGGCGGGTTGTCTGGTACTGATATGTGTTCTTTTAACCTGGGGGGTTAGAAAAAATTTAAAAACTAGAATTCAGCCGGTCGATTCCGTAAAAATCTCACCGTGAAAACTTAGGTGAAGTGAGTTTGTTTTTGCCAGGAATTGACACTATTGACAGCTCACTCCACGCTCACTTCACCTAAGTTTTCACGGTGAGATGTTTACAGAATAGCACCGTTTATTCTGATGATTATTTCGAACCACACACAGAGGAAGCCTGTGTACCAGCGGTGGGAACATTATACAACCAACCCGAGCGCATACAACCCGAATCTCTTCAAAGTAAGAGTAAACAGGCTTCTTCTGGGTAAGCTCACTCCATCGTAGACTTTGTCTCTGTCACCTCTGACCTAGACTAGAGTCAAGAGCAAACCCATTTCAAATAAAAAAAAAAAATAAAAAAATTATAGGCCATGAGTTTCAACATGACGATAGCATACAGTACCCGGCGATAAAAATTGCACATCGACCTTTACCTTTTTTTGTATTTTATACAAAGAATAAAAATAATTATCAAAAGAAGCAAATCATGATTGTTTTAACAGCTCCTAATAGATACCGGACTGTTTGTATTTCGTGCGACAGAGATAACGCTCTACGAAGCCGAAATTAGCCGATTGTCTCTTTCCAAAGGTCGATGTGCAATATTTATCGCCGGGTACTGTAACAAGATATTTACCTCCTAGCCACAGCGTGTCTGTCCTTGACTTCAGACCTCTCAAACCAAATGTGTGGCGACGCCCTAGCCAGCGCCCTCTGTAGGATCCCTAGGAAACCATTGTGTCTTTGACCGATCTGAAAATATTAGTCAAGTTATTAATACATTATTACATTCATAATATATAAATAAAAATATATTATTTAGTCGTGATGGCCCAGAGGAAAAATTACCGGCTGTCATTCGTGGATCTTTGACAGTCGTTACGGGTCGTCAGAAGCCCGAAAGTCTGATAACCAGTCTTACCAAGGAGTATCGTGTTACCCAGTAACTGGGTTGTGGAGGTCAGATAGGCAGTCAGTACACGTAAAATACTGGTACGCAGCTGCATCCGGTTAGAATGGAAGTCGACCCCAAAAATAGTTTGAAAAAAAATTTGATATTGAAAAAAATTAAGGTAAGTGGGGAAAATGGTGGGATGAGAGTTCCGAGGCTCGAACTCGTAGCCTCATCCTTGATAAGCAGACCTTGCAACCTCTGGGCAACCACGACACAAAAAACAATTTCTTTTTCAGCCATAGCCAACCCAAAACGGCAAACCATTTTGCCAAAACGTCACATACAAATCCTGGGGCTCGAACCCAACCCCGTCACATTGACAAACAGTGCATGCAACCACTCAACCGCAGAGTATACATTCACATTTCACCCCAAACATAAAACACAGAAGACGTCACAAAAACATTTATGCATACACATATTTTATAACAATTAATATGATATGACCCATTATAATAGAAAATATGGTATAAACTTTGAGTAAGGCACTCGTCTTAACGAAACATGCAGTTTTTGCTCATATTAAAATAGGATGATAAATTAAATCTCGCAGTTTTTATCAATTACCTTATGATTTGGCAAAAAACCACATCAATTTTTTAACGTAGTCAATTTTCTTCAGTTAATTCCACTGACTTTACTTACATATTTCAGCTGGGTACCGCCGCATTTTGTCATTAGAAGACATTAAATCAGCATTCAGGAGTGGCTTTATCTAAAGCAACTCGGTTGTGTTCAGATGGGCAGTCGCTCCATGTAAAATACTGGTATTCAGCTACATCCAGCAGGTTAGACTGGAAGCGACCCCAATATATTTGGGAAAAGGCTAGGCAGATATAGGTGGGCAATCCACCCGGGTTTAAACCCGGTGCTTTGATAAACACCCGTAAACACCCAATTTTTCTAGGTGTTAATCAAAGTGACCCCAGGGAAGACGGTGGCACAGTGATCACGTGCTGCCGTGCATAGCGAGGCTCAGGGGAGGCCCCTTTACAGTCTCCCCAGGGATGTGCCTCACAGGCGTTGCACGGGGGGGTTCCGGAATTGGTCTTTTAAGAGGAACCGAGACCACTCCTATGTGCTGATGGTAATCACCGGGGCGGTTTTAGTGAGGTAAAAATCCCACACTCCCCGACCTCCCTCCCCGGAGGTCGGGTGCCTTTTGAAGGTTTCCCGCCGACAACAAAAAAAAAAAAGTGTTTATCTTAAGCACCGGGTTTAAACCCTATGGATTGCCCATCTATAAAGGCAGATAATGATGAGAAAAATATACTTAAGCTTTTCATTCCGCAACTGTACATGGAACGCCATCTCTCGGTGACTGGCTAAATTAAAATAAAAATTCTCAGAAAACCTAATTGCTAGTCGCCGTCGCGCACTCGCTGCTCGCCAACTCATTTGTAGTTGCTAGCTCTGCTCGCTACTCGTTCATCGCCGGGTTGGACAGGTGTCTTAGGGACCATTCAAGTATTACGTAAGCACTACAGAGGGGCGGAGGGACTTTGCTTTGCTTGTTTTTGATGACATGGGGGGTCTGGATGGTGATTACGTCAGCAGTATTTATTTTGTTACTTTTTCGGATTTTCTACAAAATTTTGACGATTTTGGTTTGAACGCATATGGCAACCCTACTTGTCTATGCTTGAAAACGAAACGCATTTTCGGGGATTCCCGAAAATAATGGGAACCGAGTTTAGTAAAAGAAATAAAATGTATGTACCAATGTTTACGTAAGCAAGGGAGGGGGGGTAAGAGCTTTGCTTACTTTTGCTGACGAGGGGTAGGGGGGGGGGGGGGTTATAATTGCAAAAAAAAAACTGCTTACGTAATACTTGAACGGCCCCTTAAAAAGAAAATTCGTTTAAAACTTACAAGTGAATAGCAGTTATCGCACATGAGCACGAGCGCGTCGATGGGGCTCGTGTGGTTGGCGACACAGATCCCGTTCCGCGGCTTGTAGTGCGTGTCGTGGTACGTGATCACCGCGGAGATGCAGCGCGACAGGAAGTTGAAACACATGACGGAAACTGCGTAGTTAACGCGCTGTTTCGTTTTCCCGTCCGGGAGGGTACCGACGCAAGCTGTGCACGCTACGAGCCACCAGACCTAATGGAAGCAAGGGGTGATGTATGACCCGAATGCGTTAGGTTTTAAGTCAGTTTTTGGTAGTGTTGAGACGAGACTATGAAAACATACATATATATGATATGTTAGCCTACCATAGGTGTAAAAAAAGGCGAATAGGTCGGTACAATGTGTGCCATGAAAGATGAGACTTGACACACCACGTGGTCTGACTTGCGCAGTACACGATTTTAGGTATCTTTAGCGGTATGAGGTCTGAGTGCGGGACGGGACCGGACGTCATAGGGGCGGCGGAAAGAGCGGGGGAGGCGGGGTCAAGTCTCATCTTTCGTGGCGCGCATTGTAAGGTGTTAAGGCCAATTCCCGTAATAAAAAACATTCAAAATCTAGTCACAATGTCGTTATCTCATCTCAGCGACAATCAGTGTCAAAAATTTAGGGAAATTTGAGGCATTTTTGACAGATAGAGACTGACATCAGACTGTTAACGTTCTTAATATTACGAGAATTGCCCCTCTGGTATTTGTTTTTTTTTTAATCATTGGCGAAAAGACACAGATTGATATCGGCATCAAAAAAACAATAAAAACAAAATATTAAGGGGGAAGCGCTAAGGTAGCCCGCGAAATTCAAATTTTCTTACGTTTTTTGCAATTTGCTGGTCAGTATTAAGTTGTACGTCGATCAAAATATGATTCGCGGCAAATATGTATTTACAGAATTATAATCATTAAAGTCATCAACACAACTCTCTAAGACCACGTAACTCCAAAGAATAACTGTTTCATGAAATCATCATTCTTTGGAGTTACGTGGTCTTAGAAAGTTGTGTTGATGACTTTAATGATTATAATTCTGTAAATACATATTTGTTACGGCCGCGAATCATATATTAATCAACGTACAACTTAATACCGACCAGCAAATTGCAAAAAACCTAAAAATTTGAATTTCGCTGGCTACCCTGGCGCTTTCGCCTTAAAGTCATAAATAATTTCGTGCTACACCAAGGTGACAAGGACCAAGGACACCGTGGTCAGCACTTTACTTTACTTAAATCGTTTTGTTTTCATTCCTACTAGGGAGCGTTCAAGTATTACGTAACGCAATTTGGGGGGAGGGGGGGTCTTGTAAAACGTTACGATGCGTTACAAGGGCGGGAGGGGGGTTCGAACAACGCGTTATGTAACATTGTTTTATTTATTTAAATAAAAAACTAGGGAATTAAAGTCAAGTAAAATAAACAATATACGCATGCATTCTGATTTAGAAATCTCTTATTTAATTTATTATTACCGGAAACGCGATTAAAACAATAATAAAGGTATTTTAGCGACTTTCCGGTAGATACTTTGCGCAACTAAATCGTGACTTTTAGGTAAAAATGGTCACTTGGGTGTTACGTAATCTTTAGGGAGGGGGAGGGGGGGTACAGAAAAACGTTACGGTGCGTTACATGGGGGGGAGGGAGGGTCAAAAATCTTCAAAAATTGCGTTACGTAATACTTGAACGCCCCCAGATACCGATATTCATGAGGTCTGTGAAGTTTCTACTAACTTTTTTTTTTTAATAAATCTAACTCTTGCAAAAACTGACTTGGACACGACACAAATGAATTTATTATTTATTAGACAAGTCATAGCATACCTCAATTATTTATTAGCCTCAGGGCTGATTTTTCCAACGCAAGATAATTTTATCCGAGGAATAATTTTGAAATTCTCGACAGTTCTTCCATACAAAATCTGTCAGACGTCAATTTTATTTCACGAATAAAAAATTATCTGTCGATTGAAATATCAGCCGTTAAAGGCATTCCATTAACCTGTAGTTCAGTTAACACTGGAATATAAAGGGTGTTTGGAAGCTGAGTGCGAAGCTTTAAGAGAGTGATAGTTTATACCATTTACAGCATCTTAAGCCATATATGTCTTAGACGAAGTATGTTTTTTATTTATTTTTAACTACAAGCTTTTGGCCAAAAATAACATACCAACTTTAACTGGGAAACAAATAAAACAAACATACTTCGTCTAAGACATATATGGCTCAAAATGCTCTAAATGGTGTCGACTATGATCCGCTCTGGGTGGAGCGGAAGGGAGTGTCAGACTCTTACTGACTAAAACCCACCCGTGTTCCTTCCTTCGCCCTTTATGTTCCGGGCCAGCGGTAACCCTTTCGGACAATCCCGCTGACCCGGCAGGCTTCGGCTCTGACTATGACCCCCTTAAGGCGACTACATGACCTAAAGCGCGGTCACTGTCGGACTGCATAGAAAAGAAAGAGAAGCGCGATGACACAACGCTGGTAATTTATTGCAAAATATAAAGCAATTATCTATTTGAAAAATCTATTGTTTGGACTAAAAAATTAAAACAATAGTGCTTTAGTATGTTGCTTGTAGAATAATCTGACAAAAAATCATAATGATTATATGTATATTAGTGTGTTTTTTATTGTAAAAAGAAAGTTTTTAGAGGTATCTTCATGATTTTTTCTATGGTATGAAATTAGTTGTATTATGTTTTCAACACACTATCTACCTAGCATAAATCCTGAAGAATATCACATATTTTTCTGATTTTGTTTACTGTAGTCGATCATATACTTTTATTGTTTCTAAAACTTGCGTTTTTTTGTGTTTAGGTCCTGTAAGCCCTTTAAGGATTTGCATCCAGCTTCCAAACACCCTATATAAATAAACATAACATCACTCCTGTATTCAGAGGTGTAGCAATACCCACATTTCACCAGTTATGATAAAGTCCCATGTTATAGTGGGGCGAGACTATTGCAATTTTTTATTAGGTATACTATAACTCTTCTGTACTCGAAAATAAATAAACAATGTACAGACACCAGCACATCAAGCTACTACAAATCTGTCAAATTTCTTTAATATATTTTCAACTTTATCGCTAAAGCATAAGGTTCAAAGTTGATTGGGAAAATTTTACAGTTTCGGGTAGCTTGATGTGCTGGCGTCTGTACTTATATTAAAGGACAAAACACAGGTGGATACAGAGAAAGCATTAAAGTAAAAAACATCACAGAGTAAATATATATTAGGACAACACAAGAAACATAAAAAGCAAAAGAAAGAACCGCCATCTTTAAACCTAACATCAAATTGTTAAAACGACTCCGAATTTTAGCCCGCACTTAACATTGTGGCGACATCTAAAACGCCACATGTGAACACTGACGTCACGCAAAATCCTGCATCGCGCAAGTAAAGTTTTTAAAACATCACAGAGTAAATATATAGGACAACACAAGAAACATAAAAAGCAAAAGAAAGAACAGCCATATTTAAACCTAACATCAAACTGTTAAAACGACTCCGAATTTTAGCCCGCACTTAACATTGTGGCGACATCTAAAACGCCACATGCGAACTACGCATCACACTGACGTCACGCAAAATCCTGCATCGCGCAAGTAAAGTTTTCCGCGCGACTATCATATAAACAAAGTCCCAACATCAATCGTTGGACAGTTACAGTTGCCCGCCAGACACAACACCCGTCTGGTCGGAAGATCCTCCCTTTTCTACGGAGAATGAGTGAACTTTATACCATGTTCCTCATACCTCTATAACATCACGCCTCCAGTCATCAGTAACTCCATGTAAATTACTAGTATTCTTATTATCTTTGACAGTCGTTACGGGTAGTCAGAAGCCCGAAAGTCTGACAACCAGTCTTATCAAGGAGTATCGTATTACCCCGTAACTGGGTTGTGGAGGTCATATAGGCAGTCGCTCAAAATACTGGTGTTCAGCTGCATCCGGTTAGACTGGAAGCCGACCCCAACATAGTTGGGAGAAGGCTACGCAGATGATGATGACATACCAACCAGGCCAGTATTCCACGATGAGGTGTAATGGTTCTCATACGTTTCAACAATTCTGTTTGAAGTCCCATGTATAGTACCCGGCGATAAATATTGCACATCGAGCTTTGGAAAGAGACAATCGGCTAATTTCGGCTTCGTAGAGCGTTATCTCTGTCGCACGAAATACAAACAGTCCGATATCTATTAGGAGCTGTTAAAACAATTATGATTTGCTTCTTCTGATAATTATTTTTATCCTTTGTATAAAATGGTTTTGTGTAAAAAGGTCGATGTGCAATATTTATCGCCGGGTACTGTAATAGGGTGGTGCCTATTTCTACTTACCGGGCATATCTAGACTCTGTTCTGCTGGTCTGCTACTGAACAACTCCTAAATAAAAATCCCTATACTATCTCTTATAATACCTGGGAATTGAACCCAAGATCCCACGCTCTGAAGTCACGCTTTACACGTTTGTACAGACGTTAGCACATCAAGCTACCCGAAACTGACGAATTTTCCCAATCAACTTTGAACCATATGCTTTAGCGATAAAGTTGAAAATCTATTGAAGAAATTTGACAGATTGTAGTAGCTTGATGTGCTGGCGTGTGTACGTCAGCTTTCACACGTAGTTTGCCCGGCAAGTGTTACCGGATAGTCGGCAGCAAACACAAGGCTGTTAAAAAATACCTCATTTTCATGGCCGCCATGGCCCACGCACAATGGTTCCTTTTGAAGGGCTAAGTGCGGAAACCAAACCCATAACATAGAACTACTTTTGGTTTAAAAAAACGACTTTATAAAAATTACAGAAATCGATTCAGCAAACGATTCTGAACAAACTGCTTTTATAGTGTGCATTAATTCAGTTACACATTGTATAACCAGAAGAATTTTACAACCAATATATCTTAAACATGACAAGACCAAAATTCACACAAGCAACGTATCACCCAATATCCTACCCAGACAACATTTTTCCCAATTTGGACGTAACATAATATTACCCAGTCCGCACAAAACATATACGCCGATTCGGACCCAACGGATAATCTAATTTCACCCAAAAAACGTTTTACGCAACCAAGACAAAACATATCACCCAATATTAATACAACGTATTACCCAATACAGACATATCATATCGCTCAATTCAGACAAAATGTCCCACCCAATTCCAATCAAACGTTCTACCCAAACAACGTATTACCCAATTTGGACATAACACATTAGCCATTCTGGACACAACGTACCACCCAATTCTACCCACGATAACGTATTACCCAATTTGGACATAACGTATCACCCAAATGTACCCTTGTAACAGAACATTCTACCCAGACAAAACGTCCCACCCAACTTAACCCAAAAAAAAAACGACCTACCAAAGAGAAACAGGTTTTAATGCTGAGCACTCCCACATCTATGGGGCTGGTATGGTTTGCTACGCAGAAGCCGTTGGCTTTTGGCATGTACTGCAGATTATGGAACCTCCCGTGGATGGAGAGGCCCCTGATGAGGATCCTAATGCTCATCTTGTACGAAATCCTTCCTAGTTTGTTTCGTAAGCCGACGAACGGCACGGAACTGACGACCCAGGTTGAAAAGACCATTACTATAACCTGGTGGGGTAGATGAGATTTCATCACGGTTTTTTTTTTCAAACAGGGTGGTGCCAGAGATGTGTAGTGTACGTCTTTACATATAATTATGTAATGAATGTGTACAAAACCTTGTAAAACATTTTGAAAGTGTAAACGGTGGAGTTTCTTGCCCATTCTTCTCCATACGAACACATTTTTAGTCTCCGGACTGCTATTGAGAAATTCGTCGTGAAATATACAATAATACTTCTGATTTTGGGAATTGAACCCAGGCCCAGAAGAGTTCGATGTGGCGTATGTGTGTTACAGAATAGCATTTTAGTAAAAACTACAGGATTCTGTAGTTTGCAGTGAAGCTTTAAAGTAAGAATATTAGTGACAACAAAACAGGAAAAATTACAACAAATACGTTAAACATAGTAAAAGAAAATTAGTTGCGAAAAAACAATTATTAGTAACAAAAATTAAAAAGGTGTGAAAAATACATAAATACATATTAATTAATTTGAATCGTTGCAAGGTAAAAAAACGTGGAATAAGAGTGAAGAAAAAAAGTGGAATTAGAATAGAGAGGAAAAATATTAAATAAGAATGAATCTCGATTTAAAACTAGATATCATTAAAGTTGACGATACTTAAATGTATACTGCATTCGCGAATTATTTTCCAAGAATGTAAACAAATATGAGTTTATGGAAAAAACAAATATCAACTTTATTTCAATGGTAATTAAGTTGATTTCAGAGTGGCTAGCACTATTGAAAAAGATGTATTAAATTCTACACAATAAAGTTCAGTTTACGCTATAACTTCAAACATTTTTAGAACTTTTTCAATAGTACTAGCCACTCTGAAATCAACTTAATTACCATTGAAATTACCATTGAAATAAAGTTAATATTTGTTTAACTTGAAACACATTTTTTTGACATCTTTTTCAATAGTGCTAGTCACTCTGAAATCAACTTAATTACCATTGAAATAAAGTTGATATTTGTTTAACTTGAAATAATATTAATTTGAAACACATTTGAATAGACTTTAGATGGGGCGCTCCCTGGACAGTCAGCGCCTCTACCACCTTGCTAACTGGCTTATAAAGGGGTCCAATTAAATTGGCTACCGAAACTCTGCAGATTGGTTATCGATGTCTAAACACGATAAAATAAAGTAAATTTTTGTTTTTTTTTTTGCTTGTAGTGTTGTTACTTGAAGTTTCAGTTGAGAAAATCTGTTTTGTTTTATTTTATCGAGTTTAAAGATCGAAACCTATGACGTCTGTGAAATAACACAAACATTTTTTTTTTAAACTGACGTTTCTTGTGACTACAATGTAAAAAAAAAAACCTCAATTTATTTTATTTTTGTTTTATCATGTACCCATGACGTCTGCGGAATTTCGTTAGTTGATTTATTTTGACTCTGTACAATCGATACGTTTGGAATCGAGATTCATGCTCGAGCTACGTTCTACAAAGAGAGGTCTAAAAGCTTGCTCAGATAAAGCAATTGGAGCTCTATTACTTAAATAATATAGTTTATTTTTCACTAACAGCGGCTCGTACATCGCGTAATCTGAGCAGACTACTATAACTCTTGTAACAGTTTTCACAAAATAATTAACAGAAAATAATCGTCATTATAATTTCACAGATTTGACAGCTTTTATTTTTCAATGAGGGTTTTCTGAAATGACGTTCGCCAGGTGGCAGCACTGACACGTCAGGTCCAGGCATCTGTCAAAGAGCCTATATTTTCTTTAGTCATGGCTGAATGATGAACGAATGAATGAATCGAATGATGAACGTCATCATATATTTTATATTGGAAGACCTCTTGTCACAGTGGTGCCAACTGGTGTCGTAAATTTTCACGAAAACCCTCATTGGTTGTTTAAATCGAGAAAACCTGCAGTAATTCAGTTTTCAGTTATTTTACCTCGGATTTTGATCTTTATTCTCGTTACAATAAGGTTGATGTTGGCTTGCTGCTGTCAGAGGTAAAATAACTTTCAAAGCACTGTAGGCACAGTACGCGGCCACAAATATAGCACATCGAGCTTAAAAAGAAAAGAAGGTGTATATTTAATAGCATTTACGCCGTACGGCATTTCATACAAACTTTCAAGCCGTTGTTTTTCGAAATTGATGAACCGATTTTAATGAAACTTCATACGCATAAGCAGAATATAAAGGTCAAAAATAAAAAAAAAACAAAACCAAAATCGGTTCATCCGTTCAGGAGCTACGATGCCACAGACAGACACAGATACGTTAAACTTATAACACCCCGTCATTTTTGCGTCGGGGGTTAAGAAGTTGGAACATTTCCGAAATGTCTTATTTAAAAAAAGATAACTGGAAATCTCTGTTTCTATGGAAAATTCAAAATCGGTCTAATTTGGCTGTAACACTATATTTTTCGAAAATGTTATGTAACTTTTTTGACCTTTGTATCCTGCTTATGCGTATGAAGTCTCAATAAAATCGGTTCATTCATTTCGAAAAACAAGGGCTTGAAAGTTTGTATGGAATGCCGTACGTCGTAAACGCTCGAAAGGCCACACGAAAACTTGACTGGAGCCGAGTATACCCGATTCAGACCGACCCATTGGAGCCGAGTATACCCGATTCAGACCGACCGATTGGAGCCGAGTACACCCGATTCAGTGTCATCGGCCGACTGGAGTAGAAGTATACGCGATTTAGCGCCACCGACCCGAGCGTGACGGTTGTTTCGTTCACTTTTCAAAAGAGCACAAAGAGACAAAAGTATATCTTTTTACACCGTCGTCGTCTCTTTCACTCATACTTGTGTGACCATCTCTTTCTAACGCTCGATGTGTCATATTAACGCTGGGGTTACTGTTACAGTGCTACAAGGATCTCTTGGCGCTCGAATGACGTTGACAGAGGGCGCTGTTGGTAAGAAATTGTTTTGTGAAATGTATGGAAAAATAAAATGGCGTCGTTAGTTCCGATTTTGGCCAGGCGACAAGAGATCCTCATACAGACTACAAATAATTCAAAAAATTTTTTTTTTGTTAGTTTTTGAAGGTTTGTGCGTTTAACTCACCCCAATGACGAAGATCATTATTCTGAGAGGCAAGAGGAACATGTATCGTACAACGAAGCCCATTGCCCAAATGATGGTCAGGCGCCACGTTAGGAATTCATACTGTCTGAAACAGAAATAACAAAAAAAATTAAAAATAAATCAGCTATTTTGAAAAAAAAAAAAAAACTAAATGGCGCGACAGTAGGGTCTGCCAGGCTCCGTATAAAATCCTTAATCCCCTTTATTGCTAAAAATAAAGACACCCGGATACCAAGTGACTCCGGGTCAGCGGGATTGTCCGAAAGGGTTACCGCTGGCCCGGAACATAAAGGGCTAAGGAAGGAACACGGGTGGGTTTTAGTCAGTAAGAGTCTGACACTCCCTTCCGCTCCACCCATCGGGCAATTTGATGATTTTCCATCCAGAAAAAAAATACCAAGTGACTATTTTACCGATAAGAACAAAACCCCGCACAGCAATATTATGTAGCCAATCATTGTAATTTAGCCAAAGGGGCCAAAGAGGTCGAATGCCTTTTACAATCAAATTCACGATTATAATTCATAGCTATTGTTAATCTTTATGATAAGTCGACCACCCGCCGATATCTAAACAAAAAGGTATTACAGCATTTGTAATCCTATAATCTAAAAAAGATAATGTTTTTAAAGTTCTAGACCTTTCTTTCTATATTTAAAAGAATCTATACTTAATTAATGGTATGCAGGGTGTAAAAAAAACTCAAGTTCCTTTAAAAAAATACCCAAATCGCTATAGGTTTGCCTATAAAATTTGAGGGCTTCCCTCGATTTCCATGGAATCCTCTCATCAGATTCCGACTTGATGATAATGGGACCACCTGGAGATTATACCCTTTCAAACAAAAGAAGAATTTTTGGAATCGGTCCAGCCAAATTTCAAAGCTGGTTCAGAATTAAATACTGAATCCATGATAACATGTTGCAGACCATGCGAAACATACCTATTAGTCCTAGTGAGGAGGTTCCAACTCCTCAACTCCTCAGCCTCGAAGACGGAGGTGACCTGGTCTTCAATGATGGACTCCATGCCAGCCTTGACTAGGTCCAGGCAATTGGCTAGATGGAACTCGATGTTGTTCTGGAAAAGTTAAAGAAATACATACTTGTTAAAATCTGGTTAGGTTAAGGTGACGGTTACGAGAATACGCTGGATGTGAGAAGCACAGGACCGGTCAATGTGTCGAGGTTTTGGGGAGGCCTATGTCCGGCATTGGGCATCTTCCGGCTGAAATTTTGATGAATTTACAGATATTCTAAGAAAGAAAATACATTTATTTGCCGTAAACATGACGCGTAAAAAGAACACAAACACAAAAAAAAAAGTGTATCCGGGGTGGATTTTTAAGATGGGGCAGGGCAGTAAGGACACGAGGCGGTCCGGCCTGTACGGTAGGTTTGTTTGAGTCCCGGGGGAGGACATAGGATAATTTTTATCCCGATATTCCCACGAGATCGACACTTATGCGGGTGAAACCGCGGGGCGGTGCTGGTACTCTATAGAAAAGGGAGGATCCTCCGACCAGACGGGTGTTGTGTCTGGCGGGCAACTGCCCGATGATTCATGTCGGGCCGTTGTATCTATCTATGCTAGTTGCGCGGTAAACTCTGCTTGCGAGATACAGGATTTTGCGTGACATCAGTATGACGCGTTTGTTCGCATGTGGCGTTGTAGATACCGCTACAAGTGACATGCACTAAACTTGACTTTTCTTTTCTATATTGGTACAGCTATCCAAGATAACGGAAGGTTCGATACCATTTGCTCGATAACAATACTGTAGGTACTTAAGTGATAAGAAAGTGAAATAAATCTCGCTACGACTTCGTTCCCAAGTTGATTGTAGAGCAGATAAGTTTACATTACTTATCAGTTTTTGATTTGTTAAGTGCAAAATAAACTATCAATATTAATGTCTATAAGATTTTCGCAACCGCCATCTTGGATTTTCATTTTGACCTCACTATTGGCTTCAGTCACCTCGAAAACCATGAAAACGACACCCAAGATGAAAAATTTAAAAAAATTTCTTAACCTACATCTTGGATTTTCATTTTGACCTCACTATTGGCTTCAGTCACCTCGAAAACCATGAAAACGACACCTAAGATGAAAAATTTTAAAAAATCTTAGCCGCCATCTTGGATTTTCATTTTGTCCTCACTATTGGCTTCAGTCAACTCGAAAACTATGAAAACGACACCCGTGATGATAAATTTGAAAATTTTCTTAGCCGCCGTTTTGAATTTTCATTTTGACCTCACTATTGGCTTCAGCACACTCGAAATCCATGAAAAAAAGAGAGAGAGAAAGTCGCATGGTGGGGTCATAACGACGGTGACTGACGAATTCCAGGTGTAGATGGCGGGATGAACTTGACGCCTTTATGAGGGATTGGTCCATATTAGCTCGGAATCGAGTTGAGTGGAAAAAGGAAAGAAAGAAAGAAAACATGTAAAAGGGAAAGGGAGAAAAAGGAGAAAGGGAAAGGGAGATCTTTGCCCTGCAGTGAGACAGGCTGATTTTATTATTATACTAGAAGCGCCCCGCGGTTTCACTCGCATAAGTCTCGATCCTATGGGAATACCGGAATAAAAATCCTGTGTTAACCCTGGTTATAAAATGTGTGCTATGACCTATCTTCTAGTTACCTCTCCATTGCCCTGACTAGGTTTATGTCCGTTCTGCACCCTCTCTTGACTAGAACTTCTCTTGTAGTTCAGTTCTGGCGAAGGACCCAGGATCTCTTGGCGTTCTATCACCGTATTCAGCGTACCTGGGAAAAGAGAGTGAAGGAGGTTAGCGTGAGAAAGACGGCGGAGTGACAGAGCCAGGAGCCTGGATTTATAAACGTCTGGTGGAAATGGGCACGCCCCGTATATGAGAATTAAAAAAAAAAAAATTAAGTTTTTATTTTTCACTTTTTAGTTGTACCTACCTACCACAAACAAATTCATATATCACTACTTGCTATGTGAATATCAGTGACAGAAAGCTATTGAACACATCTGCCTACTCCTTTAAAGGCTACAGGCGTGATGTGATGGTGTGTGATTGCGTAAACAATGCGTATATTTGCTATAGCAGCAATCGCAGTTGATTTGCTGGCATTTATTGAAGAGTTCCGTTGTCTGTCTCTGAAACTCATCATCAGATCTTTACGAAATTTAAATGGGACTATTTCGGAATAAAACACTTTCGAACAAAAAAAAAATTGCAAATCCGTCTATTTACGATGGAGTTATGCCCGAAAATACATAAAAAAAAAAATAGAAACATCCGAATTGATAACCTCCTCCTTTTTAAAAGTCGGTTAAAAAAACCTCGTGAAATCTGGGTGTGTTGTTGGTTCACCAGCTCTGCTTAACCCCTCTAGAAATATACGTCTATTTTAATGCTACTTACGAATACTGCTCATACCACAATAACTTTCAAATAACACCACACTTTAAAACGTAAACGCATACGTTTTACGTAAAGAATGGCCCAAGATCACTTACAAAGCAATTTTCTGTCATTGTGTAGTAAATTACTCTCACATGCCGTAAGACATCAACTACGTAATATGCTTGGTTTGAGTATCACAAGATACGGATGGATTTTTAACAGAGTTCAAAAAAGGAGGAGGTTCTCAATTCGGATGTTTATATTTTTATTTATAAATGTTCGGGCATAAAAAAAAATTTTGCAAATCCGTCTATATAATTATGAGGGAGTCATATGTATAAGACGGATTTGGGGCTCCGTACAAATTTCTATGAGTATGTAAATAGTTTGAAAATTATTTTTGTTTTTGTAAGTAATGTACAGTGCGTGCCACGTAAGAAGAGACTTGACCCCGCCTCCTCCGCCTCTTTCCGCCGCCCCTATGACGTCCGGTCCCGTCCCGCACTCAGACCTCATACCGCTAAAGATACCTAAAATCGTGTTCTGCGCATGTCAGACCACGTGGTGTGTCAAGTCTCTTCTTACGTGGCACGCACTGTACTTAACTACAAAACGGTTATCGGATTTTTTTTCCTTTACTTGTGGTACACGACATTGCTTCTTGCCAAATTTCATGATTCTAGGTCAACGGGAAGTACCCTATAGGTTTTGATTTCGGAACATAAACGCCCGTATCTTTTGATTGCGTTCAGTTAGAAGTTTGATTTTCACTGCTTCAAGAGATTGCAGCACTGAGTATTTGATATTAATTTTAACTTGATAACTCCACGCGTTCCTGAGAAAAAGGGTTTTGACTGCCGGCCTGACAGACAACGAAGTGATCATATAAGGGTTCTGTTTTTCCTTTTGAGATACAGACGCCAGCACATCAAGCTACTACAATCTGTCTAAAATTCTTTAATAGATTTTCAACTTTATCGCTAAAGCATAAGGTTCAAAGTTGATTAGGAAAAATGACAGTTTCGGGTAGCTTGATGTGCTGGCGTCTGTAAGGAATCCTCAAAATCGTAAAAGGTACAGTTCGTGCCACGTAAGAAGAGACTTGACCCCGCCTCCCCGCCTCTTTCCGCCGCCCCGATGACGCCCGGTCCCCGTCCCGCACCGGGCGTCATCGGGGCGGCGGAAAGAGGCGGGGCTGGCGGGGTCAAGTCTCTTCTTACGTGGCACGAACTGTACTGTCGTAGGTATGTTATAAGCAGGAAGCTCTCCACTCACCATTCATCCCCCCATTCTCCTTAATGATAGCTGAAGGTGGCTTGTCGTCATCAGGCACAGGAGGCAAGTCTTCCTCATCAGAGCTATCTGTTTTTTGTATCTTGATCTTCGCCACCTCAATGTGTTGTCTGCCATACTGGAAACAAGAGAAAATGGGATTATTCGTAGTTAAGCGCTACAAGAAACGATCTGTTTGGGAACGATGATTTTATGTCCGAAGTACTGTGACAGGATTTATGAAAGTGTTGTTAACTTTTTACCTGAACTTAATGATTTTTTTATCTTCTCTTTCATGTGCACGTGTATACAACGTGTCCCAAAATACAACGATAAGCGGGCACCAGAGGGTGGACCTCATGACCACTCGAGTAAAAATAATTTGACGATTCATGTCGGGACATTACATTGTACAATGCTAGTTGCGCGGTAAACTCTGCTTGCGCGATGCAGGATTTTGCGTGACGTCAGTGTGAAGCGTAGTTCACATGTGGGAATGTAGATGCCGCCACAGATGCTAGTAGCGTGGTCATAGGACATAAATATAACAAAAAAAACTGTGGGTTTACAATACAATACAGCTCTGCCAACCGCTTAAGGCAATATCTAACAGGGGTTGGTGGTTATCTACAAATTGCAAAACTGGAACCATAGGGTTCCATTTTCGCCATTTGGCTACGGAATCCTAAAAACAGCAATTTCCCTAGTTTTAGTATTACTACAGAAGTACACATGTGGTTGATCGTAGGCGCAGTTCACCTTGCTCAGGCGCCGGGCAAGGTCACATAAGTAAGAGTCATACATAATCATAAAGCACGATGCGTGTGTTGTTGGTTCGATTACCGGATACTTTACAATTATGTATCTTGTATCTTGTTACATCAAAGGTTTTTTTGTTACGTAATGTGGTAATCGCTGAACGAATTTGGATTTTTGGATGTAATTTAGTGAAGATTCTAGAGATAATTAATTTTATTCAGGATATTGTTGCGCATCACAATTGATGCCTGGTACATGGTGACATTAGTTACCACTAGCGCCATCTAGTATCGGGTAGCAGAACTAGTAGGGTCAAGGTCCTAGAAATTCCGAGAACTATCGACATCGGGTCAGTCGGGACCGGTATGTACTCGAACGTTCTAGATGTTTATATAGTAGCTCTGCGGCACTATATAAGGCCGGTGTGAGCCGCGAGACACAAAAAACGAGAAAATTATTCCTTTTGAGAGCTTCCGTTGCGTACGCTGCGTAAACGGTTAAATTTACGCAAAAATCATGTATGACGGAATTGTTCTCTTTTAAAAGTTCTTAAAAAAAGTCCGCGACAGCATAATATGTCTATCTTTTATGGTTGACTCACTATTCTAACCTTTATTATGGTAATCAAATTTGTTCCAAAATAATGCATTATTCGCGAAGGTGTTTTTATAAAAAAAAAAAACACTGGCACTCCGGTAGTGCCGACAGAAGTGAAAACTTGAACAATTACGAGTGTATTTTGTGAATCGTCTTATAAACAAAACACGCGTGTTAAGGTGTGTTCCTTATTTTATAGGGTTTTTTGCAAATCAGGTATGATGACCGCTCGCATGGAGCTCGTCGTCAGTTATATATCCGTGGTTCAGCGCCATCTCGTCGTTGTTGGATGAACTACGTAGTTAGTACGCGAGGCCCTCGTAGTTCTTCCCGATGTGCATAGATGGCGCTGTCCTCAACAACGCACGTCTTACGTTTTACGTCTTACGAATTTTCGATCAGGGTCACGTGACCTGACGCGAGTTTAGAAGTTTTTACCCATTCCAAAAAAAGTACACAGCGCCGCTAAAGAAGTTTTCACTTCAAAAAAAACATCCGAATTGAGAACCTCCTCTTTTTTGAATTCGGTTAATAAACATGATATTAATCCCTATCCAAATAAGTACGTTATTCATCACAAGTATACAATAAAGACTCCTTCAAACAGGCGCGACACGACACGCGATACAAAGGCACCGCAAGTCGCGCAACGAGCGGTGTCTTTGTGTCGCGCGTGATTATATCGCGTGTCGCGCCTGTTTGTAGGAGCCTTAATTTTGAACAAAATTGCCCTTGACATCATTTTTTCCTCAAATTAACGCGAGTGAAACCGCTAGGCATAGCTAGTAATTGATAAGCCGCTAGACACTTTATGTATTCCGAGGTTTACCTCAGAGACAAGCTAATTAATCAAGGAAAAATTACCTTAATAGGCTTCGTAACATAACTAAGTACACAGAACAAATCGTTATACGGATGTCTGTTTTACCTGTTTCTATAAATAAGGATATCTTCATGAATTATTAATTAGAATGACGATTTCATGAAACAGTTATTCTTTGGGGTTACGTGGAGAGTTGTGTTGATGACTTTAATGATTATAATTCTGTAAATACAAATTGGTTACGGCCGCGAATTATATATTAATCAACGTACAACTTAATACTGACCAGCTAATTGCAAAAAACAAAAAAAAAATCGGTTGTCTGTAAAGTCGGTTTACTGACGATAGTTGAACGTGACAACGTCATAAGAAAATACTGATGGAATAGTTGCATTGCATTTGTTAATATTCGCTTGCACTTCAAGCCGCCATGGAACGCTACAGAGCAAGGCCGCGAGGTAACGCTACATGAGTCATGTTTTTTCGTGAGTGCAGCCAGCTTCATCGATTTATTAGACGTCGTCACGTCAAAAAATGAATTTCGCGGGCTACCCTGGCGCTTTCGCCTTAATGTGGGACTATTTCACCCGCACCGATCGGTACCGACTCGCCTGCACCGGAAACCTGTTTCATTATGTAAGCATCCTCTGTTGGGGTCAGCTTCTAGTCTAACCGGATGCAGCTGAACTGCTGAATACCAGTATTTTACATGGAGCGACTGCCTATCTGACCTCCACAAAACCCAGTTACTAGATAATACTATGCCCCTTGGTAAGACTGCTCGACTGGTTGTCAGACTTTCGGGCTTCTGACTATCCGCAACGACTGTCAAAGATCCACGAATGACCGCCTAGACCAACGGCTTGACGTGCTTTCCGAGGCACGGAGGGGTCTTGGTATGTAAAGATGGTCACCCATCCACGGACCAACCGCATCAAGTGTAGCTTAACCTGATCGATCGACCCGTGCGATGTTATTACTTAGCCACATGAAGGTTTTGCTATAAATAAACAACATCAACAAAAACCTGTATAGTACTTTGTATTTTGACCTACTCAGCATATAATCGTCGGCTTCCTACAAATTCTGACGCATCAAAATAATGATTCGTACAAAAGAATAATGTTCAAGCCCAAAGTTCAACTGTGGTTCAAACGAGTTCCATTAGTTATCTAATAATTAATTGCCTTAAATACATAAAAGCTCCTACAAACAGGCGCGACGCGAATCGCGCGCGACACAAAGGCACCGCTCGTTGCGCGACTTGCGGTGCCTTTGTGTCGCGTCGCGCCTGTGTGTACGAGCCTTAAGATATTGTTACGAGCTTGGGGTTCGTGACAATTAAAACTACCGATTTAATAACCAAAAACTGACACTTTACTCACCAACACTAATTACAGCTCAAACACACAAATAAAGAAACACAATGTCACTTACTGATCACTTCTAGTCGCACTCGAATATCGCTTTCGATGTTATCGCATGTATAGCTTACTCAAAACTATGTGTCTCGCGGCTCGCGCCCGCCTTATATAGTCCCACAGAGCCACTCGATAAACATCTAGTATGTTCGAGTACATAGCGGTCCCGACCGACTCGACGTCGATAGTTCTCGGAACTACTAGTACATGAAGGGTCAATGTCCTAGCTAGTACCAAGGTACTAGTTCTGCTACCCGATACAAGATGGCGCTAGTGGTAACTAATGGCGATACATGGCGATGTATCAAACATTATTTGTGGCGCGCAACACTGCCCCCTCCTAAGACATGCTCGTCCCGAGCATTATTGGCTCCATAATAACGCGCCAGTCGATCCACATGGACGATCTTAGGAGTACCTCTTGCACCTTTCTGTATCCGATAGGTTACGTCATTGATCTTAGTCACAACCCGGTACGGTCCGTCCCATTTAGCTTGAAGCTTAGGAGATTTCCCTTTGCTGCGGACTGGATTGTGCAACCACACGAGTGAACCTTCGTCGAACTCTTTATTGTTCATTTTGCGATCATAACGGGTTTTCATCTTTTCAGACATTTGCTGGCCCGATTGTCGGACGTGCTCATAAATGTCATTCATCTTGTTCCGCAAGTCATTCGCATAATCAGTTACACTGCGTGGGGCATCAGGTGGTATTCCGGTGATCAGGTCTGCAGGTAGCCGTAGTTCCCTTCCGAAGTTTGCGAAAGCTGGCGTCACCGATGTACTCTCGTGAACAGCGCTTCGATACGACAACAAAAACGGTTGTATGTGCTTGTCCCAATCTCGTTGCCGATTTTCCACAACTTTCGCTAGGTACCTCTCCAGTGTCTGATTAAATCGTTCCACCATTCCATCCGATTGTGGGTGGTAAGAAGTCGTTTTTGTCTTATGAGTACCCATAACTCGACAAGTCTCCTGGAATATTTGGGACTCAAAATTCCTTCCTTGGTCACTGTGAATCTCCAATGGTACTCCAAAACGACAGAAGACTTCATGAACTAATTTATCTGCAACTGTCGAAGCTTCTTGATTTGGAATGGCGAAGACTTCCGGCCACTTCGTGAAGTAATCCATCACAACCATGAAATACTTGTTACCACTTTCACTTTCCGGAAACGGCCCCGCAACGTCAAGGGCTATCCTCTCCCATGGTGCACCAACATTGTACAATTTCAATGCACCCCTACTACGAGTCTGGGGTCCCTTTACAGCTGCACAACTTGTACATTTGCGACACCAATCCTCGACATCGTCCCGACAGTGGACCCAGTAAAACCGTTCTCGTATCTTCAGTAGAGTCCGTTTTACTCCCAGATGACCTCCTGAACAACCATTATGGTACAGCTGTAGAACATCCGGTACTTGAGCTTTAGGGACAACCATTTGTAAATGACAGCTGTCTCCCCGAGCGTTTTCCCATTTACGGCACAGCAGTGCGATTCTGTAACCATCTCACCGTGAAAACTTAGGTGAAGTGAGCGTGGAGTGAACTGTCAGTGTCATCTTACCAGATACTAGGGATTGACCAAGCATACATTTACAATCATAAAAGAGATTTTAATAATATTTTTTTAGCCTAATCCTATTGATATTTTTATATAATTCAAAGCTAGTATTTTAGTGGTCAAAACATTAATATTTTGTGGGGTTTTACTTAGTGCATGTCGCACAGACTGCGGCCCCGCATGTAAATTACACGAATGTGCGTCAATGAGCAATTGTAGATCGAGTCTAGTAAAGACTGCGACGATGTTCAGCGTTGTTATTAACCCAAAACTATTGAATTAGAAGAGATAACCGAGTGTGTCAAGTCATCGAGTGCTAACGGATGCCTAGTTGACGGACCATAGAATGTAATCCCACGTAGTTTGTGTGGCGTGATCACTTCACCCGATTCACGACACTAATTGTCGTAAATCGGGTGAAGTGAAGGTGAAGTGATAAGATCACGCCGCGCTTGCGCGTTAATCACTGTCGTTATCACATTGCAGATTGCGTGATCACTTCACCTTCCCTTCACCCGATTCACGACATTTAATGTCGTGAATCGGGTGGAGTGAAGGTGAAGTGATAAGATCACGCCGCGCTTGCGCGTTAGTCACTCATCACATTAGAGATTTGTTTTTACATATTTAACTTGTAAGGCGTCATGTATAAGAACATTAGGAAATTATGGTAATAATATTAATAATTAATATAATACACCATGGCGACCCTGCCTTAGAGTCTGCCAAGGGGCAGATTAAGCAAAGTTTTCGTTGAGCGATTTTCAAAATGTGTAACTCTAAAGTAGAAAAAGACGAGGTATTCATCAATCAAAACGCGGCTGGTGGAGGTGTTGTTGACGCCGAGGTGGTGTTGCCATGGTTACGAGATTCGAGTGGAGTGATATATGGTACATTCCGAATTGCACTGTAATCGACTACAGCGTGCTTACACCTTGACCCCAATTATTCTGCTGTATGGTATTTATCTATTATTCCCCGCATAATCTTACCACGCCGTACGGTTGTCAAGCGTGGTATTTTGACAGTTCAAACCGGTTTCGGTCATTGTGTCATAGAAAATACGTTTTCGCAAATTATTTATGTGAGCGCTGTGTGCGATGATGACTTAATTCGGAATGAGCCATATTTCACGCCGCGCAAGCGCGTTAGGCGCTGGCGCTGTCTGGCTATATAAGGACTTACTAGTCTAGGGAAAAAAGAAAAAAAAAACAAGGTTGAGATTCTGACTGCGCTTCTGTTTTGCTATTTTATTGTAAGTAAAACCCCACAAAATATTAATGTTTTGACCACTTAAATACTAGCTTTGAATTATATAAAAATATAAATAGGATTAGCATTAAAAAATATTATTAAAATCGATCATGATTGTAAATGTTTGCTTGGTCAATCCCTAGCATCAGTAGGATGACACTGACAGCTCACTCCACGCAAGTATTCACGGTGAGATTTTTACAGAATCGACATGCTGGACTCCATCCTGAACCACCAAGCTGTCCCATTGGGCCCAATAGCTTTTTGTGACCGAACTCATCGCTGAGACGTCACTCCACCTGGGCTTAGGAGCTCTGGCCTTCATCCACTCCAGAATCGGCTTAATGTCCGAATCTTCCTGCTGTGCACGTTGTAGGCTCTCCTTCCACTCGTTGCTGAGGTCTGTCCTGAGCATCCTTACAGGTACCACTTCCTTACTCTCCTGCCTAGTACAGTGCTTACAGTCTTCAGGACAAGGTCTTCTTGACAAACCATCTGTGTTGTCAAGAGACTTCCCGCTGCGGTGTTTAACCACAAAGCCGTCCCGCTGCTGCTGGGCGGTGCTGTTAGCCGCACTACCCTCTGGAGACCAGCCACCTTTCCTTTCTGCAGTCCGCTTAGGGCAACTGGATCGAAGGTGGCCCCTTTCCCCACAGCCGTAGCACCTAGGTCTATATCCTTTATTGCGGTCGCGAACTGTAGCCGCTTCAACCTCCCTGACGCGATGGGAACGATGATCCTGCCGCACCGCTTCCACCTCCAGTGCATGGGCCAAGGCATCCTTAAGAGTTCCGTGGTGACCGAGCCTCACAGCAGCTTTAACTTCAAGGTTGCGGATGCCATCGATGAATGCCTGCAGCAGATTCCCATCAATAAGCGCAGGTACGGACTGGTACGCTTTGCGAACCAGCTTCTCCACTTCCAGGGCCCACTGCTGCAGGTTTTCATTGCTGCGTTGCACGCGATCCTTGAGCTGCGCCCGAAACACGTGTTCCAGGTGAGCGTCGCCATACCGAGCCTCCAATGCCTCAAGGAGCTGCTCGTAAGTCACTTCCTTACCGAGAGCTTCCAGGACAGTTAAGGCCTGGTCACGCAGGCCCAGGGTGAGGGCAGTCATGGCCTGACTTTTATTCCACCCGTTCGCCTTCATGACAGCCTCAAACTGAATTTTGTAGGCCGACCAGGAAGAAGTTCCGTCGAACGGTGGCACTTTGAATCCACGTAGCGAAGGTGTTATAGCTACGGGAGCTGCGATTCCATCACCCAGTTTAAGGTTACCCAACTCTTGCTTCACATTAGCAATGACGTCATTAAACTTGCTGATCTGAGTTTCAGCTTCTGACAGGCGGTTGTCATGCTGGGCTACCTTCTCCTTCATCTCCTTCATGTCTTTCCCCAAGGTTGCATGAAGGTCCTTCATGAGGAACATCTGCTCTTCCTGGCGGCGCACCTGCTCCTCCTTATCCCGCTGGAGCTGTTCCTCCAACCGACGAGCCTGTTCCTCCTGTCGACGAGCCTGTTCCTCCCTGTCACGCAGCAGCTGTTCTTCCAACCGACGGGCCTGTTCCTCCTTGTCCCGCTGGAGCTGTTCCTCCAACCGACGAGCCTGTTCCTCCTGTCGGCGAGCCTGCTCCTGCAGCATCATCATCAGAGCAGCAAAATCTGGTGCTGATGATGCTGGAGCAGCTGTGGACGGTCCGGCCTCCGTGGTCGGTAGCTGGCCTTCCGACCCCTGTGGCATTGCTCCACCAAATCGCCTCTGGTCCGTCTCTTGCTGGCGTTGACTCCGGGTACGGATACCCTCCATGTCGTCTTTGGGTAAAATCGGCATGTTTTTATCCCTCGCTTCTGACACCAATTGTTACGAGCTTGGGGTTCGTGACAATTAAAACTACCGATTTAATAACCAAAAACTGACACTTTACTCACCAACACTAATTACAGCTCAAACACACAAATAAAGAAACACAATGTCACTTACTGATCACTTCTAGTCGCACTCGAATATCGCTTTCGATGTTATCGCATGTATAGCTTACTCAAAACTATGTGTCTCGCGGCTCGCGCCCGCCTTATAAATATAGTCCCACAGAGCCACTCGATAAACATCTAGTATGTTCGAGTACATAGCGGTCCCGACCGACTCGACGTCGATAGTTCTCGGAACTACTAGTACATGAAGGGTCAATGTCCTAGCTAGTACCAAGGTACTAGTTCTGCTACCCGATACAAGATGGCGCTAGTGGTAACTAATGGCGATACATGGCGATGTATCAAACATTATTTGTGGCGCGCAACAATATTATTTGTTTTAGGGCTGATTTTTCCATAGCCAGATAACTTTTATTCGAGGAATAAAATTGACGTTTGGCAGTTTTTGTTAGAAACAACCGTCAAAATTTCAAAATTATTCCTCGAATAAAGTTACATGACCTAAAGCGCGGTCACTGTCGGACTGCATAGAGAAGAAAGAGAAGCGCGATGACACAACGCTGGTAATTTATTGCAAAGTATGAAGCAATTATTTAATTACAAAAAATCTATTGTTTGGACTAAAAAATTAAAACACTAGTATTTCAGTATGTTGCTTGTAGAATAATCTGACAAAAAATCAGATTGATTTGTATGTATTATTAGTATGGTTTTTATAGTAAAAAGAAAATTTTTAGAGTGATCTTCATGATTTTTTTCTATCGTATCAAATTAGTTGTATTATGTTTTCAACACACTACCTAGCATATATCCCGAAGAATATCATATATTTTTCTGATGTTGTTTACTGTTGTCGATCATATTTATACTTTTATTGTTTCTTAAACTTGCGTTTTTACTTCTTTAGGCGCGGTGGGCATTTTTTGAGATGGGAAAAAGCTATTTGGGAACCTAGATAATAATATTCTGTAATCCAATCGGAATAAATACACACTAACTTAAGACATGTTTGATTTACAAATTATTATGGTATTACGTTTGTATGAACTACATAATGCTCCGCCGGCGTCCTTGCTTCTTCAATACTTGCGTCTCCGTGAGCCGTCATCTTCGTATCACAACAAACGCATAAACACACAAACAAAATTAAGAACCCTGTTCTGTCATTAACAGAAATATTAATTACATAATCCAATTACCTAGTTGTTAGGGTTCCGTAAGAACTAATGCAAAAACGGAACCCTAAAGGCTCCTTTAAACAGGCGCGACATAAAGTCGCGCGCGACACAAAGGCACCGCAAGTCGCGCAACGAGCGGTGGCCTTTGTGTCGCGCACGATTCGCGTAAGATCACTCGTGTGTCTGTCTGTACTCTGTCCGTCTGTCACAGCCAATTTGCTCTGGATCTAATGGACCAAATAAATTGAAATTTGGTACACATATGAATTTCTGTGACACAAACAAGAACGTGCATTTTAAATACAAGAATTTTCAGAAAAAAGTTCTGCATGAACTGTACCGTGTGCGGCATATCAAATGAAAGGGCATCCTGTAAGGGTCTCAAATATTATTGTTTATATTTTTAAATAAATAGTCCTGAAGTCATTTAAGAAAATAGTGAAAAAAATTCAATTTTCCCCCCTTATTTTCGAAACTAAAACTCTAAAAGTAAAAATTAAAAACACAAGGTTTTTTCTATAATTATAGATTACAGAAAAACCGATAAGAAGTCTAATGTCTTAAAATAACATGGTAAACCTCACGGACTGACTTTACCAAAGTCAGATATCTTTTAATCGTGGAATAAAATTGACGTCGACAGTTCTAGTATGGAAGAACTGTCAAAAATTCAAAATTTATTCTCAGATTAAGACGTATTTCTAGGTATAAAAGTTTCCTGGAATGCGCCCTAAATCGCAAAAACTTATGTTGGCATGTTTATGAGAACATGTTTTTAACCACAATGTGTTTGTTGTTCTTGGGATAAATTCGACCATTCATTCCAAAAGTTCGTGTCAGACCACGCACAGTGGAGGGTTCCGTCCCTCCACTGTGCATGGTCTGACACGAACTTGGCCGATTTTTACAATGACGTAAGATTTTTATTATCATTATGAACTTCGATCGTCATTACTATAAATTCGTGTTAGTGATAAATGTTATAATTAATTGTTCATTCATTGACGGACATAAACAGTCTTAGGACAAAGGTCAAACATGCGCATGAGTTGATTACCTAGATAAGATTCCTGTGGTTTATGAATACACTGAGAGTGGCACTACTGGTTTCCGCTATATTTCCTTCTCTTTTGCTCTTCCCTTTAGTCGTATCTATCCCTCTCTTTCGCACATCCCGATTCCTCACCAGGTGGCGCTGCCAAATGTGGGCATGGCAGTGAATCGCTGATCCATGAGTTAATATGAGACATCGAGCTTAAAAGACTATCACATATGACATAGGCATGAGTGACAGAGACAACGCTCTACAAAGCTGAAATTATAAAACTAGAATAACTGTAATTGCGTAACACCCTACCGTGGCTAAATAATAACAGCCGCACATGTCGATCGATCAGGTTAAGCTACACTTGCCGCGGTTGGTCGATGGATGGGTGACCATCTTTACACACCGAGACCTCTCCGTGCCTCGGAAAGCACGTTAAGCCGTTAGTCCCGGCTGTCATTCGTGGATCTTTGACAGTCGTTACGGGTAGTCAGAAGCCCGAAAGTCTGACAACCAGTCTTACCAAACGGTATCGTCATCATCATCATCATCATCAGCCTATAATGTTCCCACTGCTGGGACACAGGCCTCCTCTCAGTGAGAGGGAGTGGGCCGTAATCCACCACGCGGGCCCAGTGCGGGTTGGTAGATGTCACATGTCTTCGAATTTTTGGTTCTAGGACATGCCGGTTTCCTCACGATGTTTTCCTTCACCGTTTTGTGAGCAGTGGTGATGAAATAATTTACACAAAGTAAAGCGCCTGTCTGGGTTCGAACCTACGACCTACAACTCGTAAGTCGCGGCCGTTACCACTTGGCCACCACTGCTCTTCGGTATCGCTCTTCTTCGGTAACGGTATCGTATTACCCAGTAACTGGGTTGTGGAGGTCAGATAGGCAGTCGCTCCAAGTAAAATACTGGTATTCAGCTGCATCCGGTTAGACTGGAAGCCGACCCCAACATAGTTGGGAAAAGGCTAGACAGATTGATTTATTGAATTTATAGTTTGACTAGCACTGCCCCGCTGTCTCATCCGCATAAGTGTCGATCCCGTGGGAATACCGAGATAAAAACTATCCTATGTCCTTTCCCGGGACTCAAACTATCTCTATACCAAATTTCATCTAAATAGTTTCAGCGGTTTAAGCGTGAAGAGGTAACAGACAGACACTTTCGCATTTATAAATATTAGTATCCGATTAACGCATTACCGATTTATCCTTAAACTATTAAATTACCTTTGGATGTTACCTTTGAGATTACCTTTTGATGTCATACTTATAAACGCTAATTTCTGCAATGTCGATATAACCAATTAGCATACTTTACTTTGTGTATTTACATTTAGTACATTTCAACGTTTGTCATTCAATGACGAAACGTCTAGTCGGATTTGGATAAGATTATGATCATGAGATTGTGTGCCTAGAAATAGCCCGTGGGGTACTATTCATGCAGATTTTTTTGCGAGGACGTCTAATTATTATTAAAAAAAAAACTAATACAACTCGCTTATCAGATTGGATAAGATTGGACTCGTCAAAACAAAATATATGAGTCCAAACTCGAGGGGTTTATTAGTAGGTAGTAGCCACTGAAGAGTTCCACTGCCTGGCTCCATCATCATCAGCTCCAAGATAACAAATTATAGTTTTGTCATCCGAACTACATACACATACAAAGTTTCATTTCGATACGACAATTAGAAGTAGGTTAAAATTGACATCTGAGATTTTACTACATTGTTTATTAGTTACAAGTGAAGCTAATAAAAGCGTATTAAAAAAAAGGAGCCTCAGAGGAAGGCAGAATGTTTAGTAAACCTACATTTCGTCGTTAAAATCCGGTTAGACTGGAAACTGACCCCAACGTACGTTGGGCAAAGGCTAAGCAGATATTCACCATCTTCCTACTCGGGGTCGGCGCAAGACATTTTCTTCTTCCAATCTCCCCTGTCAAACGTCACGCTAACATTCACTCCCTCCTATTTCATTATCATCCTCTCACAATCCATCTACCCATTTTGTTTTCGGAGGGAAACCTTCAAAAGGCACCCGACCTCCGAGTAGGAGGTCAGGAAGTATGTGATTTATACCTCACTAAAACCACCCCGGTGATCACCATCAGCACATAGGGGTGGTCCCGGTTCCTCTTAAAAGACCAATTCCGGAATCCCCCCCGTGCAACGCCTGTAAAATCCATTTAACTTAGAATGAATTGCAGAAGCGCGGACGAAAAAGGTCATGGGACAAGATGTCTGACGATGCATATGTCTAATTTGCGTCATGTCCTTGGAGACACGTGTCGCGACACTTTTCCCCTAGGGTATTAAGACGAGGACACTCACGCACGCAACGACTGCGACTGGTCCTCATATTCAATGTCAGCAAGCTATGAAAAGGAGTATACAGTACCCGGCGATAAATATTGCACATCGACCTTTGGAAAGAAGACCCCTCCATGCCTGGAAAGAAGCTTTTCCTTTTATACCTAGTACTAGCTTCTGCACGCAACTTCATCTACGTGAAATGTATGGTCCCCCATCGCATTGCCAGCCCACAAGCCGAAATTAGCCGATTGTCTCTTTCCAAAGGTCGATGTGCAATATTTATCGCCGGGTACTGTACTTGGAGTATCTCTGAGGGATCTTATTCGGAATGTGAAAACAAAGATGATGATGGTGGTTCCGGGCTGAAATGATGATGAACATCACGCTATGACTCTTGGGAGACGAGCAAGAAGAAAAAAAGTCAGAAAGAACGCTAAGTGAAAACGGAGTAGCACGGGCGGGCGATGCGATGCGATGCGACGCGGTGGATCGGCGGAAACAAGAAATTTCACGCGGACGAAGTTGCGCGTCGAAGCTAGTGAAATGAAATTGTTTATTCTATAAATAGGATATCGGAAATAATCGGAATCACTTTTACACGTCATATCTTTTTTTTAATAAGCTAGATGAGGTCAGAGTTTCCTATCTGGCTACTCTGAGAAGAAAGATCGAAACAACTCTGAGGTCACAGTTTGTTTTTAAGTCCAGACATAATCTTGGTCAGATCAGATCATGTGAAGACCATGTAAATTGGTGTCTGAAATGGTCTTTTGAGAAAATCACCACATAGATTTGAGTGGTTCAGTACAGTCAGTGCAAGCATTTGTCGGTACAGATAGCGCCATCCACGAAGACGCGCCCCACTCTTCTTTCTAATTGCTTACAGTACAAGTGTGCAACATTCCGCTAGTGTTTTAGGATTGTCATCATTTCAGCTGAAAGACGTCCACTGCTGGACATAGGCCTCCCCCAAGCACCTCCACTTCGACCGGTTCTGTGCTTCTCGTATCCAACGGGTTCCTGCGGCCTTCACAAGGTCGTCGGACCACCTTGTGGGAGGCCTTCCAACGCTACGTCTTCCGGTACGCGGTCGCCACTTCAGAACCTTTCGGCCCCATCGGCCATCTGTTCTGCGAGCAATGTGCCCTGCCCACTGTCACTTAAGTTTGGCAATTCTTCGGGCTATGTCGGTTACCTTGGTTCTCCTGCGGATCTCCTCATTCCTGATTCGATCACGCAGGGAAACTCCAAGCATAGCCCTCTCCATTGCCCTTTGGGTGACTTTTAGCCATCTTATAAGACCCATTGGCCCATCCATTAGTTTTGTTGATACACAGCAATGGGTCATGTATGAAAATATTAAATTGTCTCGATTTTTTTTCTGCACTTATGAATAAGCTAATACTATCTACAAAAAAAGTATCAGAATTATCTGATTAGTATTTCCAGAGAAATAAATTAAATTCTGTTAGAGGCGGCCATCGACAGTAACCCACGGATTTTTATTCAATTTCCTTAGCCTACTCAATTAAAAAGTAAAAACTGTAGATAATCTGTACCGTCTGACATCCATCCATCATAACTTGTCAATTTGTCATAACATAACCTCACTTTTCACCTCTTGCTTTGTGTTTGTTTGCGATTTTATGGATATATCTTTACGACGACCCTCACGCTTTGAATAAAATAAAGATAAATCGTATCGTAATCGTAAAGATATATCCATAAAATCGCAAACAAACACAAAGCAAGAGGTGAAAAGTGAGGTTATGTTATGACAAATTGACAAGTTATGATGGATAGATGTCAGACGGTACAGATTATCTACAGTTTTTACTTTTTAATTGAGTAGGCTAAGGAAATTGAATAAAAATCCGTGGGTTACTGTCGATGGCCGCCTCTAACAGAATTTAATTTATTTCTCTGGAAATACTAATCAGATAAATCTGATACTTTTTTTGTAGATAGTATTAGCTTATTCATAAGTGCAGAAAAAAAATCGAGACAATTTAATATTTTCATACATGACCCATTACTTGTTAGTGGATAATTAGTGTAGTATCAACACTAGCGGAATTAATTAGCGATTAATAAGAAGAGTGGGGCGCGTCTTCGTGGATGGCACTATCTACAATCGTGTAGCGAAACTCAGAACTTGACTAAACTACATAAACGCCTCTCTTTTACCAACCAATACACTACAGTTTGAAGAAACTGAAATTCAGTGTGAAGGCCCCGGTTCATGGACGTGTTAACAAACAACATTCTATTTTCAGAAGTTTTATCACTTACTAACCGACGAATGAAATGTATGTATACAAATACTTTTAACGAGTGATGCATGCATACATAAAATATCTTAGAGCATAATCAGCTAATATTGTTCCCACTGCTAGGAAACAGCCCTCGTCTCGGTAAGAGGGAGTGGGCTGTGCCGTAATCTACCACGCAGGTCCAGTGCGGGTTGGCAGATGTCACATGTCTTCGAATTTTTGATTCTAGGACATGCCGGTTTCCTCACGATGTTTTCCTTCACCGTTTGGAGAGCAGTGGTGATGAAATAATTTACATACACTAAAGTAAAGTGCCCTAATTCACTATGAGCCCTTTTCGAAACGATGTCAATTACTTATCACGACATTTGCTATTAACATATTCTCTATGACACAATGGCGTGGTTTGAACTGTCGAAATACATGTTGTCCGTACGGTTGACATTTAGATTCCAAGACATGCATTGACGTGGTAAGATAAGAGTGGGAATAGCACAGAATTCGGGCCCTGCTTCAGTTTGAACCCACGACGTACAGACGCCAGCACATCAAGCTACCCGAAACTGTCAAATTTTCCCAATCCACTTTGAACCTTATACTTTAGCAATAAAGTTGAAAATTTATTGAAGAAGTTTGACAGATTGTAGTAGCTTGATGTGCTGGCGTCTGTACAACTCGTAAGTTGCGACTGTCACCCCTGGGCCTCCAATGTTTGGAGAGTCTGAACGATTTGGCCAATAACTGGGGGTCTATTTCCGTAACACGGTCGTATCCTTCGCCGTATCACACTCTCGGACACTTGATTAATTCGGGGCCCGGAATAACAATGAATGACAACACGATTTGACAGTTCTCCCTATAACCGATATGTAATTGCCAGTCTGAAAAATCGAATTCGACACATGCTTTGATGGCTCATCCAGTTTCAAATGGGGCCTTATCTTTGTTAACGGACTTGAGAGAGTAGATGGTCTTCTTGGAGTACATTAAAATAGTTTCCACGAGTCTATCTGTCTAGCATCGTTCCTCAGCTGCGCAAAGTCTTCCCTCGCTCTTTTCCACATGCTATTGTGGACTTTCGGTACGAATCAAGTGCGTCCATCCATCTTCGCCTTTGACTCTACGGGTTTTGATACTTAAAGGAACCCGCACAAAATGTTAGGAAAAAGCCGTTCGGTCAATTTAGCTGAAATTTTGATACAATATAGCGTATAACCACAGATATAGATAGACCTAGATAACGCAAGCATCACGATCGGTATGAAAACCAAGAGTGCCATTTTTTGACTACCTAACCTACTTTGACGTCACAAGCTCGTGTTCTCGCTCACGCTTACCCGGCCAGCAGTACATAGGACTGAGCGCGAAAGTGGCGGCTTACGATTTTTGAACGTAAGCTGGTGGGATTTTTGGCACGCGAAGTAATTGCTCTTGCATTATCTAGGTGTATCTATATCTGTGCCTGGAACATGCTGATTGAAAGTCAATATGGGCGCAAAAATAAATAATGGCCAGTTTGAGAAACAGCCATTTTTATGTTGAAGTTAGGAAGATGCTTTTATGTTAGTAATCACATCAATCACAACAAATTCCAATGAGGGTTTTCTGAAATGACGTTCGCTAGGTGGCAGCACTAACACGTCAGGTCCAGGCATCTGTCAAAAAGCCTATATTTTCTATAGTCATGACTGAATGATGAACGAATGAATGAATCGAATGATGAACGTCATCATATATTTTATATTGGAAGACCTCTTGTCAAAGTGGTGCCAACTGGTGTCGTAAATTTTCACGAAAACCACTTTTACTTGCATTACGTAAAAATCTGTTAATTGGACATTACAAACAGACACTTCTATTTTATTTATTTGTATTGTACAAACTTATACATAGATTCTTTGATAAGCATAAATTGCATGTATTTACATTATTCTCATAATTAAACAGGGTTATTGTAAAAACACCAACAACCTCTTAAGAGGTCATTGTACTCGTCATAATAGTCAGCTGTTCCCTACATTTATGTTCGTACTCGTCAAAATGTAGGGAACAGTTGTTTTTTTTTCGCGAATGTAGGGTTGGTCCCATAGTAAAAGTTGTTCATAATGATGACTACAATGACGTCTTAAGGCTCCTACAAACAGGCGCGACACGACACGCGACACAAAGGCACCGCAAGTAGCGCAACGAGCAGTGCCTTTGTGTTGCGCGCGATTCGCGTCGCGCGTCGCGCCTGTTTGCAGGAGCCTTTATGAGATTGTTGGTGTTTTTCGATTAACCCGGTGTAGAAGCAACAAGAATAATGTACTTTCTAACTAACTGATCGATTAATGGTTTAATTGAAATAAATGCTTTGGAGTATTTTTACTTCCTACAAACATTCTTTATAGTTTTATTATGATAATAAAACATTCGTAGAAACCCGTTTGAGCCGTGACAAGCACGATCTGATGCTATGCCGTGAGGTTATCAATCATTGTGTAAAAAAAATATGTTAGACTTGTTACATTGACTAGCAGCGCCCCGCGGTTTTTCCGGCGGTCGAATCCGTGGGAATATCGGGATAAAAACTATCCTATGTCCTTTCCCGGGACTCAAACTATCTCTATACCAAATTTCATCTAAATCGGTTCAGCGGTTTAGAAAGAAAAAAAAAAAATACTTTCATCTACGTGCGTACCAGTTCGTCAGTGTTGTATGGCTCACTATGGAAGCTTAAAGGCTCCTGCAAACAGGCGCGACACGCGACGCAAAGGTACCGCTCGCGATGATTCGCGTCGCGTGTCGCGCCTGTTTGAAGGAGCCTTTACACGGACAGGCTAGTACAAGCTTCCTTAGTGATCCATCCATACATAAAACATTGGCGACCGTGCCTACATTGCAAATAAACCGTAGTTATTCACGGTAAGAAAAAAGTGTGGTAAAAAGGGTCAAAGGCTGTCTGTCGCGGCTTTTTTTTTTATTCGAAATGGGTTTGCTCTTGACTCTAATCTAGGTCAGAGTTGAACTTGAACTTTTGTTAGTTGAACTTGAACCACGCGTTTCTGTTCACCGAAGTGACAAATGAACGCGACGATTACATATTCGCGCGATATTTTTATTAGTTCGCGGCCTTACGCGATACAGTATTGTTATCTCACGAAGCGACACGCGCTTTACTTGTGGTAGCTAAGTGTACAAAACTACAAACACGCTGTAAATGTGTGCGTGAAGATGAGTAGCGTTCGCACACAACACACACACGCACACAACAGACACACGCACACAACACACACGCACACAACACACACGCACACAACACATACACACGCACACAACACATACACACACAACACAGACACACGCACACACACTTCCAACTTTGCCGTGTTCTCGGATGGTACCGCCGTACCGAGAGCTACTGCACACACATTCACAGCGTGTTTGTAGTTTTGTACACTTAGCTACCACAAGTAAAGCGCAACGAGCGGTGCCTTTGTGTCGCGCGCGATTATATCGCGTGTCGCGCCTGTTTGTAGGAACCTTAAAGCGCGTGTCGCTTCGTGACATAAAAATACTGTACTTAGGGCGAGGCCACAACACAGCGTTGCGGCGTCGCATCGTAAAAATCATCATCGCATTGTATGATGATTTTTAGGATGCGACGCCGCAACGCAGTGTTGTGGCCTCGCCCTTACCCTAGCTTGATAAGACTGGTTGTCAGACCTTTAAAATCATTTATTTATATTGAGTGAACAATATTTAGCGACATTTAATTACTCAGACACTGCAAAATTGCTAGAAGTAATGCAATAAGTTTATTAATGTTCAGTCAATTTTTATTTAAAAATATAATTATTATGTATCAATGCTAGCTCTATGGTCAGTAACATAATAGTCCACTAAAGCACTCAGCGTTGTTAAGCGATGGCCTGAAACACAGGTTTGAATACACCTACATCAGGCAGGTCGCTATTGAATTCAGTAGGCATTTAAAAGTTATATGTATACTGGTGGTAAATAGAAGTTATACACTAGATTTAATTTAGGCATAGTTTAATATTTTCTTCATAATATTAATTTGTATCATTGTAATGATGTAACTTCTGTGTAAATAATTTATATGTGAACTTTTGAATAAAAATTATTATTATTATTATTCAAATTAGGCTGAGAAACAGCACTTTTTAAACGTCAAAATTACATACAGTACCCGGCGATAAATATTGCACATCGGCCTTTTTACACAAAACCATTTTATACAAAGAATAAAATTAATTATCAAAAGAAGCAAATCATAATTGTTTTAACAGCTCCTAATAGATACCCGACTGTTTGTATTTCGTGCGACAGAGATAACGCTCTACGAAGCTGAAATTAGCCGATTGTCTCTTTCCAAAGGTCGATGTGCAATATTTATCGCTGGGTACTGTAAGATTGTCGCCCGACACGCCTGCCCTTCACCACTTCCTCTGGTGCTTTTGTAATTCGTAATTCTGATTCCCGTAACGACAGAACTACAACCAACCACATTTTTTCAACACCTCAGAAGAAATTTAATATCAACCATAATCGGTCGTTTCTTGCATTCTCAACTCAAGAGCACCCAACGGACGCGTTATCAACATCAATATCACAAACTTATTTATTGCTAATCACACTAAAATTATATATTAATACCATTTATAACACACTATAAAGATAAGCCGAGCAGATAAATAATCGTCTGATAAGTTGTGGAAATACTTTATCAAACTCCGAATACATATTTGTCTGAGGAGGTAAACAAATCTGCTGCGGGGTAATTGTGTACCACACTAACAGTAAGAATATCTTTATTTTTGACAGTTCCACGTTGTGTCTGGCGGGCAACTGCCCGTTGATTCATGTCGGGCCGTTGTATCTATGCTAGTTGCGCGGTAAACTCTGCTTGCGCGATGCAGGATTTCGTGATGTCAGTATGAAGCGTTGTTTGCTTGTGGCGTTGTAGATACCGCTACAAGTCTATCCGGATGCAGCTGTACACCAGTACTTTACACGAAGCGACTGCCTATCTGATCTCCACAACCCAGTTACTGAGTAACACGATACCACTTGGTAAGACTAGTTGTCAGACTTTCGAGCTTCTGCCAAACCGTAAAGACTGTCAAAGATCTACGAATGTCACATGGACCAGCGGATTAACGTGCTTTTCGAGGCAGGCAGGGGTCTCGGTATGTAAAGATGGTCTACCAACCACGGACTAGGGATGCCCAATACGATGCGATATATCGAAATATCGATACAGCGCTATACGATATATCGATATTTAATACGATATTTTGGCCATACGATGCGCCTCGATATATCGTATTCCAAAAAAAAATCGCATTAACGTATCGTATCTATCGACTGATTAAAATTTATTTCTTTTTGTTTATATTAAACCTACCTACCTTTAGACATAATATTGTTATTCGTAATAAGCAGAGGTCGGGGGATTATTTAGAGTTATTTATGTACTACACTAACCTTTCATACATACTATAAATACTTTTCTTTTATAACTTACAATATATTGTAAAAATTAAAAAAAGGTATGTCTTTCTTTAATGTTTAAGATATATTTAGGTTTATAATAATATTTTACCTACGAAATAACCTACCCAAGCGATATAACAAAGCGATACGGTTACGATGCGATATATCGATACAAAGGGATACGATAGTATCGCGTATCGATACAAGCGCATTCGATACGGTTACGATGCGATATATCGATACAACAGACTTTTTTGGGCATCCCTACCACGGACCGACTTCGGCAACCGTTGCTTTAAGGCTCCTACAAACAGGCGCGACACAAAGGCACCGCTCGTTGCGCGACTTGCGGTGCCTTTGTGTCGCGTGTCGTGTCGCGCCTGTTTGAAGGAGCCTTTAACCTTGAAGATCAACCCGTGCTGCTGTTAATAATTAGCCACGAGTTCATCTAGATCAATATCAACGCATCTAAAGTAGTGCAATTTATCGCAAATAATCAGAACTCCTCTGGAAAACAAGTCCTACTAACAAATGGGCTATCTCGATAGCAAAGGTTATGTAATCAGGCGCACACGCACACTCGTGATGGAAACAAACAAGAGGTCAAACTGTGTGCAGTATAGGAAGAAAACTACGCTTGATTAGTTAAGGTTTCTACAAACAGGCGCGACACGCTCTTTGCGCGACTTGCGGTGCCTTTGTGTAGCGCGCGATTCGCGTCGCGCTTCGCGCCTGTTTGCAGGAGCCTTAACGCGTGTTATAGAACTTCATCACAAAATCAAGCATGCAGTGGGTGGTTGTTACAGATTAACAGCAGTGGATTAAGCGTGAGCTATCTGTCAAGCGATTAAGATAATTTGCGGACAGCTGAACTGTCGATTGGAGTGGCGGCAGTTTATCACGCACTGAATTTCCAACTCGCGGCGTTGAGCCGAGCTGAGAATCAAGTGCGCAAAAAAACACCACGGGAAAAACGCGCTCGTGCGTACCTGGGCGAAGTGGCAAAACTACAGTACCAGGCCACATGGAGATTTAGATAAAGTACGCCTTTTTAGAACGTCGTTATGATCGACTACAGTAAACAACATCAGAAAAATATATGATATTCTTCAGGATATATGCTAGGTAGATAGTGTTTTGAAAACATAATACAACTAATTTGATACGATAGAAAAAATCATGAAGATAATATCTCTAAAAACTTTCTTTTTACAATAAAAACCATACTAATATACAATACATACAATCATTCTGTTTTTTTTTTGTCAGATTATTCTACAAGCAACATACTAAAATACTAGTGTTTTAATTTTTTAGTCCAAACAATAGATTTTTTGTAATTAAATAATTGCTTCATATGTTGCAATAAATTACCAGCGTTGTGTCATCGCGCTTCTCTTTCTTTTCTATGCATTCCGACAGGGATCGCGCTTTAGGTCATGTAAGCCCCTTAAGGTGCTAGACAGGTAGCCTTAAGAGGCGTCTATACGCAACCGCGACGCGACTGTATCTTCGGGCTTTCAAGCAAAAGAAACAGCTGTAAGAACCGGTTTGTAGGGCATGCCGTAATAAAAACAAAAATAACAACTAGCAATACTGCACACACAGCTGAAGACTCAGTGTGTGGTTACCAAGGCAACCGACACATACACAACTCACATACACAGACAATCAGACTCCGATGATATATCTGTAATGATTAAAACCTCAATTAAAACATACATTTTTAGATATCACATTGTATTATGACGACGCGACGTGGCCGGGGCGAGGTGATAACAACCGCATGGTCCACGGCACCCCTCCGTGCCGTGGAAACCACGTTAAGCTGTTGGGTCCCGGCTGTCATTCGTAGATTTTTGACAGTGTTTACGAGTAGTTAGAAAATCGAAAGTCTTATGGGCCGTCTCCACGAGCGAGAGAATCGCGGCGATATTATCGTCGTGACACGTATTTCTGTACACTATCTTAGAACGTGTCTCCACACGGCGATATCACCGCGGCGAAAATTTGATGCGAGACGATCGCCGCCATTCTCTCGCTCGTGGAGACGGCCTCTTAGTAAGGGTTATCGTGTTACCCAATAACGTCCCTGGTTTCTTTGACCTAACCCTGGCCACCGTTCGGTCACAGCTTCACTCCATCGGCCATCACCTCGTCAGCTAGATGACGTACGCAACTCCACTTGAGGCGCATCGCATCATTTTGTCGAACTTGACGATATGAAAGAAAAACTAAAGAAAGAGCATATAAAACCCACCTATTTTTCGCCGGAAAATACAAAAAAAAAATTATATAATCCACACTAATCGCGTTACGAAGATATGCCAAAGATAATGTATCGGGTATTATATTGCAGGGATCAAGATTTGATAGTACATTAATGTAAGCAATTACATAAATAAAATTCTTAATCCGCTAAGTTTTCCGACAGTTCGGTGGTTTATCAGTCAATATATCTTTCACATACTGAAGCTCCTCATATCACACACAACACTAAATACACACGTTTCCCAATCATACACCACACTCACACAACACAAATAAAACACACGATTCCCAGTTACACCATACTCACACAACACAAACAAAACACACGATTACTAATTACACCATACAGAATCAACCACACAGTCATTTTAATTTAATTTTACTTCTATTTTGTAATTAATCTGAATTATAGTTTAGTGAAGAACACTAATTGTATTAACTTACACTTTTTCTAAATAAAGAAAATTAAAATGTTGTGTTTATTTTCATATAACTTGCTAACCGTCGTTTATAAATCCATGACCCGTTTTGAGTTAAAAAAAAACCGTTTAATAAATGGTCAGTTTAGTCATGTCATACCCGAACGACCAATATTACTCTAATAAACAGCCTATTTATTCAAGTTATTTTTAATTAATGTAGAATCGGCTAAGTATATTTTTTTTACATGTGTTTTGAAAGACGTGATCATGACACTTTCAATTTGAAACGGAACGTGACGTAAAGGGAATAAAACAGTATCAACATTTTTTTCATCATCATCATCATAATCAGCCTATAATGTTCCCACTGCTGGGACACAGGCCTCCTCTCTGTGAGAGGGAGTGGGCCGTAATCCACCACGCGGGCCCAGTGCGTGTTGGTAGATGTCACATGTCTTCGAATTTTTGGTTCTAGGACATGCCGGTTTCCTCACGATGTTTTCCTTCACCGTTTTTGAGAGCAGTGGTGATGAAACAATTTACACAAAGTAAAGCGCCTGTCTGGATTCGAACCTACGACCTACAACTCGTAAGTCGCGGCCGATGCCACTGGGCCACCACTGCTCTACTGGGCCACCACTGCTCTACATTTTTTTACTTTAAATTAAATTCCTTGTTCAAAAATTAAATCCCCGCCGCGTAATTTCGTAAAAAAAATATGAAAATAATTACTATAATATTTTGATCTTGATGCATGAGACTTTTTGGTACGACTTTTGGTCATTATCTTTTCACTTGGACGAAGTCGCGGGCAGGAGGTAGTTAGCCATAAGAGAATTTCTTTGTTTTTCTCCCAAAAGGGTGACAGAGTAAATATTTACTTCTATATATAGTTTGCTACATTGTGTGAGACAAAGACATGATTTGATGTCATGCCAAAATGTTTAAATCATACGAAGTTTATACGTACAAAAACCGATCAAAAGCGAGTCAGGACTCGCGCACCGAGGGTTCCGTACCATCATAATAATATGTTTTAAATTTTCATCGGCGAGGCCTATATTCGTCAGAGAATTTGTAACACTACGCACTGTTGTGTAGAATATTGCAGTTTTAGGTCAGCGCCATCTCTTGACCGATAGTGGAACTAATGTAACTTTAGTTGATTATTTCTGAAAAAGTGTGCTATTTAGAGACATTGTTGTATTTTTGCTGTAATCTTTACATAAACTTCTATCACATAGAATTATTTCAGATTTTTCTCAAACAGCAAACAAATTGCAAACTTCGGAGATAAGGAGGGGGGGGCGGTATTTTTTTTTACATTTTTCATTTTAAGTCGAAAACTATGCGGCAAAATAAAAGAAAAAATGTTTGAGAATGTGCAAACTGTGCTCTTTCATAATATCATACCCCACATGCCCTAGTAGCCCCACTTCGAATTTTTCTTGCAAAAAAAAAGCGAATATTTTTATTTCTTTCTTATTTGCAAAATAGTTGGGCAAACGTCAACTAAAACTATTCCAAATTTCAAGTTGATAGCATTAGTAGTTCTTGAGATATCCAGCTGTGACAGACAGACTGATTCTCACCATAAGGGTTCCATTTTACCATTTTGGTACGGAACCCTAAAAACTAAGAACCCAGTTACCTGTTCACACAATACCCTTTGGTAAGACTGGTTGTCAGACTTTCGGGCTTCCGACTACCCTGTAACAACTGTCAAAAGATCTATAAATTACAACCGGGACCAACGACTTAACGTGCTTTCCGAGGCACGGAGAGGACACTATATTTTCACTAGTGTCCGACCGAAACAGGTTTTTCAGCCGAAACCGAAACCGAACTTTCGGCCTTGCTCTTAGTTTCGGCCGAAACCGAAACCGAAACCGAAACTTACTTAAACATATTTAAAATTTCTATAGTATACAGAAATCTGGTGTGTTTTTTTACACATTTATTTGAATATACAATGTACATATATTATACATACAGACAGTTGAATACTTACCTAATCATTTACGAGGTCGGTCCCATAATGAACTGGCCTGATATAGTTCTACGCGACATGTCGCTATATGTTGTGTTGCATTAAATAGTACGTTTATCGTGCACTTAATATAAGAAACACGCATCGACATGAAATGCTTAGTCTTAGTTTAGCAGGCATTAGCATAACGAGAGTCGCGTATTTTTTCAAAATGTCGAAAACTGAGTATCGAAGTGTCATAAAGTTTTTGTTTAAAGAAGGTTTATAGTTTTATACCCTGCCCAAATAAAAGAACGATTGGATGACGTGTATAAGGAGTCTGCCCCCTCCTATAGCACAGTGAAAAATTGGGTGAAAGAGTTTCGCCTCGGGAGAGAAACTGTCGAAGACATTTGCCACGACGGTCGACCTGTGGAAGTGCTCACTCCCGAAACGATTGCTCTTATCGAAGAGGAGGTTCTGAGTGACCGCCGTTTGAAGATTAGAGAAATTGCAGCTAGGCTTGGGCTCTCTAAAAGTACGTCATCGTGCGATCCATGAACATCTTCACATGAAAAAAGTGAGTGCAAGATGGGTACCTACTGAAACTTCTTTCAGCGGTACAGAGACAGCAAAAGGTGCGCTGCGCTTCGGAGTTTTTGGATCTTTGTGGCGAAAATTCAAAGACTGTGATCGAGCGTCTAGTGACTGGTGATGAAACTATGATCTTGTAATTCTTGTATTATGACCCACAAAGCAAGGGCGATTCAATGGGATGGCGTTATAAGGGTGAAAAGCCCCCTAGAAAGGCAAAGGTGCAACAATCGGCTAAAAAACTGATGTGCACAATCTTTTGGGATTTTCAAGGCATTTTGATGGTGGATTTTAAAGAACGTAATACAGTCGTCAACGACTAATTCGATGCTTCTTTAATATATAAATTACGAGACAAGATAAAGGAAAAACGAAGAGGCAAGCTGTCTAAAGGCGTCCTGTTGCTCCATGACAACGCCCCTGTTCATACCGCTGGTGTTTCGAAGGATGCAGTTCGTCAATGCGGGTTCACAGAAGTTGAACATCCACCTCACAGTCCAGACATGGCCCCGTCCGACTATTATTTATTTCCAAATTTAAAGCGAGACTTAAGAGGAAGAAAATTTTCAAGCGATGAAGAATTGCAGGCGGCCGTCTTCGGTCATTTTGAGGCTAAAGATTGTGATTATTTTTATAAAGGTTTAGAGATGTCGATTCCCAGATGTCAGAAGTGTGTTAGTAGTATTCATGGTGATTATATTGAAAAATAAAATTGGTTTCGTTTCATTTCCTTCATTAGTTCATAGTTAGGCTAATTTATTATGGGACCGCCCTCGTATGTGCAAAACACAACCTCAACTCCATGCGATTAACGATGGACGGCGGCGAACTGGGCCGGCAACGCGACGAGCGAGCACGAGCTAGCTGCGAAGTTCGCCGAACGATGGACGATAATTCATGAATACTCGAGTTTCGGCGCGGCCGAAAGTTTCGGCCATTTTCTGGCCGAAACCGAAACTAAGGCCGAAACTAGATTATTTGGCCGAAACTGGCCGAAACCGAAACCGAAACCGAACTTTCGGTCGGTCACTAATTTTCACCTATCCATGAACCGACAGTGTTAAGCGTAGCATAACCTTCGATCGATCGATGCGGCCTTAGATAGTATTAATAATTACATTAAACTATCAATAATATTCTAATAATGTGTTTATCAGTGTTTAAGTACATAAAGATAATGTTCTAATTGGAACCAAATTAACCTAATTAGGTCTTTAATTGATGTATGGACTTTGAACTGGACGTTCAAAACATAACATCACACCTGTTTTCATTTAAGAGTTCGGTAGAGCTGAATACAACATTTTGTCAGTCATGTTAAGTACCATCTTTACTTCTACATATAAATATTATGTAAAGAGGTAAAATTTATGAGTTTGTATTAGGTAATTTTCAAGACTACTGGGGGCTTACTCTTCAAACTTATTTTAATTCCAATGAAATGCCAATACGATTCCAATGTTAATTTTACAGTCACGTGATTTGGTACCTACTCTTGAAAACAATAAATAGATAAACAACTTCTTTATAAAGTAATGTTTTTGTAACAAACGCCGAACGTGTTTATGTGAATAGTGAAGATGACTGAGTTATATACCAGTGATGTGATAAATAAGTTAGAATATGTAAAAGTAATAAGTTAAGACCCTAAAGTACCTAGCGTGGGAGTCAATATGTGCTACTACTGTTTTACTGAGTAAGATTTTAATTTTCTAATTGTATTGTTCTACCTATCTTTCTAACTGATTTTTATTATTAGTTTCCATATTAGATTCTGATACGAATATTTACCGTAGAATTTTTGATCATTTTAATGTACGAAGAAAAATGATAGAATAATTACGTAACTTTTTTTTTTTTTTTTTTCTTTCTTATCTGCTATCAGTCATCCCTGACTATGATCAGATGTGTGGAAAGATACATCACATTTTTATGGAATCAGGACCAATGTCCAAATTCCACTTTAATCAGGCAGCACAATATCAGCTTTCTTGAGCCTCTTGGTATGATTTGGCATCAATAGTGAATGTGAGAGAGGATTTGGGTGGTTGGTTAATCGTTCTTTGTATTTCTCTAGGTAGCACTTCGCTTCTTCTAGGATCGTTGGAATTTCCAGGTGCTCATGGATTTCTGAGTTGCGAGCGTACCAGGGTGCCGCTGCCAGGACCCTCAGGATGCTGTTTTGACTTCTTTGAATGCACATGATGTTTGATTTGCTTGCGGAAGACCATAATTGAATCCCATAGGTCCATATTGGTTTTATGATAGAACAATAAACTCTAAGTTTGTTACTAAGGGTGAGTGAAGACTGTCTGCCAAGTAGCCAGAGCAAGTTCTTGAATCGGTAGTTAATTTCGGTTCTTTTTTTCTTCAGGTGATCCTTCCATGTCAACCTACGATCCAAGTAGAATCCCAGGTACTTCACACTTGATGATTGTGGTAGAGTGTCCTGACCCAAATTGACCGGGGCGCAATTTCCATGTTTGAGTGCAAAGGTGATGTGATGCGATTTGGGCGCACTTGCCTTTATACGCCATTTGTTTAGCCAGTCATGGGTCCTGTCAAGTTGATTTTGCAGCATGCTGCTCGCCATGTTGGCATCCTGGTCACAGGCCAGGAATGCGGCATCATCAGCATAGGTTGCTACAAATACGTCAGGGCATTGAGGGAGGTCGCTAGTAAATATATTATATAAAACTGGACCCAGGACAGAGCCCTGGGGTACCCCTGCTAGGCATCTGGCGAGAGGGGATCTAGCGTCTCGTAGCTTTACTTGAAATTGTCTATCACCAAGGTATGATTTCATTAGCAAGTAGAATGAATGGGACAGGAGCAACTTTATCTTGCATCCTTCATGCCACACTCGGTCAAAGGCTTGTTGGACGTCGAGGAATGCTGCCGAGCAATACTCCTTCTTTTCCATGCATTGTCTTATGGTGCGGTAGACTCGGTGTACCTGTTCCACGGTGGAATGTTGCTCACGAAATCCGAATTGGTGATCAGGTACAACTTGGTTTTCTTGTAGGTGAGGTTTCAGCCTGTTCAGGACGACCCTTTCCCATACCTTCGATAGTACTGGAGTAAGGCTAATAGGGCGGTAAGATGAAACTTCATTTTCCGGCTTTCCAGGCTTATGGATCATTACGATTTGTGATATTTTCCAGAGAGCAGGGACGTAAGAGGATCTGAGAGAGGCATTAATGAGGATAGTGAGAAAAACTACTCCCTTTCTTGGCAGCTCCTTAAGAATTTTCGGAGTAACAAGATCGAATCCGGGTGCCTTTTTGGAGTTCATCGTAGATATCAATCTAGACAGTTCCCGTGGGGATGTTGGTCGCAGTGGGGCACAAAGTTGCAAGTCCTGGTTGAGAATGGCATCAATTTCAGGATCATCAGGAACTGCAGATTCGTTTGGCTTGAAGACATTGGCAAGGTGAGTGGCGAAAGCTTCTGATTTTTCTTGATCTGTACGAGCCCATGAGTTTTCTGATCTGATAGGGGGGAAGCTTTGCTGAGGTTGTGCCAAGTTCTTAGTTGCTTTCCAAAGGGAGTGAGTTCCTTTAGCTTCAGGGGTTATTCTCTCTAGCCTGTGTTGTAGGGCATCATTGGTAGATTTCGCAAGAAGGTCTTTCAGTTCCTTAATGGCGCGGTTAAGGCGGGTTTTGTCCCGTTCATTATGTGATGACTGCCAGATTCTACGAAATCGTCTCTTCTCTGCGATTTTTCTTCGGACTTCGATCGGGGTAGGTGTACTATGCGCAGAATGTTTTAATTCAAGGGTGTTGATCCACGCTGCCACTTGTAAAATATTAGTGAAGTACAAACACGCGTCGTCTACGTCTTCAGGGGACTTCAGAGGTACGTTGAGATTAATGTTGTCTTCAAGGTACTCTCTAAAGCTATCCCAATCAGTTTTGGAGTTGTAGAGCATGTCATGATTTGGGTTACATTTTGCAGTTGTTTTATTCACTCTTAGTATGATTGGGGTGTGGTCTGAGGATCTGTCAAAGCTAGATTCTATTTGGGTGAATTTGTGGCATATGTTTTTTGTGACAAAGAAGTCAAGGAGGTCAGGTATTTTGTTAGCATCCGTAGGCCAGTATGTAGGTTCACCTGTGGACAGAGTTGACATGGTATTTGCAACGATACATTTTTTGAGTTCACGGCCCCTGGTTACGGTAAGTCTAGAACCCCAATCCGTATGTTTGGCGTTCCAGTCGCCACCTGCTATAAATCTGTTGCCTTGCGTCTTAAAGAACTCGGTAAACATTTCCTGATTGATTTTGTGTCTAGGAGGGCAATATACCGCCGAGATGTTAATAAGGCCTGATCTATCTTCTACTCTTATAGCCGTGGATTGTAGGTGTTCTGTCACAAAAGGTTCCAGAAGGCAGTGTTTGATGGTGTTTTTTATTACGATAGCACTGCCACCATGTGCTCTACCGTCCGGGTGAGAGGTAAGGTACACGCAGAAACCTGAAATACGTATATCACTTCTTACGGTTGAGTGTGATTCTGATATCAGGCATATGTCGATCTTATTTTCTTTAAGGAAAACTTCTAATTCATTTGTGTTGGGATTACGTAACTTGAAAACAAGGTTTTTTGTTTATAGGAAATTGCAAAAAAAGTAAACAAAAAATTCGCGGGCTACCCTGGCGCTTTCGCCTTAAACTTATCTCCTTTTCATATCAACGGTACTCTTATTCATAGTTTTTTTTTTTTAATATAGTTTGTGCCCACATTGATTGTGGCATCAGTGGCATTATTTAGGTCTTCCAAGGTGCTGGTGAACGGGCACTTAAGATAGTCCAGCAAGGGCATGGTCTGGTCAGGAGCACCACACTCGCATTGGGTGTCGGATGGGTCTGTAATCCCTATAAACTGTGTCTGCAGCAGCCGAATTGGGTACACAATCGATTGAGAGCTTTTCATTTAGGACACTGCAGATCAGGCCGAGCAGGCAAATGCTCCTAGGATTTAACGAAGTCGGGAGTGGTTGATCCTTCTCTTCCCACAAGCTGAACTAATAATTACGAATCATAGTTTAAAATGGCAATGTCCTTAATTTTGACAATTTAACAACACTTTTAATTGTGTTATTGCATTATTTACATTGTTTTTTTTTGGAACATTATGAAGAAGCTTTTAACTTTTTTTTTAATTTTTGTGTAACAAACTCCTTTAAAATCGAAGGGCAGGCCTTTTGGGGCTGTCTTTAGTAACTTTTTACTATAAAAAAGAGCTGATTCTTAGCCCAATATGATAAAAATATGTTCTGATGAAGATTTATTGTTTGTTTCGAAATAATGGGGCTTAGATGAATATGACATAAGACTTTTTATTTCCAGTTGAAGTGGTCAAGACCACAGCCATATAAACATACCCGAAAACCAATAATATTCATGTGATATTGAAGAATTTAGTGATGCTGTCATCATTCTAACCTTTCCAATTATAAAGAACGTTTTAGTTGGACCATAATCTTGTGATACGCAGTTGTTTACGAGAAAAAATAAGATGGAAGTTTTCAGACATTTTGCTACAGTGGCTTTTCAGGCCAAAATTCGAGGATAGTCTGCCAGTCAGCAATATTACACCTGGCGAAGGTCTCGCCAACTGTTTAACACCCGGTAGACGTAATGTAAAGAGTTCCGTATACACTCGGACTTCAGATATCGAAAAAAGATTACGGAGATGCAATTATCGAAATAATCTCACTATCTTTTATAAAATTAAAGATAATACGGTAAACCACGAACCAAGATGAGTCACTCTTATACGAAATATAGAACGCAAAGGACAATAACCTAACAAAAAATCAGTTCTGTACGTAATTAATGAGAAAAATAAATAAAGAATTTATGCTCTAATGACCTCACATGTTGTTGTCTTCGACGTAGAAAAAAAAAACGTTTATTATTTATTTTTATAAGAAAAATATTTACATACCTCGAAAAGTTTCAGCAGTATGTTCACGTATAACCTTCTAACGCCCAAAGATTTTCCAATTGAAGCAAGAAATATTATGCACAGTATTAAAAGTAATAACGGCGTGTACATTAAAGATATAGCGACGGACACAAACGGCATGATTAACGCCATTTTGAAGACTGATTGATTTAATTGAGTGATTTGATAGCGAATGAGAAATCGCCGGGTGTTCATTCATTCGTGGACTGTCAAAATGACAAAATTACGTTTCGTTTGCTATGATAAGAAATTATTAACTTCTTGGAATGCAAATATTATAGCGCATACATACAAATTTATTCCATAAATTTGTATTTTTTAACCTAAATAAAGGCTAAAATTAACTTATTATAGTACAGAAAGTACATCTTAGTTTTACTCATTCCTTTCTTTGCAAAATAATTACAGCTGATTACTGTCAAAGAACGTTTGGTTACTACTACAATCGTTAATATCGTTATAGTACTAAATAAAATTAGTTTTTAGTGTATTATTATTATTTAAACACTAAAATTATAATTTAAGTTATATTTAAAACCATTTAGAAAATCTAAATAAATCACAATCTTTTTGACAGTTATTTTTTTTAAAGAAAAATTTTGTGATTGACAACCCCACCTAGTTCTAACCTCTACGGCAAATCGAATCTTAGGATTTTTAAATAAATCCTATTTGGATTTTCCGGGTCCCAGTTATATAAAAATCAATATGTCTCAGCTTCCCTATGGACCCCCAGTGCGAGTTTCGCCACTCATCAGGGTAACTACATTAATTTTATAAAACATTTTTTCATATTAAAACTACCATTATGTAACACAGTGTTTTCGAACTAGAATTCTTAATTTAAAGTGATTCTTCTTTTTAAATCTGCTTTTAATGAAAAGAGATTTAGTACTTTTATTTTTAATGTGTCGTGGACAGTTTTGTTTTCAATTTTTTATAGGATATAAACCAGTGTAACCTTCCATTTAGAGGGCCTAAGATTGGACAGTTCTTAAACACTGTAAATTCGTGACTTTGCAATAAATAAAGCTGCAATAATTATAATTCTAAATCATTAACTTCACGTGGGTGAAGTCAACACTGACTTATTAGTTAGCACCAGTATGTGGATACATTAGTATCCTATCAAGCCAAAGAGTTGGGGTCTGGAAAAACAGCCTGTGGGACTTCATTTAATAACGATTTCGTTTTACTACATACTAATCCGCCCCTAAGACGACCCACTGACCAAACCATTACTTAAAAAAGTATAAATGGTCACAATATTGAAGGTATTTTTATGATTGAAAAATATTCCTGTCGAGAAGCAATAATCTTTTTATCTATTTGTAGATAAAAGACAACTAAAACAAAACTGCAACAAAAAAAAATGGCGACTTACATCAAAACTCCAAAAAATAATAACTTTTCTCAAAAAAATAGTAAATTTTTATTCACTTTGTTTTTACCTTAGGTTATCATTGTATTTAAGAATGTTGGTTCACCTGTTATTGGCAACTGTATAAGCACATAACTGTTACCTACTGTTATTTGATATTTTGTATACAGAAGCTGTTGGTGTACCTTTATAAATAAATAAATAAAATAAAAAAACTTACATTAAAATCCAAGCACATATTTTTCGTATGGAAATAATTTACTTACTCATTCAAATTCCAAACCCATCCCAGGGTTTGCTTAATCCATTAAAAGGTTCTATGTTATGGGTTTGGTTTCTGCACTTAGCCCTTCAAGTGGATCATTGTGTTATTCCAGCCAGCCCACCTCTGTCCAGAAGTTGATTACATCTCGTGGCCCGTTGAGAACATCTGTGTAAGATCTGGGTGTCACCAAGATTTCTGACCTAATCTAGGTGACGCCTGTGCACTCAAAGGTTTAACAATAGGACTGCCCAGTGTGCCACACATATATCTCATTTACATCTGTAATTTTAACACATTGAAGGACACTGAACGAGACACAATAGAAGTTTTATTGTTATTACGTCGAGAGGACTTAATTGTCCCGTAAAGTGTTAAGGGGTACATAATAAAGAGTATTCTATTCTAGTTCGGCCGTTGGTCGTTCCTCGCTACCGGCATCCTCTATGGTGCCTTCCACCAGTCCCGGCTCTCCAAGAGAGAGGCCAAGCTTCGAGAGATCGAGGCTAAGGAGAAACCCATCAGGGATGAGAAGCTGAGGAAGGAAAAGGCTATTGCTGCAGCTGGTATGTTATTTAACTGTGTTACACAAACTCAAAGCATTTATTTCAATTAAACTATGTACAGTAGGGTGTCCCGAAAATTTTTTTTTTCGCTTTTCGCTACTCAAGCCCCCTCAAAAGTTGCATTATTAGTTTTAGATTACCGTAAAAATAATAAAAAAAACATAAAAAAATATCTTGAGGGTTCTACCGGCATTTTTTATAATTTTTTTGGATTCAAGGATCTGAATCAGGGTCAGAATCTGGATCAGAATCATCAGGATGTTCTTTAGCATCGTTGTGATTTGAAAGTTTAAGACACGAAAAAGCGACAGTTTTTACATGTTGTTTTGTTGTTTTTTTAGAGACATGTAAATTCATAAGATTTAACATGGGAGAAAATGAGATAGGAAGCATTATACAGTGTTTTTGAAGGTTTCACTTCTACCACGTGTGAATTGCACACATGCTGTTTTTTTTTTGTCTGTGTAAAATACCAATCAATCCAATCCAAATCCAATGCCAATCTCTTTGATTATACCTACGTAGTGCAATGAAAAAAAGAAAAACGCGGACTGACACAGTCAGTGGAAAGATGTGTAAAACTAGTGACGGAGGCTTCTCAAAGCGTCACGGACGCTACAGCTCGGGATGGTTTTATTAGGAACAGATTAAAATCTCGCTCAGAAATAACATTATTCTCTAAGCTCCTCTGGTCGGTCATCAGCGAGTTAAAATTCCAACTGTGTGTTATTTGACGCACTGGGATGCGCTCTGTTGGATTTTCAACGCTGGGCCAACACCAAGAGTTGATAATCCAGTACGCAATAAAATCCCTCCGCGATATTTTTGTTTTTGGATAAATAAATGATCATACAATGCGTGCCACGAAAGATGAGACTTGACCCCGCCTCCCCCGCTCTTTCCGCCGCCCCTATGACGTCCTGTCTCGTCCCGCACTCAGACCTCATACCGCTAAAGATAGGTCCCTAAAATCGTGTTCTGCGCAAGTCAAACCACGTGGTGTGTCAAGTCTCATCTTTCGTGGCACGCATTGTACCTTACTTAGTTCTCTATCTTATTGGATTTAATTCTTCATCACAATAATTATAAATAAAATTAATATAAATGACCTACAAATTAAAATGTACTGTATCCACAAACTTTTAAAGTCCAATTTTCAATGCTCCAAAATGCTTGGTTTTATCACTATTACACATCACCCAAAAATCCTTGAAAATCATGAAAACAATTTACCAATTAATGTTTAATACTTTTTCTTTTTAATTTCAGCCGAAATCAAAGCCTTGGAAGAAATGGTTTCCCCCGCAAAGTGAACAACTTGGGACTAAATACTAGATATAAGTAAATAGTGTTCGTCGCCATCTTGAAGTGTTGCCGGTTTAGAAAATTCTTATTTTTTTGAATTGGCAATATTATTCCATCTATAAATTATGTATTTAACGCAATATAGGTGATTATTATAGAGTTATCTTTTATTTTTCACTAGTAACACGCCCCTGCTTCGCACGGATGAAATTACAGACGCCAGCACATCAAGCTACCCGAAACTGTGTAATTTTCCCAATCAACTTTGAACCTTACGCTTTGGCGATATAGTTGAAAATCTATTAAAGAAATTTGACAGATTGCAGTAGCTTGATGTGCTGGCGTCTGTCTGGTGTGGCGACATAGTAAAACATCGATATTTCTGTGAAACCGTCAGGTACTACGTCATCATCTGCCTAGCCTTTTCCCAACTATGCTCGGGTCGGCTTCCAGTCTAACCGGATGCAGCTGAATACCAGTATTTTACATGGAGCAACCGCCTATCCGCAGGCCTAAAAAGGCCACTTTGGCAGAATCATAAAAGGATAACAATATGAATCATAATGGACAGTTAACTGTTAAGTTAATCGTATCAAATCCCATTGACCAAGGGTTTTTCAGTTATTTTTTTTTGTCTGTGCGTTACCAATCAATCCAATCTCTATACCTACGTAGTGCAGCGAAAAAAAAAAAAACACGGACTGTCTTCGCCATATTATGATTCATAATGTTATCCTTTTATGATTCTGCCAAAGTGACCTTTTTAGGCCCCCTGACCTCCACAACTCAGTTACTGGGTAATACGATACCCCTTGGTAAGACTGGTTGTCAGACTTTCGGGCTTCTGACTACCCGTAACGACTGTCAAAGATCCACGAATGACAGCCGGGACCAACGGCTTAACGTGCTTTCTGAGGCACGGAGGGGTGACGGTATGTAAAGATGGTTACCCATCCACAGACCAACCGCGGCAAGCGTAGCTTAATCTGATCGATCGACGGGCCCCTCTGGTATCGGTACACACGGCTTCACATCAAGCTATACAGTTCCAATTTTATCTGACTTCGCATTGTATTGATTCTTCGTACAATTAAAAGACGTGCGACTAACCGAAATGGGAGATTGTGGTATTCATCATTATGAACAACTTTTACCTAGGGACCAAAGCCGCAACCGCGATAAAAAAATCAGCTGTTCCCTACATTTTGACGAGTTACGCGAACATACATTTAGGGTTTTTTTTTTCAGGATGGGAAATCATCAAATGACCCCTTCCGCTCTGGGTGGAGCGGAAGGGAGTGGCAGACTTACTGACTAAACCCCACCCGTGTTCCTTCTTTAGCCCTTTATGATCCGGGCCAGCGGTAACTGCTCTCAAAACAGTGAAGGAAAACATCGTGAGGAAACCGGCATGTCCTAGAACCAAAAATTCGAAGACATGCGACATCTGCCAACCCGCACTGGGCCCGCGTGGTGGATTACAGCCCACTCTTTCTAACCGTGAGGAGGCCTGTGTCCCAGCAGTGGGAACATTATAGGCTGATTTTGATGAAATCTACTAATTTGGTACCGGTACCACACTAAGGCCAATGGTACTCAGCGGGATTGTCCGAAAGGGTTACCGCTGGCTCGGAACATAAATGGCTAAGGAAGGAACACGGGTGGGTTTTAGTCAGTAAGAGTCTGACACTCCCTTCCGCTCCACCCAGAGCGGGAGGGGTCATTTTGATGATTTCCCATCCTCAAAAAAAAAAAAAGGCTAATGGTACCGGTTCCCAAAAATATCGGTATTTCAAGCCCCATTAGTATCCGAGAGTCGAGGCACAGGATTTGTCCGCCGGGCCTCCCCCAGGCAACTCTGGGGGTCCCACCTGGCGGGGACAGACCCCCAAAGTGTCAAGACAAAAAAGCGGCACTGTGAATCAGCGTCGTGGCGCGCCTGCAGAAACACAACATGCAACAACTCGCATGGACGCGCGTAACTTACGCGCGCCTAATAGTCAATTAACCACTGCAGTAAACAGAATGAGGGGCCTTTATTCACAGGCCACGGGCCACCGTATAGCCTTCCGTGGCGCGCCATGTCCCCTTGAGGGCGTCGTGGTCTCTATGAGTGCAGGATTTGTCTACCCACTATTATTATGTGCGATGGGAACTAGAAAAATGGAGGTGGACTATTATTCACCACTCTTTTCTGCTACGATATTCCATGCCAAGAAACGTACTTACCGTAACTTACCTACCTCCTTACTAATAAACATTGTTTTATATAGCATCTGTATAGTTACACAACGCTTTGTCTACTTCTTTCGAAAGTCAAATTACTGACGGCTGAAAGAGAGAAATCTGTGTGTTCATCATTCATCTGTTGGAGGCCGGCCGGGAGGCTGTCTGTCTGTTATAATAGAAATATGCATATTTTCAAATTGAAGGCGAAATAACGCTATCTATCGGTGCATATTGTAGTAATCGTTTTGAATAGTTGTTGGTTTACACTACTAGATGGCGCTGAGTGTCTTATCAGCGCATTTTCTAACTCTTCAACTTTTTAATGAGTAGAACCATTATAATAGAAGTCTGATTAGCTCGTGTGGTGCTTGAAAAATTTTGGCATAACCATATAGATTATAAGAAGACTCGACTGCCGACGCAGCTCTCTAGCTGACTTTACCTGTTATTTTTCTTCTGGATTCTCAAGAGCATCATCAAATGTTCCTATTGTTGGGACTTGGGACACAAGCCTCCTCTTTGAGAGGCAGTGCGCTGTAATCTCCGGTACGGGCCCAGTGCGAGTTGGTAGGATGTCACATGTCTTGGAATTTAAGGTTCTAAGACATGCCGTTTTCTCACGTTATTTTCCTTCACCGTTTTGAGAGCAGTGGTGATGATTTTTTTTACTCAAAGCGAAGCGCCTGTCTGGGTTCCAATTCTCGACCTATAAAATCGTAAGTCAGTGCCGATACCATTGGCCCACCACTGCTCCCAGCATAGCATACCCTTTGAACTTTTACATGATCTATGGAGCTCGACCGGAGATCTACTACCATAATACCTAGATTTCTACCGCCATACATTGCCTGTGTACCAGTTTGAAGAGAAAGAAAAAAAAAAGAATCATTTTGAAGGATATTAGTAATCCATTGCTTCTTAAGTTCGAAAGATGTGTCTGCTCAACGCAACGTTAACCAAATAACGCAATGTATAATGTCGAACTGTCAAAATGACAGCCATTGCTGTGTGTTACGCAATCACTCCGCTGGTGCTAACAGACACATGAAACATTCAAGCCACAGAGTATGTACATTTTAATTCAAGCTTCATGTTCGTGATGACAACACACCTGCGATGGTTTTGGTATTGCATGTCCGGAGGCGCCGGTGAACACTTGTGCCATCATCTTGCCCGGCTTGCAGGGCCTTTTTAAAATCTATTTGAGGCCCTAGGCACTTTAAGTGTGCACGAGCGAGCGAAGTAAGCTTGAAAATTGTAGCACACTGCCTCTGGTAGCCCCTCTAATTAAACCCCTTGATTTATGGGGAGGACGACATGAATCGAGAGGCACTATTCCAAAGTGGCCAATGGAAAACAAAACCCAGTCAGGCAGGCAAGCTACCTGAGGAGCAATACTCTTACATTAAGAACGTTCACAGTATGCTCAATGTGACTAAAATATCTCTAATTTCCCTACATTTTTGATAAATTTTCGACATTGATTGTCGCTAAGATGAGATTGTTGTAAAGTGCGTTTCACGAAAGAATTCCCTTCGCCGTAATGTTGGTACCATTGCTTTTCCTTTCAATGAAAAGCAATGGTGCCAACATTACGGCGAAGAGAATTCTTTCGTGAAACGCACTTTAGATTTTGAACGTTTTAAATTATGACAATGTGCCTTCAGGTCGGGGTACCTTCTAGGTTTATTTGCCCCCTAGGCCGGGGCTTTGCAGGCTTGGCATTAATCCGGGGTTGCCAGCTTGTTTGCCAAACAATGCGTAGCCATGAAATTGGTTACCCTAGTGACCTTGGACGCGAAATAGAGCGCAATGGTAAGGACGTTTCCCGCCCACGCGCGTTGACAACGGCGTTTGACGTCAGCCAGAGAGTAATAAGTTAATAACCGAACTATTTGTTTTGTTAGTCTAATAATTGTCTAACTAAATGGCTTGTGGCTAAGAAAATACGATGCGCTTTTATTCAGGGCCATCATAAACCTATTAGAGACCATAACAAAGGACCACGGGGCCTCTGTGTAGATCACACTACATTATAAAGGCGAAAGTTTGTATGTTTGTTACTTCTTCTTCACGCAAAAACGGCTGGACCAATTTTGATAAAATTTGGTATGGAGGTAGCTGTCACCCTGGATTAACACATAGGCTAATTTTTATCCCGATATTCCCACGGGATCGAAACTTATGCGTGTATCTGTGTAGGGTATGCGTAATTAATTAATATGCCTAAGAACATTAAAGAACTAGATTTTAATTGCTTACCTAAATCTAGCAGATAAAATACATATTTCATGCGGTTTTCATGCGGTAATCCGTTACCAACAGTTATTAGCTAAATTTTAATAATCTATTTTTGAATAATTATTTACAAAACGTTTCGAGAATAACAAGCGTTTTGGCAATTTGACACAAGTACGCGTTGTTTTGTTTGGCGTTAAATACTTATGATAATTGCATGCATTTTCAGTATGTATTTATTTTCGTTCGATGTGGCACCCACACTCCAGAAATACACATCACCGTAGGGTAAGCAGGGGGAATGAATGGTGTTCAGTTCAGTAAATACATTCGAAAAACAAAAACGCTGTATTTTTTGACCGACTTCAAAAAAGGAGGAGGTTCTTAATTCGGTTGTATTTTTTAATAAAATTATTGGAAAGCCGTCGTAGTCGGAATCGCGCGCCGAGGGTTCCGTATTTTGTAGGTATATAAATAGTTTATCACGGTTTTTTTTTAATGTACCTACAAATTTACGGTCATGATCTTGCTTCTTGCCAAATTTCATGATTCTAGGTCAAGCGGAAGTACCCTATAAATTTTGATTCCCTTGAGAGTGTCGAAATATACGTTTTTTGCGGCACAAACGGTCGCGTCGTACCCATCTTTTTTTACGTTAACTTAGAAGTTTGATTTTTTCACAGCTTCAAGAGGCTGTAGACCTTAGTAGGTATTTGTTTTCTATTTCAAATCGATAACCCCACGCATTCCCGAGATAAAGGCTTGCCTTTTGGGCATTCCCCTTTCAATCACAGTTCACCGTTCAATAGATCTTCTTAGCTCCGAGCTGTTTCAACGGTGGTATTTCAGAGATTCCGGCCATTTCTCCAAACAAAAAAAACAATTGTCACCAAGGGCTGTGTGACAATTGAGCGGTAACTATAACGCAAAAGCCATTAAACCAAGAGAAGAAGAAGAACTATAACGATCGTTTTGTGTTCAAGTTGTTAAAAACATTCAAATACAATAAAATTGCATGAGATCTAATATACAAGGTAGGTACCATTAGTAGTAGGCCAGCATTAAAATACAGTTATTATTGACCCTCATGTTGTTTCTTCAAAGCTCTAAAAACTCTCATAATTGTTCGCATAGAAATTGATTACGTACATAAATGCCTAATGAGTGAATGCAACGAAATCGCCTACTTTCAAACGATAATTCACATAATAATGTATCATGCGCGGGAGACTCAATACATGATTCATACCATAGTAGCTATATGTATAAGAAAGAAGTTTGTGTTTTTTACATTTCTATGATTAATACATTCAAATCGTCATGGAAGCTAAAAAAATATAAATCACATCATTTTATTCGCCTCGTAAATCTTTAAAATGTTCAAGAATTATTAATATAAAAAGCGTATGTCATGTCTATGGCGTATAAAAAAGTTATGCAACTTTTTAAAGTGTTTAGCGAATGGCGGCAAAAACGAGACATTCGGACTGCTGGCATTCAGCCAATGGCTCTGTGAATCTCAACGTAATTTATTTACATTGCTCAATTAGATATGTTTAAATACTCTTTATTGCTACAAGTTGCATTAGAAAATAATAATAAACAAATGGGAGTTAAAACATTATTCTTTGGATGTAGGTATAGGTATTAGCGCCATCCGCGCCATCAATTTGTTGAAAAAATAAATTTTAAAAACAGTGGCACTCAGGAGTGCCGGCAGCAGTGAAAACTTGAAAAAGCATAAGTAGTAATTTTATAAATATATTTGAAGGCCATTCTTCCCAAAGAAGTTGTACCGCGCGTTGATGTTTTTATAATGGCCAAAACTTGAAACAGAGGTGTCGGTTACGGTAACAGTTTCGCGAGTTCAATGGTTTTTCCCATCTCAAAAAATGCTCAACGCGCCTAAAGATGTTTTCACTTCTAAGAGTATCGGTGACAGTTGCAGAGGGGCTTATGTGTGGTTAAGTAATAACAGCCGCACGGGTCGATCGATCAGGTTAAGCTACACTTGATGCAGTTGGTCCGTGGATGGGTGACCATCTTTACATACCAAGACCCCTCCGTGCCTCGGAAAGCACGTTAAGCCGTTGGTCCCAGCTGTCATTCGTAGATCTATGACAGTCGTTACGGGTCGCCAGAAGCCGGAGAGTCTGACAATCAGCCTTTCCAAGAAAGAAAGAAAATACATTTATTTAGCACAGACTAAGAGACACACAATACACCAGATAGTTAGATAATAGTCGTACATCAGATAAAAATAAAAAGTGCAAAGTCCGATGTAAGAAATTAGCAGGAAAGTGTGCCTCACGACTGCGCCAAAAAGGCCCAGTTCAGCAAAAATGCCAGACAACTGGTGCCTGACGCTGGTTTTCAACTGGACCAAGAAGTTTCGTACTATCTATAATAGTAACTGGGATGTGGAGGTCAGATCCATCCTTCCATCCTTTTAGACTGGAAGCCGACCCAACATAGTTGGGAAAAGGCTAGGGAGCTGATGATCAGCGATACTTGCAATTTTTAATTCGTAAGCAATCTTTTGCGCTTTATATAAGAGCGTTTATGACGTACGGCATTTCATACAAACTTTCAAGCCCTTATTTTTCGAAATTAATGAATTGATTTTAATGAAACTTCACACGCATAAGCAGGATACAAATGTCTAAAAAGTTAGTTGAGAACATTTTCGAAAAATAGTGTTACAGCCAAATTAGACCGGTTTTAAATTTTCCATAGAAAGAGACAGAGATTTCCAGTTATCGTCGTTGCGCGTGCAGAAGCCTAAACATAAAAAAACGCAAGTTTTAGATTTAATAAAAGTATATGATCGACTACAGTAAATAAAATCAGAAAAATATATGATATTCTTCAGGATATATGGTAGGTAGATAGTGTTTTGAAAACATAATACTTACAACTAATTTGATACGATAGAAAAAAATCATGAAGATACCTCTAAAAACTTTCATTTTACAATAAAAACCATACAAATATACATACTTACAATAATTCTGGTTTTTTGTCAGATTATTCTACAATCAACATACTAAAATACTACTTAGTGTTTTAATTTTTTAGTCCAAACAATAGATTTCTTGCAATTAAATAATTGCTTCATATTTTGCAATAAATTACCAGGGTTGTGTCATCGCGCTTCTCTTTCTTTTCTATGTAGTCTGACAGTGACCGCGCTTTAGGTCATGACGTAAGCCCCTTAACCTAGTAATTGATATACAGTATGTTAACTAACAGAGGGCGTTCCCGTTAACCCGCAATAGTATAGCATCCATACATGCTAAAAAAATATTACCATTCGAAAATAAAATGTTTTTATTTTTTTTTATATTAAAATATTCACTAAAAATCGTAAATTGATACGTTAAAGAAACAATCTGTACACGCGTACTTGAAGGACAGCAATGTCGGAATTTATTTAAATAAATAAATTAGAATTAATTAAATAAATAGAGTATTAATTTACGATTTTTAAAGAATATTTTAATATAAAAAAAATAAAAACATTTTATTTTCGAATGGTAATATTTTTTTTAGCATGTATGGATGCTATACTATTGCGGGTTAACGGGAACGCCTTCTGTTAGTTAACATACTGTAGATATCCATCACATCTGAGTTTCGCTAGCTAATTTAATTTAACCCTGTAGAGTGGTCCAGAAAAGTTTGGGAACCTAGACGCTCTAGATACAGTTTTAGGTGAATTGATACATCGATCAACAGCGTAGGTACTTGAGAAACTATCACAATAGTTTACATCCAGGCTGAATGCAAACACGCCTGCGCCTCGTCAAGCCCGATCGTATTATGCCACATTAAAAACCTAATACATTACCTCTATGGTTGACTTTAATTACGACCACGTGTTTTAGGCATAAAACGCGTTTGGTGTAACAACAATCTTTTTTGGGAAGTTTAGAATAGTAAGCATTGATTTTTCTGTGCTGAAAATGTCCGGTTTTCGTAAAAATACGCTGTTTTTCTTTTTGGAATAAAATTCCTTATCGCTATTTACTCTTGTAATAAAACTGCCTCATTTCAGTCTAAATATTTATTGTTTTGATTCTACAATATGACAACTATGGTAACTTATATGCAGATGGAGACCAGCAATGTAAAAAAAAAGTTTAAAATCTAAACCCCGACTACTGAAAAGGATAAAACAAGATAGTACCGTCGCATCCCATAGTCGCATGCCGCTGTACTAACATACATATAAGCTATGGTAGCATGCGACCACGGGAAGGTACTTTCTTGTTTCATCCTTTTCAGTAGTCAGTGGCGGCGCGTAGTGTTCCACGCGCGCCGTTCTTAGGTACGATTCACAGCAACCGGCTCGCATCGCGCCGCATCGGAACGGAGCCGTACGCATGCCGCGGCATACGTTCGGCTGCCGTGATAGCCGTACGCGTGCCGCGGCAGCCGATAGCGTCCGCTGAAATCCGTACGCACTCCAAGCGCCCAGAAGTGCTGCTCACATTGCGCCGCGTAGACGTAAAGTGACCGGCTCCGAACGGACCCGACGGCAGCCGATTGGATGCCGACGGCGCAGTTCGGCGCCGTTCGGGGCCGGTCGGCCGTCGCGACAGCCGAATGCATTCTGCGACACGTCGCGACGCGTCGCGGGATGCCGACGGAGGTACATATGCGTAAGTTGCATGCAAATATGAACTGTAATTACTGTTGATACATTTCAATGTTCTTTACCGCATTGTAAAATGCCGCCCGGCCCGGCGCGATGCAAGCCGGTTGGTGTGAATCGTACCTTAGACGTCGCGGGGGGAGTCAAACACTGGTGTCGGCCCGCAGAGGCGGGCCGGCACCAGTCGGGGGTTGCGGAAGGATCGTACGTTCCCGCGACCCCCGGCGTAGGTGTGAGATGGAACACCGGGGTGGTTTTTAGTCAGTAAGAGTCTGACAGACCCCGCCGCCCGCCCCAGGGCGGCGGACATCCATGAGGATTTTCCAACCAGGAAACAAAAAAAAAAAAAAGTCTCTCTACTCTTCTGACTCGGGGAATAATCTGAGATTGAGATAATCTGAATCGGGGATATTTCCGAAGACATCAGCACCTTAATTATTTCGTAACACACTATCAATCTGAATAATTTTGAAATATTTATTGCTAATCCATTGCTTTGTATGTTCAAAAAATGTATCTGCTCTACAACGTAAATAACACAATGAAAGCCGTTGCAACAACTGTTAGTGTGTCACGCAATTTCCCCGCAGTTAATTTCTCATTATTTATGTCAGGCAACGGATTAGCTGAAACATATATATCAAACTAGCTTCTGCCCGCGACTTTGTCCGCGTGAAATTTCTTGTTACTCTGACCCACCCCGTCGCATCGCATCGCCTGCCCGCGCACTTCGTTTTTGCTTAGCGTTCTTTCCGACTATTTTTCTTTTTGCTCGGCTCCTAAAGGTCATAGCGTGATGTTAAATAACGTATATCCTTCCTCAAGAATTGGGCTATCAAATGCAAAAACAATTTTTCAAATCCGACTGGTAGTACCAGAGATTAGCGCGTTCAACCAAACAAACTCTTCAGCTTTATAATATTATAGTTATTAATAACACAGCAAGCGGTTGACAGTAACATATTTAGACGCAACGCGCATAATTCATACGATTCTAACTCAATGAGACAGTTGCTAAATGATTGTTTCCTTTAGCTTTTGAATGTTTGAAAGTTATGATGATTTATTGATTTTTTTTGGTTTAATGTGTCATCATCAGTGAGCAGTTTCATTTGTTTGTGCATGTGTCCCACATTTTGGTACTGCGATTCTGCAAACAAACAGTACCCATACAGGGTCAACAGTAGTTTATTACTATACTCTATGGTCCGCAGGCATGGATCTCTGACACATTTCGAGCTAGAAAGAGACAGTCAAGTCACATGTGTGTAATATGTTGGGGTCGTCTTCTATTCTAACCGGAGTAGGTACCAATATTTTGAACCGTCTCCGGACACAAGTGGGAAGATGTAACCCCAACCTGGTAAAATGGAGCTACCTCGACGGAACTGCAGTAGGGTGCGGTCGTGGAGCTATGTCGCTATCGCAAACCATGCACCATCTCATATCCTGCCCTACTCTGTGTCCGAAAACATGCAGTCAGAGTGACCTGCGCACTGCCACCGACGACGCTGTGGAAGTGTCGAAATTCTGGGCCAACAAGATTTAAAATACAGTCGTGCCAGCGACATGATGAAGATGAACCAGTATTTTAAAAGGAGTGACTGCCTGACAATGGGCCTTATAAAAAGGCTAAAAGTCACCCAAAGGGGCAATGGAGAGGGCTATGCTTGGAGTTTCCCTGCGTGATCGAATCAGGAATGAGGAGATCCGCAAGAGAACCAAGGTAACCGACATAGCCCGAAGAATTGCCAAACTTAAGTGGCAGTGGGCATTGCTCGCAGAACAGATGGCCAATGGGGCCGAAAGGTTCTGGAGTGGCGACCGCGTACCGGAAGACGTAGCGTTGGAAGGCCTCCTACAAGGTGATCCGACGACCTTGTGAAGGCCGCAGGAACCCGTTGGATGCGAGAAGCACAAAACCGGTCGATGTGGAGGTGCTTGGGGGAGGCCTATGTCTAGCAGTGGTCGTCTTTCGGCTGAAATGATGATGACTGCCTATCTGGCCTTCACAACCCAGTTACCTACTAGGTAACAAAATAGGTTTAACCCATTGACTGGTTGTCAGACTTTCGGACTTCTGACTACCCGTTTCAATTGTCAAAGATCTTCGAATGACAGCCTGCACCAGAAGAAGAAGAAGAAGAAGTCAGAAAGAAGCAGAAGAAGAAGCAGCAGAAGACTCCATATGTACAGACGCCAGCACATCAACCTACCCGAAACTGTCAAACTTTCCCAATCAACATTGAACCTTATGTTTTAGCGATGAAGTTGAAAATCTATTAAAGAAATTTGACAGATTGTATTAGCTTGATGTGCTGGCGTCTGTACCTAATGGATGGTCACCCATCTATGACTCGGCAAGCTTAACTTTAATCGACCCTTGCGACTGTTATTACTTAGCCACGCAGACTAAGAAGACAACATGTACACCTATTTATAGGCATTTGAGATATTGACGCCAATTTTTATTATTAGTTGAGGTTTTATCCATGGTTTCCAGTTTGAAGATCAAAGCTAAGCTACAGCTTACATAATATCAAAGAAATATCGGCTAAACAACGTATCCTGCCAACAGTTTTATATTCAACGTTGTTATCACCAATAAAACAGTGATCTCATCGATTTTTATTCATGTTCCATGGTTTTATCGACACAACTGAAATAATTTTGTTTTTATCTGTGGTTATTTGAGTTATTTCGCGCCAATGTAAGGATGAATGCATAATGGTACCTTTGCTTGTTATGTTATAAAGAATTTTAGTCCATGGTTTAAGAGTGACAGCGCTACGAGGTGTGTGGCCAAAACCGGTACCAACACAGCCATCAAGACATTACACCATCTATTAGACAAAATAAATATTTACTAACCCGGCCCTCTGTCAGTCATTCGAGTGCCTAAATATCCTTATAGCAGGGTACGAGGCTGTGAATAGGCCACGCCACGGGCCATGTTTGTGGAAGGACTGATGGCCGTTTTTTGAAGCAGACGAGTTCTTGACTGGTTATAGCGAATCGGCAAGCGTAGAAGACGGAAGACCGGCTATGCCTATAGCAGAGAAACCAGTGTTTTAGCGCAGCTTGGGAGAGGCTTGTCTTTGTCTCCAGCCGTGTTGTTGGATCATTCGGTTCCCTACAAAACGGTTGAACTGGATGGTGCTGATCCACGCGTCATGTTCGTGAACGGGCGCCGTCGGTGGAGACTGGTCATAACTGCCAAGGCTTATTTTTTAAAAATTGTTTTCGCAAGAATAATGTATCCAAGATTTTGTAATATCTTGATTTTTAAAGTGTGTCCTTGGAGTTTGTTGCCCGTTCTTCTCCTTCGAAATCTACGTTTTGGAATGGGCAACTAGCTTCTACTTTCTGACTATAGAACTGACCGACTCTTTGACATTTGAAAAGTGCCTGTAAATGGTTTAATTGAAATAAATGCTTTATTTGAGTTTGAGTGGACTGCGATAGGCCAATTCGGTAGAATATTTCTTTCTTTTGAATTGTCACAGATAAAATAAGGTGTAAACCACATTATGGAAAGGCTCTTATGTATTATATATTAGTTACCTTGGCTACAAAGCTGCAATAATAAACACGATATCGACTAGTTTTACTTTTGTTAACCCGATGCAGACTTTTAAAGCAACTAGCTTGTTTGTCAGTTTCACCTTTTATTTTAAGACGAGGGAAAGCTAAACAATGTCAGATTAGTCTGAAGGTGGATAATGCTAATTAGCATGACACCTCAGACCAAATAAATGAGCTCGGGCCGTAGATGGTTATAGTTTGTTCAACGAAATCTCCAAAGGTCTGGTGACTGACACTTCTCGTGACCCAAGGGTTGGTTTATACCTTGGTCAGGGGCTAAGCATTGCCATACCTACATACTACGTGGCAAATTGGCAATGCCGCTCATCTCTTGGGTACAATACTCGACAGCGATGTGGAGGAAATTTTTCGTCGCCATATTTTCGTTTGTTAATTAATTTAGTAAGAAGTTTATTTACATAACTATTGATGCTGAATTCTTAGGGGAACATTTACCTGCCTAACGTTTAAAGTAATTTCCTTCTAAATGATTCACGGAAAATTCTATTGATAAAATGTTACGTTACGGTATGTACGGACGCCAGCACATCAACCTACCACAATCTGTCAGATTTCTTTAATAGATTTTCAACCTTATCGGTAAAGCATAAGGTTCAAAGTTGATTGGGGAAATCTGACAGATTGTGGTAGGTTGATGTGCTGGCGTCTGTACAATTTTAATTAATATGCCATGTGATGATGTGATTTATCTACTGAGGGCAATACTCGTAACTTTAAAGACGTTCACAGTTTCAGTCTCAATTTACCAAAAATACCTCCAATTTACTTACAATCTTTGTCTGTCCTTCCCCTTTTTAAATCCATCCTAAGGTTGTCTTTAAAAGATCGCTCTTAGCGATAAGACCGCCCATTGTGTGACCCTTTGTACAGACGCCAGCACATCAAGCTACTACAATCTGTCAATCTTCTTTTATAGATTTTCAACTTTATGTCTAAAGCATAAGGTTCAAAGTTGATTGGGAAAATTTGACATATTCGGGTAGCTTGACGTGCTGGCGTTTGTACAGTTTCTATATTTATGTCTGTAATTTATATGGTGTAAGTACATAATAAAGAGTATTCTATTCTATTCTATTGTTGTGAATTAAAATAATACATAGGCAAATAATCACTGATAATAATGGTAATTTCGCCAGTCTCTTGGGTACATTACTAGTCGACAGCGATGCGGATGAATTTTTCGACGTTATAATTAGTTTGTGTAAGTATAGTTTTAGTTAAGTTAGGATTTAATTTTGTTCTATTCTATTCTATATTTCTCTATGGCAATAGTGCGGATGTCGATAATTCTGCCAATGTCAAATGTGTTATGAGAAAAATTTAATTTTGTTAATTTTATTAATTGCTTAGGTACCTACTACTAGGTAATTACTTAGTTTTAATTTACTCACTTCCTAAATTTTGACAAGTTTTTTACATAGATTGTCGCTGAGATGAGATTGTGACCGTTTTTAAATACGGGAATTGTGGCCTTTGACCTGGCCGTACAGTCAGCAATAAAATCGACAATTGACACGTTTTATTTTTACAGCACTTGACGTGGTCAAACAATGATATACTAAAATATCATTGTGGTCAAACAATATGTCTGTAACGAATTCAATTCATTTAGGTAACTAAAATATCCAACGCATAGGTGGAGCTTTTTTTTTCAGCAAAAAAGATTATTACTTAGCTATGGTAGTGAACTAGTGGTGACAAAAGGCATCAAGCTGTTTCCCGTTAATAGGTACCTCTGCGTACATTACAAAAATACAGACTACCAAAAATATGAAACAGCGCGAATTACTGATTTCTAGTAGCGAAAAATAATCATATTCACAAAGTCTAACGCCCCATCGATACTCTATTTATATAGAAGCGTCTTGCAGTCTGTGTAATAGCTTCCAGTCGCCTGGAGTCGGCCATACCGATTTGACATTTGGCATTCCCGATTCCCGCCTTTTCTTAAACGTCAAAACTTTTATTTAGACAAAACGCCCGAAAAAAAAGTGTGACTATGGATTTATAAAAATTGTGTTGAATTATTATTTATTTATTTTTGGACAATAATATTAAAAAAAGAATAATGGAGTCGCTTAGAACAGCAAGAATATCAGTGATAATATTTTTAATTTGTCTGTGTGTTGAAAGTAAAGCGAAATTAAATGAAAGCAAGGCCAACGATCATTCAGCCGAAGTGAGAACTCTGAAGAAGGTAAATTTTTTTCTGTTTTTTTTTCCTCTCTAATGTTATTTTAAAGCTACTAAAATTAATATAGCAATGTTCTTGTTTGGTAATCCTCCTATTAATCAATATTATCTATTATTTCTTCTTTAATTTCAATATTTGTACAACAGTAAGAAAAAAATAGATATATTTTTGTTAAAGTTTTTTGTTAAGTTAGGTTGGTACCTATTTGGTCGGGGGTTGCGGAATAAGGATCGTACGTTCCCGCGACCCCCGGGGCGTAGGTGTGAGATGGAACACCGGGGTGGTTTTTAGCCAGTAAGGACCTGACAGACCCCGCCGCCCGCCCCAGGGCGGCGGTCATCCATGAGGATTTTCCACCAAGAAAAAAAAAAAGGTTGACCGTACCTACCTATTTAAAATATAAAAAAAATAACTGTAGCCAGATGACATCGATTGTGTAGAACAATTCTAAACTAACATAATACCTATGTAAATTTTACAGGCTTACAGATAATTTTATGAAATACCTACAAAAATATTCTATGTAGGTTTTAATAATAAAAAATCCAAAACTCTACAATATTCCACAAAATCTTTTATAATCGCCATTGACAAAAAAAAAAAAAACAAATTTATGACCGATTGCTCTCGCCAACATACGACAAAAACATTTAGGTATATTTTTACACTTTTCTCCGCTGTAACAAAAACACAATTCTTCTACATTTTAATATCACTAGTAATAACTAGAATATAGATACTGCTGAGCAAGAGGTCCTGGGTTTAATACCGGTCGGGTCGGGCAAAGAGTTGTTGGTGTTTTCCATCCGTAATCTCTCAGTCCGGAGTATGGATTTGTGCCGGGTGAGGGTTTTCGTGAAAATTTACGACATCAGTTGGCACCACTTTGACAAGAGGTCTTCCAATATAAAATATATGATGACGTTCATCATTCGATTCATTCATTCGTTCATCATTCAGTCATGACTAAAGAAAATATAGGCTTTTTGACAGATGCCTGGACCTGACGTGTCAGTGCTGCCACCTAGCGAACGTCATTTCAGAAAACCCTCAGGCTCGCCCCCTATCTATTACATGGGACTTAGACATAACATGGCAAAATGAGGGTATACAGACGCCAGCACATCAAGCTACTACAATCTGTCAAGATTTTCAACTTTATCGCTAATGCACAAAGTTCAAGGTCGGTTGGGAAAATTTGACAGTTTCGGATAGCTTGATGTGCTGGCGTCTGTACAAGGGTACCTACACGTCTGTCTAGCCCCTCGAGAAAATAGGCGAGATGTAATGTACATAATCCTACTATCGTCGTTGCGCATGCAAAAGTCGCTATGTGTTTTTAGTGAACTTATTTGAGCTATATGAAGTATAACATGTAGCGTGTTTATACGGAACTTTCGATGTATGAATATCACATAGCTACATTCCTTAACTCTTTAAATATTGCACTTATCACATAGCTGTTTATACAGTATCTGTGTATTGAAATAACGATTAAAACTGCATAAAGAACCGAAAATAACTAAATAATACATAGCGGCTTTTGCACGCGCAACGACGCTATCCTTTCTAGTAACATTATAAACGCGAAAGTTTGTGAGAATGGGTGGATGTTTGTTACTCTTTTATGCAAAAACTACCGAACAGATTTGGATGAAATTTCGCACAAAGATAGTTTCTAACCAGGATTAACTTAAAGGATAGTTTTTATCCCGATATTCTTTCGGGACCAATACTTATGCGGGTAAAACCCCGGAGCGCTGCTAGTAATATTATAAACGCGAAAGCTTGTGAGGATGGATGAATGAATGTTTGTTACTCTTTCACGCAAAAACTTCTATACTGCAGTGCGATTCTGTAACCGTCTCATCGTGAAAACTTAGGTGAAGTGACCGTGGAGTGAGCTGTCAATAGTGTCAATGCCTAGCAAAAACAAACTCACTTCACCTAAGTTTTCACGGTGAAATTTTTACAGAATCGATCGGCTGCAGTGCGATTCTGTAACCGTCTCATCGTGAAAACTTAGGTGAAGTGACCGTGGAGTGAGCTGTCAATAGTGTCAATGCCTAGCAAAAACAAACTCACTTCACCTAAGTTTTCACGGTGAAATTTTTACAGAATCGATCGGCTGCAGTGCGATTCTGTAACCGTCTCATCGTGAAAACTTAGGTGAAGTGACCGTGGAGTGAGCTGTCAATAGTGTCAATGCCTAGCAAAAACAAACTCACTTCACCTAAGTTTTCACGGTGAAATTTTTACAGAATCGATCGGCTGCAGTGCGATTCTGTAACCGTCTCATCGTGAAAACTTAGGTGAAGTGACCGTGGAGTGAGCTGTCAATAGTGTCAATGCCTAGCAAAAACAAACTCACTTCACCTAAGTTTTCACGGTGAAATTTTTACAGAATCGATCGGCTGCAGTGCGATTCTGTAACCGTCTCATCGTGAAAACTTAGGTGAAGTGACCGTGGAGTGAGCTGTCAATAGTGTCAATGCCTAGCAAAAACAAACTCACTTCACCTAAGTTTTCACGGTGAAATTTTTACAGAATCGATCGGCTGCAGTGCGATTCTGTAACCGTCTCATCGTGAAAACTTAGGTGAAGTGACCGTGGAGTGAGCTGTCAATAGTGTCAATTCCTAGCAAAAACAAACTCACTTCACCTGAGTTTTCACAGTGAGATTTTTACAGAATCGACCGGCTGATTTAGATGAAAGGCACACATGATATAGTTTATAACCAGGAGTAACATATAGGATGCATTTTATTCCGATTTTCCTTCGGGACCAATACTTATGCGGGTGAAACCTCGCAGCGCTGCAGTGCTATTATAATATTTTAATATTTAAAAGTAAACACTTCCAGTATCCATACCCGCTTTGTTTAGAAAACGTCGATCAAACTAGTGGAGCGCTACTTTATCAACTTACGTCAAAAAAGCATGCACGGCAAAATTTCAAATGTCGATAAAAATAGTGTAAGACTTTTTGAAAAACTGGCTGTGCATCGCGATTTTACCTGCTTAAGTCTCAAGCCCGTGGGAATATCGGAATAAAAAGTATCCTCAGTCCTAATTCAAGTGACGATAATTGAGTCGTCATCAAAGTTCAAATCAACCCGTGTGCCAAAATCTCATCCAAATCCATTCAGCCGTTTAAGCGTGAAAGTGTAACAAACGAACATATTATAAAAAATCAAATATTTTCTCTTTAAAATTATAGTTTAGATAAATTTCTTTTTTATTATTGTTATTAGTAAGCACTTCTTTTTAATGTCATCATCATCTGCCTAGTCTTTTCCCAATTTCCCAAGTTCTATGTTGTTCGGCTTCCAGTCTAACCGGATGCAGCAGAATACCAGTACTTTACCGTACCCGGCGATAAATATTGCACATCGACCTATTCGATCCTATCGATTTTATACAAAGAATAAAAATGATTATCAAAAGAAGCAAATCATAATTGTTTTAACAGCTCCTAATAGATACCGGACTGTTTGTATTTCGTGCGACAGAGAAAACGCTCTACGAAGCCGAAATTAGCCGATTGTCTCTTTCCAAAGGTCGATGTGCAATATTTATCGCTGGGTACTGTACTTCACAGTCGCTCGCGTCGTAAATTCGCGCGATGATCACGTATTCGCGTTCTATTAGGACACCCAGTTTTTGATATCGCGCGAACACGCGATGGTCGCGTCGCTCACTCGCGCGATGATCGCGCATTCGCGTTCTATTAGGACGATGCCTCATACCTCCTCTCTTTGAGAGACTAGTTAGGCAGGTAGCCTTTGGATTAAATAGGCCAGCCTCTTACTGTCCCATTGCAGTGCAAAGGCTTCTTCTTCTCATACAGAGAAGACAGGAGCATTGATCACCACGGTTGCTCAAGACGGGCTGAAGATTTCAGACTTATATTAACTGTTGCGCGCCACAATTGATGCCTGGTACATGGTGACATTAGTTACCACTAGCGCCATCTAGTATCGGGTAGCAGAACTAGTATGGTCAAGGTCCTAGAAATTCCGAGAACTGTCGACATCGAGTCAGTCGGGACCGGTATGTACTCGAACGTTCTAAATGTTTATATAGTCGAACCCCAAGCTCGTAACATAACTATAAGGCATCATCTGCCAGCCTTTTCCCAACTATGTTCGGGTCGGCTTCCAGTCTAACCGGATGCAGCTGAATACCAGTATTTTACATGGAGCGACTGCCTATCTGACCTCCACAACACAGTTATAGGGTAATACGATACCCCTTTTGGTAAGACTGGTTGTCAGACTTTCGAGTTTCTGACTACCCGTAACGACTGTCAAAGATCCACGAATGACAGCCGGGACCAACAGCTTAACGTGCTATCCGAGGCACGGAGGGGTCTTGGTATGTAAAGATGGTCACCCATCCACAGACCAACCGTGGCAAGCGTAGCTGAACTTGATCGTTCGACCTGTGCGGCTGTTATTATTTAGCCACGGGCGCCCCACATAAATTAATTATAAGTCCAGCTGGTCGATTCTGTAAAAATCTCACCGTGAAAACTTAGGTGAAGTGAGCGTGGAGTGAGCTGTCAATAGTGTCAATTCCCAGCAAAAACAAACTCACTTCACCTAAGTTTTCACGGTGAGATTTTTACAGAATCGACCGGCAGCACCTTAATTGCGCTTTTGTTTACACTATGAATCCTAATATCGACGTTTGACGGATATTGCTTATCCATTGCTTTATATGTCCGAAAATTGTCTGCAACAACGTAAAAACGCAATGAACATTGTTGAACGTCAAAATGAAATCCGTTAGTGGTGCGCAATTACCAAGAAGCTTATAGATAAAAGTGGAGGTAACACTGTGAAGAAGACTGTGGTCGGACACTCTCTTTCTAAATACATACGTATGACAAAGAAAACACATATCACTGCCTCGTTCTTATGTATGTATTTAGAAAGAGAGGGTCCGACCACAGCGTAAATTTAGAGTGTTGCCTCCACTTTTATCTATAAGCTTCTTGGCAATTACCTCGCAGGTTTAAAGGAATAAAACGGTTACTAAATAATATGATAATAACTCCTTCAACAACTTCGTATTTTGATTTTAACGACTGTCGTTTGGCATAGTAGGTACCTATAGCATAAATAACAACTACCTAGCTAATTTCCGCAGACTATCAAGAAATAAAAACTTCAACACGTACGGATAATAATAAAACCCAAAGTAATTCGCAAATAGGTGAGTATTATCAACTTCAAAAGATAAAAAAAACCGGCCAAGAGCGTGTCGGGCCACGCTCAGTGTAGGGTTCCGTAGTTTTCCGTCCGTCACAATAAGTGTTCCCACTTATGAGTTTAAAAGTGGGTATCCATTATGTTCGCGTAATATGATGATGATGATAGGACTCCCTTTTCCGCACTTAGACTCGCATTCGGTCCGTTGTGCGTGTTCGCGTAATAATCGTAGTCTATCATAGATCTTAAAATATTGGGATTCGATTTTAATAATTCTTTTTTTGTTTTTGTTTGAAAAAAGATACGTTCAGGATAATAAAATATGTAAAAGAAGTTAAAAAAAAAATGCTTGCAAAGAAGATACTTAAACAAACAAATAGTTTTATTTGATCGAATATAGAATTTTTTCATATTTTCTAAACTTATGGTTCAAAAGTTAGAGGGGGGACACATTGTTTTTTACTTTTGGAGCGATTATTTCCGAAATTATTGACATTATCAAAAAATGATTTTAGTAAACCCCTATTCATTTTTAAATACCTTTCCAACAATATATCACACGTTAGGGTTGAAAAAAAAAAAAAATCACTTCCCACTTTACATATAGGGGGGCTACCCTAATAAAACATTTATTTCCAATTTTTATTTTACCACTTTGTCGGCGTGATTGGTATACATATTGGTACCAAATTTCAGCTTTCTAGTGCTAACGGTCACAGAGATTAAGCGAGGACGGACGGACAGACATGGCGAAACTATAAGGGTTCCTAGTTGACTACGGAACCCTAAAAACAATCTGGGCGGTAACACTTTAAACGCCCTTAATAGTGTTTTACGTAGTTATATGCTTTCCTACATCCATATCCGCAATTTACGTTGTAAACAATTTTGTTTTCACTAGTCTAACATCCGGGCCAAAAACGTCTAAATGTAAATCACTAGAAGCGCTATCCAGAGCAAATTGTCACTATCAACTAGCTCAGGAATTTGGACACATCGAACATGTGCTCACCTTGATTATCTATATCTGTGTTTTAAGCCATTTATAGGAATTTGTCACAGTTTACAGCCGTTTTCCTAAGTATTGCAATCGTTTTATGTGAAAGACTTGCTGTAAATGCTCCTCCGCTTCTCAGCGACAAACCCATTTCGAATAAAATAAAAAAAAAATAAAAAAAAACCAGTAGATTCCAAAAAAAGAGTAAACAGGATAAGATATAATAGAATAGAATAGAATACTCTTTATTATGTACACCATATAAATTACAGACATAAATATAGAAACTGTACAAAGGGTGACACAATGGGCGGTCTTATCGCTAAGAGCGATCTTAGAAGATAGGTACTACATAATCGCCTACTGATCTTCCCATTGTTAGCTCACAGGCATTCTCTCTGTGAGTTATTCTGAGTCCACCACGCGGGCCCAGTGCGGGTTGGTGGATGTCATCATATTGTTGCGCGCCACAATTAATGCCTGGTACATGGTAATATTAGTTATCACTAGCGCCATCTAGTATCGAGAAGCGGAACTAGTAGAGTCAAAAACCTTCTAGAAATTTCGATGCTAGAACTTTCTAGAACTATCAACATCTGGTCAGTTGGGACCGGTATGTACACACAGCTTCATTAAGTGATTACCCCTCCAAATGACATGTGCGTTCAAATCCGTGATAGGCCCAAGTTGGTTTTTGTATTTTGCAAAAACATTTTATTTTAATTAATTTATTGTTTTAGTGAATAAATAAGTTTAAGATAGTATTTATTTTTTTTAATTCTGTTTTTATTATTGTTTTTTACAATAAAACGTTAATACTTTTATTATTGCGAAAACGACAAGCAATAATAGGGTTAACATTTACGACCGTTTCATTCATCGTCTAAATAGACTAGAGGTTTCAAGACCGCTTGCCGTGCCTATGAGTGGGAGTTCAAATCATAGGCACGAAATGTGCTTTTTGTTCATTATAATTATTATTTTAATATACCTATTTTTCTATTTTGTTTTAGTAATTATTTATAAAGAATTTAAAAATAAAGAAAAATAAAATACCTTAATAATCATATAATAATATGTATTATTGCTATTATTTAACAAAACTATGATCTTATTTTACAACAAAGATTTATTTTGATTTGATAATTTTATTTACAGTTATCATAATATACTATTTTGCCAACTGACACAATTGGGTTCCTAGACAAGTGGCATCCTATTAACGTAAACGATAAAATAGTAAGCGGTAGAAATATTTTAGATTGACATAACCTAACGAAATGTCACGTGACCTGTCATGTCGTCGTATACAAATTTGACATTTGACAGTCTGACAAGTGACATCGAAAGAGACATGTTTTGAAGCGTTTGCAACTTGTCTAGGAACTAGAAGTTAGTTTGGCAGGATTACAATCATGAGCATAATAAGTGAATAAACATGTTATCAATAGATAATCAATTAACATCTCTTATTAGCTCATGATATCTACTTAGAATATTTTGCTATACAAAGTAAAATAGTGGAATCAAATGAGTTAAATGTCTTCGTTGTTTATTTTGTTGTCATACTTAATTAATATAACTGCTATTTCTGGGCAAATAGCAATCGTTCTCTTCGATGTTCTTCTGTTAGACATATTTTGTAGGTCGATAACTGTGAATGTTCGCTGCGTGTAAATGTCTTCGAACCGTGGACAGAGATATTCGTTGCCAATATCCCGATGATGTTCAGATTGGTCCGTATAGATCCCAGTAGTTCTCCGACCCATGGACATTGTCTTAACATCGCCGGTTTCTTGAAATCTGCGCACCCATAAGCGCACCGTTTGTCTCTGTATAGAACAAAATGGTTTTAAATAAGTTATTAAATACCACACACAAGATACCGCAAATAACTCAACAAGAAAAAAATCGGAGAACACAATTAATATTATAATGAACTTACTGCTATGCCAAGCTGTCTCGCAATTCCTTTTTATGCTCACATTTTGTTCACACAGAACAACTACAATTTTAGTTCTCATAAAATCATAAATCATTTTAAAAATTAATGGATAAATCGTAGTCGTTTACTCTTCGCTGTTTTAAGTGAATGTATACATCAAACGTTGTAGTTATAACTTGAGGGTATGGATTAATTTTATAAAGACAACGTAAGTAAGTAAAATTAATGGATACCCTCAAATTATAACATCTATCGATTAGACATCCCCACCTAAAGATAAAATGACTCAGACCATAGTAGATAACAATTTCAACGCAATTCATATGGGCTCGCTGGCTAGTTCGTCAAACTGCCGGTATGAGTATGACGACGTTCGGTGATGCGATGGTTCGAATCTGAGTCGAAACAATGGGTTCTTTTTGAAGTATTCTTTAGTTTGTTTGTAAGGAATTTAATGTGTAACATTTTAAAACTTGAGGGGTTAGCACATACTGACGCTGTCTGTACTACTTTTACTATGGGACCAAACCTGAAATCTCGAAAAAAAATCAGCTGTTCCCGACATTTTGACGAGATAAACGAACATTTAAAATGTAGGGAACGGCTTATTTTTTTCGCGATTTCAGGTTTGGTCCCATAGTAAAAGTTGCTCATAATGATGAGTACAATGACCTCTTAAGAGGTTGTTAATGTTTTACCAATAACCCTGTATAGTATAGACTATAGTTGTAAACTCTGCTCCGCTCACGTCCCAGAGTAAAAATCTAAATATACAAAAAAAAGTACTCCATAGGTAGGCTCTGTTCCGTCTACTAGGAATCGTACCTCTTCTGTCTGAGATGGAATGGACCATAATCTTTGACAGTCGTTACAGGTCAGCTGCCCTAAAGTCTGACAACCAGTCTTACCAAGGGGTTTCGTATTATCCAGTTACTGGGTTGTGGAAATCAGATAGACAGTCGCTCCATGTAAAACACTGGTGTTCAGCTGCATCCAATGATATATTGTTGGACTGCCGCAATAAACTCACTTTAAATCACACTGTAGGTACCTACCTTTATTTTTCTGACCTTCTTGCTACACGGTTAACAACCGACTGCCTCTCGAGCTAACGCGCCACCCCGCCAACAGACAAAAGTGGGGATTCGATGTGGCGCGCTAACTCGGTCGGTAAAACAGTATAACTTAGTTTTAAATATTCAAACAATTCTACATTCATTTTAAATATTCGATTTAACATTAGCTACATAAAATTACAAGCAATAATTAAAGTATAACTTTTAATATACCTACCTATATTAAAAATCGTAAACAAATCACAAGTAACGCCATCTCGTGGTAGGAGATAACAGTAATGAATTTTTAACAGAAAATACATAAGTACATTAACTAATATCTTGACTTATTTATAACTAAATTCTTACAACTCTAACATTCGGCCATCCGCATAACTTACGCGTCCTCGCGTATGTGTGTATGCGAGTAACCTTATGTACAACAATCAACATCAACTATTACAGTTACAAATGCAATCATTGAAGCATTAAAATGGATATTATCTTAATCAATCATGTCTATTAAAACTGTGATTACTTATACAAAATAATTTATTAACTAATGGTACAACTTCTTGCAACCAACTCTAACATTCGGCCATCCACGTAACTTACGCGTCCTCGCGCACGTATGCGAATGGTTTTTAAACACAATTGTACACCATTAATATCCAAATCAACTGCACATACTAATTTTAACTAACTATAGAAGCATAATGGAGTATCTTAATTAAATGTAAATATTACAACTGTAATTTCACAAAATATACTAGTGATACAAGTCGCTACTACCTTGAAACCACTAAGGCGGTACAAGTCGCTACTACCTTGAAACCACCCCATTTTAGTCTACTGGTGATACAAGTCGCTACTACCTTGAAATCACCAAATTCCAGTCTACTAGTGGTACAAGTCGCTACTACCTTGAAACCACTAAGGCGGTACAAGTCGCTACTACCTTGAAATCACCCCATTTTAGTCTACTGGTGATACAAGTCGCTACTACCTTGAAATCACCAAATTCTAGTCTACTAGTGGTACAAGTCGCTACTACCTTGAAACCACTAGGGCGGTACAAGTCGCTACTACCTTGAAACCACCAAGACACATTTACTCGAAGGTCGCGGTTGGCATTGCGTACCTCTACCGCGGACGCCATATTAATTTCAATCTCAAAATAAGTTGGATTGGACTCACCGCGCTCTTCAGGTTTCCATTTCTGCGATCTGCGACTGCGACTGCGATTGCGTCTGTAACTGCACCCGCGTTGACTGGCATGCCCACTAGTGCGCTGGCTGCATCTGCCACTGCGACTGCGATCGCGATTGCGCCCGCATCGGCCTGCACACCCACTAGTACGCTGACTACGTCTGCGTCGACTGACACTGATTCGATTGTACCCGCGACGGCTGGCACGCCTACTTGGCAACACTGGTGATCCTGGCCCACTGTTGCAGTTTTCTTCATTATTGCGTTGTGTATTGTGGATCAGCGTTTGCATTTCCACCACTACAGAATGTCGTTCTTCATCAGTAGATGGAGTCCGCAAGCAGCGCTCATCGTATGGATTCATCTTATAACGGTTTTATTTAAATTAAAAACGACCAATCTTATTTTTTTTTTCACTGCACTTTCCAAACGACCAAAGTAAATTTTTCACTACACTTTGTAGGCTTGGATGTAATCAGTTGATATAACCAACTAACTACATCCCACTTCTGAAATGTTGGACTGCCGCAATAAACTCACTTTAAATCACACTGTAGGTACCTACCTTTATTTTTCTGACCTTCTTGCTACACGGTTAACAACCGACTGCCTCTCGAGCTAACGCGCCACCCCGCCAACAGACAAAAGTGGGGATTCGATGTGGCGCGCTAACTCGGTCGGTAAAACAGTATAACTTAGTTTTAAATATTCAAACAATTCTACATTCATTTTAAATATTCGATTTAACATTAGCTACATAAAATTACAAGCAATAATTAAAGTATAACTTTTAATATACCTACCTATATTAAAAATCGTAAACAAATCACAAGTAACGCCATCTCGTGGTAGGAGATAACAGTAATGAATTTTTAACAGAAAATACATAAGTACATTAACTAATATCTTGACTTATTTATAACTAAATTCTTACAACTCTAACAATATAAACTATATTTATATTACGTCATTGGCTGTCATCCAGTGGGACTGGAAGCCGACCCCAACATAGTTCAGAAAAGGCTAGGCAGATCATGATGCTTACGCTACTTCGTCATAATTTCAACACCAAGATACGAAATATATAAACAAAACGTTAAACCAAACTTCGGTGTACACTGTACAAGATCATAAAATCTAATTTTGTAAAGGAACAGGAATACTAAAGAGCCGTTACATAAGGGGCAGTCTATTAATCACGTGAGGCTCAAAAGGGGGGGGGAGGGGTCCATAAAAAATCACGAAATATCACAAGTAGTATTTATTTTTTCAAAAACAACCTGCAACCCAAAAAAAATTACGATTCTTTGTAGGTACTAAAAAATACACGTGATATAGGTGGGGTAGTCTTAAACCCCACCATGTATCACGAAGGGGGAGGAGCCCGTCCGAGAGAGGCCGTCCATTAATCACGTGATGTTTTTTTTTGACATTTTTAACGGGGGGGGTTAAAAATGTCAAAAAAAAACATCACGTGATTAATGGACGGCCTCTAACGTTAAAACATAAAATACTAAGTAAGTAGTTTTGACACTACATTCATATGATTGTGAGAACATTGGCACTGTTCGGCATCACGTGCATTAAATGCCGAATCAAATTTTACTAAAGGTAATTTAACGCGATGTGGAAATGTGTGAAATGATAAATTTACAAACGACAGGTGTAGTTGACCTTGTTGGATTACATAGGTAACCTTACTAAGACTCCACTGTCCGTCTGTGTCTGTCACCAGGCTGTATTTCAAGAACCGTGATAGCTAGACAGTTGAAATTTTCACAGATGTTGTATTTCTGTTGCCGCTATAACAACAAATATAAAAAACAGAATAAAATATAAATATTTAAGGGGGGCCTATTTTGCCTTGTGGTTCGGAACCCTTCGTGTGTTACTCGCACTTGGCCAGTTTTTTGCAATTTGCAGGTTGTATGTTGATTATTATATGATTCGCGAACGTAAAAAATAAGACTGCAGAATAAAAGATACCTTGGAAGTTTTCTTAGATTGCTTTTTCACAGTTACTCCCTTTAAAAAATTGTTCCTATTTATCTTACAAATAAGGCTAATTTTTCCAACGCCAGATAATTTTATCGGAGGAATAATTTTGAATTTTTGATTGTTCTTCCATACAAAATCTGTCAGACGTCAATTTTATTCCACGAATAAAAATTTATCTGTCGATTGAAATAAACGTGAAAGTTTGTGAGGATGGATGGATGGATGTTTGTTACTGTTTGACGCAAAAACTACTGAATGGATTTTGATGCAATTTGGCACACACACATCACATACTTTATAACCACGATTAACACATAATAGGATACTTTTTATCCTCATATTCCCACGGAATCGAAACTTATGCGGGTGTAACCGCGGGCGTTGCTAATTTACGTATATTTTCACATGGTACAGACGCCATGCAGCACATCAAGTTACTACAATCTGTCAAATTTCTTTAATAGATTTTCAACTTTATCGCTAAAGCATAAGGTTCAAAGTTGATTGGGAAAATTTGACAGTTTCGGGTAGCTTGATGTGCTGGCGTCTGTACATAATTATAACTCTATAGTTAAATATTATTTCTCATCTATTTTTTTGGGTACGCCTTGAATAGTTTACAATGTTTCCAATTTTTACATGAGTACGTAAAATATGAATCACCTCGTTATCAAAAAGAATCGTAACCAAACTAACTAAAATAAATATTCTGAAAACTGCGACAACAAAACGCGATAGTTATAAATCATTTAAACTTCATAAGACATTTAGAGAAAAAAAATTCTACCTAGCATTTGAATCTTTCGTGAAAGAAACCATTTTCTCTATCTAATACAAATACGCTACATTATACACCGTGAAATTTTAATGGTTGTTTTCCCGCGGCAGAACGACTTGCCATAAGGAGTACTTTCAAAAAAAATAAAAATGTTTTTGTTTTAAAATAATTAAAAAAATATTCAACAACTCGAAAAAGTGAGAAAAAATAGTAACACTAGACGCGATTTGTTGTAGGTACTGTCGCACGCGCCGGCGCCATCAAAAGAAAACAATGCATAAATTAATGTTCAAACCAAAATAAGCTCCCGCATGTGGTGATACGGCATAAAATAGCTTGCACGCAACATTGCAAAAAATCACCTGCTAAGCCGACAAAGCAAAGACCGATTTAAAATGTTGAAACCAAAATAAGCTCTCATACGCGGTAATACAGCATAAAATAGCTTGCATTTAACAATACAAAAATCTACCAAAAACAAAGCAAACGCCGACAAAAGAAATGTTCAAAGTAAAATAAGCTCTCGCGTGTAGTGATACAGCATAAACTAGCCTGCGCGCAAAAATTACAAACGATCGAAACCGCGTTTCGACGCCTATTGTATCCGTGCGGCGGTAATTATCTAAATTTAATTTCGTGTTCAGTAAATTGCAGTTAAAAAAGTATTTATGACGCGGACGGTCCTAAGCCCGTAAAAGTATGAAGGGAAAATTTGAATAACTTGTTGGATAGCAAACAGCTGATTGAAACGCACGCGGGTCAATGGCCGTGCGGCTCTTCAGCCGTAGATATCGGGCGGTGTTACTATTAGTTCGTGATCACTTTCGAGTTTTGTGTTTCACAATGCTAAATCTGTCATTTCCTGTTTCTAATATTTTATTTATTTATGAAACGATTATATTACTAAGACAAAACTGTTTCGCTGCGGGAAAACAACCATTAAAATTTCACGGTGTATATTAAAAGTAGAATTAACTGAGACACGGATTAAATACTTGTGTGTACTATTTATTTATTCGTTTAATAAACTTAAAGTCTAAGAAATCATCAGTACAATCACGAGCATAAGTATTTATACACTTGACTTTATTCAAACATTTGCTTCTTTATTCTATAATGAAATGTTATGTTATTACAAACATAGTATTTTCCAACCCAGTGTCGTATTTCAACATTGCATTTGTCATTTCATGAAAAAATCGCAATTGAAAGTTGCCAAGTGTTGACATATTAGTTCTCGTGACTGTACATAAACTTATTTTAGTTTGCCGCCAAAAAAAACGAAACGTGCTTTGCCGTTCGTCTCTCAGATAAAGTAGTGTTCGTCTATCTATGATTATTGTTAAATTTCTTTAATTCGAATAAAGGCAGGCGAAGGTATTAAAACCATACTGCCAGCAACTTTTTTGACAGCAGATTTAAAGCTAATGTAACACTCAATTCAGCTTATTAATCTTTTTAACAACGACCAACAGATTATAGTAAGGAGCCTAGGCACAAAATTACTAATAGTACTGCCTAGGTCTTATAATCCGAAACATGATATCGCTAGAAAGGTGGTGACTACCGACATGACGACTCAAACTCAAACTCAAAGCATTTATTTCAATTAAACCATTTACAGGCACTTTTGAATTGTCAAGAAGTCGATCAGTCAGAAAATATGAAGCTAGTAGCCCATTCCAAAGCGTAGGTACCTATGGAGAAGAACGGGCAAGAAACTCCATGGACACACTTTTAAATTATATTTTTACAAAAATATAAGTTACATCATTAATGTTGAATTTATAATTATATGTGAGAACGATGTAAAAAAGACGGTGTACCACGAAAGATGAGACTTGACACACCACGTGGTTTGACTTGCGCAGAAAACGATTTTAGGTATCTTTAGCGGTATGAGGTCTGAGTGCGGGACGGGACCGGACGTCATAGGGGCAGCGGAAAGAGCGGGGGAGGCGGGGTCAAGTCTCATCTTTCGTGGCACGCATTGTACGCGTACTAATAGAGAAGTATGGAAGAACAAGACATTCTGCGCTGACCCCAAATCAAATTGGGATAAGAGTTAGAGAATGAGGATTCTATTCTATGGCTTCGTAAATAGGTCGTGCAAACTTTCCTTGACAGTTAGAATTTCGACCTTATCAACAAGAAAGTTTTTGGGGACAAAACGTAGGTAATTTGATTGTTATTTTTGGATATTATATTAGAGTATATTCTTAGCCTTTGGCTTTCCGTTGTGCTGACGCACTCGCCTACATTATTGTGTCTTTAAAATTCAGCTTTAGCTGCAAGAATCATTACATGACGACGCTTTCCCCAAAAAATATTAATCAACACTATCGAATCGGTAATAAATTCTTCCATAAAATAATCCCGCGACTTTAACGAGAGAATTTATAATCTGTGGTGTAACGTCGTTTCATAGGTAATAAAATAGACAAAAATAACCACAACGGCGACCGCCTTTGGTTTAGTTGTCGCAATCGTTAGTGCTGAGCATGGGGTCCGGGGGTTTGGGCCCGGTTGCCGACAATAGGCTCTCTCACCATTACATGGGACATAATACCTGACGAAATGTGAGTGTAGGTACTAATAGGTACACCTTTACCCAACCTTTCGGGGTAACGACGCGTGTTGTCATTTTATGTAAACCACAACATTCTCGCCATTTTGAATTTTATGTTCTAGAATGTTCTTTTTGTTGAAAGCCAGTTAATTAGATACATGTTTTAAGCAGCTTATTGTGCTTAAATCCAAATTCAGTCGCTGGGTTACCTGCCACTTAACCCTTTACCAGGCCTCGGACAAATCCTGCAGTAATAATGTTTTTTTCGTAGATTTAGATGAGTAATAAAATTTGGTATGAGATTTTATCAATTATATTTAGAAAATAAGCTGAAAACCTGAAAAATACATGTGGGAAAACATAATCCCATTGCCTGTCTAGACGACGACTTTTTATCTATATATAAAAAAAAAAACAACAAAAAATACACTAAAGTAGACTGACATAATGACGACAAAAGTTTACACTACCCACAATTTATATATCGATAAATGACCGTGAGTAAATCCTAAATAAAACCTGTGGCAAAAACCTAGTATAAAATAAAGATTCTAATTCACCGGGAAATGGATATAATAACTCCCACAATAATTAGACATTCACAGGCTTAAGGCATATGGTTCTCCACATGTTTTATTTCGTTATATCATGATATTTTTGAAGTTTTTACTTATAATTTATGCACAAATCACTAGAAAAACTCAAATTCTACAACATATCAAAAAATTGTACGACTTAAGTTTCTCCGATTCTCCATAATGATTAAAAATACGGTACACTTGTCACAAAAATGTTCGTTTAGCGGCCGACCACAGATAAAATGGCTGCAAAAGTGACATTTGCGTTCTGTTCCACTTTTTTTTTGTTAACATAAGTACCTACTATTTCTATGTTAGCGTTTTTGACAGATTGTGGTAGATTCTTTACCAAAACCTGGTAAAAACTCTTAAAAATGTATGTGGGAAATGCTCAATCCATATCCTGGTTAAGGGTTAAGATATTCTGCAATATTCTCCCAAATGATTCAAATTGAGACTGATAATGACAATTAGGGTGCTGACCTGTTATTTTCTAAATATAACTACTGTAAGTTATATTTGAATGATTGGCAAAGCTTTTAATGTATCGAAGCCGAAGACTGTTTTATCTCCTCAGCATTGAATGAAATCATTTCAGTGCGCTCGCTGCCAAAACGCTTGAGTTTCAGCAAATGTTAACTATTTCTTATCAATAGTGACGCGAGCGTGCCTTGACCGCAGACTCAACGTTTAAGTACAATGCGTGCCACGAAAGATGAGACTTGACCCCGCTTCCCCCGCTCTTTCCGCCGCCCCTATGACGTCCGGTCCCGTCCCGCACTCAGACCTCATACCGCTAAAGATACCTAAAATCGTGTTCTGCGCATGTCAAACCACGTGGTGTGTCAAGTCTCATCTTACGTGGCACGCATTGTAACATGAAACTTTTTTTGTGTTAGCTTATTTTGTGTTCGAATGCTGGACAATGAGATCGTTGATACAGGGGTTTGGATGGAAAAAGGGGAGGCTTTTCCTTGCAAACCCCTGTAGTATGCGATCTCTGGGCATGTTAGCTCTTCAAAGGTTATCAGATCGTCACACCACATTCGTCGTAGTCGATCTCGACGGTTAGTCCTTCCTCAGGCGTCCAGTGAGTGACGTTTTTTGCCCATATCTCAGGATGCTTTCGCGCGACGTGTCTGGCCCACTCCCACTTCAAGAAACTTACCTTAGGAAATAATATTTGTGAAAATAATGAGCGAATATGAATTGTTTTCTTTCATGACTTGCCAGTAATAAAAAAAAAACAGGAGGACTGGTGACAATTTAAAACAATTTCTTTTTAATTATCAATCTTTTTAATGCGATGCGGACGAGTACTTCGACGCCTAAGTGTCCTTTGTTTTTGTATTTATTTATATAGTAAGTTAGTTAGTCATTTAATTTAGTACCTATCTAGTGTAAATAGTTTGTATTTACTTTTGATTAATCTTAAATGGGAATTATAAATGAAAAAATTATCAAATTAATTGTAGTGGTATAAAAGATTATTGTAGTTCATATTTTGTAGGTAAATTAAAATAATTAACATTAGTCTGATTTTCACTTATTATATCAATAATGTACTTAGGTATGACATCGGTCTGAAGAACTTGCAAAATTACATCGGCACTAAGAATGTTCTCATTTTGTAATGTAGCTAACAGCTGTAATCTGTAGACTATGGTATGCCAAAAACATAAATATTTTCACAAATAACGCGCTCTCTATGAAAAAAAAGACATTGGAAGCAATGTAGGTATTCATAACATACGTACTGAAACACTCGGAAGACATTACTTCTTAGTGATTTTTTACGAAACCTAGTATCTATTTTACGCCAATATTTATTTAAAAGAATGCGTGTGACAACTTTTTTTAGAATAGAAAATTGTTTCTGTACATTATCTTGTTGTGAAATGATTGTGATACATAGCCGCAATATAGATGTAAATGTGAAAGATTTGTGAAATTAACACAGAACTATTACTTAGGAATTACGCATTGAATAGCCTTCTGGAAGCCTTTCGTGCCTGCGCCCCCTGGCGGAACGCCCCGGAAAGGAATACAACCTAATAGTATGACAATACAATTGAAATTTCAATGACAGTAATTATTGTAGGTACAAAACCAATTTGCGGTGTGCTTAGGCATACCGTTTCGGCAGCCTTCGGAATGCAGAGACAAGGCGTGACCCAATGTAGCGTTCAATGCGTACCACGAAAGATGAGACTTGACCCCGCCTCCCCCGCTCTTTCCGCCGCCCCTATGACGTCCGGTCCCGTCCCGCACTCAGACCTCATACCGCTAAAGATACCTAAAATCGTGTTCTGCGCATGTCAAACCACGTGGTGTGTCAAGTCTCATCTTTCGTGGCACGCATTGTACTGTTTTGAATAGAACGCACGAGCACGATGTCGCGACGCGACGGTATGCTTCGGCGTGTCTCATCCAGGACGCCGTGCATGCCTAAAGACTCCCAACAGGCGTGTTATTATCGATCGATAATATCGGCTCCATCCTGCAATATTCCGGTATGAGTTCTTAGAACATTTTGTTTTATCTTAAACATACCTGCGTTAATAACGTAGTATCGTGTAGTGAGGGGTGTGTGTGTAACCTACACTATAGATAGGATAGTGTAGGTTACACACACACGCTATAGACATATCGGACGATAAAAACGCAGCTGTGTGGCCATGAATCGGAACGCATTATCGCAATAATGCATTCGATATTATCCACCGGTAATTGCGCGCCTGTGAGGGAGAACCTTTAGGATAACACGGAAAAGTTGCCATAGTTAAATTTTTGTGATTTTGAAAGTCACAGAATTTTTATATACCTATCAATATCCAAAAGTGACCCACCCATAACATATCGCACTCCCCCAACTTTACATAGCTAATACCACAAAAATCAGCATCAAAGAGCTCACCACATGCATCACAGCCCACGTGCCCGTACTGCCCGTATATTTCAACTTCAACGACACACGCAATCACTCCAGAGCAAATTATAGCAACTATTTTGGATTATTTCCGAAGGTGACAAAATTATATACGTTTGTAGTGGGTATTTGGCACAGATAGGAGATACAAAACGGTTTTCTAGGCAGGTAGAAAACTTCAATAAAATTACAATGTGTTGTGGACTAAAATAACCACCACATAGAGCCCTGACTCAGCTGGAAGGCGTCGCAGCAGACGTAGATGTCAGGACGAGCTGAAGAAAACAGACGACCAGTGGTCCACTTTAGCCCTGGATCGAAAGAGCTGAAAGTCATGGGGAGAGGTCTTTCTCCGGCAGTGGGATGATGCAGGCTAAGTGTCTAAACACACTATAATAATAATAATAATAATTTATTTATTTCACGGACAACAAAAGATCCATACTGACAAAAACAAAAAATACATAAAAAGATGTTAGTAACAAATATCCTATGTTAGTACTTATATAATATCCTAGTATGTTAGTAACAATGTGGCTTATCATCATCAGCCTATAGCAGTCCACTGCTGGACATAGGCCTCCCCTAATGAGCGCCATAGCGCCCTGTCTTCAGCTTGACGCATCCAGCATCTGCCTGCAGTCTTTCGCAGATCGTCATCCCACCTGGCCGGAGGGCGTCCTACGCTACGTTTGCCGAGTCGCGGTCTCCACTCAAGAACTCGTTTACCCCAGCGGTTGTCGGTTCTTCGCGAGATATAGCCGGCCCACTGCCACTTCAGCTTGCTAATTCTTTGAGCTATGTCGATAACTTTCGTTCTCTGTCGGATGTATTCGTTACGGATCCTATCCTTCAGAGAGACTCCGAGCATAGCTCTTTCCATAGCTCGCTGAGCGACTTTGGCTTGACATGTGGCTTATGATCTATGTTAATACTTATACACTACGACAGACAGTGTTGTCTTAATGAGATGTCCCATTATGGGGCTCTCATCAAGCCTGTCAGCTATCACAGGAGGCCGTTGCCACTGCCACGCAATCTGGCGAGCAGAGACGCACTTTTCACACTATGCCGAAGTTCCGCGACCGAAGTTCGGCATGATTACGCCTGCAATGCTATTTAACGCAACGACGCAATTTCAGCGTAATATTTCGTCAGTAATTAACCCCCGCTGAATCATTTTGAAGGATACCTATTTGTAATTGATGTTGTTGCATTCTCGTTTTCGCAGGCTACAGATAACTTAAAAGCCAGCTGAGCTGACTCTACTAAAAAAACCAACAAGAATTTTTGTTGCTTATTTTTTTTAAGTGAATCCGATACAAGAACGCCTTTCAACTAAATGGACCGTCAAGATCAAAAGACAGATTGAAATGTTCGAGGCTACCGATTGATCTATACCTAAAGATAAATTTTTTACCAGCAGTGAGAGGAATTTAATCATTGGGAAATGTAAACAAAACATGCACTCGTGACCGCAGACGAAAAGTAAAATAAAAAACCGGTCAAGAGCGAGTCGGACGCGCGCACCAAGGGTTCCGTACCATCTTTAAAAGAGACAGTGACCTCTGAGTTTGTTTCGGCTTTCTTCTCAGAGTAGTCAGATGGGAAACGCCGACCTCATCTAGTTTTAATAAAACATGATTGACGTGTAAAAGTGTTTGTACAGACACCAGTATATCAATTAAGTTACCCGAAACTGTCAAATTTTCCCAATCAACTTTGAACTTTATGCTAAAGTTGAAAATCTATCAAAGAAATTTTACAGATTGTAGTAGCTTGATGTGCTGATGTCTGTACAAACCTACTTACAAAAATAAAATCATTTAACATGTTTGTAATTTTTCATCGGTGAGGCCTACATTCGTCAGGGAATTTTAACACAGTGCACTGCGGTGTAGAATATTGCAGTTTTATGTCAGCGCCATCTCATGACCGATAGTGGAACTAATGTAACTTTTGTTGATGATTTCTGAAATTGTGTGCTATTTAGAGACTTCATTTTATTTTTCTCGTAATCTTTACATAAACTTCTATCACATAGAATAATTTCAGATTTTTCTCTTTGCAAACTTCGGTGATAAGCGGGGGAACGGCAAAAAATATTCATTATATATTTTTATTTCTTTCTTCTTTGCAGAATAGTTGAGCAAATGTCATCTAAAACTATTCCAAATTTCAAGTTGATAGCAATAGTAGTTCTTGAAATATCCAGCTGTGACAGACAGTCAGACAGACTGAGTCTCACCATAAGGGTTCCGTTTTACCATTTTGCTACGAAACCCTAAAAATGAGGTCGTAGACAAAGTCTGTTTGGATACATGCAGACACTACAAAAGTAAGAATTTCGAATGTTTTATAAATCGTTGAAACACTGTAGTGCTGTGAAGTGAGCTGTCATTCCACCTGTTTATTAATTGTTTGCTTTTGAGGCAAAATAAAAATCTATTGTCTAGATTCTCCGTCAAAAAAATCCATTAATCCAGCCTTTTTATTGACGAGACCTCGAAATCGTCAATTTCCAGTCGCATTATCAAAAATATACACACTAACAACGTACGGACAGACAGCCATTACAAATTTCAAATAACGAACGTATATTACCGCGTCATATTGGCATAGAGCCAAGACAAACTTTCATACGAACATTATCGTTTATTGGCTGTGTGAATTATACCTGTGCGTAATATTTATAAAAGTTAATATAGAGCGCTGTCAAGGTTATGGTCTGTAAAAACGGCGGGAAAATAATTATATTCTGGAATATGAAATGAATCAGTTGTTATTTTGAGCAGATTTTTCTTCGTGAATCATGTATAATATTGATGCACGTGTCTGCCATGTCTGAGATTCTCGCGAACGAAGGATACATCGTAGAAAACGTTCAGTTTTTCGAGTATTTCCGACTTCCGATTCCGTGGCAAAATTGGCTTAGATACAACCAATGATACAACCACATTTTTTTTGTAAGTTGTTAATGTTGGATACATGTGAATGTGATGCATTCATGCATCTGATTGGAGTGACTACGGAAATGAATGAATGAATGAAATGCACCGACCGCAGCGTGGTTTGACCTGGCTTGATTAATCGAATGAACCCCAAGACTTGCACTAGCCCCTGAAGCCTCACGTTTCATGGTGCTACAGACACAATTATTATCAAAAAGTAGACTTGACTAACATTATAAAATGTCATCTCAGTTCGGCACAACATAATACATATTTACCTACCTAATTTGATTCAGCTGTCGGTGACAATCTATGCCTACCTAAAAACTAGGAAGATATTTCTGAATGTTTACTTTACAGTGCTGTGAAGGATTTTAGTCGCCGCCACTCGTTAGCGATTTCTAAGTGCTACGTCCATACACTGACATCGCTAGTGACAAATCGGCTGTCAAAATCTGTGTGTGTATGACGCCAGCACATCAAGCTACCCGAAACTGTCAAATTTTCCCAATCAAGTTTGAACCTTATACTCTAGCGATAAAGTTGAAATCTATTAAAGAAATTTGACAGATTGTAGTAGGTTGATGTGCTTGCGTCTATACATACAATGATGTACACTTTTGTTCAAAGTCTAAGTCAAATAATTTATTTCAAATAGGTTCATAAAAAGCACTTTTCAACGTCAAAATTTTGAAAAAAAATAGTATTATATCAATAGATAGGTATAATAGTTTCGTATGAAGAAGAACGGGCAATAAACTCCACCGTTAGCGTGCGTCCAGACTGGGGCGCGGGGCGGGAGCGGGCGCGGGCGCGGAAACGTGCGCGGGCTGCGTGTCCCCATTGGAGCGCGGCTGCGTTCTGCGTGTTGTCGTGTCCAGTGCAGTGTGACCAGATTAAATTTTACGAAAAAACCGAAGCATCTCAAAAAATACTGAATTTCTTATCTGAATGAAATATAATAGACTAAATCCCGGTAATTCCCTGAACATCAATGTTCATGCTGTGATTGGTTGACAGAAAAGTCAACGGACAATCGGTATGACCTAACTGCGTTTAATTTTGAAATGTCGTTATTTATCGTTCCTGAAACCGGGTATAATACGGCAGGTACACACGCAGCGACTTTGATCGCCGGCAACTCGCTGGCGATTTCAAAATTTCACGCCCACAGACTATTTTGACAGCCCATTTGACACAAGGGATGTCAAAATCTGCATATGGACGTCAAATTTGGAATCCTCTGGAAGTCTCCGGTGCTGTGACATAAGCCATTGCGTGCACCTACCTATACGGGCCTATACCTACCATAAGTATCTTTATTTGCATAGCATGAAAAAGGAGAAAGCATCTCCAAACAAATCTCTGCTTGTTAACCATATATTTGATGAATAGAAATTCGCTAATGATCACACCTTCAGCACCTTTCAACCAAACGAATCATGGCAATGAGCCGAGAACAGAGAAGTACTAGAAGAGATGACAGATGGCACTCTCTACCTACACTGTATTTATTTAGAACACTAACATTTACTTTGAAAATACTACTTCCCCAATTTACTCTTTGAAGACAATGATGAATAGCAAGCATGCTGTTGAAAAGTAATGCAGCGACTCTCAAACACTCAGCGCTTGGCCAGACTGGGGCGCGGGCGCGGGGCGGGCGCGGCGCGGCGATCTCAAACATATGAACTTCCATTGAAGAGTCCATAGTGGGCACACGGGCGCGGTGAGCGGCGCGGGCTGCTAGGCGCGGGCAGCGCGCGGGCTAACACTGAACCAGTGTGACCAGATTCACTATTTTAATAGATTTTCGGTATATTTTATGGACTGTTCCGAGCATCAGTAATTTAGTATTTTTGTAGGTATATTGGCGGAAGTAAGTATATTTTGGATAAAAGCTATGGAAACACAGTAGCGATCGTCCCCGCGAACATTGATGTTCAGGGAATACCCGGATTTAGTCTTATATTTCATTCAGTTAAGATATTCAGTATTTTTTGAGGTGCTTCAGTTTTTTCGTAAAATTTAATCTGGTCACACTGCACTCGACACCGGCAAGCAGCCGCGCTAGTGCGGACAGGCAGCCCACGCGCGTTCCTGCACCCGCGCCCGCGCCCCAGTCTAGACGCACGCTTAGTTTAAAATCTAGAAATCAGAAGCAATACTCGTAGTCATAACAAATAAAACCTATTTTTAAAAATATTGTCTATGGTTTGTTGTACGTATGTATGAATGCTTTGGCTCAACTCTAGCTCGTTTAAAAAAAAATCGCATTTGTATTGCCACCTGTCTGTAATAATTTTCTATTAATGTTGCATTCTCCCAGAAATATTATGTTCTTTTTTTTTAAATTTACTTTCCGATTCTAACAAAATTTATTTTAATGTGACTTGAACATCGCCGTTGTCGACACATTCGATGTTAAATATCGTAAGTTAATTTGAAGAATTATGTTTTGTTTTGTCATAAAACAAGATTATAATAATAATAATAAATATATTTTTACTATTATGTATTTAGGCACTCTAAGTTCAAACCCATGCTTAGGAAAAACGTCTAATCTGTGTTCGCGATTTAATTGCCAAAAATGTAAACAAATATGAATAACTTTCATAAATAACTTTAATTCCTACACAATAAAGTTCAGTTTCAGTTTTTTTTTTCAGTTCACTACAACTTCAAACCTTTTCAATAATGCTAGTCACTCTGAAATCAACCTAATTGCCATTGAAATAAAGTTGATATTTGTTTTTACCTTGAAAGAACATCAATTGCCAACATTTTGATTAAATTAAAGTCGCTGTCAAGTTCTCTCTCTGTGACTGCGTTGTTCTTCTAAATTATGCAACGGATTTTCATGAAGCACCATCATTTAGAGAATTTATTCCGGAAAATTTTGTGAATACTACACGACTCCGCCTTGAGTGTGTTTCATAAATTCATACACATTTTGAAGGTCAATAAGATTTTAGAAGATAATATATATTTTTTTCGTAGAAACAATTTTAAAAGTATTAAAATAATATATATAGTATAATAATAATATATATACTTAGTATTAAAATAATAGAAATAATATGTACTTACACATTTCTACAAAAAAGTGTGAAAAATTAAAATTAGACACTTACCTACCTACTTATTCAAAATTTTAAACACGCAAACGTGAATCATGTTAAACGTCTAAACACAGACCATATACAAAGACCAACGCAAAGAACAAGCGCGCTAAAAATAAACAATAACATACAAAAATAGCAAGCATGTTTATTAGGTTAAAAAAAAAAACAAAAGAATCCACACGTTTTCACACTATTTTAACACTTTTGAAGTAATCGTTACTCTTTCATCTGTACGTTGGTAATAACGTCGTTTACAATTTACATTTTACAGAGCTGTTTACGTTTACCTAAAATTCAAAGCTTAACTACGGGATACATTTATAGTATGTTTGGTTTTGCACAGATGAATGACATTTATACCTAATTAAACATCCTTGGTAACGTGGCGTGGTAATGAGACTTGAGCTTGAGTGTTTATGACACTTTTTTTTGAGTGGTACCTAATGACACGTGCGTGTGTGCACGTATATAAAAAAAAAAGCGAGTGTGCTTATGACCACACGACTGAAGTGAAACTTCTTTAGTTCCATCTGTATGTAGGTCTGTATGTATATCTTTATCGCCTCCGCGTTTTGGAGTAAATTTTTTTAAATTATTTGAATTACGAAAAAAAATAACCAAAGAATCACCGTTCGCGTAACGCTAGTAAACTCGCAAACGAACGAAAGGGGGGGGGGGGCTTTCGAGCCTCACGTGATAAATGAACAGTCCCTAAGGTACAAATCTAACTTAGAAAGATAGGTAATGATTATAATAATGTGAATACATACCTATCTTATCTTATAGTCGCGAATCAAATTTTGATCAAGATACAACCAAACACTTACCTCTGCGCATTCACCTTAAATTTCTAAGGGTCGAAATTGAGAGTGTTAAATACATATACAGGGTTATTGAAAAACACCAACAACCTCTTAAGAGGTCATTATACTCATCATTATGAACAACTTTTACTATGGTACCTACCAAACCTGAAATCGCGAAAAAAAAATCAGCTGTTCCCTACATTTTGGCGAGTTATACGCGCATAAATGTAGGGAACAACAGTTTTTTTTTCGCGATTTCAGGTTTGGTCCCATAGTAAAAGTTGTCCATAATGATGAGTACAATGACCTCTTAAGAGGTTGTTAATGTTTTACCGATAACCCTGTATAGTACAGACCGCTCCATTAAGTGGTTACCCCACCAAAAGACATGTGCGTTCAAATCCGTGATAGGCCCAAGTTGGTTTTTGTATTTTGCAAAAACATTTTATTTTAATTAATGTATTGTTTTAGTGAATAAATAAGTTTAAGTTAGTATTATTTTTTTATGATTGTTTTTTTTTCAATAAAACGTTAATACTTTTAATATTGCGAAAACAACAAGCAATAATAGGGTTACCATTTACGACTGTGTTATTCATCGTCTAAATAGACTAGAGGTTTCAAGACCGCTTGCCGTGCCTATGATTGCAAGTTCAAATCATGGGCACGAAATGTGCTTTTTGTTCATTACAATTATTATTTTAATATATTTTTCTATTTTGTTTTAGTAATTATTTATAAAGAATTTAAAAATGAAGAAAAATAAAATACTTTAATATTCATATAATAATATTTAATATTGCTATTATTTAACAAAACTATGATCTTATTTCACAACAAGATTTATATTTTGATTTGATAATTATCATAATCTACTATTTTGCCAACTGACACAATTGGGTCCCTAGACAAGTGGCAATAGGAAGCGGTAGAAATATTTTAGATTGACATAAGCTAACGAAATGTCACGTGACCTGTCATGTCGTCTCAGCATTACATACAAATTTGACATTTGACAGTCTGACAAGCGATAATGCGACATCGAAAGAGACAAGTTTTGAAGCGTTTGCAACTTGTCTAGGACCTAGAAGTTAGTTTGGCAGGATTATAATCATGAGCATCATAAGTGAATAAACATGTTATCAATAGATAATCAATTAACATCTCTTATTAGCTCATGATAATTATCTACTTTGAATATTTTGCTATACCAAGTAAAATAGTGGGATCAAATGAGTTAAATGGCTTCGTTGTTTAATTTGTTGTCATACTTAATTGACATAACCGCATAAAACTGTGAGATATTGTTATGATTTGTGATTTGTTATTATCTGTGTGTTGTTTTGTTATTATTATTTTTGATATTTAGTTAAAAAAATGTTTTCACTACAGATACAATTTTACTGTTCTATTAAGTATAATAACCGGGATTGCGAAGTGTGAAGTGATGAAATATATTTTTAGTAGCGAAGAGGATGACCTTCACTTTCTATTATTTGTTGGAGTCTGCTTCTCATTTGGGTAACCATCGTCCAACCTGCATTACTACCTCGCATCAACTCCCAACTCCTCAAAACTTCATTGTGCAAGTTAATCTTGGACTTTATTTCGCTTGAATCCCAGTTTAAAACCATTTGACCCCACATATTTTCTATTGGATTTAAATCCGGACTTTTCGATGGCCAGGAGATGACAGTTATGTCAGTCTGTGTAGTGAGCCATTCCATAACTATATGCGAACGATGGACCGAACAGTTATCTTGAACAAAATAGATCTGTCCTTCTGGGTAAGCAACTCGCACTGTTGGCACCATAACATCTTGCAAAATTTGCAAATAGGTCTGGCTGTTCATGCGCCCACTTGCTTCTACTAATTCTCCCGGTCCCATGGAGGACATCCACCCCCAATACCCTGAAAATAACAACAAAGGTTTAATTTTGTTTTTAGACATTTGTCTCCAAACAATTGTCATGACGTTCAAAATATAATAAAATATATAATACATTATATAATAACTTAACAATAAGTATATATTTACTACTGAATTATATAAATTATATAATTTATAATATTAGATCATTTAATATACTTACTGTATTAAAATTATAATAAATAAATAGTTATATAGACAGTGATACGTTTATATTTGTTAAATTAAATATAATATTAGGTAATTAAATGGGGTGGAATGGAATAATATACATAATAATTTACTTTGTTGAAAGGTAACTTACCCAATGTTATTCTGCCACTGGCTCTGTTAGGTAAAACATTTTGAGGTTGGTATCGTTCATTAGGTTTCCTCCACAATATTTTTCGACCGTCACAGTCTGACCTGAAGGTTTTTTCGTCACTGAAGATAACGATATTGTTTTCCCAATCAAAATTAAGGTATTTCTGGGCAAATCGCAATCGTTCTCTTCGATGTTCTTCCGTTAGACATATTTTCTTTGCAGGTCGATAACAGTGAATGTTCGCTGCGTGTAAGTGTCTTCGAACCGTGGACAGAGATATTCCATGCCGTTGCGAACTGTGACGAGTGGATGTGAATGGCGATGTAGTGTGAACCTTAACAATATCCCGATGACGTTCTGATTGGTTCGTATAGATCCCAGTAGTCCTCCGACCCATGGACATTGTCTTCACATCGCCGGTTTCTTGAAATCTGCGCACCCATAAGCGCACCGTTTGTCTCTGTATAGAAAAAAATGGTTTTAAATAAGTTATTAAATACTACTCACAAGATACCGCAAATAGCTCAACAACAAAAATAAATCGGAGAACACAAATAATATTATAATTAACTTACTGCTATGCCCAGCTGTCTCGCAATTCCTTTTATGCTCACATTTTGTTCAAACAGAACAACTATTTTAGTTCTCATAAAATTAGAGATCATTTCAAAAAATAATGGATAAAACGTAGTCGTTTACTCTTCGCCGTTTTAAGTGAACGTATACATCAAACGTTGTAGTTATAACTTGAGGGTATGGATTAATTTTATAAAGACGACGTAAGTAAGTAAAATTAATGGATACCCTCAAATTATAACATCTATCGATTAGACATCCCACCTAAAGATAAAGTGACTTGGATGATAGTAGATAACAATTTCAACGCAATTCGTATGGGCTCGCTGGCTAGTTCGTCAAACTGCCGGTATGAGTATGACGACGTTCGGTGATGCGATGGTTCGAATCTGAGTCGAAACAATGGATTCTTTTTGAAGTATTCTTTAGATTATTCGTAAGGAATTGAATGTGTAACATTTTAAAACTTGAGGGGTTAGCACATACTGACGCTGTGTGTACAATGCGTGTACAATGCGTGTTCTGCGCATGTCAAACCACGTGGTGTGTCAAGTCTCATGTTTCGTGGCACGCATTGTACAATCGCTCCATGTAAAATACTGGTATTCAGCTGCATCTGGTAACATGTGGAAACCGATTCCAACATAGTTGGGAAAAGGCTAGGAGAAGTAAGAGACCTGTACATAAAGTACAGACACTGGCACATCAAGCTACTACAATCTGTCAAATCTCTTTAATAGATTTTCAACTTTATCGCTAAAGTATAAGGTTCAAACTTCATTGGGAAAATTTTACAGTTTTGGGTAGTAACTATTTAGTAATCTGTGGTTTCGGGTAGCTTGATGTGCTGGCGTTTGTACAAAACCTACTAGTACTATTATCGTCGTAATAAGTACCATTGCAATTAGTGCTAAAACACGTAAATCATAAATATAAAGGTGAGGTATGGGTGAGCAATCAATAAAATTCGTAGCGGCAGTAAAGTTGTTACAACGATCGATAAACTTCGATCGTATCGTAAGAAGTAGCATCATGAGTTTCCTTTGGACAATAAAACTTGCGATAAACGGCGTAAAATTCCTTAAGAGCTTTAGGGGCAACGCAAATAGAAGACGGCGAGACGAAGGTACGGTACAGACACGGCGCAGATACGGTGCAGGCGCGATATCTGCGCAAACAGACGCGGGGACGGTACGGCACAGAGTATTATTATACAAGGTGCTATTTAGTGGAAATAACCTCCTTTAAATATCCATATGGACGAAAATTTGAACAGTTTAAAATATATCGCTACGTATCTTTGTTCATACTGTATATAATGCGAGACGCCGCTTGCGCCTACATCTGCTGGCGACGTGGCGGGGGGCGAGGAGCGGCGTGCCTGCGCCGTCCGCTTGCCGCCTTCAGTCACGAACAAAAGATAACGCAAGACGCACGTCGCTTCGAATACAGGATGCGTGACGATATTGAGTTTAATATTGAGTTTTGCGAGTTAATTGAGCAATACCCGAATATCTATGACTACACTAAGACAGGGTACAGTAACAGAAATGTGCAAGACAAAATATGGCAAGAAATAGCAATAAAAGTCGGTGCAACAGGTATGTATTTTATTTAGATTTTAAACATTATGTCTAGTCTGAAACGGAATCGGAGATCGTTGTGTTAGATATGTTGTAAGATATTCCCTGATATGGTAGGGATTTTCTCCCATTAATCGCATGTTAATGTTTGTTCCTATCAAATTATTTCTAAACCGTGGATTTGATTTTTTACCATCACATGTGCGAATTACGTTATGCAACACACACATTGCTTTTATAATATTATCAACATATTCTGGTTTGCAGCAAATAGGCGTGTAAAGTCCACCAAACTTTGACGCTAACATACCATAGGCACATTCTACTGACTTACGTGCCCTTGACAACCTGTTATTATAAGCTCTTCTCTCATTAGTCAATTGATTTCGACCATATGGTCTCATAATATTTCTTTTTAGTGGAAAAGCTTCATCTGCCACAAAATAAAAGGGCACATTCTGTGTTTCTCCAGGCAAAGGTGTAGGGTTCGGTAAATCGAGATCGCCTAGATCCATAGCTTGTCCAAAAGAGCTAACTTGTAATACTCGCCCATCACTATTTCGGCCGTATTCACCAACATCTATAGTTAAAAAGAAACCATCTGCATCTACAACTGCTAACAATACAATAGAGAAATATCCCTTATAATTTATGAAAGTCGAACCCGAGTTGATGGGCGCTGTAATTCTAATATGCTTTCCATCTAAACTCCCAACACAATTCGGTAAATTCCAGAGAGTGTAAAACCGTTCAGCAACTTCTACCCATTTTTGTCGTGTAGGTACAGGCATATATTCCGGCTGTAGGCATTCCCACAAAACGCTAGAGGTTTCATGCACAATTTGCCGGACGGTACTGCCTCCTCTCAATACATATCCAGAAAGTGATGTAAACGAACAGCCATCTGAGTAGTATCTGTAACAAAAATAAAATAGCAATAAGTATGTAACATATGTGTGTTTAGATTGAGGTGCCACTTTTCGCATCGTAAAGTGGCTAATGGAGTTATTTAGTAGTAGTTTAGAAAATTTTGTAGAACGGATATTGGATTTTGTATTAGAATACTTCAAAAGTTAAATGAATATAAAGGTGGCACCTCAATCTAACTGTTTGCATTGAGGTGCCACTCAGAACTGGGAAAATTATGGATGAAATTTTATCAAAATTTTGTATTATTTTGTAGTACTCCAGAATTCTGGAGTACTACGAAATTTTGATGAAAACTCATCCATAATATTCCCAGTTCTGAGTGGTACCTCAATCCAAACAGTTAGATTGAGGTGCCACCTTTATATTCATTTAACTTTTGAAGTATTCTAATACAAAATCCAATATCCGTTCTACAAAATTTTCTAAACTACTACTAAATAACTCCATTAGCCACTTTACGATGCGAAAAGTGGCACCTCAATCTAAACACACATTGTAACTAATCTCCTTAAATATTTTTCAGCCCAAGAATGTAAAGAACGGTGGAAGAATATTCGATGTAGTTACAGCAAAAACAAGAAAAGGCTAGATTTGCCATCTGGATCAGGTGCAAAAACGATTAAAGAGTACTACCTTTCACCACATCTACATTTTTTAGACAATTACTTGAAGTCCCGACCAACCAAAAGCAATCTAAGCAAATATGATAGCACAGACGGTAATGATAGTGAAGAAGTCGATGAGACACTGTTTACTGGTCAACTAGCTTCTGAAAACACAAATTCGGATTCCATCTCCAATCAATCCACTCCAACACCGCCACTGCTACCACTATTAAATAAATCTAGGACAATCTCTTTAAAAGATGTCAATAAATCAGCACATGAATATTTCAGTCAAAGAGCATTACAAATGAAGACCATACATAGAGCTGAGCCTGAAACAGACAGCGATCTAGCTTTTTTTCAAAGCATGCTTCCAGATATGAAAACAATGACACCAGCCCAAAAACGAAGATTTAAAATGGGCGTTCTCAATTTATCAGAGCAAATTTTAAATGACCCAGTACCTAGTTATCCTAGGACACAGCCGTATTATCCACGAACACCTTCTCGAGAGACAGATTATGATCCTAATGAAGGTGCAACCCAGCAGACTCTTACATCCAGAGCTAATACAAGTCCAGCACCTTCGTTTACCTCGACTCAGCAGACAGCTAAACATACTGCAGCAGCTAACAAAAATCCGGAAACTCAGCTGACTTTGATATCCGGAGAGTATATAAATCCAGCACCACCGGCGGCAGTGGCTGTAATTGAACAAATAGCTGGGCCTTCAAGACACCGAACTTATGATGAGAAAGCTTATCATCAACTCAGCATTTCAGAATATCAGCAAACGCGGACACCTGGAGCTTATGAAAGAGCACAATCCTTAGCACCTCCGGCAACTCCAACTACATTATGTTTGCCAATATTTTCACCAATAACTACAGCTACACCTCACCCGAATCCAGAGACATCTATCCAATCTCATGAAGACGAAATAAGTGATTTTAATGAGAGCTATCCAATGCCTTGAACTTTATTTATAAATGGCTCTTAGTGCGACAGCTAGCTTGAGTAGTCATGTGCTGTCCCTGTCCGCATGCGCTGATTCTGTATTGTGAGATAAGGACAGCACATGATGACAGCTTGACAGATACTCAAATTAGCTGTAACACTGAGAGCAATTTATAAATACTAATTGTAGCAAAGATGCTAAACCAAAAACATTTTCAATGAATATTATCTTTTGATTTGTCAATAAAAGTTTGATCTGTAAAAAATAGTTTCACTTACCTTAAAGTTATCAGTAGTCTTTCTTCAGGGCTGATTGGTTTTCTCCAATTTGTAACTTGCTTCCGAAGTCCTTCTCTTACTTTTGACAATACGATATGGTAACATTCCAGTGACATTTTATAAACTGTGCGAAAACGATCAGGATATTCATATAATGTTTCCATTATTTTATAGTACCTGTGCTCTTCTGCATTTCTCCACACTGGATGTATCCAATACCTTCTTGGTCTTTGCTGTAAATTAATAATCTGTAGCAAAGCCAGTGCATCTTCATCTTCGTCTGAAGAGGAATACATGTCTTATCCCGTCAATATCACGCTCTATAATGACTTAACTTGCCGTATCGTCCCCGCGTCTGTTTGCGCAGATATCGCGCCTGCACCGTATCTGCGCCGTGTCTGTACCGTACCTTCGTCTCGCCGTCTTCTATTTGCGTTGCCCCTAAGAGGATAATAGTGGCATTTTACTTTTTAGTGATTATAATAAAACTAAACAATGTAAAACTACCGTTTATAATAATATTAACGTATAATCTGGTGGAGCACAACTTAACGTGCTTATTTTCTGCATTTTCATTCTAAAATTAAAGAAAGTTCATACCTATAAGTATTTGAAAAATTTGTCTGCTCAACCACGTAAATTATGCAGTGAATGTTGTTTTTGAACTGTCATAATGAAATCCATTGCTATTGATAGTGTTTTACGCAACTACAATGCGTGCCACGAAAGATGAGACTTGACCCCGCCTGCCCCGCTCTTTCCGCCGCCCCTATGACGTCCGTCCCCGCCCCGCACTCAGACCTCATACCGCTAAAGATACCTAAAATCGTGTACTGCGCATGTCAAACCCCGTGGTGTGTCAAGTCTCTTCTTTCGTGGCACGCAGTGTACCTCGCTGGTTGAAAATTGAGCCGTTAGCCCAGAATTGTCAATCGGTAATAAACTTTGAGAAGGTTTCTCTGTCGCTTCGATACACCTTCTTAGTAGCAAAGACTCCAACATAATGAGCCTATAATGTCCCCACTGCGGTGTTGGGACTTGGGACACAGACCTTCTCTCTGTGAGAGAGTGGCCTCTAATCTACCACGCGGGCCCAGTGCGGGTTGGTAGATGCCACATGTCTTCCAATCTTTGGTTCTAGGACATGCCGGTTTCCTCATGGTTGTTTTCCGTCACCGTTTTGAGAGGAGTGATGAAATTAACAAAGTAAAGCGTCAGCTTGGGTTCAAAACCCCGCCCTACATCTCGTAGATCAGGGCCGTTACCCCTGGTCGGGCTCCTCTGCTCTCCATAAGCCCTCAAAATTTAGCCAAATTACTCAGTCACAGATAGTCGGGCTCCTCTGCTCTCCATAAGCTGTAAAAATTTAGCCAAATTACTTAGTCACAGATAGTCGGGCTCCTCTGCTCTCCATAAACCCTAAAAATTTAGCCAAATTACTCAGTCACAGATAGTCGGGCTCCTCTGCTCTCCATAAGCCGTAAAAATTTAGCCAAATTACTCAGTCACAGATAGTCGGGCTCCTCTGCTCTCCATAAGCCCTCAAAATTTAGCCAAATTACTCAGTCACAGATAGTCAGGCTCCTCTGCTCTCCATAAGCCCTCAAAATTTAACCAAATTACTCAGTCACAGATAGTCGGGCTCCTCTGCTCTCCATAAGCCGTAAAAATTTTGCCAAATTACTCAGTCACAGATAGTCGGGCTCCTCTGCTCTCCATAAACCCTAAAAATTTAGCCAAATTACTCAGTCACAGATAGTCGGGCTCCTCTACTCTCCATAAGCCCTAAAAATTTAGCCAAATTACTCAGTCACAGATAGTCGGGCTCCTCTGCTCTCCATAAGCCCTAAAAATTTAGCCAAATTACTCAGTCACAGATAGTCGGGCTCCTCTGCTCTCCACAAGCCCTAAAAATTTAGCCAAATTACTCAGTCTCAGATAGTCGGACTCCTCTGCTCTCCATAAGCCCTAAAAATTTAGCCAAATTACTCAGTCACAGATAGTCGGGCTCCTCTGCTCTCCATAAGCCCTTAAAATTTTGCCAAATTACTCAGTCACAGATCACAGATCAACAGTAAATTCACACGCAATTTCACTCCACAATAAACCTCCCAATTGACGTTCAGTACCCGGCGATAAATATTGCACATCGACCTTTGGAAAGAGACAATCGGCTAATTTCGGCTTCGTAGAACGTTATCTCTGTCGCACGAAATACAAACAGTCCGGTATACTATTAGGAGCTGTTAAAAACAATTATGATTTGCTTCTTTTGATAATTATTTTTATTCGTTGTATAAAATGGTTTTGTGTAAAAATGTCGATGTGCAATATTTATCGCCGGGTACTGTAAACGCATAGTAATCAATGTTTGTTTATCCGCAGTTCAACGAGGGAGCGGCTCTCGTTTTCGCAGATGAACTCAAACAGACTATTGACAGATATCTGTTCGGGATTTGCCCGCAGAGCTTTAAGGTAAGTCTTGTTTGTTTATAAAGGTGCCATTTGGTGTTAGTCTTTGACGAGGGAAGGTTAAAATGGGTGATTGATTGAGGATTTGATTATATCTCGTTTTGCATGTCTAGAGCTAATTCATGGACAAAGAAAAAATATTAGGATCTTGTTTGAAGATCAGAAAACGAAGTGATAGCGCGGGCATGTGATGCAAGACCACGGGGTGGGTTGGAGAACAAGACATTTCAGTCTAAATTCTAGTCTCATTTAGTTACAAAACGATGCGTTAATCACTACAATACGCTTCTTCAGTGCTGGCTGGTTAACTTCTTCAGATCATGCTAAGTTCGAGCTATTCTGCTGTGTATAATGGCATCACAATGCTCACTTCATCTAAGATTCCACGGAGAGATTTTTACAGAATATATTGCGAGAGATTTCCTTACGACAATTTAATTTACCGTCAGTCAGAGTTAACTTGAAAAAAAAGAACAAAATTAAATTTAAAAAATAATCTAAGATTCCACGGAGAGATTTTTACAGAATAGGTATATCGCGAGAGATTTCCTTACGACAATTTAGTTTACCGTCAGTCAGAGTTAACTTGAGAAGAACAAAATTTTTAAAACATAAACTCTGATTATGATTGTGTCATGTGTTATTAAAAACAGGCCAATGCCACTCATTTGAAATCCCCTTCTGATGTTTATTAGCTAGCTACGACACAGTCACGACCTAATAAATAAATAACTAATAGGTCAAAGCGAGCCCAGAATAAAATCATAAACACCGCGTTAGTATGTTCAACTAATAAAATATAGGTTATACATACATAACACATTTATACAACTCCCACATAAGAAGAAAGAAGAAGAATTAGGAAGAAGAATTAATTTAATTTGTTAGGAAGATCGAACGTAGAATTTTTGAGAGTTTTGTATGAAGAAAAATGATAAAGTAATTACGTAACTCCCACATTGATTTAATGGTTCAGCTACTCTTGCCACAGTCGTTTCATGGATGGGTGATCCATTCATTTACATATCAAGACACCTCCGTGCCTCGGAAAGCACGTTAAGCCGGTGGTCCCGGCTGTCATTCATAGATCTTTAACAGTCGTTACGGGTAGTCAGAAGCCCGAAAGTCTCACAACCAGTCATTCTAAGGTGTACCGTGTATCGTGTTTCCCAGTAACTGAGTTGTGGAGGTCAGACAGGTAGTCGCTCCATGTAAAATACTGGTGTTCAGCTGCATCCAGTTAGAATGGAAGCCGACCCCAAAAATAGTTGGGCAAAGTCTAGGCATGGTAGTCAGTCTAAAAAATAAATAAGTAATAGGACAAAGTGAACCCTGAATGAAATCACTTCAGGGTTCACTTGTGTTAATTTGTTTCTATTTGTAAGATCTCCTGGCAGCCTGGATTCTGCACCCTAATTTTTTTTTATACCTTGCCCCACACTAGGTATTTCTCCTGTATCGTGGGTGCGTTTACGAACATTTAAATTCACATACACAAACAGCCAGACCCGGAACAACTACCTGTAGGCAATACAAATATTTGCTCCGTGCGGGAATCGAACCCGCGACACGCAGCGTAGCAGTCCATCGTTCAGCCACTGCGCCAACTGTATCGTCAAATTGCGCAATACACTATCAATCTGAATAATTTTACACATTTACTAACTAGCTTCATCTTTCTCACGGACCGACCCCTTGACAATGAGGGTTTTCTGAAATGACGTTCGCTAGGTGGCAGCACTGAGACGTCAGGTCCAGGCATCTGTCAAAGAGCCTATTATTTTCTTTAGTCATGAGCTCATGACTGAATGATGAACGAATGAATGAATCGAATGATGATCGTCATCATATATTTTATATTGGAAGACCTCTTGTCACAGTGGTGCCAACTGGTGTCGTAAATTTTCACGAAAACCCTCATTCAAAAGTTGAAATAAATGCTTTGAGTTTGAGTTCAGCAACTTTCATTGCGTTATTTATATTGTTGAGCAGACTTTTTCGAACATATTATAAAGCAATGGATTAGCAATATCCAAAATGATTCAATTTATTGTGATTGATAAAATGTTGCGCAATTAGTGTGCTGTATCTAACTGACAGCGCCGCCGAGGCCGGCCCAGAAGGAGGAGACGACCTGGATGCGTACCGCGTGGGCTGATAAGCATCATTCATTTGTTTATTTATTATTTTATTTACACACGAACTGGCAAGGCAAACCCCAATGACACCTGGGTCAATCTCCAAAACGGGCGTATTCGTGTGATCGCTCTGGTGCTTTTCAGATATTGATATTTAATGGTAATTATGTATCTCATTAAAAAGAATGATATTGAAATAGTACATTTTTACTATTGGCCTTCAATTTACACAAACAGTTATGGAAATATTTAAGTTCAAAAAATTTCGCGACCAGAGCAATCATAATTCGTGTCAGAGCGATCATAAATGGTGAAATCAGTGAAACAAAAAAATTTATATTGATAAAATATTATTTATTTAGCCGTTTTCAGTGTACGTGTAACAAGATTATATCTAAGAGAAATGTATTATTTTAGAAAAAGGTCAAGGTACCTATATTATCAGTCATACATTTATCAAAAATACGGAATATCTATAATATAAAAATGAATCGCAAAATGTGTTGGTAAGCGCATAACTCATCAACGCCTGGACCAATTTGGCCAATTCTGTTTTTTTAATGTTCGTTGAAGTTCAAGCATGGTTTTTACGGCGAGAAATATTTAAAAAATTGCCCAAAAACAACACTAGGACGCTCAGCCAATTTCTTCCTAAGACATTTTTCTTCAATAGATAATTTCTTTCGAGGCATGATTTCAATCTGCAACAATAGTTACCATTAAATTTTAGAGAAGAAAGGGTTACAGTTGTGGTTAGCTAAATGCCAATATAATAATATCATCAAGGTAAAATACGTCAAAATCTGTTTATGGGTTTAGGTTACCCAAAGAAACCCAGGAAAGCTTATAAATTAAAAGTTATATGCATCGTTCATCGTTTGTCATTGTTACAGTCCGGTACTACCTACTACTTAAAATAGGTTTATAACGTACAATAATTGCAAAATATCATCGCTCTGGTCTTTTTGGACAGAGCAATCACAGCCATAGCGATCAGAAAAAGTCACAAAATCATAAATATAGCCGAATTTAAAAGCAGCAGAAAGTTGTGATTACGTCTCATAAAAAACATCATAACGATCACTTAATTCACGTAACAAACACATTCACAAGCTTACTATTTAATTTAAATAACGTGCCATAGCAATCATAAAATTCGAGAACCAAATCCAGAGCAATCATAAACTTACCTTCGTAATGTTGAAGCGCGGGAACGTGGCACACAGGTAAGGTATCCTCCTCAGCGGTTAGACCACTACAGGCGTTGCCCCGCGGGAGCGGAATAGAGTGTCTATAACGCGTAACTAGGGATGAGCGCGATGTTTTACCTCAGCGCAGAGCGATGAGATAAAATGCCCGGTCACGATTTTAAATTCAAATTGTGGCAAAAGTATCGTTAATATAACTAAAAATATTTTATTACCATGAAGATTAACTATTTGTTATGTAATCTAAATAAGTTGTTTCATATGAACCTTCTCATTAAAAAGTTAAAAAATATTTTTTTCATTCAATCGGGAGTCGGGTCAACCCAGAGCGATCAGGATTTTAGGGTTTAAGATTTTTTTTTCAATATTTAAAATAAACTTATTCATAATATTAACCTTGTATCATGTAGATTAGACTCCGAACTGTATATAAAAAAATATTTTGAAAACGTTTTTTGATTTTAACATGGGTTTATCCAGCCCGACATGAAAAAAAAGGCCTCTGGAGATCGACCCACCTACACTTGGATAATATGTTACACAACAAAACAATGATATTTCCTCGAATTCTAAATATAACTTTCGAAAATTGTTTTCACTTCGCAGTTAGTGAAACTGAAATACCTACTGAATTTATAAATGGGGAGTACTGAGTGCGTCAAGCCGTCAAATATCCGTAAATATGTTTGCATTTGAAATTTAAACAGGTTGAGTAATTGTTTATACACACTCGGTGTTAAATTCAGTCAACCTTAGCTGTTGTGTGTGTTAGTAAGGGTTTGTTAATTGCACGTGTGTTTTCTTATAAAACTGTGCTAATTCGGAAAGCGCTTGTAATCCGATCCAGCCTGTCCGTTGCTGCCCTCTCCCAGCGATGCCCTACGCCGAGATCCGTAGGTACCCCACAGGGGGTGCCCTTAGCGTATAGTCGGTTAGTTTTTAAGTTTTTTGAGCCCTGCCTGGAGGCCTTAATTTATTGAGGCATCCACAGACGAGCCCGTTAAACAGACGACAACCTTCTAGGTTGTACTGCGAGATGCCATCCCAAAAAAAAAACCAAAAGTGGAATGCGAAACCGTGGACGATCGTTCACGGGCACAAATAATAATTACCTTTATAGAGATACTAGCTGCGCCCCGCGGTTTCACCCGCGTAAGTGTCGATCCCGTGGGAATATCGGGATAAAAAGATGTCAATACTAGTAATTACACAATCATAAAATGAGCTTAAATTACATTAAACTAGACAAGATGAAATTATACACAAAGTAAAGCGTCTGTCTGGGTTCGAATCCACGACCTACAGCTCGTAAGTCGCGGCCGTTATACCACTGAGACATTGCTACACAACTTGATAAAGTAGACTCATCTTTTATGGGGTACTGTTTAAAATTGTTATAATAAAATACCTCCCCACATTCTTCAACTGAATGAGACAAAATTCAAGTCTTGTATAGAACGCACACTATGCAGTCAGGCATATTATAAGCTAGGGGATTACATCGCTGATAAAAATGCCTGGCTCAATGCTGGTCCTGCTCCACAACCACAACTAATTGATTAATACTTGAAAATACTGTTGGAGCTGCTGAAGATTGTAAGACTATCTTTGCATTGTATAAACTCAATTTCCTTTGTATTGTATAATTGCATAGCACAGAATGTGAGTTCTATGTATGTACTATATATACCCTATGTACCATTAACCGGGTAATATGTCTTTCATTGACTTGCCCTGGCGGCTGATAGTATGTCATGCTCACACAAATGTCTCGCTGACGGTGGCGTGGGTGTTGGATCATTTAGCTCCCTTCAAAATGGATGAGCTGAATGGTGCTGATCTATGCGTCATGTTCGTGAACGGGCGCCGTCAGTTGGGGCTGGTCATCACTTAGCTGCCTCGGCTTATTTTTATTTTTTTTATTTTTGGATTGTTGTTTTCTTACTATTTGTATAGATACGTCATTTTTACATCGTTCTCACATATATAATTATAAATTCAACATTAATGATGCAGCTAACATTTTTGTAAAATATAATTTAAAAGAGTGTCCATAGAGTTTCTTGCCTTTTTATGAGGTATATTGAAAAAACAAAGAAAAATGAGGTATATTGAACAAACAAAGCATTGCCACTAGTTTTATGAGCCTAACTCGAGGGGCCCCGCTGGTTAGAAACACATCTGATGCTTTCACCTTAACAGTCATCGTGGAATAGGATCTTCTTCTTGCCTTCCTCTTAGTTTTAATGTCCATCTCTACAAAGCAGACAGAAGTGTGGTCAGCGGGATCGACCGAAAGGGTTACCGCTGGCCCGGAACATAAACCGCTCAGGAAGGAACACGGGTGGGTTTTAGTCAGTAAGAGTCTGACACTCCCTTCCGCTCCACCCAGAGCGGGTTGATGATTTCCCATCCTGAAAAAAAAAGGGGGCCCCGCTGGATAGAAACACATCTGATGCTTTCATGTTAACAGTCATCGTGTCGTGGAATAGGGTCTTCTTGCCTTCCTCTTAGTTTTAATGTCCACTCTACAAAGCAGACAGAAGTGTGAGAAATCACAATATTATCACAAAGTCTCGTTGGTTCCAGTTGCCGCTGAAGGGCAAGAATACCACCACAGTCCCCTGCGACCTGGACACTGATCAGCAGGAATTGGCTGGCAGGTGAGTGACTTATTTTTTTGCCGATCGTCGACGCACGTTTGTAGCGATACAGACGCGATACGCACGCGAGTCAGACGCAGCCTGTAGACCTTCTGTAGGATAAAAGCGCGCCGTCGACGCACGTTTCTAAAACGCACGTTAACGGCGCGTTTAAAAAACGTGGTGTGTACAGGCCCTTAAGCTTAACTGTTTTTTTTTTCATAGATTGGATTTTTGAGATGGGGGCATCACACCATAACCCGTAGTAGCTACAGTAAAATGGTCTAAGGAAATTGTGCTCAACTATTTGATTGAGATATTTTGAACTGCTTTCACGGATTGTTTAGAAATGTCACCACGAAAATGGGCAATTTTTACAAAAAACTTTTTTGAATTGATGCCAATCGTTCCTGATTCTTATAAGAATCAAAAAACTTCATTTGACCAACTGAGGTTTGAGTTATAGAAAAGTTTCAATCAGTCACACGGTCGCGGTCGCAAAGAAAACCTGCAGTTTTTCCAAAGGATTAGGAAAGTCTGACGGCTTTCACACGTACAGGCAGATTTCACCCAGTTTACATGGGAAATCATGATGTATCGACATTCACTGTCACCCGCCTGGGCGTCGGCTAACCGGCAACATGTCCAAATTAAAATATAGCATGTTTCAGCAATTCGTTTTAGTAGCTTTTTACTTTTACAGACTGGCCACCCTAGCACTCCGCGCGCATTCAGCCGCGCGGTCTGACTGCGGCCGCCTTGGCGCCGCACTCGCCAACACGCTCGGTGATCTTGCGCGCACTGCTGCAAACAGACAGCTTTTAGCTGCAGGTAAATAATGTAATTTTCACCAGTATTTGACATTAATCTGTCAAAAAAACCCTGTGCATCCGGACAGACGTAATTATGTGACCGTTCGTCGCTCTTATAAAACAAAGCTAAACTTAACTAGCCCATCAATAATTTCAAGTGCTTGGAACAATACTTATTATATTATATAAATAAATTCTTTTGTGGCACCACAAGCCTCAAAAGTTAGTCATCGTCTGCCTAGCCTTTTACCAACTATGTAAGGGTCGGTTTCCAGTCTAACCGGATGCAGCTGAATACCAGTATTTTACATGGAACGACTGCCTATCTGACCTCCACAACCCAGTTACTGGGTTATACTATACCCCTTGGTAAGACTGGTTGTCAGACTTTCGAGCTTTAAACGACCCATAACAACTGTTAAAGATCCACGAATGATAGCAGAGGCCAACGGCTTAACGTGCTATCCGAGGTACGGATGGGACTTGGTATGTAAAGATCACCCATTCTCGGACCAACCGCAGCAAGCCTCAAAATTTTGTGTTCTAGCAAAAAAGATGAGACAAAATAGCAACAGGTCGTTAACATAACTGACTGTCTACGAAGGACAGGCCTAATATTACAAAAAAAAAAAACTTATGCAAATAGTTTTTCTTGCAAATTTTGTCAATTTCATTGGAAGCACAACAAAGTGTAACAACGAGGTGAAACGAATGGCTTTAACATTCCGATCCGACGGTGAATTACCAATCATTCACGGTGAGCTGGAACGTTAACATGAACAAGATTCGTTTCCCTCGATATTACATGTGTATCTATAGTGCGCCCACAAATCAACCGCGCACAAATCCAGACACTCTACTGAGAAATTCCTGATGGGAAAACTCAATAACTCTTATCCCCAGGGCCGTCTTTACCCGGGGATGCAAGGGGTGCGTGGCACCCGGGCACAGGGTTTTAGGGGCGCAAGCCAATCGCCTTATACCTACACATACCATGCGTAATCATGATCAGTTTTAAAGATTACTGAATAAATATTCATTACACCTTTAAAATGTAGGCACCAACATTGTTTAATATTGTTCATGCAGCTTTAGGCATATTTGCTTTTCGACTTGCGATGTGCAAGCCTCTTATTACTACCAGTTGCTTGGTAGTCAGTTCGAAACCAAGGTGACAGTTCAGTAAATAATTCTTCTTTATTATTCCCACAGCTGCAAGTAACGAGCAAAAGAAACGGAAACTATCGAAAAGCCAGAAAATGAAAATCCAAGCGAAGCAGAGGACAGCCCTCGCTGTCAAGAAGAAGGCTGCTGCTGTCGCAGCCGCAGCCGCCGCTAAGATGACCACTTAATTTGATTTAAATTATGTACGTCATTCCCATTATCGTCGCTGTTCAGTGAAAACTCCGTGGTTGCAACAAACGTTATTTTACAGGGGAAGATTAAATTACTTGTCTGAAAAATGGCCGCCATTGACATTCTCCGAGGCTTTCTTATCACCAATAGAAGGTTAAATACAGTGTTTGTTCTAAATGCAAATGTAGAAAATTTTTGGCGGTTAACAAAAAAAAAAATCAGCTGTTCCATACATTTTGACAGCAGATTTTTTTTTTTGTAACCGCCCAAATATTTCTACTCTATGTTACAGTTTTTACACAACGAATAATCAGCCAACGGTCCCACTGTTGGGACCCAGGCCTCCTCTCTGTGACAGGCCCAGTGCGTTTTGATAAAAGTCACATGTCTTCCAAATTTTTTATTCTAGGACATGCCGGTTTCCTCACGATGTTTTCCTTCATCGTTTTAATAGTAACGGTGATGAACTGATGATATGACAGATGACACTTCACTTTTGTTTAAACTTAAACGTCAGCAGTTGGTTACTGACGATGTAAATAGCGCGATTTCGAAAGTAGTCCACTGGTTCAATGTTAATAATTTGCTTCTAAACGAGAAAAAAACCAAATGTATTAAGTTTACGCTACCCCACGTTAGGCAGGTGAAAACTAATGTGTTGATAAAGGGCGAGGAATTGAATCCTGAAGACAGCACGGTATTCTTGGGCATAACTTTGGATGCTAAGCTTCAGTGGGGTCCGCATATAGATAAACTGTCAAAAAAGCTAAGTTCCGCAGCATACGCCGTTAGAAAAATTCGTAATTTAACTGATATAGAGACTGCCCGTTTAGTGTACTTTAGTTATTTTCATAGTGTAATGTCGTACGGTATTCTATTGTGGGGAAATGCCGCCGATATTCAGACTATCTTTGTTTTGCAGAAGCGTGCTGTTCGATCAATTTATAAATTAAGTCCGAGACACTCTCTCAGAGACAAATTTAAAGAGATTAATGTAATGACTGTGCCTTCTCAGTATATTTATGAAAATCTTTTATATGCCCATAAAAACATAAAATTGTTCAAAAAATACAGTGATATCCATAATATAAATACTAGAAACAAACACAAATATGTTGTACCTACAACAAGGCTCAAGAAAATAGGTGGCTCGTTCAGATGCCAATGTATACACTTTTATAATAAACTACCAAGCCACGTTCAAGATCTAAGCCTTAATAAATTTAAATCGTTCATTAAACGTAAGTTGTGCCAGAAAGCCTTTTATACCGTTAAAGATTATATTGAGGATACAAAGGCTTGGGATTGAGTTGCTTCCAATTTCTGCATTTTGAGTGTTTTTGATGTTTTTTTTTTATATACACATTGACATTAATGATTTTTTTTTTTTTTTAACTGACATTTGCTTACTTTTTAAAGTATTATATTATTTTAATTATTGTGAATGTGAAGACGATGTGGGTCATTTAATTTAGGCATTTTATATTATTATTATTCTCTCTATGGTCTGGCAGTTTGAGTAATTTATGTGGCCTACCCAAATGTCCTTTCTTTGGTATTGTTCGTCGAATCGTTGAGCTCCTTAAGTCTTGAGTTGAGCTGCATGATTTCTGACAAATGCGTGCACTGACTGGACAGGTCCTCTCAATCTGTGTGGTTCTTTCCTCAAAAGGCCATCTCAGACATCGACCTACATGGTCTTCATATAACTTGACCAAGATTATGTCTGGACTTTAAAAGAGACTATGACCTCTGAGTTTGTTTCGGCCTTTCTTCTCAGAGTAGTCAGATAGGAAACGCCGACCTCATCTAGTTTAAAAAATTTATGATTGACGTGTAAAAGTGTTTGTGCAAACCTACTTACAGAAATAAAATCATTTATCATTTATCATTTATCATTTATCATATAAATTATACAAAGGAAAGTGCCTGGCTGGGTTCAAACCCACGACTTACAACTCGTAAGTCGGAGCCATCACCACTGGGTCACCACTGCTCTATACAAAAAAAAAATAAAAAGAAAAAAAAAAATTGTTTCGTTATGAGGTTTTCACTGCACGGCATTATGCTGTGTATTTTATGTCTAGTTTCTACTGTCGAAAGTTATTTTTAATCCCTATGGTTAATCCTTAATAATTATTATAATGTTTAGCCACTTTTATAAAAGTCATAGCTGTATAAGAGGAGGATGAGAAATGAATAATATTTTTTATAGCACTGTGATCTAAACCAGCACCCAATTGCGTAACAAATTATAGATCTCAATCTGAATCATTTTGAAGGATACTGCTAAACGCTAATCCATTGCTTCATATGTTCGAAAAATGTGTCTGCTCAACAACGTAAATAACGTAATGAATGTTGTTGAATTGTCAACATAATGAAACCCATTGCTACTGATAGTGAGTTACGCAATTACCCCGCCGCACTTAGTCCCACTTTTCTGTGACTTAAGTAGTCCATTCTTTTTATTTTTGGGTGACTTAAGTGCGGGTTTAGGTCACACGAGCGATACTAGACGGTACGTGTGACTTAAATAGACACGCCCAAGTAACACAAAATCGATATAATGGAAAAAGTGATGACCAGAAAATTTCTTCTAGCTTCGTTATAGAATTTGAAGGGTTTTAGCAATGTCTTGCTTCTGTATAACAGCATTTTATTAACTTTGTAGTTCCTAAAGCTATATAATCCTCTTTTTCAATCTTTTGTGCAGTTAAAGGTTTTATTTTAGACATAATTTATGTCTCTATACAGCTTCTAATACAGCTGTAAGCATTATACAAAAGTGTAGGCCGTATGTAAGCATTAATTACGGCTTAGGCTATTAAAAAGCATTTTAAAATTCTTTAAAACTGCTCTATGTTTTATAACGACCTTTCGCATGGGTCACAACTGTTTAACGGTGTACATTGGTGCTGTTTTAATGCCAGCTTTTTAAAAGCATTTCATCATAATATTATATAGCCTTTATCTATACAAACGTATAATGACAAGAATTTTAACAAGCAATAAGTCGTGTACCGGCCATCCGCATGCCTAAAGTTTTTAATTATGCTTACGCCATTTTGCTTTTTGTATCGATAATATTTAAAATTTAATTTTATGGTAAATAGTCCTTTAGAAAGGACTTCGACGAAAGGACCTATGGTATTGACCGGCCAGTGCAATACAGGTATCATAATGACTAAAACTAAAGATTTCTTCGTAAGAGCATAATTTTTTTTACAATTCCACATATTTTTATAATATTTTTGTAATAAATAGCTCTTTAATTTGAAGGCGCATGAAATATTTGATTCAAATATATACATACTTTCACAGTAAACTGATACTCGCAACCTTAATTCACTCATAGAGAACAAACACAAGAGTTTAATTACTTGCCTTGTAGCACTTATATTTTTTTGTTGAAAGTATCCATGTTCTTTTTACACAAGATTTATTAATAATAACAGAAATTAAAAATAATATTTGAAAATGTTTTTATTTTGCCTTTGTAATGGTACAAGCTGTATAAGAGCCGCATTTAACATATGCGCACTGCTTTAACCTGTTTTCACAGCCCATTATAATGCGTTTATCATTCCGGTAGACAACCAATATAATGCTGCTAAAATGCCATTCTTACACTTAAGGCTGTATAATTTGGGGCCCAAATTAGCATTACAAGAGCTGTATAGTGGTTTATGATGCCTATATGTAGACTTCTTATAAAGCTATAATAATATGCTAATTCTGTTATCCATCGATTATAAAGCTATTTTGTGCTACTTGGGCGGTGTTAGGCAAACTCGTTACGCACGGGCGCTAATTTCAAACCGTGCAATAATGAACTATTTAAGTCACACTTATGGTAATGTACTATTATAAGACTTTGCACTTCTAAAAATAAATTTGGTTATATTCTATGCTTAATATTACTTACTAGTCATTGGTGTTAGATTAAACTTTATTTAGGTAATTATTAATTAAAACTATGCACTGTAAATGTAAGAAAATTTTGAACAAATTAACTACATAAGGATGGAATTTTATGTACTAAGTATTATAATGTTAAGTTATATGTATAATTAACTATTTAAAGATTAGTTACGTAATTTGTAATTTGGAAATAAAAATATTTTCATAATCGGTGTTTTTTATTCACATTATATGTTTGTTACTTTTGCTTTAATGGTATAATAAACAAAATTTTCTTTCTATCTATCTATCTATATTTTTTATCTATTTGAAGAGACTTAGATTAGAAATAAATAAAAAAATCCTTAGTATTTTGCTAGGGTCATTTCTAGCAAAAACTAAAGATTTTTAAATGATTATTTATCTACATGTTAGGCGTAGAACCACACTACTTCTCCTATACCCGCCATTTTACCTATCACAGCAGTAGACGTCAACAAGATACCATCAGTAGTTCCAGTACCGATTTTAGTATTACAGGTGCCTGACGAGATTTCCGCGGCAACCCTCTCCACCCACTCTTGGAGATTAGAGACGGGCGAAAAATTTTAGCACTTCGCGTAGGTTTTCGTTTGTGCATTCATACAGACATAGGTGATACTTTGTCAACTTATGCATAAGAGGAAGGATGCAAGAGCGAGCGCACCGAGCTCTAAAATATTTGCAGCTCGTTTCGGAATTTTGTTTAGAACATTCAGACAAAAACAGGAGTTACTTTGTCGACCTATGCAGAGAGCTCAAACATTTTTAAGACGGCGCCTCCGTTAGGTTAGGTTTTCTAACTCAAAAAACTGCCATTTACTTACTGAACATATTTTGTATTAAATTTATTAGAATAAAAATACTACCATTATAGTAGAAAATAAATATACTGGCCACACTGGACTGTCATTTTCTGTTACGTCAAAATTGTCAACTTCACCAAGTTCGTTAAAATAATTTTCTGCAACCTGCGAAAATTGCATTCTTGCAATGTCAACAGAGTTAAATAAAGTGTGTGTTACTCGTGATATGGTCTGATATTAACTGCTAACGACACCCAACATAACGCAGTAAGTTTAAGTTCCTAAATATACCAAAAAACCCGGTGTTTACTTTATTTATTTGATAATTGCTGCACGTTTGTATGACTGTGTTAAAATGAAAAAAACCTTTTCCCTTGAAATACCTACCTAATGATAGTATGAGTGCCTTAGCATCATCAACAATAAATATTCTGCTTTACAAGCTGTCTACAAAGGCATTGTAGCCCATTTTACTAAACAATGTAAGCAATACTAAAACGCGATGCACTTGAGTTTTTTACATAAAGGAAATTTGGTCGATGTGGCCGTTTTCTTATCATACCATAGTCACATAATACCGAATCGAATTACATGCAAGTATTACCTTACTTCAACGATTTAAGGTTAGAACAAGTACCTATGCATCATTATTTTGTTATTATTATTACCTGCTGGAGTCAAGAGCAAACCCATTTCAAATAAAAAACCCGACCTCTTCTTCGCTAGATTAGTTAGATTTTTAGCCAGATGTTTTAGCTTTGCTAATGAAAACTTGCATTCCTATAGTACAAAAGATAATAATAAGCTGTCAATTTAAAATGTGTATTTATAATATTTCTGGAAGTTGCATGCTTCATACTGGCAGCAATAATAAAACATACTGTTTATGTTATCAAATCTTTTATTTTAATTTCAGGTTTTTCTGTGAGATTTGGAGAAATACACCATAGATAATAAAACATGGACAAAGATAGAGTAGAGGTGATAACTAAAAGTAATAAAAATAATGCTGTGGAAGATATTATAAGAGAACATTGTTACTTTGAAATTAAATCAAAAACAGTTCTCTTCTACCATTTAAGTGATCATAATTATTTGTAAGTATTTAATTAATTATCAGCCATAATGTTTCCACTGCTAAGACACAGGTCTCCTCTCTTTGAGAGAGAGTGGGCTAATAATCTACCACACAGGCCCAGTGTGGGTTGGTAGATGTCACATGTCTTCAAATTTTTGGTTCTAGGACATTCCGGTTTCCTCACGATGTTTTCCACCAACCATGCACATTCACAAAATTTCATTGAAATCAATTGGGTGGTTTCAAGGATTAGCATGAACGATAGTGACACTTGTTTTGTACCTAAATTAATAATTCTAATCTGCCATCTTTAATTCCAGTGAGACTGAAACCCATGAGCCAAAGAAGAAACCAGCAAAGCAAACAAAAAAACGCCAACGCACCATCAAAATAACAGAACTAAGAGCCGTCTACAACTGTACGTCTTGTGGCTACCGCACAATGGACCGAGTCCTTTCGTCAAAACACAACTGTGATAGAAAACCAGCTAGATATGTACCCTGCACGAAATGTGATAGGAATAAGGCTCCGGAGGGTTATCAGCAATGTACAAAATGTTCCTATTTTACCAAAAACAAGGCTAGTTTGAAAGTTCATATGCGGATACACTCTCAAGGTACACCATACAAGTGTACGGAATGTGATTATTCTGGAAGGGATTTAAAGGATTTGATATCTCATTATAATAAGGTGAAGGATTTGCAGTGTGAGTGCGGGTATACCACGCATGTCAAGCAGCAGATGGTGGGGCATAAACGGTCTCATACGGGTGAGAAACCGTTCTCTTGCGGTGTTTGTAATTTTTCTACTGCTGATAGAGCGGGACTTTATAGGCATTTGAAACAACATCAAGCATAGTCATCATTTCAGCTGAAAGGCATCCCCTCTTTCACAAGGTCATTGGTCTACGTTGTGGGAGACATAGGATTTGAAGCGTAGTGTGGTAGATTTATACAGGGCTATTTTAAATTGGCTAGCTAAACTCCGGAGACGCGATCGGCATCGATTTCTCATCATCTGCCTTTTCCCAACTATGTTGGGGTCGGTATCCAGTCTAATAGGATGCAGCTGAATATCAATTTTTATATGGAGTGACTGCTTTTCTGACCTCTACAACCCAGTTACGCCCGTGCCGAACGGCGGGTACGTGTTCCACGCGCGCCTCAAAGAGATGTCAGCATCAGTGAAGGGGCCCGTTAGGGCCGAAGCCTGCCGGTTCAGCGGGATTGTTCGAAAAGGTTACCGCAATACAATACCCCTTGGTAAGACTGGTTGTCAGACTTTCGGGCTACCCGTAACGACTGTCAAAGATCCACGAATGACAGCCGGGACCAACGGCTTAACGTGCTTTCCGAGGCACAGAGAGGTCTTGGTATGTGAAGATGGTCACCCATCCACAGACCAATCGCGGCAAGTGTACCTTAACCTGATCGATCGACCCATGCGGGTGTTATTACTTAACCACACGATATCTGAATTTGTAGGTATGTTTAAACAGTTTTAAAATGATTTTTTTTGTAATTTAACTACAAAACGGTGTTCCGATTTTTCCCTTTACTTGTGCTATGACATTGCTTCTTGCCAAATTTCATGATTCTAGGTCAACGGGAAGTACCCTATAGGTTTTGATTCCGGAACATAAACGCCCGTATCTTTTGATTGCGTTGACTTAGAAGTATGATTTTTTCACTGCTTCAAGGGATTGCAGCCCTGAGTATTTGGTATTTATTTCAACTTGATAACTCCACGCGTTCCTGAGAAAAATGGTCTTGATATACGGACAACAAAGTGATATTATAAGGGTGACGTTTTTCCTTTTGAGGTACAGAACCCAAAAAACATCAAATCTTTATATTTAATCGTGTTTAGATTTTTTTTTTATTTTGATGAATGGGCCCAATCTTGACTTCGATCACGCCTGATGGAAAGCGATGGATGAGGTCTATTGATGGAACGAGCGTTCCCAGAAGATGCCTGCCTTGCTCATTCTGTGAGCTATGTCGACAGCTTAGGTTCTACGCCGGATCACCTCATTCCGGATTCTATCCCTCGAGTCTCCAAGCTACGCTCTTTTCAAAGCTCGCTGAGCGACCTTGAATTTATGAACCAGCCGTACCGTGTTTAGATATCAGTACAATGCGTGCCACGAAAGATGAGACTTGACACACCACGTGGTTTGACATGCGCAGTACACGATTTTAGGTATCTGTAGCGGTATGAGGTCTGTGCGGGACGGGACCGGACGTCATAGGGGCGGCGGAAAGAGCGGGGGAGGCGGGGTCAAGTCTCATCATTCGTGGCACGCATTGTACCCGTCTGTGGAGTTTATCTAGCCAATTTAAAATAACCCTGTATTTGAGTCTGATTATAAGAGTTTTTAGGTTGAAATCTATAGAGCTTAGTTATAATTAAGTTTTTACTCGCAAAGCAACGGATTTTCTGATGGCATAGAATAATACACTTTATTCTGAGAGCCATAAAGTGCAAAATTGTACGAATCAAATATCTTTACGAGTTTGCGCATTCTTGCACCTTAACACACTGAAAATAAGGTTTATTATTCAGTTAAGGGACTATCAACAAATAAAAATGTGACTTTGATTTATTATTTTAAGGTATTTTTGATGATTTTGCTCAGTAAGTTAAAAAATTATGTTGTAAAGATTTTAGCTAGCTGTTAAAAGTGTGATTTATAAATATATGTTATGTATATATGTTTAGTTAATGTATATGCTGTCTATTTATTTTTAGGAATCTTTATCACCTTCATCTCGATCGAAAGACGTCCACTGCTGGACGTAGGTCTCCCCCAAGTTGGCTTACCATTAGCAATAAAGTCCAGACACTTAACTTTTTAATTCTTATTTCTTTTTTTTTTTCATAAATCATGTAACTTTTTGTCTATTTTTTTTTAAATTGTATGCCTTTGTCGAATAGTCAGAAAAAAAACAAAACCGGACAAAGTCCGAACTGGGTCCAGAGCGCCGGGCATGTCGGTACCACATTGACCTGCCAACCCTGCTGGTTGCGTCCAGCGGATTCCCGCGATCTTTACTAGATCTCCAGTCTAACTTATGGGGCGGACCTGCACGCTTGATAACCTTGCTACCATGGTAAATATAATACTGGCAGGCGGGCCGGACTTAGGGACCCAGGACCCTTAGGCTTTTGAAATTTTAGCCCCCATCCCGAAGCCATTTTGGAAATTTAGTAAATAAAATCCATTAAGTAGTACATAAAATATTTTTTTTTAACAGACTAATTTCTGGTACCAGAAATTATGCAGTTTAACTACATTATAGATACTCTGTCTCTAGGACACATTATTTTCAATTATTTAGAACAATTCACGTTAAACTAGGCAGTAGGGTCCGATGACTATAGCTTGATGTTGAATGGCCATAAACTAAAAAGATAGTATGTTGTCCCTTGCAAATTAGCTGTCAGCGAGAAAGAGCGCAAACAAAACGGAAAAATAAAAATGGAAGAAGATTTTTTGTAAGTATTCATAATTATAAAAAATAATTTGTATAACTACTAATACAAAGATTTCGCTGTAATATGTGCAGTTTTATTAGAAGTTATTGCAATATGTACCTAGATAATTATCGAACCCAAACGTCCTATTACATATTTATAACTTTTTGTTAGGCAAGACGAGGATACAAATCTCAGCGACTGGGTCCCGTCGGAGTCACTGCCTCCTGCCGCTGACTACGGCGGGTCCCGGGGGAGAGGTGGGCAAGGAGGTAGCGGCGCTGGGGTCAGCGGCGGCGGCGGCGTTCAGGAGTCGCCTATGACGGCTTTGCTGCAGGCGGCAAAGAGGGCCGTCATAATTCCACCCTGACACTCTTAACATATTACTATTGTATGTAACAATCGAAATAGAGAACACGTCTGTAGACACCCTCACCGACCCTTATTTTACGATGTTTTCGAAACAATAGAGATACACAATAGACGCATAGGTGCGTCGCGCCGCACTCGAAAAAAGTTAATTGTATGGACGCGCGTACGCGCCGCCAGCACATGGTCAAAGTACGAAAAACGCGCATGCGCGTTGGCCGCAGCCCGCACTGAATGCGATATGCTATGTATATTTACGGATTTTCAACGTTTATCATAAATCGACATTTCTAAACAAAGACGCTCTTTTCCTCGTATTTCTTAACACTCAAGTTACCTACTTGAACCAACTTACTTTCTTTAAACAAATAATTTATAGGTAGTACTTTTGTAAAAACCTACATTATCAATGATTTTTCGCATAGCTGGTGGCAGTGATTGAACGGTGACCTTTCTAAGAAGTTTGGATGCAAGAGCGAGCGAAGCGAGCTCGAAAATTTTAGCACCTCACATAGGTTAGGTTTCTTTTGACTTTTTTATACAGACAGGACCTGGTTTGTCGACTTATGCTAGAAAGCTTAAGAGTATAATAAAGAGTAAGATGCAATAGCGCGTATGTGCTGTGCGGTAACGCCCCCCCCCCCCCTCTCTCGGGCGGGAGAGGAGTATTCCAATGACGGGACTCCAATTCTGGGGACCGAGAGCAAAAAGTCTCGGGCAATGAGCCTAATACCGAACACAGACGGCCCCCCCACCGACCCTTGCTCGATGTAGTGCCAGCCCGCCCCGCAGCTGAGCCTGTAGATTTAAATTCCCTACTGTGACCTCTGAGTTTGTTTCGGCATTTCTTCTCAGAGTAGTCAATTAGGAAATGCCGACCCCATCGTTCGTTAAATAATCAAAATTCGATCCAGCCATTTCCAACTTGCTGCCCTCTCCCCAGCGACGCCCTAAGCCGAGGCTCGTACCCTACAGGGGGTGCCCTTAGCGTGTAGTCGCTTACCCCCGTATTTATAGACAAGTAAAAGTAATTACTTAAGCAAAAGTAATTACTTGAGCAACGGTTTTTATTGCATAGTTAAGAAATCGGTCCGAGTAAGAACTGTTTTAAGTTAGAATTCTTAGCCAAGTAATAGTAACCAATTTCGTTGCTTAAGTAACGCACATTCAATTCGGATCTATTGTTTCTTTGTTCTTCGCGTTGCTTTGTCGTTTTCTAACCTTACCTAAACATGGAAAACATCGAGAATTTATTTTTATATTTGGACAATTTTGACAATGACCCATTAGAGGAAGTTGTGAATAATATTACTATTAATGAACCAAGAAAAACTAAAGTATATTTCCGTGACCCAGATCCTCTCCGCGAATATTCTGAAATCAAATCATGACTATTCGGAAGATTGTTTTAACTCGTCGCGCGTCCAATTAGCAGACACAATAGAAATTTTATTGTTATCGGTACACATGGTGTACACTCGACGTGCGAAGAGTTAAAAAGAGATTTCGTTTCTCCAAAAGTATTGTGGGACATGTTATTATATTTTACCGAGAATTCATATCTTGAAATTTGCGTAAAATATGGAAAGACAACGAGAGAAGAGTAAATTAGTTTAAGCCTTGTTTATACAATATAATAAACTATTTGACAGAATTGAACGTATAATCTTTCTAAGTAAAAATTCACGAGTCGGCTTATAATCCATGTGTAAAAAGTAAACATTTAAATTTAGTAGGGTTATACCATGTAAAACGTTTTGTTTCTCCAAGCATTCCTGTTTTTGTACCAACAAAATTATATGACAATAATATACTTTTTACAATTCAAACTACTTTATACAACGCTATTGTTATTATGAATGTAAAATAAAGTAATATAAAAATATTATTGCAAGGTTTTGTACAAGTAATCTAGAACTTACGTTTGCCTTTTCTTGCAACGAAACGTTGTCACGAAGTGTTGCCACACAGAAACAACCATCAAGCGTCGAGTATTACTTAGGCATTTGCTCAAGTAGGTAAGTAACGTGTGTTACTCAACTATAGAATGAGATTTTGTATTTAAGAATTCTAACCATAAGTAATGACTTAATTAAGAAATTACTTAGCAACAAGTAATTACTTCTTTATAAATACGGGTGTTAGTTTACTTGTTAGTGCTGGAGGCTTTGAGTTCTCTCAAGGCAACCGCAGGATAGTCCGGTTAAGTAGTCACGACCTCTCAAGGTCAACTACGAGATGCCCTAGTCAAAAAAAAACAAAAAACCCAGACGGCCACGCGAGTCGTATGCGGCCGCCGACACGCGTTGACGGCTGTAGTTTACGCGTGATGTTATGAGGATGTTTAGTAAATTAAAAACACCAATACTTTATATAAAAAATGCAATTTATTTACAGAAAATCACTTGTACAAAATTCATTTTCATTTCGTATATTTTTACAAATTAAAATTCTTATTTAATAATCGGAGTATTTTACCACCCGTACAGTTAAAAAGTCTAACATAGTTTTTTTTTATGTCAAAAATACTATTTTTCTCAGTGGGATTATTATAATATATAGATATTTATATCATATTTTCTAAAAGATTACGCAGTTTATAGTTAATACAGGGTTTTTTTTATGGAGATCGAAGTTATTGTGTGTGATGTTTTCAAGCCGACCAAAATCAAACAACTGGTTAGGATGCGATCTCAAGGGGATTATTATTATACATAAATTCTTACCCGTGTCCTATTTAACGGCTCGTACACACAGGCGCGACGCGACACGCGACACAAAGGCACCGCAAGTCGCGCGACGAGCGGTGCCTTTGTGTCGCTTCGCGCCTGTGTGTACGAGCCTTAAGGTGAAAGCGTAGAGTAGCCTAAAAAATTCAAATTTTCTTACGTCTTTTGCAATTTGCAGGTCAGTATCGGGATGTATGTTGATCTAAAATTCTAAATATTATTTGTGACCGTACCAAATACAGCTTTACAGAATTGATAATCATTAGAATCGGTAAAACAACTTCTTATGTTAAAATTGGCCTCAAATATCATGATTTCATGAAATAGTCATTCAATTTTAAGGAAAGAAAATACATTTATTTATTTAATAATTATGAACTTGAGTTGTCATTATCTGCTTATCATTTTCTCAACTATGTTGCGGTCGGCTTCCAGTCTAACCGGATGCAGGTGAATACCAGTATTTTACATGGAGCGACTGCCTATCTGACTTCCACAACCCAATTACTGGGTAATACAATACCCGTTGGTAAGACTGGTTGTCAAACTTTCGGGTTTCTGACTACCCGTAACGACTGTCAAGCCTGACAGCCGAGACCAACGGCTTAACGTGCTTTCCGAGACACGGAGGGGTCTCGGTATGTAAAGATGGTTACCCATCCACAGACCAACCGCGATAAGCGTAGCTTAATGTGATCGATCGACCTTTTCGGCTGTTTTTATTTAGCCACGGGCCATTAATGTTTTCTATGATTATATTTCTGTAAATAAATTTTTGTTACGGCCGCGAATCATATTTAGATCAACATACACCCAGACGCAACTCCCTAATTTTAAGATCTGTCAAAAATACCTCCTATTTTCCTTCAATTGTCGCTGAGATTAGATTGCGACTGGATTTTGACCTGCCAATTGCAAAAAAAACTTAAGACATTTGAATTTCGCGGGCTATCCTGACGCTTCGCCTGAAACATACATAGCCAATCTGCTTATTTTGATCATAACACAGTTTTTTTACACATAATCTAATATTTCTTAGCCTGCAGAAGCACTAATCTAAGTCAGTTCATAAGTATGTTGTGAATCAAGGCATGAAAGGCTACTTTAAAGGCATTGTCTTAAATACTAAGAGGCACATGCACGAACTACTGAGTTTACAAGACCTAAGACACCTAGGAGAATACTAGGAACGCTTTAGACCACGTCCTGACCAAAGCGATCGTCGCGCGAACATTCGAATTTCGTGTTTATTTTGTTCGGCGAACCAACATAGCTATTGGATAGGCTTCCGTATCAAAATAACACATTTTCGATTAAATGATTCGCCTTGTCCCGACAGCAATTAGCTGTCTGACGTCCGCGACCGTAGCGGCCGTCTATTTGATTAAAAATGTCAAAATTTTCGGGTTTTGAGATTTGTGAATGTTTCGAGTACCGACTCCTTCGATAAAATTGATTGGTGTTCCATTCGGCACGGAAGCCCTATCAAAAGGTTGTGAATAGCTATGCAGAACGCGTGGTTGCGCCGACAGAGAGCGCCTTCCGGTTTCCCAAACAAATTAATGACATATGAGCGCGCCGATGGTGCATTCGCGCGACAGATCGCTTTAGTTAGGACACAGGGTTTTAGAGTTAAGTTTGTTCCGAAATAGTAGGTAGCAAATGGAGTTTGGATGTGACGGCAATTTTTATTTTATCTTGCTTTTCCTGACAATAGAATCTTGGGAAGACTTAATACTAATATTACTCCCCCAGACCTTGCCTGAGCCTTGGGCGCGGGAGATATTATAGTGCACAAATGTGTGAGCAGACCAGTGGCGGACTAAGCCCGTCAGAGGCCCGGGGCGGCAAAGCTGAATGAGGCCCCCCAGCTTTAAAAAAATGTAGTTTTACAAGCTTTTTATTCAGTTCACATTTGTATGTATAAATAAGTGTTTATGTTTAATTCGTTAATTTCGTCGGCAACGCCACTTTTCTTCTCTTTAGAATTCGAAAAGAAATTGGATAAAGATTCAGCAAGCGATTTTGCCTCTTCAGTCTTCGTTTTTTTTGGTTCCTTTTCTGATAACCAGATGGTTGAATCCTTTTCAATAAAAATAATGAGATAAATAAGAAACTTTTATAAAAGATAGCTAAACTAAGCCTCATTATTGATTTGACGATATACAAAAAATGTGCTTAGGCACATTTTTAAAGTCTTGTTTAGGATTTTATCAGGGGAACGCGGAGGCATTTAAGGGCCCCCAAGACCGGAGGCCCTGGGCGGGCCGCCCCTTCCGCCCCCCTGTTAGTCCGCCACTGGAGCAGACACAGATGCATTCCCTCTTCGGGACGGCAATCCGACATAGACGGAGAGTGATCAGACGCAGGACCAGCGGCGACACGTGCTTTTGAACTTAATATTACGTTAGTAAGGTAACAATGTCTTATTTTTGATAAAATAAAAAAACGTACATGATTAAAAACTTTTTTCGTGTTATGAGAAGCGGCGAGTTTGCATCCTTTCATATCTACTCCAATTTGCTAACTACTAACATAAATTAATTTGCACAGTGTTCAGTAATACAACCACATCATTTTTTATTCCAAACTTTGGTCTTGATCCAGAAAACGTCACAGGAAACAATGGAGGAATCGAAGACTTCATTAGTATTCTGATAAAAACCATTATTCTGTTGAAAACAATTAGTATTCTGTTAAAAACCATTAGTATTGTGTTAAAAGCCATTAGTATTCTGTTAAAAACCATTGGTATTCTGTTGAAAATTATAAGTATTCTGCTAAAAACCATTAGTATTGTGTTAAAAGCCATTAGTATTCTGTTAAAAACCATTGGTATTCTGTTAAAAATTGTTAGTATTCTCCTAAAAATCATTAGTATTCTGTTACAAACCTTTAGTACTATTTTTGAAACCATTGGCATTTCGTTAAAAAATCATTAGTATTCTGTTAAAACTGTTTTCAAATAGCCTCAGCGAGTGGCATTACTTGTTAGCTAATATTTTTTTACGATGGCATGAGTTAATTCTTCTAAATTCGTGTCAATACGAGAAAAGAAGTGCCTTTTTCTTATTGTAATTACCGAATACTGTGCAAACTTTCAATGACGTTTCTTCTGATATAATATCGCTTACAGTCATATTGTAAAATAACTTATTTACACAAAATAGTCTTAATTCTACCCGCTTTTTGTTGAAACCACATTTGGCAGTCACTTAAGGGGGAAGCGCTAAGGTAGCCCGCGGAATTCAAATTTTCTTACGTTTTTTGCAATTTGCTGGTCAGTATTAAGTTGTACGTCGATCAAAATATGATTCGCGGCCGTAACAAATATGTATTTACAGAATCATAACCATTAGAATCAGTAATACAACTTGTTAGGTTAGTATAATCCTAAAATGTCAAGATTTCATGAAATAGGATTTGGGATTACTTGGTCTTAGAGAGTTGTTTTGATGACTTGAATGATTATAATTCTGTAAATACATATTTGTTACGGCCGCGAATCATATTTTAATCAACGTACGACTTAATACTGACCAGCAAATTGCAAAAAACGTAAACAAAAATAGAATTTCGAGGGCTACCCTGGCGCTTTCGCCTTAATTGTCTGGAGTTTGGATTTGCGCCCGGTTGATAAATAATAGGCTCCTTACATAGGACTTAAACTTAACTGGGAAACTTTTCTTACCAATAAATTTTTTCGACTTTACATAGAATAACCACCAAATGTGGGTTTATAGGGATACTTGCATTATGTATTTCATTTTATTAAAAGACAATTCAAAGGGGTTTGAACCTTTGTGGCATATCCGTCCCGTCGCCATTTTTGAACTGAAAACTTAAGGCGCGTTGGGCATTTCTTGAGATGGGAAAACAACATTGAACTCGCGCCACTGTTAGCGTAAGCGACAGCGCGCGTGTTTTGTTTATAAGACGCTTCAAAAAATACCCGCTTCGGATGTGTTCGGCTGTCCTCGGGATGTACTCGGTTTTAATGTATATCCGATATGTCAGTGAGTGATGGCAAAGTATTCTGTTTGTGTTTTGTTTGCACTTCTGTCGACACTCCCGGAGTGCCGCTGTTTTTTTTTCAGCGCACGATTAATTGCAACAAAACACGTAATAATTGTTATATTAGGTTTAATGATTTTCATAGTTCTCATATGGCGACCTTTACCTCCGAAGACGTGACACTTTAGGGTACCACATAACTTATCATTTTTGACGTGACAACGTCTAATAAATCGATGAAGCTGGCTGCACACACGAAAAAACATGACTCATGTAGTGTTACCTCGCGGCCTTGCTCTGTAGCGTTCCATGGCGGCTTGAAGTGCAAGCGAATATTAACAAATGCAATGCAACTATTCCATCAGTATTTTCTTATGACGTTGTCACGTTCAACTATCGTCAGTAAACCGACTTTACAGACAACCGATTTTTTGTTTGTATAAGTGTCCTCTACACATACAGTATGTTAACTAACAGAGGGCGTTCCCGTTAACCCGCAATAGTATAACATCCATACATGCTAAAAAAAATATTACCATTCGAAAATAAAATGTTTTTATTTTTTTTTATATTAAAATATTCACTAAAAATCGTAAATTGATACGTTAAAGAAACACTCTGTACACGCGTACTTGAAGGACAGCAATGTCGGAATTTATTTATGAATGACGGGCGCGGGTGCGGGCGGGGCGGGGCGGCCGTCTCACTCGGCTTCGTGAACTCTCGGAAACGCTCGGCCAGCATCGTGCGCATTGCGTTTGGGCATTACTACTACGAATACTATTCCGCGCTATTTTGATTTTAAACAGGAGGTTTCGAATTTATTGACAATTAATTATTTTTTTTAATTCGGATTATTTTATGCTTATTTTTCTATGCTGATATTTTTATTTTAATCTATTAATGATATAGATTAACGAGTTTAAGGGAACGCCCTCTGTTATTTAACATACTGTATAATAACTACTAGCATCATGCGCGGAAACTTTGGAAAATATCAAAATGGCGGTGGGTGGATATGCCATGCCATGCCAGCTTCCATAGAAAAATTCTCGAGCTCCTTAGGCATTTCTGTTATCATTATTCTTGCTTCTCAAAGAACAAAATGCTTCTAAATGTTGGCAATACCCGAAGAAATAGTAAGATGGAAGTAAAAAAATAACCTTAACGGGCTGAACATATTCATTCATTGTCTGTGGTTACTTCAAAATCATTGCCCATTTTGAAATGTACAAAAAAAAAACCAAACCTATTTCCATTCTAAAACCTTCAAAGCATTCACAATCCTTTATAAAACCTACTTAAAGTCACCCATCCTTTTCTATACCTTGCTTAACTTTGACACGCAGTTACAGAATGTACAGTTATATCTAGTCTAACTTAAAATTCTAATACTGATATATTTTGGTCTGTATTGTGATACGGGTTTTATTCGGGAAGCCTAAAGCTGTGGTCACACTGAGGCAAAACCCGCGCGGGATGCGGGACGAAATTCGAGCTGATAGAGAAAACCGGTAATGGCTTTAGTCCACTCCTTAAAGATTACGCTTGTCAAACACCGCACTAAGGACCTTGTCAAAATCATAAGATGCTTCAACTGGAAGCTCTTTGTCACCTTAGTCGTCAGACCCAGGTCCAACTAACTCCCTTTACTTTGAAAAACTGGACGATTAAAAAAATCAAAATTGTTAGGCAATGTGTCTGTAAAAAAACTCTTTCATGAGTCCATCGATCCCCGATCCCAGGATTTCATTCGCACACCCTAGGCATTTCTTTTAAGTATCTTACATTAAAATGGTAAAGGTGCATATTTTCTTAAAAAAAAGTTAAGTTATTTGTTTCTGCGGCCCTCCAATGTAGTTAGAAATTTACATTCTCCAGAGATCGTATCTGTTTTGGGCAGCCCTACTCGAAACTTGTTTCAATTGTTTTCTCCGCAGTCGCTGTCGCAAGACGCGTCGCTTGAGCCGCTGTCGCAAGACGCGTCGCTTGAGCGTTTAGCTCTTGACCGCGGGATAATCATTAAAAATGAAAACAATTGACGCGCGCAGTTGCATCCCGAACTCGGCTACGGAGTAATCATTACAACAAACGACCCGCAGTCAAGTCCCGCATCCCGCGCGGGATTCGCTATAGTGTGGCCACAGCTTAAATGTATGTGATAAGAATACTTCAAGATTTTGGAAGCAGATTTATTCTAGAAATAGTCTTTCTTATACGATTTTAGGCTTTTATATGGCGTGGGTTGATGATGTTTCTGATGATATTGAATAATGAACTCTATTTTCAGCGCTTTAAGGTCCAAACTGATAACAAAGCGCACCTTAAATACAGGGTATTTTTTTTTTGTTTAAAAATAGATATAATTGATAATGTAACACCCTGTTAATATTACATGGTGTTTTTTTTTTCAACTTTCTACTTTGACATTTGACTTGATAATTCGTCACCCTGTATAACATGTTTGTTCGTCTCCCCCACGCCACCTCCCGAACTCAACTAAACATGATTACATTGCCTACACTAATAAATGCGTTTAGTGTGTTACCGTCGTGTGGACATTTTTAATATGGTTTGAAGATTACGCTCATAAGTGAAACCACGAAAATAATTAAAACAAAAATCTGTTTGAGTAATTTTGAAGTGAAAACTTCTTTAGCGGCGTTGTACACTTTTTTGTAATGGGTAAAAAAATGTTAAACTCGCGTCAGGACACGCGACCTGATCGAAAATTCGTAAGACGGATGGCCGTAGCCGGTACCGCGCGTGTTTTGTTTATAAGACGATTCACAAAATACACACGTAATTGTTCAAGTTTTCACTTCTGTCGGCGCTCCCGGAGTGTCACTGTTTTTTCTTCTCACTCTCTCTTCAGAGTCGCAAGCGGTCTTGACTTCGTTGCCAGGGTGGGGCAGTATTCAAATTAATTTATTTGTATAATACAGCGCGGCAATCGCATAACAGACTTACAGTAGGAAATGGAATTGATTTCATTTCGACAATTCAACAACATTCATTGCGAAACTTTTCGAAATTAAGAGTGTTTACGACGTACGGCATTTCATACAAACTTTCAAGCCCTTGTTTTTCGAAATGAATGAACCGATTTTAATGAAACTTCATACGCATAAGCAGGATCCACAAAGGTCTAAAATGTTACTTGAGAACATTTCCGAAAAATAGTGTTACAACCAAATTAGACCGATTTTAAATTTTCCATAGAAACAGACTTCCAGTTATTTTTTTTCTTTTTTAATGTTATCCTTTTATTATTCTGCCAAAGTGGCTTTTTTAGGACCCCAGGAATAAATTCTGATTCTGAAATATAGATGTATTAAACTCTTCTGCTTTGTACGGACGCCAGCACATCAACCTACCCGAAACTGTCAAATTTTCGCAATCAACTGTGAACTTATGCTTTAGTGATAAAGTTGAAAATCTATTAAAGAAATTTGACAGATTTTAGTAACTTGATGTGCTGGCGTCTGTACCACTTCGACGAATAAAGTCGTGATATTTATTTCTAAATTGTTGTTATTTTCTTTTTTTTTTAATAGAATAAATGTCCGCACAATGGTAACATACCATTTAGCTAGAAAAATACTAATATTTTGTACAAATTGTTTTTTTTTTTATAAAAATACAGTGGTGTGCTATCACACTTACTCTAAAAGGGGTGGACAGGCGGACAGGGTGTAAGACCCTGTTGTCAAATGTCTACCTAACAATGTGATGTTGGATTTTTTGGACCACCCTAATATTGTTAGTGAACACTTAAAGATTTTGTTCCGTTTGTCAGTATCGTTATAGCCAATGAATTAATTTTGTTACGATCCTGGTGGAACGGTACAAATTATCGTTACTGGAACTAAGCGTTAGCGTTATTTTGAGTAACGTTTCAATTGATAAATGATTTTATTTTTGTAAGTAGGTTTGCACAAACACTTTTACACGTCAATCATAAATTTTTTAAACTAGATGAGGTCGGCGTTTCCTATCTGACCACTCTGAGAAGAAAGGCCGAAACAAACTCAGAGGTCCATAGTCTCTTTTAAAGTCCAGACATAATCTTGGTCAAGTTATATGAAGACCATGTAGGTCGATGTCTGAGATGGTCTTTTGAGGAAAGAACCACACAGATTGAGAGGACCTGTCCAGTCAGTGCACGCATTTGTCAGAAATCGGAAGTCCCTGCTTAGTATATTTTATTTATAGGGATAATTATAGAACACACGAGATAAACCGTGGTTTGATTTATTCCACCCAGTACCGTGAAGATCGTAGAGAGTTTCACAATACACCTCTATCTTACCCTTGGATAGCACAAGCGTGATGTCGTGAAAGAGTCTTTATCTTTAGTTAGGTAGACTTTTGACAATTTAAAACTAAAATGTATTTGTTAGCCATTCTTAGAAGGCGTCAAATATTGATAGGGTGGGAACACCAATTGCTGACATAGCTATATTTTTATTGAAAAATATTTGTCTCTGATAGTTTACTAAGGCTATATCTATGTCTGGATAAAGTGCTAGAACTGTTGTAGAAAATGATTTAAATAGTTAAATATTGTCTACAAATATTTATGTGACGCTATAATCTTCAAGTAATATTGTAAAAAATAGAGACAACAATTGGTACATCTACCCGACTATTTTTTTTTTACAATTTCAGCGGCTTATAATTACAATAAATGCATTATTTATGAGTTCAGTAGTTTACAGCGAGTATAATACGGGTAAAATACGTCTTAGACAAAATAATACTAGATATTTATTATGCTCATTAAAATTACTGGCCTTATGTTGGCAACATTTATTAAAAAAAATATATTGTAAAAAGTTGCCAATATAAAAAATGAACACGTAGTGTTGCTAGTTAATTCCTTAAGATTTACTTTTAAAAGCTGCGAAATAAGATTAATTAAAATCCAATTTTTAATAAATAAGTAATTGCCTAAGTGAATTATTATTTAATATTAATAACTAAATGTTTTGCATGCATTAAAATCATCGCTTTTTGAACTTTATTTGTCCAAAAAAATCGGGCTTTACTAGTTGTCCGAAATAAATCGATTAAAATCTTACAAAACTACATTAAAAATGTTGCCAACATCTTCACTTCATTATCACTTAATTTTGGAATATTACTTTTCGATCAATCACAAAATCCTACCAAACTAAAAGTATTGCCACACTAATGTCTAAATCAATTATCGATTCAAATTAACTTTAAAAAAGCTACAAACTAAACAATCACAAAATATCTAACGTAAAGCTGCCATAAAAAAATCACAATAAAAACTACCAAATAAAAAAAACACTAAACTAAAAAAAAAAAATACTGTGGGTTGCCAGCGTCAACGTCAAAAATACTACTAAATACTTTACCTTATTCTATTAGCTATTAGGGGTGGAATCTAGCCAAGTACTGAACCAGCTGACGTTAAACATGCCAGAATAGGGGTGTTTCCGCTTCTTATGTAGGCGTAGGGACTCTTCGGAGGCGTACCAGAATTGGGGAAACCTATCGTAGGGGTATTTCACTGGTTCCTTCACGAACGGCTCTGAAGGATCGTCTGGAATGGAAAGAAAGTATATATTTATTGCTTCCGGAAGACGTAGCGTTGGAAGGCCTCCCACAAGGTGGGCCGCTGACCTGGTGAAGGCCACAGGAATCCGCTGGATGCGGGAAGCACAGAACCGGTCGAAGTGGCGGTGCTTGGGGGAAGCCTGTGTGCAGCAATGGACGTTCATTGCTGACCGATGCCAACCCCAAGCCGACCCCAACGTAGTTGGCAAAACGCTACTGAGTAACACTATACGCCTTGGTGACCCTGATTGTCAGACTTTCAGGCTTCTGACTACCCGTAACGACTGTCAAACACCTGATTACAGGCTGATGATGGTATGTGAAGAAAAAGCAGTCAATTTAATATGATACTCACATGGAGGTAAGCAGTATACGCAGAATATCCGATGCTTTCTGCTCTCGTGGCTCTCCAGGTGCTTCTTGTGATGTTTTCTGCGCGTCGACACGTGCGGGCAGCACGGACAGGGGATGGCGAAGTCTTTGGGCACGCAGCCGTGTCGCTCGGCCGCGTGGGTTATTAGCGTGGACGCGACGCGGTAACCCTGGAAAGAGAAGTTAAGTTATAGAACATTCAAAATTATACAAGGTATTCTGATCATCTGTCTGCCTTATCCCAACTATGTTGGGGTCGGCTTCAAGTTTTACGGATGATGATGAATGATATTTATCGCTGGGTACTGTAAAATATATTATTTTGGTTCTAGTACGAACCTTAAAGCAGTGTTCACACTGGTAGGGGAAGTCCTTCCATTTAGGATTCTTTTTTCGACTGAACACCATCTTATAGGGCTCCGTCGGAAACCAGTCCTCGGGGTCAAGCAGCAACTCTACCAGCTCCGTTCCTGTAAAGAACACGGTTATTTTGTTAGTCGGTTGGCAACACAGATATATGTAGATAGATGTAGATAACGCAAGTATCACGATCTGTATGAAAACTAAGCGTGCCGTTTTTTGACTACCTACTGTGACGTCACAAACACTATTTTGTGATGGGAAAATTAAATCGATACAAAGACCGCCACGTGCGGCACCCCCCCTCCCCCCCCGGGGCCTAGCACCAGTGCTCACGCTCCCCAGCCAGCAGTACACAGGACTGAGCGCGAAAGTGGCGGCTTACGATTTTTTTACGTAAGCCGGTGCGATTTTTGGCACGCGAACACAATCGTGAAACACAAATGTGGCTTGGTACTAAATGCATATGAAAGTATAGTCTATATGTCGCAGCCAACTGGTTACTGTGAACCCACCGCGGCTGTCCGTTGCCGGACCTTCCCCTGGGCAGTACTCCCCATCACCGGCGCACCAGAACACATAGCACGCCGTGACCACCCCAGGGACCAAACCAGCACATGGGCGCCAGACGACCCCGTGTCTGGGCACCCTTGGTCCCCTGCGACGGGTCAGGGCAAGTAGTGCTCGCCTCGCTTCGCTCTCTCGGCTCACGCGGTTGGTCATCGTTCTAACCTAACCCATTTGGTCGGGGTGCCCTGGCTTAGTTACTGCGACCAATTCGGCTCGCGCGTGATTGGTTACAGTTCCAACCTAAACTATAATTGAATATCATTCAGGCCGTTAGTTAAACGGCCACCGTTTAGTTAAAAGACGAAGCGGTTAACTTAAACGTCTAATTAAACCAGTTGGCTGCGACATATATACGGTACTTATAAAAAAAACCTATTTTTAAAATGTTTGTCTGTTTGTTCGTTCCGGATAATTTCCGAAACGGCTGGACCGATATTGATGAAATTTGGTATGGGGATACTTTGAACTCTGGGAAAGGACATAGGCTGCTGGTAGCAACTAGTGGAATAAAAAAGCATACCTTCAGGTACTTTGATCTCTGGCACGGGCTCCGGGGCGGGTAAGATCGCCGGTTGTATTGAAACGCCGGTGATCGTCGTGTTGTTCGCGGCCAGGAGACTCGACAGTATCGTATTCTGGGTCTGTAAAGAAGACTGAATCATTTTAATTATTAGATAGAACTTATGTTTAAGACAGACATTATTATTATTATTTGGTTAGACACTAGCAGCTAATTATCTGGTGCATGCATTTTCATAAGTAAATAACAAAAAAATATTTTGATGATTTAAAAAAAAAATGAGCAGCGATTAACGGCATATGGAGTATGACAAAAAATCATAAATAATTAGTACTGTAACCATCTGTAAGGATATTACGGTTTTAATTGGCGTTTAAGAGATAATTACATTTTTCATACTAGCTTCATACAAATTTTTCGTAAAAAAATTATAATTCCTTCGTTTTTGTGCAGAATTAACTCGGGTGTCATTTTTGTATGCAGTAATAACTAATTGAAGCTTTCCCCTAAACTAATCCAAGTCCTATCAAAATTTTTAAATGAGAATGACATAAAAATGTAGCTTGCTACTAAAATTAAAAGTTAACAACTACCACAAAGTGGAACGTTCGACGGCCCATCTTGCTGTGGTGCTGTCACTACATGACACTGGCAGAATAGTCGACATCGGCTCAGTTGCCAAAAAGGAAAAAAAAAAAAAACTAATTGAAGCGATATCCGGCAAATTGAAAACCCTATGTCTATGAAAGCCAATATTCAGTCCACCGTGGGACACTTCTGACTACCCGTAACAACTGTCAAAGATATACAAATAGATAGAAATAGATAGACTTTAGGCTTAACGTACTGTCCGAGGCATGGGGGGCCTCAATGGGGTCTGTTATGTGGTTATCCATTCACAAACTGACCTCGGCATGCGTAGCTTAACTTTCGATCAACCCGTGCGGCTGTTATTTAGCTCATAAAGATATTATAATTACCTGTAAAGCCCCATTAAAGCTCTGTGACAGCTCCAACTTCTCCGGCTTAGGTTTCCTCTTGTAACCCTTCGGAGGCCCACGTTTCTTTGCCACCTCCCCATTCTTCTTATACCTCACAACTTCCCCATTCACAACCGGAGTTATCGTTAACTTGGCGGGCAACGAATACCGGTTATGCAGATTCTTGACCAAACTCTCACCGTTTGGCGGTTTTGTTGTGAACGCTAACGGGTTAGCTAAGTTTAAAGGGTTGTTCACAAAGTTGGGAAGCGTGTTTGTTGGGTATATTGATAGTGATTTCGGTGTGTTGAACGCTGGTATCTGGTATACTTGGAGGTTTAAAGGAGAGTACTTGATACGTTTTGCTTCTGGCTCGTCATCCTCGGAGTCTGTTTGTGTGATGCTGAGAGGATCTTTGTCTGATGAGAATGTGGCGGCTCGTTCTTTCTCTTGGACGCAGAACATCTGGAATGTTTAGGAATATGTTAGTGAAATGTGTTTAGAATTCTTTGTGATGGTGTTTCATTCATAGATGTATCAATTAATCAACAAGGCAACTAGGTAAGCTTTTCATCTGGAATTTCTCCTGCTGAGAAATTTAATATGGAAGAGCCCAATATCAGTGTGCAACTCGGGAATCGCACCCAGGGCATCTCAGCAATCCTGCTTGTGACAACTAGACCAACGCTCCATTTGAGGTGCTGTTGATTTTTTTTATGCGTCATGTTTGCCGAACATAAATCTATTTTTTTTTCTTTCTTCGTTTGAATTATTTTGTTCAGTGTTAAAATATGTGAATGCTAGTGATTTATGGTACAAAAATGCCTGAAAGTCACACATGTTAGCCATCTACATTTTAATGCTACAATGAGTTTTGAGACCAAATCTAATCTCTAAGATTTAATACAATGTTTTGGTTTTTTAAATGAACTCTGCTGATCCCCTAAGAAATAATGGTGTAGTGTAAAGCACAAATAGTCTGAACCTCCAAAATTAAATCTAAGCTCAAGTCAGTTTTGATTTAGACAAAAGAAATAAATGTTCTATTGAATATGAATGCTTCAAGAATTTGTTTTTTTTTTTTGCGCGAAAATCGTTAAATATGACAAGCAGTGTTTTATTAGGTACTGTGATGTGAGTGAATGTATAAAACTAAGGCATTGAAAGTAGTTTCCTGCTTTTGTTTTAAAAATACGGTTATACAAATAATTAAGCACGCCGAATAGCGGTTCACTCCAAAAATGTTGCGAAATTATGATTCATTCGTCTAGGACTGTCAATTTAATTTAATAATTTTGAGAAAATATTATCCGAAGTTATCAAAACAGAATGCGGATTGAATTTAGTAAACCGTACGTAACGTAATACAAACTTTTTTCTAGATTCCCAAACATAAGAAATCGACGCTATGTAAAAAAATCAACATTCGATTTTCAAAACACTTTATCACGACACTTTGATGTAGCTAAGATGAAACTTTGCGAAAATAGCACATAAATAACTTCTAAAGCTCACAAAATGGCGTTGTAATTCATAAATGCGAGAAACAATAAGACTTCTCATGAAATAACTGCACACGGGTATACATCGGGTTGATATAATTATATTATAAGGTACTTATTTTGAATGAAACACTGACCTTTTACAAGTTTTTCTCACAGTTTGAGCCAATTTAACGTTATTTGGATCACATGAATGGCGTTTCCCTTTGATTTTTATTGTTTCTTAGTTAAAATTATAGCGAAACATGAAAATAAAAGGTTAAGTACACCCGTCTAATAATAACAAGTTCTGTATTGTGTAGTGATGGGGCACGCCGAGTAAACGAGTCAATAGACTGTGTTGACATCGTAAAAATCGATTTTGTCAAATTGAATTGTGTAATAAATTAAAAAAAAATATTAAAACAGGATCTTCAAAACTGTAGAAAATTAAATAAGATAAATTCAACCTTGTAGGTTTACAAACTGTTTGAAAAAAGTTGTAAGTCAGGCCGGAGTGCCGGACACAGCTTACCTTAGAACATTTTATAAATCTGTAACAATTTATAAATCTTGAGTAGATTATTTTAGCCACGCATTTAAACTACTATTCGTTTACAAAACTGATACTTAAATTATCACAATAATTACCTTAATTAAAAATGAAGTAAAAATTCGATCGATCATCCGCAAAAATTGATTTAAAAAAAGAAAAATGCAATTTTGGTCATCAGTTCATCACTATACGAAGCCTCACGTCCGCGCATTCAAAGTTGCATTGTAAATTGTTATAAATGAAAATTAAGCGTTATTGCTCAGTGTTAAAGTTTAAATTAACATATTCGATAATGAATCAATTTCAATCTGGTGCGTCATATTTAGTTTTTGTTCAGAAACTTATAAGCTGTTGCAATAATTTCGCTTTAAAATTCATTGCATAAAACAATCATAATTTTATTGACAAGGTTTAATTTATAATTTAGATAAATTAAAGTTAATTTAGATTTTTATTAGAAATAAAACAAACATTATTAGTTTCAGTTATAACTACTAGATGTCACCACACTACTCTAAAAAAAAGGCGAAAGGTTTATGCGTTTTGAAGGGAAACCAGCAGAGTTCCACACTACTCTAAAAGAAACTGTGTGGCCAGCAGAATTACGAAAATACTACTATGTCATAATAAAACTCCCAAAAAATACTTGACGGAGAAGGTAAAGTGTGTGTGACGTTATTATCAGCCATATTTTAACTACCTGTGGGCGTACTGTGGGTATGTTGGTTATTGCGCAATAGAAAAACCATTTGCAGTTCAAAGTCTGTTCAAAGTCTGTTCAGTTCAAAGTGTCAAGTCAAATCAGATTATAATTTCACGAACAATTTAATCATACTAACAAATTACACACTGTAGGTATACGACACAACGAGATACGGAACGGGCGTTTCTGAGCACATGTTGTCCGTACGTGGAGTTTCTTGCCCGTTCTTCTCCATACGAAAACTACCTTTTGGAATGGGCGACTAGAATCAATTCTATTTGTTGTAATTTCTGACGTTCAAAAGTGCTTTTTATGTGCCTATTTGAAATAAATGCTTTGACTTCGACTTTGATGTCCAATGTCCAAGAGACTCCACAAAGTGTGGAGTTCGCAACGCCTCCGTCAGGGGGCGTGGCGAGCGGTTCCGGGGCTGAGCCCCCCGGCCGCGGAGGCTTTACGGTGGCCTGATAAAACAGGCCCCTCACTGCGTTCGGCTTGTAGTGGCCTGATAGAATCGTGGGAGCGCGTAAATGACGCGCACCTCTGTGAGTGATTGCATGTTGTTTTTCTGTAGGCGCGCCGCGACGCTGACTCAGAGCGCCGCTTTCTTCACGACACCTCGGCGGTCTGTCCCCGCCAGGTGAGACCAGTAATTGCCTGGGGGAGGCCCGGCGGAGTTTCATTGTAGTACACTGTGGGACAGACTCCACATCGTTCTGTCGCGCTGTTTTATAACCCCCACGAACTCAGGCTAGACTCTGTCAAGCGCCACCAGATGGCGCTAGCGTTCCGAATAGTCAAATGAATGACCGGATGCGACATATTTATTTGGCGATCATCGCGTTTTGCCTAATATTATAATAATAATATAATGTAAATAGGTAGTGTAGGTTTGATGTTGATTAAACTCTGATCATTTCCTGAGTATGATCGAATTGGCGTTTAGTACGTAATAGTCCTCCAGGCTGTATAGCGGTCATGGCCGCTAAACTCAACGGAAACTAGCATTCGGCGCGAGAGATAACTATCAAACAAAAAAGCTCTGTGCTTCAAACAGTTTTAACTCTTGTGGCACCATCTGTATAACATAAGTTAAACTATGATTTTTCTCCTGGTCAATAGACAGCATTGTATTTAAAAAATAATAGAATAGAAGATATCGCTGTTAGTTGCTTTAGCCCCGTAGTTGCAATAGCCTCCATTGACTTTAGTATATTATTTTAGTCCAGCGTACTTCTTTATTAGAGGTCAGTGGCCGCAATCCACCACGCGGGCCCAGTGCGGGTCTTATTTCACGTAAAGGGGTAAAAAATACACAAAAATGTTCGATAACCATTTTTATTTCAAACTTAATCTAATCTCCAACGTCATTACAGAGTGCTAGATTTTCACAAAATAATAAAAAAAAGAAAAATAAATTACTAAAGACTAGATGACAATGCTGTACATGACCAAGTTCTGAAAAATATTAAAAAAAAAACACGATATCACATACCACTTGGTCTTTCCTATTAGTGTATGACTGAGATTTGGATAATACAAAAATATAGTAGTTTATTTAATTTTCCGAACTGGCAATAATCCAGAAAAAAAATTAAAAATGTCATTTATTCTTTTTTCTGGATTTTTGCCGGGCTGATGGCAATAGTCTCGCCCCCCTATCACATGAGACTTAAGCATAACTGGCGAAATATAGTTGTACGCACGACATTTTAAGCTACACATTTCCAGTTTAACCTAACTTCTCACAGACGGCAGCACATCAAGCTACTACAATCTGTCAAATTTCTTTAATATATTTTCAACTTTATCGCTAAAGCATAAGGCTCAAAGTTGATTGGGTAAATTTTACAGTTTCGGGTAGCTTGATGAGCTGGGTCTGCACGAAAAGCCTATACAATGCGAGGTCGGCTAAAACTGGAAATGTATAGCTGTGTGTGTACGTGTGCAGAAACAAGGCGTGATTTTGAATTTTAAGAACATATTGATCATAAACTTAATATAAGCTGACAGTAGTTGTTTTGCGTTATTCAGCTTTTCTGAAGGTCAATTTCCGTATTTTTAAGAACGTTTGCATTCAAAAATTGTGTCAAAAATATAATCAATTTACTTTCATTTTTTACATTGATTGTCGCCGTGACGAAATTGCGACCTGAATTGGACGTTTTTTAAGTCTCCTAGAAAGCCTTCAGAAATCGTGCGTTATACTAGGTTCATACTCAAAGTTAGAGACATAATAATTCATTATAATAAGAACAGCTACGCATCACTAGCATTGCTTCATAAGGGTTTGTAAGTGCGAGCGAGAGGTCCGATAAAAATGATTCATGACTCTAACTTTGCGTCTGTAACGGTCCTATTATAGTCACAGTTTCAAATTACCCTTCTCAGTCTTACACTAACATTCCCATTCATACAATTATATACATTTTTCCACTAAATACTATAAGATTTGGCTTTAATAGTCTGTTTACTTTTTTGTCAAACTGGTCACCTCGTTTTGGTATTACATTATTTAAAAAAATGTCTTATAAATAAATAAATAAAGTCTAATTTGCGTTGAGTTTGTTGCGTTTGTTTGCTTTAACATAATTATTTAAAAAAATGTTCACTATGCAGTCAGAAGCCCAAAAGTCAACCTGTAATCGTGTTGTGGAAGTCAGATATGTAGTCGCTCCATGTGAAATGCTGGTATTCAGCTGTATCCGGTTAGACTAGAAGCCGACCCCAACATAGTTGGGAAAAGGCTAGGCAGATTGGCAAATAATGTCTCAACAAACTCAACGCGTTACATTATACAAAAAAAAAAGTCAGATTACAAAATTATTAAAGTTTACTTCATAAATTAAAGTTACAATGAATGAAACTGGCTTCACGTTTGGTTTCTGTATTGGTAATCAAGGAATGGTCATATTATTTACAACAAAAATATTCAAGCTGATCTCGCGTTTAAACGTTCGTTAACTAGAGGTGTGTCCTGTAAAAATCATACCGCGAAATCTTAGTTGAACTGAGTTTGAAGTGTCAATAGTATCAACACCTAGCATATCGCACTGGGCACGCGTGGTGGATTACGGCCCACGCCCTCTCACAGAGAGGAGGCCTGTGTCCCAGCAGTGGGAACATTATAGTCTGATCATGCTAGCATATGGTGTACACAGCTCACTTCACCTAAGTTTTCTCGTAGCACTACTGGACTTGATAGATAACTGTCAATTACGACTTACTGATATTTTACAAACTCTGAATCTTGGTTTAAAGATCAAGATTCAGAGTTTGTAAAATAAAATAAAACTCGAATTAAAAGTAAGAGAAATATTCAGTCTAAATTAACTGAATTTAAAGATATGTTTTATTACAAATAAATGCATTAATTATTACAAGGGTAGCTCAGTCATAATATTTTTCAATAGAGAGATAGTAAACTCGTCACAAAGTACCAGGGAAACATGTTTAACCAAGAGGTTGTTAAAAGTCAAAAGAGTTAACGAAATAAAAGTACAATTGCATATAAAAATGATATGTTAACAATTGCTTTATGAAAGTTGAGCATTCAAGGAATGATAGATAAAGAATACAAAGAGATGGTGTCATTATCATCTACTTATTATAAGTCAAATGTTTAAATTGTCAATCGAACATCATTAATTTTTTTTTCAATCATGATCGACAAATTGTTAAAAAAAACAATTACTTTTTTCAATTACAGTACACATTATTAAAAGTTTTCGACTGTAATGTCATCAACAAACTACAGTCACTAGCTAGGCGGGACTATTTCCAAACCTGTAACTATTAAAGAAAAAAAAATAAGATAAACCTTTTTACTTAAAGCTCAGCAATGCCTATTGTCGTTATGCGGTAAAAAAATGCGTCCCCACAACTTTCTACCATCGATCAGAGAAATTTAACACTGGCAACACAGCGTGGTAGCTTTGGTAGATCTACCGGCTTTATTAAAGCTAAATTTTCGATCGATGCACTTTGCTTTTTAGGACGATTATTCCTTATAAAAAATGGGAAAAGAAAAAAAAAAAAAAATGGAAAATGGGAATGGGAATATTCGAGATTTTAACGCGTTGTGTTAAGAAAATTGTTCAGAGGCATTTTTAGGAACTTCCATTGTTTAGAAATATCAAATAATGCTATGGTATCCAATATGATAAATTAGTTAACTTTCGAAGTTCAAAGTTATATTTAACTATTTTCTGATACAGTAGAAAAGAGTTTGAATAAATAACTTTCTTCGATAGTCAGCTGTCTTTGGAGTTTTATAGTTCAAGAGACAGTGATGAAAATTGTTTAATTTTACAATCTATTGTATTTTCTTGTGTGTATAAGTGGTACGATATGAAGTAATTAAAAATTATAATATGTCAGTTTTTGTCTAAATATATTATATTGGTTAGTGCGACATTTTAAAATAAATTTTTATTCATCACTGTCTCCTAGACTATTCGCGTAATAATTAAAGATTATGATATGATTATTATAATTATTAAATGCTTATAATAGTGTCATGGACGTAATAACAATCGTTTTCTTATTAATTTACTAAAAGTTTTGTGTCCTAAACTAAAATTTCGAACAGCGCCATCTATCGGTGACTTCGAGAACTATAGTTTTAACATGATTTTTCCAAATAAAAAGCGTGTTTTTTTTATTAACATAGAAAATTATAAAATGAAATAATATTGTCAAAATCCTTTAAAAAAATCGATGAAAATTTTAAGGACACAAACTTAAAAGGCAGTGCTACACCAAAACGAATGCTATAATATAGCTTTTAATGTGGTTTATTATCTAGGAACCTATTGCTTACTCTAGCATAACTACATTATATACACCGCATAGCCTCGCTTTTTAATTGGGGCTATTTTCAACAACTAGAAGTTGAAAACACAAAAGGGGGTGTAACTCTAGATAAAGTGCTACGTTTCACCCCTTTTTATTTAGAGGAGAATTTTAATGTCATTGACTGTTATTTTTTTAGTATATTTCGTCCTAAAGTTGTAGTTATTTTTTATTATTTCCATAAGGGGTTGAAATCGGGAAAATATAACTTTCCACAAACTGTTCTTCTACCATTTTGTGTTAACCGTACCGCAGTCAACAAATATTTGACCCCGCTACAACCCCTTGAGAAAAATTACTTAAAATTTATTTTAAACGTCATAAAAACGATTTCTATTCATGATTTAGATTATTATTCATCGTATAAAACTTTCAACCCACTTCAACCCCTTCTAATAATTTGGCTAATACCCCTAAGAGAAGGCAGTACAAATGTGTAACTTCAAATAAAAAAAACTTAAGGGGGGTGAAACTCCCCTTTTATGTAGAAAATAGGTATACCAGATAATCAGATACAATAAGATACAGCACAAAAATATAATAGGTTTTTGTGTGTGAAGATTAAGGCATTTTAAAATTACACATTCACCTGTCAAATATAAACGAAAAAAAAAACAATTGAATAAAGTAATTATTTTTTGTTACAAAAATGTCATCGTTCTATCCATATTTGGCAATATTTATTCAAAAAATACTATTTACAGTCAGTTTAAATACCAGGATAATATTTTCCATGATTGACCGCCAAAGTGACAGGAACTGTCAAATATTTTCTGCACAAATGTTGCCAACCCAATAATTTAATATTTAACCAATCATAGCCATCCTACGTCACTTCCGCCGCCATTTTGTATTACGTCATTCGAATAAATAACCGACCTACAAGCGAACCGTCTTTTATATATTATTATTATTGATATATTATTAATTTCAAGTTAATATTTTTTTTGTACTGAAAAAGAGTCTAACAGACCAAGTTTCAATTCAATCAATTAAGAAAAATGTCTGTAGAAATTCGCATAACACTCCACCCGAGACTGCCTAAAAGAAGGTTATGTACTTATTTATAATTTCACCCCCTTACAACCCCTTTTCCAGTACAAAAAAAAAACATCTCTAACCTAACTACCAAATATATACACAGATTTTTTGGGATTACAAAACGAATTTGGCATCTAAACACATCAAGACTTATACGTACGGATCACATCTTTGATTTGTGCCCTACACAGGGGGCATTGGCCACCCCCTTTACCCCTCCACTGCTGCACAGCACAGCGGTAGCACATGCACATATGACCACACATATATAGCACAGAATCTATGGGGTTCTCGTAGCAAATGGTGCATTCCGTTCCAGTAAGATTACCAGTTGTGGCACCTTCACCGATGACGGAGTAGATAGGTTGGTGACGACTCGTTGACGGTCCGTTTTGGAGTCTGTCAGCCAGTCTCAAAGGTTCTGTGTGACCATTTGGTAACTGAGCTTGCTCGTTGATATTGTTTTGGCTGGTTGATGAGCATTGATTGTCGGTTCGCGGTCTGGGTGGCTGGTAGTTGCAGGTCGCTGGCTGGTTGATTGGCAGCCCGGTCAGGCAGAGCTGGGAGGCAGTCTGGATCGGCTGGAAGGACAGATGAATTCATAAGTATATTGACAATTGAACGCTAAGGAATTAGTGCTGTTGAATGATTATGATACATCATTCTGAATGCCCCTGCATTGATACTTTCGTTAGTTATAAAAAAATATTTGTTGTTCCATACATTTTGACCGTGTACAATGCGTGCCACGAAAGATGAGACTTGACACACCACGTGGTTTGACATGCGCAGTACACGATTTGAGGTATCTTTAGCGGTATGAGGTCTGAGTGCGGGACGGGACCGGACGTCATAGGGGCGGTGGAAAGAGCGGGGGAGGCGGGGTCAAGTCTCATCTGTCGTGGCACGCATTGTACTTTTCTATGGAACAGCTCATTTTTTTTTTAATAACCAATTAAACTTTCTACCGTCTAGAATCATGTGCTGAATTCATGTTTATATTTCGCTAAAAGCTACCGTGGCTAAATAATAACAGCCGCAAAGTTCGATCGATCAGGTTAAGCTACGCTTGCCGCGGTTGGTCTGTGGGTGGGTGACCATCTTCACATACCGAGACCCCTCCGTGCCTCGGAAAGCACGTTAAGCCGTTGGTCCCGGCTGTCATTCGTGGATCTTTAACAGTCGTTACGGGTAGGCAGAAGCCCGAAAGTCTGACAACCAGTCTTACCAAGAAGTATCGTATTACCCAATACCCAGTAACTGATTTGTGGAGGTCAGATAGGCAGTCGCTCCATGTAAAATACTGGTATTCAGCTGCATCGGGTTAGACTGGAAGCCGATCCAACATAGTTGGAAAAAGGCTAGGCAGATGAGGACTTTAGATACCAAACAGTGATCATTTATTTTATATGAAGCACTAGCAGCGCCCCGCGATTCCACCCGCGTAAGTTTCGATCCCGTTGGTATATCGGGATAGAAAGTATCCTATGTGTAAATCCAGGAAATGGTCTATCTATGTGCCAATTTTCATCCAAACCTGTTCAACGGTTTACGCGTGATTGAGTAACAAACATCCAAACATCTTCACAAACTTTCATATTTATAATATTAGTCGGATAACTGCTGTAAAGAAACTCGAATGTAAAATCTGGTCATTATTTTTGAGGAAAAAGGAGGCTGAAGGCCTAAAAATAAAAATAGATTTTTAACTCACACTCACCTCAATGTAATGCGCGCTGGCAAGCGTCAGGCTCTGCTGGTTAGCAGCATTCTGTCCATTTTGGGGAGGCAAGCTCACCACCAGAACTGTACCACCAGCACCAGCAGTAATCGGCCCCGCCGACCCAGTGAGCACCCTCAATTGCTGAGGAGGAGTTTGGGCTTGCTGCACAACTTGAGTACTGAGCATTCGAACTTTTTGCGTAGCCCCATATATGTCTACAAACGCCCATAGTCTGAGCGTGTGGTCTACATGCATGACAGTGACAGGAGTGGAGCCGTTTCTGCTGACTCTGACTTCGCCGTCTAATGTCAAAGTGACAGCTAGTTCGTCACCTCTGCGCAGACCGTTAGCAGCGTCCCGTCTCACAACCCAGTACTCAGGACGGTCCAAGAGCAGTTCTGCATCATCGGGGAGATCGCATGGTCTTAATGTGGCAGGATCACAGGATGTTAGACCGATCGCTAAGCTGCCGGCGTAAGCTGCCTCTGTTGCCAAAATCTGTACTACTATAGTCTGTCCGGGGCGCATTGGACGCGCTGTAAACACATATCCTTGACAGAATTCTGCATCAGCTCTTGCAGCGACCCCTCTGTCATTCACACACTGTACATTTCTTCCTTTAGTTCTGTGCAGAGTAAGTGGTACTAAAGGGTTTTGGTATCTCGGCGGAGGTAACGATTCTTCGACGGTTAACGACCTCATGCTGCCAACAAGTCTATCTTCATCTAGCGGACTGTGTCTTCTCTGGCTTGGGGCTCTAGGATCGGCGAATTGGACGGCTGTGCAGTTGCCATAAACATCTACTAAGGCCCAGAGAGGGTTTCTGGTGTCTACACCAGAAAAGAACAGGCCTTTATCTTCACCATTCACTCCGAAATGGACGTCGCCTGAAGTGTTGACGTAGTAGTATAACATGTTGTCCTTTTCGCAAAATCTTTCGCCGAGAGCTTTGGCCCAGTTGCCCGGTTTGTTGGTGAGGTCTGGGCAAGCGTATTTGGGGAGCGCATGCGCGAGGGTGGCAGGGTCATGGTTCGTGAATCCGAAGCGAATGACGCCGCTCCAGCTGTTTGAGATTTCGACGAAGCGAAGGCACACCTGGAAGGATAAATGGAGAGGTAAAAAATTTGTAAGATCATACTAGCTGGGACTTCTGAATTACTGTTTTAAGATAATGTATTCTAAATGGAACTGGTCATTATCACAGCCAAACACAACGCAACACGAACACGACGTGTCAGCGAAACACGACGCAGACACTTCGTGTGTGTTAGTTTTTAGTGTAAATATAATGTTGTATGTATTTATAGTATTTTCAAGTTATATTAATATTGTATTGTATGTGTTTATATGGGCCTTGATGCATGAAATAAATGCATAAATAAATAAAATTATTCTACTCCAATTGGAATACTTAAAAGGATTTTTCAAATAAGTTTGAATGAAGGCAAAGCACATACCGTCGTTGCGCATGCAAAAGTCGCAATGTGTTTTTAGTGAACTTATTTGAGCTATATGAATTATAACATTTAGCGTGTTTATAAGGAACTTTCGATGTATGAATATCACATAGAGCTACATTCCTTAACTCTTTAAATATTGTACTTATCACATAGCTGTTTATACAGTATGTGTGTATTGAAATAACGATTAAAACTGCGAAAAGAACCGAAAATAACTAAATAACACATAGCGGCTTTTGCACGCGCAACGACGATACTGTGTATCTCGAATAAATGCTCCTTTGGAAACCTGTAAGGATACCCACCTTCTCATTAACCCTGACAGGCCTGGCACTGAAGGCGACACCCTTGCAGAATGACTCCACACGGCGAGCCATGGATCCATCGCGGGAGACCCTGACGTTCTCCCCGTGGATGGAGTGGAACCCCAGCGGGGGCAGGTTATTCGGAGTACCACCGGTGCAAGATGTGCGGGGGGCTGTAACAAGAGAGATGAGTGTTTAGTAAAAAGGTTTTATTCAGAAACGGTGGGTCTGCAGTTGGTCACAAATTGTTTCTGTCCAGCATCAGAAGGCCAATTCTCGTAATTAAAACGGTTTAAAATCCAGCCGCATTCTCTCGTTTTTTTCGGCGTTTTGTGCCTTGTGATACGGAACCCTTCGTAGTGTGAGTCGACTCGCAATTGGCCGGTTTTTTAATAGGTTCTAGATGTTGTTTTAAATAGTAACGGTGGTTGTTCATATCGCGTTTGGTTTTTTCATATCATGTTTAAATGAAATCCTTAAAGTATCAAGACGAATACTTTAACGTGGCGATCTATATTCTAAATCAGTAGAACATCACCCGGAACGCCACAGCAGTGGGGCGTTTGAAGAAAGCGCTAGAAACATCGCGAATTTTTTAAGACGTGAACATTCAGTATAACATTCGCTTCTTAACAACAACAATTATTTCTTAAAACCTAATACCCTGTACCATGACAATACAAAAATTCTCGTTCCCCTAAGAACGCCTTTGTAGCTCCCCCTCGGCAATGTTAATTCCCAATATGGCGGCGCGTCACCTGCGCGGCAGATGTGCGCAGTACGCAGCTTGCCTATGCGCAGCCGATGTGTCCAACAAGGATATCGACTGTTTCTTTTACTTAATTAAGAATAAAGATATATGTATACAGTTCACGGCAGTAAATTGGCACATCGAGTTTCGAAAATAGTTCGGCTTTTAAGAACAGACGAGGGTCGTCGCCGATCAAACTCAAACTCAAAGCATTATTTATTTCAATTAAACCTTGTACAGGCACTTTTGAATTGTCAAAATTTAAATAGTCCGTCAGTTAATCAGAAAGTTGAAGCTAGTTGCCCATTCCAAAACGTAGATCTCTATGGAGAAGAACGGGCAAGAAACTCCATGGACACTCTTTTAAATCAAGATATTACAAATCCCTGGGTACATATTCTTATTGTTGCTTCTAATGTCAGAATAATGTAAAAAAAAAAAAAAACCTATAAACCTTCTATTATTATGTCAGTATGAAGGGATCGAGGAGGGGGGGAGTGGAGGGGGTTCAGGGTATCAGACCGGAACACATCGTAATAATAGGTTCATCAAATCATCACAAGGAGAAATGGCGAGCCAGGTAACTACCCCGACTTACGGAGACGTAAGTCGTGAGATCGAAGCCAGGCATGCGCTTACTTTTGACAGATTGTAGTAGGTTAATGTGCTGACGTCTGTACTTTGGAGACGTTTCGTTGGTCTAGGTGTCGCAAGCGCAACTGCCGACTTAAGGCCTCCTTCAAACAGGCGCGACACGACACGCAACACAAAGGCACCGCAAGTCGCGCAACGAGCGGCGGCTTTGTGTCGCGCGCGATTTAATCGCGTGTCGCGCCTGTTTGCAGGAGCCTTAAGACGGCAGTTGCACTTGCGACCACTATATACCAACGAAACATGTCCAAAGTATCTTATAACACTAAAATCAAGATCGTCCGTGCTAACGCAATACCACACACAACACAAGTCCCCAGCCCCTATCAAATAATGCTTTCACCCTCTTACTGGGTAAGGGGGCCCGCCATTGTGCAAGCACGTGTCACTTCCTCATAAATAGGAAGTGACGTAACGAGACACGCGCCGAGCTCAATTTAGCGAATAATTATTATGGTGCTGTTGTCATTTGTTTTATGAGTTGGTAATGACAGTGTAAAGGAAAATAAGTAGTGGCTTTATTAAATACTAGCTGCGCCCCGCGGTGTCACCCGCATAAGTGTCGATTCCGTAGAAGAAGAAGAAGAAGTAGGTAGCCTATATGTTAATCCAGGGTGTCAGCTACCCCCCCCGGTGGGTTCCCGCATTGTCGAGGCGGGGGGGCTCAGTAGCCGTGGCTTGGACACCCACGGTGAAGCTAAGAGGAACCCGAGGAGGGGCCGCTCGTCAGGGCTTCTGCCGACAAGCCGACGACGTAGCGGCCAAAGGTAGGTTGCGGTGTCGCTTGGGCGACATCGCAACTGAGGCGGGCCGCGATGTCGTACGTACCGGAGGCATCGCGGTTGAGGGTTGGAGGCCGCGGCGGGAGAGGAGTGCCGGTATTACGGTGCGCCGCTCTCCCTACCTTCCGCGGCCTTGACGGGGTCGCCACCGTTCGATGGCGGACGCGGTGGGGCTGCAGGGGAAGAGGAGTGTCGGTATTGCGTTGGCCGCTCTCCCTATCCTCTGCAGCCGAAAATTGGCAGGCGGCGGGGCCAATGTCCTGACCCGTCGCAGGGGGGACCAAGGGTGCCCAGACACGGGGTCGTCTGGCGCCCATGTGCTGGTTTGGTCCCTGGGGTGGTCACGGCGTGCTATGTGTTCTGGTGCGCCGGTGATGGGGAGTACTCCCCAGAGGAGGGTCCGGTAACGGACGGCCGCGGCGGGTTCACGGATGAGTGCTAACGCGTGCCCGTGTTCCCGCCGTAAGCGGCAGAGGAGGACACCGTGGAGTTTTAGTGGGTTAGAGTCCCACATAACTGCACTATCTCCCCGTGGTAGTGCAGTATGCATGAGCATTTCTCCACGTGAAAAAAAAAAAAAAAAAAAAAGGGTGTCAGCTACCTCCATACAAAATTTTATCAAATTTGGTCCAGCCGTTTGAGCGTGAAGAAGTAACAAACATATAAACACACACACAGATTCATACACTCACAAACTTTCGCCTTTATAATATAAGTGTGATTAGACCAGCTTTTAATATTTTAAGAAGACTTTAGAAGATATTGTGACAAAAGTTTAAAAGAGTATGCTTACCTAGATGGTTTGGTCACGATGAGAGGAAGACTAAAAGGAAACTAACAAAAGGTATTTACAAGGCAGATGCTCTGGCAGCGGGATTGTCCGAAAGGGTTACCGCTAGCCCGGAACATAAAGGGCTAAGGAAGGAACACGGGTGGGTTTTAGTCAGTAAGAGTCTGACACTCCCTTCCGCTCCACCCAAAGCGGGAGGGGTCATTTGATGATTTTCCATCTTGAAAAGAAAAAAAGGAAAAAAAAGAGAAAAAGGCAGATGCTCTTATACTTCATACTCAAAACTTTCCACACGACATTTTCCTCAAGGCTCCTACAAACAGACGCGACACGCGATATAATCGCGCGCGACACAAAGGCACCGCTCGTTACGCGACTTGCGGTGCCTTTGTGTCGTGTCGCGCCCGTTTGAAGGAGCCTTCATTCGTCCGTCTCACATGCTCAATGCTCATACCTATTTCCACACAACTTTTCAGTAACCGGTGCCACTTCCAGACTTCCTCTTATGTACTCATTTAAAAAAATGCTCATAAATAAGAACAAGATTACCACACAACACTTGGCCAAGTGTTCCAATTCACCCCTAAGATATTTCGTCCCCATCAATCGAACAATAGGCATTTCATTACACCCCCATGAGAATATTTGATAATAAACACAGATGTATAGCAATGAGGGTAGTCGACGATGTAGGTATTTGGGTCACCTATTAATAAAATAGGCAGTGGCGTGCGTTCCATATAGGCAGAAAGACACTGCCTACCCTGGTTCTGATAATAGATCTAATATTATTTTATCAATAAACAAAACCACATAAAAAATTTAAATCATAAATCAGCTCCATCTATCGAGTGCCGGTGGTATCATTAAGATCGATTCACGTTCGCACATCGATTCGCGCGGCACTAGCGCCACCTCGCCTTTGCCACGGCAAAGACACAAATTATTATTCTTGTCTGAATGTTTTGTATGTGTGCTCTCGTGGTAAGACGTGGTCATGCAGATTTAATATGTGTGCGTTCCTATAGCTACGTGGGCTTTGGTGACACACAAT